>CM034311.1:20217466-21650702 GCA_019925795.1 Dendrobium chrysotoxum
TCATAATCATTAAAGGGTCTCAGCTGTGAGATTATCTTCCAGACATAGGAGATGACTCTCCGCAGTAAGGAAGAACGATTCACAAAACAAAATCCATACAACATATGATAAATGCAATCACTTGGTTTAGAAAATCAAACTAATGACTCAAGACTTTGAAAAACACTATTGATATGAGGCAGATTACTGTAGGAAGATAAAATAATCTCTATTTCAAAAACTAACATTTTAATTTTGAAAAGGATTTTTATTCAAAAGAAACTACACACCAGTAAAGGAGTTAGAGGAAGAGAAATAATTATCAATGTTTCTTCCCTTTAACAGATTCAGCGAAGTCAATCACTGCTTATCAGCTTCCAAACCAAAACAAGGTAAAAACTCCCAGTCAAAAATTCAGATCACCAGAAGTAGTGAGCGGTGATCAGATCTTGAAAAGCATAAAACAGTAAGTGCAAGATATGAACCCATAAATAAATAAAAATAGGTAGAAAATCATAGCAAAGTAAATACTCAAATCAAACTAACAAAAAGGGTAACACAGAAATCAGCAGAAGAGATAAAATCAACTGAAAGCAAATAATCAAACCAAAACTAACTAACAGAAATCAGAAATCAGAATACAAAAACTAACTAACAAAAATCAGAAAACAGAATACAAAAAAAACTAACTAACAGAAATCATAATACCAATCATAACAATCATAAATCAGTAGTCATCAGAATCAAGCATTTATATCAATCACTCCTAATCTGGTTCTCAAAATGCTGAATGAGTCAAAGGCCAGTGGTTTAGTGAATATGTCAGCCAGCTGATTTTTAGTTGCTACGTGGTGTAGCTCAATGTCCCCTTTTGTAACATGGTCCCTAATGAAGTGATGCCTAATGTCAATGTGTTTGGTCCTAGAATGTTGGATTGGATTCTTAGAGATACAGATGGCACTAGTATTATCACACAGAATAGAAATTATGCCAACAGGTACTCCTAAATCCAAGACTTGCTGCTTCAACCAAAGAACTTGGGCCACACAACTCCCTAAGGCAATGTACTCAGCTTCAGCAGTGGAAAGTGCAACTGAGTTCTGTTTTCTACTGGACTAGGAGACTAACGACTGTCCTATAAATTGACAAGTCCCAGAAGTACTCTTCCTATCCACCCTACACCCTGCAAAGTCAGAATCAGAATATCCAATGATCTCAAAAGAGGTGTTGTGCCTAGGGTACCAAATTCCTAGGTTTGGGGTTCCTAAAAGATATCTAAGAATTCTCTTAACAGCAGTTAGGTGGGACTTTTTAGGATCAGCCTGAAACCTAGCACAAAGACAGACACTAAACATGATATCAGGTCGACTAGCAGTCAGGTAAAGCAGTGAACCTATTATCCCTCTATACTTCTTCTGATCAACAGATTTTCCATTTGAATCCTTATCTAACTGAACTGAGGAGGGCATGGGAGTATTGATTGGCTTGGCTTTATCCATTTCATATTTCTTCAAAATGTCCTTAGTGTATTTTGATTGATTGAGAAAGGTTCCATCATCCGTTTGCCTTATGCTAAACCCCAAAAAGTAGGACAATTCTCCCATCATACTCATCTCAAACTCTTTACTCATTGTTTTAGAAAACTCTTCACATAAGTATTTATCAGAAGATCCAAAAATTATATCATCAACATAGATCTGGACAATGAGTAAGTCATCTCCTAATCTCCTCAGAAAAAGGGTGGTGTCTACGCTCCCCTTAACAAACTCTCTTTCTAACAGGAATGTGCTAAGCCTCTCATATCAAGCTCTGGGTGCCTGTTTCAATCCATAGAAGGCCTTTTTTAATTTATAGACATGATTTGGATATTGGGAACTCTCAAAACCTGGGGGTTGTTCTACGAAAACATCTTCTTTAATTACCCCATTTAAAAAGGCACTCTTAACATCCATTTGAAACAGCTTAAATCCCTTATAACAGGCAAAGGCTAGTAGCACGCTAATGGCTTCCAATCTAGCTACAGGGGCAAAAGTCTCCTCAAAATCAATCCCTTCTATCTGATTATACCCCTTAGCCACCAATCTTACCTTATTTCTCACCACCACACCAGAATCATTCATCTTATTCTTAAAGACCCACTTGGTTCCCACAATACTTTGATTTTTAGGTCTTTCTACTAACTCCCAAACATCATTCCTTACAAATTGATTCAGTTCTTCCTGCATAGCTAAAATCCAAAATTCATTTGACAGGGCTTGATTGATGTTGGTGGGTTCAGTCATTGAGATAAAGGCAGAATGGTTCACTTCATTCCTAAGTCCATGCCTAGTCCTAACACCTTCAGAAGGGTCTCCTAAGATCAGTTCTTTAGGATGACTCGAAGAATATCTCCAATCTCTAGGCAATTCTGTTTGAGGTTCTACCCTTTCTTCCAAATTTGTATTTCCAACTCCTTGGGTAACCTCAATAATCTCTTCATCTTCTACTTCAGATCTAGACTCCTTAGGTTCAGATTCATCGAACACTACATGGGTTGTTTCTTCCACCACCAAAGTCCTCCTATTGAACACCCTAAAGGATTTCCCCACACTTGAATATCCTAAGAACACTCCTTCATCAGATTTGGGGTCAAATTTTCCTAAGGGTGACTTCCCGTTGTTCAGAATGAAAACCTTACAGCCAAAGACATGGAGGTGGGACAGATTTGGAGTTCTACCCTTAATGATCTCATAAGGTGTCTTGCTCAGTTTGACTCTCACATTCACCCTATTCAGCACATAACAGGCATTGTTCACCGCTTCAGCCCAAAAGTATTTTGGAAGTGAATACTCGGCAAGTATGGCTCTAGCGGCTTCCACTAAGGTCCTGTTCTTCCTTTCAGCTATCCCGTTCTGCTGAGGGGTCCTAGGAGCTGAAAAATTGTGACTAATCCCATGATCCTCACAAAAGCTTCCAAATCTTTCATTTTTAAACTCCCCTCCGTGATCACTATGGATGGTAATAATCTCACATCCTAACTTCTTCTGAATCCAAGTAGAGAAAGATCTAAACTCATCAAATGAATCAGACTTATGTGACAAAAACTTAACCCAAGTGAACCTTGAATAATCATCAACAATCACAAAACCATAGACTCTCCCCCCTAAGCTGGCAGTGCTAATGGGTCCAAAGAGGTCCATGTGAAGAACTTCTAAAGGTCTAGAGGTGCTAATGTCCTTAACAGAGTGAAAAGAGGACTGGACTTGCTTCCCCAACTGACAGGCATCACACAGGTGATCCTTAGTGAACGTAAGCTTGGGCACACCTCTAACTAAGTCCTTTTGGGTGACTCTCCTAAGGGTTTTCATACTGGCATGACACAATCTCCTATGCCATAACCAAGACTCATCAGCAGCAGTTTTTAAGCAAATTGAATTATCAGATTTAATGCTACTTACATCCAGCTTGTAGACGTTGTTGATCCTTTACCCCTGCAAAACAACTTCATCATTTAAGCTTAAAATGTAGCCAGTGGGCAGGAATTTGATGCTGTATCCCTTGTCACAGAGTTGACTGATGCTCAACAGGTTGTGTTTCAGTCCATCTACAAGCAAAACATTATCAATCATAAAGTTCTTTGAATCACCAATTATACCTGTGCCTACCACCTTCCTGGTGGTGTTATCTCCAAGTGTAACCTTGCCTCCAGCTCTGGCCTCCAGCGAAATGAACTGATTTGCATCTCCAGTCATATGTCTAGAACATCCGCTGTCCAGGTACCACATGCTCTCACGAGGTCTTGTGTGAGAGCACTCCTATAAAAGTATCAAACGTCAGTCTTAGGAACCCAAACAGGTTTGGGTTCCTTCTTATGAAAAGAAGAATGCGATGCATGCGTGCTGTGCTGTGAAACAGGCAGTTTGGGTCTCCACTCCCAATGTGTACAACGGTGAACAGTACAAGTGTGTGATATGTGTCCTAACATGCCACATGAAAAACATCTAACACCAGGAAAAGGATTAACTAAACATCGTGAGTGATAGTGCCTCTTCCTAGTAGTGTATGAAACATGCTTTGATGAACTTGCAACAAAATTTTTAAAAGGTGGCGGTGCATAAAACTGTTCAAAGGTAGGCGGTGTTTTGTTCTTTTCAAAAGCACTGATTTTTACTTCCAAAAACTCATTCTCTTTCTTTGAACTTGCAATTTCAAATTTTAAAGCGTCATTGTTACTTTCTACTTCACATGCCATTGTATCTTACTCTTTAAAAGCTTTTTCTAAATCAACATGCGTGGTTTTCAAAGAATCATGCTCAGAAACTAAATCAGAATATTTTTTATTCAACTCATCGAATTCATCAAGCAAAGACATGTGATTTGAATCAAGTGTGGAATGATCTTTAACTATAGAATCATGCTCTTTTTGCAATGTTAAGTAATCTAATTTCAAACTAGCATGAGTTTTCTTAAGCTTCCTATACGATGTATGAATTCTTTCAGAAACTTCAAATAATTGATCGTAGGTAAGCTCACATACCTCTTTCTGATCCGACTGACCAGGGTGATCATTAGCCATAAGATACAAGTTTGTTTCCTCCTCTTCAGCTTCAGTCTCAGAAGAGTCGGATGCAGAGTCTGCCCAGAACGCCTTCTGAATCCGCTTCTTGTCCTTTCTGAACTTTGGTTTCTCCTCACCCTTCTCCTTGCTTGGGTGAGCTTTAAGTGTTGGACAATTAGCCTTTATATGTCCAGGCTTCCTGCATTCAAAACAAACAGATTCAGATGAACTCTTAAAATTTTTATTGGACTTACCCTTGTTCCACTTCTGATAGTTCTTATGTTTCTTCCTTAGAAAGCTTTTAAATTGCCTTGTGATTAAGGCAACATCATCGCTATCAGACCCGGAAGAGCTAGCATCTGAATCCTTGGCCTTTAGTGCCACTGTCTTCTCTTTCTTGCGATCACCTGCATCAAGTTGCCTTTGGTTCACCCCTTGCTCGTAAGCAATAAGTGATCCAAGTAAGCTGTCAATAGAGTAAGTGTTTAAATCTTTAGATTCAGTAATAGCAGTAATCTTAGCATCATAAGAAGCAGGCAAACATCTTAGAATTTTATTCACTCTTTCGTAGTTAGTAAGTTCTCTACCTAGAACATGCAGAGAGGTAACAATCTGAGTGAACCTTGTGTACATTTCTAAATTAGTCTCACTAGGTTTCATGCGAAAAAGTTCGTAATCATGTAGCAAGATGTTTAACCTAGACTGTTTGACTTCAGTTGTACCTTCGTATGTTATGCATAATCTATCCCAGATTTCCTTTCCCGTTGTACAAGTAGAAACACGCATATAGTCTTTGGATTTTAAAGCACAAAAGAAACAGTTCAAGCATTTTGCATTTAACTGTGCTAAATCGCGATCATCAAACGTCCAATCAGTAAAAGGAAGTTCAGTTTTCACATTGTTAATCAGTCTAAAATGTGGTTCGTATCCGTCTTTAACTAACATCCACATGCGATAATCAATAGACTGTAGAAAAGTAGACATGCGTGTTTTCCAAAAATCAAAAGGAATATTGTCAAACAACGGTGGTCTCGTAATAGAATATCCTTCAGCAGTATTACGATTATTACAGTTAGCCATGGATCAAATTCAAAAGTTTTTAAACTTAAATTTTGAATCCCGCTCTGATACCACTTGAAAGTTCGAAAGGGATGTTAAGCCCTAGTGAACTAGTCCCGAGGCTAACCAAGAGGGGGGGTGAATTGGTTATTTAAAAATTTCACGATAACTATAAAAATCTTTTCGATACTTAGCAGCGGAAACAAGTAAACAATAACGAAAAGATCAACCAACGATATTCACCCAAGCAGTTTATATTGAAAAGTAAAGTGCAAAACTGAATCAGAAAAGCAAACCAGATTTTATAGTGGTTCGGTCAACTTGACCTACGTCCACTCCCCGGAGCCTCCCCTCCGGGTATTGCACTAAATGAAAGTGACTCTCCTTTTGCTCCCACAGCAAGGCGGAGAAGCCTGTACAAAACACCTCCTTTTCACCACACGGTGAGGCAGAGAACCTGACCTCCTTTCGCTTCCTCCTGAAGCAGGCAGAGAACCTTCGAACTCCTTTCGCTTCCTTCTGAAGCAGGCAGAGAACCTACGAACTCCTTTCGCTTCCTCCTGAAGCGGGAAGAGAACCCGGATCTTCTTGCGAACGATCCTCCCACGAAGAACACCGACTAGACGACAGATGACGAGCGGAGAAGACGACTCTGATCTGTGCTTGGAGCAACCTTAGTGAATCCCTCACTAACTCTTCCTCACAAGATCTCTTCTCTCTCTCCCAACTCTCTCTTCTCTCTAGGGTTTCTCAGGGAAGGAAGGTAGCAAAAGATTTTTCCAAAAATTAGAAAAAGTTCTTTTAAAGGAGGGCTTAAAATTTGCCCTAAATCTCAACTGGTCGGCCAAGATCGTCCAGGACGATCGGTAGATCGTCCTGTACGATCAGTTCAAATTCAGCTATTTTAGCCTGGACGATTTGGCTCTTCTGGACGATCAATAGAAAAAGTTGTTCATATCATCCCGTATGATCCTGTGATCGTCCGGGACGATTAGTTCAAATTGAGGGAAATCGTCCAGAAGACAGTTCGGGTCGTCCAGAGAAATCTGTGCTGGACGACCAAAAAATGACTTGATCGTCCCGTACGATAGAATCATCGTCCGGTACGATTAGTTCAAAAAGGCCCCAAATCTTCCTGTACATAGTTCTGGACGTACAGCTTAAATGCACTAGACGATCACGATCGTCCGGGACGATCCTTCGATCGTCCAGGACGATATGATCGTATCAACCAAAAATTAATTGCTTTTCTTAATTACCAGATTAAATTAGGCATGCTTGTACTGGATCATCCGGGATGATACACGTATCGTCCGGGACGATCAGACCAAGTATCTAAAAATAAGAACTTGCCTAACTTGATCTGGCGGCTGAGAATTTCTGATTTGGGAATATCATCCCGTACGATCCGTAGATCGTCCAGGACGATCTGCTCAATCAGACCCTCTTAACTTAGTCACCCTAATTAGGGTTTCTGTTTTAACTGGATCGTCCAGGACGATGTGGATATCGTCCAGGACGATCTGAACAAATTTGCAACAGAAACTCTAATTCACTCAATCTCTCTCCCTGAGTGTGTGTGTGCAAGGTTACTCAGCTTGGGAATCAGTTACATTACAATTGACTCAATAAAAAGAAAAAATCATACATTTGACACACTTGGACCCGATCTTGAGTTGGCTTGAGTGGCTCACGGTCTTTTGTGCCTGAAACAGATTAGCCAAGCAAAACACACTGGAAATATGTTTGTCATCATCAAAACCAGATTTGCAACAGTCCCCCCCCCACTCATCCCATGGCCATCCAATGGGAGCAAGGCCACTCCAGCCTTTGGCTTAGCCTTCCAATGATTTGGGGCACGTGTCCATCACCTGATGGAAGTTTCTGATCGATCAGGACTATCCATCTAAGGCCAGGTCGTTTGATTAGGGCAAAAGGTCCTAATGAGTATTCAATCTATCCTACACACTCTCTCACTACATCCAGCCTCCCAGACCTAGTTCTCATTTCATTTTAACTCTCTGGAGCTTCTCCTATCTTTCCACTACCAAAGCCAGGTGGTTGCACGTCACCGGCGATGACCTTTCCAGCGAAGCAACCCCAACTCCGTCCAAGGCTTGAACTGGCCAATCCGAACATTTTGAGCTCGTGGTTTCTTCTACAAAAGTCAGCGTGGACAGTCTACAAGCTCAGAGAGTCCAAGATCAGCCAAATCTATCGTATATTTTGGGTAAACTACTAAACCCTAGTTCAGGATACACTAGTTTAAATAGATTTTTGTTAAGCTTATTTTAAGCCGTAACAAGCATTCTACATGATTTCTATTTATGTCTACTATCTATGTTTAAAATTTTAACTCAAATGATCGATCCGAGCTCTCGAACGAAGCGAAATGGTGATCCTAGGGCATTTTCGTAGTCTAAGCTCAGGTGTACGAAATGTCATCCATTGATCTCATATTAAATGGCTGAGATCTCGTCATACTAAGCTTCGCTTCGGTCGTGTATCTTGTGGTGGGTCGAGATATCCATTTGGCTAGATCTAGACCCTCTATTTCAAACAGTAGAGGTGGATCTCTACTGTTTGATCTCGCCCAACCGAGATCATATTGCGGGATTTGATCTCCACCGTTGGATCACACCGTGGGTGATCCTACAGTCTCGAACCCGTGCTGACTCGGATAAGAATCCCGCGTCGTCGCGATGTCGTGTATGGCAATGATTGCCAATGATTACCGCGAGGAAATCATTGGCAATTAATGCCTCCTCCGTTACGCGGTTTCGAACCCGCGGTTCAAATGTTGCCACGTGGTCCCGCCGTTGCTATGGGATCGATCTAACGCCCCGGAGAGTGCCGTGTGGACCATCGTTATCTCGCCACCGTTGCCGCCATCAAACCTATTTAAAATAATTTAAATTTTGATTTAAATCATTTTTAAAATGCAAAAAAAATAATAAATATATATATTTATTTTATATAAATATTATAAGAGAATTAATTTTTTTTAAAAGAAAAATAATGTTAAAATTAAAATATTGAATGTATTTAAAAATATTTTAAATATTGAATTTTGATTATGTTAAGTTAATATTTAATTAGGATAACTTTTAAAATTTAAAAAAAATTATTTTAAAATATATTTTAAAAATTCCAGTTAAATAATCAAGAAAAAAAATTTAAAAAAAAAACTAACTTGATTTTAAAACTTGAATTTAATTAAAAAAATTTATTTTTTTATTACCTTCAGTAATTTTGGTATACTAATATCTAATTAACATTTAATTAATATTAATTTAGATATTTTCAAATATTTAATTTTTACATATATATATATATGTACAAATATAAATCAGGGAATTATTTTAAGAAATTATTTTATCTAAAGTTATGTTAATTTAAATTTTTTTTAATATATTTTGAACTAAATTTGATTAATTAAATACTTAAATATTAGTTGATATTTAATTAAAATCAAACTTAAATAATTTTGAAAATTTAAATAAGTTTATTGTTAATAATTTCAAAATTTCAGAAAACACTCAAGACTTAATTTAAATTAATTTGGAAATTATTTTAATTATTAATTAATTTTTAAATAAATTTACATGCTTTAATTAACCTTTAAATTTGAAAAATTCATATGAAATTCAAATTAAGTCCCAAAATTATAAATAATATCTTAAAATTTTCAGAAAATTAGTGGTTTTAATATAAAATTATTTTCAAAATTTAAAACCTAATCTATTTTAATTAATTTAAATTATTTGAATATTATAATATTTAATTAATATTTAATTAAATAATATTTTAAATGCTTTAAAATTTTAAATTTTAATTTAAATTAAAACTTTGGAATCAGAGGACCTCTTAAACATTTTAAAATAATTATAATAGTATTTTTTGATTTTTTTTTATTTTTTTAACCTATTTATATATATATATATATATATATATATATATATATATGTACGAATATTTGAAAGCTACTTTAAAATTATACTTATTTGAATATTTGATGTTAAGAGGTCCATTGAAATTTTAAACATAGATTGAGCAGATTTGAATATAAATTGTGTGGGAGCATTATTGAATGGTTATGCTCTAATCATTCACTAGTTAAGTTGTTAATTACAATTAATTAAGTATTAATCTTTACATGCTTAGGGCGACACACCACCTAGCTTTAAGGTTCACTTAGATTTAGGAATTGATTGTGAATGATGTGTGTTCCTATATGCATTTGTTTGAGGGTTAGAAACTTTGATTTGAACATATTAAACTTAGAGACATCTTAAGGATAATAATTAAGGACTTGATTAGAAAACTTAAAAAAAATCTAAAAATTAGGAGACACACCCTATTGACTTGAAACTCAAACCAATCAAACTTAGTGACATGTTCAGCTTATGAGAATTTTCCCACTGAATTTTGAAATCATTAAGCCTTTTAATTAACCTAATCAAGTTTAAACCTTAATTAAACCAATAAAACTTTCAAAAAATATAATAAATTAAAATTAAGTCCGAAAATTATAAATAATATCTCAAACTGATCAAAATTGAATCCTTAATCAATGAAAAATAAAAGCCCCTTGACTGGACTTTAAAATCAAGCTTAATTTAATTTCAAGTGAAATTCAATATTTAATTAATTTAATTATTTAAAAATAATTAAAAAATGCCAAAAATCTCTCAAACCCTTAGGAATCTCTTCTTAGTTTATTCCTGACCTTTGAAGTTGATTCCAAAAAGTTTGAAGGTCATTTGAATTCAAATCATAAAAAGGGCTTTAATTTAAACAATTTTTAAAAATTCAATAAATACTCAAAATTTTGAAAATTCATAACTAATTCAAATAAACTCCAAATTGAGCAATCTCTAAGGCATTCAACTCATAATAAGGTCTAATATTTATCAAAAATATCAAAAATCTAGAAATCAATCAAATTTGAAAAAGTCAACTTTTGGTCAAATATAGTTCAAAATCAAGTCAAAACTTCAAACCTTCATAATAAAATATAGAAAAATTGAATTTCAACATGCTTACTGTCCAACTGATCATCTTAAGGTCTAGTATTTTAATAAAATATTAACTTTCCAGTAGTCACTTTTAATTAAAAAGTTAACTTTTGACCCCTTAATTAAGTGATTAAAATAATTCAAAAATTCCAAAATTTAATAATTAATTTCAAATTCCTAAAAATGTTAAGTTAATATTTAAAATACTCAACCAACCCCTTAATACAAAACAACCACTCCCAAAATGTAGTTTTTAGGCTGGACTACTCTAGGCTGCGGGGCTACATGTCCTAAGGAGGCTTTGTTCCTTGAGCCTGGTGGCACAACGCCACGAATGAATTCGAAGGAGTGTAAAACTTAATTCTAATTGATTAATTTTTATTTAACTAAATCTAAAATCCTTAATTCAAATGCATTAACTTTGTTTACAGGCTGGACTACTCCGGGCTGCGGGGTTACGTGTCCTAAAGAGGCTTTGTTCCTTGAGCCTGGTGGCACAACGCCACGAACTGGTTAATGATAAATCTAAATAAATTAAAATTTCAAAACCAATAATTAATCAACTTTGACTAAAATTTAATTAACTTTTAAACTTGATCAAAATTAAATCACTTAACTACACGATTATCGCTGGATAACCCAGGCCTACGAGGCTATTAGCTTAGCCCCAAGGAAGGTGAAATAAACTTCACGGCCTCGGTGTGAAACAAAGGTGATAATCAATAACTCTTTAAAATATATTTTAAAATTAATTTCAAGCCACTAATACTTAAACTTCCCTTAAGCCTTTCAACCAATCAAAACATCAAACAACTTTAACCAAGTACCCTATTTAGGATATATCAACGCCACACAGCCTACCTCACACACTTTGGATGGTTTGCTAGGACAACCAACTCTAGTTTTAGGCTAGGCTGGTGTTTACTTTTTTGTTACTTGCGTGTGCCGAATTTTCTGTGGTTTTCACTGCATGCTGGTTGTTAGATTTAAGCGATTGATGTTGATGTGATTGTTTATTTACTTACTGCATTTTGTGTTGTGATTGATTGTATGTTAGATCTACCCCTAGGTTAGGGATGATTTATGCTAACTCAATCTTATATAAATGGCTATGCTCATGCAGGGCATTAAAATAAAGGGGGTAAAAATCATAAATATTAAATTACACAGGTGCTCCAGAAACTTGCTAAAGTCCCCCTTTAAATTAAAAGAGCATGGCCAAGTGTGGCTGTGAATTTGAGCTTTTAAATTTCAATATATTAACTGCTTGGGATGTCAAATATTAACTACTAATTATTAAGATAACCTTGCAGGATCGAGTCTAGATTTTACTTTTCATGCAATGTAATTTGATGCTATATTTGAGTTATAAATTGCCAAGTGACTTGAGAATGGAATATGAAGATCTAACTTAGATTTCAAAGAGGAGAAGACATCCCTTAGGGGAGAGTCTTCCTCCATTTAGAAGGCTAAGTTAGGATACCTTTCAAACATCTAATTTGGGATCCAAAGAGGAAGGGACATCCCTTAAGGGAGAGTCCCTATCCATTTGGAGCTCCAAATTGGGATGATCTTTCAATTATCCAAAGAGAAAAGATTACACCCCTTTCAAGGCGGAGTTTCTTTCCATTTGTATATCCAGACCCGACGATCCAAGGAGTTCCAAGAAGAGGAAGAAGTGAAGAGTGAGAAGAACCATTCTCAAAGTCACTTGAATCTTAGGAGTAAAATCCGGGTTGTCGTCAGTGGTGCTCGGCCACTTTTAATTTATATAAATCTGGGTTGTAATAAGAAAGGTAATTTGCCTATGGATATTTACTTAATTAATTTGATTATTTAATATATTGTGATTTAATTTTGTTGCGTATAGGGTTGACTGTTTTTCTTAGTTCTTTGGCGTTTGCATATCGTTTTTATTTTAGCCTGAATTTTGTTAGGCTCTCTAAGGATCAAAAATATTTTTACTCATAACTAATACTTGAAATTTTAAGATTTAAATAACATAGAAACTTAATGACCTAGAAAATAGCCAGAATCACTCGGGGTCACATATATATTACTGCACTTCTCTCTCTCCTTGCTATGAGACACTTCCCTGCCTGCGGGTAGAGTCCAGATAATTCGACCTATGAGGATGAGGTGCTGGATCTAGGGAAGTCTAGTCTCTTAAAAAAAAATATATTTTATAGGCCTTTTTAAATTTTATGCATACCAGATTTAGATACTTTAACCAGCATGCATCGCATTAGAAACTAATTAAACTAAATTTAATTGCATTTTATTCTAAGCATTCCACCCAACATAAGTCAAGGGGTCAATTAGGAATCGGCTCTAGATGTCGACCCCAACTTCCTAAACCAATCTTAAATAACGTCCCTGATGAATCTGCATCAAAAGACTGGATTTATGGTTTTGAAGTGTTTAGGTGGTTTAGCTGGCTCCCCAGTTTAGGCCGGGGTAAGTCAAGATTTTGCACTGCATTAGTTAGGTTCAGACCACTGTGTTCCAGTGTCCAAATTTAAATTTAGGATCTGGGGCAAGTCTCTTTTTGAATCATAAGACCCCAACCTCTGGGAAAATAAATCCAAATTTTTAATAAAATGCTCAACTCAAATTAAATATTCTTTCAATCTATAATTTAAAACCCAACACTTAGTTTAGCTCGGGATACTTCTGAATTGCTTCAGAATCCCAAAGTGTCTCCTACCCTTCCTCATTTGACTCCAAAATAACTGTCCAAAATTTGATCCGATCCCTTTTCAAAATCAAAATTCACCTCTTTGGTATCGCTCCTAAAAATATTTAAACAAAATTTCTGCCATTATTTTAATCGAAAGTTTTTGTAGGGGACTCCGGTCTCCCACGATGTAATTAACTATGAGGGCTTGCACTCGTAGGAGATTTAAAACCTACATCTAATTTGCAAAAATTAATTTTTAAAACTCAATTGGTCTTCTTTGAGAAAATTAAGTCAACAATGATCACTATCCTCATATTCAAATAATTGATAATAAGTGATATCCTCTCCCCTTAGGGAGGTATATCGTTTATCATCATGGTTCTGAATATGAAGATAATGATCCCTCTCCTAGGTTATTATAATCAGATACTTGATATAATATCATATTGACCCTTCGGGGTTATATATTGTTATCTTTTGAATCTTATTATCATAGCCAAGGTGAACCTTTCAATTTTATTTTCTGAACTCATTAAGGAATGATATTTTTATCTCTCGAGGCAATGCATCATTCGTAATGAAGTGTTTGATTTTGAAATTGAATTCCTGAAATAATTTCTCAAAGAAAACTAAACATTTTCAAAAATCAATTTCAAAATTTAGAATCAATCTTCTTTGGGAAACTTATAATTAAAATTGACAATCGTTATCTTCATATTCAAACGATTGCTGATAAATGATATCTTCTTCCTCCGGGGAGATATATCATTTGTTAAGACAAATTTGAATACGAAATTAACGATCACTTTCCTTGACTATTATAGCTCGATATTTGACTGAACTTTATTTTGATCCTTCGGGGCCATACAAAGTTTCTCTCTTAAATCTGGTTAGGATATTCAAGGTGTAATTTATAATTTTAAATCTAAACCCCATTTTGAAATTTTATTTTCACCTCCCGAGGTGGTATAATATTTTTGATGGGATGTTTGATTTTAGAATTAAATTTTTAATGTTAATTCCAAATTCCCCAAAGAAGACTAAAATTTTCTAAACCCGCTTCAAACTACAAACAAAAATGGCGACCATGGTGGGACCAAATCTCTCTTTCCATCTTTAATAATGATGAAATTTCATAGCATCGGTAGTTTTGACTACCCTTCTTCTATTGGCTCCTTTATTCATTTTTCCCTTGGGAAAGATAGGCCAACACCTTCTCTAATTTAATTTCATGTCAAAAAGAGAGGTGAAACCTCTGCTAAAGTATGGATTTTGACCTTCTGCCCCCAAGCTGATTGGAGGGGCAATAGTGTCAAATTCAACTTTATTTTCTCCTTTCCAATTTTATGAAATCTATATTATTGAGTCCGACTCAATACATAGACTTTTAAAATTGAAAGGAGTTCGGTCGATCTTTCTTTCAAGATCCCTGATTTTTAATAATGATAGCCTTAACCTCCCGCCTCTATTTTTAGTTGTGAGATGGAAAGAGTTAGGAAACCAGTTCTTTTTGAACTTTCTCCTTCCTTTGTAGGCCTTTGGGTTGGATGAAAGTCCAACCCATTGTGTTTCAAAGTTTGGAGAAAGCCCACTTTTAATTCAAAATTGAGATCTCTACAAAGTCCCATTTCAATCTCAATCTGAAATCTGCACAATAATATGCTACACTACAACTTCTTTTTGTAGTTTGGTATATTTTGTGAGGATTTTAATCCCTCTTAAAATCATAACCAGCCTTTATCCCATCATTATATTTCAGATTGTAATACCTACAGCTCAGGATATATATAATAGAATATAGGCCTGTTACAATCTAAATTTAAATTCAAGAAAGTCCTGATTCCAAATCTTTCTTTCAATTTTCAGAATTTTAAATTCAAGTCAATGGATGGCTAGTTGCTCTTTACATTTCAGAAAGGCCTGACCTGTGAATAAATTGATTTGGGAAATCATATCCAGTTTGGTTTGGGCTTTAGCACCGCCGAGTTGACTTTGGATGGAAAAAGCATACTTAGTTTGAATGCAGCTGAGGCTGATAGCCCTATCTTAAAGCTAGTGCTAGGACCAGTAACTGACCCTATTGTACCTGATGAGAAGGAAGGGGGACCCGAGGCGGTTATTGAGGCCCCCGAGATAGGAACTATTTTTGAAAAGGGGTCGAGTTCTGGGATCCCCTTCACTAGCAAAAATCAGAAAAAGAATTACCTGAGACGAGTAAGGAGAAAGATAGCCAAGTCATGGAAGATTGTGGAAGTTAAGACCTTAGCTCAGGTAAACCCAGAGCCTGTTGAGGATCTACCTGTTCCTGCCTCCTCTCCACTCCTTTAAGGGAGTCATTTCCACCCTTTAGTTGCCGCTTCAGGGGAGGAGAGGGTGTCTAGGATAGCTAGTATCTCCCATGCCCTATCGATTACTCCACTAAGAGAACTCCTGAAGAAAAATAACTGCAAAGAATAAGGATATTGAGGAATATCATCCATACATGTGCTGCACAAATGGGAGAAACAAAGGAGCAATATGTAAAACACCTAAAAGGGGTTATCTCCCACCGTTTTGAAAAGGAGATTTTAAGGGAAGAAAAATCTGATGCCAAGAATTTGACTCCTCAATATGTTAGGAGAAATAAGAAGTTTGTAAGACAACCTCCAGCCTCTGTCTTAGTTGATGGTTACCACCGGGTGCCATGCCCTCTATCCTCTAAGATTGAGGGTATAGTACTCAGTGGATCTGAGAGAGGTCGTTGTCCTATTGGTGGACCCCTAGTTCCTTTACAATCACCTCCAAAGTTGGCTTCGGTGGTGGTCAAAATCCAAGAAAATTTCAAAGCCGAAAAGAGAATTGAAGTTAAGGAAAAGAGGGCCAAGTCCCCTGAGAAGAAGTATGTTCCTAAGAAGATCAGTAGAGTGAACATCCCCTCACCCACAGTCAAACCTCTCCACTCCCAAGCTGAGTTGCCATAGGCTTCGACGAGTGCTACCCAGACCCCAGTTGGTCTGATTGTTAGTTCAGATATCTCAGTTATGGATCCAGTTGGTACCCTAGTTGATAGTTCTAAGCTCCTACCTGCTACCCTTGGGCTCCCTGTTCGGGTGTCTGAGGACTCTACCCTACCTGATGTATGAGTTCCCACCCTCCAAACTCCTGCACCATCTTTTGAGGTAGATGCCCCTCACCTGGTAGAGGATGCCGCCCTTCTGACTACCGACCCTGGTATGGTCGAAGGGAAAGAGTTATTTCAAGATGACGACCATGAGATGATCGAGCAGCTGATAGTTGAGCCCCCAACAGCAAATGAGCTTAAGTTACAAGCTATCATCTCCAGCCTACAACAAGATGAACTCTATGACATGGTAGAATACAAAGGCTACATACCTATCAGCCCTGAGGAGATAGGGAACCGGCCAGTCGATGAGGTAGTATGAAAAATTAAGGATATTTTGAAAAGGAAGGAAGCTGAAGAAGCATTTGACCCAGAGTTAGATGACATGTTGATAGATGAGGATCTCCCTGTTAGTGAAGTTTACATGGTTGAAACTAGAGCGTCCGTTAAAGAAATTGAACCAAGTAAGTGCCGATCTGGCAAAGAGGAGGGTTCAGCAGCTATTGATTCAGATTCAGATGAGTCAGTGAGAGCTAGAGATGAGCAGCACATCAAGAACCTGAAAGCATAAGTGGCAGAAATGTTGCTACAGGTTAAAGAAATGCAGCAACGATTGGACAAGTCGCATGAGACTTCCCTTGACTTACAAAAATTTGCTCTGGAAGCCACCGACAGAGCAAAAAGGGTAGAAGCCAGTTATAAAATCCTAGAGTCTGTTTCAGTGCTTCCACCTATCCAGCAGCCAGTGTTACCGTATTCCCCGGTTCAGCCGACAGCCTCTTTAGTCCCTCTAGTCATTCCCCCAACACCAGCTCAAAACGATATTAAGCAACTAATCGAGGATCAGGTAAGGGAGGCCTTAGCCCAATCGCAAGGAGCTGTATATATTCCAAAGGGTAGACCTTACCCTGAGGAATATAATTTGGTTCCTTATCCTAAGGGCTTCGTGCCACCATCTTTTAAAATCTTTACTGGAATTAAAAACCCGAGACAGTATCTGGCCCACTTTCGTGCAAGCTATGGAAATGTCGGGGGGTCGGATGCTCTACTTTTTTTGCCAATTTATTAGTAGTCTTTCCGACATAGCTTTCGAATGGTACGCGAATTTGCCCAATGGTTCAGTAAGAACCTTTAATGAACTTGAAAATTTATTCTTAAAGAGATTTTCAGGAGCACAGCAGCACACTATAGTGGGTGATCTGGTCATTAAAAAATAAAAGCCGGGAGAGTCTCTGGTTGAGTACATCTTAAGGTGGCGAAACCTTTCGATGAAGTGTGAACCCCAGCTGCAAGAGCAACTGCAGTGGAAATTCTTTTGAAGAATATCCACGGGCCTGTTGCTTTTCTTCTGAAGGGTTTCACTATAAGAACTTTTGAAAAATTTCTAAACAAAGCTAGTAACCTGTAGGAAGAGGCTCCTAGGATGCCATTCTTGAAGGATCTTTCTGGAGAAAAGAAGGTTGATAAGCCAATCAAATCATTTAAAAAGAGAGCTACAGTTTCAGCAGTTGATAAGGGAAAACAACCAGTTGTTAGCCACCCTAGTGTTCCTCCACCACAGTTAGCTCAGAAATAACCTTTTCAAGTGACCTCACAACCTATAAGAGATCCCTCTTTCATCCCCTTTAAAGAAAGGTTGACAAAACCTTACCCATTCAAGAGGGAAGTGATAGGAAAAATCTTTAAGAGTCTTTCGAAGAAGTTAGATTTTCAATTGCCAGAAGCGAGGTGGCCAGATGATATAAAGAAAAAGGATGATCCAAACTACTATCCTTACCACCGCATGGTCAGCCACCCCATCGAGGACTGCATTGTTTTCAAAGATTGGCTTGAAAGGAATATCAAATAAGATAATATTGTGCTTCCAAAAGAGTATTTGGTCAATTCAGAACAAGGGTCTGTCAAGATAATATCAGGTAACAATTCTAACCCTTCTCTTTCAATTGAAGATGGTTGGGATATTACTTTATCCCGGGCACTTAAAAGGTTGATTAACAAGTCTTATCATCTTTCTCAACAGATGCCAACGACAGCCCAGGGCCTGATTTGGGAGGTTGACCTGGATGCTTCGCAGGAGGATGTTGAGCTACTTCCCTCTCCAGTAGTCATAGGAACTACTGTATTGAATGAAAAAGAAAAGAGATATATTGTTATAGAGAGGAAGTATGTTGATGAGAGATGTATTCGAGCAGCCGATGGTGGCATTATAGCCCCATCCCCACTCATATTATCTAACTTTTATTTTGCCCCATCAAAGGCAAAGAGTCGTAAATTTAATAAAAAACATTCTTCTGCTTCAATTTCGATGATTGACCATGAGAATGAAATGCAAATTGATAACTCTTCCAATGAAATTCAAAATCCTATTGAGATCAATCAAGATGTTCAAAAAACTCGATTTTCCTGACTCAATCCTTCAAGGAGAAGTTGAATTCGAAGCCTTGTCAGAAAGTGATTTACCTCAAATCAATTTTCAGGGGAATCCTATCATGATAGACTTTTCAGATTCTGACTCCCTTTCAAAAAATAATGATCCAATGCCTATGGTGAGTATAGATACCGCCTTAGTTTGCCCTCCCGAAGATATCGAGCAGGTGCAACTACATGGTGGTAAAGTCTTACCCCCTAGGCTTGCCCCTCAGGATAAAAATAAGTAAGTTGTCTCCAATGATCCTATTCCAGACTCTCCTAATCATCCTGATTTTCTATTGATTCCACCGGGTTTTGAGTCTGTCGTTCCTAAGGTAGATTATAATGTCCTAGCTCATCTTAGGAAGTTTTCACCCAAGTTGAGCATTTATGATGCTCTCATCCTATCTAAGGAAATAAGAGAGTCATTAATCAAGGCACTCCTCGACCCTGAGATTTGCCTTGCTCAACTGGCTTCAACCACAAAAGATGAAGCCCTCTACTTCAAAGAAGTTTCAGAAGTAACATTTTCAAATGAAGACTTACTATTGGGAACTGTCGATCACAATCATCCTCTCTACATTACCGTTGATGTAGGGAATTTTAAGTTATCAAGAGTCTTTATTGATCTGGGTGCATTGGTCAACGTGATGCATGTAAAAATATTTGCCTACCTTAGAGTTGATACCAGTAAGCTCGCCACTAACAGGTTGGTGCTACGTGGGTTCAACGAGAAAGGTGAGATGGCTTTGGGTTCGATTACCCTCTTGTTAAAGATAGGAGAATTGAAAATCAAAGCAAAATTTCATATTATTGATTCGAAAACGTCCTTTAATGCACTTCTAGGTAGGCCTTAGATTCATGAATACAGAATGGTTCCATCTACCCTACATCAATGTGTCAAGTACCAACGAGATGACATTGAACATGTAATCAAGTGTGATTTGCAACCATTCTCAATTCAAGAAATAGGGATCTACGAGGATGCTGTATACTTCATACCAAAAGGGTCCCTCCATTATTCTAAAGTTGAGATCAAAATTGAGAAGCAAAAAAGTGAGCAAAGCTCCAATCAAAATCAAGAATCAAAAGGAAAAGAAAAAGAAGAAGAAAAGGAAAAGGATCAAAAGATACAACAATCTGATAGTGAAAGTGAGCCTGATATCGTTATCCTTAGGCCTCCGAATGTGTTACCTCAAAGAGGTGGGAGGATGGCTCAAAGGGCACGGGGTCGAGGTCGTGCTTCATTTGAAAGAAGAACAACCCCGGTGTATATTAATTCGGAGTCAAGCTCCGATAAAGAGGTAGAAAAATGAGGGATTGAAATTCCTTTTGATTACCAAAATAAAAATGTTTCTCCAAAGTTTGATCTCATTTTAGATCAGGATAGTGACCCCGAGGTTGATGTCCCAAAGATTGAAAGTGATGAACCTAGACAATGTATGAAAAGCTTAGTAGGAGAATTGAGGCCCTATCCTTGACCCCACTGTCGGTTGGCAGAGTTGCAGGGTTAGAGATTAAAGAGGCCCCTAACCTAAGCGGTGAGATAAGGAAAGTCAAGAAATTCTTCACTGGCTCCTCCTCCTCAAGGGGTAAAGGTGATGTAACCCTTGAGGAGGCAGATTTTAATGAATTAATGGAATTACCTTTCGGCTACTTTCCTATTTGTGTAAAGAATACTTTTTCTAAAGGTCCCGTACCGTATCGATGGACTAAGGGTCAAGCTAGATACCATAAAAATATTTAGAAAATAAAGATCAATAAAAATTTAACATGTGGTATCGACTTTGGTACCGTTAGTTTGTTTGATGATGACGAATACTGCTTAATGATAACTTATCATCTCAAAATGTCCCTACTGAAGCCATCAGTCCCCTTGATGGACTTTATCTAGAGACTTTAGATGATCCTGATGAGCCTCAAGTTCGGGATGCACCCCTTGAATTTGAGGAAGAGATTAAATCGACGGTCGACGAGCTAAAAGAAATCAACCTGGGAACTGACAACGACCCTCGCCCTACTTTTATAAGTGCTTTGTTGAGCGAGGATGAGTCTTAGGATCTGATACAACTCCTTTTTGAGTTTAGGGATTGCTTCTCCTTGACATATGATGAAATGCCAGGTCTGCCCACTGAGGTAGCAGTTCATAAACTTGGAATCTCGCACGATGCCATTCCTGTTAACCAAGCCCATAGACGCATGCGTTTAGAGATCGAGCAACAAGTTGTTTCTGAAATTAAGAAACTGGCTGAGGCTAGCTTTATTCAAGAAGAACAATATCCTTCTTAGGTAGCTAGCGTCGTGCTGATTTGAAAGAAAAATGGTCAAATCCAAATTTGTGTCACTATAGGGATCTGAATAAGGCATGTCCCAAGGATGAATCTCCTTTACCCATAAAGAGCTTATGGTGGACATTGCCTCTTCGCATGTAATTTTCTCCTTTATGGATGGCTTCTCTAGTTACAATCAAATCAGGATGGCCCCAGAAGATGAGAAAACACTGCATTCAGGACCCCTATAGGCATCTTTTGTTATAAAGTGATGCCCTTCGGCCTTAAAAATGCCGGTGCAACCTACCAGCGGGCCATGACCTACATCTTTGATGACTTAATCCACAATCAAGTCGAGTGCTATATTGATGATCTAGTTGTCAAGAGTAAAGTCAAAGAGGCTCACCTTTTTGACTTAAGTGTTATTTTCGAGCGGTTGTGCCGCTACGACCTCAAAATGAATCCCCTAAAGTGTGCTTTCGGAGTCACTTCAGGGAAATTCTTAGGATTTATAGTAAGGCATCGTGGGATTGAGATTGATCCTTAAAAAATTGAAGCCATTCTAGATATGCCACCTCCTAAGAGCCTTAGCCAATTAAGGTCTCTCCAAGGTAGGTTGGCAAATGTAAAAAGATTCATATCTAATCTCTCTGGAAGATGTCAACCTTTCTTGGCCCTTTCTAAGAAAGATGCTAAATTCATTTGGAATGAGAAGTGTCAAAGTGCTTTTGACAATATCAAAGACTACCTTACAAATCCACCAATTTTGGTAGCCCCTATTCCAGGGAAAACTTTGATCCTCTACACTGCGGCCCTAGATGAGTCTTTAGGTAACCTGTTAGCTCAAGTCAATAACGAAGGGAAGGAGAATGCTCTCTATTACCTTAGTCGAAGGTTTCTTCCTACAGAAATCTGATATCCTTCAATCGAGAAGTATTGCCTTGCTTTAGTTTTTGGATCCCAAAAACTAAGGCATTATATGCTGTCTCATTCAATTTGTTTGATTTCTAAGGTCAAACCTTTGCAGTATCTTATGACTCGGCCAATGTTGTCAGGACGCTTGGCTCGATGGTCCATGATATTGCTCTAATTTGAAATTACATTTGTCCCCCTGTGTGTAGTGAAAGGGCAGTCCATTGCCGACTTCTTTGCAGCACACCCGCTGCCAGTGGATTCTCCTTTGAATGATGATTTACCTGACGAACAAATCATGAGCTTAAGGGAATCCAATGACCTTATCTGGGAATTATACTTTCATGGTGCGGCGTCTTCGCAATGGGACAAAATCAAAAAATCTACGATCCCCAGAAAAGCTGGCATTGACCTAATTTTCATAACATAAGGGAAGGGGATGATGCACTTTTTCTACCTTTTGTCAGAACCTTGTACAAATAATGAGGCTGAATATGAGGCTCTGATAACTGGCTTGGAACTTGTAATCTTGATGGAGATTAAAGAGATCAAAATCTTTGATGATTCTCAATTGGTGATCAACCAGGTCGCAGGAACCTATAAGGTCTTAAATCATAATCTCCTAAAATATCACCAATATACTAGTCACCTACTCGAGCAGATCCCTATCGTAACTTTGTATAGGGTTCCTCGTGGAAGAAATTCTGCGGCGGATGCCCTGGCAAAGCTTGCAAAGGAATTTGCATGCCCGGATGAAGATTCAATTCCTATAGAGATTCAGGGTCGTCGGGTCCTATCCCCAATAGACCTAGAGCACATCAACAAATAGCCTCTTCAGGTCCTTTCTGCCACTTCAAAAATTGAGAAAGAGGGTGGTTCGAGACAATCGTTAATCGACTATCTCTAAGGAGGCAAGCTCCCCCAGGACAAGTCCCTCGCCAACCAGATCAAGAAACATGCCATATCCTACACTTTAGTCAACAATGCGCTATACCGCCGCTCATTCGATCAAATGTGGCTACATTGTTTAGACAAGCAGGAAGCCCTGAAGATCGTTAATGAGGTCCATTCTGGACTATGTGGTGCCCATCAATCAGATCAAAAAATGAAGTTGAAAATTAAAAGACTTGGATACTATTAGCCTACGATGATTAACGATTGCATGAATGTTGCAAAATGTTGTCATCAATGCCAGGTTCATGGTATGGTCTTACATCAGCCGCCTAATGTATTGCATCCCATGATAGCTTCGTGGCCATTCGAAAGTTGGGGCATGGATATTATCAGGCCGATTGACCCTCCTTCTTCGAAGGGTCATCGCTTTATACTAGCCGCGATTGATTATTTTTCAAAATGGGCGGAAGCGATCCCCCTACGAAGTGTAACATCACACCATATCCTAAATTTCTTTCGTGACCATATCGTATATCGATTCAGCATGCTCCACAAAATTATATCTGATAATGGGTCTGCATTCAAGTCTACAAAAATTAACAATTTTGTAAGGCACCATAACATTGATTGGAGATACTCAACAATCTATTACCTCTGGGCTAATGGGTTGGCTGAGGCTTTCAACAAGACTTTGGTGCAAATTATTAAAAGACCCTTGATGACAATAAGCGCCAATGGGATGAGAGGTTGGTGGAAGCTCTATGGGCCTATCGGACCACTTATAGAACCCCGACCCAATCCACACCATTTGCACTAGTGTATGGGTCCGAGGTCGTACTCCCTTTGAAAGTGCAAATTCCCTCGCTCAGAATTTTCATTCAAAATCAAATTACAACTGAGCAAAATGCAAAGCTCCGACTTGAAGAGCTCGAAGGCCTCGAGGAACGTCGTCTCCAAGCTCAACAAAATTTAGAGTTATATAAGGCCTGAATGGTTCAAGCTCATGATAAGTTAGTGTGACCTAGAACCTTCCAAGTAGGAGACTTGGTCTTGGTTCTTCTGAGGCCTATCTTAGCCCACCGAAAGATCCGTGGAAAGTTTGAGCCAACCTAGGAAGGACCCTTCGTAGTAAAAACGGCCTACGAAGGAGGCTCGTATCAGCTAGTGGATTGTAAGGGAAACCACCCAATGTTACCTGTTAACGGGCATTTTCTTAAGAAGTACTATACTTGATGTAGCTCAGACCCAATCAATAAAATATATAGCAATTTGAATCAAGTGTGTTTTATGTGTATATATCCTTTAATTTTTATGCTTGCTCGCCTTCTCCTTTAGGATAGGATCCCTCCTTTCCTTAGGATTACATCCGCTAGTGGTGGATAATGCCCTCCGTGGCACCATCCTAGTTTTGATCCTATTTTGATCCTCTGTGTGGAGCAAGCTTCCTTCCCACATGATCATCCACTAGTTGTGGATAATGCCCTTTGTGGCACCATCCTAGCTTCCTCTAGTTTAGATCCTCTATATGGAGCAAGCTTCCTCCCCACATGATCATCCACTAGTGGTAAATAAACGCCCTTTGTGGCACCATCCTAGTTTCAATCCAGTTTTGATCCTCTGTGTTGAGCAAGCTTCCTCCCCACATGATCATCCGCTAGTGGTAGATAACGGCCTTTGTGGCACCATCCTAGTTTCAATCCGGTTTCGATCCTCTATATGGAGCAAGCTTCCTCCCCACATGATTATCCGCTAGTGGTGGATAACGCCCTTTGTGGCACCATCCTGGCTTCCTCCAGTTTAGATCCTCTGTGTGGAGCAAGCTTCCTCCCCATATGATCATCTGCTAGTGGTGGATAACACCCTTTATGACACCATCCTGGCTTCCTCCAGTTTAGATCCTCTGTGTGGAGCAAGCTTCCTCTCCACATGATCATCCGCTAGTGTGGATAATGCCCTTTGTGGCACCATCCTGGCTTCCTCCAGTTTAGATCCTCTGTGTGGAGCAAGCTTCCTCCCCACATGATCATCCGCTAGTGGTGGATAACGCCCTTTGTGGCACCATCCTAACTTCCTCCAGTTTAGATCCTCTGTGTGGAGCAAGCTTCCTCCCCACATGATCATTCACTAGTGGTGGATAATGTCCTTTGTGGCACCATCCTAACTTCCTCCAGTTTAGATCCTCTGTGTGGAGCAAGCTTCCTCCCCACATGATCATCCACTAGTGGTGGATAATGCCCTTTATGGCACCATCTAGTTTTGATCTAATTTTGATCCTCTGTGTGGAGCAAGCTTTCTCTCCACATGATCATCCGCTAGTGGTGGATAACGCCCTTTGTGGCACCATCCTAGTATCAATCCGATTTCGATCCTTTGTGTGGAGTAAGCTTCCTCCCCACATGATCATCTACTAGTGATGGATAATGCCCTTTGTGGCACCATCCTAGTTCTACTTTCTCTTCTCTTCCCTTAGGATAGGTGCTGCCTTTCCTTAGGATTAGAATTACTAGTGGTGGAGAGCGCCCTCCGTGGCACCATCCTAGTTCTATCTTCTACCTTCTACCTAATCCTCTAAGGTTAAGATTTCCCCTTCCTTAGGATTAAAACTCAAAACTTAACTTTTTAGTTCGGTCAACGCCAATATGTGTAATAGAACTTTATTCTATTACACATATTAGGAGTCCATTTGTTGACCTCATTTTTGTATGAGACCATTAGGATACAACCCAGATCTCAGATTAATGTAGGCCCTATGATCTACTCCAGATCTTAGGATTTTGCCAGACACTAAATCTTAGGACCTACTCTAGATACTAGGATTCTTCTAGATCCTAGACCCTAAGATCCCCCAGACTCTAGATCTTAGGATTTTTTTTCCTAGATCTTAGGATATTCTTAGACTCCACACTTTAGAATCTACCTAAGCCTTAGGATTCTCTTAGATTCTAGGTTCTTAGGTCTACCCAGATTCTAGGATCAACCCAGATCTTAAATCAATCTAGATCTAGGATCAATCCAGATCTTAACCCAATTCAAACTCCAATCAAATCCAATTTTCAAATCTATTCAAACCTTAAGCTTTCTTGATTCCAACTACAGTCTCAACCTTGATCTTACCTCTAATCTAACCCAAGCCCTATCTACCATTTTATGATCACCCAAATGATCATAAATGATTTAGATAATTCAATCTCAAGAATTCAAATCCAAAATCCAATTCAAATCTAGATTTTCAGATCCAAACCTAAAGCTAAAGGCCTATGTCCTGAATGTCTTTTCCAGTGAATCTTTGAGTACTTCAAAATCCTATCAAATGACCTCTGATTCAGGATCTGTCAGTTACATACTGATCAGGTATGTCTCTAGAGGTAACCATCCAAATTTGAGCTTATTATGAGGTCTCTAATCTTAGAAAGTGAATTAATTTTCAAAGGTTATAAAACCTTCAAATATTTACAACCTATGCCACTGGACCTGCCACCCAGTGGATTTTGACCATGGAGTTTTCTCCAAACCTCCAAATCACTTCCAGGACCTTAATCCTGACCTATTGGATAATAAACTACATTTTTTTTATTCACTTTGACCTCCAGTAGATTCAAATCCAAAATGACTAAAATACCCCTTAGGGGTTTAAATGCCTATCTCAAACCAAATGAGCTCCAAATCAAATGTAGCCACCTCTAGTAAATTTCAATTGTCAAACCAAACCTGTTGAACCCAAAACAAGACCTTGGGTCAACCTAGTTGACCAAGTCAACCTAAGTTGACCCAAAGGCCCATTGAGGGCCCAAACAGGTCATTTTGACCAAATAACCTCCCCAGACTTAAGATCATCACCAGTAGACTCAGAATATTAATTTGAACTGATTGACCCGAATCACTGACCCTGGGTCAACTTGGTTGACCAAGTCAACCTAGTTGACCCATTAGGCCCATTAAGGGTCTAAATATGTCATTTGACCTGAACACCCATTCCAGACCCTGAAACTACCTCCACTAAACTCTAAATATCAATTCAAACCTGTCCAGCCCAAACCTTGACCCTGGGTCAACCTAGTTGACCAAGTCAACCTAGTTGACCAAGTCAACCTAGGTTGACCAAACAAGCCCTTAAGGGTTCAAATGGGTCATTCTAACCCATTTAACCCATTCAATCCATGTCAACCCTTCAAATCAACTCCTAAGCATGGCTTGAGCATGTCTTGGTCTTTGATCAACCAAAACCAATCTGAGTTGACTAAGTTAACTCTAGATTCCTAGTAAAACTCCCTTCCATGTGTTCAAACTCTAACTACCAAGCCTCAAACCCTCTCCAATATATAACTCCAGCATTTGAGACTCCCCTTGACTGCCACCTCAACCTTCATTGACTAGTTGACTGGTCAAAAAGGTCAACACAAGCTTAAACCCCATCCCTTGGTCAAACCCTAGTTAAAGTGGCTTTTCCCTTAGACTAGGCTGCTTAGCATTTTCCACTTAAACTCAAAAGAGGCCTTTAAGCTCTCTAAACCAAGCCCAGCCCTTGGTTTAGCCTAGAATGGCAGTGGTCCCCCCCACTCATACTAAGGCCATCCAATGGGAGCATGGCCACTCCAGCCTTTGGCTCAGCCTTCTAAACGATTTGGGACATGTGTCCCTCACCTGATGGAAGTTTCTGATCGATCAGGACCATCCATCCAAGGCCAGGTCGTTTGATTAGGGCAAAATGTCCTAATGAGTATTCAATCTATCATACACACTCTCTCACTATATCCAGCCTCCTAGACCTAGTTCTCATTTTGTTTTAACTCTCTGGAGCTTCTCCTATCTTTCCACTACCAAACCCAGGTGGTTGCATGTCACCAGCGGTGACCTTTCCGGTGAAGAAACCCCAACTCCGTCCAAGGCTTGATCTGGTCGATCCGGATGTTTTGAGCTCGTGGTTTCTTCTACAAAAGTAAGCCTGGACAGTCTACAAGCTCAGAGAGTCCAAGATCAGCCAAATCTACCGTATATTTTGGGTAAACTACTAAACCCTAGTTCAAGATACACTAGTTTAAATAGATTTTTGTTAAGCTCATTTTAAGCCGTAACAAGCATTCCACATGATTTCTGTTTATGTCTACTATCTATGTTTAAAATTTCAACTCAAATGATCGATCCAATCTCTCGAACGAAGCGAAATGGTGATCCTGGGGCATTTTCGTAGTCTAAGCTCAGGTGTATGAAATGTCAGCCATTGATCTCATATTCAATGGCTGAGATCTCGTTATACCGAGCTTCGCTTCGGCCGTGTATCTCGCGGTGGGTCGAGATCTCTGTTTAGCTAGATCTGGACCCTCTATTTAAAACAACGGAGGTGGATCTCTGCCGTCCGATCTCGCCTAACCGAGTTCATGTTACGGGATTCGATCTCCGCCGTTGGATCACACCGCGGGTGATCCTACGGTCCCAAACCCTTGCTGACTCGGATAAGTAGCCCGCGTCACCGTGGTACCGCATCTGGCAACGATTGCCAATGATTACCGCGAGGCAATCATTGGCAATTAATGCCTCCTCCGTTATGCGGTTTCGAACCTATGGTTCTGATGATGCCACGTGGTCCCGCCGTTGCTATGGGATCGATCTAAGGCCCTGGAGAGCGCCGCATGGACCACTGTTATCTCGTTGCCGCCGCCGCCGTCAAACCTATTTAAAATCATTTAAATTTTGATTTAAATCATTTTTTAAATGCAAAAAAAATCTAAAAAGATATAATAAATATTTATATTTATTTTATATAAATATTATAAGAGAATTAAATTTTTTTTAAAAGAAAAATAATGTTAAAATTAAAATATTGAATGTATTTAAAAATATTTTAAATATTGACTTTTGATTAAGTTAAGTTAATATTTAATTAGGATAACTTTTAAAATTTAAATAAAATTATTTTAAAATATATTTTAAAAATTCCAAATAAATAATCAAGATATAATATTTTAAAAAAAACTAACTTGATTTTAAAACTTGAATTTAATTAAAAAAATATATTGTATTTAATCATCTTAAGTAATTTTGGTATACTAATAACTAATTAATATTTAATTAATATTAATTTAGATATTTTCAAATATTTAATTTTTACATATATATATGTACAAATATAAATCAGGGAATTATTTTAAGAAATTATTTTATCTGAAGTTATATTAATTTAAAATTTTTTTAATATATTTTGAACTAAATTTGATTAATTAAATACTTAAATATTAATTGATATTTAATTAAAATCAAACTTAAATAATTTTGAAAATTCAATAAATACTCAAAACTTTAAAAATTCATAACTAATTCAAATAAACTACAAATTAAGCAAACTCAAAGGCATTCAACTCATAATAAGGTCTAATATTTATCAAAAATATCAAAAATCCAGAAATAAATCAAATTTGAAAAAGTCAACTTTTGGTCAAATATAATTCAAAATCAAGTCAAAACTTCAAACCTTCATAAAAAAATATAGAAAAATCCAATCTCAACATACTTACTGTACAACTGATTGTCTTAAGGTCTAGTATTTTAATAAAATATTAACTTTCCAGTAATCACTTTTAATTAAAAATTCAACTTTTGACCCCTTAATTAAGTGATTAAAATAATTCAAAATTTCCAAAATTTAATAATTAATTTCAAATTTCAGAAAATATTAAGTTAATATTTAAAACACTCAACCAACCCCTTAATACACAACAACCAGTCTCGAAATAAAGTTTTTAGGCTGGACTACGTGTCATAAGGAGGCTTTGATCCTTGAGCCTGGTGGCACAACGCCACGAATGAATTCGAAGGAGTGTAAAACTTAATTCTAATTGATTAATGTTTATTTAACTAAATCTAAAATCCTTAATTCAAATGTATTAACTTGGTTTATAAGCTGGACTACTCCGGGCTACGGGGTTACGTGTCCTAAGGAGGCTTTGTTCCTTGAGCCTGGTAGCACAACGCCACGAACTGGTTAATGAAAAATCTAAAAAAAATTAAAATTTCAAAACCAGCAATTAATCAACTTTGACTAAATTTAATTAACTTTTAAACTTGATCAAAATCAAATCACTTAACTACACGATTATCGCTGGGTAACCCAGACCTACGAGGCTATTAACTTAGCCCCAAGGAAGGTGAAATAAACTTCACGGCCTCGGTGTAAAATAAAGATGATAATCAATAACTCCTTAAAATATATTTTAAAATTAATTTCAAGCCACTAATACTTAAACTCAAACTTAAACTTCCCTTAAGCCTTTCAACCAATCAAAATATCAAACAACTTTAACCAAGTACCTTATTTAGGATATATTAAAGCTATACAACCTACCTCACACACTTTGGATGATTTACTAGGACAACCAACTCTAGTTTTAGGCTAGGTCGGTGTTTACTTTTCTGTTACTTACGTATGCCAGATTTTCCATGATTTTCACTGCATGTTGGTTGTTAGATTTAAGTGATTGATATTGATGTGATTATTTATTTACTTACTGCATTCTGTGTTGTGATTGATTGTACATTAGATCTATCCCTAGGTTAGGGATGATTTATGCTAACTCAATCTTATGCAGGTGGCCATGCTCATGCAGGACATTAAAATAAAGGGGGCAAAAATCATAAATATTAAATTGCATAGGTGCTCCAGAAACTTGCTAAAGTCCCCCTTTAAATTAAAAGAGCATGGCCAAGTGTGGCTGTGAATTTGAGCTTTTAAATTTCAATATATTAACTGCTTGGGATGTCAAATATTAACTACTAATTATTAAGATAACCTTGCAGGATCGAGTCTAGATTTTACTTTTCATGCAATGTAATTTGATGCTATATTTGAGTTATAAATTGCCAAGTGACTTGAGAATGGAATATGAATATCCATAACTACTGATTATTAGGATAACCTTGCAGGATCGAGTCTTACTTTTCATGCAATATAATTTGATGTTATATTTGAGTTGTAAATTTCCAAGTGATTTGAGAATGGAATATGAATATCTAACTTAGATTTCAAAGAGGAGAAGACATCCCTTAGGAGAGAGTCTTCCTCCATTTGGAAGGCTAAGTTAGGATACCTTTCAAACATCTAATTTGGGGTCCAAAGAGGAAGGGACATCCCTTAAGGGAGAGTCCCTATCCATTTGGAGCTCCAAATTGGGATGATCTTTCAAGCATCCAAAGAGGAAAGATAACACCCCTTTCGAAGGGGAGTTTCTTTCTATTTGGATATCCGGACCAGACGATCCAAGGAGTTCCAAGAAGAGGAAGAAGTGAAGAGTGAGAAGAACCATTCTCAAAGTCACTTGAATCTTAGGAGTAGAATTCGGGTTGTCGTCAGTGGTGCCCGGCCATTTTTAATTTATATAAATCTGGGTTGTAATAAGCAAGGCAATTTGCCTATGAACATTTACTTAATTAATTTGATTATTTAATATGTTGTGATTTAATTTTATTGCGTATAGGTTTGCCTATTTTTCTTAGTTTTTTGGCGTTTGCATGTCATTTTTGTTTTGGCCTGAATTTCGTTAGGCTCTCTAAGGATCAAAAATATTTTTACTCATAACTAATACTTGAAATTTTAAGATTTAAATAACATAGAAACTTAACGACCTAGGGAATAACCGGAATCGCCCGGGGTCGCATGCATATTACTGCACTTCTCTCTCTCCTTACTATGAGACACTTCCCCGCCTACAGATAGAGTCCAGATAATCCGACCTATGAGGATGAGTTGCTAGATCTTGGGAAGCCTAGTCTCTTCAAAAAAAATATTTTATAGGTATTTTTAAATTTCATGCATACCAGATTTGGATACTTTAACCAGCATGCATCGCATTAGAAACTAATTAAACTAAAATTTAATTACATTTTAGTCTAAGCATTCCACCCAACATAAGTCAAGGGGTCAATTAGGAATCTACTCTAGATGTCGATCCCAACTTCTTAAATCAATCTTAAATAATATCCATGATCACTCTGCATCAAAAGACTGAACTCATAGTTTTGAAGCGTTTAGGTGATTTAGCTGGCTTCCCAATCCATGCCGGGCTAAGTCCAAATTTTGCATAGTATTAGTTAGGTTCGGACCACTGTGTTCCAATGTCCAAATTTAGATTTAGGATCTGGGGTAGGTCTCTTTTTGAATCATAAGACCCCAACCTCCGGGAATATAATCCCAAATTTCTAATAAAATGCTCAACTCAAATTAAATATTCTTTCAATCCAAAAATTAAAACCCAACACTTAGCTTAGGTCGGGATACTTCTGAATTGCTTTAGAATCCCAAAGTGTCTCCTACCCTTCCTCATTTAACTCCAAAATAATTGTTCAAAATTTAATCCGATCCCTTTTCAAAATCCAAATTCACCTCTTTGGTATCACTCCTAGAAATCTCTAAACAAAATTTCTGCCATTATTTTAATCGAAAGTTTTCGTAGGAGACTCCTATCTCCCACGATGTAATTAACTACGAGGGCTTGTGCTCGTTGGAGATTTAAAACTCACATCTAATTTTTAAAAATTAATTTTTAAAACTCAATTGGTCTTCTTTGAGAAAATTAAGTCAATAATGATCACTATCCTCATATTCAAATAATTGATAATAAGTGATATCCTCTCCCCTTAGGGAGGTATATCGCTTATCGTCATGGTTCTGAATATGAAGATAATGATCCCTCTCCTAGGTTATTATAATCAGATACTTGATAGAACATCATATTGACCCTTCGGGGTTATATGTTGTTATCTTTTGAATCTGATTATCATAGCTAAGGTGAAGCTTTCAATTTCATTTTCTAAACTCATTAAGGAATGATATTTTTATCTCTCGAGGCAATGTATCATTCATAATGAAGTGTTCGATTTTGAAATTGAACTCCTAAAATAAGTTTCTCAAATAAAACTAAACATTTACAAAAATCAATTTCAAAATTTAGAATCAATCTTCTTTGGGAAACTTATAATTAAAATGTACGATCGTTATCCTCATATTCGAACGATTGCTGATAAATGATATCTTCTTCCTCCGGGGAGATATATCATTTATTAAGATGAATCTGAATACGAAATTAACGATCACTTTCCTTGACTATTATAGCTCGATATTTGATTGAACTTTATTTTGACCCTTCGGGGCCATACACAATTTCTCTCTTAAATCCGATTAGGATATTCAAGGTGTAATTTATAATTCTAAATCTAAACCCCATTTTGAAAGTTTATTTCCACCTCCCGAGGTGGTATAATATTTTTGATGGTATGTTTGATTTTAGAATTAAATTTTAATGTCAATTTCAAATTCCCCAAAGAAGACTAAAATTTTCAAAACCCGCTTCAAACTACAAACAGAGATTAATTATCTTAAGAGACTAAAACTAAGTTGACAGATTCACATAATGCAATAAAATAATACCACGACAAATCGGATAATTGCTATGTGTGTTGAGCTACAAGTCAATACAAGCAGCATGAAATAAGTGTCAATACGACGACAATTGCCTAACCTCCTCTCCTTCATTAAATGGTAATAGACAAATCACACACTCTAGTGCAGCTTCCTCTTCCTCCCCCTAACCCCCGCTTCCTTGTGATATTTGAATGTTGGAATCCAACGCCACATTTTGTATTCATTATTCTCAAGCAACGCACTGAGTGAAATCGATGTTGAAACCATGTACAACGACCTATTGCAATAGAGCTGATGATGAGAGGTACAATGAAGACAAATATGAATCCGAAGTGCATATAGTAGTAGTCAAGTTTGCCATTGGATGGAGGAGAGAAAGACGATGCCATTGGGTGATTTAGAAAGTGTTGATACTTGTTAACTTCTTCACAGCGTGGTGGACTTTGGCAATTTGAAATTTGATCCTATGAAGCTCTGTATTGTACCTGGAAAAAATTTCATAAGTATATACATTAATAATCTCCATGATGATAAATTTCTTTAATTAGTCAAACTTAAGAATATGAAGGATAAAAACATAAGATTAGCATGTATTGCTAAACATAAACAACGAGTTAGCTAGTTTTGTGTTTGGTAGATTTCCCAACCAATAAAACAAACGGCAAAATAAAAAGCATAAACAGTTAATGATTAAAATTTGATTCATTAGATAGCACGAGATTAAAATAGTCCTAATAAATAGTTTTGAGATCGTACTCTATTTAACTCAGTTATTTAAGCAAAAAATAAATAAGCTCAAAATGAAAAAAAGCATATATTTGGGTTTAGGATACGATAAATTTTTATGAGTTTTTGCATGCTCTTCCAATTATCTTAAGGCAGTGAAGCTTAGATGAATATTTTAAGCTGAAGTGATCACTAAGGTCATACAATTGTGATAAATATTATGCTCCATTTAGTACTTGGTTATTCAACTAAATCCCTTATTCAACAAGGAGAACAACTCCCTTTTGTCCTTAAAAGGCTAGAAGAACCCACAACTTGATTATTGAAAAGGGTTACACCAATTATCACACGAACTTAGTGTTGTACAATTATGGAAAAAAATCACTTAAAATATTAAATTTAATATAAATAAATATTGTTAAAGATTAGTTGGGAGAGACTTGAATGAGCCTAAAACTCGAAGGAATTGTGTTTCTGTTTATGCTTTTTTATTTTTTTGTGGTTTGTTTTATTGGTTGGGAATTCTACCAAACAAAAAACTGGCTAACTCGTTGTTTTTGTTTTGTAATAAAAACTAATCTTATGTTTTTATCCTTCATATTCTTAAGTTTGACTGATTAAAGAAATTTATCATCGTGGAGATTATTAATGTATATACTTATGAAATCTTTTCAAGATACAATACAGAGCTTCATAAGATCAAATTTTAAATTGCAAAAGTCAACCACACAATGAAGAAGTTTGCAAGTGTGAACACTTTCTAAATCCCCAATGGCATCATCTTCCTCTCCTCCATCCAAAGGAAAACTCGACTACTACTACATGCTCTTCGGATTCACATTTGTCTTCATTATACTCCTCATTATCAGCTCTATCACAATGGCTTGCTGCACTTGGTTTCAGCACCAATTCTTCTCAGTGCTTTGCTTGCTCAACCGCAAGAATAATGACTACTAAATGTGGTGTTGGAATCCAACATTCAAATATCACAAGGAAGCCGGAGAGGTAGCTCCACTAGAGTGCGTGATTTGTCTATCACCATTTGATGAAGTAGAGGAGGTTAGGCAATTGTCATCGTGCTGACATTTATTTCATGCAACTTGTATTGACTTGTGGCTCAACACACATAGCAATTGTCTGATTGGTCATGGCATTATTTTATTGCATTATGTGAACATGTCTACTTAGTTTTACTCTTTTAAGATAACTAATCTCATTCTACTTGAGGAAGACTATGGCAGTGATGTCTAAAGGTGTTGGAGAATCTATATATGTGTACTTAATTTTTTTTTATTGGAGATAGACTATGGCACTTAAGATGTTAACAATGCAAAAACTTTGTATTTTTGTGGAAAATGATAAAGCACATTTAAAATTGTAGTTGAAAAAAAAAATAAAAACATAGCAGACAAATATTACCAAAGAGGTGAAAATTTATATATATATTATTATTATTTTAATTTCATTTAATAATTATTATAATTATATATTACATTAACAAAAAATTACCTCAATGAAAAGTTACATGCAAATGCCAAAGTTGAACAAAAATTAAAATAGAAAGGAGAAAATACTCATCAAAGTTATATGAGAATTCTTTTAGCTTTGAGACAACAAAGTATCAAACTAGAGAGTGCTTGCATAGCTCAACAACTAAGATCTATGCTTTAGGACAAACATAATCATGAGCGATCTTGAAAAGCCATAAAATCTAAAGAACGAAGATAATCGTGATAAGAAGAAGAATTTATTGAATATGATCCACCTAATAAATTTTTGTGATGAATTTTTATCCTTTATTAAAATATTCTATGAATTTAGATATTTTCTTACATATATTAAAATTGTTGTTAAAACCTTTTCCAGTTAATACAAATACAACGGAATTGTAGCTATTAGAAAACTGTTGTAGATAATTTAATAGGGTTTTAAATTGTCGTAATAGTTTAAAAAGTGTTGCTAAAATCTAATTTACTAGCTAGTAGTGTCACTTAAGTTGGATATTTTATATGATATAATATAGATATTTGCATGCATGAGAAAAAAAAAATTTGGTTCCATAAATATTTAAAAGTCTAGATCATATGCCATGCTCAGAGTTTTGTAAAAGAAAAATGTAATGCTTAGGCTAATCAAGGAAACAATGAATGATGCTTTCCTTTGATTTGATTCAATATTTATTTTTTTTCTCTTGCTCTTATGATTGCAATAACTACATTTGGAATAAATTAGTTGCTTATAACCTCATTCTTGTTTTGAGAAAGAAAATACTAGCCAAGATTTTTCATATTTCATTTGAAAATTTAGCAATAGCTTTTTCTAGCAAGGCCTCTGCTAGCGATGAAATTCAATAAATTTAATAAACTTTAATTAAAAAATATATATACCAAGAAAATATTAAATAATCTTTGATAAAATTTATATACACTTTAATATATATATATATATATATATATATATATATATATATATATATATATATATATATATATATTCATATGTTAATGTCTTTCGTCCTTATATCAATCAGTTATATATCCAACTTCTTTGATTTTTAATATCTATAATATGAAGAATTTAGTTTACATATAATATAAAGATATTAGAGATTGGAATAACATCTGTTGAAGGAAAATAGATTGAATTCAAATTGATTTGTAAATCCGATGGTGTTATTTCACAGGTCCCCTATCAATGAAAATTTTGGCAGCCTCCCGGCATCTTCCCTATTTAGGAGAAATTTAAGGAGTCTTAGCCTGCCCACCATGTCAAGAAAGATGTGCACAATTGGTGTCGGGTGATACTACGACCGTAGTCTTCAATCCTACCATGTTAAGAAAGGCGTGCATAGGTCTTCAGGGGGGTACCTGTGTGAAAAAGCAGTTTGTGCCGGAAATATTTTCGACGGATTTACCAACAAAAGTCTGGCGAAATTGTGCAAAAATATTTATCATTTGTGAAGCACTCATTTTTCGGCAGTTTCAAAGGTCTCTTTTTGTGTCACAAACATCCAAGTATTTTTATACCTCTACCTTTCTTAACATAATCTAATACCTCTACTTTCCTAACTAGGTCATCAGGAGGCTGTCGTTTTATGTGACCAAACCATCTAAGGCGACTCTCTCATTCTCTCTAATCTTATCTTCCATAGGAGCTTCTCTAACCTTTTCACGTATATGCACATTTCGTATCTTGTCTCTACGAGTAAAGCCACTCATGAGCCCAACACATTCCTCCACTAAGTTTGAGAGAAATTTTCTATCACACAATAAGCCTAACGCCATATCTCGAGTAAAGCCACACATCTTATAGAATTTTCCCCAAAGTTTGAGGGGAATTTTCTATCACATAATAAGTCCAACACATTCCTCCATTTTAATAATACAACTTGAATTCTACTAATAGTATCCACATATATTTCACCATAAACTCCCTCTCTTGTCTTATCAATAAGAAGAATATCATCAATAAAATGCATACACCATAGTACAATCTCTTGCAAATATCTACTGAGAATATCCATGACCAAAGAAAAAATAAAAGGGAAACTTACGGTGGATTTTTGGTAACTTATGTAGCGAACATCAGCGACAGAGCGGTGTACATGAAGGCGATGGAGGCAGCATTCTGTGGGAGGTGACTAACGCGAGTAGGGGCGAAGCCCAATGTGCAGAAGTGAAATGAGAAGGAAAACAACAACAAAAGAAAAAATAGGGCCTTTTCGGAGGTAATATTGGCGGATTTTCTGTTATAAATGTTTCCGGCCAAATTTTTATCAAAAATATTTTGTCGGGTTTAAGTAAGCCGGTGAATAAGCGGTCGGAAGTTCTGTTGGTAATTTTTGGCTCATTTTCTGGTAGAAGTTGTCCCCAATTTTGCAAAAATCGACATGCTTTATAGGTGATTTTTTCACCGAAAAACCTGCCACTAAGTTACCGGCAGAATATCCGCCTGTTACACCACCATTTCTACCTGCTCATATAATTCCACCAGAAATTTTGATGGTATACTAAGGTTTTCCTATAGTATATCCATAATCAATAACAGAAATTCATATCAATATAATAATCAGATATTTATAATAAGGTATCTTGAGGGTATCTTCCTATCAGTCACCTCTTATGACTCCCAATCAATAAACTCTTATAACGTTTCTTGAATCACGCAATAGTTTCCCTGGCTCCTTATAACTCCATTAATCTCTAGCTCCTTATGACTCCCAATCATTATATCATTGTAAGGTTTTTATATCATATATCTCATATCAATGAGTACATCATTTCCTATTAAATCCATATCAGTCCAGTACATCCTTTCTTTTCTTAATCAAATCAGTAATATATTCTAGTACCTATCATTCATTTCAACTTATCATATATTTTATATTATTATATCAAATCATTGTACATCACTTTTCAACCCATTTCATAGTATACCTTTGTGTACCCATTTCACAAAGAAATTTATATACACATATTTAATTGATAAAAATGCAAGCAAATTATACCATATGTTATGACCCAACCCATAAACTATAATTAACAAGGTGGAAACAGACGGTCAAATAATTGATTAAATTTTTATCTACTAAGAATTTCCAATATACTGAACAACCCACTAAAATTTCAAAATTATGAAGCGAAACGGTATAAATATATTTTCCTAGGAGCATCGTGCTTGTGATACATGTTCTCTCCTCTTTCACTTATTTAAATTATTTGAATAATATTTGTTATTGTTTTGAAAATATAAAGCGACTCACAACTTAATATGTATAATGCTTCTAAATTATAATAATGCATGGCCTTTAGAATAATATTTATGCTCATTTAAAAATATATGTTAATTTTATTTAAATTTTATTTTGAATATGACTATCAATGTAATGCATATTAATATGCGTAACATATGTTGAATCTTTATCATTTATGTGAATAATACAACATTCATAGGAAACACTGTATAAAAATAGTACTAATAAAGGCACTTCCTTTTCCATAAATTTTTTTTGTTTATGCGGGTGAGTATATTGCAATACCATTGTTTGATTGAAAATTATTGTTTTGAAAAAGTTTAATTTTCTTTGGGAAATGTTTAATTTCTAAAATTTTTTTAATTTTAGAATCGAACACTTATTGTGAATGATATATCACCTCAAAAGGTGAACATATCGTTCTCTAATAGGTTTACAAAATTTTGAATTTATCCTGATTATCGTAGTCAAACTCAAGGAGAAACAACTTATGATCCCGAAGGATCAAAATGATGTTTAATCTAATGTTTGATTATGTTAATCTGAATAAATGGATTATTAATTTCATAATCAAACTTACGATTGTAATTGACATATTTATCCGAGGAAAGAAGATATCAATCACTATCGATTGTTTGAATATGATGATAATGATCATCGAGTTTGATTTTTTCAAAGATAATTAATTGAGGGTTTTGAAAAGCTTAATTTTAAAATTTTGATCTGAGTTTCAAAATCCCTATGAGCGCAAGCCCTTGTAGTTAATTATATTATAGGGAGATTAGAGTCTCCTACGAATACTCTCGATTAAAATAGCAATATAAATTTTATTTAAGATTTTCAAAGATTGATATCAAAGGAGGTAGGGATTGGAATTTTTAAATGGGAATGGTTCAAGGTTTAACACTTATTTTTGGAGTCAAAGAAAGAAGGGTAGGAGACACCTGGGATTCTAAAACAATTCAGAAATGCCCCAGCTTATACTAAGTGTTGGGTTTGAATTTGATTGAAAGATATTTTAGATTTGAATGATTGATTTTATTAGAAAGTTGAGATTCAAATCCCAGAGATTGAGGACTTAAGATTGAAAATCTACCTCAGAACTTAAGTTTAAAATGGGTACTGAATAATTAGTGGCTCGAACCTAACTAGTGTAATACAAAATCTGGACTTACCCTGGCCTAGATTGGGGAGCCAGCTAAACCACCTAAACACTTTAAAATAATGTGTTTGATCTTTAAATGTAGAGTGGTAGGGATATTATTTAAGATTGAGTATTTGGAGAGCAGGGCCAACATCTAGAGCGGATTCCTAATTGACCCCTTAACATATGTTGGGTGAAATGCTTAAGCTAAAATGTAATTAAAATTTTAGATACTTTTAAATGAGTTTCTAATATAATGCATGCAAATTAACTCGATTAAATGCTTAAAATTATATGAAGTAGTTTTTAAAAAAGGATTAAAAATAAATTTTTCTCTAAGGATGCACAGATCCCCTTGACAGAACTGCACCCTCCTAGGCCAGGTGGTCTACCAGAACTCGTAGGCGGGGAGGTGCCTAACAAACAGAAAGAAGATACATCAAAAATGTAATGAGAACTCCCGACGATTTCGGGCTTACTTCTTAAAGTGTTAGAGTTTCTATGTTAGCTTAAATATTTTAATTTTATTTAAGTAGAAAAAATTTTATTCGTATTCTCACAAGCCTCCGATCGGGTTCCAGGCTAAATCAAAATATAACATGCAAGATCGTAAAAAAACTAAGAAAAGTAGGCAATCCTAATCGCAATCAACATCAACCAATCATTAAATTAAATCAATCAAATTAAAATTCAAATTGAAAGTCCATGTGGCAAGTGCCACTTAATTATACAACCCAGGATCTACAAAAAAAGTAAAGTGGCTGGGTACCACCGACTACAACCTGGATTCTATTCCTAAGACACAAGTGATTTTGAGAATGGATCTTCTCGTTCTTCACTTCTTCATCCTTCTAGAACTCCTTGGATCGTTGGGTCTAGATATCCAATTGAAAAGAAACTCCTCCTCCATAGGGGTGTTATCTTTTCTCCTTGGATATTTTAAAGTCATCTAAATTGGATCTCCAAATGGAGGACTCTCCCCTAAGGGATGTCCCTTCCTCTTTGGATTCCAAATTAGATATTTAATTGCAAGCACTTTAAAAAATACAACTCAATTTCATATCAAATTATATTTAAATTCAAAAGAAAAATCTAGACTCAACAACCTGCAGGGTTATCCTAATAAATTAATAATTTATTTAACATCCCAAGCAGTTAAATATTTGAAATTTAAAAATGCTCAATCATGGCCACACTTAGCCATGCTTTTTTAATTTAAAGGGGGACTTAAGCGTTCTGGAGCACCTGTAGAAAATATCATTAATTTTGAAAGCTTAATTAATTAATTGCCCCCTTTAATTTTAAATGCCCTGTACGAGCATGGCCACTTGCATAAGATCGAATTAGTATAAACCATCTCTAACTTAGGGGTAGATTTAACGCACAATCAATCATATCGCAGAGTACAAGAATTAAATAAATAATCAATTAATTACTTAATTCTAACAACCAGCATGGAGTAAAAATCATAAAAAATCTGGCACACACAAGTAGCAGAAAAGTAAACACCAGCCTAGCCTAAGACTAGGGTTGGTTGTCCTAATAAATCATCTAAAATGTGTGAGGTAGGCTGTGTGGATTGGATATATCCTATATATGGATATTTGATTGAAGTTGCTTAAAAGTTTGATTAGTTAAAAGGCTTAAAGGAAAATTTTGGTTAGAATTTAAGTCTTAATGATTTGAAATTTATTTTAAAATTTATTTTAATTATTTATTGGATATCACCTTTGTTGCTCACCAAGGTCATGAAATTTATTTCACCTTTCTTGGGGCTAATTTAATAGCCTCGTAGGTAGGCCTAGGTTACCTAGTGGTAACCGATATGATTAAGTGAATTGATTTAATTAAGGTTTAAAAGTTGATGATTTTTTATTAAGGTTGATTGATTGTTGGTTTTAAAGTTGAATTAATATTTTTTGGAATTTTAAATGATTTATTGAATTTTTGAAATTTTCTGGATTATTTTAATAATTTAATAGAGGGGTCAAAAGTTAACTTTTTAATTAAGCTTAAATTTCATAATGCTAGCATTTTATTAAAATATTAGACCTTAATATGATCGGTTAGACTATAAGTATGTTGAATTTGAATTTTTTTATATTTTATTATGAAGGTTTGAAGTTTTAACTTGATTTTAACTTAGATTTGACTTTTTGACTTTGACTGATTTTTGAAGGTTTGATATTTTTGATAAATATTAGACCTTAATTGAAGTTGAATCCCTTTGAGTTTACTCAATTTGGAGTTTTTTTGAATTAGTTATAAATTTTGGAAATTTTGGAAATTTGACTATTTATTGGAATTATTTAATTATCTTAATTAGAGAGCTTTTGATGTTTTGAATTCTATTCAGTTCCAAACTACTTTTAATTAACTCCAAAGATCATAAATGACCTAAGGATAGATTCTCAAGTGTTTAGGAATTTTATAGAATTTTTAATTATTTTTAATTAATTAAATTAATTAAATATTAAATTTCAATTAAAATTAAATTCTTGATTTTAAAGTCTAATCAAGGGGCTTTTAATTTTTATTGATTAAGGGTTTAATTCTGGTCAGTTAGAGATATTATGTGTAAATTTTAAATTTAAATTTGATTTATTAGAATTTCAGGAAGTTTCTATGCTTAATTTAAAGGTTAATTTTGACTTGATTAATTTTCTGACCCAATGGACTCCAAATTGGGTGAAATTTGAACCTAAGGTATTAAATATCACTAGATTTAATATTCTCAAATTTCACTCCTATTGGGTATGTGTAGAATTTCTTAGGAATTTTTTAAGTTATCTAGCCCTTATCCTTAATTATTTTTCCTAGGTGACACTAGTATTCCATTGGATTTGAAACTTTGGTCATCTAACCCTGACAATAAATTACACATGCTACAGAAAAATGCAAGCTTAATTATAAGTGGTGTGTAAGTTATAAATTTTCAAAGTTTTGGGTCAAAATCTAACCCAAAATATTAAAAATTTAATTCACCAAAATCCAGCCATTGAGTTGAAAATTTTATGGGATGTGGGTAACACACATTAGTTTATCCTATCCAAATTTGAGATCAATCAGATCACTGGATTGAGAGTTATTAAATAAATTAATTTTTTATTAAAAGCTGAATAACTCTCAATACATTGATCAAATTCAGTTAAACTAAATTTTAAAATAAACTTGGGCTCAATGCGGTTCCAATGAGCCCAAGAACATCAAATTTGGACATAAAATGAATTTTTGGTGAATTTTTAAAGTTCTGGGCATTTAAAATAATTTTTAATTAATTTTTTAATCATTGAATGGCAGCAGCTATGATTGGGCCACCGCTACAGCTTTTTGACACATGGTAGACATGTGGCATACATCGACATGCTATTTAACTACATCAGACGGTCAGATCGACCATCCTATTCATCGCGGCTTGATCTAACGGCTAAGATCGTGCCACATCACTCCGCCTCTTAGCATACGACCCGAGCTCAAATCCTACTGGAGTCATGTGGTCTGAAGTGGGTGACATGGCATCTTATGGGCTGTCTGATTGCTCAGAAGGCACGATCGGACGACTCTGATTGAACCAGAGCCACTCTAGTTCAAAATGAACTAGAAACTTCAAATGCCTATAACTTTCGATCCGACTGTTCAAATTTGATGAAATTTGTAATGTGGGATCTAGATACCCTAATCTTTCAATCCATGGAGTTTCATGGCTCCATGCATTGAGATTTTGGAGATATCAAGGCTTGATCATAGATATTAAAACACAAATAACCTTCTAACCTATGGACGGATTTTGATGATTTTAGGCTTGTTGGAAAGCTGCTAAGATCATCTTCAACTTTGTGGAAGACCTCAAAACTTGGCTCTGGCCAGATTAGAAGTTATGCTTGAATCTCCTGATTCTCTCTTTAGACTCTCTCTCTTCATGAAAATATGGTTTAGAGGCTAGATTTTGGTGGGGAAAAGCTTGGGAAGGCTATAGAAGTTGCTGGATGGTCTTGAGAAGAAGTTTTGAGGGCTGGAAAAAATTCTAGAGAAGAGGGATTGAGTGAGAGAGTGTATTGGTTAGAATGAGACCTATTTTGAGTCTTTTGACCAAATCAAAAGCTCCAGGCCATTATGGATGGCTAGGATGCATTTGTCCCTATTCCCTGATGTTGTCCAACTATCCAAGAGCAGTTAGGAGTAGAGAATAAAGGACACAAAAGGACATCCCATGTGTAAAGGGATTTTATCCTTTTAAACACATGGGCTTGATTAGGGACCACTTAAGCTCAAACTAGGGGATTATAAGGACTTTTAGAAGTCTCTAGTGGATACTTAAAGGCCATGAGTGGTTTTAAATAAGAGGGGCTAAATGCTTAGAGAAATTTGACCTCTTCGGAAGCCATTTTGACCACCCATTGACTATTTGACTAGTTAATGGGTCAATAAATGTTGAGGTGGCAATGAGGTAGAAGCTTGAGCTGGTTGAATTGGTTTAAAAACAAATGCCAAGTCAAGGGATTATTATTCAAGTCAAGTATGAGAGTTTGAAATGGATTTGACCAAGTCCTCGTGACTTGATTTGGTCAAATGAGATTTGACTTGGCTTGGTTTGACTTTGAATGTATTTAAATTCTGGAGTAGAGTGGGATCAAGGGCTTGATAGGTCTTGATGAAAATGAAGATTTAATTGATTAAAATATAAAAGTTTGACCAAATCCAGAGAGTTGACTTGGTCAAATCTACATTAATGTGACTCAAGTCAGGTTTGAATAAATTCAAAATATCCAATTAAGTGGATCTTGATGATTTAAGAACTTGCTTGAATGAGATTTGAATATATGTGGCGAATGGAGCTTATGTTGACTGGATTTGACCATACATGGGTATGGTTGAACAAGTCAACTGGTGACTGGGTCAAGGGATCCAGTCAAGTCCAAATCACTAAGGTAAGTGATCAGAGGAGTTTGAATAAATTTGAAATTGATCTGAAGCTTGATTGGGTGTAAATAGGCTTAAGGGTTGATTGGGTCAACCTAGGTTGACTTGGTCAACCAAGTTAACCCAGGACCTGGGTTTAAACTCAACATATTTGGTTTAACATTTAAAATTTGTTGGAAGTGGTTGCATTCAATTTGGAGATCATTTGGATTGAAGTGAATATTCAAACCCCTAAAGGATATTTTGGTCATTTTGGGCCCTGGTCAACTGGGGGTCAAAGCGAATCCATCAAGATATAATTTAATGCTCAAGAGGTCAAGATTAAGAGTCTGTAAGTGATTAGAGAGTTTGGAGAAGGCTCCAAGATCAAAATCCACTATGTGGTAGGTCCAGTGGCATAGACCATAAATATTTGAAGGTTTTATAGCCTTTGAATTTCAATTTATTTTTTGGGGTTAGAGACCTCATAATGGGCTTAAATTTGGGGGTTATCTCTAGAGACATGTCATATCAATTTGCAATTGATAGAATCTGAATCAGAGGTCATTGACTAGGTTTTGAAGTGTTTAAAGATTTGCTGAAAAAGGCTTTCAGGATAGGGTCTTTAAGCCTTGGATTTGAATCTGGAAATTTGGATTTGAACTGGATTTTGCATCTAGATGATTACATTTGAATTAGCCAAATTATTTATAATCATTTGGGGATCATAAATGATAGGATAAGGTTGAGGCTTGATTAGAGAGAGTATCAAGGTTTGAATTGGAGTTTGGATTTTGAACTGGACTGAAGTCTGGATTTTGATTGAGGTTTGAATTAAATTAAGGTCTGGATTGGCTTGAGTTCAGGATTAATTTGAAGTCTGGATTTGATTTGAATATGGATTAATCTGGAGTCTGGATAGATTTGGGGTCTAGGTAGATCTAGGACCTGGGTAGATCTTGAGGTTTAAAATCTAGGAGAATCCAAGAGTCTAGAAGTGCTAGAGTCTGGGGTCATAGAAAAATCCTAGGGTCTAGATAGATCTTAGGATTTGAATTCTAGGAGAATCCTAGAGTCTAAAAGTCATAGAATCTGGGGTCTAGAAGGATCCTAGAATCTAGGAAATCTTAGGGTCTGGAGTCTAGAAGAGTCTTAGGATCTAGATGGATCCTAAGATCTAAATTAATTTGGAATTTAGATTGATCTGGGATGCAGATTGATATAAGATTAATCCTAAGATTTAGATTAATCTTGGGTCTGGAATGATCTAAGATCTATACTGATCATAGGGTCTAAATTAATCTAGATTCTGGGTTGGGTTCTAAAGACCTCATACAAAAATGAGGTCAACAACCATAAGGGGATATGCTCTATCAATTAATATGCACATGCAAGCAATTATATATAATCATTTCATTCATATATCATTCAAGAACTTTTTAAAGTACTTATGTTGAATCATGCTTATTATCAACAATTTTAAGATGATCATTCATTGAAAAAGATAATGCTAGGATTTTTCAATAATCATTAACGAATATGTGTCATTTAATTCATTGTAATAGATTCAAAAAAATAATATTTTTTCTGTAAAAATAGGAACATGAGTTCTCACCTCAAATTTAGATATTTTGATTTTTCACTCTCAAATTTAGATGTTTTGATGTTTCACACTTACTTCTTAATCTGATGTCAATTGAGTTAGTTTAGTACCTATATAAAATGCCTTCTTATCGTCAAAATTTTAAATGTTGCCCAGTTGTAAACTCTCTAACTTAGTTTTTAAATTTTGCCTTTTAAAAACATAATTTATTACTTGATATAATAATAGATTAATTCACTAGTTAATATTTCATTTATTATGGAATTTTAAAATATATGCACACTCTATTTATCTATATGTATATTTATTTAAATGAAAATGCATGTTTAGTTATAATTAAAATGTATATACAAATATTTTTTTCTTTATAAAATTTAAATTTACTTTTACCAAATAAATTTTCCTTCTTTTTATATAATAATATAAAGCATATCAAAATTAATATGTAAATCATCACTAATAATTTATTTGCATAATAAAAAAATCATTCAATTTAAAATTCATTTTCTCTCTCACCAAATAATTAGCATTACTAATTAAGGGCTACATCAAATAATTTTCTCTTGCTCGTATAATCGCACTAAAGCCCAAAAATGAGGAAAATTTTAGTGAAACTAAAGCACAATAATATTTATGTTATGGAGAAGAGGTTTTGTGATTTGGACTTTAAATGACTTATGAAATTTTTTTTATTGTTGTAGGTCAAAATTTATCTTTTGAAATTTAAGGATTATTACAATCTATCCACATTTAAATAATGTCTTCCTCGACATTTCCAAAACCATAATAAACTTGTATATAGTTGTCTCATCTCAGACTCATTCTCCCAAGTATTTTCTCTTTTAGTTCTATTTTTCCACTGGACTTTAACAATCATAATCTATTTACTTATTAACCTTCTGACATTATAACCTAGGATCCTCTATGGTTGTTCTCTATAACTCAGATTTGGATGCACTTCAATACCTTCAACAGATATTCTATTTTTAAAATTAGATGCCTATTTCCTCAAAAGTGACTCATGGAGGGTTCTAGTGGCCATTTAACCTAAGGTTCAAGCCCAAGAAATTTGGATCCATTAATTATATTATACATGTGGCATCAAGACCTTTGAGACTATGCTCTCTATTCATCGGTCAAAAAGTTTGTTGTTAGTTGTTACTATTGCACCACCAGAAGGCCATTGCCATTAGTCACCTATTCAGTGCTAGCAAATCTATCCAAGCATAAAATCAACTAACTATTTTAAAATAATTTAGATTATTACTGAATTATGCTAAGTAATTATATTTGTACTTAAGTTATCCTCATTTATATTCTTATCATAGCAATGTTGAGAATTTGTAAGGAATTTTCAAGCTATGATCACCATTTGAGACCTCCATTCAATTGTCATTACCGTTCTATCTAATCATACTTCTCATCTATCTTTGAGATTGTACAGTCTTCCCTCCTGAAAGAAAACTAATGATAAGTTGATCATCTCCCAATAATAAAACTATATCGTCCACCAATCATAAATGTTCAAAATCTATCGACTCGTAATACAGATAATCTACCAATCGATCAACAAAGCCTAACATCATCAAAATACTACAATGTACCAAGCAAAGTTGGACTTTTCCTTTCATATTCATCACTTCTCTAAAATATCTTATAAAAATATTTATAGTATTCTATATATTTATATAGAGTGCATTATTTTTTTTAGTACTTGTAAACAATTACAATTACTTTTTTTAGTGAAGGAGGAGAGAAAGGAAAATTTGAATTTTTGGTCTCCGAATTGCTTTGCAGCTCTTACAAAAATTATTCAGATCGAGGCAGAAGATTCTAATCATATTGTTGTTTTCAAAGATTTTTTATTTTGACCACTGAATTCTCCTTAAAATTAATTTTATTGTATTTTCTCAGGCATTATTTAATTTTTACTATACAACTTTTTGTATGTTATCATACTAATTATCCTGGATATTTTGACTGTAACATTTATTAATTTCACCAAGTAAAATAAAAGTTATTAAATTTTATATGATTTATTGTATAGAAATTGAGTATTTTTATTTAAGCATACTATTAATACAAGCATTGAGAATGAATGCTGGTATGTAATTGGGTAATAATTGGTCGCTATTACTTTTATTGGAATGTGTGTATAGGATAAGTAAAGATTAGTTGGCCCTTTGGTTGAAGATTGATTGACATGTACATAATGGTGGGCCGACAAGCTTTCCTTTAAACATAGTGGTTTAGTGTTATCCTAAATGATACAATGATATAACAATTTCAGAGTAACGATTTCAAAGCAACATTGAGAATTATAAGGAGTTATTATTATGTGGACGAAAAAAGAGTGTCGACTTTGTATATTGAGCCAACGATTACCGACAACTGATTATTAAAAAATATCGTGATATCTAGAACTTCTTACTTGTTCACTATGACTACTGAAATGCATGTTACAAATTCATTATGACTGTACGGCTTTATTGATATTATATTAATTTACTATCATTGTACAGATTTATTATTACTAAATTATTTTGATGCTCTTACCACTGATTTTACTATTACCGATATGGACAACAATCCTATTTAATACTACTACTAATTAACTGTTACTGATACTTTATTGATTCACTGTACTGATTATTGATATTAAGCATATGACATTTTAAGCATATGATATACTGAGAACGTGAATAAGATATTAATATGATACTGATATTGACTAACTGAATAGTATGTATACATAATTATAAGATTTTATTGTATTAATCTGAGTTCGACAGTTCTTTATCGATGCTTTAGTTTTATTATTTTATATGATTGATTTATTAATTGGTAGTATTGATACGATGACTATTTATTAATTTGACATCCATACTGATTTATTGATTCCTCCACTGTACTGATTTACAGGTTTCCGTTCTGTACCATAATATTTTACCATCTATAAATTCTACTGCTAATATATATGAGTTTTACTATTTATGTATAGATTTATGATCATATAATTGTTACTGCTATGATTTGATTGTTGACATGCATATTGCTCCTTTATCGTACTTTGTGTTCAATTTATAAGATTTGGTTGCTTGTTGGGCTCTTGAGCTTATTATATGTGGTTAAATAATTTTAGGTTAGTGCAAGGGAGTAGGAGTCAGAGCCCTGCATTGGGTACCCATACCCACACCCACCCACGTACCCACCCATACCCAATGGGTATAGGTGGGTATGGGTACGCCCAAAGCCTCATGGGTGGGTATGGGTGGGTACAGACCTAATTTACAATGCTAATTACCGTATGTTGTATATTATCACAATCCTCACTATGTAGTGCGCATCACTGAATTGCGCTGTGACCACAGTAAATTCTGATATGCAGCTTGAAAGTTTGCAATCATAACAAAGGCAATAAGCCTCAATGTCATCAGTCTGTGGCAGACTACGTTCAAAAAGCATGGAAAGTGGGTGGGTATGGGTGGGTACGATATCCTGAAAGTCACCATGGGTGGGTGTGGGTGGGCGAAGCACGCCAGTGTAGAGCATGGGTACCCAATGGGTACCCAACTAGGACCCCATGTAGGGCTTTGGTAGGAGTGTGAGGTTGATTAGAATTTCTTAGGTTATGTTTCTTTTTATTTTAATTATTCTTTTATACTCATGATAAAGTAGTTATGATATGATTGTATAGATCCTGAGTAGTGTATATAATTTTTAAGAAAATTAATATAAATGAATATATTGATATTTTGATCAATAGTTTTATTTCTATTGGTATTTATATTGATATAAAAAATTAGATAGCTCTTGTTATCGCATATTAAAAGATAAAAGATTTTTTTTTTCAAATTAGATTATAGGGCATGTCACATCTAACTAGGTGGTTACCTGCAAATAATATCATTAACTTATGGTAATGACCAAAGTCCAGTTATTCCCCATTGGCTCCAAATCCCGTGAGAATTGAATCACAAGGTATATTTAATAGGCATAAACCCTCTTGTTAACTAGACTTAAAGTTGTCTTATTAGGCAAACATTCATCCTATATCTATAAGGTTCTCTTAGATGATGCAACTTATAGCTATCGATAAAGATGGTTCGATCAGATAAAGACGATTACCTCCTATGATTAAGTAGATCATGAATCATAATAACTTGGGCTAATGAAACTATGGGTTCTTCCCCCCACCATCTTCTTTAAGCTAAGGGCACTAAAGTTCCTTCAACCCTAAAGTTAAATCCTTGCTACTATATGTTATAAGCACTTAGTGTTTATTTAATGAGTAGTCATAATCGAAAGTTCTCTCTCATTATTAAGAGAGACAGTTAACCATAAGGGCTTGCACATATGAGAAACCTAGAATTATATCATAATGTCATTGTAAAATGACGGCTAAATCTATGGGTGGTGTTCTTTATGCAATCTAATATATATTCTAAAACTATGACTCCTAATACCTAACTTAGGGGTGTAAATGAGTTGACTTGAGCTCAAGTTTGGTCTAAGTCGAGCTCGGCTTGTCAACTTAGGCGAGCTCGACCTTAAGTTGAGCTCATATGGTGAGCTCTAGCTTGACTCGTTGGAGTTTCAACAGGCTTAAGCTCGATTCATGAGCTTGACTTGTTGAAGAAGGGAGGAAGTGAGGACTGCATGCTTGTAGGAGTCACGTCAATCTTGAACTCGGAAGCCCAAGAGAGAAGGATTGGCTCACAGAGAGTCACTCGTCAGAGTTACATCGAGTTTGCACTCGGAAGTGAGGATGTCTGGTGAGAAAAAGAAATGTTGAAGAAGAAGATAATGCTTTTTTTGGAGAAGAGAAAGCAGGAGCATTAAATGTAATTAATTTTTTTTAAATAAATAATAATTTTTTTTGAAATCTCAATAGCAGCTGACAACACATTAAATGCATTACTGTTTTTGGAGTTCTTTTCGCTGCATTTTGATGAAGAAACACAACATTGTTTTCTTATTTTTCTTAAATTGTATATAACCTAAATTAGTGAATATCATGTTTTTTTCTCCTAAATATCTGTCTAATTGAGCTAGCCCGTGAGCTAACGAATTGAGTCTCATCAAAATTAAACTTGAGCTCATTTAAAAGTCATAGTTAACAAGTCGAGTTTGACTACATCACATAAAGCCTCAATCGAGTTCGAGCCGTAAACTTATTAACTAGTCAAGTTCGAGCTAGCTCATAGGGTGACCCCACTCACTAACACCCCTAACCTAACTCTCTCAGAGGAGTTTGACATGAATTTTGGAAGCCCATAATTAGGATTGTAAATGAACCAAGCGTTCGACGAGCTGCTCGTGGCTCGGCTCAATAAGAGCTTGTTTATATTCATTTGATAAGTTAAACGAATGAGATTGAACGCATTGGATAAATACTCGATTGATAGTTAAATGAACGAGCTTGAATAGCTTGTCATTTAGTTCATTTATGTTCATGAGCGATATCATTTAAAGCTCGTGAACATGCTCATTAAGAAGCTCACATAGTGCTCGATTCAGGCTTGGAAGGACTGTAGTTGACGGGCGATAGAAGTCGGAAGGACCGTAGTCGGATGACAGTGGTCGGAAGGACCGTGGTTGACGAGCAATGGGGGTCAGACTGATCATTGTCCAACGATGGTGGCCAGAGGGACCATAGTTGGCGGCCGACGGTAGTCAAAGGGACCGTAGTCGATGGGCGACGGTGGTCCAATGGAACATTAGTCGACAGGTGATAGTGGTCGAAGGGACCGTGGTTGGAGGGCAATGGTGGTCGGAGGGACCGTCGTTAGTGGGCAACGGTGGTCAGAGATATCGTAGCTGGCTGTTGGGCGGAGGTCCGACGATTGTAGGTGGCTAGGTGGAGGTTGGACGCCGGCTGGCTGACTCATATTGCTCCATCAGACGACCCATATCGATTCTCTTGATAATGGAGCATTTTTCAAGCACTTACGAGCCTTAATGATGTCAAAATTAAGCAATCTTGGGCTCGTTGGATTTTTTTTCTCGTCGAGCTGCTCGATTCAACTATAACCATGACATATTTGGATATCATCTAGTCATCCAATTAATATTTTGAAACTTCCAAATATGCTTCAATCCTTTGATTCTGACCTGTATGGTTTAGGATTGGAATGTTTTTTGTGTTGTTGGGTTTTTCTTCTTGATATCAATTTGACTATAAATTTGCTGAAATTAGAGTTCAAATGGTCCTGAACATAATTTTGAAAGTTTTCAACTTGAATATACCTTGAGATTCATGCCGATGAAGGCTATTTTGGGTGATATATCAAGCCTATTTGAGATATATATATATATATATATATATATATATAGAAAGCAACCATAATTTTTTTAACTACTGATTTCTAATTATTTATCAAAATTTTTCTGTAGAAGAAAATTGCTTTTTCCCTATCACAGCTGCACAATTAACTTTATTTATTTTCTTATTTTATGATGGGGTAGTTAACCTAATTTTGATGATACCTTTATATTATAGTATAAACAATGTCTGTGTGTTTGTAGATGGCATGCGTTTGAGCATTTGGACCAATTGATTGGATTGTCGCTACCATTGCATGATCTCATCCATGCATTCCTCTGTACTTGTTGAAGCCTTCACCTACGAGAGCACGTGAGATTTCCTCGCTTCTTTGTTGCCAGGGTTTCAAGAATTTTAGTGGGATCATTGCTATCGTTGGGAGTTTGCAGGTGAGGGCATCAATTGGTTCAAGTGAGACCAGCTCGTCCGTAGGGGCATTGATGAATTCACTAGACCGAACGATAAGACAAGTGGCTCTGTGATTGGGTTTAGGGATTCTATTAGAGATTTGTTATTTTCTTTTTTTATTCCTCATGTTTTGAATATCATATATATAAATAATAAAATTTATATATTAAATATATAAATATTCATGTTTTAGGCATTATATATATAAATCTTCTAAATTAGAGAGATTATTATGTTCGGCATCTGGACGTCCGGACGCTCTTGTACATAGTGTGTATAAAATAATGTATGTATTGTATACACACTATTTATACACAGTATATATAAAAATATCCGAACGGTCCAGACGTAATAATTTCTCCATGAATTGACGGCCAATTTTGTGTAGGAATTAACATCAATAGGTGCATTATTTATTTGTCTTCATTGCTTTTTGGTTTCTCAAACTCTACCATTGAAGATGAATGAACCACTTTTACTGATTAAACAAATGCTAATAAGTCCAGATAATTTCATCACCCACGAAAACCCCCAAATTTGTCGCAGAGCGGGAAATAAACAAACTGCGGAGGAAGGCAAAGTTGTGAAATGAAAGTTCTCCTCCACCGTGCTTAAGGTGGCGCATCTCGGTTTCATTGCCTCGCTCTTCTCTGCATAGCAGAACCAGTGATTGTCAATGGCGACGGGAAGAGGGCTTGTGACCTTCATGTCAGCTGCGGCGGCGGCTATACTGGCCATCTTCGTTTTCTTGCTCCTCAACCCCTCGCGTAAGCGTGAACCTAACTACAAACATCTTTACTTACCAGCTTTTATCGCAGTCTCTCGAACCATCTATGGATTGCTCATGGATACGCAGGGAGGCATCTGATTTGGGTTAGGGATTCTGCAGCGGACTTGGTGGTAAGAAACGCTACTATCTACACCAGTGACGCATCGATCCCCTTTGCGGAAGCGATGGCAGTACGGAACGGGCGGATCCTTAGAATCGGAACTGATGCTCATGTTCGGGTAATAATAGTTTTACAATTTCCCGCGAGAATTCCAAATTTTAATTATACTTTTTTTCCATTGTAATTAAGCTCAGTCTTATGACGTTGGACTTTGGCACGAACTTAGCATGCGAAAATTTTTGTTGTAACCTTTTGCAAATGCAGGGTTTGATAGGTTATAGGACGCATGAGTTGAATCTTGAAGGGAAGGTAGTCCTGCCAGGATTTATAGATTCTCACGTCCATCTGATTTCTGGGGGTTTGCAGGTACTATCACACTTATTTCTATCATCTGTTGTTTAAAAAGTATCCATCTGTAGAAATTTGTTATGTTGAATTATTATACATGCTTCTACTGGCCTTTGTTTTACCTAATCATTGTTGCCTCTTTATTTCTAAAAAGTCAACCACACATGCGTCATAGGTGATCTCATCATATAACAATATGCATATTATATCTGAACCTGCAAAATCTTGAGGCAGACTTGGGAAGATATCAAGGTGTCACACCCCGGCTTCGGAAGGCGGTACACCCCGGCAACACCGGATTCGATGAAAGGATAAAAAGATTTATTTTGTACTCACAAAAGAGAAAAATGCATAAGCCGATAATATAACCAATTATATCAGAGTCAATAATGAAAATGAAACTAAATATTCATTTAATTAATATGATAACAATACGCCAAAATAATAGTACTGATACAAGCAAAAGCAATGTAAATGAAACAAATGATAGGAAAGAAACTACCCAACTCTTAAAGAAAATATATTATAATTTACTACAAAATGTTAAATACCAAATATACTCTACTGTTGATAGCTTGGCTCTTGTGATGATGGTCCACTAAACACTCTAGATGGACCTTCCATTAAACAAAAGTATTAATGGGTGAGTTTGATAAATCAAACATAACAAGTAATTCCTATCTATCAAAGCATAGACGGTAAGGCATAGGGCATGCAGTATGACCAATAAGTAGGTAGGAGTGGAAGTCAACGTGTCACAATAACAATGTCACATGCCATGACTCCTACGATAGATTCTAGTATGCCGGTGCAATAAGTGTATATGCCAAACTACTACTAATGCCAAATCATTTCAATGCTTATAAATACAACCACATTTGGTATCATCGTATCTCTGACTTATTAGTCATTCATTATTTTCAATTCATATATGATTACATAATTATACATTTATATATATAACTATAGTCGGTTTGTCAAATACCATCACCAGGAAAGTAAGCACCATCCCAAGGAAATCTAGTGATTTCTTATAGAATCGTCACTCTGAGGGCCCGTCGGCTCGGCCAGCCAATATCTAATAGAGTTCTACCTATCTACATACAATCAGACAGTATCTGTGCTTTTACTAATAAGTTCCAACATGTATTATATAAGTCAACAACATGACAATAACAAATTGTATAACCAACATGATTTAAAGCAGAAGTATCATTTATTATATTAAACAAAATTGATATGTATTAATTGGATTCTCTATTGTATGAATTATTTTAAATGATAAGAGCTCGTGCATCATTAAATCATGCGGCGTTATTTCTATCAAATGACATTTTTATTATGAATAATAAATAAGATTTCTAACATACACAATACTAATAAATAAATATCAAAAATTGGACTGCCAATCTAATATCTAGAATCCTAGCACAAGAAGCAAGTATAATTCCCATAACAAAGATGGGTACGTCTATCCAATAATAAATAATAGTTACTTACCTCTAAGAGAGCGACACGAAACTCAAAGCCTACTAGATATTTAACCGACAAAGCTGCAAGTATAATGACTTGAAGGTCCTACAAGTGAGAGCCTAAACTTAAAAAAAGAATTAAATTTGTGAAATATAATGTTGAATTTAATCAAGCTTGAATACCTAAATCCATGAGTAAAATAACAAAAAAAAAAGTCATAATTGAAATCTAACATAATATAAACCATGATAAATAATAAGAAGAAAATCATTCATAGTCATTGACATATCTCAGTTCGACGGATGAATAAGGTGAGTAAAAGCTTTGAAATTCATTGTCTTGTTGATCAAAATTAGAAGAGGAAGGAAACAGGGGCGAAAGAAATTTTTCACTTATAAAGGAGATCTTTTCTTGACGTTGGTGTCAAATCAAAGGAAGAAGAAGGTTGAGAACTTTTCAAATAGAGGTTGTGAGGGAAAGAGACAAAAAAGGAAGGAGAAGGTAGAGATTTGACGGTTGTTGTGAAAGAGGAGGAGAGGGAGGTTTGGTGGTTGTAGAGAGGCAAGGGAAGGAGAATAAGTGATGCCATAGCCTCCCTTTTGCTTTAAATGGTGAGAGGGAAGGTTGGGAGCGGGAAAATTACGAGAGGAGGCGGGAGAATCGCGTGATTGTTGCGATTGGAGAGAGAGGAACGTCGAGCTCGAGAGCAAAGGATAGGGGGGCTGCGATTCACGTGGTCGCATGAAACAGTTCGACTAGCTAGTCCAGGTTCGTCTATTACACAAAGTTCCTAGGAAAGCCCATTTATGAGTAGACTAGACTATATCATATTTGGCAGGGTTGTCACTTTCCTTGCACGTCGATCAATGAATGGCCTCTATGCTAAAATGGTGTGATTGCAAATGACAAACTCATCGGCAAGACTTAATGGCTCCCAATGAGCTTGCCACCGATGATCCAGTTGCCAACTGGGAAAATCCTAAAAAAGCCACCACCTCTTCAATTTATTTTCGTGATTTCTCTCCTCTTTGTGATTCTTGATTGATTTTGCTGTGATCCTTAGGCGATACACTATATTTCTTTCAGGTGGATTGGGCCTATGGTTGCTGGATTTCATTGTGTCTGTGCAAGCCTTTTTTTTTTGAAATTTTCTCTGCTTCTTAAGTTTTATCTATTTGGACCGCCATTGCTATGAACATTGTGATCTTCCAGCCTCCACCCTTTCTGACCATCGATTTAGCCAGGAGGAGCCCAACTCCATTGGGGCATCTCGTATGCACTTAGGGGCTCTCAAAACTGAATCAATTCAACTTGATTATGACTAGCCTAGCTAGCTGAGGTCCGTAGTTGGTTGAAAAATTTTGCTTCGTGAGTGATTCTCAAGGATGTGCTGGTATGGAATGCAGCCATATGTATCATCCCTCCAATGTTTTTGTTTTAATATTTCAAGTATCTCGTGCACCTGTTTATGGATATAACTCACTTGTTCCTTTCATTTATTCCTTTAAATTCCATCTTCTAGTCTATTGGCACTTTCATCCATGAGAACTAGAGTCTTAACTAGACCAAAGCCTAAACATAGGACATGTTCCCTTTGGACTATACTTGTTGGACACTTCAATTGATTACGTTGTGCCTTTACACTTTATCACAGACTTGAGTTTCATAGATACTTTCTAGAGTTTGTAACCCTCTAGAGAGAACTGATTGTTTGTTTCACCATTACATGCAATATATTTTTGTTTGTAATTGAAGTTTGAAAACAAATCACTTATTTTTTTGATTATTTGCTCATACTTGATGCGCTTAATGTCAAAAAAGCCATGAAGGTGATTGTAATTATAACCTTGAAAATATGATACATGATGACTATCTATGTTGTATCTTAAGAATTTCATCTTTTAGTGTTTATAGGCTTAATACTTGAGGAAGAGCATAGCAAAGGATAATTTACCTTAAGAGCATGATAACTCTAACATACTAAGATAGTGTAGTCATAGTTGTGAATGATGAATGCCAAACCATTACTTGCAAGGGACTCCTAGAGTCACACTTAATGGGGGCACACAATTCTTTAATTGTCCAAACATATATAAATATATATAAAACCATGTAGGATTTTATAAATGTGATGATTCCCCAAGTTCTCAAATGGTTGATAGAAGTAGGTGTCCAAGTTGAAATAAGACCCATCTTAAAGGACATTTACTTAATGCATGAGCATTCCCATCCGTGAGGATCAGGAGAGGGTTTAACGTTTGCAACCTTATTCTTACATTTTCGTGAGACTTTATATATTGAACCCCTATAATCTCTAGGTCATAGTGAAAACAAATATCTTATTTCAATGATTTGTAGAATAGATTTTCCAGACCTAAAAATGCTAAGGATGGATAAATTTTCACTCCCAAATAATATGCACAATGGATAATGTAAATTACTCCTTACAAACCTATAAGCATGACCTAATCAAAATGTACAAGACATGTTATGCTAATATATAAGAGATCAAGTAAGCACAATAATGATGATTTCACTACCCTACTTAACAGAAGCTTGTAAGCAAATCATGCAACCTTCAATTGTACACAAACACAAGCGTCCTATGGTGTTGAGACAAAGTAAGTTATACGTGTAGATAAACAATGGAGCACAATGATGAATGTCCGCTCAACCACACAAGCTATGGCTCATAATACATCAAACTCCAATCTACACACAATACAAGTGCCCACAAGATATGATGATGATTATAAAAATAATTTTATTGTAAGTGCAACAATTGTTAAGGTATGAAAATAAATTTTCTCTACCTAATTCATACAAGATTCCTACCTCTCTCCCTCTACCTACCTCTTATAAACTCAAAACCAACCATTCTTTATCTAACACTTATATTATCTAACACTTATATTATGATACCTACCACAATATATAAAAATAAATTCGAGCTAGCTATCTACCACCTCTAAGCTCTATATAAAGAGATGGTTCTAATGTATTAAGCTAATCCCACAACCACAACAAATAGGAAGAAGAGGAAGAAAGAGAGTGAAGAAGGGATTAAGCTTTTACCTGTAGAAGGGAAAGCTCTTGCAATAGAGGAGAGAAGAGAGAAACAAGCTCTCGTAGTTGAGAAGTATAGAATTTAATATCAACAGTAGCAACGTCATCTTCATGTCCAACTCTCATTTTCATTGGCAAGTGCTTGCATCCCATCTTAGTCATTAACATATAAAATATAGTATATTTGTCTTTATCTTTTAATTTATGAAAAAAATCTTCGATGTACTCTATTACGGGGGAGACAGGCAGTCGACCCAATCAGTCGGCCCAGATGGGGCTGGTTCAGTAGAACCAGGCGGGCAGAGCCTGGGCAAAACATGCAGTAGGTTCGGCCCCCCTTTTGGGGCACAACAAAGCTTTGATTAAATATACTAGGAGAGGAACTAAGGAGGGAAATAAGAAATGAAAGAATTCTAATTTTGAAATAGAGAAAGAGAGGGAAATCAATTAAAGAAGGGGGCTATTTTTGGGGGGAATTAGGGAGTTTAATGAGGGCTGATTCTAGTTTTTTTTTTCATGTTTTGTTTGGGTATTTGCTGTAGTTTTTTTGGAGTTTGCTCTTGAGGGTTTCCTAGCGGTGTCTAGGTCAACCGGGAGAGATGATCTACCTCTCTAATCGTAGATCATTGTATCTTGCTTTGGTGTTGGAGAATTTTTACGAAAATCAGCCATTGTTTCTCAATTTCTGCTGTTTTTATTATCCTTTCTTGGTTATTTCATATTCAAGGCGTATCATACTCCTTTTTTAATTAGTAAAATATTCGATTTTTATTCTATCCATGGACGTAGATAAATAGTATCGAACCATGTAAATTTTTGTTTCATAATTATGATCTTTGCTATGCTTATTTTTAGCCTTCATTTAAAGTTTTATCACTATCATATCAACTGCTATCAGAGCTTTGGTCTACAAAATTTTAGATCAAAACATGAAAGACGAAAAGATCAAGATTGAAAATTTTGATGGCCTAGATTTTGGTTATTGGAAGATGCAAATAGTAGATTATCTTTATTAAAGAATGTTTCATCAGCCGTTGAAGGGATCAAAGTCTTCTATTATAGATCAAGAAGAGTGGGAGTTGATTGACAGACAAGTATTAGGTGTTATTCACTTCTACCTGACCAAGAACATTTCTTTCAACATTTTCAATGAAAAGACCATAACAAATGTGACAAAAGCATTATCAAACATGTATGAGAAGCCCTCTATTATTAATAAGATACATCTCATGCATAGACTTTCAGTCTTGAGATTTCTAAAGAAGCCTTTGTTGTTGAGTCACAAGTCATTTGAGCTCCATGGATATCAATATTGATGATAAAATTCATGCCTTGAGTCTACTTTCATCGCTTCTTGAAACTTGGAATATGGTGTGACAAAAACCATCAACAATTATTATGGATTAAACAAAGTATAGCTAAAAGAAATAACTGTTTTTCAAGCTTCATTAAACTCACCCCTCCTTAAATATTTACCCATCTTTATTGCACTAATAAGAAAGGATGTTGCATTCTTCTCACAGGAAAAATGGAATGTCTTCTCATTTGGTAAATTAAATTTTATTTTCTTCTTCTAACATTCAATTATAGCAAAATATTTTACTAATCAATCCATTCTCAAGATGATGTCAAATGTTTTGATAGGCACTATAATCAATTCTGTTGAAAATTTGTAACCATGAATATCCAAATTCATAAGACCCATCCTATTGGCAGGCAAATTATCCCCCGTTGGCATCATAACACATAAGGTAGGTGTAAAATATGCAGTCTCAGATAAATCAGAACATAATTCTTCAGAAATAAACGAATGGGATGCACCAGAATAAAAAAGAACTCTACCAAACTTATTAGAAGTTAAAAGTATACTTGCAACCACCTCCTCTGAATCCTTGGCCTTCTGGGGTGCAATGACAAACACTCTAGCTTTCACAGGTTGATTTCCTTTAACATCGGATGCTTCTCCTTTTAATTGAACTGGTGGTTTTCCTTGCACTGCTGGCTTTCCTTGAAATTGAGTTTTTCTTACCTGATTGCCTTCCAAATATCTCCTATGTTGTGTCTGTTCCTGATACTCTTGATATCCCTGTGGCCTGGCTTTGGTTCCTCTCTCTTGAGTGCAATCTACCTTACGATGACCCAACTCACCACATCTGAAACATCTTCTAGATCCCACCAAACACTGACCCAAATGCCTCTTCCAACACTGCTCGCACAACGGTTTTTCAAGTTGACTTTGCTTATGTTTATCATCAAATTTTGGCATCTTATTTTTAAATCGATCATCTTTTTCAAATATCTTTCTTTTTCTTGATTGTTGTTCCCAACTGTGCTTAGAAAAATTTAGCTCATTTTCAATCCTTCTGACTCTCTCCACTAAGACTGAGAATTCACTGATATCAAAAGGCGCCAAGTGCGAGTCGCAACTGATCCCTAAGGCCTCTAAAAAATTTGTGACACTTCTCGTGGGTGCTAACATAGTGTGGCGCATATGGGACAAAGAAGTGAACTCAGCTTCGTATTGCATAACTGTCTTGGAATCTTGAGGTAGATTGAAGAATTTGTCTTGCAGAGCTAGTCTGGCTGAAGGAGGAATGAATTAATCTCTGAAGACTTGCACAAAATCATCCCACTATATGCTATTAATAGGCATTTGTCCAAATTTTTCTCTATGCTGTGCTTGCCACCATTTTTCTGCCTCTCCTTCTAAAATAAATGTGGCTAAGAGTACTTTTCTATTTTTAGGATAGATCATGCCATCTAAAATCTTCCCTATCTTTCACAACCAATTTTCAGCTGTTATTCGATCACTTACACCTTTGAATGTTGGCGGTTTAAAAGTTTGAAATAATTTGAAATAAATTTAAATGTCGATCCACTTTACTGTCACTTTCAGATCTGAATCCACTGCTAGTAAAAGATTTGTCCATAGCTGTCATTTTATCTATCACTTGTGAGATCAAATATACAATTTCTTAAAGTTTCTTAAACTTATTTCCTTCATTCATTCCTGTTTTTGTATCTGGCTTGGATGACTGACCAGTCATTCTTCATGGTAACTCCTCAGACATAATTATCTATACGCATATAGATAATTCATATATGCTCATTGTAATAAACATGATCATTTTAAAGCATTAAATAGACTTATTATGCAAGTATGCTTATTTTTAGAATAAATGCATGCATAGTTCTATTCGACCTTGATTCAAACTATAGCTCTGTATAAATTAGATTCATTATATCTCATCCTACTTTGTTGTCTAAATCTAATTATGCTTTCATTTTATTGTGATTTGGCTCTGATATCAATTTTTGTCACACTCCAGTTTGGCCCACCCCCTTACGGTCAATCTGGAGTATAACAGAGAAGGAAAATTTAAACAGGCCCCTTTTTACTAACACCATTCTAAAAAGGAATCTATTTAGACTCTCCTATCAACATAACAAGCCCCTTCTTACTAACACCCATTCTAAAAAGGAATCTATTTAGACTCTCATAATATATCAACATATTAAGCTTTATACTTAACAACAGGAAGCATGTAATATAACTCAATTAAACTCACATAATCAAAAGATATACAAATATTTACTAAAGAATTTTTCAAAATTTACTTACATTCCCCAAAAGTCTTTGTATAGCCTCCACTTGGACCTTTATGTACACCAAAAAGGACAGTTATCCTTTTTGACTAATGCCCTACGGGCTCCTTTCCTTTTTCTGCAGTACAATCACTGCTAATGAGCTAGGGCTTAATGAAATATACAAGTAATGTATATGAAATGAGAGTAACCTTGATATAAATTAATTTAAAACACGTTAAAATTTTATATTGATCATAAGAAATGCATAACGTCATTTTGAAATCATAGAGAGGATTGAAAATATGGCTTGCAGATTGGATCTGTCAGTGCATATGCAAGTAATTCATAATGTGTTTCACATATCAGTGCTTCGGAAGTATGTATCAGATGAGTAAAAAAGAATCCAATCAAAATCTATTGACTTGCAGCCTAATTTAAAATATGTTGAGGAACCTGAAACGATATTAAAAATAACTGAGAAATCGGGAGATACCTTTTGTAAAGATTTTATGGAAGCATTGAATAGAAATAGATGCCACCTGGGAGAAAGAATCTGACATGAAAGCACAGTATCCTCATCTATTCAATTAAGGTATGTTTATTTATTCTTGATTCTAAATTTCGAGGACAAAACTTTTATGAGAGGAGATTGTGAGAACCGGACTTGACTGGTTCAATTGAACCGATTCATTCAATCAGCGGGCGAGCAGTTATGCTAACTACAAGCCTAGACTGACGAACTTCGACTGTCCGCGTGTATAACTCTCCCAGATGGAGTCGAATCGAGCCATTGAGTGAAGGATCGCGTGCGAGGGAGAAAATTAATAACTCTTCATGAGATATATGTTCGTTTCACTCATTCCTGTGGGGGAAAATGATGTGAGAAGCTACAACTACGGGAAAACGACTGAGAGAAAAAGAAGAAGAAAAAGGAAGGTATGTATATCGTTTATTTTTGTTATTTCTATACAAAATCATTTTATAATTTAACTTAAGTAAAAGAAATGTTCAATTGAAGGTAGAGGAAAGAATTTAAGGGAGGAAGAAAAGCGAAATTTGAAGGGAGGAAGTTTGAAAAGGAAGAAGAAGAGAGTATTCATTTTCTACAGTAAGGAACAAATAAGATTTTTACTTTAAATTTCTGATTAACTCATATAAGAAGTAGATGCAAAAAACATTTTGGATTTATGTCACAGGAATGAATCCAATTAATGGGTGGTGAGCCTCGATTCAAGTGAAAAGAGAGGGATTGAGGTAAATGATTGAAGCAATTAATTTTAATTGATTTAGAGTTTTTCAGAATGCAAAATATGGAAAGTTAGAAGCTTTTGACAATTCCTCTATAATAGCCGATGCATTTAATATCTTTTAAGGCTGTTAGTAAAATCATATTTATTGTGACATTGAATTTGTAGATTGTTCATCAGTAATTAATGAAATTTAATGTTATTGGAATAGTGAGAATTTCATACCTAAGCTAAGATAAATATTGAAAGTATATTTCAGAGGATTAAAGATTTGGAAGAAAACTGAACATACAAAAATATTCAAAGTGGGTAAATTCCAATTGTTTTATAGCAATGTCAGATTTGTTATAACAATTTCCATTAATTATCTGATTGCTACATGATTATAGTACTATATAAATTTGATGGTTATTATATGAATATATTATTTGAGAAGAATAAAAGAAATAAAAAGATGAAGTATTTGCTACATGATTTTCTATAGAACATAGTAATACATCTAAAGTATATATTTAACTTGATAGTGATTAAATTACAGATATTCTTATAAATTATGATAATATGTGAAAGAAAATGGAGTAAATTAAATGATGATTTAAATGAAAAGGAAAGTAATTAAAAGAAGGTAAAAGTTATGTGCATGCAAAATTATAGGAGTTCACCCCCATATGGTACTGGCTGGGGAAGCAATGTACTCGTGTATGTTAAAATGAAAATGAAAATGATTGTATCTTTATTGGTACATTGAGACGGTGCTCCTGTACTAATGGAAATGAAAATGGATTAAATGTCAAATTTATTAAAGAAATATTAAGTGGAAATGGACAAATGTGAAATAATTTATGTGAAATTATAAAACCTATAGTACATAAAAGAAGATGCATATGTTAATTTTGTGAAGTTGATGAAAGATATATGTTTATTTTATATGACTATTTATATGATTAACTGTTGTGAATTTAATGATAATTACCCACTGAGTTTATTTTATAAACTCATTATATTAAACTAATATTTTCAGGTAAGTCTCTTGATAAGTGAAAATGGCTGAAAGAGAGGAGTACGTCTATCAAAGACGGCTCTCAAATGAAAGCAGGTAAAATGTATTTATGTTTAAAAGCATATTCAATATAATAGTAGTGTTATCGGCTCTTTAGTATTTGAGGAATATTAGTCATTTACTATTATGTGTAATTGTGGAAATAAATGTATTAATCATCTGACTGTTCGTTTCTTCCTCGTTAGTTCGAGTCTCCGAGCCAAGTCGTAACACTTTGGCTTGAGGTTTTGACACATGCAATTTTAAGTCATCCATCACTTCTTTTCTAAACGCACTGCATCTTATTTGGGGATTGAGTTTGACTTTATTAACATACCTCTTTGCAATAACTGTTGATGTCAAAGTCTTACTATGATAATTCCATGTACATAAATGATCTTCTAATGATTTAATCTGCCATGAATTACTACCTTAATGTATTGAGATATATATGATAAAAGGGCAATTAGGCCGTCTGCAGACCACCTTATATCTTCTTTTATCATTCTTAATAAATTTGATTGTTTCCCCCATCAAATTAGACCAATTTTCAACAGCTTTTTTGAATTCCTCCTTCCCACTAAATAGCATGCAGATTTCGAAATAGTTGGTACTGGAATCTGTCATTGGATTGAAAGTTGGCCATTTCCAAATTTCATCTTCATCACTGACATGAAAATTAGCTTAATCACCTAAGTCCACACAATCACTATCACACTTTCCCCCTTTAAAAATTATAGTAGGATTTTCTTCAATGATTCTAATAATTTGTTTTCCTTTTAGCTGAGTTTTTTCATACTCAAACCAATCATCAACATCGTCATCGTCATCAACATCATAACAATGGACACTGTTGTCATTAGCGTCACCATCACCCTTCTCTACCTCTACATTACTGTTTATATCATTCTTTTAAGTTAAACAACCAAATAACTGTGAGAAATTTGAATCTTCAAGCCACTCGGTCGGTATTTATTTTCTAAGATTTATTCCTATTCTAAATTTTTTTGGAAGTTAATAAATGCAAAAAAAATAAATAAAAAATCCGCAAAATTAATGTTTAAAAAAATTATAACTCTCCCATTCTGTCCATGATATTCGACTGCGAGACGCTTTGCTCTGGCGTAGTTGAGGAGGTTGGTGCGGTGAACAAAGACAAATCCGGTGTAGTTCGGGTGTGAGTCACTGTTGATTATGCAGGTATGAAGCAATCATGCTCTAAATTCTTCTAGTACAACCGAGCTTATTCAAATCTTAGAAAAATATCGAAAAAGTTATTACTTTAAAAATAAAAAATGTATGAAATCTCTTATAAAATGAAATTTTACCTTACACATAAATTCAATATAATTTCAAAAACTTAAATATAATTAATATTCAGTACACAAGTTAATTAATAACTTGACATGATCAATTACCAAGCAATTCCCAACCACAACTGGCTTTCTTGGCCAAAATAGAGATAGCCAAGATGTTCAAAGAATCAAGTAAAATACGGACTAAATAGAGCTGTTTGTGCACTCAAAGATGTTCGAAGAAGTGGCGCACCCATGATATGAAAGCGAGGCACTATGTAAACGAGGCACCTGCGGGATGTAGTCAACTGTGCCGCACCAGGTGAAGGATAAATCAGCACCTGTGAAAGCGAGGCACATGCGGGATGCGGACGACTGTGCCGCACTAGGTGACGGAGAAATTGAGTGTGCTATAGCTGCGGAAGTAATGCGATCGACGCTCAGTGCTCGATCTTTGGACGCTTGTTAGTGGAGTTGACGAGTGTGCGGGACACTCTCTGCGGAACGAATACTAAATCTCGTTTCAACGCTATGGGCACTGCTTCGTATAATGAAACACAAAATTTTTTTTTCCAATTTTACTCTTAGTATTTGTTCGGTTGATCCAAATCATCCGTTAACTTTTAATGGTAAGACCAAATAGATACTATTTTAAAGAGTTGAGGGATTGATTTGGTCCATCAAAAGAGTTGGGGATCAATTTAGTCCCTCAAATAGAGTTGAGGGACCATTTTGATTATTTTCTCGAAATTTGTTTTATTAAATCAGCTGGTGATTCAATGTACATTGAATGATAGAATATGTAATTCTTTATCCCAAGATACAAAATTCCAAGAAATTATAAAGAAAATTTAGGTATGGCAGTTGGAAGATTTTATATTGGATGATGAAAAACTATTAAAATATAAAGGAAGAATCTGTATTCCAAATATTGATAATTTAAGGTAATAAATATTGTAATAAGCTCACCTTTTTTGTTATGAAATTCATCCATGCAGTAATAAAATATATAAATAACTTATAGGATTATTTTGGTGGCCAAGATTAAAAAGAAGTGTTGTAGAATTTGTGGCAAAATGTATTCCATGTCAAATGATTAAAGATGAACATAAAAAATCGGGTGGTCAATTGCAACCTTTACCTATACCGGAGTGGAAATGGGATGAAACTGCAATAGATTTTGTGATTGGATTACCCAAGTCAAGACAGAGTTGGGATGCTATTTGGGTTATTGTGGATCGATTAACAAAGTTTGTTCATTTCTTACCAATCAAACAAACAGATTTAGTGAAAAAATTAGCAAAAATATATATTGATAAAATTGTGAGATTGCATAGAGTTCCGAAATCTATAGTCTCTGATAGAGATGCTCAATTTACTTTTAGATGATTGAAAAAGATTTAGGAAGCCTTGAGTATCAGATTGACTTTCAGCACTACATTTCATCATCAGATATATAAACAATCAGAAAGAACAATTCAGACTTTGGAGGATTTATTTCGATTGTGTATTAGATTTTGGTGGAAATTGTGAGATCTATCTACTGTTAATTGAATTTGTATATAATAATAGTTTTCAATCCAACATTGGAATGACACCATATGAAGCTCTTTATAAAAGAAAGTGCAGAACACCTTTGTGCTGGGCAGAAATAGGTGAAAGGAAAATAATTGATACTGAACTAGTAGATAATTCTATTAATAAGATCATATTGATCAGAAACAGACTAAAAATAGTGCCGATATGCAATGAAAATATTATGATGCAAAACACAGATCAGTTGAATTTAAAGTTAGTGAATTTGTTTTTATTAAAGTTAGTCCAATGAAAGGTGTGCAATGTTTTGGAAAGACAAAAATTGAGCCCACGATTCATTTATCCTTTTAAAATTATTAAAATAATTGATATTATGCCTTACAGATTAGATTTGCCAGTACATATGCAAGGAATACATAATATTTTTCATATATCTGTACTTCAAAAATATATATCAGATGAATCAAGGAGAATCCTGCTAAAATCAATTGACTTGCAATCCGATTTGAAATATGTTGAAGAGCTTGAAAGAATACTAGAATATGATGTGAAACAACTGAGGAATCAGGAGATACCTTTTGTAAGGATTTTATGGAAGCATGAAACTGAAAAGATATCACATGGGAGAAAGAATAAGAAATGAGAGCTCAATATTCCCATCTATTCAACTAAGGTATGTTTATTGGAAAGGACGAAACAACGAGTTTGGAAAGGATGAAATAGCGAGTTTGTCAAGGACGAAACAACGAGTTTGGAAAGGATCAATTGTCTTATGTGAAGGTAGAGGAAGGAATTGGGAGGGAAAGAGAAGGAAATTTGGAAAGAAGAAATTTTTTGGAAAGGATGAAACAACGAGTTTTCATTTTTGATGACGGAGGAAAGAGTAAGTGATTTAAATTATTGTTTTGCATTCAAAATTATTATTTTACATTCTCTAATTGACAAAATAATAGGTGATTGTCAAATAAGAAGAAGAAATCTAGTGGTGAGTCTCAATTTCAAAGAGAAAGGAATGAATCTTAATCGAGGTAATTAATTTTGATTTATTTTAGTGAATTCAGTAGATTATGAATTTTGTTCAATATATGAAAAGTTAGAAGTTTTCGGTATTATATAAATGATAACCGATGCATTTGAAGTTACCCGTAAGGATGTTAGTCAAATCAATTCAATGTTGTTTTGAAATTGTAAAGCTGTGCAGCGATAATTAATGAAATTAAATGTTATTTGGAACAACAAAAGATTTTCATAATTGAGCTGAGACGAGTATTGGAAATCAATAGCAAAGTTCAAGATTTAGAAGAAATTGAAGTATGTATGTAATCAAAGTGGGTAATTACTATTATTTTATAACCATTATATTATTCTATTTTATTTCATAGTCTCTTGGCTATTTATTTAATTATTTATGTTTGAAGATTATTATGTTCAATTGTTCATAATGATGAAAGCTAGCTTTAAAGTTATAATGCAATATGAGTGTATATACATATATATATATATATATATGTATATATATACATATATATATGTAGGGGTGTCAATATTTGATACGACCCGAAAACCCAACTCAAACCCTCACAAAAAAATTTCGGGTTAGGGTCAACGCATTTGTGAAACGGGTTGAGTTTGACTTCAAAAAACCAACCCGTTTCAAAAATCGGGTCGGGTTTGGGTTGACCCGGAAACCCGGAATGACACAGCTGCCTGCGTCTACCGCCCACGTCTGTTGCCTACGTCGAGCCCGCGCTGCCCGCCGTCTCCCGCATCGAGTTCACGTTGCGTCGAGCCGTTGACTGTCGCATCGCTGTCACGTCGAGCCGTCGACTATCACATCGCTGTCGCATCTCTAATTTTACTCAAATTATATAAATATTTATATATATAAAATTATTTTTAATTAATTAATTAATTAATTAGTTATTAATGTAAGAGCCTTATATATATATATTTATATTTTTTATCAATCCTTTCAAAAAGCATTTAAAAAAAAAGAAAAAGAGGAAAATGGTAAGAAAAGCTATACTGAAACCGCAAACTCCTGAAACAAAATAGTGTTTGCACTAAATAACATGTTTTTTTATTACAATAATCCAATTACATATCTAATCACATAAAATTTAACTATCAAATTGGCGTTCGATTGGCTCAGGCTTTAGTATATGCAAGCAAACATATAAATGCAATTAAAATGCCGCATAATATGCTAAATAAAAAAAATCTTATTTAGTGCTGAAGCAAAAGAAAAGTGCGAAGGAAATAATGATTTAAATATATCATAATTCATTAAAAAATTTTCCAAACTAAACCCAATTAACGGAAACTTCTAATTGAAGCAATAAGTCCTATCTTAAACCAAATCATTAGGGAACTTCTAATTGAAATAATAAACCCTAATTCAAATGAACATGCAACTTCTAATTGAAGCAATTAGTCCTATCTTAAACTAAATTAACAGTCAACTTCTAATTGAAGCAATAAGTCCTATCCTAAACCAAATTATTAGGGAACTTCTAATTGAAGTGATAAACCCTAAACTTAATTAATAGACAACTTCTAATTGAAGCAATAAGTCTTATCCTAAACCAAATCAATAGGCAACTTCTTATTGAAGCAATAAGTCATACCCTAAACCAAATTCATGGGCAACTTCTAATTGAAGCAATAAGACCTATTCTAAACCATATTAATAAGCAACTTCTAATTGAAGTAATAAGTCATAATCCAAATCATTAGGCAACTTCTAATTGAAACAATAAGCCCTAAATCAAATAAAAAACAAATTTTAATTGAAGTAATAAGTCTTAAATTGAATTGCTGGGCAACTCTTAAAAGGAGCCATAGGCCCCAAACTAAAAAATAATATAAGAAGCCACTCCTAAAAGGAGCAATAAGCCCCGAACTTAAAACTTCAACAAACCAAAGTCAACATCTAACCATCTCAGTTTGCTCGGGATCCTTAAGATGATGCAACCCATGGTTGCTAATCATGCAGTTTATAGGATGTTAACATTTGTAGATTGAGAATTATTGGTATACTCGTGATGATGAAACCATGAGATCTTGATCGGATCTAGCTCCATCCCCCATAAGCTTCTCCCCATTAATCAAAATAAATCTTAGATTGTCTTTGTGATTGTCATTTTTCTTATTGTTGGAATAATCTCATTTTATGTGACTTGATTTTTTTCTATTAAAGCAAATAATATTATCTAAATTATTTTTGATAAATGTTTAATCTTTTAACTTGGTTTTCTTTTTGTTGCAGTAATTCTTGTTTATGTTTCTCATAAAAGAATTGAACATTTTTGTCATAAATGCAATGTCATCTTTGCTTAGATTTTCCATCACTTTCATCTGATTCTTGTATTTTTAAGAGCCGCTCGTTTCCCCTTCTTTTTTATCAAAATAATTTTCAATTTGTTGCCCTAGCTTTTGCTCATATGCAATCAATGGACCAAGCAATAAGTACATAAAATAATTTGATGTCTTTTTTCTTGGTGATGGCAATAATTTTGGCATCTAATATTTAAGTAAACATAAAAATATTTTGTTTATCATCTTTAGATTAGAATATCCTTTTCTTAAAGATTTTTATGGAGTGATAATTTTTATGAATCTTGTGTAAATATCTTTAATCATCTCATTCGATTTCATGCAAAAAAGTTCATAGTCATATACAATCATAGTAATATATGATTGCCTAACTTCATTTGTACCGTCATAACTAATAATAAGATGATTTTATATTTTCTTCCCCATTTAGCAAATTGATACACATATATAATTATATGATTTTAAGCACAAAAGAGACAATTTGATAACTTTGAATTTAATTGAGCTAACTCTCATGTTTCTTTTGTCCAATCATCATAGGGAATATCAATAAATTCACCGCATACAACAAATTTAACCAATTTCTACTAAATTTCACATATGAAATTCAATAGATTAAATAAAAATAGACAGGTCTACTTTTTGAAAATAAAAAAGTGTATCGTTGAATAATAGAGGTCTAGTAATGGAATACTCTTCTATTACACCTTTGTTTCCAGAATATGCCCAAAGGATCTACTTTGCATTTTAAACCTTAATCAAATAACCTACTCTAATACCATTTAAATGTTGAGGCACAACCAACAGCCAGGCGATGAATTGAGTTGTTTTTAAAATTCTTTTTAAATTTGAAATCTTTTTTTTTACAAATAATCTAATAATATTGTTGGATCTATAAGTGAGCAATTATTTTAATTTCCTTATATCAAGATAGTAATGTACAACAAGCTAATAAAACTATTTATTCTCCTTGCACAATTTCAATGATTTGAACATAAAAATTCAAACATTTGATCAATAAGCTTAACTTGAGATTTTCTCCTTTTTCTTTTCAAAACAATATCACTAACAGTTGGTTAAAATTAAATTGTTTTTTTCTTTTGGAAGTGATATCACAAGCAATCTAAATAACTTGGCTTTTCATCCTTTGTTTAATTTTCCGAAACAAAGTCACAAGCAATAATACCACAATATGAAATAGAGCAATAATATTTGCAAAACTAAAAGCAACACTAGGATATAGGTTTGTTGTTGTTGTAAAAAACAACAATAGGTAAAAGGTGCGAAAGTAAAGTTTGTAAATTGAGCTATACTGTTTTATTCACCTATGAGTCAACATCCACTCCCAAAGTCTTATTGAGATTTCCACTATTTCTCCTTTTGCTAAATCAAGGTGGAGAAACCTCTCATTCACGGGCAATAGAGTCACCCTATACTTCAGCTCAAAGCAAGAAGTCTTCTACTCTTAGTGCAAGCCTCTATGTTATATTCTTTTATAAAAAAAGGTTTTGAGATCAACAAACTTGCTCTTAAAACTAAAGAATAAAACTTCACATAAACTAGATGTACAATCATAAGGATCAAAAGTATAAGGAGGAAGATGACTTAGGGATTGTTTAGTTGCCTGAAAAAGAAATGTAGTGTAAAAAGAATTTGATGTAAAAGGAATACTTTGGAGTTGTTTGAATGAGTGTAAAAGGAATGCATGACTTTGCTTTTGTTGTTTAGTTTGAAGAAAAGTGTAAAAAGGCTGTGTGCGAGGTGGTCAGCGGCCGGCGGTGGAGGTAGGCGGCAGGTGGTATGGCGGCGGCGGCAGTGGTCGACAGCGGTGAGCGGTTGACGGTGGGTAGCAACGGCGGTGACGGCTGACTGCTGGCGGTGGGCGGTGGCGGCAGGCTACGAGAACGAGGTGGCGGTGGAGACGGTGGCTGTCGGCGGTGGTCAAACAAGCTTTGGAGCAGTGTAAATGGTTCTCGCTCAAAATTGAGGAGAATGGTTTACCTCAAAAATGAATTAGAATGGAATACAGTGCATTTATTTTATTTAATCTTGGATTTATTTTTCATCCAACCAAACTTCTTAAAACTCCTGCATTCACTTAACTTTACACTCACTTTACTTCCAACCAAATAGCGCCCCTTAGTGTAATAAAAAACACTCTCAATTTCTCTTCAAAATTTGTATTTTTGGGTTCTCAATTGAATAATCTTGTTTATTTATCTATGGACATGTTCATAATCATCACATGGCATCAATTGTCTGCACATAATTAAAGGAAATTAATATTTTAAGTTTATTGTAATTTCAATTTCAAAATCTTGGTCGATCTAATTATATGATTTGGACCATATTTTTTGATCAATTTGACTCTCGATACGAGTTGAAGATTGTAATGTATGGTTTGCAATTCAAAGATGGATTTGATTGAATCAAAATATGGCTTGATTGGTATATATTATATTATTTTAAATTTAGACATATTATTGTTTGATCCACATTGTACCATTTGATATGTAGACAGTTAATTAATTTAATACTTGCTTGATTGATTTGATCATTTTGATTTTAAAACAAAAATATTATATTGTCCGATTCATATCGTATATTATTATCCATAGATTAATTAAATTAAGTATTACATTTTTAATCTGGCTAATCAAACTTTTGATTGAACTAGAGAACATGATTGTATTGTATGATCCTTCATCGCATAGTACAATCCATTCTAACATTTTTAATATTGATTTTCTTATTAAATTAATTTTCAATTTTATGTTGAGTATGTGCTGGTTATCTTAAACTTCCTCAACACTTCAAATCTAGGCCCCATTATTCGTGATTCATCTTAACTTCCTCAATACTTTAAATACATTAGGATCTTCATGCTTGAATATGTAAGCATTATCATCCATAATGAATGAAGCTCATGCCATAAAGCCAAGGCTGGCCTGACAATATGTGTACTATATCTAAGAGGACTTCACACTAGATATGATTCTCATAACTGCTCATCTTAATTGGTAAAACACACCTACTAGTGAGAGATAGGGAGGCATGGTTCACCCAACTTATGTGAAAGGGCTTATAATTGGTTCTAGTGAGTGTTTGAGTTGATATTACGGTCATAGCACTACCCAATTACTGAGGGGTGGATGGGTTTAGAATTTTTATTGTGAGGATGTGAGGGGCTTTTAGATAGTGGATTAACTTATAGGGAAGGAGATGAGGTGATTGAGAATGATTCATTGTTTGGTGGTGAGGAGATGAGGTGTGTGAGGGAATTTAGAGGTTGATAAGTTGGATTATGTCTTGATTTGTGAAGGGGTGAGGCCTATGGTTGGATTGAAGGTAGAAGCTTATGAAAGGTGGTTGGAGGTTTGGAGGATGGTTGGCGATAATATCAAGAAGTGTGAAGAAGAAAGGAAGTGATGTTGGATAACTAGCAATCTCAACAAGGAATGCCAAGAGTTCAGCCACCAAGCTCTCAAACCAAATAAGTAAACTCAAATAATTTTGCAAATTGCTCAAAGAGGGCTATATATACCTTATTACAGACATTCCATTAAAAAAAAAACTAAAAAATGAAAATGAAAGGAAAAAGAGGTAAAGACTTTAACTTTCTAACGCTGCTTCCTATGCAATAAATATATGAAAATATTCAAATTTAACATTTCAAAATCTGAAGTTTTCTAAAAAAAATTAAAAAATACACATGATTTAAATATGAAGCATAAAATTGGTTTTGGTGGGCTAATGGCCAGACATCGTTCTTTCTTGACTCGTATTGGGCTTTAGCTTGAAAGCTACTTAATAATCTTTATGGGCCTGTTTATTTATCTCTCGGTTTGGTCCACTCTTGTATCCTCTTGTATGTCTTTAATACCTGTATAAATATTTATGATGTGTTGCATCATGATGACTTTGATAGGTGTTCCAAATATAGTTTTAGGAAAATGCCCAAAATAATCCCCCGACTTCTTTTATGCAGCCACTTTAGTTTTAGAGTATTACATTTCTCCAATTTATTTCATGTACTATACAAAATTGATCGCAAATAATCTCTTAGGGCTAAATTGGAATCAATTTTATATTGTTAACGAACTAAATCGAGATCAATTTTGCATCCAAATTTTCAGTAATTTCTATGCAAGGGAACATTTGCAATCAATTTTGTATAGATGAGGGACTAAATTGGAGAAATGTGCTATTTTTAGACTAAATTAGCCACATATGAATAGTAGAGACTATCTTAAGCTTTTTCTCTGGTATTTTTCGATATCTTGTTTGAAATTTTTTTTGAAACTTATAGTTTTATCTTTTGTGTATAGTTATAAAATAAATGCTGCTTTTGATTGTTGTTTTCCATGATAAATCCTTGCGTAATGTGGACTAAACCACTAACTGAAAAGCAGATGGGTCGTGTGAAACTTCAAGGTATTAAAAGTAAAGAAGATTTTGTGATGACGGTGAAAGAAGCTGTGAAAGGTTAGTAACATCACCTATTTTCTGAAGCCTTTTAGGTAGATAAAATAACAATTGCCGTTCATTCACCATTCTACTGTTGGAAAATTTATGAATTATTATGGACGGTTTAAGGTTTGGTTTAGTAAAGTTTTTCTCCTACTTTTCTTTTGTGAAGTTTGGCAAGTTGAAGCTGTAGTTTATAGAGGAAATTTTTTAGAGAAAGCTCTACAACTTAATTTTTCTTCTATGGCTTCACTATCATGAGGAATACATTTGCATAATGGCTTGTTAAAATTTAGAAAGTGGCTACCAATTTAAAATTCATTAACATTTGCTTTTTTAGATGGTGGTTATGTAACTGAATTCACATTTGCTTTTGCAAGATGTTGGCTAACTTAACTCAAGATTAATTTATTCACACTTGATTTTTCAAGATGATGGTTACCAAACTCAATTTTTATTAAGACTAGTTGTTGAATAGATACTTAATATCTAGCGTATAGTAATAGCAGATCTAGATACTTAAAATTGAAAATTTTATCACCTATCACTTAAAGTAGATGGTGAGGGGGGGGGGGGGGGGGGGATGATGAACTAGATCAAGATCTCATGGCTTCGTCATCTCGGGTCATCATGGTCCATAATTTGCTTAGTCAGAGGAGATAGTCGACCTAACCTGACCGAAGGATTCTTGCTGGCAGCAGCCATGGGTTGCTTCGTACAAGGGAACATTGTAAACTTGAGGTGAATATTTGTCTAAGTGATGAATTCAAGTCGACCTTAGTTAATAAAGGGCTTTGTGCCCTGTCGATCATACCCTATAATTCAACACTCACTTGTAACTAGCCATTGGAGAACATACGAGCCTTTAGCCATGATCGTAATACAGTTGAGTCGTTTGACCAAACCACTAGGTCAGAGGGACATAGTCATAATCGTTAACCACATGGAGCTGGTCTGGCCAAGCCATGGGTTCTTTGTGGAGCCGTCTGGTCAAGCTATGGGTTAAAGTGGAGCCATACTGGCCAAGCCACTGATTAGAGTACAAATGCCATGTCCTTACTGACAAAATAAAATTTGAGAATAAATCTAAGTGATATTCTCGACTGGACATTGCTCATTGTGAGCTAGAGTTATCCTTGAGTTCATCGCTTTTGTCAAACAGTTGTGGAGGGTTGATGAGTTTTGCTTTAAGTTTTTAGATAATTAATTTCAATTTTAAATATAAAAATTCTTAATAAAAGTAGAGCGTTAAAGTTTTTGTAGAATTTGAAAATTGGCCCCTCCGGTTGATATTAGCTTTTAACGTGGTCATCATCGGGGTGATGTAGTCATTTGAAAATATTCTGTATCTATAGAAATTTGGAGGCATTTAAGAGGGTAGAGTCCCCTCCGGTTGAGATTAGCTTTCAACACGGCCATCATCAGGGATGAAGTATTTGGTTATTTGAGAACCTTATCAACTCTGTTTATCCACTTATAGAGGATCAAGTTCTATTATAGACCTCATGACTTATCATACGAACGCTAATAATCGAGAGTTTATATCTTTATGATAAGTTTCATTTAAAGAGCCATTGAAGGTCTAATGTGAACTTTAAAACTAAATATCATTGTAGATTTGTGATTATGCATTCGTTTGTTAATCAAAGTTATGTTAACTTTAGTCCTTTCAAGGAGGAGGAATAAACTTGAATATTTGACTCGCGTAGCATTCTCAGACCTTGAATTTAAGAGTTCAAAGCAATGGTCAGAGCATATGTGGGTATTTTAAAATTTTTATTAAATTAATGTGTACGCTTGTTGAAGTAGTGACTCGCTTCTCAAGGCGATAACACTCTTCTCGGGGTTGTCGCTTGCTTCTCAAGGCTGCTGCATGCTCTTAGAGCCATCAGCACGTTTCTTTATGCATCACATTTAAGTTTAGACTATTATATTTTAATGCATGAAGGGGGATTTTAAAAGTATTTAAATTTTATCATTTGTGAAAGTGATTGTCATTGAAATGGACACAAAATTTCATTTAGGGGCCTACAAATGCCTTCTATCCGCTTATACAAATGTTGCGGATCTGGTGGCATGAAGGCGAGTTAGATTTTAGTTGTTGTATAGAGGAGAGATGTTGTTTAGTTCATTTTTTCCTTCTCTAAATTACCATATCATTCAACATAGCTCGTAGGAGATGTTTGTTTAATAGGTATTAGGAGATTGTGCTCTTGCTTGTGAGTGAGTTACATCATTTGCTATGAATCTCCTATTGCTGCCTGTAGGCTAGTTGTGTGTACTACCAATTTCATACTCTTGCTCACAGGTGAATTGTAGTATGCATTAGAAGTTCCCCACTACCGTCCATACACAGGCTGGTTTGTTTAATACGAGCTCCTTGTCCATGCCCGTAGACTAATTATTGTAGGCACTACGAATTCTCCGCTCCTGCTCACAGATGAATTGTAGTGTTTATTATTAGTCATTTATTGCTCGTAGGTGAACTACTTTGTTCAGTAGAGGTCCTTGTGTTTTTCTGTAGGCGAGCTGATAAATTCATTACAAGTTCTCGGTTCTCGTCTGTAAGCAAACTATCACATTGCAAGTTCCTTGCTCATGCCTGTAGGCGGACTGATGTCAGTATTACAAGCCTTTTGCTGTTACCCATACATAAGCTGCATTAAGTACAAATCCTCTAATGTTGCCTGTAAGCGAGTTGTATTCAGTGCAAATCCTCTAATGTTGCCCATAAGCGGACTGCTGTGTGCATCACAAGTTTATGTTCATGCCCATGGGCAACTTATTCTTCCTACCACAAGTTTACTTAGCTCTTTTGATTTTGCAAATTGTATTTAATTTCAGTCTAGTTTTAGAATGTTAATTTAGCTCTAGTTCCCTCCTTTGTTTAATATTGTTTGCTCAAACCAACAAGTTGTACTTCAATGTTCTCATTTTTCTTTATTCATTATGAGCACAAGCTTTGTTTAGTTGCATTTTAGTTAATAAATTTTTCTTAAATGTCTCATATTTACTGAAAATTTCGACAGCCTCCTGACGTCTCTCCCGTTTAGGAGAAATTTTGGGGAGTCTAAGTCTGCCCACCACACCACGAAAGGCGTGCATGGTCGGTGTCAGGTGACACCATGTCCGTGATCTTCAATACCTCCACACCAAGAAAGGCGTGCATAGGTCTTTAAGGTACTTGCATGGAAGCTCGCAAATTTCTCTGCTGGTATGAAAGCGCGCACGAGTACTTAATTTTATCCCGTCGTGCTATGAAAAGCGCACATAGAGCTTATAGATTCGTCGCAGGCATCACATCGAGCTTCCTCCCACCATGCCAAGAAAAGCGCGCATAGGAGGTCTATGCGTTGCGCCACAAGCATCGACAATGGGATTTTGGAGTTTTTTTAAGTTTAGTGAGCACTATACCTTGCACGAGATTGGCGACGACGATGTCAAGAGCACGAAAGTGATGAAGGCACTACACAATCTCTCTCTTTTTTTCTTTTTTTTTTTACCTTTTTTTCTTTTCAATTTTACTTTTTTTTACTACTAATAATATTAATAGTAATATAGAGTGGAATGAAAGTAATCTCTCTGTTAGAGAGAATAGAAGTTGATTCTTTGTTCAGAGGAAATGGGAGAGTAAACTCTCTTTGTTAGAGAAAGTAATGGGCTGAGAATGTGAGGCTTTGAGGGGAAGGAAATGGAAAGAGTAGGGTTGCTGTTTTAGAGAGGTGGTGGCTTTAATTTTTTGCAGTGGGTGAAAGTAGTGATGTAGGATGAGAAGTGTGCAGATGAGTGAGGTTGCTGTTGGGTTTGAATGGAGCAGAGAGGAATGTGAGCCAGGCTGTTTGGATATTGGAATTGGGAGGAACTGGAAGTGGCAGTAAATGGCGGCTGTTGTTTTTGAATGTGATGGTGGGCTTCTGCTGTTGGGTTAGAGATGGTTTGGGTTGGAGAGCAAGTGGAAGAGTGGTTGGATGAGGGAGTAGGGGTTGTTGAAGGGAAAACGGAAGGAGAGGCAGCAGCTGTAAAATGAGCAGGCTGGTGGATTTGGAAGAACGGAGGTGTAGTTTGGAGTGTATTTGTTGGCTGGCTGTTTGAGGGTTTTATGGGAGATGGTTGTTGTTGGTTGAGAAGGCAGCAGCAGCAGTTGAGTGTGGGCTGGGCTTCATGGCAAAGGGAAGAAGAGTGAGGGCACGGGTTGTTGTGGAGTGGAGATCGGCTGTAGAAGAGATGGAGATCGAGAGACTTGCTGTTGGAATCGGTTGGAGCTGGGAGATGTGTGGAGAGGAAACCAGAGAATGAGAGGGGTTGTGTAGAGGCTGGCGGCTGGGAGGTTTGTGGGCTGCTTGCGGCAAGAGGAGCAGAGGATGCAGCCCGTTTTTTTTTTTGCTCTAACAGAGAGAATGGGAGTCTCGAAGTTATGCCAATGGAGATGAAGAATAGTAGTTTTAGTTTGAGCCTTTCTTTTCTTTTTCTTTTTTTAATATTCCCACTAGCATGACGAACGGGCAGCTATAGCAGGATAACAGCAGAGCAGAGGTTTGGGGGATTCAGGCGCCGAATTGCAGAAGAATTGAGCAGATTTTGGAATTTGAAAATCAATTTATTTTTATTATTATTATTATTATTATATATATATATATATATTATGAAATTAGTTTAAACTGAAATAGAGAACTGAATTAATCCCTCACATAGTTCCTCACTTTTCATGCATCTCAATTTTTGTGCATCTCCTCGAAACTTGTGTTGACTTCACATTTACGCTCGTGCAAGGACCCAGGCAATGGCACAGCCATTTTAGGTATTTTTTACATTCCGAACACGATGACGAAGTCTGTTTTGCGAACAAGCAGTGCTCGGGTAATGCCGTGCAACATTTTGTACGTAGTCCGTCGATTTTGATCACCTTTGATGACATAGGCAATATTACAGCCTTTTCTATATGATTTCATCATTTTGGACACAAAGATGAAGTTTGTTATGCAAACTAACGATGTTTGGGCAATGTCGCAAAATATTTCGTCTGTAGTCTGTCGATGTCGACCAATTTAACTGCGAGCTCCCCCCCCCCCCCCCAAAAAAAAAAAACAAAAGAGGTAAATTTGATGGTCTGATCATATCGGCGCAGTCTGCTTGACGATCGGAGATCATTTGAGCAGTTTTCTCTAGCGTCGCGCCCGCAAAAAATTGTCGATCATTCTCGCATTTGCTTGCATTGAGCATGAAACATATGTGAAGGTCAACAATTTCTTTTACTTCAAACGAAACACTTATATTTCAAAACCCCTACATTTAAAATACTTTACACTCATTTTACTTCAAACCAAACAGTAAGTAATTCGAGTAATAACAACATCTCCTTTCTTGTCTAGCTCTTATTTTTACAACAAATGACTATATTTTCTCTAACTTAATAAAGTGATATCTTTATCTATATCTCTAATTTTGTACGAAGTATAGTCTTTCATATACTATTTTTTAGATAGATTTCTATGCGGTTGTGACTAGGCTTATTTAAGTTAAATCACATAATTTTTTTTTATTCTCTATTGTTGCACTTGATCTCTTTTATAGTTATGTTATAATTCATCATACATGCCCCTAGGTTAAGGACACTCTTTTCTAACAATCATTTGAACACACAATATACTTCTTTATCCATTTAGGGTTATGGATTCTTCTGAATGTGACTTTGGGAAATAAAACTGTTTCAACATGTATGCATGCAGATGTTTTGATTTAAATATTTCTTCAAAGAGAAAACCTTAATGCAAAAAATCCAACTGTTGTTTTGCCACTTTTTTGCTGATAGCAGTGAATTTTCTTGTTATTTAAGGCAAGAATTAGAGGAAAATATAGGTAGATAATAAGGGCAGAGTCAAGAACGATCCAACCTAGACGAGAGGTCTATCAAGAAAGTTTCTTCGATGATCAGAACTTCAAGATGTAATATCTTTCAATTGTATATGTTAGATTAAGCATCCATTTCTGCACGCTTTTTTCCCCTAGTTATATTAAAATTGTAATCATTCATATTGGACCTTTCCATTAGATTAGTCGATCCACTTAGTTATCCTCAAGTTGTTAGCAAGTCTTGTGTAATGTTTTTGTGGTAGTGTTAGATTGGAAACAATGAATCCCTCAACCATTGTGTGAAGTAGATGACACGCCTTTAAGCACCAACCGTCAAAAATTCCCTTCAAGTCCACTTAGAAAGCATCAGACATCAATCCTATCCAAGAAGGATCAAGTATCACTTAGTCAATAGATTTAATCATTTGTTAGGAGAGGAAGTTCAGTGTCCTGGCTAGGATATTAGATGGTTATAGTGAAGGGAGAAGAGGCATTAAATTCCTTACAAACTGTGTTCCTAGTCAAGGTATATGATTCAATTGAATATTTGAAAGCGTGCAATATCTTGTATAGGAAGGTTGATATGGTAAAATAAGCAGTTAATTGTAGAAAAGAGAATAACTATCATTTGCACTTTAACACGTCAGTGTTACGTTCTTGTTTTATAATGTTTTACGTACTACTAATCTTTTTAGTTCTTATGAAAACTTTTGCATCAGATAAACTTCCTGGTGACTGGTTGTTGGGTGGAGGCTGGAACAATGATATTTGGGGTGGAGAACTACCCGATGCTTCCTGGATAGATGATATTACACGTGACAAGCCGGTATGTATATTGCTGTTATTCAAATGACTAGTTATCATGAATTGTTTAGATGATAGTGTTTGGGGAGCAATTTCTAGGTTTGGTTCGTACGGATGGATGGTCATATGGGTTTAGCCAACTCTCTTGCCCTAAAGCTTGCTGGAATTACCAACTCAAGTTTGGACCCTGTTGGTGGGACAATCTTGAAAACAAGTAACGGAGGTATATTTGCTGATTACGATAATTATTTGGTCTGTCTGACTAAAAATGGTCTATTATTTTTGCTTTTCTTCAGCAGGATTTTTCACCAAGAAAACAAGAAGTTAATGATTTTTGAAGAACGAAAATTACTTCCCACTTAGTGGAAAAGAGTTCCCTATTTCTAATTGTGAAAGATGTACGTAATCAGAATGATTTGCTAAAATTGGAGGTTATTAGTTTGTGCTTTAGTCTACATGCTCAATCCATTTAGACTAATTACTAATTACACTTCACCATTTCCCCATAAAAGTGCGCAAAATTACTTAAATCTCATATTTATATATTGATCAATTAAATTTGAGAGAATATGATCCTTTTTATTTGAAAAAAATATTTTGTTGGTCACTTCAAAGCTTATGTAGGAAGTAGAGGCGGAGCTAGGGTGGGGGCACTGGGAGCCCATGCTCCCATTGGCTCGGTCTAATAACACCATTATGGAAGAAATTTAAGGTTTTAGAAACAACATTTTGCTTCTTAATTTTTCCACTAAGGGCCTTCACAAATCGAGATTTGTTGGAACTATTAAGTTGCATGTACAATTCTTATTTATCTTCGTCTCCTCATGCAATCTTTATCAATGTTATACATAGAGTTCATTGGTTGCCGCCTTAACCCATCACCAGTCCCCTCCCTGTGAGTTTAGCTCCGTCCCTCTTATACATCATCATCATCTTCTTGTTCTTCTTCTTCTTCTCCTCTCTCTCTCTCTCTTCTTCTACTCTCCTCATAAGGGTGTCTCTAAGATCTTTGGTCGAATAGATCCTTGCTAGTATTCACTTGTTGCCTTTGGCCTTTCCTGCCCGTGAGGCACCATGAATCTCTATCTCTCTCTACCCTTTCTGTTGTTGCTACATCTATTATATTTTGGTTGTTTTACTTCCATATAAAAATTTGAACCTCCATGTTGATAGGTTAAATATGAATTATTATGCAAACATAGAAATTTTGACTAGACAACTTAAAAGGACTTCATGGTCTGAGGTTTGGTTTCTCATAGGTGCAAGCCCCTATAGTTAATTAACCCTCTCGATAACGAGAGAGCACTTTCGATTGATGCTAGTTATTGGATATATGCTAATTACTCAACATATAATAGCAGCAACTTTAGGGATTTTAAAGATAAGAGTTTTGGGGATTTTTAAGTTTGAAATTTATCACCGTACATTTAAAGTGGGTGATGGGGGAATGATGATGGGTCCGATCTGGATCCATGATTTCATCGTCCTGGGCTGTCATGGTCCCTTGTAACGCCACAAAATCTAATTTAAAAAAAAATGTCTATTTTATCTCTTAACCAATCAGCCAGAGCTTCTTTGAGTTTATCAACATAAATCAATACAGTGGAAGCAACTAAAAGTCATATACATCAAAATATAAAACTATATTCAACCCTCCAGATTTATGTGCAAAAGCTAAGAATTCAATCCATACATTCATCAATCTATCTTTTAGCTTTTGACTACAAAATAATAAAACTAAAAAAACTACATAAATAAAATAAAACTTGAATCCCAGATCTACCTCACTCCTTTGGATCCTGACCCCTTCCTGAAAAATATGTAAAATCACAAAACAAGCTAACAACTTAATAGGTTACTAGAAAGTACAACTGAAATGAATGCACAACAATAGAAACAATATACATGTAGTCATTTAATCTCTATCAATATGAACATATAATTGCAAAAATATGTAACAAGTATTGAAATAGTAAAAAGTTATATGATTAATAAATTTTAATACAATTATATATGAGCGGTGATCAGTATCCAAGTGATCAGTGATTAGTAAGTCAAATCAATCCTATATCCAACAGTTACAAAATAATTTATATAGCATCTTATTACATTATTACACCAATCATTATCATATATATATATATATATATATATATATATATATATATATCGTACAATGTCTATGCTATGTATATATATCATATAAATCATGTGATTCATATATATTAAATGTCTTTATATCAGTTTTATCAGTCTTATCATATACTTGTATTAGTTATAGTATGTATCTTATATAAATTATGTTATGTCAATTATGTTCATATATATATATATATATTCCTGTCATATGCATATGCAAGCATTATAAGCAAGAAAAGACATCTAACTATATTTGGTGTTTTTCTGTATTCAGTCCTGTAGGCCAACCCTATAGGAATCAATCTCGATCATATCAGTCATGTTAATAAAAATCAGTAATATCACAAGTCATTTAGGTTAAGTGACAATCATATCAGAAGTCGTCACTTCCTACCCATCGGTGTATCATATTTTATTAATCTATCCCCTTATGTCACCCTTTTCATATCATTTAGGATTATACCACTAATCTTATTTTAAAGGAAAGCTTGTCAGCTTATTCTCATACACAAGGTAATACATCTTCAACCAAGTTGAATCAGTTAATTATTTCTGGCTAGCCTTTTTTACATGCATACATTTTATAGCATAGATATAATATAATTAACATCTGATATGACACTCAATGTTCAGTTTACTAAATCATTTTAATGCATGCAAAACTTGCATTGAACCAATTTTAATAAAATTCATAAGAAAATATAGTGTGCTCTTTTTCACATGCGTATATCCACAATAGCTATATATTAACAAGTATGTATGTCATATACGCATATAAATAAATTTTAACAATTATTTCTCAAATTTTAAAATTTATCCAAATTATTTAAATTAGGATATTTCTCCCAAATACAAAAATATCTGATAAAATTTAATATGCTCCAGTCAAAATGCTCATATTGACGAGATCTATCACATACCAAAAGTTATGCGATGAAATTTGCTGAAAATTAAGATATCTCAACTTTTATACATTTTGATCAAATTAAAATTCATAGAATACAAAATACATAAAATCACTGAAATCAGATGTAGGGTAATGGTAGCCTATCTTGAGACAAACAAATTTTACAATTGGACCAACTGGCAAAAATCACTCTATGACCTCCAAACTCTTAAGTTTTCTTCTCTCTCCTCTCATTTCTTATCTAATCCCTCTTTTCTTTCTCTGTTAAATGAAAAAGCAAAGGGGAAATTGCCATGTAGCTTATAAGAAGTGGCTAACTGATCTTTTATATGGCTACTTATCACTAATCACTGATTCAATTATATTATTTTCAATGATTTCTATTGCTCATATTGACTGCTACACAATTACATGTTTAGATTGGTATGGATTAAATAATTATGTGCATGTTATTTTTACTATCATTCATTGATTTCAGTTGTAGGTTCTGGTAATCTACTATTTATTTTTCGTATTTTAGTTTTATTTTTTGTAGTCATGAGTTAGAAAGATAATTTGATGAATTGATTGATCTCTTGGCTATTATAAATTGAATGTTGGATGAATGAATATAGAAATATTTTAATGTATATAATTTATAGTTGCTTCCGCTGGACTTATTTATTTTAATAAATTATTAAAAAATCTAATAAATTAATTAAAAGATGAAATAGGTAATTTTTTTCAAATTTAGGTCTTGAGGCGTCACATAATATTTCATGATCCTTTGCTTCTACCGATGGTCTATTTCTTTATTGCCAACTTAATTCCCCTTCCTCTTGAATTGAACTCGTACCCACCCTGTAGTCCTCCTCGCTTGTCATGCTTTCAAACGCGTCGTCAAGTGCCATCAAGCCTCGAATTTAATTTCTCCATTAGAAAGCGTGATCAACACGAATTTCAAAGCACCCTCTTCTAATATATATATATTAAAAAAGTCTTTGGATTATTTGTGTGACTATTTTAGTTCATCAACTATGGAAATTGATCTAAAACGGTCCTCATGTTATAATTATGATATAAAATTGATCCCAATTTAGTCCCAAAGAATTCATTTTTGATCAATTTTGTATAATTGAAGGATTAAATTGGAATAACATTATACTCTGAGACTAAATTAATCATATATGAATAATAGGGTGACTATTTTGAAGTTTACCCCAATGTACGTGCACACACACATGCCTCATCATAGTCGTAATTATAGAAATATATCTGTTGGTATTTTCCTGGTATTGTCCTTAAAAAATAACGTTTGAAATTTTATTTCGGATACTCCCTCTTTTGATTGCATACTATTTATTTGAAGTCCGATGATGATATTGTTTCAAATAATATGGATACAATAGTCTATAATGTAGATACAACATAGCACAATCCAATTGCTATAGTACAACATAATGCATTCTAGCAATTACAACAAAACGTAATGCAATCTAGTAGCTATAACACAAAAGAGTGCAAGCTAAGAGTATATATCAGATATTAATAGAAATGATCAACCAAAGAATAGATGTTTAAAACCGAGATAAATGACATTAGTTCAAACATTTGAACACTTAATTATGTTCAAATCATGTTCAAATTATGTTCAACTACGGTTTGAAAAAGGTTGTAGTTCAAACAAAGTTTACATAAGATTCAAAGAAGTCTCTTGGATCTTCTATCTAGCTTTGCATTAGTGCTCCATCAAAATAACCTAATTCATTTGAATCATTTGATGCATGATATACAAATTAAAATCATATTACCTATAGTTATTAAGGTCATTAAATTGAATTTTTTGATTGAGCTTTAAAAATGTGGTCATCTTAACCAATTAAGTGAACAAACCTCAAATAAAGGAGTAATGAAAGCTATAGAGATTGCCAAAGCATGGAAGGGCAGGATGTCTAATACTACTATTTTGATCCAAAATAAACTTTTGTTCATATTTCTCTTATAAAATAAACAATGGGTATGTTTCTCCAACTATAACTATGATGGGGTTTATAAAGTCAATTTCCCTATATATTAGGGGGATGACATACATATCTTAAAATTATTATATATTCATAGATTTAAAACCTAAATCTTTATATTTAGTTGTATAATATTTTAAGAGTAAAAGTCCAAAATAGTCCCCCAACTATTAGTAAATGCCTAACTTAATTACTGATTTTTATAATGCCCCAATTTAGTCCACCGACTATTAGAAAATATCTCAATTTTGTCCCAAGGCTAAAAGTAACAGTTAAAATTAACCCTAACAGTTAAATGTGATGATATTTTGGATATTATGGTTTATGTGATATTATATTATTATTATTATTATTATATATTTTGTCATTTATTATATTAAAATAAATATAAAAATCATTTTGTATTCATTTTAATATGATAAATAAGAAAAAAAAATAATCTTACATATACTATAATTCCGAAAATGCTCTCACATTTAACTATTAGGGTTTACTCATAATGCCCTCACCATAATACCCAAAATGTCCTATAATCTCACATACATCATAATACTTAAATTGCCCTCACATTTAATTTTGAGATTGACTTTAATTGTTAATTTTTGTCTGGAGACCAAATTACGATATTTTTTAATAGTCAGTGGCCTAACTTGGGTCATCATGAAAGTTAATGACTAAATTGAGCATTTACTAATAGTCAGGGGACTATTTTTAACTTTTACTCAATATTTTAATCTTTACGTTATATAAAAAATACTACTAATATTAACTTGCATCTTGTCATCCATACAAAAACAGATTTAAGAGGTGGCATGAGGACGCGCTTGCCCCCTCTAAAATTTCAAAAAAAATATATATATATATTATATATTTTTACTTTTATAAATATAATTTTCATACAAAAATATTTGCACCTCTAAAAAATTTTTGGATTTAGGATTATAGATATTTATTGAAAAATATTGATCATAATTTTAAAATAGCTAATTTGTGCTATTATTAAAAAAAATTCCTCTCTTTGCAATTCCATGCATATATTTTATATGCTTTAAATAATAAATATTATATTAATAAATATAACAAATTAAATATTCATATATAAATAAAAAATCATATGCATGTAAATCCCCGTATTAGTATATGATCAGTTAACACAGAAATGAATATGCCATTCCAAAAGCTTCAAAAAGATTGATTTGTTATATTTTTCTGATGATGAGGATAACGCCTCTTTTCTTTCAGTTCATGCAATCAGGCAGATTTCTCAGCTTTGACGTCTAGGCTTTATTTTTTTGATATCATCTAATTTTTTTGCAACTAAAGCCTATTTGTCCGAAATTACTCATAATTTTTAAATTTGGCATAAATTTCAAATTAGAATTCACTCAGTGTAATGGATGGTTGAATCCGCCATCCAGTCACCCTATGTCAGCTATGTCTAATCCAAGTTTAATAACTATGTATTTCTTTTCGCTATTTGTAAACCATTGTTTTTCTTTGAAATAAATTGGTGTTAAATTACGTTAGTTACAATGAGATTTTGATGTCTTAGCTGAACGAATGCCTAAGAAGGGACCTCCTAGAACTGAAGTCAAGTAGGAATGTCCTATTGAGTGAGTATTTGAGAAGGAAACTCATTGATCAAGAACTGCAAATAAGTTCCTTTAACTTTTCAGTGTACACTAAGAGGCTCTTTGGGATTTTTTTAATGAAAAAAAAATTTGATTTGTATTTTTAATTAATTTATTTTTTTGTTGCTAACACAAATCAAACTGTTTTTAAAAGCACTCAGAAAGACTTTTGTGTTTTCAAAATTTTGAAAACGTTGGCTGCTGCCTGCAGTCTATCACTATTGTCATTGGTCATTATTGTTTTATGCAATATTCAATAAAAATAAAAATAAAAATAATGATAATAATATTTATTTGAATATCTAAAACGGTGGTCTTCCGATGACTCGGTTTGGAAGTAGATGTATTAGATTTTACTTATGTTAAGAAAGATAGTGGTAGACCTAAAAAAGACTTGGTTAGAAAATATTAGAAATGACCTTCTTTATTTGATTTAAATGAGAATTTGACTCTTAACAAGACACAATGGAGAAAAAGGATTCATGTAGCCGACCCCACATAGTGGGATAAAGGCTTGATGTTGTTGTTGCATTTAATTTATTTTTATTTTATATTAAAATATAAATAAAATTATATATATATATATATATATATATATATATATATATATATATATATATATATATATTAACTGAGAGTGATCCCTAACCCCCTGTAAATATGTTGATCTATGCTCCTTTTCCTTGTTTCCGTTCTGGTGTTGATTGCTCTGAATGTATGATGATAAGCAAAAGCTCAATTGGCAGACTGATTAGGACATTATTTCTTACGCAGCAGATCCTACTGGTCTTCTGATTGATTCTGCAATGAAGCTTGTTCTCACAGTAATCCCTGAAATCTCAGTCCATGAAAGGCAAGAAGCCTTGATTACGGCAAGCAAGTATGCCTTGATGAAGGGAGTGACCACTATGGTTGATATGGGAAGGTACTTTCCTGGTGCATCTGTCGATGATTCTTGGCAAGATCTTTCAGGTTAGTATTTCCTTTACAACAAAATGTCCTGCCCCTGGGACCTTAATGAACACACTTTCTGATCAACTGTAATACTGCAGAAGAGTATGTTAATGTTTATAACCTAAGAACATTATTCTCTTGTGGACAGATGTTTATAAATGGGCTGATTCTTCTGGGAAGATGTTGATAAGAGTGTGTTTGTTCTTTCCACTTCAGACATGGTCTCGCCTAAGGGTGTGTCAATCATGAAACATATTTATTAGCCCTTTTAACCAACCAGTCAGCTGGCTAGTTAAGTTTAGAAGCGAATCTATTTTGAACGAGGGCACCATGCATCAACATTTTAAAATTTATTATTGATATGTTTCTATGGAAGTAAGCAACATTCCTTTTTCAGAGGAAGTGTTGTGTGAAAAAAATAGGTTAACAAGATCTCAATATTTTAGAAATAGTTACAAAAATATTTTGACAACTACTAATTTCTCTGTTGCAGAAGGCACAAGAAATTTAGCTTATCAAACACAAACATTGATGCATTTTTTCAAATATCAAAGCACTTAAGTATTGAATTAGAAATTTTCAGAATTAGCTCGGTGATCTATTGAACTCCATCTTTGGCAAAGTTTTTGTCATAACAAGTGTTTTAATGTGACATCCAATAATACCGATAACGCCTTGATATGAGTCCAAATAGATGTAAATCAAGCACCTAAAAGTATGATAAACAACTTTGTATTATCATTGAGGGATAAAAAATACTACGATTTTTGTGTGCTTATAATTGAAATTATATTTTTGACGAGACAAATCTGACGTATCGAAGATCACTCAATTTTGAGTTAATTAAGGTGTAGCATAGTTGAGCATATATATAGTCATCCTATATTTGATGTTGTCAATCAAGCATTGTTCGATGCTTGTTAATATTCAACATCTATCAACTACATTTGTCAGATGTCTACCTTCTTAGATGTCAATCTCCACTCCTATAAGAAGAATGACTGAGCAAATGATCATTCATCACTCATTGCCCTACATTATCAGTTGATCAACATTTGGCTCATGCCAATGTTTAATGTCTGTTAGCCACTGCTATTTAATGCTCTCATCTCATGATGCCTGACTCTTGATTCTTGATGCTTAATGCTTGACACTCGCCTTCCTGGTCACGAATCTTTCCTCCTAAATGGAGAACTACCGAGTAGACCACTGACCAATGCCTAATTTCTTTTGTTCCTAATCGAGTATAATTTAATACCTGCCAATATCTAATGCTTATCAATCACAAACATATGACACCTTAATTGCTAGTATCACCTCTTATAAGTAGGGCGATCGAGTAGACCACCATCCATTACTTATTTATTGCATGTCATTCCAATTGATCATCATTTGACGCTTGCTAATATCTAATGTTAGACAGCCACTGACATCCGATGCTTGCCTTTTTAGTCATCAACCTTCCTTTTATAAGGAGAATGATTGAGTAGACCATCAAACCTCAACCTATGGCCTAAATTCCCAATCTATTGATCTGTTAATGTTTGATGTTTGCCACCGACATCAAATACTTTACTTTTGGATCGTTGGTCCAAAATCTCCTTAATAATCATTGGTCTCCCATCATATAAGAAAATGATCGAACAAAAAAACAACTTGTTAATGTTTGACATTTGTCAGTCATTGATGATTAACAAATGCCTTCCTCGTCAGCTATCTTCTCTCCTATAAGAACAACTGAGTAGGTCATCATCAATCATTGTTCGACATCTAGAGTTCCCAGTTGATCATCATCTAACATCTATTAGCCATTGACATCCTCGTCCACTTTCCTATTCTTTGGTTGTTAGTCTTCACTCTCGTAAGAAGAACATCCTAGCAAACTACGACCATTGTCTAATGTCTGAAACCGCTAGTTGGCCGTTGCTTGCCAATGATGGACACCTGGAATTTGTAAACTACATACATATGACACTGATCTTTTTAATCATTCAATCTCCCCTCTTATAAGGAGTGTAATTGAGACGATCGTTCACCATTACCTAATGACAACTCAGGCCACAAATTATGCCTATTACATTGTATTAATATCTTCTATAGTAAAGGAGAATAGCATCTTTTGTAATATATGACGCACACACACTAGTAGAATAATTTCAATTGGATCAGCGATGTAGCACATTATATGGATCAAGGCATTCAAATTAAAAGCCTAATTATAAAAGCTAACGTTAAAACCCATGGAAAAGACCAAAGAAAATTATTCAAATATAAGAATCAAGAGCTCATAATTTACTATATTTTAAATATAATTTATAATATACTACTTTTTATATTTTATTTTTCAACTAGGAACTTGTATGGTCAACCATGACATGATTTGTAGTAGAGAAAGACTTAAAAATAGGTAATGGAAACTCCACTTTTATAAATGTCCATAACACCTCTTTTCCCTCCCTTTTTTTTATCTCCACTCTTTCCCTGGTTGCTCAAGAGTCTTGTAATACCTTTAAATATAGGATGAAATATTATATAATTTTTATTGATGAATGAATTTTTTTGGTAAAAAAGTGCTCTTCATTTGCTTGATGCTTAAGCTTCAAGTAGTTTGCTTATCTTTAGTGAGTTAGATATTTATTATATATTTTTTAAAGTTATTTATTACTCTTCTTAAACACCTGCTTCAATCTCTTCAAATCTTTTTCTCCACTTTCTAAACATCCTCCAAGGCCAATAGATCAGCAACCAAAATCTTACATCTATCCCAATCACATCCTTAAAGCTCTCAACCAAACTAGTTATAGCTAAGGTCTAGTTTTGTTTCCTAACCTAACATCTCCTTAAGCTCTATCATTAACTCTAGATCATAAGTTCACATCCTAAAATAACTCTTTTTTCTAATTTTAAGCCATTTATCCCATATTAAACCCATTATCTAAAATGATCTTTCAAATAAGCTCTAATTAGCCTAAATTGGACTAATCTTGGCATTCTCACTAGTTATCCTTTTAAAATTCTCATATAATCTTTTATAGCTATTAATCTCACCAAAAATCTCTCAACTGCCATCATATTTCGTATTTGACTGAATTTGGAAAGGATAAAATCTGTTTAGAAATTTTTAACAACTAAACGGATTTTTCTTGTTGTAGACCTATCTCCAAAATTTTGCGAGTTACTCTAGTAAATTTGCGTTTAGTAAATCCCTTTCATTATAGATTTATTTCATATTAATAGTCTGTATATAGTATATTTCCTACAAGTATATGATATATAATCATAAATTCAATTATTAAGCTACATCATAAAACCTAGCCAATATCCTATATGAACCTGTCCATAATTTTCATCTTGTTTGAGAATTTTGGTAAGGGTGTGTTTCATTACAAGCAAACTAAAATTGTAACTTGATGCACATAAAGTTTTGCATAACCTTCTTTATTTTTTATGTTGGTTATGTTTGGTAAAATTAATTGTTTATTTATCAAAAATTGAAATAATTTACAATCTTAAGGATTTCAGACTTGTAGATTTGGGCATTTTTTTCTTGCATTTTAAATTGTTTGCATAAGAGGATAGGCATACAAAAGTTAGAGTGTTAAAAGCTGAAAAGAATTTGTCAAAAAAGTCTAAAATATTTAATAAGAGCTTGAGATGTAAAAGGCTTTTGTATCCCCTTCTCACTTGAAAGTTCTTTTAGCTTGGAACTCACTTTATTTTATTATCTATATTTTAACCTTCAGTCTTTCTCATCTATGGCCCCTTTCTCTCTTCATCTCTCTCATTAGTTTTTATTTTCAAATCATATCATAGGACCCAATTAAATTTTCAATATCAAATTAAAAACATGACTAATTGTTGATTCTTTAAACCTTAAGTTAAATGAAAATAGACTAAGACTAAAGAAATATTTAAGGAGAATAGAATACCGATGCAAAAACTTAAAGATCCGTTATAAGCTATCTTGAATCATCTACATAATAATAGAAATACTATCTCACATGCCTCCCAAAATTACAATGCACTCTTAGAACATGATTCTTCTTATATATGCCAAGGAGAAAACCTACTTAATAGGAGATAACCCAACCCTAAGAATGGTGGTAGAGAAAACCACCCTCTTAGGAATGCTAATGATTTTAGTGATCTCTCCTAGAGAGTTAAAGTTGAAGCTACCACGTATGATGACACCCATGAACCTAATAGGTTCTTAGATTAGTTAGTCCAAATGGATGACTTATTTGATTGGTATACGATGGCCGACTAACAATTATTTTATTTTATTAAAATGAAATTAACTAGACATACATATATATATTCATTGGACAAATATCTTAGCCAAAAAATGGAGACCAGAAAAAAACACGCTCACCTAGATAGAAATGTTAAAAGCTAAGTATTATTCTAGACATTATGATAAGAAATTATATAGATAATTATTGATCTTAAGGTAAGGTAATCTCTCAATTATTGAATATAACTTGTTGTAATGACAAATAATTATACCATTTTACGTGCATGGGTACGTTGCGTTCCTAATAAATACCACAAAGAGGTAAACTCCTGTATTTACATGCATGTACATTTTCCCTTTTTACACTTTTATTTACATGTTACGATTCGTTTTGTTTGTTTCATTTTTTGTTACATATACATATTAATTTATATAAGCACTTTTCACACACACACACATATATATATATATATATATATATATATATCACGTTATAAATTTTAATTGCTTACTTTTTCTCAATTTGGTTCATAATAGACACTTAAAATTTACAAAATACGCATGCATGATATGATATTCAATAATTGTAATGAAATAATAGAAACATGTTATTGCTATAAAATATGCATAATCAACCACTTTACTTATCTTTCATGTGTTAACAATTTTTCAAATTCCAGATCTTCTTCAATGCAATACCTAAGGTCATGTACAGAATTATATGAATCTGTATAGTTATCTTAAAACAATATTTTCATTACATTTAAATAAAATTTTCATTAATATATATGTATCTCTTACCTAATCTTTTCCTAAAGCTCTTTGCCTCAGCTCAACGATTTGAATCCCTCACTATTTTTAAAATCATTCATTTGTATTAATTATTGTTAAACCACTTTCTAAAAAAAATTCAAATGCCATCAAAGTAATGTTGAATTAATTGGATATTGTTGAAATTAACTTCAAATGCATCGGATATTATTTATATAACATTAAATGTTTCTAATTTAAAAAAAAAATGTTTCTAATTTGTCATATCATAATTACAATTACAACATCTATTGTTAAATTCTAAAATAATTGAAAGTTTAATATGTTTAAATTAAAATTAATTACCTCAATTAAATTTTCCTACCTTCCTCGTTGAATCGAGACTCCCACCAATTTTATTTTTTTCCCTATTGAACAATTAGATACTACTATTTCAATCAATGCAAAAAATTATGCATTTATTTGTTGTCTAAAATTAAATAGAAAATATGAAAATTTAAACGACTTACTCTTCTGTGTTGTTAGAAATGAAAGCTCACTTCTTCCCACCGAGTCCAGATCTTTCGACAGTATCAGCAGAAGATAAATTCTCCTCCTTCCAAATTTTCTCTTGCATATAAATTTCTCTCTCTCTCTCTCTCACCCAATTTCCTTTTCTTCCTCGCGGTCACTACCTTCTTTCATTTGTGGATTTCACAGGAGGGAGTGAAACTAACTTATCTCACAAGAGGAGTCACGTATTTTCGTTTTCAATTGGACTACTTCGCTCGGTTCGCTCGCCTGTTAGCTCGATTGCTCGTTTTGGCCCTCACTCACCTGTCCGCCCGCCTGCCCACCCGCTTTAGTTAGGGGACTAGTTCGATTGAACTGGTCCAGCCGGTTCTAACAAATTAGCAAGTCATATTTTCACAAGAGCTCCTAATGCATATGCTATATATTTATTTTGTCAAAATATCATTAGTATGATCATGGCATATACCTTTTTTATATGGATGCTGAATTTTGCAGGATCTTTTCGAAGATAAAGGTAGATCCTTAAGTCAGTGGATTTACTTAGGTGGTGTCAAAGCATTTGCTGATGGGTCTTTGGGATCGAATAGTGCACTCTTCCACGAGGTAATAAAAATGCTGCATATCGAATGTTTACAAAACTGAGTTTATTCAAGCATCAAGTTAACAATACTTTGCTTATTCTAGCTGGTATTTAGTTTTGTGTATTCATGTACTCGTTGGGATGTAGACATGTGCAACTTCATATCATGGAAGTTAAGTGAATCTATAGATGAAAAATATGCGCGCACTTATTATAAGAATTGCTCCCGAAATGAATTGCTGCATTGTCATTACAATACAGTTTCATTTTTTGGATATTACATATATTTAGAATATTCGTAAATGATTTTAATTAAGTCATTATTAACTATAGTCAACTTCTGATTCTTTCACGAAGCATTAGATAAAATTTTTATTAACACACCTCGTCAATATACATGGACTTCATGACCGTTTGGCATTTTTCATCGATTCTCCTATGCTGAATTTCAATTCAAGAAATTTGGTTTGTAGAGATGTTTTAATAGAACCTTTTTTTACCACAGAACGCATAAGAGTTTGTTGTTTAACTGTCAGTTCTTCGTATCAGATGATATTTGGAAAGTTTATTTTCTCTAATTTTCTTATAAGCAGTTTTTTATATCTACAGCCCTATGAGGACGATCCTCATAATTATGGATTGCAAGTGTCAGATTTTGATTGGCTATTTAATGCCATAGTGGCTTCAGACAAAACTGGACTTCAGGTAATATTTGTTCCATAAAAGTCTAATGTTGTGATAAAGAAGGCCTTGACACATAAGTTGAGTGTAACTGGAATGAGAATGTTTTTTTTTAATTTTAATTTTAATTTTATTTTTTTAAATGAAATGAGAATGTTAAGATGAATGTGTGGTAAATAATTTAAAATGTTGAGAAATAATTATTTTATAAAACTAGTGAAGGTAGTATCTCTTGTAGATGAAGGCATAAATTAGAGAAAAGGATCAAAATGGTCCCTCGACTCTTTGTGAGGGACCAAAATAGTCCCCAACTCTTTTGAGGGAATAATTTGGTCTCTCAACTCTTTAAAATGGGATATTTTTTGTCCTAACATCCAATGTTGGAGTTAACAGTGTTAAATGTAAGGATATTTTGATCATTTTTTAATTATTTATTTATTAAATATATTTTCCTTTCTTTATTAGATTTAGATGAGAATTTGACTCTTAACAGGACACGACAGAGAAAAATGATTCACGTAGCTGACCACACATAGTGGGATAAAGGCTTGTTGTTGTTGTAAATATTATTTTCAAGTAATTATATTTTTTCTAAAATATTATTAAATAAAAAAATTAATAATAATTTTAGTTTTAATTTCAAAAATTTTAATCATATTTAATAAAATATGATATTTATTGATTTAGGGAAATCAAATGCAAATAGATATTATTTTCAACTTAGTCACACATATTTTTACCAATCATATTTTTATAAAATATGATTGAAATTTTTGAAATCAAAACTGAAATTATTATTATTTTTATTAAAGAAATGTTTAATTAAATTTTAAAAAAGTTATAATTATTTAAAAATTATCTTTAATAAATGTTTAATTAAAAAATGATCAAAATACTCTTACATTTAACACTATTAACTCAAACATTGGATATTAGGACCAAAAATATCCCATTCAAAAGAATTGAGGGACCAAATTGATTCCTCAAAAGAGTTGGGGACCATTTTGGTCTCTCACAAATAGTTGAGGGATCATTTTGGTCATTTTCTCGGATAAAATAGTATAAAATAAACTCAACAAGTTTCAACATGTACAATTGCAGGTAGAAGATGCATCAATAAGAGGTTAAATATTGAAGAAATAATAAGAAAAAAGAAAGCCCTGTCGGTTACTTATCTAGGAATTGTGAGAAAGTTATATATACAGAATAGAGTGAATACCTCAACAATAACAACAACAAGCTTTTATCACACTACGTGGTGTCGATAATATGAATCATTTTTCTTCATTGTGTCCTATTAAGAGTCAAATTCTCATTTAAATCTAATAAAAAAAGATCACTTTTAATACTTTCTAACCAAATCTTTTTACGTATATTTTTATCTTTCTTAACATCGCCGGTTCTAATACATCTACTCCTAGGGTTGTTGGAATGTTGATGTTTTATGTAACCAAATCATCTAAGGTGACTCTCTCTAATCATATCTGTCACTAGAGCTATTTCAACCTTTTCACGTTTATACTCATTTCATATTTTGTCTCTAGGTGTAAAGACATTCATCCACTTAAGCATCCTCATTTTTGCAACACTTAACTTAATTTTATGTTTCTCTTTTTAATGGCCAATATTATGTGTCATAAAGTATTGTAGTCTTACCATCACTATATAAAATTTTCCCTTATATTGTAGGTGTACTTTTCTATCATACAACAGGCCCGATGCTTTTCTCCACTTCATCCATCTAACTTGAATTCTACTGATAGTATCCTCATCTATTTCACTATTGCTTTGAACAATAGTTCTGAGATTATCTAAAACGTGCACTCTTTTAATGGCTTGATCAACAAATGTCACAATCCCACCACTAGATCTATTACTATTAAAATTACACTCTATGTACTCGGTTTTAGATCTACTCAAACAAAAATCTTCAGTCTCCAAGGTTACAACAATATCAAGCCTTTATCCCACTATGTGGGGTCGGCTACATAAATTCTTTTTCTCCATTATGTCTTGTTAAGGATCAAATTTACATTTAAATCTAATAAAGAAAGTTCATTTCTAATATTTTCAAACAAAGTCTTTTTAGGTCTACCTATACCTTTCTTAACATAAGCCAAATCTAATACATCTACTATCCTAACCGGATCATTAGAAGGCCTCTGTTTTATGTGACCAAACCATCTAAGGTGGCTCTCTCTAATCTTATCTTCCACTGGAGCTACTCCAACCATTTCACATATATGCTCGTGTCGTATCCTATCTCCAAGAGTAAAGCACTCATTCACCTGAGCATCCTCATTTATGCAACACTTAACTTAATATTATGCTTCTTTTTTAATGGCCAACATTCTGCGCCATAAAGCATTGCAAGTCTCACCACCTGCTTATAGAATTTTTTTCTTAAGTTTGAGGGGGACTTTTCTATCACAGAACAAGCCCGATGCATTCCTCCACTTCAACCATCAAACTTGAATTCTACTAATAATATCCCCATGTATTTCACCATCACTCTAAATAATAGACCCAAGATATCTAAAATATTTACTTTTATTAATGACTTGATCGCCTAAAGTCACAATCCCCCCACTAGATCTATTACTACTAAAATTGCACTCCATATATTCAATTTTGTATCGACTTTAACGAAAATCTTTAGACTCTAAGGTTGACCTCCATAATTCAAGTTTACCTTCATCTCCCTTTCTAGTCTTATCAACAAGAATATATTGACTATAAAAAATTTTAAATAAAAAAAGGGGAGGACTTCGAACAAGTGTGAAGCAGCATACTTATCGCCGCCGACCCCACCTTGCGCGGTATGCCCAAACGACGCGCTTCTTCAATCTTGTAACCTCCCACACGATACAAAAACCTCCTAAAACTGCTCCTTTCGGTAATTCGAACACTTCCCTCACTCGTCTCTCTGTATCGCACACGAACAGAGAAGCCGACGCCCCAATCCATCGCTCGCCTCGCTCCTCCGGCTCCAACATTGTTGTTCGACTTCGTTGCTTCGCAGGAGGAGTTTAGGGTTCGCCTTTCATCTTCTCTTTTGGTCGTTGCTGTTCGTCTTCGTTGCTTTGCAAGAGGTGCAAAGATTGCGCAAGTTGCTTCCTCGGCTCCATCGTTGTTGTCCGACTTTTGCTTCGCAGGAGGTGTAGAAATTGCACGCGTTGCTTCTGCGGCTCCTTCGTGGTCGTTTGACTTCGTTGCTCCGCAAGAGGGCAGAGATCGCACGGGTTGCCTCTTCCGCCTCTTTACTGTTGTTCGGCTTCATTGCTTCGCAGGAGGTAGAGATTGCACGAGTTGTTTCTTCGGCTCATTTGTTACTATTTAACTATGCTCCTTCAACGACTACCCTAGCCGAACCCAACCATGCTCTAGTCGGCCGATCGGGCTCCTCTCTCTCTCTCTTTATAATATAATATATATATTATGTATATTATATTATATATAATATCATATGATATTATATACATATGTAATAAAAATGAAATAAAATGAATAAAATAAAAAGAAAAGAGTGACTTTCAAATAGGTATTCGAAGACCCACGCCATCGATCTTAGATCTAGGCGGATGGTTTTAAAATTTGAAGACCCGTGCCATCGATCTTAGATATGGGTGGATGGTTTTAAACTTGAAGACCTCGGGCCGTCGTATCTTAGATTCGGCCGGGATGGTTTTAATTCGAAGACCCTATGTCGTCGATCTTAGGTCCAGTCAGGAAGAAATTACGGCAAATACCGTTCCGATTTCTCCCTCAGTGGGGAGGTAACGCCAGGAGGCTGCCAAAATTTTTCGGAAATTATAGAACTTTTTAGAGCAATTGGAAAGTAAATCAATTTCATTTAATTAATCGATTAATTAACCTAATTGATTAATTATAATTAACTGATTGAGATTAATTAAATAATTTAAAATTAATTAATTGAAATTAATTAATAAAAATTAAATAATTAATTTAAATTAATTAAATAAAACTAATTAATTAATTGAGGTTAATTAATTAAAATTAAGTGATTAGTTGAAATTAATTAATTAGTTAAAATTAATTAATCGAAATTAATTAGTTAATTGAAATTAATGAATCAAAATTAATTAGTTAATTAAAATTGATTGATTTAAAAAAAATTATTTAATTTAAAAAAAATCAATTAGTGAAAATACTTAATTTTGATTGATGAAATTGATTTAATTAAAATCCGTGAGTTGTTAAAAATTTGAGAGCATTTCTAATCCGATAGCATTTCAAATCTGAGAGCATTTTTAAAATCCGAGTAATTTAAAATACGAGAGCAATTTTAAAATTTGAGAACAATTTAAATCTAGGAGCTTTTGGTTAAAATTTGAGAGCATTGAAATTGAATAATTGGAGCAATTATAAAGTAAATGCAATAAAAGGTGGGGGAGGGAAAATTCCACTAATCAACATATACACCAATTACTCTCCAATTCTCAAATAAAAGCTCTCAAACTCTCAACAACACATAACTCTACACAACACACTCTGCAAGCTCTCCAAAAATCTCCAAACTCCTGCACAAAACTCCCCACAACACAAACTGAAACTCTCCAACAGAACAACCTAATCTCCAAGCTCTCTAATGCTCAAAGATAAAAACTGCAAAGTAGCACGAACTTTGAATCAACATGTATCTGTATACAAAACAAGCAAATATTAGTACATCATAAATAAAACAAAAATTATCAAAATGCTAGAGAGTGGTAAATCTAACTACTACTAAAACAAAAGTACTGAGAAGCAAGAAAAGTTAAGTACTGGAAAACTAGTAGAGCCACAGTGTAGTAGGAAAAAACTACGAGCACAAAACAACTAAAACACTGATGCAAGTGTCAAAGCCCCGAAGTGTCAAAATCAAAAACTCAAACCAACTCACAAACCTATCAAATTCTCCAAGTAACAAATCCTAAACAACTGACATCCTCTCAACAAACGCAAAACAAAAACCTTGGGCAGCCTTGTTTATAAGAATTTGGTTGTATGACCCGCTACCCGGTAACTTTTAAAGGAATGCCGTAAGCTCGACTTTAGGGGAAAGTTTTAGGTAAAATTGACCTAACCCCTAACCCCTAATTAAAACTACCCGACCACTTCTAATAGATGCCGTAAGTCCGACCTCTGAGGGAAATGTTTAGGAAATAACATTGCTCTAGACTCCTCACCTGGGCATCCTAGTCTATAGGATTTGGTTGTAAGACCCACAACTTGGGCCACTTAGCTTATAGGGCTAGGTCGTAAGACCCATCATTAGGCAACTTCTAAGGAAGCAATAAGACCTACTTAACCAAAATCATCAGGCTACCATTAGTAGAGGCCGTAAGTCCCACTAACTTGGCGACTTTTTAACGAAAGCTATAAGTCCCTACCCAAATCTAAATTATGCAGACATCTCTTGTTGAAAAATCAAGGCAAAAGCCACAAGAGAGAATTTCATCTTTAACTAATGTTTGAAATACAGTAATTGTGATATTAATCCCATGTTGAAAGCATGTGGAATTTCTATCATCAGATCTTCTACAAAACACACAAACAAATGGGCATCCTAGTTTATAGGATTAGGTTGTAAGACCCACTATCAGGCAACTTCCAAGTGAAATCGTAAGACCCACTTTTTAGAAAAATTACTAAAATAAATTGCAATGATCCTAAAACCTAAACAATTAAATTTAAATTCATGGGCATCTTAATTTAAAGGGATTAAGTTGTAAGACCAGCTTTTCAGGCAACTTTCTAAGGAAAGTCATAAGACCTACCCAAACAATTAAATCCTCGGATAGCCTTGCTATAGAGTTAGGTTGTAAGACACATCTTTGGGCAACTCATAAATAGAGTCGTAAGCCTCAATCCAAATTAAACATACGGGCTACTTTCTATAAAAGCCATAAGTTCTGACTCCAAATTAAACATCTGGGCTACTTCCAAGAGAAGCCGTAAGACCCTCTTCAAATTAAACTTCTATGTAACTTCTAAACGAAGTTATAAATCCTCAAATCAAATCAACTTTTGGGTATTCTAATAGATGTAAACCCCAAAATCTAAATAAAATTAAAACTCAAATCATATCAATTCAGTCTACTCGGGATCCCTGAAAGGAGGCAATCCATGGCTGCTAATCAGATTCCCTGGACACTAACAGATAATGATTGTTAGTGTTGGTAGATTGAAACCTACGGTATACCTGGGATGACGAAACTATGGGATCCTGATCGGGTTTACCTCCATTTTCCCCATAATTGAGACTAATCATCTAAAATTTATTCATCCTTAATTGAGAGTTCTCTCTTACGTGTTAAGAGAGGTAATTAACTATGAGTGCTTGCACTCATGGGAAGTGTGGACCCCAGATCTAATTAAACTTTGACACTACCCTGAGGAAAAATATGGTTAATTACAATCTAACTTAAGGAAAATGGAATCCTATGTTTGCAAAGTGGGATTCGTATATTCGTGCAATTTTTCTTGAGCCAACAGAATAATATCATCAGTAAAAAACATACATCAGGGCACAACCTCTTGCAAATGTCTAGTGAAAACATCTATGACTAAAGCAAAAGATGTAGGCTTAAGGCTGAATCTTGATTTCCAACTGAAAGAGGAAAATACTAGGTCAAACCACCTTGTGTTTGAACACAAGTAACAGCTCCTGTATGTATATCCTTGACGACTTGAATATAAGCGTTATTAACCCATTTCTTTTCTAGAACTCTCCATAGCACTTCTCTTGGAACTTTATCATATGTTTTCTCTAAATCAATAAATATCATATATAGATCCTCCTTATTCGCTCTGTACTTTTCCATCGAACTTCTCAATAAATGTGTAGCTTCCATAGTAGACCTACCCGGCATGAACCCAAATTGATTTTGAGAAACTTTAGTATCACATCACGACCTATGCTCCATAACTCTCTCCCATAGTTTTAAAGTATGACACATTAACTTATTTCCTCTATAATTTGCACAATCTTGTGCATCACCTTTTATCCTTAAAAATAGGAATCAACATACTCATTCTCCACTCATCTTACATCTTTTTAGTCTTCAAAGTAATATTAAAAAGTTTAGTACAATAGCTTTTCCACACTTCATTTTCTTTAAAGCCTCTCTAACTTTGATTTTACTAATACGCCGATAAAAATAATAATATTTATTTTCATTTAGGATTTTAAGGTCTCTAAAATCAATCGTATTGTCACAATCTTCATTGAAAAGTTTAGCAAAATATCTTATCCATCTTTGTTGAATATCCTCTTCTAATAAAAGCACTTTTTGATATTCATCCTTAATGCACTTCACTTGAACTAAATCCTTACTACTCTTATCTCTTTGATTGGCTAACTTATATATATATATATATATATATATATATATATATATATATCTTTTGCCCTCTTTAGTATCTAATCTATTATATAAATCATTAAAACCTTGGTGTCTTTAGACTCCAAGGTTGACCTCCATAATTCAAATTTATTATCCACTACCTCTCCAGTCTTATCAACAAGAAGAATATCATGTGCAAAAAGCATATACTAAGGTACATCCTCTTGCAAATGTTCACTAAGAACATCCATGAATATAGCAAATTGATATTGGCTTAAAGCTGGCCCTTGATTTAATCCAACTGAAATAAGAAAATACTTGGTCAAACCACTGTGTTTGAACACAAGTAACAGCTCTTTATACATAACCTTAATGACATGAATGTAAGCATTATTAATTTCTTTCTTTTTTAACACTCTCTAGAGCACTTTTCTTGAAACTTTATCATATGCTTTCTCTAAATCAATAAATATCATATGTAAATCCTCTTTACTCTCTCTATACTTCTCCATCAAACATCTCATCAAATAAATTCCTAATGATTCATTCAACTGATTCCAAAAAGTTGGGATGAGGCTAATGGTGATGATAATGATGAACAGTTTTGCGCTTCTCTTATAAAATATCTGGATACTACTTTATTTCCTTTCATTTTTCAGGTTGCAGTGCATGCGATTGGAGACAAAGCAAATGACATGGTCTTGGATTTATTTAACTCAGTCAAATCTGTTAATGAAGGGAGAGATCATAGATTCAGGGTATGTTTGACCCTTGTTTTTATTTTCCTGAAAATCCTAGTATACTCATGCTTTCTTAAACGTGTTTTTTTATGAGAATGCTAATGCCAGAAAGAAACATCGTAATTGAATTTCCAAATTTTAGATTGAACATGCCCAACATCTAGTGCCAGAAGCAACAAGCCGTTTTGGTGTTCAAAGTGTTATTGCCTCTGTACAGGTAAACGAATTAAAGCATGCATACTATTTGTTTTATACCCCTAAATTCTTGGATTTTCAGATGCTAAGATTCGTGCTGCAAACAATATTGGATGCCTCATTTGGCTTATCAAACTTAAATCTTGAAAAGCCTAGATACTACATAAAAAAAACCAGATGATTCATGCACTGACATGAGTGTGCATGTTTGAATTTGAATATTTCTTATCATGACTTAATGCCCCCACTTCCTCCCTCAACTGCATAAATGAAGTTAGATCATCTACAAGTATTTATATAACATAATAACAACGAGACAAAATATAGGGAACAAGTAAACAGGACAAAAAAAGACAACACCAGTTTATTTGGTTCGATAAAAATTATCTATATCCTTGGGGCAAGTGTTACACCCTTGCCCAGAAGCTTATGTTAATAAGGTGGAAACAGACGGTCGGACGGTTATTACAGTTCTTTTAATAACAATAAATACTCAATAGACTAATATCCAAAATTTAACTGAAGAGGCACTAAAATTTTTTCGATATGAATATATAACAAATCAGTTCTTACCTATTTTCATTTGATCCTCTTGTTCTGTACACGAACTCTTCTCTTTCTGCCATTTAATCCACCGGAGATTTACGTAACATTTCAATTTAAATATTTGAGTTTTTCATAATAAATTCAGTAGACAATTATTGTTTTAGTATTATAATTAAACATGCATATAAGTAGTCATATTCATTTGCCAGACTTTTTATTTAACATATATTTGAATATTTAATATAAATATAGATCAAAATTTTATTTCTTTAAATGAACTTTATTCCTTTAACATTTCATTTTTTTTATAGGAGCACCATCTAATTTTGTATCAAGGAAAGTACAACAATTTCTATTTAACATGTACGGGTACATTGGGTCCCCAGCCAATACCATAAAAGGATGAACTTCTATATTTTCACGCCTATACTTTTTTTACATTTTCAAATTTTCTCATTCCATATAAAATTTATTCTTTTAATTTAAAACTTTTTTCCCATATACATAGTAATGTCAATATAACATGATTACGTAATAAGAAGCTCTTTTTGTTTCTTCAACATGATTTTTTTTTTCAACATGAAATATAAACGTATTAATAAGAATACATATAGTCATTTCATATTTTTCTTTAACATTATAAAATAACATTCATTTAATTGAACTATTATTTATATATATATGGTTTCATGTCAAATAATATACCAAATTAAATAATATGAACTTGTTATACTATAAATATAATTACCCACTTTGCTTTTCTTCGAAGGATGAATCTGTCACTTCTGAGTTTTTTTGCAAACTTTTAATGAACCTTTGTTAGAGTGTGACCCAACTATTAATGATATAATAATGTTAAACTATGTAATCAATTTAGAACCACCTTAACATTCAATTTCAATTAAATTTTCATTAACAATCTGACCACTTACCTAATCCTCTGTTAATCCCACTATCCTCTTATTAATTTTCCTTCACGTCGATTCGAGATTGCACCTATTGAACTTATTCCTATTGAACAAAAGTGAATAGTAAATTTCTTTTGTTTAAATTAAACATAAAAAAAATCTCTTGTTGGATCTCCTTTCATCTTTGTTGAAATTCAAGTCTGACTGAAAATTTCTTCTTCCTTCTCTTGTGTCACACAAACCTTTCTATTTACTTCATCTACTTTGAAACCCACAAAATCCTCTTTATTGTCAATCGAAATTCCAAAATGCACAAACTTCTCTTCTTCCTCTCGATCATGTATGAACCTTTCATCGAACAACAATCGCATGCAACCTCTCCTTTCCCGACCTTCTTCTTTGCTTGCGGTCAAAAATAACAGCAACCACACTCCTATTCTCTATCAAGTGAAGCGCACAAACTCCTCTCCTTGATTTCCCCCCAAACACTATTCACTGTATCAAATTGACTTCAAACATGTCTTCTAAGCATAAAGAGTAGCATATTTTTGCTTACGATTATGCTGCTTCGCTCGTATCGCTTGCCCTTTCGCTCTATTTCTCACTAGGTTCGTTTGCTCTTGCAATCACTTGCTCGCTCGCCCGTCCGCAGCGTTTGATGTTATTGGACCAGTTTGATTAAACTGATCCAGTTGGACCAGCTATAACAATCTCCCCTTATAAAAATTTTATCCTCAAAATTTAAGTGAAAAGTAGACCTATCTTAAAGTGAAAAGTAGACCTATCTTAGTTGAATAATTATGGATATTGAGCTTTTATTTCTTATCCTTTCTTTCATGTGGCATCTCTTTCTGTTTCATGCTTCCATAAAATTCACATAAATGGTATTTCTTGATTCCTTAGTCGTTTTATATAATATTCTAATATTTTTTCAAGCTCTTCTACATATTTTAAATTAAGTTCAATGCAATTGATTTTGGCAAAATCCTTTTTGACTCATCAGATATATATTTTCGAAGTGCAAATATATGAAAAATAGTGCGTATTTCCTGTACATGCATTGGAAGAGCTAATTTGTAAGCCATATTTTCAATCTTTTCAATAATTTCAAAAGATCCAACAAATTATGGGCTCAATTTTTCTGCCTTTCCAAAATGCTTCACACCTCTCATTGGACTAACTTGAATAAAAATAAATTTATTAACTTCAAATTCAACTAGTCTGTGTTTTGCATCATAATATTTTTTATGTTTATCCTGTACTACCTTCAATTTGTCTTTGATTAATCTAATTTTATTAGTTGCATCATTCGATAACTCAGTATCAATCACTTGTTACCCCTATCTCTGCCCAGCATAAAAGTGTCATGCATTCTCTCATAGAGCTTCATATGGTGTCATTCTGATATTTGATTGAAAATTGTTATTGTAGGTAAATTCTATTAATGGAAGATATAATTTCCAATTTCCACCAAAATTCAGTACACATACTGAAGCAAACCTTTCAAAGTTTGAATTGTCCTTTTTTATTCTCATCTATTTGTGGATGAAATTCAATGCTGAATGTCAATCTAGTACTTAAGGATTCTTGAATCATTATCCATAATTTAGAGGTAAATTTGACATCTCTATCAGAAACTATAAATTTTGACACTCCATGCAATCTCACAATTTCATCAACATATACCTTTGCTAATTTTTTTCATAAAATCAGTCTGTTTGATTGGTTAGAAATGAGCAGACTTTATCAATCGATCCATAATAACCCAAATAGCATCACGACTTTGTCTTGATTTAGGTAATCCAATTATAAAATTCATTACAAATTCATCCTATTTCCACTCAGGTATTGGTAAAGGTTACAATTAACCACCTAGCTTTTGATGCTCTGCTTTAATCATTTGACATAGAATATATTTGCCACAAATTTTGTAACACTTTTTTTAATCCTAGCCACCAAAATTTTCTTCTATGCTCATGATATATTTTATTGCTACTTGGATGAATTATATAACCAGGGAGATGTGCTTTCTGCAATATTTCTTCTTTTAATTTATCAACATTTGGGATGCAGATTCTGCCTTTGTATTTCTTACAAAATTTTTTAGTTGCCCTGCCCGTACTTTCTTTATGATTTCTTGGAAGCTAATTTCTTGAGATAAAGAAATTACATATTCGATCATTCAATTTGATTGTATCATCAATTTATTTAAAAACATAAATTTTGCATGTTTAAAATTTATCATTGAAATCTCTAAGCTTTTCATATCTTTAATTATCTGCTCTTACTAGGTGAGAAATTAATTTGCACTGTTAAAAGTCTTTCTACTTAATGTATTTGCAATCACATTTGTCCTTTCAGGATGATACTGTATATCTAAATCATAATCTTTGAAAAATTCCAACCACCGCCTCTGTCTTAGATTAAGCTCTTTCTGGTTAAATATAAATTTTAAGGATTTTATGTACTGTAAAGACCTCACACCTGACTCTATATAAGTAATGTCTCAAAGTTTTAAGTGCAAAAACTACAATTGCTAATTTCATATTGCGGGTGAGATAATTTCTTTCATGAATTTTTAATTATCTTAAAGCATTTGCCTTTACTTTGTCATGTTGCATAAACATACATCCTAATCCCCTCAACGAAGTATCACTAAAAATTTGAAAACATTATGTACCTGATGGAATAGTTACTATTAGAGCCGTCATTAAATAATTCTTCAATTTATGAAAAGCTTTTTCACAGTGATTGTCTCATTCAAATTTACTGCCCTTTGTATTAATTTTGACAATGACATTGCAATATGAGAAAATTCTTCCACAAATCTCCTGTAGTATCCAACAAGATCTAGAAAATTTCTTATTTTTGAAATTGTAGTTGGCCTTGTCAAACCTGTAATGGCTTTAATTTTATTCTAATCCACAAAAATTCCTTCATTAGTGATCACATGCCCAAGAAAACTCACATTTTTTTTATTCAGAATTGATATTTTGAAAATTTTTCATTTAATTTATTCTTCTTGAGTGTAACACTACATGTAGATGATTGGAATGACTGTCTTTACCTTTTGAATAAATTAAAATGTTATCTATAATTACAATCACAAATATATCCAGAAATGATTTAAAAATTCTATGCATTAAATTCCTAAAAATTGTTAGAGCATTCATCACCCCAAATGAATCACTACAAATTCATAATGATCATATCTTGTTCTGAAAGCTTTTTTGAGAATATCTTATTCCTTAATGCGCAACTGATAATATTTAGAACGCATATGAATCTTAGAGAAAATTGTAACTCCCTCAAGATGATCAAATAAATCATTAATTCTGAGTAATGGATATTTGTTTTTTAATTGAGTTTATTCAATTTTCAGTAATCAATGCATATCCTGAAACTCTTATCCTTTTTCTTTACAAACAACACTAGATCTCCCCATGGCGACCAACTTATCTTGATAAAATCCTTTATTTAAGAATTACTGTAATTAACTTTTTTAATTCTTGCAAATCCTTCACTACTATTCTGAAGGTTCTTTTGCTATTAGTTCTGAACTTGATAATAGTTCAATGTGAAATATACTTTTCTTTCTGGTGGTAAATCCAACATATCATCTAAAACTACTTGATATTCTTTCATGAAAAATATGTCTTTCAACTTTTTAACTTCTTTAATTATATCCCTTACCTAAACAAAAAAATCATGATGTCCCTTGGATAGTAATTTGCAAGCTTTCAAATAAGTTATCACCTTTGAGAAAAGCCCTCTATCTCCATAAAATTTACATTCTTTTTCACCTGAAATTTTAAATTTAACTATTTTCTTATTACAATCTATGATGACGAAATGGTTAGATAGCCAATCCATTCCCAAGATGACATTAAATTCATGCAATAGTAATACATTCAAGATTGCTTCAATTTTTTTCTCATTTATTTTTAAATCTATCTGACATAAATTATGAATATTCATTTTGGACTCATTTGACATAAAACCTTTAAAATTGTGGATGCTTTAAAAATATTCAATTCAACTGCTTTTACAAATTCCTTTAAGATATAGAATGTGCGGCTCCCATATCAAAGATAATTTATATAGGTCTATCTTGAATTTTTATCATACCTATAAAAATTTCTATAATAATTAAAATAAATATTATTATTAATTTATTTAACAATTACTGTAGTATTTAATTACTCACAATAAGTAAATAAATTTTTTCATATATCAAATGAAAAACATACTTGTAATTATTTCAAGTGAATCCTTAGCATCTTGCTGAGATAATGCATACACTCTAGGCTAAGTATTAGGTCGACTTTGATTTGGCCATGGAGTTGATGCAATTGATTATGTTATCCTCTGTTTGCCAAAATTTTTTTGAGATAATTTAACATTTGTCCTTATTTCTCCTCATGGTCTTTATTTAAGAGTAAAATAGTTCTTAGTTATATGGTTTCAGTTAGACATTCACCCTTGTACTGTTTTCCACATTTACTACTGTTATTTAAGCTCATTTGACTTCCTCTGCTATTGAGTTTTGCTTTCTTTCAATTAGACTTTCTAGATTGTGAGAATAATCTAGCTTGATAATCATGTAAAGCTCCCCTCCCTATACATTTTTACTTTTATAGATTTCATATCTCCTCTAGGTATTTTGAATATCCATTTTAATTATTCTAGCTCTCTTTACCAAAACAGAATAATCCTTAATCCATAGAGGCACAAGAGACTGCTTGATTGTATCCTTTAATCCTGATAAAAATACATGATATTTTTCTTCTACAGTATAAATTAACTGAGGAGCATATTTTGATAAGATAGTAAATTCAACTTCATATTGTATTACTAATATATCTCCTTGTACCAACCTCAAGAACTTATCTTGTATTTTCCCACATAAAGTGGCACAAACAAATATCTGAACAATTGTGTAAATTTATCACATTTAATTTGGATACTAGATATCCCTCCAAACTTATCCTGTTGTTGACCCCTTCATTGTCTTTCAGCCTCACCATCAAGTACAAATATAACAGTAAACTTTTCTCTCTTTTGGGCAGAACTTGTCATCTAATATTTTTTCAATCCGTAATAATTAATTTTATGCCACCATTGATCCTTTTATTCCTTTAAATAGTGGCGGCCACATATCCTGAAATGATTTTAAGTATTTATCTATCAAGCTGTTACTATTACTACTTTCTGATGGCTGAGATTTTAAATTTTGAATTAGTTGAGTCATTGTTGTCAACATTTGGATTAATGCATCAGTTTTAATAGCAACAGTTCGCATAGCCCTTTTTATATTCTATTCAGGACCATTCTGAGTCATATTTTAAAGTAAACACATCCAATTAAAATTCATAATAATATAAGGTCAACTTTCTTAAATTTAAGAATCAACTTAATGGCTCTTTCAGTATGGTTCATATATTATTTGGGCTCTGATACCACTTTTATCACGACTTGACCCAGAAGCTCAAATTAATGAGGTGGAATCAGATAGTCGGATGATTATATTGTTTAAAATTGTGCAATATGAGGCTCGCCTTGAGGCCCACCTCTACGCAATTCCACCGAAAAACGTCTCGAGGCTTATGCCTTGAACCTTTTTATGAGGCTTGCGCCTCAACTTGGTTGAGGCCCACCTTGAGAAGAGCCTCGCCTCGCTGGGGTGAGGTGGTGCACCTTATCTTATATATATATTTTTATTTAAACTTACATAAATCCTAAACTAAAGCTCCAAACAAATTATGCCTTAATGCACCCCCAAGCCACAACAACTTCCTCTCGACTGACTCGGCCTCTAGCCTACCGTCTTCGTTGCAGCCACCACTGTCGTAGTCATAGTCGGGGATCACTTGGAAGCCGCACACCACCACCACCACCACCACCACGTTCTCCTTTAAAAATTTAGGAGTATTGCTCTCATCATTATATTGATGACAAATATTTATGAAAGATGAAGATGATTGAAATGAGCATGCCCAGGTGGATGAGTGGCTTTACCCTTAGAGATAGGATACGAAATGAGCATATTCGTGAAAAGGTTGGAGTAGCTCCAGTGGAAGATAAGATTAGAGAGAGTCGCCTTAGATGGTTTGGTGACATAAAACGGCGGCCTCTCGATGACCCGATTAGGAAAGTAGAGGTCTTAGATTTGACTTATGTTAAGAATGGTAGAGGTAGACCTAAAAAGACTTGGTTAGAAATTATTAGAAATGATCTTTCTTTATTAGATTTAAACGAGAATTTGACTTTTAACAGGACACAATGGAGAAAAAAGATTCATGTAGCCGACCCCACGTAGTGGGATAAAGGCTTGATGTTGTTGTTGTTGTTGTTGTTGAAGATGACTGAAATAAATGATGAAGAAGCAGATTGGGAGGCTTGGACTCCACAGGATGAGGCAGGGGATAGACCAATTTGTTATGACGATAACTGCAATAAAAACTCCCTCACCGATGACCGTGTAAATGATTTTTGAGTTGTTAACAACTATTTAGCTTTCTTTAAGAATTAATTGTGAATGAATAAGGAAGTGAGAAAGAAGGAATTTGAAGTTAAACTTGATATTATATAATACTTTTATGCAATTCTTATATTTTATGTTATTTTGTTCTTGGATTTTAATTCTATTTCACACAATTTATCAATTGTCATTTTACACCATGTGCAAATTTTTTTTTCATATGCATGTGAATTTGTTATTTCATAGTTCAATAAAAAACTAATATGTCATTCTTTAGCATATTATTTTGGTTTTATATAAAATCACTTTTGACATTTATTTTCACTTCACTCAATTACTGGATTTTGAGGCTTACACCTCAAAACGCCTTGAGGCTTACGCCTCGCCTCATGAACAAAAAACGTCTTAATACCCAATTGCGCAATTTTAACCTTTGGACGGTTATTACAGTTCTTTTAATAATAATAAATACTCAATAGATTAATATCCAAAATATAATTAAAGAGCCACTAAAAAGTTTTCAATTTGAAAATATAGTAAAATAGCTTTTATCTATTTTCATTTGATCATCTTCTTCTGTACACGAATTCTTCTTTTTCGATCATTTAATCCATAGGAGAGTTATTTGACATTTAATTTAAATATTTCAGTTTTTTATAATAAACTCAGTGGACAACATAGTCTATAATATTACAATTAAACATGATAAATAGTCATGTTCATTTGTCAAACTTTTTTTAACATACATTTAAATATTTAATATAAATATAGATCAAAATTTTATTCTTTTAAATAAAATTTTATTCCTTTAATATTTTATATATTACGGGAGCATCATCTAATTTTGTATCAATAAAGGTACAATAATTTTCATTTCTTTTTTATTTAACGTGCACGGGTACATCACGTTCCCAACCAGTACCATTAGGGGGTGAACTCCTATATTTTCATGCATATACTTTTTCCTTTTTTAATTTTTTTCTCGTTCCATATAGAAATTTATTCTTTTACTTTAAAACTTCTTTTTCACATATGCATAATATGTCAATATAACATAATTACTTCATCAGAAGCTCTTTCCATTTCTTCAACATTAAATATAAACATATCAATAAGATTACATAGTCATTTCATAGTTTTCATTTACATTATAAAATAACATTCATTTAATTGAACTATTAAATATATATATGATTCCATGTCAAATAATACACCAAATTAATTATATGAACTTGTTATACTATAAATAAAATTACCCACTTTGCTCTTTTTCGAATGCTAAATCTGTTACTTCTGAGTTTTTTTTGCATACTCTTTATGAACCTTTGTTGAAGTATGACCCAACTATTAATGATATAATCATGTCAGATTAAGCAATTAATTTATAACTACCTTAACCTTCAATTTTAATTAAATTTTCATTAACAATGTGACAGCTTACATAATCTCTCCTTGAATCCCACTGTCCTCTAATTATTTTTCCTTCACGTTGATTCGAGATTGCACCTATTGAACTTCTTCCTGCTGAACAAAAGCAAATGGTAAATTTCTTTTTTTTTATATGAATATAAAAAAATTACTTCTTGCCTCTCCTTTCATCTCTATCAAAAATTGAGTCTAGCTGAAAATATCTTCTTCCTCTTGTTTCGCACAAACCTTTCTGTTTAATTCGTCTAATTTGAAACCCGCAAACTCCTCTTTATTGTCAATCGAAATTCCAAAAAGCACAAACTTATCTTCTTCCTCTCAATCATGTACGGACCTTTTGTCAAACAACAGTTGCACGCAACCTCTCCTTGGTCGACCTTCTTGTTTGTCTGCAGTAAAAAATAGTAGCAACCACACTCCTATCCTCTATCAAATGAAGCGTGCGAACTCTCCTTTGATTTCCTTCCAAACACTACTTCATTGCATCGAATCAACTTCAAACATGTCTTCTAAGCGCAAGGAGTCGCATTTTTTCACATGATCGTGCTTCGAGTGCAAAAGTCGCTCACTTGTTCGCTGCATTTAATGTTAGTGGACTGGTTTGATTTAACCAGTCCAATCAGACCGGCTATAACAGCAAGAAGGCATGCAAAATTCCTTATTAAAACTCAATATTACAAATTATTGGAATTTACACCCATATATTCTATCTCTTTTCAAATAATTAGCAATAGGTTTGGATCTCCAAAAAAAAACTTGCAGCAAGATTTATCTAAAGAAAGCCACTAAGAAAAGTATAGCAACTCCTATCTCAACAGAACTCCAAGAATACAACAAAAATAGACCCGTCTTCCTTTTCTTCAACTTTTCATGTGAGAGAAAGAAAGAATCTGGCAGTCCTTTTTCACACGTACACCAACTACCATAATAGAATTTTGGTACCTATTGGTATCCTTGCTTCAATTCTAGAAAACATCAAAAGTTCCTGCCCTTAATTTGTGGAGAATTGGGTAATTAGGGCAAGTACAAGGTTGGCCCTCTAAAACAAAAAATTAAAAATGAAACCCTTCAGAATTTTATACAATCCCAACAATTCCTCGTTGTGCTAAATCTTGCATCCTAAAGAAAGAGCAAAGTGGTGTACTAAATCAAAACATGAATCACCCTAAATCTTTCATGCCTCAAGTTCCAAAGAGAATTAGTAGCTGCAAACACCAAATACGTAGAAGCATTTCCCGGACTTATGAACTAGGATCACGGTTGTCGACATATTAAGATTGTGCTCTGTGCACATCTTTTAAATTGAAATTTCACCATTTTCAATTTTGCATGATGAAATGGTATCTTATATCAATATGATCAGTTCTCTCATAATACATTTGATCTCATGATTGGTGAATGACATGTTACAGAAAATTGTTGAATTTTCTTGATGTAAACTCCAGTCTTCAATCAAACGTCTTAGCCAAATAGCTTCTTTAATAGCTTTAGTAATGAAATATAATCAACCTCTATGGTGGACAATGCAATTGTAGTTTGAAATGATGCCTTGCATGATAAGCCCTAGGAGAGTGAAGGCATACCTAATTTTAGACCTTATATCATTATTACTAACATAATTAAAATAAAAAAATCCTACAACACTATCAGATTTGTTACCACCATACATCAACCATAATCTATTGTGCTTTTGAGATATCTCAAAACCACTTCATTGTTTCTAAATGAGCCTTACCAAGCTCATCCATGCATTAACTACTAACAATCTGACAACATGGTAAATGTTCGAGCAAGTGCACATTCACCCAATGCTCCCTTATCATAAAAATTGACTTGCAACTTGCAATTAAATAGAAAAAACAAAGAAGTAAAGGGAAGAGAACATATAAAAACTGAGTTAATTGCTCCAAACCACTAGTCTAGGTTTGCTTCAACCCTTTTTTATATTTGATACTTAATACCTCATAAGTGATTGAGGATGTTACTTATGGTAGATTCAGCATTTACTTTAATTTGAAGCTATCAGCCCTTTCTAGTGTTTTTTTTTTCTGAAAATTTGTTTGATGAAGCACAAATTTGGAGGAATTTGATCCCGTATCTTTAATAACTTATAATTTTTTTTTCTAATTAAACTTATTGATGCCCACAAATTCATAATGTGTTTCTACTTTGAATTGTTGTGTCCATCTTCTGATCAATGCGCATCCTATAATTTAGATGAAGTATTTGGTTCCAATAATAAGAGCACATGTGGCATTTTTGTTTTTCACCAAGCAAAAGAAAACCAAAAGATAGTAGTAATTGGATGGCAGCTAGCTTAATTAGTAAAGATCTTGAAAATTATTGTAAAGGTTTTGAAATCTAATACATCCTAAATTAAATTTGTGCTTTTGCACTCATTCTCCAAAAAGATACAATAATAGTTATATAACAACCTTTTTTATTTTCTTGAATTAGAAGCTGGACCCTATAAAAATTTTCTAATTATAAGATAGCCCTTTGATGCTTATACATAGTTACATGAATGTGTTAAACTTTATTTAAATGCAACTAATAATCATAAAATATTTAATGGTATAAATTAAGAGGAAATTTTTCTACAAAAAAAAAACCTAGAAAATGGCATATGATTCTCTTTGAGTAATATATATAATTACTTGCATATTTGTGGAGATTCTTCTAAACATAATAAATATTCCTGTCAATCAAAGCTATTATATTAAAATAGAGAAACTTATGAAAGTTAACAAGGTTTTTGTAAAATTCAAAGAGTGATAGTTGTCTTCTGAGTGTTACATTTAATCTATGTGTTGACTGTAACTACCCCATAGGCCACGGCTCTCCCCACAAACTGCTCCCCACGATCGTGTAACCGCTCCTCACGACACAAAAAACAACGAAACCCTCTCATTCCCTCTGGCACGCTCTCAGAAACGAACCGCACACAGAGGAGGAGATCCGAAACTTACCTCTGGCTCGTGCGATTCCCGTCGAACTCTGAACCAGTCGTCGATCTCCAACCTCCACCCGCCGACTGTCGAGCCCACTGCCGCTTCCGATCGTCGGCCCGCCTCCTACCACAAGCCCTGTCGTCTCCTCTGTACGCTGAGGCGGACTGGTGCTCTAGCCAGTCTCCAATCTTCCTACCGCCGGCCAGCTCCTGCTCCCGCCGTCGAACTCGCTGGCTGACCCCAGCCTCCGCCTACTCCAGTCGACTCCAACCCTCTGATATACATCCCGCCGGCCCGACATCAACCTCCGTCTTCTACAACCGAGCCAAACACGACCAGTCGCCAACTCCAGTCTAACCCACCGCCGACCAAGGTTTTGTCGTCGAACCCGTCGCCGGCCGACCCTGTCCCATCGCCGACCAAGCTGCCAAGCGCCTGAGTCCGCCGTGCGTGACTTCTGCCTCCGCCTCCCTGCCCGATCGGGCTCTTCACGATCTGCCTCCCTCTCTCTACAATATATTATATATAATATATATTATATATTATGTTATAAGTATATAGTATATAATATTATGATATATTATATAATATATATATACTAATATATATATATATATACTAGTATATATATATTATGTTATATTAATATAATATATTATATAATATTATATATTATAATATATATATATATATATATATTATTGTAATGAAAAAAAAAGAAATAATATTATATATTATAATATATATATATATATATATATATATTATTGTAATGAAAAAAAAAGAAAAGAAAGAGAGATGAGAGGATTTTCAAACGGGCGCCAAAGCAACAAAAATTTGAAGGAAGTCCCGGAGTTTGATTCGGTCCCCCGAAGCCTTCGATCGTCGAGCTAATCCGATCGAGGGATTCAAGACTTGAAGACTCAATCTCCTCGCCGTTGATTTGATCCGGTCGAGTCGAGCCCAAAGGGCAAATGCCCTTCTTACCTCCCGGTGCCGGGGAGGGGACGCCGGGAGGCTGCCGAAATTTTCTCAAAAATTTGGAACTTAGCCAAATTTTTGGGAGAATTGGAAAATGCTCAAATGCCCATTTAATTGGAAAATAATTATAGTATTAATTGATTAATAAATTAAATGACAAAACAAAGGGGATCATCAAATCAGCACATCGTAATCGACAACAAATCTCCGGCAACCAACAATTGTCACAAGGATCGTTGAAGACCCAATCTCCTCGCCGTCGATTTATTCCAGCCGAGTCGAGCCACTCCCTTACCTCCCGGCGCCGGGGAGGGGACGCCGAGAGGCTGCCGAAATTTACTCAAAATTTTGGGACTTAGAAAAATAAAATTTGGACTTAGGTGGATTTTGGAAAACATTCAATTTGAACCATTTAAAATTTGATATTTTAATTGATTAAAATGAAACTCTAATTAACTAATTCAATATATAATTTGACTAACTAATTAATTTAAATAAATTCAAATTGTAATCAACTTGGGTAATTGAATAACTCATTAATCATATAATATTAACTAAGATCAAAATATATTCAAAATAATTGTAACTTAATTAACTAATCGTTTAAATCTAAAAATTGAAATAAGAAAACAAAATCAATTTAATAACATAATTAAATGAGTAAATGGACTAATTAACTTAAATGAACAAATTTAAAATTCAATGTTAAAACTAAAATTCATAAGTTTGACAATTTAAGACTCAAATATAAAATCAGAACTTTAACCAAATTTAAAATATAATTTAAACTTTAACTTAAATTTAAAATCAATCAAACTTAAACAAGTCAAAACATTGATTAAAATTAAAACTTGAATTTAAATAATCAAATAATTTTAAAATACATTTGAACATAAAATTAATTAATTAAACATTTAACTTTAATTAAAACCTAATTAATTAATCTAATTAATGCATCAAACATAAAACGCATGAATGAAATGTTTCCACTGATCCAGTATATGTTCAAACTCTCAAACTGGCAGCTCTCCAATAGCTCTCCAACTGAGCAAACCAGACACAACAACTCCTTGAGCAAGAATAATGCTCACAACAGCTCTGAAACTCCCTCTAATAAACAACCTTACAGCTCTCCAAATGGCTCTCAAGCTGCAAAGCTCTCAAGCACGAACTCTTCGAAGTAGCTCTCTAACAGAGTAGCTTTCCAAACTACTCCTAAGGCTTCCAAAATATCAGACCTATGGCAGTGAGAGTGAGATAGTTAAAAGGATTAAGCAAAAAGACATTTGTAGTCATAGCCACAGAGAATTGTGGCAATGATTGAGGAATTCAAAAGAATTGACTAGGCAATAACATAAAGCATAATCCTAATGAAGCTATGAATATTGAACTAGGACAGAAACCTTAAAGAATGCCCGTCATTCAATCATATGGAGACATATCATGAACATGTGAGTAGGGGTAAGGTTCAAAGTATTTTGTGATCTAAGAAGCCGAAAGCTATGCTATGATGGTTAGAGCTTCAAACTATTTCCTTCAACCCAAAGACATAATACAACATACTACAATTCACCTATTTGTAGGAGTAGAGAATTCGTAGTACCCACAACAACTAGTTTACAAACAAGGACAAGGAGCTTGTATCAAACAAATCAATCCACCTACGAGTAAGGATAGGGGAATTCGTAGCGAGCAAGATAATTCTCCTACGAGTACGAGCACAATCTACTAGTGCTGATTGAGCAAACACCCTCTACGAGCTATACTAAGTGACGTTTAGAGGAGTCAAAACAAACTAAATGCAATAAGTGAAATCTAATATAAAATCCCAGAGCAACGCCACCGGATCCGCAACACGTATACAAGCGGACAGAAGGCGTTCGTAGGCCCCTAAGAGAAATCTCGACCTTTTCTAAATGAAATCACTGGCACAATGGATCATATTTAAATATTTTAAAATTCCCTCTTATGTATTAAATATGATCCCTTAATCTGAAGTGTGAAAACCCTGCAAGTGCTCCAACAAATACAATAAATTTCTAAATGCAAAAGTCTGAGAATGCTGCACAGGGTCAAATGCTACAACCCGCATGTGCTCCGACCACCGCATACGATTTTAAAATCTAATGGTTTGAGAATGCTGCGCGGGTCTAAATTCGAGTCTCATCCTCCTCCTCGAAAGGGCTGGAGTCGACACGACTTAAATCACAAAATACCTCCCAAAATCCTATGAAAATACTAGTGACTTTAACGTCACCCCGATGATGGCCGTGTTGATAGAAAATCTCAACCGGAGGGGTCAAATCTCGAATCAAACAAAATTTCAAATCTCTGAAATAAAATTCATCTCTTAAAAATTTAAAACTAAAAATCATCCACCTCCCGCAACCGTTTGTCGGGAGTGATAAATTTGAAATTAACCTCAGCTCACAAAGAGCGAATGCATGTCGGGTGTATCGCTAAGATTCATCCTCAAACAGTCTCTTGCCAATAGGGACGTGACACGTGCCCTCTGCTCGGGTGGTTTTGCCGCAAAATGACACCATTATATTACGATCACGGCTAAAGCCCGTATGTTCCCTAACAGCGTCAAACCCTTGAGTTATGAATCATAGGGTATATTCGATAGGCACAAAGCCCTCTGTCAGCTAAGGTGGATTTAGATCTATTCCCTTAGACAAATACCAACCCAGGTCTATAAGGTATTCTTGGACGAAGCAACCCATGGCTGCCGATAAGGTACCTTCTGTCAGGTTGGTCAACTACCTCCTCTGACTAAGTAGACCAGGGATCATGACAGCCCGGGACGACGGAACCATGGGATCTTGATCGGGCTCGTCTTCATTCCCCCCATTACCAGTTTTAAATTTATGGTGATAATTTCTAAATCATGATGATAAATTCAAATCTCAAATTCAAACCCTAAAATTATTGCTATTATACAATAGGTTCATAACCTATGTGACCTTTTTAACGACTAGCCTTAATCGAAAGTTCTCTCCTATTATCAGGAGGGGTAATTAACTATAGGGGCTTGCGCCTATAGGAAACCAGAACTCAGATTAAAAAGTCCTCACAAAATGAGGGCGAAATCTCTGGGTAGTGTCTTATCTAAAACACAATCTGCCTTCTGAAAATTCACCCGGAACCTAATCTAGTTAAAATTCTCCGCTGTCGTCGTCACAAATAAAAGAAAAATAAACCGATGACGAAGGAGAGGCCGGGAGCGCACCAATGAAATTTTCGGAGCCCACACTATGTTCAACCATAAATTGGTTCCAATGTGGTACATCGATAAGTGTGCCAATACATTTTAGACTTCAAAATAGTCCCAAATTAATATCAAGATTCTCAGATCTAGCCGCAAGCCCAATCTACATCCGTCCTTACCTCACACATTTGAACTCCAGGTTCCGCCCCTTCTTAAATTCAACTCCATATCTCCTCAACCTAATGCAAGCAGCCTCGTCCAAACTCACGATCACAGCCCAATCCCGCGCGACTCCAGCCACTCTTGATCCATGCTGTCACTGAGTGCCTCCTCCAGCCCGTTTCTTACCCACACCAGGCCTGTAGATCTATCTCTTTCGTTCGTGCTCCACGATTTAGCCGCATAGCTCTACTGTGCCGATCTCACTCTCCGTCACGCTCAGCCAAGCTCCCTCCTTCATTTGTTTTGGCTGCATCCGACAATAATTGAACAAAGCCTGTTCACGTGAATCAAAGACCCACCACAGCAAACCTAATACCACCTCCTCTTATAAACTCACACACCACGCACACCTCTTCAAGGCCCATAATAGTGGCCTTCCTAGCCCATTGTAAACTACAGTCCACAAAAAAAAAATATAGAAATCAAATAATCCCCTTCCTACTTTGCATGCCAGCAAATCCCATTCCAATTCCTTCAATAGCCCACTAATCCAACTCACCACCTATTGCTCCACTCAAACACCTCTCAGCCGACTCTCACTCTCTATTATTTTTATTTTTATTTTTTAAAAGAAAAAAGAAAAAAAATTAGAAAAGGGAAAATTCAAAAAAGAGAGAAATCCAAAAAAAGAGGAGGAAAATAAAAAAAGATTAAAAAAATGATGATGAAATAAAAAAATGATGAATGAAGTGAAATGATAAAAAATGATGGATGATGAATAAAAAAAAAGTGAGTGAAAATAAAAAAAAGAAAAGTCTTTTGTGTGTTCACCTTGATTTTGTCGCTACCACCGTTATCATATCGCGAAGGTATAATTTTCTCTAAACTCAAAACCACGCATTAGGCGTTCATGGCACACGGAAAAATCACTCATACACGTTTTTCTCTAACGTGGTGGGAAGGGACCCTATGCGGCGCTTACAGCGGGGCAGGTAGGCCCTGTACGCACTTTTCTCTAGTGCGGAGGGGACAAATATAAGTACCCGTAGATGCCTCAGTGCCTATGGGGAAAGAACTATGCATTTCAAACAGGTAGCCCGAAAACCCATACACGCCTTTCTCTTGTGTGGTGGGATTGAAGACTTATGGTCGTGGTGTCATTCGACACCTATAGTACATGCTTTTCTCTAGCGTGACGGGAAGGCCCGACTCCTAAAATTTTCTCTAAATAGGGGAGACGCTGGGAGGCTGCCGAAATTTCTAATGAACAGGGGACTTAAAATTGAACAATCGTCAGCGAACTTGAACTTGCAAATTGAACAACAGAGGACCTAAAATTGAACAGCTGAGGACTGAGCTTGTAAACTCGAACAACAGAGAATGGGACCTAAAATCTAAAATTAAAATCCATGAATCATGAAAGCGAAGTTAAATGTAAATGAACAAGCATATGACCTATGTTGGATAAAACTTTGAGCATAATTCGCTTGTAAGCAACGAGCAATAGGATTTAAGGATGACTTGTGATCTAATTGCAAGCAAATACACAAAATCCATTAATTAATATTGCAAACTACATATGAATAGTAGTAGTTGGTGTGTAGCATTTGCATCAATCATGCAAGCAAATACACTGCCTACTTGCAAGCAATGGTAGATGATCTATCACGTGTGCGACAGCCAGCATGCAATTGAATATAGCAACCTGTCAATCAATATGCGTGGGAAAATCAGTAGTATATGTGGCCCACCTGGTAGTCAGCATTAGTGTGCAATCTGTGGACAATGAAGCTTCTGGCAAACACATATAGTGCAGCCTACAATGAATGTAATCACCTGCAAGCAGTAGTAGAGGACTCATCCTACACACAGTGGTAATGCTTGCAAGCAACATCGGAAGACTTGCGCTTAGTGCAGCTTGTTGTGATGCACATAATAGCTTTATCCATGAGTAAATGTAAGAGACTTACCATGCACACAGTGGTCCACCTGTAAGTGACGACAATCAACACGCATGAAGAAATTGGTGGTGAGCTCAGCCAGTAGTTAACACCAAATTACAAATGAGCATACTAATTGGCATGAAAGCAATGGCGAATGATATGTTGCAAGGATGAGGGGATCCTTTGTGAATGTGAACACGCAACACATCATCTATGAGCAAATACAACATATCTGTAACGCATACAAAACACTTGCAAGCTGTTGTGGCCAAAGGCAATGAATATGGCAGTGCCTTCACAATCAACAACCATGCAATGGCAGCTAAATACACTGGTCCTCTACAAGCAAAAACGCAGGACCATAGAAAATACAAGCCCCTGCGAGCTACTGTAGAAGTCTGTCGTGTACATAACATGATACCTATGAGCAAGTGCAGAAGAGTTGTAGCAAGTGCAAATGCTCACGAGCAATGATGGAAAATGCATCGTATGAACAGTAATGTGTGTGCAGTGAATGCAAGCGCCTACGAGCAGTGAATGCAAGCGCCTATGAGCGGATGTCAAAGACATATACGTAACATGCTACCTATGAGAGGATACGAAAAGAATTACAACAAATGCAAGTGTCTGCAGCCATAGCAGGAGACTAGTTAGTGCATGAAAGTCTACCGGTATAAAGTAACGGACAAACAACTTATGATGTAGCGTCACACCACCGAATCCGCAACATGCATACAAGCTGACAGAAGGCGTGTGCAAATTCCCAAATGAAGCCCTGCTCATTTCTCAACAATAACTCTTCTGCAAGAAGCAACAAATAACAATAACATAGCACTACACCATCGGATCCGTAACATTCATACAAGCAAACAAAAGGCGTCTATAGGCTTCTAAATAGAGCGTTGTGTATCCAAATATTGATCATTCGCACAGCTGATTAGCATCAAATATTTCAAGAAAATACTCTCACACATACACTGCAGCATTTATATATACAAATATGAAAGTACACATATAAGTACATTAACTCGTATACATGTAAGAATATACACCTGCATGGGCCCCGGCGAGCGTGTTATGAGTATACACGTGATGTCTAAGGATGCTGCGCGGGTCAAATGATAAGTTTGAATTCGAGCATGAATCTCCTACGCGAGCATATAGGAGTCGATACAGCTCGAGTTATCAAACAAATGTACGTGTCGACCGAGACATCTATTTTATACATTCATAATAGGCCTTTAAGGTCTATAACAAAAAATATCACTAACAAAGGCATAAAGCCGGCAACGAACCCTATCCTCTGTAAGCAATTAGACAAAGTTGACAAGGCTCAACATATAATTACAAAGATACCCCCTAAACACCTGCATGGGCCCTTGCGAGTGTGTTATGAGTAACACGTGATGTGTGAGGATACTGCACAGGTCAAATGATAAATCTAAGTTCGAGCTCGATCCTTCTATGAGAGTAGATAGGAGTCGACACGGCTCGAACTATCAAACAAATATACGATCATGGTGTCGACTGAAATATTTATTTTATACATTCATATTAGGCCTTCAAGGTCGATAACCAGGAAGATTCATGGAATAAAGGCATAAAGCCTACGAAGAACTTGATCCTCTGTCGGCAAATAAACAGAGTCGACAAGGTTCAACAGATAAAATAAAATTGCCAATAAGTACCTCGATGATGGTCATATTGATAGAAAATCTCAACCGGAGGGGACCACAAACATTCAAAATACCCCCAAATTCTCAAATGGCCATGAGATTCAAAATTCCAAAAACTACCAAAATCTAAAATATTTAAAAATCAAAATTCAACCATCAAAATGTTTAAAGCGAAACCCATCCACCCTCCGCAACTGTTTGTCGAGGTGGACAAATCTGAAAACTATTTCAGCTCACAAAGAGTTAATGTCTGGTCGAGAATATCACTAGGATTTTTTATCAATCTATCTTCTACAAGTAAGGGCGTGGCATTGGTCCTTTGATCGGCAGTTTCGCTGGATGGCTACGCAAAGAACCCGTGACCTAGCCAAATCGGCTTCACGTGGTTAACGATTATGACCACAACCCTCTGACTTAGTGGCTTGGTCCAACGACTCCACTGTATTACGGTTATGGCCATAGCCCGTATGCTCCCCAATGGCTTCAAATCCTTGAGATATGAATCAATAGGATATAATTGATAGGGCACGAAGCCCTCTGTTAGCTAAGGTAGATTCAAATTTGTCCCCTTAGACACCCCAGGTCTATAAGGTTCCCTTGGACGACGCAACACATGACTGCCGACAAGGATCCTTCTGTCAGGTTGGGTCGACTACCTCCTCTGACTAAGTAGACCAGGGACCACGATGGCCCGGGACAACGGAACCATGGGATCTTGATCGAGCTCATCATCATTTCCTCCACCATCCACTTTAAGTGCAAGATGGTGAAATTTTTAATTATAAATATTAAATTCTCACATACCAAACCTGCTGCTACTATACACCAGATATTATGTATTTCTATGTATCTGATCGATGACTAGCCTTAATCAAAAGTTCTCTCTCATTACCGGGATGGTCATTAACTATAGGGGCTTGCGCCTATGGTAAACCAGAACTCAGATCATAATTAAGTCCTTGCAAAATGAGGGTGAAATCTCTGAGCAGTGTCTTATTTCAAACTCAATCTGCTTTCTGAAAATTTACCCCGGAACTTAATTCATCAAAACTCCCCCGAAAGAGGGGAAGCCAGGGCACAAATTTTTAGAGCCCAATATATATATATACTTTGTGCCTACGCAAGAGTGCTCTCCCATAATCGAGAGTGTTGATTACTATGGGGGCTTGTGTTTATTAATAGCCTTGACCTCAAATCTAAATAAACTTTAATCTAGTATCAAGTGAAATCTTGCTAACCACATCTTATCCTCCTCAAGAAAAACTTCCTAAGTTCTCACACATTGAGGAGGCTCGAGGAGGGTGGTGTTTGCTTAGCGAAGGTATTTATTACATCCTTAAAAATATATTAATGAGTTACAAATTATTTAATATGATCAATTTTAATCACATGATTTGCGTCAATGTGTGTATGATAGGCTTCAAATGAGATGATATTGATTTTCCTTTAGAGATGTTAATCACAAATTCACAATGACATTGATACTGCTAATAGAATAATTGTAATATTTTTCAATATCCCAAAATTATATGAAGCCTCATATAGTATTTTTGATGAATTGTCCCAAATTCTTTGATTGGACCCTTAATGAAATAAATGACGATAACATAATGTTTTAGATACAAATCATATTGACATAGAAAAACATATTAATCTTGCATAATATTCAAATGCACCATAATCACTTTGTTTATTATTTTTAAATTTATAATGCAGTCGATCTATATAATCATCAAATGATAAATATTATTTTTTAAATTTATGCTTTATACCAGCTCTTTTAGATTTAATAATAACGCTTCACCAAAATGTTTAATTTCTTCTACCAGTTTTATTTTAGTGCATAATTTTTTGGAAATTAGATAGATTGTAATATCCAAGAAATCCTTCGAATTATTGATCTAATTTGAAATTTCTCTAAGATTTTATGCCTTCTATCAAATGTATAAATGTAAATTTGAATTTCATGATAGTTATAATGTATTTTTCTAGAATCATATTACTCGGAAGATGTTCTACTGGTGTAGACTGACAGGTACAATCCAAAGATGTTACATCTTCTAAGTGTAGATGGATCTAATTTCATGATGCCTAAACTACCTGTATTGGTGGCACAAAAGAGATAGGATTAACCTAGATGCAATTTTATGATGAGCAAAATTAAAACAAGGACAGAGGCAACTCCAAATTTATGTGGCTCGATCAAAAATGACTTACCATAAGGCAAAGAAGCACCTCAAGTCCACTATCAAAAGTTGGAGTGGTACATATTGGAGGATTTCACATGCATACAAGAAAAAAGAATCTTCAATGCTGGAAAAGTTAAAAATTACATAAAAGAAGAGCAAAAAAATTTATTAAGAAAAAACTGAAGTAGAATTTATTTTATTTAAAATTTTTATTAATTTTGGAACATCTGAAGTCCCATTGTCCACATACCTTGCCCACACCCCTGCATCCTTGGGCGAGCTTTTTTTTTAATTTGATTAAATACTTGCAACGTTACTTTAATTTTAGGAAAGAACGAGGAAATATTGCAGTGGAATGAGGTCCATGGCAATTTATTTTCAACATTTTCTCTCCTTTTATGTTAATTAGTATGCAGTATAGATACCAAATAACCTTTCTAATAATTAGCAAGGGATCTTACGTACACTCAGGCATGTATACATAGTTCATACATCCATGCAGCTATATAAAACATACGACTTTGTAAAGAAACTCTTAAAGACTGTATTTTGTGTGGCACACTTAGATACCAAAAACTTATAAGTGGGTCTTTGATATTTGTGTGTTAATGCTTATATCTAGTGTATATATGTGTATGACACATCATGCAAGTGTACAATTGCATATAAATCAAGTTAATTTCAAGTTGAAATGAATTGCTTTTGAGTGAACAGTGTCGAAGAAAATTTATTTCGATCTCAAAATGATTAAAATTAGAAAGATTATAAAGCGATCTTTGGGTACAATTATATCCTTAAATTCTATAAAGCATCTCATGTAGGTGCTTCTTTTTGGAGTAACGATTAGATGTTAGCTATAGTAGCCCCAAATCTTTAAATTTTGATTTGAGTAATCTTAGTTGTTAGTGGGGATATCTTCTGTTTGTTCTTTGGGCAACTAATATGATTTAAATGAATTAAACTTTACCTTTGCAATCATAATAACCATAAATCATCTAACTTTAAATGGATACTTTATCATCAGTTCTGGATAGTAGATTATGATCTTTAAATTGCATGTTCTTTGTTGCTCTGTTATATCAAGGACATTGGAAGTTATAGATATTCTGAATTTTACTTCTGCCAGCCAGATCATATACTAGATGATGCCAGCTCCGCTGAAAAGAAAATTGGTAAAGCTAGAGCTCAGAAAGGGTCGTATCTATTCAGGTCTCTTCTTGCAGGAGGTGCAAAATTAGCTTTTGGTTCTGACTGGCCAGTAATTTTCTAATCATAATTCAGGTTTTATTGGTTGTTACTTGCTTTGCTAACTATTTTAATGTAGGCAAAGCATGAATTTTTTCTGTATATATATAAAAATTTTTGCATACAGGTTGCTGACATTGATCCACTGAGAAGTATCAAAACCGCAATGACCCGAATCCCCCCTGGACAGGAAACTGCATGGATTCCCAGTGAGCGTGTTGGACTCGATGATGCTCTAAATGCGTAAGTTCTGATGATGCATTTCTATGTTATAATTTCATACTTCACTAACTTTTTCTAGCTTTTCTGCTTAATGTGTTTGATAGTGCTAATAATTAAGTTAATAAATTATCTAGTTCCAGGTTTTTGTTTCTGAATTAAATATGATAGGCATAAACAGTTGGGTTAAGACTACAGTTGATGTTGATGATGAATGAAATGTGCTAGTCATCCTACTTACTAATCTAATTTACTATTCTAATTAATTGAATGCTCAAATATCACAGTCCCCATTCAAGTCAAGTCAACTTAGTTCAATATTCATGGCAAGTAAGCCGGATTAGAGGAACAAATATATTGAACTTGCCAGATGCACGACGAACTCACCAGAATGCGATGAACTCGCTAATGTTATGATAAGCTCATCAAAATCATGGTGAACTCTCCAAAGTAATAATGAAGTCGACTTCTTAAGATCTGACTAGGCAACTCGTCTTAACTGATCAAGATATGAGTTCTACCTAGGAAGTAACTTTCTAGTACTCTGTGACTTGAAGTGAAGTCAACAAGGAGCTTATATGAGTGAATCACTATGCATTTTGCCTCAACTCTACTAATCAACATATTTATGTCTTATGCTTTTTATAGCAAGCAATTGCAGAGCCTTGCTATGTAGTTTTTTACTTATATAGCCAAAATGTATCACAACTTAACCTAACAGTTTGGAATACCACGCGGAAGCTGACAGTCAGGCAGAATTTTAAATACATCTACTAGCATTAAATAGTATCAAATCTACTATTCATAAATTTTTTATAACCATAAGATACAATATATCGAAATAGCCAATAAATCATAAAATTCATTCTATTCCAAAACAACAATAGATATACTATTATTTATACAATATTCGTAATATATAAAACCTTCAACTTGTTTCTCGATGACTAAGATACAAAAATTCTCTTCTATTACTCATTTAAATCTCAGTATCCTCTCCTGTAAATATTGATTAAATAACATTGGTAAGTGATAACACAACTTATTAGATAAATCGTAGTTTCAAATTTTATATATATATATATATATATAGGAATTAAAAAAATTGATATTTATACCACATTAGAATAGACTAATCAATGTAAAATCATATAGCATTTCAAATAACATATTCTTTTTCCAATAACATTTGTTCATTTTCATCTTCCAGTTATTCATTTTTCCTTTTAATCTAGTACAGGAGCACCGTCTAAATGTACCAATAAAGGTACAACCATTTTCATGTCCATTAACGTGCATGGGTACGTTGCGTCCCCAGCCAATACCATAAAGGGGTGTACTATAATTTGCATGCATACACCTTTTCCTTTTTTTAATTATTTTTCATTTCATATTAATATTCATTTATTATATTAATCTATAAAGGTATTTTTCTCTTATATATATATATATATATATATATATATATATATATATATATATATATAAAGTAGATCTAAAAGGCTTTCATTTGAGTAGATCTAAAACTGAATATATAGAGTGTAATTTTAGTAATAATAGATCTAGTGGGGGGATTGTGACTTTGGGTGATCAAGTCATTAATAAGAGTATACGTTTTAGATATCTTGGGTCTATTGTTCAGAGTGATGGTTAAATAGATGGGGATATTTTTATTAGAATTCAAGTTGGATGGTTGAAGTGGATGAATCCAACGGGCTTGTTGTGTGATAGAAAAGTCCCTCGCAAACTTAAGGGAAAATTCTATAAGATGGTAGTGAGACCTACAATGCTTTATGGTGCAAAGTGTTGGCCCTTAAAAGAGAAGCATAATATTAAGTTAAGTGTTGCAGAGATGAGGATGCTCAGGTGGATAAGTGGCTTTACTCTTAGAGATAGGATATGAAATGAGCATATACGTGAAAAGGTTGGAGTAGCTCTAGTAGAAGATAAGATTAGAGAGAGTCGCCTTAGATGGTTTGGTCACATAAAACGGTAGTCTTCCGATGACCTGGTTAGGAAAGTAGATGTATTAGATTTGACTTATGTTAAGAAAGGTAGAGGTAGACCTAAAAAGACTTGGTTAGAAAATATTATAAATGACCTTTCTTTATTAGATTTAGATGAGAATTTGACTCTTAACAGGACACAATGGAGAAAAAAGATTCATGTAGCCGACCCCACATAGTAGGATAAAGGCTTGTTATTGTTGTTATTGTTGTGTGTGTGTATATATATATATATTATACTATAAACTTTAGTTACTCAGTCATTCTCAAATATTTGAACATGATATAACATTCAACAATAATAATAATATAAAGAAAATAACTTTAATATAACTAACATAATCATCCATCTTATGCTTCTCAATTATTTCTTTTCATACCTTAAATATTTAATCAACAAAATGCTATGACAAGTAATAATTGCAATAAATAATTGTAATTAATATAAAATATTTGTAATTACTCACTTTGTCACTTTCGTGCTTCAATTTCCTTCCAATCTCAAGCCTGATATAGACTTCCAATAATCGTTTTAATATGAAAATATTTGACTCACAAAATCTTTCCTTCTTGCAATAAAACTTTCCTTCTTTGTTGAATTGAAACTTCCTTCACTTGGATTCTTCTATTTTCTCCACCGTTAGAGAATGAATGAAACTCCAAAACCCCAAATTCTCCCTCTTCCTCTTCCTTATATTTCTTTTTTCTCTCGGCACAGAGCTTCTCACATGTTTTCCGTCACTGGAGTGCATGAAATGGAGTTATCTCCCAGAAGGAGTCGCTACCTTTCACTCCCACACATGATTTCCCACTCAATGATGCAATCCGACCCCTTCTAGAGGGGTTCACGCACGCGTTCGGCCCGCTAAGGTCGCGGCTTCGTCTGTTGTTCCGCTTCTGCTATAGTAACAGGTCGATTAACTTGAACCGGCCAGGCCCAACTATTACAATCTCCCATCTTTAAAAAAATTTCATCCTCGAAATTTAATAGTAAGAATAAAATAAACATACCTTGGAGAAATAGATGTGGATATTGAACTCTTATTTCTAATTCTTTCTTCCATGTGGCATATCTTTCAGTTCCATGCTTCCATAAAATCTTTACAAATGGTATCTCCCGATTTCTCAGTTTTTCACATCATATTTCGGTATTCTTTCAAGCCCTTCAACATGTTTCAAATCAAACTGCAAGTCAATTAATTTTGATTGGATTCTCTTTGACTTATCTGATATGTATTTCTAAAGCATAGATATATGAAAAATATTATGAATTCCTTGTATATGCACTGGTAGATCTAACTTGTAAGCCATATTTCCAATCCTTAATTTTTTTAATATATTTCCAATCCTCATTAATTTCAAAAGGACCAACAAACTGTGGGCTCAATTCCTATCTTTCCAAAGCATTGCACATCTTTCATTGGACTGCCTTTAATAAAAATAAATTAACCAACTTCAAATTCAACTGTACTGTGCCTTACATCATAATATTTTCATTTTGTCCTAAATTGCCTTTAATTTGTCACACTTTATTGGTAGCATCTTCTACAACTTCGGTATCAATTATTTTCCTTTCACCTGTTTCTGCCCAACACAAAAGTGTTATGCACTTTCTTCTTTAGAGAGCTTCATATGGCGTCATTCCAATGCTGGATTGAAAACTATTATTATATATAAATTCAATTAAAGGTATATGAATTTCCCAATTTCCACCAAAATCCAAGACACATAATTGAAATAAATCCTTCAAGTCTGAATAACTCTTTCTGATTGCTCATCTGTCTGAGGATAAAATGCAGTGCTGAAAGTCAATCTGGTACCCAAAGCTTCCTAAATCTTTTTCTACAATCTAGAAGTAAAACGAGCATCTCTATCAGAAACTATAAATTTTTGAATTTCATACAATCTCACAATTTCATCAACATATATCTTTGCTAATTTTTTCACTGAATTTATTTACTGATTGGTAAGAAATGAACAGACTTTGTTAATCGATCCATTACAACCCAAGTAGCATCCCTACTCTACCTTGACTTCGATAATCTAATTATAAAATCTATTGCAATTTCATCCAAGTTCCACTCAGGTATTGGTAAAGGTTACAATTGATCACGTGGCTTTTGATGTTCATCTTTAATCAGTTGACAGGAAATACATTTTGTCATAAATTCTGCAACGCTTCTTTTTAATCCTGGCCACCAAAATAATCTTCTAAGTTCTTGATATATTTTTGTGCTGCCTGGATGAATTTCATAACCTAAGAGGTGAACTTCCTGAAAAATTTCTACCTTTAAATTATTAATATTTTGAATATAAATTCTATCTTTTTATTTCAACAATCCTTCATCATTGAATACAAATCGTCCAACTGTCTTGCCTGCACTTTCTTTATGATTTCTTGAAAATTTACATCTTGAGATAATGAATTATATATTCTATCTTTCAAGGTGGATTTTATCACCAGCTAATTTAATAACATAACTTTAGTATCTTGTTGATTGATCACTGAGATTTTTAGTCTTTCCATATCTCTAATTATATGCTCATGCTTGGTAATCAACCAATTTACACATTCAAAAGTCTTTCTGTTTAATGCATCTGCAACTACATTTGTCTTTCTAGGATGATACTGTATATCTAAGTTATAATCTTTAATGAGCTCCAACCATCATCTCTGCCTTAAATTAAGCTCTTTCTGATTAAAAATATATTTAAGGCTTTTATGATCTGTGAAGACCTCACATCTGACTCAATATAAATAATGCCTCCAAATTTTAAGTGCAAATATCACAATTGCTAATTCTAAATCATGTGTTAGATAATTTCTTTCATAAATTTTTAATTGCCTTGAAGCATATGCTACCACTATTTCATGTTGCATCAATACACATCTAAATCCTCTTAATGAAGCTTTACAAAAAATCTGAAATCCTTTTATAGCTGAAGGTATTGTTAATATGGGAGCAGTCATTATACAAATTTTTAACTTCTAGAAAGCTTCTTCACACTGATTTTCCCATTCAAATTTTATTGGTTTTTGAGTTAATTTGAATAATGATATTGCAATATGAGAGAATTCTTCCACAAACCTCCTGTAATAACCAGCAAGACTAAAAAAACTCCTCACTTTTGAAACTGTAGTCAGCCTTAGCCATTCTGCAATAGCTTGGATTTTATTCTGATCAACAGAAATGCCTTCACCGGTAATCACATGCCCAAAGAAATTAACACTTTTCAACTAGAATTCATATTTTGAAAACATGGCATATAACTTGTTCTCATTAAGTATTTGTAATACTACATGTAGATGACTGGAATGATTTTCTTCATTTCTTTTTATATCTGCATAATTATTCTAATAAGATTATTCCTAGAAATATAGCAACTATATCTTAGGGTTTTTTTTTTTTTTTTGCCAAATTCGAATTTAAAGTTTCATTCTAAAATTTTAAGAGGATAGAAAAATCCACCTCGCTCAAACTTGACTTGATTTCGTGGGCTTATCGAGCTTGGCTTAGTTGCATGCAGCTCGTCAATCTTGTGGCTTGGCCCCATTTCTCTCTTCTGTTGCAAATATGAAGATAGGACTGACTAATGTCGGTTCAGTCGAACAGACATTAGTCTTTCATTTACACAATTTTGTTCATTGTATTAAAACAGTTCTAACACAATTTTGTTCATTGTTTGAGCACCGAATCACAAACACATGCACACAAATTTATGCCGAGCCTCGAGTCCTAAATCTTATTGGTTAGGGCTATAATGCTGTCGACCAGCTACATCATAGCGGATGACAGACGTTACTTAGTTAAAAATACTCATAAATTGCATCCAAATTGCAGCTACACCATTGGAGCTGCTTATGCCTGCTTTCTCGACAACGAATTAGGTAGCCTCTCCCCAGGAAAGTATGCTGACTTCTTAGTATTGCCATCTTCTTCATGGGAAGAATTCAAGAAAAGTATACCTTCCAGTGTTTCGGCCACTTATGTCAGTGGCCTGCAGGCCTACCCATGAAGCTTTAAAATCTGTTTGATGATGCGTTTCATTTCATATAATGGTTTGTTGCTTTCCTGCTACTGGATCAGCTTTTCATTGGATTTTCTAGCAACTCTTGATGATGAGAACTAGAATAATGGGCTCTGCTGCTGATTAGGATAAATGCTCATGAACACTTGTACTTTTATAAACCATGGTATTGAACTACAAACCAAATGTATTAGCATGAATGCATGTCAAATATCATAGAATGTGGTGGTTTAATATTTCTATTTGGATTATCTGGGACAGATTTCCTGTATGCGTTATGCTTTCAGGCTAGGCAAATTAATCTTTCTGTATTTATGTTGAAATGCCCTTTTCTTATACTGTTCTTTTCAATGTTATTTGGCCTTACAACCCTCAAAAGAATTCAAATCAAAATCATTATACATTTAGGCTTTATTTGGGATGGCTTTTTTATTGCTTAAAGCAGCTTTCTAGTACAAAAATTTTAATTTGTGTACTAAAAAGTTGTTTTAAGAAGCAGGAGGAAAGCCATCCCAAACAAAACATTAGTGTCTATTTGAAATGGTGGTAGCTTTTTATAAAGATTATAATTGAGTTTTTTTTAAGACATTTAGGTCAATTAAAACAATTTTTAAACATTATTTTGATTCTGAAATAGTGCATGTTTTCTAATCTAAGGTTTCATTTTGAATAAATTTTTTATTATTTTTTAAAACAGTATTTTTAGTATAAAATTTTTAATTTTGTGAAACTTTTCATAAAAAAATGTCAAACTTGGTACTTGTTCATGCTGTTTTTTTTTTTAAATAAAAACTGTGATTTTGCATTCATTTCGAAGTCTTCTAATTAAACTTTATGCAAGAGAGCAAATCATTTTTAAATTGAGTGATTATAGAGCAATGATATAGTAATCCACCGTCACTTATTATCCACAAGAAGTTCAAAGACGGCTGTTACAAAATTCAATATCGGGTGGCGAAATAATTGGCATGCTGCAGATGTTAACAGTATCTACACTTAAAAAAACCCCAATAATTTCTTAAAGCGTAATACCTTTTTCGCTTAGGTTTTAGTAATCCTGCAAGCCAAGATGGAGGGCTCACGTGTCGAGACCGGACACAGAGGACCGTTTGGATTTGTCTCTGTGAACAGTAAAAATACAATAAAAGTATAGTTTGTTGCACTTTTATTGTTCATAGAGATAAACCGGACAGTTATCTATGTGCGGTCCCCGCATGTAATAATTCATCCTATTTGGGAAGAGTTTAGTAATTTATAAAATTAGTTATAAAGGTTTCATTTGAGATAATTATTTTACTGTTTTTTAAAATAATTTGAATTAAAAATTTTTGTACTAAAAAATTGCTTTTAAAAAAGAATGTTACAAATGAAGCCAAAGCTATTGTGAAAAGTAAACTTAATTATTTTGATTATAAAAAAATAGTTTTTCATCAAAAAAAATTTTAAAAATAGTTTAAAAATAATTGCCAATGAAATTATTATAATGTTTGAAAAAAAAAATAGAGAAAATTTCCTAGATAGATCCATAGTAAATAGATTAAAATTAAAAAATCATTTGGCTTTAAAAATGAATGAGAGGAAATAAAATTCATTAATTTGATAACTCTTCTGAATGTAAAAATTTAATGAAAAATAAATTTAATCAATAAAGATTTCTTAAACTAAAAGAAGTTAAAATCTTTAAAAAAATGTTTGGTAGGGCTTTGCTTTAAAAATAAACCGTTGAAGAACAGAACTCAACTAAAGTAATATATTATTAGAAGTAGCTATTCTTTACAAAACAATCACTTTCGAAGAGGAAAATTTCCTCAACAACTCTTCTCAATGATCAAATCTGGTAGTTGTATTATTAAGAAAACCCAATCTTGGACTATATTAAATACCTAGCCCACCTACCTACGCAGTCAGCCACTTCTTCGGTTGGTATTTTGCCCTTGAGGTTATGGATGGTTGCCGAGCTAAGGCAATCAATACTAATTTTTTTATTTGAATAATTCTATTATTTTAGAAATTTGTAGCACTCCTCCTAAGTTTTCAAATCAAGAAAACGAGAGAAGCAGGGCGGATCCAGCCTTATTTTTTAGGGTGGTCAAACTCATTATATAAAAAATTAAATACAAAAAATTCAAAGAAATATATATAAGCTAAAATTCTAAGCAAAGTCTTCCATTTTATTATAATTTATGAATTAAAAAAATAATTACAAACTTTACATTTTCTGATAATATTACATAAAAACTTAATCGGGAACAACGTCAAATATTTCCTTCTCGATGTATGGCACTAGACAGTTATTGAGTCAGGCATTATCCATTTTGCTACGCAATCGATGCTTAATAATTTTTATTACAGAAAATACTCTCTTCATTATAACAGTAGCAACTGGTAAAGTCAATGCCAAAATTATAAGTCGATAAACCAGTGGGTACATAATATTCATTTTTGCCTTTACAATCTATTTACAAGAGCAACAATGCTAGTAAAAAATGTAAACTCGTTGATTATACACATATCAATGATATAAATAGATAGCTGAGATTCAAGAGACACAAGATCAATCATAGAAAAATAATTCTGCAAGACGAATTAACTTTTTTTATAATAAGCAGAAAATATATTACTTCAGTTTAGACGTGTCACACAAAGAAGTAACTTGATACTAAATTCTAAGAAGCGGTTATTCAATTCTTGAAGTTGCATATCAACAATAATATAGAATAAATCAACTCGATAACGATAGAAGTTTGTTATTTCTTCACCTTTTCGCATAGACCCTTGACGAACCTCTCAATTACTTGGCCCAACTTGTCTACATATCTCACCACAACAGCTAATTATTCTTTTGTGGACACATCGCAGGACTCATTAACTAAAATAGTGAAGTATGAATCACCAATATCATTCATAATTGCAACCAAGGTCTCAGTAGCCATAAAACTACAAATCTCCTTTTGTACTTTTGGTGCAATCAATTTTAACATAGCACCTGCATTTTCAAATATTACTTTTCTGACTTTTTCATTATGATTTGTAAGAAATTAAAATAATTTTATATAATTCTCTTGATTATTTGAGCTAGATGATTTATCATGTCCACAGAATGATAGCCCTTGACGGATAAGAAATCAAATACGGACAATAATTACAATCAACATGATACGATATTCTTTTTTATTCCTCTCATCTTTGCTCAACAAAAAAGAAGGAATTCTCTACTCTTGATGCTTCATTAAAGCCTTACATTTATGACTTACCATATTGTGTGCACTGTTATGTTCTCCTGTATAGCCCAAAAATTTTTCTTTTCTCTTCTAGTTTTTAAATCCTTCACCGACGAACGAGTTTCCACCACCTTAGCATGGGATAATTTGCTCTTGAGGCTTAAATAAGTAGCAAAAAAGACAAAATATAGCATAATTTTATACACTACATTTTAATCAGTCTGAAAATTCTTCAAATCATTTTGGGTTAAATCTACGTGTAACATTTACAATCATTGTTTGAGGGAAATGATATTTTTTGGGTTGATGGGGTCCCTTCAACAAATAAGCTCTCCGAACATTATCCCTCTCATTTACATCGTAACCCTAGATTAATAGTCGAAGCCTAGGGTTAACAGGGAGATTATTAATATCAATCTTAACACATTTTTTTCCTTTTAAAAAATTGATCCATTTATAAAATACTTGATGATATCTTGTGTAACAGCCCAAACTCTTAACTATTGAGATATTGTCCTCTTTGTCCTAAGAGCCTCACGGTTTTGTCCTATTGGTGTAACTTCCCAGTAGGTCACTCATCTCAAAATTACTCTGGGATGAGTATGCTTAACTGTGAAGTTTCTTAATAAAATTTCAATCATTACACCAAAAGACACCTCGATATTTAAGAGTTTATCTTCTTTTACTTAAGGAGTTTCACAATCTCCCCTACTTAAGTAACTGACATCCTCATTAGCATCTTTATCCTAGAATCATACACCAGACAGATAGGATTCTAGAGGTGGCATCTACAAGTTTAAGCGGTGACTCCCACCATGTAATACTTTGTCCCATACAGGGTTCAAGAGATGGCTCTCATAACGTAACACTTTGTCTTGTATAAAACTTAGTTCTCATCTTCAGGCTGGTGTACTGCTCTGATAATTTTTGTGGCAGCCCAAACTCTTAACTATTGAGATATTGTCTGCTTTGGCCTAAGAGCCTCATGGTTTTGTCATGTTGGTGTAACTTCTCAGTAGATCACCCATTCCAAAATTGCTCTAGGATGAGCACGCTTTACTACAGAGTTTCTTATGAAAAATCAAACAATTAATCGAAAGGGGCTTCGATATTTAAAAATTTAGCTTCTTTTACTTAATAGTTTTTACAATCTCTCTCACTTATCAAAAAAGATTGTGTTAGGATATTCTGTCCTCTATTGACAGTCTTAGGCTTTACCAAAAAAGATTGTGTTAGAATATTTTGTCTAATATATGGTCAGGATAACCTTTAAAGTCATTAGATATTTTCTTATATGAGTGAGATACAAATTATTTATGTATTATACTCATTTCAAAATAAATTTAAAGACTTTGAAATTCATACTTTTTCCTCAACTGGCTCCAATGAAAATATAATCAATAAACGTAAGTTTAGGCTAACTGATGCATATTTTCTTCTTCTCCTACCTTTTGTTAAATGTTTTTGACCTTTCGAGTTGGAAATTTTGAAATGCTAAACCACAATTTGGTGACAAAGTTTTTTTCTTTTACTTATTTATTTTTATTTTTAGTTTATTACACGGAAAGAAACTCTTGCCCATTGGATTCTAGACTTGTGCTTTCCCTCTAAAACATTAAAGTTTTTTTTTTTGTTTTATGATGATAAATGTCAATATATAAATTTAATATTGATAAGATTTGAATTTAGAATTTTAACAAGTCCATAAATCTTCATTAATCAAGCTAATGATTATTTAAGAATCTTGTGTTAGCCTAAAAGAGAAATATTATTTGTATTCTTTAAGAAAAAAATTTATGTATAACTTTGTGTATATCATATTTAATTAGATCGACTAATAAATATTTTAAGTAAAATTTACTAAATTTAGATTTTTTTTTTTATCATGTGACGGAAATTTATTAAAGTGCTGTAAAAATGTATATATAAAAAGGAAAGAAAATGGAGATTTTTGTTTCCATCCAACAACATCAATATAATGCATGAAAGGATTCAAGTCTTGAGTATTCGATAAATTTTATGTCAGCTGTCAAATATTTAACGCAATCCTTCATTTTTCTCATTTTGGACTTACGACCTGACAATGACAGGCATATGACATTAGTGTCGTTAGTGTACTTCTGCCATTAATTTCATTGTTTCCATATAAAGTTAACATAAAGAAAATGGAGATTTTTATTTTGCATCTGCACATGCCATTAGAGACGTCGATGTACTTCTACCAACAAGATCTCGTTACAACTTACAAACTCTTCTTCGTCGTCATGTGTTTCAAGACTGCAAATGACACTGGTTTCATCGGCGACCTTTCTCCGGAGAGATCTGACGCGACTTCCTTTGCTCTTCTTTGTTATCTAGGGATCCAGGATTTCACTCGCCATTCGCAATTGCCTCATCTCTTTTCTCCATGGAATGGGATTAATGGCGTGGTAGTTTAGCAAATAGAAAATTTTAGATGTTGCTTAATACCCTAGTTGTATAAAACAGACATCACTGCTGCCTACCACATAAATAAAAAATAAGACATCTTACTTGGATAATATATGATAAAGAGTTGAATCTGTGAAACTAAACAGCGACTATCAATAAAAGAACTGTCTGTTTTGGATTTGGTGCAGTCCATGGAAAAGATTGGTGATCTATTTTTTTATTTTAATGAACTAATTGATGGTTACGTAAGGAGATGAGTTTTCTATCAAATTTATGAGTGTTGTTTGTCGTATTAAAAGAGCTACTATTAGAACAGTAATTCTATCAATTGATCAGTACTAAATAGACTAATGACAGTAGTGAGTGAAGGACTATAGACAATATTTCTCCAAAAAAAGGACTATAGACTTTTTCCCCCCAAAAAATAAAGGACTATAGACTTTAATTGCAGCTCAGACAAATGTTTTTTATAAATATTTTTGTATTTAGTATACTATGAGCTATAGGTGTGAGAGATAATTCCAAATTTCAGACTCTTTTAGGAGTATGAGGAGTGGATGATGGTAAGCATGGAGTTTTTAAAGGTAAATTATTTCACATTATCAAATTTTTTTCAATACTAGATATAGAGATTGAAGTTTTAGATCAGTAGTAGAAGCCCTTATAATTAATTATATATTAGGTGTGTGCAACACCTGAGATCAACTGAATCAAAATTGGTGGGTTGAATTTTGGTTTATATTTGATGGTGGAGCATGAATGAGGATGGGTGATCAACTCAATCAAAATTTTACGGTAATATTAGATGGGAATAAACTAATAATCTTAGTTTATAAATGATAAATAGAGAAAGGGGCCCAACAAGAAATGTTATATGTTACAACGAGATTTGCAATCGATAGAATGGATTGTTCGCAAATCTCTAATGAATCAAACTTGGAATAATCGAATCTAACTGGCCTGAAGTTCCAATCTCATGAACCTTCAACCCCGGTCCTTGCCTCCTGCCTCTAGCAACCACCTTTACTCTCTAATCAACATGCAAATCAGATTATGCTACGGTTCTTATGATCACCTTTGTTCACCATTTAGGGTGATATTAGGGCATTGCACTTCTCATCCTACCTTTTCTTTGCAGCTGTCAAATCTCTTTCACAACCATAAAACTCCTATGATAGAGCAGTCATCTCCTTCATCTGCGCCCACTTTTGATTAACAGGCACACACCATGCCTTCTTATTCTTTTATTTCTCTAACAATAGAAATTCTCTACCTTCTTCTTCTCCCTTTTCTCTACCTTTCCTATATTCCTTGTTTTCTCCTTCTACACTATTCCTTTAGGACATTGTTGTTTTGTCATCCTCACTCAGTTTGGTGGAAGAATATTACAACTTTTAATTTATAATAATTTAGTTATCATTTTATTAACTTTTATTTATAAGAGCTAAAGTTATTGTTGATAATATATAGTTGTTTGTATTTTATGTGCTCAATTCTTTTAATCATAGATTTAGGTTTTTATTTTAGTTTATTTTAAGATAAAATTAGACCTTCAAAATAAAAAATTATAAGAATATGTTTTATGGTAGTTTTATATTTAACTTCATTATGGGATCGATAATGTAAGTCAGTTAGATTGCACCTTTCAATCTTTAATAATTTAATTATCATTTCATTAATTTTTGCTTATGAGAGGTTAAGTTACTGTAGATTTTATTTAGCTGTTCGTATTTCATGTGTTCAACTATTTTAATTGTAGATTTAGGGTTTTTTTTTTTACTTTATTTTAGGGTTAAATTAGACAGTTAAATTAGAAGATTGAAACAATATGTTTTATGGTAGTTTTATGTCTGTTAATTATATTGCACATATTAGAAGATTAACCTTTTAATTAGCAATAATCTAATTATCATTTTATTAATTTGTTGTTTATGATAGATTAAGTTGATGTTATTTATTTAGTTTTCAACTATTTTAATCAAAGATTTAGGTTTTTGTTTTAGTTTATTTTAAAGATAAAGTATACAGTTACCATCGAAGATTGTAAGGGATCTATTTTATGATTATTTTTTTTTACTTCATCATGAGATAACCTATGTTAGTAATTAGATTGCACCTATTTTGATAATTGATTAGCTTTTAATACTTTATTTGCTTGCTTGTATTGATTAAGCGTTCATATTATTTATGACCTTCGAGTTAATATGCATTTAGGGTTTTTTTCTTGGATTTTGAGAGAATAGAGGTCCGACTGGTTCAACTTGAGATAAATAATTGTTATTAGTAGAAAAAGAGTGGCCATTGGTCACATTTAAAAAAAAAAAAAAAGGGGGCGAGGGTGGTTTCATTTTATTACAATTTTTATCTTATCTTTTAAAAGATCCTAAGAGCTTGAGCTTTTTTAAACGTAAGCAAAATCAACACAAATAACTTATGTAATGAAAGCTAAAATCTTTAATTCTACAAGGAAGTGTGATCAAGGAGGACATATAATTAATGTGAGGAGAAGTAACATCACGAGCACATATAAGGCCTCACCGACTCAGTCCATTAATCGATTTAACCATTACATCATATACATACAATGATGAAAAGTCACTTGTATTATTTATAATTAAAGTGGGCTACTTCATTAGCCCTTTAAAGTTTATAAATTGTGATTTCAAACAAAGAAATTCGAATACCTATACTTAGTGTAATACATATACATAATGTGAACCCAAGGTTATAAAGTTTATAAATAAAGTGAAATATAAAATTCAGTGGGGTGGCAAGTGTAACAACCCAAGAGCAATATACCAGCCGAAAGATGAGAACTAAGTGACATACAAGATAAATTACTATGCAGTTGGAGCCACCTCTTGAACCCCATATGAGACAAAATGCTACATGACGGGAGCCACCACTTGAACTTTTATGGGCCATCTTTAGAATCCTATATGCTCGGTGAATGATTCTAACATAAACACGCTAACGAGGATGTCAGTACTTAAGTGGGGGAGATTGTGAAATTCCTTAGATAAAAGAAGCTAAACTCTTAAACATCGAGGCGCCTTTTGGTGTAATGGTTGAAATTTTATTAAGAAGCTCCACAGTTAAGCATGCTCATTCCAAGGCAATTCTGGGATGGGTGACCTACTGGAAAGTTACACAAACAAGACAAAATCGTGAGATTCTTAGGCCAAAGCGGACAATATCTCGATAGTTAAGAGTTTAACTTATTTTACTTACGGGGTTTCACAGCAAGCCCATTCCAAATCTCTCATATGCTAATAAATTACTCTACGGGACCCATCGGGTTGATGGTCAAGTTGCCCACACCATGTCAATCAGATGGATCATCACACGAGTTTGGCGACTCTATAGCCACTAGAAGGTCTCTCCATAGGGTGTTAGCTCAATGAAATTGATAGTTTGAAAGTAATGGTAGCATCAAATCAATGAGATGATAGGGTGATGACATGACAAGACATCTAGTGTGGTGAAGACTTAAAAGTTAATGATGTCAATTGGATTGATGAAAAAGGAAGTGATGAAATCTATGAGAAATTTGGTTTGTAGAGATGATGGAATAAAACCTATGCAGCATCGACACCCATTTGTGACTTATACACAAGGGTCTTTGTTGCATGCATGCTAATGTACATATGGGGTTGATTGCTAAAGGTTAGCTAAAGGAGTATCAATAGGACATGACTTTCAAACATCCTAAGTCAGATAGGACATACCACCTCCAATGTTGTCCAAGTACATATGTAGGTAGCCTTAGGCTATTCTAAATGTTGGTTAACCTTCCCTGCCACTTTGAGTGGAAACAACTAGGGAAGGGCTATTCAATAGAGGATCTACTGAAGATAAAGTGTAAGTTAGACAACATATAAGAGACAAGTGTGGAAAGTATTCACAAAAAATTATCTTATACGTGGTTGTAATTGTACATGGCCTCACATAGTGCACAAAAGCAAGCGTGAGGACCAAAGAGACGATGGCAGATTGAACAAATAGGTCACCAAGCATCATAGATGGCAAGTGAATTAAGAGTTCCTTGACGGGGATAACCCAAAATGGGGAAAAGAAGATGACTATTTGAGCAAATGGAACTCAAATAAGGGCTATGTACACTAAGAGTTTGGGCGACCAATGGCATTAGTAGTAAAGACTCGTGAGAGAGAAGTATACATAGCTTGGTTTGAGAACTAGGGAATCAAAAATTTTGACAAAATAAAAAGGTTTTCTTGACAGCCAAAACCACTTAGAGACCAATGAGTCTTTCAAGAGTAACAAGACCAAGCTCCCAAAGCATTCATTTTGAAACAAAGAATAAGGAACATATCATCAAAATAACTTAGAAATAAAATGGACTTATAAGCAGTCCAAAGAGGAGGTCTATAGTTGGAAAGAGAATCTGAGATAAGGAAAGAGAAAAAAATAATTAATCATATTTAAAAAATTTAATTTTGTATTTAATTGCTTCATTTTGTTACATATTAATATATTATATATATATAATATTTTATTTTTCTTTAGACCAAATGCTGCCTTAGGTTTTCTTGAATAAGAATATAAAGCCATTGGCTATATGTTTCCACATGTGCCTAATTGACTAACACTACAAGTCTATGTCTAATAGCCATCTTTCTAGATTGACAAAGGCTTATTTTTTGGAGAAATTACTACTTGCGGTTGCCGGATCGTCCAAAGGTGAATCAAGATGCGTCATGTCACCCAGATATACAGCGATACATAGCATCAGTACACAGTAAATGGTAACGTGATGTGTCCTGATTCGCCTCTGGACGGCATCCGGTGACCGCACATAATAATTTCGCTATTTTTGAACAACTTTTGATCATTGATTTTTTATTATTTAAAAAATTTACAAAAAAAATGATTCAGAGGAAAGTTGTCCCAAACAAATCTAAATCTACAAAATCACAGCATACACGTAACCAATATGGGCCATGCAAATGATAGTAAATGCCCACAATTACTTTTCCTATTTGAATTATGTGCTTACTTCAAAGGAAAAAATATATACATTTGATGACTTCTTAACAGAAAATCAAACATGTTGAAATTAAATATTGTGATGTGTTCTATAAAATTAAAATTTTAAAAATATATTTTATAAAATATTAGAAACATAGTTTCTTACAAATATGTTTATATTTCCTAATTTAAAATTATCTTTCATAAATTCAATCCTAATTTCAATTTTTTTAAATCTATTTTAATTTTTATTTTATCAGAACACAATACAATTCTAAACTCATTTTAATCATGGAAATAAATGAGAATATTTTAAAGAAAATGTCATTTTCATTTTAAAATAAATATATTATTTGCATAATCATTCAACTATTACATACAAAAATTTATGTATGGATATTCGTGTTTATATATAATACCATGATAATAACATTGTAACGGTAATTTAAATTTTCTCTTATTATATTATATTTATTTTAAAATTATTTTTAATGTTATTAAATATATACTTACTAAATTTTAATAAAATATTCTCCCTTTTTTACCTTCAATTATTTTTTTCTAAGTCAAAACGCCCACATTTTTCTTCCTCAAGTCTTTCTTATACACAAACCACACAAACAACCTTAACATCTCCACCTCTCAAACTCTCCTACCCATTCCTCACCTCCCATCTTCTTCTCATGGGAAACTCCCTTATTTCGCCCTGCTTCCTCCCCAACTCCACCAAAAACACTACCGTGAAGCTCATCTTATGGGGAGGCGCCACCCACCTCCTCTCCGGCCGCCACCTCGCCGCCGAACTTCTCTCCCACTTCCCCAACTGCTCCATCTGCCACGCTGACTCTTTCTTCATCGGCCACCCCATCCCCGCCCTCTCCTTCTCGGACGAACTACTCCTCGGCGAGACCTACTTCATCCTTCCCGCCGACCTCCTCCCCTTCGACACCCTCACTGCCAACTCCCTCGCCCTTCTCAACGGCAGCAAACGGTGGCCCCCACCCCCAAAGGCTAAGTTTCCATTCGAGTGTGTGAAGGGGGAAGATGGGAGGAAGGCTGTGAAAGTAGTTCCGGAGTTCATCATGGAGATGATCACCGTTGATGATAGAGGCGGAGAGGCGCAGGTCAGTGAAGAGATATGCAGCACGCCGGAGCTTAAGAGGGATTATGAACAGCTAGTAGTTGGGAATAGGCTCTCATGGTCACCGAAGCTGGAGACTATAAGTGAGAGAAAGGTGAGATCGTCTCCTTGCCGATTCTTCGGTTTGGATAACAGATAGAGAGAGAGAGAGAGAGAGAGAGAGAGAGTATGCGTTGTATTGTTTGGATAAAATCTTTTAGGTTTTGATGTTAATTGAGTTGCTTTTCCATTATTTGATTTCAGCAGTTTATTTTGTTGAGGGATATTGTTACAGCAGCCAAAGCAAAATCTTAAAAAAGTTCTCAGACTTTTCATCTATCTAACGACTAAAATTTTCTTGTATAAAATCTTTGAATTGGGAAGTAAATCATTTTTCTTGATTACTTACTACTTTGTTTGGAATTGAATTGCCAGATCTTTATTTGTTTGTTATCCGTAATTCATGGTGAAAGGAATAGTAGAAACAATTGCATGAGGAGCTCGGAGCTCATGATTATTAAAATATATTAGGAGTGTAATTAAGAGTAATTTTGACTTAAAACATCTGACTTTTTGTAAGAACTGGAAGGTGGTGTAACAGCAGCAAGGGAGAAAACGAATACAGCAATGAAACAGTAAAATTCAGATAATAGAAAGCAACCATAAGCTTCCTCTAAGTCAATGATTTTGTTCAATGGCCTGTTCCAAGCGAGGTCAGAGATCTTGTTCAAGGGCCATTTTTTATGACTTTTTTCTAATAGTTCTCTTGTAGTGTGTGGACAAAAATCAATTCATTTGTCTATTCGTTGAACCTATTAATCTTTCAAACAAATTTTTAAATAATGTTGAACATATTTTAAAGTCAAAATAAGATAAATATATATATATATATATATATATATATATATATATATATATATATATATATATATATATATATATATTTTGATGCTATATTGTTATTATTTATTATTATAGCTTCGTAAAGTAAGCATTTGATTTTTTCAGAACAGTATGTTTTCTAATAATGTTATTATCATAAAAAAAATCTTACATGAGGAATATAACTAATACTTTTTTTCCTTCAAAGAAAAAAGAAACATAAGAAGAATTGTTTAGTAATTTTTACAAGTTTAGTGAATAAGATAGATTTTTTAAGAGATTTAATATTTTGTTTGGGACAACTTTCTTATTACTTTCTAAAGCACATTTCTAGAACAAAATTTTATTTTTCAAAAAAATTTTGTAAAAAAAGCTTTTTTAAAAAAGTAGTAAGAAAACTATCTCAAACAAAACTTAAGTTAATGAACAACTTATTATCTTCATATTAGTATCAACTAGCTATAGAGGTTTATTAGTAAGAGCTAATGAAATATGATGATATTTCAATAATATTTAAGAATTACATGAAACACATAAATATAAGTATTTAAGATGGTGTATCATTTTTCGAATGCTAGAAAATTCGAGATAGGGGAGAGAGGATTTATTGGTATGGCATTGAACAGAAATTCCTCATAAGATTATACGAGTTATATGTAATGCACAAAAATTCCCCAAAAGCCAATGATCATTATAAAATGTTAATTTATTAAAATAGCTCTAAACCACTATTGTATGTTACTTTTTTTTAGCAATTTAATGATATCAATTAATGATATTGAAAAGAGGCAACATGTAATAATAATTTAGAATTGTCGTTATTGATTAACATTTCATTGTAGTTTTATATCGGCAATTTTGACCCCTATGAGCTTATTTGTATTAATATAAGCTCCATTTCAGCTCAAGAAATTGTGTACTATATCAAGATCTTTAACTACTATCTATAATTTGTACGCTACACGTGTTTGCACAGGATTCATTTTACTTTTTTTCCTTGTATATTTATACGGTTGTACTCTACTTGTCTAATATGATGAATTCACTCTTTTCTTTGTTCATGTTCTTTGCCTTCCTTTCTTCTGTCTCTCAGTTTTCATGGTATCAGATCAGGGTATCCTGTGAACCCTCTTTTTCTTTTTTCGTTGTCTTCCTCCTCGCCATGGACTCTTCCTCGGTTTCACTTGTGGCTGCATCAGATCAACCCACTAGCGTTCGTGTCTCCTCCGATCTTTCTCTGATTCCCTCCCAACTCAAATTCTTGGTTAGCAACATCAAAAGTATTGTCTCTACTACTCTTGATTCCAACAATAATCCCATATGGAGGTTGTTAGTTCGAACTTGTTCATTCAGATGTCTGGGGGCCATCTCCCCACTTATCAATGCAAGGATATCATTACTATGTCTCCTTTCTTAATGACTTTTCTAAATTTTGTTGGATCTATCTGCTCTGTAATAAATCTGAAGTTTTCTCTAAATTCGTTGAATTCAACAAAATGATTGGTCGTCAAGTCAATAAACACATTATCACCTTCTGGTCTGACGGCGGTGGAGAATACATCAATAATAAATTCAAAACTCTTTTGTAAACATTGTGGCATTCATCACCAATACTCCTGTCCTTACACCTCAGCACAAAATGGTGTTGTCGAACGAAAATATCGGCATATCCTCGAAACTATTTGTAGTCTTCTCTTTGAAGCCAATCTTCCTCCTTCACTTTGGGTTGAGGCTCTTCACACTGATGTTTACCTCATCAACAGACTACCTACTCCCACACTTAACAATCTCAGTTCGTATGCCAAGCTGTACAACAAATCACCCTCATACTCTCATTTGAAATTTTTTGGGTGCCTATGCTATCCTTAGTTGCGTCCCTATACCAATTCTAAATTATCTTTCTTATCCTTACCATGTGTCTTCATTGGATATGCTATTGCTCAAAAAGGTTATCGATGTCTTAATCCCACCACAGGAAAAATTTACATATTTAGGCATGTTATTTTCAATGAAGCTATTTTTCCATATAATCAAATTAAATCATCCACTGATCCTACAACTCCTTCACATTACATGCCTCCCCTTCTTCTTGTTCCTACATTTAGATCTCATTAAGCTATCTCTGTTGCCCCTTACTCCCAAGTCACTCAACCCACACAAATATCTCCTATTCGTTCACCCTCTTCACACCCTCACATGACTGACACATTTTGTTCTATCACAAATACTGGCACTAATTCTCCTCTCCCTATACCACTGTCTACTCACCATATGCAAACTCGATTCAAAACTGGAAATCTTAAACCCAAAACTATATTCACCCTCCTACATCAGCATACTCCCACTGATCCTACTACCTATACCGAGGCTAGTAAATTCAAACATTAGCGGGCTGTTATGTCCAAAGAATTTCAAGCCCTTCAATCCCAAGGCACATGGGAACTTGTTCCGCCTCATCCTTCACAAAATCTCCTTAGCTGTCGTTGGACGTTTCACACAAATTTCATAGCTAATGGCATTGTAGCTCGATATAAGGCTCGACTAAGGCTTCAATCAAGAATATGGTCTTGATTATACCGACACTTTCAGCCCTTTAGCTAAGATGCCTACCATTTGGATCCTTCTTTGTATTGTCCTTCATCATAACTGGTTGATTCACCAGTTAGATGTGTCTAATGCCTTCCTACATGGTCACTTAATGTATACTGTCTATATAAAGCAACCACCCGATTTCCTTGACACAATTCACCCCAATTATATCTATAAACTGAAAATGGCCCTCTATGGGCTGAAACAGTCACCTCGCTAGTGGTTTGCTACCCTATTCGGCCACTTGCACTCTCTCAAGTTTAAGATCAGTGACTCTGACCCGTCTTTACTGCTTTACCATAAATCTAATATCTTCATGTACTTTCTTGTCTATGTGGATGACATTCTCCTCACCGGTAACTCCCAATCCGCTATCAATGATCTCCTGCACAATCTTAACACTAAATTCAACATGTGAAATCTTGGTTTCATCTCTCACTTTCTCGGCATACAAGCTGTTCATACATCTTATAGCTTGCATCTTAATCAAACTAGATTCGTTGAATCTATTCTCCTCAAAGCGGGTATGTCTACCTGCAAACCCATCTCAACTCCATCTTCAATCAAATCTTCTAGCATTTCTCCTAATTCGCCTGCTTTCTCCAATCCAACATTTTTTCGTCAATTAGCTGGCTCACTCCAATATCTTACTCTCACTAGACCTGACATCTCTTTCGTTGTAAACAAAATCTGTCAACACATGCAGAATCCCTCAAATACTCATTTTGAAGCTCTCAAGCATCTTCTTCACTACATCCAAGGTACATGTTATATAGGTTTACCAATATTTTGCAACTCACTTCTTCTCCGGTCTTATACAGAATAATTCATACTAGGCCGGCGACTCCACAGATCAAAAATTAATCTCTGGATACTGTAATTACCCCGGCTCATCACTTATCTCTTGGAGCGTCAAAAAATAGACGGCTATTGCTAGATCCTCCACAGAAGGTGAGTACCATGCTCTAGCCTCTGTTGCCGCTGAAGTCATTTGGATTCGCAGATTACTTCAAGAACTTAATTGTTCCACCTCCGACCCCTCTCCACTATTCTGTGACAACACATCGGCAATTGCTTTAGCCAACAATCCAGTCTTTCACGCTCGAACAAAGCACATTGAAGTTGATTGCCACTTCATCCGGGAATGTATTAAGAACAAAGAAATCACAGTTCATCACATCTCCACCAAAGATCAAATAGCTGACATTCTTACTAAGTCTCTCTCTATTTCTCGTTTCCAACAACTAGCAACCAAACTGGTTACACCCGTAGATGCACCAAAGGGGGCCTATAAATATAAGCTCCGCGTCAGCTCAAGAAAGTGTGTACTATATCAAGATCTTTAACTACCATCTGTAATCTGTACCCTACACATGTTTAAACATGATTCATTTTACTCTTTTTCATGTATATTTATATGGTTGTACTCTACTTATCTAATATGATGAATTCACTCTTTTCTTTGTTCCTGTTCTTTACATTTCTTTCTTCTATGTCTCTCAGTTTTCAATTTGGAGTTAGTTGATCATCATTTTCAGCATATTCATCTGTTCAAGATTGAATGATGGAAATACATACACTACAGGAAAATCCAGTCTTACCGGCGGATGCAATCTGTCGGTAATAATGAAAATCCGCCGTAAATTACAGATTTCCGGCGATGTTCTGACGCAAATCCCTCCGAGGGTAATTCATGCGTCGGAAAAACATTACCAGTGGCATAGTTCCGCCGGTAGTATTTTTGGCGGGCTTTTCAGCGTACTTCCGACAAAAATTTTAAGGAAAATTATGTCTGCTCTGCTCATGATTTCCGGCATATTGTCCGCTGGTAGTTTCCAGCGGATGCCTCGCCGGAAAATACCGGTGGATTTTCCGCCGCAAGAAAAATGACGCCCACTTACCGTCGCATACTACCGCCGCAAGAAAAATGACGCCCACTTAATATTATGCTTCTCTTTTAATGGGTAGTATTCTGCACCATAAAGCATTGTAAGTCTAACCACCATCTTATCGAATTTCCCCTTAAGTTTGAGGGGGACTTTTCTATCACACAACATACCCAATGCATTCCTCCACTTCAACAATCCAACTTGAATTCTACTAATAATTTTAGATCTACACAAATTAAAGCCTTTAAACTCTAAGGTTGATCTCTATAATTCAAGTTTTCATTCAACTCCTCTCTAGTCTTATCAACAAGAAGAATATCATCATTAAAAATTAGACATACACCAAGTACAATCTCTTGCAAATGTCTAGTGAGAACATCCATGACTAAAGCAAAAGGGAGAAAGTTACCTTCACACCAAGCGAACGTCGTCGAAGAAGCGAAGTCGAAGAGTGGACCTCGAACAGGCACGAGGGAACGTCACCCGATGGAGCAAAAGAACGTCATCGTCGAAGGAGCGAAGTCGAACACGAACGTCGTCGAACAGCGAGGGAACATCGTCGTTGGAGCGTCATCGAACAGAGAGAAGAAGCTGAACGAAATGAGCAATCAGACGTGGAGGGCACGAAATAGGGCCTTAACCGGTGGATTTTCCGGTGGATAAGCCGTCGATCATATTACCGGCGGATATTGTGTCGGTAATATTTCGTCGACTTTAAGTAAGCCGGCGTAAATTTCGTTGGTACTTCCGCCGGTCGTTTCCGACGGGAGATGCGTCGAAACAAACATGTTTCAGGCGTAATGCCGGCATAATGTGCTCCGGTTATTTAGCGACGGTACAGCCGCCGGAAATTTCCGCCGCACACGCATCGGCGGAATATCCGCCGGTAAGGTCGCCGCTGTTTCCGGCATATAGTATCCGCCAGAAATTCCGACGGTAATGGGCTGTTTTCCTGTAGTGATATTTAGATGGCTTCAATGATTTATCATTAATTGGTGATAGTGGACAAAATTATTTTTCTAGTTTCCAATAAGTTGGTTTCTTGTGTAACATCAAGCAGGTTTCTTATGTGTCTCCAGATTTCTAGCAGTTGTCATAGTAGGGCCTTTATTTTTAGAAGATCTCATTAGATGTATACATACCTTGGGATACGACTATGGAGTTCTCAAGAGTTGTTGGAGTGCTTTAATCTCCCATTATGATTTTTTTTTTTTGTTTATGCTTCCTTTGAACATTACAGAATACTTCTCGAATAGATGTGAGGGTTTTTTATTCAAATATTATTCACCAAATTTCATTAGGATTTTCATTTAGTCTGAGAAGAACTTCAGTTATTCTATATTTCTCGACAATTCTTCGATACTTGAGGGTATCTACTAAATTGTTCCAATCTAGCTCTATAAACACATCCAACTATAAAGAGTGTTACGATATTGAGTGCCAGAGAGATCAAGTTATTGAAGATCATGGAGGACACATTTGATTTCAAGTAATTCAGCGGTAATCTCATTACCTAAGTAAGTCCCTTTTGTAGCTTCCCGGATTTCTTTTGTCGTAGCATAGAACATCAACTTTTGGCCAATTTCATATTTAATGGTGTTAGTAAGTCAATACAACATATTATTTTTAGAGTGTCTCAGACTGTCAAGTTTTGAATTTTTTATCTTCCTTTGTAGTAGGTTCGACTGCACCTGTTAGATAATTAGGGGCGGATCTACAGTGGGTGCCCTGGGGGATGGACCCCCATTGGCTCAATAATTAAAATTAACTCATTTAAATTATATTAATATAGTCATTAATATGTATAAGATTAAATTTAATTCCTAAAACTAATCAACCCCTCGGCCTTTTGTCTCTCTCTCTCTCTCTTCTTTATTTCTCTTCTCTCTCTCTCTAAAAAGAGTAGGTAACATTATTTTACAATAAGTTAATTCATTAATAAAATTTTTTAATAAATCTTAATAAGTAAATTAATTAATTTAATAATATTAGCTTTATCATATTCTATTATTTATGATTTTCTTGAACAAAATGTGAACCATTATGTCAAATTAATTTAATAAATAATTAATTTAGAATTAGGTAAAATATTATCTTATATTAATCTAAATATAAGTAATCTAAATATAGTTCAAAATTAAGACTAAATTTAATTAATTCAAATAAAATAATCTTAAATATAAAATTAATTTATTTGAACTCAATTCATTAACAATCTTATGGAAAAAATATTAATTTCTTAATGAATAATAAGATAGAGAGTGATATATTTATTCCTTCTTAATGAGAACAAATATAATTTTGGATGTATTTTTAATAATTTTTTATTAAAAATATATCTCATGATTTACGATTACACTAAAAAAAAATATTTTACGAGTAATTTAATGATTAGTACTACTTACATTTTCCAGTTATACATGCCATAACCGATTAGTCCTATGGGAAAAAATTTTGTTTATTAAATCTGCGCCCATTGAGTGGTAGATTAGAGGAGAAACATTATTATTTTTTTTTTTCATGCACTGTTATATTAGCAACCACCCATGCACGACAGCTTTACGAGCACACGAACTGCTGTACTGCATACACCCCATTCTGCAGATATTTCCTTCCAAACCTGTTCTTTGATTGAAAGAAGTGTAGGATCCAGAGGCTAAATTACGTTGAACTACTTGTCAGAAATTCTCGTTATTATTTGAAGGAGCCATGTTGTTCATCCAAGTACAGACCATATCTTAAGGAGCCAGTATATTTAAGATAAAAGCAGCTGGTACAAGCCATGAGGAAATTCTGTGGGGTGAAATCTCATGTTGTGTACAATACAAGCTTAATCAAAACAGTAAATACTACAGACGGAAGTTAAATCCAAAGCACAGTAACGTTCAAACTTCTAAGGCAATTCAGAATATGTAAATATCGTTAAATTTTGTTCTGGAGTCATTTGTGTGGTGAAGACTTATAAGTTAATGATGTCAAGACATCTAGTGTGGTGAAGACTTAAAAGTTAATGATGTCAATTGGATCGATATAAAAGGAAGTGAGGGAGTCTATGAGGAATTTGGTTTGTAGATAAGATGATGGAATAGAACCTATGCAGCATCGACACCCATTTGTGACTACACAAGGGTCTTTTTTGCATGCATGCTAATGTATATATCGGGTTCATTGCTAAAGGTTAGCTAAAGGAGTACCAATAGGACAAGAATTTCAAACATCCTAAGTCAGATATGACATACCACCTCCAAGGGTGCCCAAGGAAATATGTAGGTAGCCTTAGGATATTCTATGGGTTGGTTAACCTTCCATGCCACTTTGAGTGGAAACAATTAGGGAAGGGCTATTCAATAGAAGATCTATTGAAGATAATGTGTTGGTTAGACAACATATAAGAGACAAGTGTGGAAAGTATTCACAAAAAAGTATCTTATACATGGTTGTAATTGAGCATGGCCTCGCACAGTGCACCAAAGCAAGCACGAGGCTCAAAGAGACGATGGCGGATTGAACAAATAGGTCACCAAGCATCCTAGATGGCAAGTGAATTAAGAGATCCTTGATGGGGATAACCCAAAATGGGGAAAAGAAGATGATTATTTGAGCAAATGGAATTCAAATAAGGGCTATGAATACTAACAGTTTGAGGGACCAATGGCATTAGTAGTAAAGACTCGGGAGAGAGAAGTATGGCTTGGCTTGAGAACTAGGTAATCAGATATAAGGAAAGAGAAAAAACTAATCAGTCATATTTTATAAAAAAAATAATAATTTTATATTTAATTGCTTCATTTTGTTACATATATATTATATATAATATTTTATTTTTCTTTAGACCAAATGCTGCCTTAGGTTTTCTTGAATAAGAATATAAAGCCATTGGCTATATGTTTCCACATGTGCCTAATTGACTAACACTACAAGTGTTATGTCTAACAGCCATCTTTCTGGATTGGCTAAGGCTTCATTTTGAACAGCTTTTAATCACTGATTTTTTATAAAACAAAAAAATTAAAAAATTGATTTAAAAAACAGTAAGAAAGTTGTCCCAAACAAATCTAAATCTACAAAGATCATAGCATACACGTAACCAATATATGAGCCATGCAAATGATAGTAAATGCCCACAATTACTCTTCCTATTTGAATTATGTGCTTACTTCAAAGGAAAAAATATATACATATGATGACTTCTTAACAGAAAATCAAACATGATGAAATTAAATATTGTGATGTGTTCTATAAAATTAAAATTTTAAAAATATATTTTATAAAATATAAGAAAACATAGTTTCTTACAAATATGTTTAAATTTCCTAATTTAAAATTATCTTTCATAAATTCAATCCTAATTTCTAATTTTTTTAAAATCTATTTTAATTTTTATTTTATCAGAACACAATACAATTCTAAACTCATTTTAATCACGGAAATAAATGAGAATATTTTAAAGAAAATGTCATTTTCATTTTAAAATAAATATATTATTTGCATAATCATTCACTTATTACATACAAAAATTTATGTATGGATATTAGTGTTTATATATAATACCATGATAATAACATTGTAACGGTAATTTAATTTTTCTATTATTATATTATATTCATTTTAAAATTATTTCTAATGTTATTAAATATATACTTACTAAATTTTAATAAAATATTCTCCCCTTTTTACCTTCAATTATTTTTTTCTAAGTCAAAACGCCCAATTTTTTCTTCCTCCTCCAAGTCTTTCTTATACACAAACCACACAAACAACCTTAACATCTCCACCTCTCAAACTCTCCTACCCATTCCTCACCTCCCATCTTCTTCTCATGGGAAACTCCCTTATATCGCCCTGCTTCCTCCCCAACTCCACCAAAAACTCTACCGTGAAGCTCATCTTCTGGGGAGGCGCCACCCACCTCCTCTCCGGCCGCCACCTCGCCGCTGAACTTCTCTCACACTTCCCCAACTGCTCCATCTGCCACGCTGACTCTTTCTTCATCGGCCACCCCATCCCCACCCTCTCCTTCTCGGATGAACTAATCCTCGGCGAGACCTACTTCATCCTCCCCGCCGACCTCCTCCCCTTCAACACCCTCACTGCCAACTCCCTCTCCCTTCTCAAAGGCGGCAAACGGTGGCCACCACCCCCGAAGGCTAAGTTTCCGTTCGAGTGTGTGAAGGGGGAAGATGGGAGGAAGGCTGTGAGAGTAGTTCCGGAGTTCATCATGGAGATGATCACCATTGATGATAGAGGCGGAGAGGCGCAGGTCAGTGAAGAGATATGCAGCACGCCGGAGCTTAAGAGGCATTATGAACAATTAGTAGTTGGGAATAGGCACTCATGGTCACCAAAGCTGGAGACTATAAGTGAGAGAAAGGTGAGATCGTCTCCTTGCCGATTCTTCGGTTTGGATAACAGATAGAGCGAGAGAGATCAGAGAGACAGAGAGAGAGTATGCGTTGTATTGTTTGGATAAAATTGTTGACCTCATTATTCAAGGTCAGTTTCCCCGAAATTCAAATCTAGCACCTAGGTCTTCGCAGCCTAGTGTAAACATCGCCTTTAGGATTCTCTTAGGTGAATGCCTATTGACGTAGCATTGACTCTACTTGATAACTCGACCTAAAGCAAAATCAATTCAATCTAATCGACATCTAATCCAAATCAATTCGATATTGAATCAAGACCCACTCAATTAGAGTTCTTTATGGGACGATAATTTCAGTTAGCACAAATTGACTCACCCCGAGCCATTTAAAATTGAATCAAAATTAATCAAATTAAATATTTTAATGCGAATAAAAAAAAAATTTTCTCCAAGTGAACGCTCTAACCCTATTAAAATCGTGCTCTAAATTCTTCATTGATAAATAAAATGTTAAAATCATTTAAATAAATTTCAAAGAAATATATATATCTTTAATTAATAGACTTTTAATAAAATAAATTCAATTTAAAACATTCTAATAAAACTCTTAAATCTAATCTTTAATTAATAACTTAAACTAAAAAAAAAAAAAAGCTTAACACCTTAAACTAATTAAGGTTAGGGCCGGTCTAACCCCCCGATCCCACGATCTCCTCCTAACCGTTCGCAAGCCACGAGCCCTTCTCCCTTCTCATTCGGACGAAACCTCCCCCACTCTCTCATTCGCAAAAACCGAAACCCCCCTACTCCCGAACTCCCTCCCAGTTGAGCCCTCTCTATTCGCATACATTGAAGGATCGAAGCGGCCGACCTCCTCTTTCTCACCGATCTCCGACCAAAACCCCATCCCTAGCCGATCCATTCCGCCCCAAGGAAGCCACCCGACGACCTCCTGCCCTACTCGCCTGCTCTTCAGTTCGGAAGGCCCCCTAACTCTCGCTCTCCCTCTCCGATTTTCGCAAGAAGCCGCCAGGGCCCCGTCGCCTGCAGTTGGCAGCCCTAGGTCCACTCGTCCTCAGCCGTTTGCGAGCCTTGGGTCCGACCCTTTCTGCTGTTCGCAAGCCCAAGCCAAAGACCCTGATCGATTCTTGCCTTAGGTTGCCTCTTCTACCCAGGTCGACGCCGACAATCTTCTCAATCTTGGGTAATCTCCTTTTCTTTCTTCCTCATCATCTCTTTCTTCATCTAAACTCCTTTTTCCGCCCCATACTTCTTCATCTGAGTTTAGGTACTCTTCATCTAAAATAAGATAAAATTCATGTGAGCATTTCCGATGTTGAGGAAGCAAGTAAACGTTTCTCCATGGATTTTGTAAATCCTAAATATTGTGTTTAATTTTGTTATACAAATCAACAATTTATATTCTGCTATAGATCAATCCATATTCATTTGAAAAGTCTCAGGTAGTGATAAAATATGAAAATGCCCATATTCTGTTTTCTTTTTCTTTTAAATGATTTGGGAAGTGTTCTTTATAGTGAGTTTGACCAAAAGAAATGAAGCAGCTCACTTCATCTTTGAGATTAGAAAATAAATCTTACAAATGATTGTGACAATATTTCCTTAATGTTTGATGACAATTTTCATTTTCATATATCTATATACAACCTGCTGGAATTTATCAGTTGAGGCTTTATATAATTAAACAAAATTTGCACCTGTTAGTTAACTGTCTCATTATGCAAAATGGATTTTTCACTGTTACTTATGGGTAAAACCTTTAACAATTGGTTCCAATTTCAACGACTAAACTTTTTAGAGTATGTTAGAGAGCACTTATATGTTTCCTTTTTCAATGACACATTTAAATGTTCTTTATAAAGTATTTTGGAGAAGGGTTAAAGAATTTTCTTATGTTTTAACGTGAGTATGGTTTAGATTCAAATGTGATATTTCTTTATATTGATTGGAACATTTTCTTGAGTTTTGAAAAGACTGAAGTTGTATCAAATCCTATTTCTCTTTTAAATTTATATTTGGTAAGAAATGTAAATGCAAGGTTGTGCTTTATATGTTATCTCCTCATATTTTGGGAAAAGAAAGAGGTTAGAGAGGGGCACTTTGCTTTGATTAGGAGTGTCTTGGAAAGTAAAATGTTTTGATGAGTAGGTGCCTTGAAGAGTGATTTGTATGTGTTTTGGAAAACAAAAATTAAAGTGGAAAATAAAAATGTGTGTTGAAAGGTATGGAGAAATGAAAATGTTGGCATTGATAGGAAAGGTATTTTGAAAAGTTTATTGAAAGGTGGAAGTACATGTTTGAAAGGTTTTGTATGCGGGATGTGAAAAGTAAAGTGCTTTGTTTGGGAAAGAAAAGTGACTTGCGTGTGTAAGTGTATGAAAAGTAAAGTGTGTGTTGGAAAGTGTGTAGATTTTGGAAGATTAAGATGTGGATAAGTATGTGATTATTAGAAGTTATTGAAAGTTAAACTGTTTTGAATGGTGAGGTATATGATTAAGTGGATAGTGAAATGGGTTATGTTTGACTTGAAAATAAAAATGAAAAGTAAAGTGTGTGTTCAGTTAAAAGTTGAGCTGTTTTGAGAAGTGGGGTGCGTGGATGTTGGAGAGTAAGTTATTTCGGATAATCATCGGAAAGCAAAATTGTTTACGCTAGAGACTGATGGTTGAATGAAAGTGTTTAAAAGCAATGGCTCTCTCTCTCTCTACCTCCCTATTTCTCCTTCTTTATCCCCCTTTCTTATGCCTCGAGGTGAATGTTGGAAAAATAAATAGTATGCTTTCAAAAGTGAAAAGTTTAAAAGGTAGACAGCTTGTGCCGGTCCTCAAGCCCGAAGAAAGGTACGATTTTATTTTTTAGTAATTTCAATTATTTCATCATTAATTATTAAATGTGCTTCTAATCCCTCATTATTTTCTTGTCTTTATTTACATGAACTGTGAGGAACGGTACCAATCAAGTGAACAAGAGGAAGCATATTAAAGGTGTCAGTCGCCTCTATCCGACCGGGTAGAGGTGCTACGGGCGAAATCCACCGGGTCATAGCCCCCGGTGTTGTAAGTTTTCTTAAAACTTAGAAAGCCCCTAGGAGGACGTGGTGTGTTTTGTGCGAACTCCTTCCCTTTAGGTCCCTGCAGTAACTTCAATTTTATTAGAATTGTTTATTTTATTTCAGATCCTTAAACCTCTTTACACGTGCGCAAAGTCCTAAGGGTTAGTGGTAACAGAATTCTTTTCACTCCATATAACATTAGTGACATTTAAGGACAAAAATTAAGGACCAAGTCTTAGAAAATTTAGACTTAGGATGCATGCACACTTTAGGGTAGAAATACAGAACATAGAAAACTTAGTGACATTCCCCTTAGGATTATTGTATGTTATTAATACAACCTTAATCAAGTCTAATTAAATTTAAATAATCAATTAATAAGAAATTTTAAATATACTAGGGATAAGTCAGATAAAAATTTGCGAAAGTCATACAACCTTTAATAACCAAACCAAATAATAATTTCAACCAATGTAAATTAAACTTATGAAACGATAAATAACATATATTTGTTTAATAAAAGTAAATAAATTCTTAAATTGAAAATAAAATTTATATGTAATTAAACATTGAAATTACAGATAAAATTAACCTAATTAATAAAACATCAAAGTCATAAACTTATAACCAAAATTAAATCAAATCATAAAGAAAGGTTAATAAATGTCAATAAATAAAATAATAATAGTAATAATCTAATAAATCATTAACAAGTTAAATAAAGTCATAAAAATTTCAATTAAACATTAACACTCAAATAAATCAATTAAAATTTAAATAAATAATTTAGAATTAATAAAACATTAAAATGTTTAATAAATCATTAAAAATTCAATAGATCATTAAATATATAAAATTAATTCAAATACACTTAAAGAACCAATCATATTAATCAACCTTAACAATCAAAATTCATTCTAAAACAAACTTAAAATAGTAAAGACATTAAAACTTAAACTTGAACTAAAAATTTTCCTTTGACCCTTCAACAAATCAATTTCAATCAATTAGAAAAGTTCAACTAAAAGTAAACCCAGGATATATCCAAACCACACAGCCTATCGCACACACTTAGATTTGTTTGCTAGGACAACCGACTCTAGCTCTAGGTTAGGCCGGTGTTTACTTTCTTGCTGTTGTGTGACGGGCTTTCTCGATTTTCATTGCATGCTTGTATGATTGACATTGAGTGTTTGTTTACTTTTATTGCTCTCTGTGATATGATGTGATGGGCGATAGATTACCCCTAGGTTAGGAACGATCTGGATGCTCACAGAATCTTATGCAGGTGGCCATGCTCGTGCAGGGCTAAATAAAAAGGGGGCAAATTAAAGATTTAAATTAACAATAATTTCTGCAGGTGCTTCAGAAAATGCTAAGCCCCCTTTAAAATTAAAAGAGCATGGCCAAGTGTGACTGATAAATTTAATTTGAATATATAACTGCTTGGGAATGGTTTTATTATAAATGTCTAGGATAACCTTGCAGGTGTGTCTAGATTTTCTTTTTCTTTCTGGAATGTAATGTAAATGTAATTATTTGTTAAAGTCAAGTGTTGTGAAAGTGATTCAAAAGTGGGATATCACACCCAACTCGGAATCCAAAGAGAGGAGAATGTCCCTTAGGGGAGTATTCTCTTCTATTTGGAAAGCCAAGTTAGGGTGGTTCTAATATCCAAAGAGAAAAGAAAATACCCCTTCCGGGATGAGTTTCTTTTCATTTGGATATCCAGGCCCGGCGGAACCAAGGAGCTCGTAGCGGAACCAAGGAGCTCGTAACAGATCCAAGAAGCTTGTAAAGGGAAGAAGACAAAAAGTGAAGATGAAGAAGACGAAGAAATGAAGATAAAAAGAAAAGTATATCCCATTTTGAAATCACTTGCGTCAGTCTTAGGATTAGAATCCGGGTTTGTTGTCAGTGGTACCCGGCCACTTTACTTTTTCAGCAGACCCTGGGTTGTAAATAAATTGGACATTGGACATTATATTTTTGGATAATTTAATTTGAGTGTTTACATTGTTTGTGCACTAGTTTTTTTTTAGGACTCTTGCATGCCGTGTTTTGTTTTAGCCTGGATACGCATCGGAGTGTTTTTTTGGTAAGGATCACGATAAACTTTTTCTACTTAAAATTTAAAATAAAATTTTTTAGGCTCACATAGAAACTCTAACGAATCTAAGAAGTAAGCTCGGACCGCCGAGAGTCAGCATAATCATATTATTACTTTCTCTTCCTTGTTAGGCACCTCCCCGCCTGCGGGTTCTGGCAGACCACCTGACCTATTAGGGTGCAGTTCTGTCAAGGGGATGTTGTGCAATCTCTAGGGAAAAATCTATTTTCTAAGCCTGATTTTAAAACTGCTTCATAAATCATTTTTATGCATTCGAGTCAATTAGCATGCATTGCATTAGATACAAATTAAAAGAGTCTAAAATTTTAATTGCATTATGCTCCTAGGCATCATTTACCCTACATAAGTAAAGGGGCCAATTAGATTTTGTCTTAGATGTCGGCCCCGATTCCTCAAAACTTAAATAACGTCCCTACCCATCTTTCATAAGAGACTGGACACATGGATTTGAAGCGCCTAGGTGGTTAGCTGGCTCCCCAATCCAGGCCGGGGTAAGTCCAGATTTGCACTGCATTAGTCAGGTTCGGGTCACTACTTTGTAGTACCCAATTTAGACTTAGGTTCTGAGGCAGATTTGTGAATCTTAAGTCCTCACCCTTCGGGAATAAAATCCCAAATTTCTAATAAAATGTCAATTCAAACCTAAAAATTTTCTCTCTTAAAATGTAAAGCCCAACATAGGATAGACTGAGGTTGCCTCTGAGCTTCTCAGAATCCGACACCTCCTACTTTTCTTCCTTTGACTCGTTAATAAATGTTCAATGTTGAGCTTTCTCCTTGAAAATTCTCACTTCTTTTCTTACCTTCTACTTTGTAATCAAAGGGTACGAAATTACTGCTTTAATCGAGAGTTTTCTTAGGAGTACCCCTCCTAGGATGTAATTAACTATAGGGGCTTGCCCCTATAGGGATTTGAGAATCCCAGATTAAAATAAACCTTGTTTTATTTTTTTTAATAAAACAAGGGAAAAATCTTCGGGAACGCAGACATGTTTTAAAACCTCATTTCTAACTTTAAATATATTTATAGAATATTATTATTATCTTTGCAGGTAATATAATATTCTATTTATTATGTTCAATTTTAGAAATGATGACTTTTATAAAACCCATTCTTTCTTTTGGGTGTTTTTGAAGAATGTTATGTTCGTCTTTTCAGATGATACAATATTCTTCTTATTACACCTAAATAAAGGGATGGATGAACTTTTCAAAACTATATTTCTATTTTTAAACACATTCTACAGAATTTTGTGTTCATCTCTCAAGATGATATGTTATTCATAGAATTGTGTTTGACTATAGAAATATTATTTTCTAAAACCCTATTTTGATATTGAATCCATTATAGAATATTGTGTCAGTCTCCCGAGACTGTACTTTATTCTTAATGCAGTATTCGATTACAAAATAGGAGAACACAAAATCTGCGTGGCGACATAAATTTTCCCACCAAGGTTTTTCTGGCGACTCCGCTGGGGAAACTATCCTCTCTCCATCTTTAGCAGTGATTCATACCCTTACATCGGTAGTATACTTGTGCTTGGCATGAGTTGTAACTACCTTTCTTCCGCCGGTTATATTATTCATTTCATTCTTGAATAATTTGGCCGGTATCTAAAAGAAATTGTAGAGGTCTTATTTTGGACCCCCGTCAAAATATCGACGGGAAGTTCCTTTAATGACCTTTTTGTCTAAATAATTAGAAAATAAAATCCCTACGTGCTAACTTGAACGTTGCAGTTACATTTTTATTGTAGCTTGATGTTTGACTTAGCACTGGGTCCAAATTCTTAGAGTGAAAATTGAAACACTAAATAATATTCATTCTTATCTCAACATTATGTATTGCAGTTATATTTTAATATAACTTGATATATATGCGATGAGATAAGACTTGAATTATTTAGTTGGGTCAATTAAGCTTTTGCAATTAAAATAATTTTTTCAAAAGACTAATTCAAAATTTTTCTTGAATTTCAGGAAAATGATGGGTAAACTAATCTTTTCTTTGTCGGATAATATGAACTTGGCTTACAATCCTTTTGCTGACGGAAGTATAATCAAATTTGGAAAAGGATTTGAGGATTTGCAGTTGTCTGTTAGTGGACCTGAGTTCACTATTGTCCCACCTGCTGAAATTGCAAACCAGAAGCCTATTCTAGAGTTCACTTTGGGATGTGGGTTTCAGACTGCCCCTGTAGCCCCTAGGCCCTCAGTGTTTGCTAGAATTGAACAGCCTAGCCAGGATCAGAAACTCAAATCAGTTGTCGTAGCAGATAGTGTTACTCCTTTCAGTGCTCCAAGCAAGTTTGAAATAGGCTCCTCTTCCAACATGTCGACGATTATGACTAAAACTCAGAGGAGAAATAAAAATTGTCGAACAAAGAGGAGAATGGAAAAATTGGGACTATCAAATCAGAATGAGCAAACTCCTCCTACCTCTCCACATCTTAGTGGTAGTAGGTTCCATCTTCTCTCCGCTGCTGATGGAGAGGAAGATGTGAGGAAGATTGCTCGTTCAGTTCCTACTACTGTTGGAAAGTCTGCCACTGAGCCAGTAAAAGATAAGGAAACACACATTCAGAATATGGTAAGGGCAATAGTCCAAGAGTGTGCAGACAATCATTTCCAAACCAAGGAAAGGTTTTTGAGGAATATGAAAAGGATGATTAATGAAAAGATAGAAGAAGAAGCATCGAGTCAGAAGAATACTGGAGCCCGGGTAGTGAGTCAGTCGAGGGCAAGAGATAGCAAAAGAAAGTTCAAACCTGTTGCAATCTCTGCACTCACTGATGGATACCCTAGGGAACCGAGGAAATCTGACAGAAAGACAGACAGTATTGTTTTGACTGATGTGTCGAGAAAATCCAAGAGTACTCAATATGTTGTCCAGAAAACTAGTCGTCAGCTGTCTCCTTCCTCCATGACACCTCAAGAAGTTAGAAAGGTTCAGCGGTTCTCTCGTGTCCACTCTTCTCCCCAGACAGATAGGCACCCCTCTACGGGTCCTTCTTCGTCTTCTCATCCGGATGTAGGGCGGTTGGAATCATCAAGCCAACTCTCTCCAACATCAGTTGAGAAGAAGAGCTGGAGACCTAAGGAGGAAGTTGCTTCTCTGGTAGTGGCTTCACCTGAAAAGATGATAGAAGAAGAACCCGAAGTAAAGGAGAAACGTGAAATTAACCCTTCAGATCATATGGACTATGAAAGATATGTTCCCGTTGATCCTCACTATGTTTCCGGAAGGTCTATAGAGGAAATGCTAGGTGAACTGAAAAATAGCATTAAAGATCTGGAGGATGAAGATGCATTGAACTTTGATTTAGATCAAGATGACATGTTAGATGATGCAGTAGCCGATGTCCTTATGGTGGAAACAAGGGGATCAGCTCATGATGATCAAGCTGAAGATGCTGGAATACAGGACGTCGTAGTTGAGGAAGGCATTGCGCCGGACTGAACTCAACGTCTTATACAACAGCTAAAACAAAAAGATGAGCAGATCTCAAGTATGGAGAAGAAGATAGAGGAAATGATGGCCACTATGGCATCATTCCAGTGCCAGGGTCCTTTACCACCACGAGCACAGGTTGAGTCTTCTCAACCCGAGTCTGTTCAGGTGGTAGGGAAGAAACAGATAATTGAGGCTGTAGAAGAACACCAATCAGATCCAGAAATCAAAGCCTCTCAATCAAAAGAGCTAAAACAGATGGTGGAAAGACAAGTGAGGGAGGCATTAGCTGAGTCACAGAGTGCGTCGTATACCCCAAAGGGTAGGCCCTACCCAGAGGAGTTTGATGCAGTTCCCTATCCAAAGGGATTTGTGCCCCCCTCATTCAAGATTTTTGATGGTACCGGAAACCCTAGACAGCACATAGCGTACTTCCGAGCCAGTTGTTGCAACGCTGGAGGAAGTGATGCTTTACTCTTCAGGCAGTTTGTTAGTAGTCTGTCAGGGGTGGCTTTTGACTGGTATGCAGATTTACCCAATGGTTCAGTGCACAGTTTTACAGAGTTGGAAAACATGTTCGTCAAAAGGTTTGCAGGCAGTCAACATCACATTACAGTTGGAGATCTTGTTATAGAAAAGCAGAAGCCTGGTGAGAAACTGGTTGATTATATACTAAGGTGGAGGAATTTGAGCATGAAATGCGAACCTCAATTGCAGGAGCAACACGCGATTGAGATTCTGCTTAAGAACATTCATGGACCGGTAGCCTTTCTTTTGAAAGGATTTACCATCAAGACATTTGAAAAACTGCTCAATAAAGCCTCCAGCCTACAAGAAGAAGCTTCGCAGTTCACCTTCCTTACTGATCAGTCCTCTTCAGATCCTAAAAAGCTGAAACCCCAGAAGGTCTTTGAGAAGAAATCTGGGACGGTGTCAGCTGTGGATAAGGGAAAGCAGCCAATGAAAATTCAGATAGAGAACCCACCTTCTCAGTTTTATAATCAACAGTATCAGAGGCCTCAATATACGTCACCACAGTATCAGAAACAGTATTCGCCACCGCAAGCTCAGCCACAGTTTAATCAACAACGGCCTTACCTTACTTCGGAGGAAAGAAGGGAGAATTGGGAGAAATTTAATGCATTGATTGGCAAGACTTACCCCTTTAAAAAGGAGGCTTTAAAGAGGATATTAAAAAATCTTCTGAAAAAGCCAGACTTTAAATTGCCTGCCCCTAGGAGGCCAGAGGAAGTGGGTAAGTCTGATCAGCTTAATTATTGCCCTTACCATCAGATGTTGGGTCATCAGCTTGAAGACTGTGTTACTTTTAAAGAATGGCTTGATAGGAACATCAAATCAGGAGCTGTAGTGATTCCCAAAGAATACTTAGTGGATCCGGGGCAGGGATCAGCTAAGTGTGTGACTGGAGTCTTTGGGAGCTCAGAAGCCTCTCCAGGTTGATCTGATAGTTCCGGAAGGTGATGTAGAGATGACTCCACCTTCAGAGCTTAAGGGAGCCCAAGTCAGCCAGGGTCCTACAGTTCAGGAGAAGGAGGATACCAGAGATTGTTTTGTTGCTTTTAGTAGTGTTGATTGTGATGCATCCAGTAGAGTTGTGTTTTCTGCGGATGGGGAGACTGTTATCCTCAATCCTCTTATCTTAGATGACTTTTATTTTGTTTCATGTGATGATGTCAAATCAATGAAAAAGGATTCTGTGTATATCTTGTCTATTTCTGATAGCGATGTTACGGATGACTTGAAAAACTTACCTGAAAATGATTCTCTTAACAATCAATTTAATTTGGAAGAATTAAAACATTCTCTTGGCTATTATTCAGATAGTGATGCCCCTGCTCTTGATTTGCAGGGTACGCCTATCTGTATTGAAGCAGAGATGTCGGATTCTGAGAATCTAACAGAAGTACAATCAGAGTTAGCTGAGGTCAAAGTAGATAATCCACATGTCGCTTCTTCTGAAGAGATAGTGCAAATCAAACTTCGTAGCGGCAAAGTGCTACCACCTCAAGCTTCTTCTGAAGATAAAGGGAAGCAAGTTGTTGACGAACCAGAATCTTCTCTTCCACCTCAGCCTGTTCCCCTTCAGGGTCCAGTTGAGAGTGGAATACCCAAGGTCGATTACAATGTCCTAGCTCACCTCAGGAAGCTGCCTGCCAAACTGAGCATTTATGATGCTCTGATCCTTTCCAAAGAAATGAGAGAAGCGTTAATCAAAGCTTTGCTAGATCCAGATATTTGCATGGCCCAGTTAGCAGCTGTACAGCCTGATGAAGCTCTTTGTTCCAAAGGAGTTCCTGAAATTTCTTTTTCTGATGAAGATCTATGTTTAGGGACGGCTGATCACAACCGTCCACTATACATAACAGTAAACATAGACAACTTCAGATTGTCACGTATCCTGGTTGATCCTGGTGCATCAGTTAATATTATGACTCTCAGAACTCTCGCTTATTTGAGGATAGACGTTCGTAAGCTCAGTTCAGACAAAATGATCTTACGAGGGTTTAACGAAAATGGCGAGAGGGCTTTGGGTTCAGTTACTCTGTTGTTGGAGATTGAAGAATTTAAAACTGAAGCAAAGTTTCATATTATAGACTCTCCAACATCTTTTAATGCTCTTCTAGGTAGACCGTGGCTTCATGAATATAGGATGGTTCCTTCCTCCCTACATCAGTGCATTAAATACATCAGAGATGGTGTTGAGCACTGTATTAAGGGAGATTTGCAACCATTCTCAATTCATGAAGTAGGAATTTATGAAGATGCCGCCTATTATTTGCCCAAAAAGCAAACTGTTCCTAAGGATCTCAAATTGGCCAAAAGTGAAATTGCACTTGAAAAGAAAAATGAAAAAGAAAAAGAAAAAGAAGAAAAAAGAGATGAAGAATATCCCTGCCTCGAAGATAGCATCCGTTGGCATCCTACTCCTCCCTCACAAAGAGGTGGTAGGATTACCCAATGGGGGCGAGGTAGAGGCAGAGGATGGCAAAATTATGAAAGTGCAACGTATGAAATCATACAAAAGCAAACTCCTATGATACATATTGATTTAGAATCTGACTCAGAGGATGAATCATGTGTATCTAAAGCTGAAAATAGTAACAAGAGGCCGAAATTTGAGATCTCTTTGGAACACGATAGTGACGATGATAAAGTTAAGGCAAAAATAGAGGATGATTCAGATTTGTCTACCTATGAAAAGCTTAAAGGATATGTGAAGACTTTAGCTCTAACCCCACTATCTCAAGATAGTATAGCCGGGTTGGCAGTTAAGGTTTCACCTGCCTTGAGCGATGATTGTAAAACTGCTAAGTTTATTCCTTCTTCTAGCAAGAATGTTGAAACTGATGTACACATTGATGATCCTTTGATGAATGAAATAGTGGAACTCCCTTTTGATTGGTATCCTTATGATGTTAAAAATTTAATTAAGCAAGGTCTAACCCCATATACTTGGACTAAACGTCAAGCTCAGTCCTTTGAAAACCTTTGGAATACTGAATATTATAAACCAAAGTCAAGGGCAGGATTGGGTTTTAGTACTGTTTGTCCATTTGATGACGATGATTACTGCTTGGTGATAACTAACAACTTAGGATCTGATCGTCTCTTTATGAAGGACATTGAAATTCTAAATGAATTTTGTTTAGAAACTTCAGATGATTCGGATGACTTTCAAGTTAAGGAGGCACCTCCCGAGCTTGAGGAGGAGATCCAATCAACTGTTGATGAATTGAAAGAAATTAACCTTGGTAATGAAGAAAATCTACGTCCGACGTTCATAAGTGCCTTATTGAACGAGGATGAGTCAATCAATTTAGTCAAGTTGCTTTCAGAGTTTAAGGATTGCTTTGCCTGGAGCTATGACGAGATGCCTGGATTATCTCCAGAAATAGCAGTCCATAAACTTGAAATTCAACCTGACGTGATCCCTGTCAAGCAAGCCCCACGACGCATGCGCTTAGAAATTGAACAACAAGTAGTGACTGAAGTTAAAAAACTGATCGATGCAGGCTTTATTCGAGAGGAAAAATATCCCTCTTGGTTGGCTAGCATCGTCCCAGTAAAGAAAAAGAATGGTCAAATTCGCGTATGCATCGATTATAGGGATCTGAATAAGGCTTGTCCAAAAGATGAGTTCCCGTTGCCTATACCGGAACTCATGGTAGACATCGCCTCTGAGAATGCAATTTTCTCTTTTATGGATGGTTCATCTGGATATAATCAAATCAAGATGGCTCCTGAAGATGAAAAATTCACTGCCTTCAGAACACCTATAGGGGTCTTCTGTTACAAAGTCATGCCCTTTGGACTTAAGAACGCTGGTGCAACCTACCAGCGGGCTATGACCCGAATCTTCGATGATCTAATACACCAACAAGTGGAATGTTATATCGATGACTTGGTAGTCAAAAGTCGTCAAAGGGAAGACCACCTTCATGATCTGAGAATCATTTTTGAAAGGTTGCGCCGCTACGATCTAAAGATGAATCCCTTGAAATGTGCTTTTGGAGTTACTTCAGGGAAATTCTTAGGATTCGTAGTGAGACACCGAGGCATAGAAATTGATCCTTCCAAAATAAAAGCCATCTTAGATATGCCACCTCCTAAAAGTCTTACCCAGTTAAGATCTCTTCAAGGTAGGTTGGCATACCTACGAAGATTCATTTCCAACTTGTCTGGTAGGTGTCAACCATTCGCTGCTTTGTGTAAGAAAGATGCCCGATTTCATTGGGATGAAAAGTGCCAAAATACATTTGAAAGCATAAAGCAGTATTTGTTAACGCCACCAGTTCTAGCAGCTCCTATCCCTGGAAAACCCTTAATACTTTACACCGCAGCCCTAGACAGTTCTCTTGGCGCCTTGTTAGCCCAAACTAATGAGGAAGGAAAAGAGAATGCACTTTACTACTTGAGTAGGAGACTTCTACCAACTGAAGCTAATTATCCTCCTATTGAGAAACATTGTTTAGCTTTGATTTTTGCTGCCCAAAAATTAAGGCATTACATGTTAGCTCATAAAATCAATCTCATCTCTAGAGTTAATCCACTCCAATACCTGATGACTCGTCCGACGTTGTCAGGGCGTTTAGCAAAGTGGTCAATATTTCTACTCCAATTTGATATCACGTTTATACCATTACGTGCTATCAAAGGTCAAGCTATGGCTGACTTCTTAGCAGTACACCCGATCCCTGTTGAGTCCCCTCTGAATGATGATCTCCCTGATGAACAAATTATGAGTTTAGAGGAGCAGGAAGGAAATACTTGGGAATTATATTTTGATGGTGCCGCATCTTCACAAAAGATCGGGGAACCTGAGGAGGTAATCCCAGGGAAAGCCGGTATCGGGTTGGTTTTCATAACCCCTGAAAAGGGATTGTTGCGTTATTCTTACCATTTATTAGAGCCTTGCACTAATAACGAGGCCGAATACGAAGCTCTAATAACTGGTATAGAATTAGCAATATCAATGGAAATCAAAGAAATCAAGATCTTTGGAGATTCACAACTTATCATCAATCAAGTTGCTGGTATTTACAAAGTCTTGAAACCTAAACTTCTTCCGTACCATCAGTACACTATGAAACTTCTTGAGCAAATTCCGAGCGTAACCTTATATAAGATACCCCGTGGAAGAAATTCTACGGCGGATGCCCTAGCAAAGCTCGCAAAGGAATTAGCCTGTATAGAAGAAGAGTCCATTTCCATAGAAGTTCAAGGTCGTAAGATCTTGTCTCCTATAGACTTGGAATACATCAATAAAAAGTTTCCTTCCGAGGGCGAGATTGTTCTTGCCATTGATGATGATACGGTTGACTGGAGACAACCTTTCATTGACTATTTGCAAGAAAACAAACTCCCTCGAGAGAAATCTGCCGCAGATCAAATTAAGAGAAGGGCTCTTTCTTACACATTGATGAATGGCATTTTGTACCGCCGGTCTTTCGATCAATTGTGGCTACGTTGTCTTAGTAAACAAGAAGCTCAAAGGATCGTGACCGAGGTACATGCCGGATTGTGTGGTGCCCACCAATCTGGCCCCAAAATGAAGATGAAAATCAAGAGACTGGGATACTACTGGCCTTCAATGATTGACGACTGTATGTCCATTGCACGTCGTTGTCACCAGTGTCAAGTGCATGGTGTAGTTCTACATCAACCTCCTAATGTTCTGCATCCAACAATTGCTTCATGGCCTTTTGAAAGTTGGGGCACGGACATCATTGGCCCTATTGATCCTCCTTCTTCTAAAGGTCACCGTTTCATTCTAGCAGCAACAGACTACTTCTCAAAATGGGCGGAGGCTGTTCCACTACGAGAAGTCAAAACTCATAATGTGCTCCAATTCTTCCGAGACCATATTGTATATCGATTTGGCATTCCTCGTCGAATTATATCCGATAATGGTCCCTCCTTCAAGAGCACCAAAATGAATAATTTCGCTAAACGTCATAATATTGATTGGAGGTATTCCACAAGCTATTACCCACAGGCGAATGGATTGGCGGAGGCCTTCAATAAGACGTTAGTCGGAATTCTAAAGAAAATCTTAGAGGACAATAAGCGACAGTGGCACGAAAAGTTAGGGGAGGCTCTGTGGGCTTATCGAACCACATGTAGAACCCCAACTCAGTCTACACCGTTTGCTTTAGTCTTCGGGGCTGAGGCTGTTCTCCCTTTAGAGGTACAGCTTCCCTCTCTAAGGGTTGCAATTAACAATAGTATTACATCTGAACAGAACGCCCGACTTCGTTTAGAAGAACTCGAAGGTTTAGAAGAGAAGCGTTTGCAGGCTCAACAGAACCTCGAGTTATATAAATCCCGTATGGCTCAAGCACATGATAAAATGGTCCGTCCTAGAACCTTTCGAGTAGGAGAGTTGGTGTTGGTCTTACGTAGACCTATCCTAACTCATCGAAGGTTTGGTGGTAAATTTGAGCCTACATGGGAAGGTCCTTTTGTGGTGGAGAAAGTCTACCAAGGGGGATCTTACCAATTAGTGGATTGTAAGGGTGATCGTCCTATGTTGCCTATCAATGGACGATATCTTAAGAAATACTATGTGTAATGACGTCGTTATGAAGATTTGCAATAAAATTATAAATTTTTCAGCATATACGTTGTTCTCGAAGCTTATGAATGTGACATACACTGGGTCCAAGTAGTTTGTATATTTTTGAAAATCAGAATTGAAAGATATCAAAATTTGAAATAACTGAGATGTTATATAGTATTACTATAGAAATGTCCTTTTATTTATTTTCTTTCTTCATTTATGATGATTCAATATAAAAACATAATCTCCAGTGGATGATTTGTAAGTTATAAAGATCATTTATAATGAGGAAGAAAGCAAAATTTTCAATCCAGAAATTTCAAGCTCATTCTTTTTAATGGTTTTCTCTTCCCTTCTAGAAAGTGGCATATACAAAAGCTTTTGACGTCTAGTAATTGTTAATGCCATTTGTGATGAAGGGAAAAGATCAAAAATCCTGCAAGAAATCAAACATTCATTAAAATTCCCAAACCCGACTAAATTTTAAATCTGTCTTTAGGTATAAGTCCTCCTACGGCATCCTATTGACACCCTTGAAGTTAGGTGTAAGCATCCCTAGTGGCATCCTAATCTTCATTCCGAAGTGAAGTATAAGAATCCCCAGCGGCATCTTCTCTTCATTAAAATTTAAAATCTTAAATCCGTCTTTAGGTCTGAGTCCGCTTTTACGGCATCCTATTGACTTTCGGCATAAGTCCGCTCTTACGGCAGCCATCCTGATTAAATCCGTCTCTAGGTCTAAGTCCGCTTTTACGGCATCCTACTGACTTCTGGCTTAAGTCCGCTTTTACGGCAGCCGTCAATTTTAAATCTGTCTTTAGGTCTAAGTCCGCTTTTATGGCATCCTACTGACTTCTGGCTTAAGTCCGCTTTTACGGCAGCCATCAATTTTAAATCTGTCTCTAGGTCTAAGTCCGCTTTTACGGCATCCTACTGACTTCCGGCATAAGTCCGCTTTTACGGCAGCCATCAATTTAAATCCGTCTTTAGGTCTAAGCCCGCTTTTACGGCATCCTATTGACTTCCGGCATAAGTTCGCTTTTACGGCAGCCGTCAATTTTAAATCTGTCTTTAGGTCTAAGTCCGCTTTTATGGCATCCTACTGACTTCTGGCTTAAGTCCGCTTTTACGGCAGCCATCAATTTTAAATCCGTCTTTAGGTCTAAGTCCGCTTTTACGGCATCCTACTGACTTCTGGCTTAAGTCCGCTTTTACGGCAGCCATCAATTTTAAATCCGTCTTTAGGTCTAAGTCCGCTTTTACGGCATCCTACTGACTTCTGGCTTAAGTCTGCTTTTACGGCAGCCATCAATTTTAAATCTGTCTCTAGGTCTAAGTCCGCTTTTACGGCATCCTACTGACTTCTGGCTTAAGTCCGCTCTTACGGCAGCCATTCTCAGAATTAGATATAAATGTTCATTTAAATGCTAGCATTTCTCTTGATTTAAAAGAAAAAGTTTTGATTTATTAAAATCACATTCAAACTCTTGCTTTCATATTAAATCACATACAAAATTTTCGTATCTTGACTTTATTAAATAATGCTAATCTCATTAGTCATTGTTTGCCAAAGTCATCATCGCCATTATTAACTTTTCAATCAATTAATCAATCCAAAATTTTCAATCATTTAATCAACTCAAATCTCTTTAAAAAATTTTCACTCTGATTTTCTATCAAAGCATAAAATCTTTTCAATTCCTACATTTAAATTTCCAACCTCAGTTTTGGATCTAGTTGATCGTTTCGGTCAACACCAATACGCACGATAAACTTTGACAAGTTTATCATGCTTATTGGGGGTCCATTTGTTGACCTCATTATTCAAGGTCAGTTTCCCCGAAATTCAAATCTAGCACCTAGGTCTTCGCAGCCTAGTGTAAACATCGCCTTTAGGATTCTCTTAGGTGAATGCCTATTGACGTAGCATTGACTCTACTTGATAACTCGACCTAAAGCAAAATCAATTCAATCTAATCGACATCTAATCCAAATCAATTCGATATTGAATCAAGACCCACTCAATTAGAGTTCTTTATGGGACGATAATTTCAGTTAGCACAAATTGACTCACCCCGAGCCATTTAAAATTGAATCAAAATTAATCAAATTAAATATTTTAATGCGAATAAAAAAAAAAATTTCTCCAAGTGAACGCTCTAACCCTATTAAAATCGTGCTCTAAATTCTTCATTGATAAATAAAATGTTAAAATCATTTAAATAAATTTCAAAGAAATATATATATCTTTAATTAATAGATTTTTAATAAAATAAATTCAATTTAAAACATTCTAATAAAACTCTTAAATCTAATCTTTAATTAATAACTTAAACTAAAAAAAAAAAAAAGCTTAACACCTTAAACTAATTAAGGTTAGGGCCGGTCTAACCCCCCGATCCCACGATCTCCTCCTAACCGTTCGCAAGCCACGAGCCCTTCTCCCTTCTCATTCGGACGAAACCTCCCCCACTCTCTCATTCGCAAAAACCGAAACCCCCCTACTCCCGAACTCCCTCCCAGTTGAGCCCTCTCTATTCGCATACATTGAAGGATCGAAGCGGCCGACCTCCTCTTTCTCACCGATCTCCGACCAAAACCCCATCCCTAGCCGATCCATTCCGCCCCAAGGAAGCCACCCGACGACCTCCTGCCCTACTCGCCTGCTCTTCAGTTCGGAAGGCCCCCTAACTCTCGCTCTCCCTCTCCGATTTTCGCAAGAAGCCGCCAGGGCCCCGTCGCCTGCAGTTGGCAGCCCTAGGTCCACTCGTCCTCAGCCGTTTGCGAGCCTTGGGTCCGACCCTTTCTGCTGTTCGCAAGCCCAAGCCAAAGACCCTGATCGATTCTTGCCTTAGGTTGCCTCTTCTACCCAGGTCGACGCCGACAATCTTCTCAATCTTGGGTAATCTCCTTTTCTTTCTTCCTCATCATCTCTTTCTTCATCTAAACTCCTTTTTCCGCCCCATACTTCTTCATCTGAGTTTAGGTACTCTTCATCTAAAATAAGATAAAATTCATGTGAGCATTTCCGATGTTGAGGAAGCAAGTAAACGTTTCTCCATGGATTTTGTAAATCCTAAATATTGTGTTTAGTTTTGTTATACAAATCAACAATTTATATTCTGCTATAGATCAATCCATATTCATTTGAAAAGTCTCAGGTAGTGATAAAATATGAAAATGCCCATATTCTGTTTTCTTTTTCTTTTAAATGATTTGGGAAGTGTTCTTTATAGTGAGTTTGACCAAAAGAAATGAAGCAGCTCACTTCATCTTTGAGATTAGAAAATAAATCTTACAAATGATTGTGACAATATTTCCTTAATGTTTGATGACAATTTTCATTTTCATATATCTATATACAACCTGCTGGAATTTATCAGTTGAGGCTTTATATAATTAAACAAAATTTGCACCTGTTAGTTAACTGTCTCATTATGCAAAATGGATTTTTCACTGTTACTTATGGGTAAAACCTTTAACAATTGGTTCCAATTTCAACGACTAAACTTTTTAGAGTATGTTAGAGAGCACTTATATGTTTCCTTTTTCAATGACACATTTAAATGTTCTTTATAAAGTATTTTGGAGAAGGGTTAAAGAATTTTCTTATGTTTTAACGTGAGTATGGTTTAGATTCAAATGTGATATTTCTTTATATTGATTGGAACATTTTCTTGAGTTTTGAAAAGACTGAAGTTGTATCAAATCCTATTTCTCTTTTAAATTTATATTTGGTAAGAAATGTAAATGCAAGGTTGTGCTTTATATGTTATCTCCTCATATTTTGGGAAAAGAAAGAGGTTAGAGAGGGGCACTTTGCTTTGATTAGGAGTGTCTTGGAAAGTAAAATGTTTTGATGAGTAGGTGCCTTGAAGAGTGATTTGTATGTGTTTTGGAAAACAAAAATTAAAGTGGAAAATAAAAATGTGTGTTAAAAGGTATGGAGAAATGAAAATGTTGGCATTGATAGGAAAGGTATTTTGAAAAGTTTATTGAAAGGTGGAAGTACATGTTTGAAAGGTTTTGTATGCGGGATGTGAAAAGTAAAGTGCTTTGTTTGGGAAAGAAAAGTGACTTGCGTGTGTAAGTGTATGAAAAGTAAAGTGTGTGTTGGAAAGTGTGTAGATTTTGGAAGATTAAGATGTGGATAAGTATGTGATTATTAGAAGTTATTGAAAGTTAAACTGTTTTGAATGGTGAGGTATATGATTAAGTGGATAGTGAAATGGGTTATGTTTGACTTGAAAATAAAAATGAAAAGTAAAGTGTGTGTTCAGTTAAAAGTTGAGCTGTTTTGAGAAGTGGGGTGCGTGGATGTTGGAGAGTAAGTTATTTCGGATAATCATCGGAAAGCAAAATTGTTTACGCTAGAGACTGATGGTTGAATGAAAGTGTTTAAAAGCAATGGCTCTCTCTCTCTCTACCTCCCTATTTCTCCTTCTTTATCCCCCTTTCTTATGCCTCGAGGTGAATGTTGGAAAAATAAATAGTATGCTTTCAAGAGTGAAAAGTTTAAAAGGTAGACAGCTTGTGCCGGTCCTCAAGCCCGAAGAAAGGTACGATTTTATTTTTTAGTAATTTTAATTATTTCATCATTAATTATTAAATGTGCTTCTAATCCCTCATTATTTTCTTGTCTTTATTTACATGAACTGCGAGGAACGGTACCAATCAAGTGAACAAGAGGAAGCATATTAAAGGTGTCAGTCGCCTCTATCCGACCGGGTAGAGGTGCTACGGGCGAAATCCACCGGGTCATAGCCCCCGGTGTTGTAAGTTTTCTTAAAACTTAGAAAGCCCCTAGGAGGCCGTGGTGTGTTTTGTGCGAACTCCTTCCCTTTAGGTCCCTGCAGTAACTTCAATTTTATTAGAATTGTTTATTTTATTTCAGATCCTTAAACCTCTTTACACGTGCGCAAAGTCCTAAGGGTTAGTGGTAACAGAATTCTTTTCACTCCATATAACATTAGTGACATTTAAGGACAAAAATTAAGGACCAAGTCTTAGAAAATTTAGACTTAGGATGCATGCACACTTTAGGGTAGAAATACAGAACATAGAAAACTTAGTGACATTCCCCTTAGGATTATTGTATGTTATTAATACAACCTTAATCAAGTCTAATTAAATTTAAATAATCAATTAATAAGAAATTTTAAATATACTAGGGATAAGTCAGATAAAAATTTGCGAAAGTCATACAACCTTTAATAACCAAACCAAATAATAATTTCAACCAATGTAAATTAAACTTATGAAACGATAAATAACATATATTTGTTTAATAAAAGTAAATAAATTCTTAAATTGAAAATAAAATTTATATGTAATTAAACATTGAAATTACAGATAAAATTAACCTAATTAATAAAACATCAAAGTCATAAACTTATAACCAAAATTAAATCAAATCATAAAGAAAGGTTAATAAATGTCAATGAATAAAATAATAATAGTAATAATCTAATAAATCATTAACAAGTTAAATAAAGTCATAAAAATTTCAATTAAACATTAACACTCAAATAAATCAATTAAAATTTAAATAAATAATTTAGAATTAATAAAACATTAAAATGTTTAATAAATCATTAAAAATTCAATAGATCATTAAATATATAAAATTAATTCAAATACACTTAAAGAACCAATCATATTAATCAACCTTAACAATCAAAATTCATTCTAAAACAAACTTAAAATAGTAAAGACATTAAAACTTAAACTTGAACTAAAAATTTTCCTTTGACCCTTCAACAAATCAATTTCAATCAATTAGAAAAGTTCAACTAAAAGTAAACCCAGGATATATCCAAACCACACAGCCTATCGCACACACTTAGATTTGTTTGCTAGGACAACCGACTCTAGCTCTAGGTTAGGCCGGTGTTTACTTTCTTGCTGTTGTGTGACGGGCTTTCTCGATTTTCATTGCATGCTTGTATGATTGACATTGAGTGTTTGTTTACTTTTATTGCTCTCTGTGATATGATGTGATGGGCGATAGATTACCCCTAGGTTAGGAACGATCTGGATGCTCACAGAATCTTATGCAGGTGGTCATGCTCGTGCAGGGCTAAATAAAAAGGGGGCAAATTAAAGATTTAAATTAACAATAATTTCTGCAGGTGCTTCAGAAAATGCTAAGCCCCCTTTAAAATTAAAAGAGCATGGCCAAGTGTGACTGATAAATTTAATTTGAATATATAACTGCTTGGGAATGGTTTTATTATAAATGTCTAGGATAACCTTGCAGGTGTGTCTAGATTTTCTTTTTCTTTCTGGAATGTAATGTAAATGTAATTATTTGTTAAAGTCAAGTGTTGTGAAAGTGATTCAAAAGTGGGATATCACACCCAACTCGGAATCCAAAGAGAGGAGAATGTCCCTTAGGGGAGTATTCTCTTCTATTTGGAAAGCCAAGTTAGGGTGGTTCTAATATCCAAAGAGAAAAGAAAATACCCCTTCCGGGATGAGTTTCTTTTCATTTGGATATCTAGGCCCGGCGGAACCAAGGAGCTCGTAGCGGAACCAAGGAGCTCGTAACAGATCCAAGAAGCTTGTAAAGGGAAGAAGACAAAAAGTGAAGATGAAGAAGACGAAGAAATGAAGATAAAAAGAAAAGTATATCCCATTTTGAAATCACTTGCGTCAGTCTTAGGATTAGAATCCGGGTTTGTTGTCAGTGGTACCCGGCCACTTTACTTTTTCAGCAGACCCTGGGTTGTAAATAAATTGGACATTGGACATTATATTTTTGGATAATTTAATTTGAGTGTTTACATTGTTTGTGCACTAGTTTTTTTTTAGGACTCTTGCATGCCGTGTTTTGTTTTAGCCTGGATACGCATCGGAGTGTTTTTTTGGTAAGGATCACGATAAACTTTTTCTACTTGAAATTTAAAATAAAATTTTTTAGGCTCACATAGAAACTCTAACGAATCTAAGAAGTAAGCTCGGACCGCCGAGAGTCAGCATAATCATATTATTACTTTCTCTTCCTTGTTAGGCACCTCCCCGCCTGCGGGTTCTGGCAGACCACCTGACCTATTAGGGTGCAGTTCTGTCAAGGGGATGTTGTGCAATCTCTAGGGAAAAATCTATTTTCTAAGCCTGATTTTAAAACTGCTTCATAAATCATTTTTATGCATTCGAGTCAATTAGCATGCATTGCATTAGATACAAATTAAAAGAGTCTAAAATTTTAATTGCATTATGCTCCTAGGCATCATTTACCCTACATAAGTAAATGGGCCAATTAGATTTTGTCTTAGATGTCGGCCCCGATTCCTCAAAACTTAAATAACGTCCCTACCCATCTTTCATAAGAGACTGGACACATGGATTTGAAGCGCCTAGGTGGTTAGCTGGCTCCCCAATCCAGGCCGGGGTAAGTCCAGATTTGCACTGCATTAGTCAGGTTCGGGTCACTACTTTGTAGTACCCAATTTAGACTTAGGTTCTGAGGCAGATTTGTGAATCTTAAGTCCTCACCCTTCGGGAATAAAATCCCAAATTTCTAATAAAATGTCAATTCAAACCTAAAAATTTTCTCTCTTAAAATGTAAAGCCCAACATAGGATAGACTGAGGTTGCCTCTGAGCTTCTCAGAATCCGACACCTCCTACTTTTCTTCCTTTGACTCGTTAATAAATGTTCAATGTTGAGCTTTCTCCTTGAAAATTCTCACTTCTTTTCTTGCCTTCTACTTTGTAATCAAAGGGTACGAAATCACTGCTTTAATCGAGAGTTTTCTTAGGAGTACCCCTCCTAGGATGTAATTAACTATAGGGGCTTGCCCCTATAGGGATTTGAGAATCCCAGATTAAAATAAACCTTGTTTTATTTTTTTTAATAAAACAAGGGAAAAATCTTCGGGAACGCAGACATGTTTTAAAACCTCATTTCTAACTTTAAATATATTTATAGAATATTATTATTATCTTTGCAGGTAATATAATATTCTATTTATTATGTTCAATTTTAGAAATGATGACTTTTATAAAACCCATTCTTTCTTTTGGGTGTTTTTGAAGAATGTTATGTTCGTCTTTTCAGATGATACAATATTCTTCTTATTACACCTAAATAAAGGGATGGATGAACTTTTCAAAACTATATTTCTATTTTTAAACACATTCTACAGAATTTTGTGTTCATCTCTCAAGATGATATGTTATTCATAGAATTGTGTTTGACTATAGAAATATTATTTTCTAAAACCCTATTTTGATATTGAATCCATTATAGAATATTGTGTCAGTCTCCCGAGACTGTACTTTATTCTTAATGCAATATTCGATTACAAAATAGGAGAACACAAAATCTGCGTGGCGACATAAATTTTCCCACCAAAAATCTTTTAGGTTTTGGTATTAATTGAATTGCTCTTCCATTATTTGATTTCTAGATTGGAGACATGGTTGGATTAGGAACGTATTGTTGAGATAATGAAGAGGTTAATTTTGTTTAGGAATATTGTTACAGCAGCCAAAGCAAAATCTTAAAAAAGTTCTCAGACCTAATTTTCATCTATCTAACGACTAAAATTTTCTTGTACAAAAGCTTTGAATTGGGAAGTAAATCATTTTCCTTGATTACTTACTACTTAGCTTGGAATTGAATTGCCAGATCTTTATTTGTTTGTTATCCGTAATTCATGGTGAAAGGAATAGTAGAAACAATTGCATGAGGAGGTCGGAGCTCATGATTATTAAAATATATTAGTAGTGTAATTAAGATTAATTTTGACTTAAAACATCTGACTTTTTGTAAGAACTGGAAGGTGGTGTAACAGCAGCAAGGGAGAAAACGAATACAGCAATGAAACAGTAAAATTCAGATAATAGCAAGCAACCATAAGCTTCCTCTAAGTCAATGATTTTGTTCAATGGCCTGTTCCAAGCGAGGTCAGAGATCTAGTTCATGGGCCATTTTGTATGACTTTTTTTTTTTCTAATAGTTCTCTTGTATTGTGTGTGCTGAGGCCTCTATTTTTTTCATTCATTGAACCTATTAATCTTTCAAATAAATTTTTAAATAATGTTGAACATATTTTAAAGTCAATATATATATATATATATTGATGCTATATTGTTATGATTTATTATTATAGCTTCGTAAGGTAATCATTTGATTTTTCAAGCAGTATGCTTTCTAATAATGTTATTATCATGAATAAAATCTTACATGAGGAATATAACTAATACTTTTTTTCCTTAATAAAGCAATTTTTTAGTAAAAAATATTTTGAATTAAAAAATTTTGTATTAAAAAACTGCTTCATAAACTAGTAAAAAAAGTTGTTCCAAAGCCTAACTCTTATCTAAAATTATAAAGGGTCACTTTAAAGAATAAAATGTGGCCTGCCTTTTAGGAGTTGCCACATGGGCATAAAGGAGAGGTGGCGCTCGAAGAGAGGGCAAGCCATCAATATGAGATACTTCCCATCTTAAGAGAGAATAAGCACTATTGGATAATTCTTGAGAGCAGAATGCATGGAGCACCAAGGAGATAGGGGAGAGTTGACAATTCTGTAGAGAAAGGAATAATGCAAAAGCATATGAGAAGTACAAAAATGCATTGCATAGGGATGTTCCACATCATTCTGCATGTATTGTGCACAGATAAAACATGAAAGATGAAAGATGAAAGAAGGAGAAGTAGAGGAGAGTTTCTCTCCAATTATATATGTATGTTCCAATATTAACTATGGAAATCCCCCACATGATTCTGGATCATGAATATTTATAGCGGGGTGCTTCCCATCTTATTTATATGAGTGCTTTAATCCTTTAACAATGAGCTATCGTGTGACATTATGTACTCCAATCAACTTAGAAGCTAGCAATAACAAGACATCCATCAAACAATGTGGTAACAGTTTTAGAGGCGATAATAATGATAGCTAAATTTTGAGACACTAATTAGGACAAGTTGGCTGAAAAGCGTCATTATGAAAGCCATTAACTTAGTGCTAATTAGAAGTTAGTTTGTTTATTTTGAAAAAAAATATTTGATAGATTACAATAGAAGATTGATCAACACTGATCAATGCATTCTATATATTTATGGGATCAATAAAAGGCATATTATTAAGTTTAGCATAGATTTCCCTTACATAACTTAAAATAAGACTAGGCAAGATTTATTTAAATTTTGAAGATTTGGATCTCCCAAAAGCCAACGATCATTGTAAAGTGATAATTTATTAAAATAGTTCTAAACCACTATTATATGTTACTTCTTTTTAGCAATTTAATGATAACAATTAATGATATTGAAAAGAGGCAACATGTAATAATAATTTAGAATCGCCATTATTGATTAACGATTCATTATAGTTTTATATCGGCAATTTTGACCCCTATGAGCTAATTTGGAGTTAGTTGATCATCATTTTCAGCATATTCATCTGTTCTAGATTGAATGATGGAAATACAGATTTAGATGGCTTCAATGATTTATCATTGATTGGTGAGAGTGGACAAACTTATTTGTCTGGTTTCCAATCAGCTGGTTTCTTGTGTAATATCAAGCAGGTTTCTTATGTGTCTCTAGATTTCTAGCAGTTGTCATAGTAGGGCCTTTATTTTTAGAAGATTTCATTAGATGTATACATACCTTGGGATATGACTATGGAGTTCTCCAAAGTTGTTGGAGTGCTTTAATCTCCCATTATGATTTTCTTTTGTTTTTGCTTCCTTTGAACATTGCATAATACTTCTTGAATAGATGGGAGGGTATTTTATTCAAATATTCTTCAGCAAATTTCATTAGGATTTTCATATAATCTGAGAAGAACTTCAGCTATTCAATATCTCTCAACAATTCTTCGATACTTGAGGGCATCTACTAAACTGTTCCAATCTAGCTCTATAAACACATCCAACTATAAAGAGTGTTATGATATTGAGTGCCAGAGAGATCAACTTATTGAAGATCATGGAGGGAACATTTGATTTCGAGTAATTCAACGGTAATCTCATTACCTAAGTAAGTCCCTTTTGTAACTTCCTAGATTGTCTCAGACTGTCAAGTTTTGAATTTTTTATCTTCCTTTGTAATAGGTTCGACTGCACCTATTAGATAATTAGGGGCGGATCTATAGTGAGGGCCCTGGGGGATGGACCTCCATTGGCTCAATAATTAAAATTAACTCATTTAAATTATATTAATATAGTCATTAATATGTATAAGATTAAATTTAATTCCTAAAACTAATCAACCCCTCCGCCTTTCGTCTTTCTCTCTCTTCTTTATTTCTCCTCTCTCTCTCTCTCTCTCTCTCTCTCTCTCTCTCTTCATGCAATGTTATATTAGCAACCACCCATGCACGACAGCTTTATGAGTACACGAATTGTTGTACTGCTTACAATGCAAATCGCCCCGTTTTGCAGATATTTCCTTTCAAAACTGTTGTTCTTTGATTGAAAGAAGTGTAAATAAATAAATAAATAAATAAATAAGTGTAGTATCCAGAGGCTAAATTACGTCGAACTACTTGTCAGAAATTCTCGTTATTATTTTAAGGAGCCATGCTGCTCATCCAAGTGCATACCATATCTTAAGGAGCCAATATATTTAAGATAAAAGCAGCTAGTACAAGCCATGAGGAAATTCTGTGGGGTGAAATCTCATGTTGTGTACAATCCAAGCTTAATCAAAACAGTAAATACTACAGACGGAAGTTATATCCAAAGCACAGTAACGTTCAAACTTATAAGGCAATTCAAAAAGTGAGAAGACCTTAAAAGATAGAACAAGAATATGTAAATATCGTTAAATTTTGTTCTGGAGTCTGAGCGTAAAAGCCTGCAATGATAGGAGTACCTGCTTCAACTTCTCCTTTGTTTCAATATCAATGAGATTTCCTTCATCATCAAATTTCCTAGGAGGTTGGAATGCCTGAACAAAAAGCTCAGGTTTGTTGATGAAATGAAGATCCACAAAAACTCCAACTTGGCGCAGATGATACTGAGATCTTCCACCTCCAAAGCTTCCCGCAGCACTCACAATGGCTGCAGGCTTGTCGGCCCAAACATTTGGGGGCTGAGATGCCCAGTCAATTGCATTCTTCAGAAGGGCTGCAAGTAGCAAAATGGAAAAATAGACTAGTGAGACATATTTGACTTTTAAAGGATATTACTCATTCAAATTGAAGGTTTTGTTGTTAAAAACAATGAACTATGCAAATAGTCTTGCTATTTATTCCAGATGCGGATGGCAATGTATTCAACTAGGTCCTAGGCTACTGCATTCTTACCCAAAAAACCATTAAAAAAAAGGGCAAGATCAGGAAAGAAAAAAAGATCACCTAGTAAATCTAGTTAGAAGGGTTCCATTTTCGGGCCCAAACAATACGAATAAGATGAGATGTTTTTCAGGATTGGATTAGAACATGATTATTTTTCAGTGAGAAAAAAATGCAAAATACTAATCCATTAAAGAGCAACAAAACTTCCGCTACACATTAAAGTAGACTAGCTTTCTAAAAATTGCTTAATAATAGGAGCTTTATATATATCTTAAACCTATCAATAATGTATCAGGAAGTTTGATCGTAACTCCTGCAGCGAGACTCTAGTCTTCCACTAAAAAATGAGACTGATTGTTCTCGTTGAATAAATAAGATGCAAGAACAATGTTCAAGGTTGATGGCGAAGCACCAGTCTTTTTCAAGGATCGATTGTCCTCATATAATAATTAGATCTGATGAGAGATGCCCGAGGTTAAGAATCACTATGAGGGGATCCAATCTTCCTTTGAAAATGGGTCTATTATCAATGTTGAGAAGATTAGATCCAAGGTAGATGTGATAACTTGCCATCAACGAGGTCATGCGGAGATGATCGTGGAAGGAGGTTCCATCAATAACTTGGTTTTTAAGATCAGGTCTATGACCGAGTGGTCGACGAAACGCATTCCTCCATCTAGCTCACCCGGGCTTGAATCCCCTAACTGTCCCTTAAAAAAAAACTTGGTTTTTTATAATTTTGATTTATTTTTATCAACCTTTGCTTTTTATTTTCATTTTTCTCATCTTTACGCCAAATTTTTTGGTTGCATGATCGTTCACATGCATATGCTTCACCCAAAAATTGTTGGCACATATTATCTCATTTTGTGTGCTAAAAGAAATATAATTTTTAAAATTTTTATGCTATAATTATGAGATTTAATATTTGAAGAATTTCTATGATCAAATTAATTAGAGATTAATTTAAGTGTCTCATTTTTAAGCACTTTATTCTAGAAGAGCATATATATCAAAATACATTATAATATTTCTTTTCATCCAACTCATAATCACAATCACAACGAATCACTTTTTTCCCTCATAGAACTCCCAATCAAAGAGAAAAGAATATATATATCTTTCTCTCCCTCATAGAACTCCCAATCAGATTGATCGCTTTCTTTTCCCTCTTGAAACTCTTAATCAATCATAAGAATCAAGACCATAAATCGAAGGGGAGCGGGGGTTAGAGAAGAAATCAAAATATTACCGGAAAAAGAGTAATTGTACTCTGGGGAAGCAAAGAGGATGCTGTCAGCTCCTAGGATCTTGCTGCGAAAGGAGTCGATGGTGGGAGGGTAAGTGCCGTTGACCTCGAGGTCCGTGTTTAGCAGAGGAAGCGGAGAGATGTCCACATGCTCGATCTGCAAACCTTCCAATTCAATAGACTCGCTGCAGAGCTCGATTGCTTCATATGCAACGGAGATATTTGCTCATCAATAACAAAGATGTAAACAGAGGAAGAAAAAGAGAAGACGAGGATGAAAGGACAGTAGATAGAGAGAGAAAGGCAAAGATCGCTTCGGATGAGACCGCGATTGAAGGAAGCCTTGCGAAGGGAGCCACAGATTGCCGCCACTTTGATCACTTGATTCACTTGATTCACTGCCATTAATCTTCTCTCCTCTCTCTCTCTCTCTCTCTCTCTCTCTCTCTCTCTCTCTGTTACATATTGGATGGTAGTCGTATGCCAAAGTATGATATTTGAGGCAAAATTCCCAGCCTTTTGGAAAGAGAAATTCGGCTTGTGGCGGGAGGAGAATGAAGGGTTGAGGTGGGCCCAAACGAGTTCAGAAGTTTTGAACCGGAATTTGGAAAGAGAAATTTGACTTTACATGAATCATAATATTTAATATTAGGCAAAAAAATTTTAATCTTTCTAATAAATATATTAGAAAATTCTTTCAATTAAAAATATCTTATTTTTTTATAAACAAGATTTAAAGCCAACTTTTAAATAGAGCATTTTTTCCTTCCTCTTTTAGGCTTCTAATGTATTATTTGTCTCTAATAAGTAGGGGTGTTAATGAGTGATCCAACATGTCAGTCTGATCAATATGATTGAAAATTTTAAGTTCGGATTGACTCGTTTAATAAATAAGTCATATTCAAATATAACATTCTGACTAGTTTATTAAACGGGTTAGTCCGACAACCCAATTTTGACCCGAAAAATGACCTATTTAATATTTTTTCTTAATTTTTTTTAATTTATTGATATAATCTTCTTATTTTTTATCAGTTAATTTAAATATATGATTAATAAGCAAATACAAATATTTTTTAAAATTAAAATGGGTAATTGGGTCGAGTTCGGGTTGCTAGCAGGTTGGATTCGGGTTCAAATTTTGACCTATTTATTAAACGGGTTAGATTGAGTTGATCAAATTTGGGTCGAATCAATTTCAGGTTAGACCCGAATCCTACCTATTGACCCATTTTAACACTCCTACTAATAAGCTTTGAGCTCGACAAAATTTTAAAGTTTATATTTCTATTTCTTCCTAGTTGTTCAAGACTAGTCATGTTATATATTTGCTTATTAACATTTGAATAGTCATTTTCATTCTAAATCTTAAATCCAAATTGCATTAGACATCACATTTTTTATTTTGATCTTGTTTGAATAATTTTCAAATCTTGCTCAGATCTCAAATAAAGTTCAAATAATAGTCAAAAAATATTTAGAGCCAGTTTTAATAAAAATCGAAGATGGTTTAAAGAAAGTTTGCAAATTATTTAAGTATGATACAAATAATGTTCAAATTATATATATATATATATATATATATATATATATATATATATATATATATATATATATATATATATATATATATATATATGATTTGAATATGGTTTGAACTGTTAGTACACGTGTCATTAATATCTTTGTCCACGTTAGGATCTTTCTGTACCTTCTTGCTTATCTCTTCTATATATCTCCTTGTGTTATAGTCTGTAGGGTGAGATATACAAGATTCCTTTCCATTCTCTATTTCGTTTCTTCCTCCCTGCTTCGTCTCCCGTCTCTGCTTCTGCATTCTCATGGTATCAGAGCAAATCTGCTCCACAGCATCCAACTAATTTCATGGCCGAACAAGGATCCACGGTCTCCCATCGCACGACATCATCCTCCTCTGCTGCTATCACCGAGTTTGTCATTCCCCCTTCCCTCAAATTCTTAATATCTAATATCAAGAATCTTGTTCCTACTCAACTCGTCTCCGAGAACTACGCAATTTGGCGATTACAACTCTACCAACATTCCTCTGTGAACGGCTTCCATGGCCATCTTACTGGTCTAGATGCTTGTCCGTCGGAGTCCTCAGCTACAGAACACAATCTATGGACCCTCATCGATCGCAATCTTGTCTTCGCTCTTCTTTCAACCATCTCGCCTTCAATTTTACCCTACGTCATCACGCTCACCACAGCCCACGATGTATGTATGGATCACACTAGAACACCGCCTCCAACCCACTAACCGTTCCTGCATCATACAACTCAAGAATGAGCTCCATCAAATTCAGATGAAGGATCACACAATGCAACAATATCTTGATCAAATCAAGATCCTCGTTGACAACATTGCAGTCGCCGGCTCCACCATCGACACGGAAGATATAGTTCTCTACATACTCAACAGCCTTCCCACTATCTACAACCCCTTCAAGACTGCCATACGCACTTCTCTTCAACCTATTAGTCTCGACGATCTTTACTCCTCATTATGCAGCGAAGAAATCAACCTACAGCACCAACATCTCCAAGAAACTTCACAATCCGAGGCGACGGCATTTCTTTCAAACTGGACTTCCAACAGCCGCGGAAGACTCAACAGGCCTCGTGGGAAACACTTCAATCCCCGCCAGCCCTATTCTGCAGACTCCCAACACCCGGCCAAGAACACATCCAACAGACCAAATTGCCAGATCTGCGGCAAACCAGGACACTCGGCACTTAACTGCTGGCACCGCTGCAACCTTAATTACGCTCCCCCTCCAATCCCAAAGAGCAGTCAAACAGCAGTTCTCCTCTACCACAGACTGGATCTTGGATTTTGGCGCCTCATCCCATCTCACCGTCGATGCCTCAAACCTCCAGCAGCTCACGCCTTACAATGGTCTTGAGTCGGTATCTATTGCAAATGGAAGCAACTTACCAATCCAAAACTCGGGTCAAGGCATCTTACCATTACCCGAGTCCCACCGTAAGCTTCATTTACGTAATATTTTATATTTTCCTTCTCTTTCTCATAACTTGCTCTCCGTTTCTAGATTAGCTTCTGACAACAATATTTCAGTATGCTTTACCGCTAATGAGTTTTCTATAAAGGATCGTCAGGACAATAAACCGCTTCTCCGCGGTCGCAAATGCAATGGACTGTAACGAATCAAGGCTCCTTACCCACCTGGCTCCGCTGCCTTAACGGCTTCCTGCACGTCCACATCTCTATGGCACTCTAGGCTCGGCCACCCCCATACCCGTATTCTACACGACTTAACAAAATCCATTCTAGATCTTAAAAAGTGTACTTTTCCTTTAGATGCTTGCATATCCTGTAACATTTCCAAGAGTCATAAAATTTTCTTTCCTAAAAGCACTTCTACTTGTACAAAGCATTTTTAAATCATTCACTCGGACGTTTGGGGTCTAGCACCAAACTCTTCTATGAATGGCTTTTGTTATTACGTTATCTTCATAGACAATTTCTCAAGATTCTCCTGGCTCTATTTACTTCACTCCAAGAAGAAACCTTCGCCAAATTTCAACAATTCCATAATTTAATAACAAACAACTTCAATACTAACATTCAGACCCTCCGATCTGACGGTAGAGGTGAGTATATAAGCCATGTCTTTCGGAATTATCTAACACAGAATGGTATTACTCACCAAATTACTTGTCCTCACACTCCCGAACAAAATGGAACTGCCGAACGGAAACATAGACATCTCCTTGATCTGACTCGCACTCTTCTTCATGCCGCTTATCTTCCCCCCATATTTTGGGCCAAAGCCATATCCACTATAAATTACCTCATAAATCGCCTACAAAACTCAGTCATTCACAATCAAACTCCTTATTTTCGGCTACACGGTCACCAAGCATCCTATACCCACCTTCACAAATTTGGCTGCCTATGTTTTCCCTGGACTCAACCGTACGGCCCGAACAAACTATCACCACGATCTCATGAATGTGTCTTCCTTGGTTACTCCCACACAGCACAAAGGGTATCACTGTTTCAATGTCCAAACCAATCACATCTACATATCTCGACACGTCAAATTCTACGAGCATCAATTCCCTTATAAACCAACTTCATCCCCTCAAGTCCATCCACCACAGCACCCAACCTACTCTCCCCTCACGCTAGTTCCCACATCCAAAATCCTCCCACCCGTCCAGCCTCCTCAAAAACCCAATCCCACCCTTCAGTTCACTGACTCTCCACCTCCTCCATCCAGCAATAGTTCCACAAACAACATCCATAACTCTCCCAACCAATCTGTCAAGTTCTGCCACCCCATGCAAATGTGATTACGATCAGGTATCTCTAAACCAAAACAAATCATCGACCTGTCTGTTATTCCGCAAGCTGACAACCCTCCCACCTCCTACGCCCAAGCCTTAAAACACAAACACTAGCGTGCAGCCATGTCCTCCGAATACCTGGCCCTTCAACAACAAGGCACATGGTCTTTGGTCCCACCACCCAAGGACAAACCTATTCTAGGCTGCAAATGGACATTCAAGACAAAACTTCATCCCAATGGTGAAGTCGCCCGATACAAAGCTCGGCATGTCGCCCTAGGATCTCACAGGAATTCGGTGTCAACTACACTGAAACCTTCAGCCCCGTAGCTAAAATGGTCACCATTCGCATTCTGCTTACAATCGCGCTCAATCATTATTGGCCGGTCACCCAACTCGACGTCTCGAACACCTTTCTTCACGGAGACCTTCCCGTCGAAATTTACATGAAACAACCCATCGGTTTTGAACACTCTCAAAACCCGTACCATGTCTGCAAACTCCACAAATCGATCTATGGATTAAAACAGTGGCCTCGCCAATGGTTCCAAAAGTTCACTTCCTTCCTATATACACTAGGATTCACTTACAGTGAAGCCAATCCATCTCTCTTTTTTCTACATCAAAATGACACTCACGTGTTTATTCATATCTATGTAGATGACATTCTCATTACAGGCAATAAAAACACAAAGATACAAGACACCCTTCGAAAATTCCACTATGAGTTCAGTCTATAACAACTCGGCGACATTTCTCTCTTCCTCGGCATTCAGGTGATCAAAACATCCAATAATTATTTCTTAACTCAACAACACTATGCAAGCGAACTTCTTAACCTTGCAGGTTTCTCCAATTGCAAATCATCACCGACACCCATGGCCTCCAAACAAAGCAATCTGCAAGACGATCAAGACTATTCAGATCCGACTCTCTTCCGCAAGCTAGCGGGATCTCTACAGTACCTCTCCATCACGAGACCCGACATTGCCTTCGCAACCAACTCGATCTGCCAACGCATGCACCATCCCCGCAACTGCGACTATCACGCCCTCAAGTGCCTTCTACGTTACATAAAAGGGACACTCAATTTCGGTCTACCGATCACACAAGGCGACCTTCATCTCCGAATATATACAGACGCAGACTGGGCAGCAGACTCGACCGATCTGAAGTCCACTTCAGGATACTGCACTTTCCTCGTTCCAAATCTAATCTCCTGGTCCGTCAAGAAACAAACAACAGTTGCAAGATCCTCAATCGAAGCAGAATATAGATCTCTCTCATCCGCCACCTCCAATATTCTGTGGCTTCATCGCTTAGTTGACAAATTTCAAATTCCTCAAACAGCACCTACCACAATCTTCTGCGACAACACCTCCACTATCGCCCTCGCCAATAACCTCGTCTTTCATGCTTGAACCAAACACATAGAAATCAATTACCATTTTATCAGTGGGCACATCAAGCAAGGAGCAATCAACATCGGGCACATTAGTTTGACGGATCATATAACAGACATTCTCATAAAGCCTCTCCCTGTAAAGCGATTTCAAGATCTCAGGACCAAATTAACCATTCGTTCACAGAATGATTAATTTGAGGCGGGCTGTTAGTACACGTGTCTTTAATATATTTGTCCACGTCAGGATCTCTCTGTACCTTCTTGCTTATCTCTTCTATATATATCATTGTGTAATAGCCTGTAGGGTGAGATATACAAGATTCCTTTCCATTCTCTATTATGTTTCTTTCTCCCTGCTCCGTCTCCCGTCTCTACTTCTACATTCTCATGAACATGGTTCAGATGCTATTTACTTTAAATATGATTATAAAGAGAGTAGAAAAAAAAAATTGAATATGATTCAAATATTATTTGAACACTCCTTTGTTGGAATAAAATTTGAATAAGATTTGAACAAGATACTTATTTTGTTTTGTTGCGTGCTAGAAAATTTGAGTCGGCATAGTTTATGTTTCACGTCTTAGCAGTGTGCAAAGATTTAGTACAAACAGATAAAAAAGATAAGACTAATAGAATTTTTTACATGGAAAATCCGGAAAGGGAAAAAACAAAGGGGCCTTGCCCAGTTGCAAAATTCACAAATATTAAGTGATATAAAGATCCTTCTTTCTTCACTATTGAATAAGAGGAAGAGTGCAAAGATCAAATATTCACGATGGACGATCTATGCCCAACAATAAAGCTTAATTTTTTCACGAGGAATTTTTGAAAACTAATGTCTATAAGGCTTTAATTTTTCCAATAGGGATTATACAAAGAAAATGTCCACAAGTGGAAAGTTATACCAAACAACAGGGTTAAATCTTCTTATTATTCTGAAGAAAGTGATGATTTTTGAAGCTGATCGTCGGTGGCGATGGTGGTTGTATGTGGCATATATAAATATCATTAAATTTTGTTATGGAGTCTGAGGGTAAAAGCCTGCAATGATAGGAGTACCTGCTTCAACTTCTTCTTTGTTTCAGGATCAATGAGATTTCCTTCATCATCAAATTTCCTAGGAGGTTGGAATGCCTGAACAAAAAGTTCAGGTTTGTTGATGAAATGAAGATCCAGAAAAACTCCAACCTGGCGCAGATGATACTGAGATCTTCCACCTCCAAAGCTTCCCGCAGCACTCACAATGGCTGCAGGCTTATCGGCCCAAACGTTTGGGGGCTGAGATGCCCAGTCAATTGCATTCTTTAGAAGGGCTGCAAGTAGCAAAATGGAAAAATAGACCAGTGAGACATATTTGACTTTTAAAGGATATTACTCATTCCAATTGAAGGTTTTGTTGTTAAAAACAATGAACTATGCATTGGAAATGTTTAAAGATGGCTTTGCAAATAGTCTTGCTATTTATTCCAGATGCCGATGGCAATTTATTCAACTTGGTCCTAGGCTACAACATTCTTGCTAATCAATCCTAAGAATCAAGACCATAAATCGAAAGGTGAGTGGGGGTTAGAGAAGAAAATCAAATTATTACCAGAATAAGAGTAATTGTACTCAGGGGAAGCAAAGAGGATGTTGTTAGCTCCTAGGATCTTGCGGTGAAAGGAGTCGATGGTGGGAGGGTAAGTGCCATTGATCTCGAGGTCCGTGTTGAGTAGAGGAAGCAGAGAGACGTCCACATGCTCGATCTGCAGACCTTCCAATTCAATAGACTCGTTGCAGAGCTCGATTGCTTCATATGCAACACAGATATTTGCTCATCAATAACAAAGATGTAAACAGAGGAAGAAAAAGAGAAGACGAGGATGAAAGGACAGTAGATAGAGAGAGAAAGGCAGAGACCGCTTCGGATGAGATCGCGATTGAAGGAGGCCTTGCGAAGGGAGCCACAGATTGCCGCCACTTTGATCACTTGATTCACTTGATTCACTGCCATTAATCTTCTCTCCCTTCCTCTCTCTCTCTCTCTCTCTCTCTCTCTCTCTCTCTCTCTCTCTCTCTCTGTTAGCTGTATGCCGAAGTATGATATTTGAGGCAAAATTCCCAGCCTTTTGGAAAGAGAAATTCGACTTGTGGCGGGAGGAGAATGAAGGGTTGAGGTGGGCCCAAACGAGTTCAGAAGTTTTGAACCAGAATTTGGAAAGAGAAATTTGACTTTACATGAATCATAATATTTAATATTTGGCAAAAAAAATTAATTTTTTTAATAAATATATTAGAAAATTCTTTCAATTAAAAATAACTTATTTTTTTAGGAACAAGATTTAAAGCCAACTTTTAAATAGAGCATTTTTGTCCTTCCTCTTTTTAAGCTTCTAACATATTATTTGTCTCTAATAAGTATGGGTGTTAATGAGTGATCCAACACGTCAGCCTGATCAATACGATTGAAAATTTTAAGTTCGGATTGACCCGTTTAATAAATAGGTCAGATTCAAATATAACATTCTGACTAGTTAATTAAACGGGTTAGCTCGACAACCCAATTTTGGCCCAAAAAAATGACCTATTTAATATATTTTTCTTAATTTTTTTAATTTATTTATATAATGTTCTTGTTTTTTATCAATTAATTTAAAATATATGATTAATAAGCAAATAAAAATATTTTTTAAAGTTAAAATGGGTAATTTGATCGAGTTCGGGTTGCTAGCAGGACGGATGCAGGTTCAAATTTTGACCTATTTATTAAACGGATTAGATCGGGTTGACCAAATTTGGGTCGAATCAATTTCAGGTTAGACTCGAATCCTACCTGTTGACCCATTTTAACACTCCTACAAACAAGTTTTGAGCTCAACAAAATTTTAAAGTTTCTATCTCTATTTCTTGCTAGTTGTTCAAGAGTAGTCGTGTTATATATTGGCTTATTAACATTTGAATAATCATTTTCATTCTAAATCTTAAATCCAAACTGCATTAGACATCACATTTTTTATTTCGATCTTGTTTGAATCATTTTTAAATCTTGCTCAGATCTCAAATAAGGTTCAAATAATATTCAAACAATAATCAGAGCCGGTTTTAATAAAAATCCAAGATGGTTTAAAGAAAATTTACAAATGATTTGAGTATGATACAAATAATATTCAAATTATATATATATATATATATATGAATAAGGTTTGAATATGGCTCATATGCTATTTTCTTTAAATATGATTATAAAGAGATTAGAATAAAATTTGAATATGATTCAAATATTATTTGAACACTCCTTTGTTGGAATAAAATTTGATTAAGATCTGAACAAGATATGTACTTTATTTTGTTGTGTGTTAGAAAATTTGAGTCGATAGAGTTTATGTTTCATGTCTTAGCAGTGTGCAAAGACTTAGCACAAACAAATAAAAATGATAAGACAAGAAGAATTTTTTACATTGAAATTTTGAAAAGGGAAAAGACCACGGGGCCTGGCCCAATTATAAAATTCACTATATAGTAAGTAATATAAAGATCCTCCTTTCTTCACTATTAAAGAAGAGAAAGAGTATAAAGATCAAATATTCACAGATGGACGATCTATGCACAACAATAAGGCTTAATTTTTCCAAGAGGAATTTTAGAAAACTGATATCCATAAGGTTTTATTTTTTTTCAATAAGGATTATAGAAAGTAGATGTCCACAAATTGACAGTTATACCCAACAAAATGGTTAAATTTTCTTAGTAATCTGGAGAAAGTGGTGATTTTTGAAGCTAATCATCGATGGCGGTGGTGGTTGTATGTGGCAATAGCTAGTGATGGTAATCGGAGTCAATGACTGAAAAATTCAAGAGAGCTCTCACTAGTTCTCTCTTTTCTCCTTTTTTCCTCCCCCCTCTCCTATGAAGAATGAGGGCCTCTTTATAGGTTTTTGGAAGTGGCATGCTCCATAAATATGGAGAAAATCTAGAACAAATTAGGAGTACTCCATCAGACGGTCCCTATGGATTCATTTGATCCTAGAGCTTTCATGAAGTATTTAAGTGCCTTAATGATGTCATAATCAAGTGATCTTAGGCTCGTTGGATTTGTATCGTCAAGCTACTTGATTCAAAAGTAATATGCTATATTTGAAAATCATTTGGTTACTAAATTAATGCTTTTAAGCTTTCAAGTATGCTTCAACTCCTTGATTTGAACCCATTTGGACTCGGATTAGACCGATTTTGGTGTCATTGGGTTCACCTTATCGAGATGATTAGTTTAACTATAAATATATAGAGATAAGAGTCTAGATAGTCCCAAATTTAATTTTGAAAGTTTTCAGTTCAAATATTCCTTGAGATTAGTGACTAATCAAGATTATTTTCGGAAACGTATCATTGCCCCCTTATTTTCATATATTAAAGCTTATTATGTCCAAAAATATATTTTTAATCTTTAGAAATCTTGTATTTTTAAAGAAAAGTTCTTTTTTTCTTTTTTTGTGTAAAAAAATAGTCTTATTATTATTATTATATGTATATATTTTTAAAATTTTTTGAATCTTTAATTTAAATTTATGTCATTTTCTTCATTTAATTCACATAACTCTCTACATTTAAGGTTATGTAAGTCTCTTCATTAAAGTCACATAACTCTCTTCATTTAAAATTATTTAACTCTCTTCATTAAAGTCACATAACTCTCTTTATTTAAAGTTATGTAACTGATCCTCTCTCTCACCTTCAAGTATAAATATCCCTTCATAGGAGAAGGAATTTACACCACTTCTCCTCTCCAATCTTCTCTTTCCAATATTTTCTTTCTCTTCTCCACTTATTCTTATATTAAAGTCATTCCATCATCTTGAATAGGCGGCACCCCCTATCAAGCTCCAATGCCCCTCTTTGTCTAGAAGAAGTTAATCTTGCTCATCTTTTCTTTCTCTTCTTTAATTCTTCTTATATTAGAGGCATTACACTACCTTGAATAGGAGGTATCCCCTATCAAACTCTAGTGCCCCTCTTTACATAGAAGAATTTGCTCTTGCCCCCTTTTGCTTCCTCTTCTCTTCTTCTTCTATCATCTATTTCTTCTTATATTAGAAGCATTCTATTATATTGAATAGGTGGTATCCACAACCAAGCTCTTGTGCCTCTCTTTGTGTAGAAGGAGTAGATCCTATCTTTCTTCTCTTTCACTTATCTACTTCTTCTTATATTAGAGGCATTCCACTATTTTAGATAGGTTGTATTTCTTATCAAGCTCTAGTGCCTCTCTCTGTGTAGAAGAAGTGGCTCATCTTTTTTCTCCTTCTATTCTCTATTTCTTCTTACATTAGAGGTATTTTACTTTCTTGAATAGGTGATATTCCCTATCAAGCTCCAGTGCCTCTCTTTGTGTAGAATGAGTTGCTCTTATTTTTCTTCTATACTTCTTCTTATATTAGAGGCATTCCACTGTCTTGAATAGGCGGTATCCCCTATCAAGCTCTAGTGCATCTCTTTATGTAGAAGTCCCGATGAGAGACCATTCTCCCCTCAAACTACTCATGATAAAAGAAGATCAACCACCTCATGTACAAAATGATGATCAAAAGAGATCTGATGGCAGTAGCACCCAGGAGGAGACACGGTGATAGTTAGTGGATAAGACAAATTTGAACGATGGTTGATGGTCTGAAAGAGATTCAGTGATCATAAGTCGATCCTTTAATGTAGGGAGTCAGACAATATGTTTATAGTATTGGTCAAATGATGAAAGCTTAACAAAGGTGGTTAAGTAACATTCTGATATTGTCCATTTGGTAGTGAGTTGATGTAGATAATCAAGTTGCATTTTGTTAATACCACTGCTAAATCCAACATTTTCTAAAATCTATCCCATCAGTTCTTAAATCACTGCGGAATGTCGTTGCAGCGCATTGCAATTACAACAGGGATGCAGCAATTTTAAAACTGCTGCAAAGAAATTTGTGTCGTTATAACCGCCGAGATAAGTCAAAAATTGTGTTGCAATAGCCCTTTTTGGGTAGTGTAGCTCAAGTGAATTGATAGTTTGAAAGCAATGATAGCATCAAATTAATGAGATGATAGGGTGATGACATGACAAGACATCTAGTGTGGTGAAGACTTAAAAGTTAATGATGTCAATTGGATCGATATAAAAGGAAGTGAGGGAGTCTATGAGGAATTTGGTTTGTAGAGATGATTGAATAGAACCTATGCAGCATCGACACCCATTTGTGACTACACAAGGGTCTTTTTTGCATGCATGCTAATGTATATATGGGGTTGATTGCTAAAGGTTAGCTAAAGGAGTACCAATAGGACAAGAATTTCAAACATCCTAAGTCAGATATGACATACCACCTCCAAGGGTGCCCAAGGACATATGTAGGTAGCATTAGGCTATTCTATGGGTTGGTTAACCTTCCATGCCACTTTGAGTGGAAACAATTAGGGAAGGGCTATTCAATAGAAGATCTATTGAAGATAAAGTGTTGGTTAGACAACATATAAGAGACAAGTGTGGAAAGTATTCACAAAAAATTATCTTATACATGGTTGTAATTGAACATGGCCTCGCATAGTGCACCAAAGCAAGCACGAGGCTCAAATAGACGATGGCGGATTGAACAAATAGGTCACCAAGCATCCTAGATGGCAAGTGAATTAAGAGATCCTTGATGGGGATAACCCAAAATGGGGAAAAGAAGATGACTATTTAAGCAAATGGAATTCAAATAAGGGCTATGAATACTAACAGTTTGAGGGACCAATGGCATTAGTAGTAAAGACTCGGGAGAGAGAAGTATGGCTTGGCTTGAGAACTAGGTAATCAGAGATAAGGAAAGAGAAAAAACTAATCAGTCATATTTTATAAAAAAAATAATAATTTTATAGTTAATTGCTTCATTTTGTTACATATATATTACATATAATATTTTATTTTTCTTTAAACCAAATGCTGCCTTAAGTTTTCTTGAATAAGAATATAAAGCCATTGGCTATATGTTTCCACATGTGCCTAATTGACTAACACTACAAGTGTTATGTCTAACAGCCATCTTTCTGGATTGGCTAAGGCTTCATTTTGAACAGCTTTTAATCACTGCTTTTTATAATTAAAAACAAAAAAATAAAAAAAAATTGATTTAAAAAATAATAAGAAAGCTGTCTCAAACAAATCTAAATCTACAAAGATCATCGCATACACGTAACCAATATATGGGCCATGCAAATGATAGTAAATGCCCACAATTACTCTTCCTATTTGAATTATATGCTTACTTCAAAGGGAAAAAAAAATATACATATGATGACTTCTTAACAGAAAATCAAACATGATGAAATTAAATATTGTGATGTGTTCTATAAAATTAAAATTTTAAAAATATATTTTATAAAATATTAAAAGACAACATAGTTTCTTACAAATATGTTTATATTTCCTAATTTAAAATTATCTTTCATAAATTCAATCCTAATTTCTAATTTTTTTTAATTTTTATTTTATCAGAACACATTACAATTCTAAATTCATTTTAATCAAGGAAATAAATGAGAATATTTTAAGAAAATCTCATTTTCATTTTAAAATAAATATATTATTTGCATAATCATTCAATTATTACATAAAAATATTTATGTATAGATATTAGTGTTTATATATAATACCATGATAATAACATTGTAATGGTAATTTAATTTTTCTCTTATTATATTATATTTATTTTAAAATTATTTCTAATGTTATTAAATATATACTTACTAAATTTTAATTAAATATTCTCCCATTTTTACCTTCAATTATTTTTTTTCTAAGTCAAAGCGCCCACATTTTTCTTCCTCCTCCAAGTCTTTCTTATACACAAACCACACAAACAACCTCAACATCTCCACCTCTCAAACTCTCCTACCCATTCTTCACCTCCCATCTTCTTCTCATGGGAAACTCCCTTATTTCGCCCTGCTTCCTCCCCAACTCCACCAAAAACTCTACCACGAAGCTCATCTTCTGGGGAGGCGCCACCCACCTCCTCTCCGGCCGCCACCTCGCCGCCAAACTTCTCTCCCACTTCCCCAACTGCTCCATCTTCCACGCTGACTCTTTCTTCATAGGCCACCCCATCCCCACCCTCTCCTTCTCGGATGAACTACTCCTCGGCGAGACCTACTTCATCCTCCCCGCCGACCTCCTCCCCTTTAACACCCTCACTGCCAACTCCCTCGCCCTTCTCAACGGCGGAAAACGGTGGCCGCCACCCCCGATGGCTAAGTTTCCGTTCGAGTGTGTGAAAGGGGAAGATGGGAGGAAGGCTGTGAAAGTAGTTCCGGAGTTCATCATGGAGATGATCACCGTTGATGATAGAGGCGGAGAGGTGCAGGTCAGTGAAGAGATATGCAGCACGCCGGAGCTTAAGAGGCATTATGAACAGCTAGTAGTTGGGAATAGGCTCTCATGGTCACCGAAGCTGGAGACTGTAAGTGAAAGAAAGGTGAGATCGTCTCCTTGCAGATTCTTCGGTTTGGATAACAGAGAGAGAGAGAGAGAGAGAGAGAGAGAGAGAGAGTGAGTATGCGTTGTATTGTTTGGATAAAATCTTTTAGGTTTTGATGTTAATTGAGTTGCTTTTCCATTATTTGATTTCAGCAGGTTAATTTTGTTGAGGGATATTGTTACAGCAGCCAAAGCAAAATATTAAAAAAGTTGTCAGACTTTTCATCTATCTAACGACTAAAATTTTCTTGTACAAAAGCTTTGAATTGGGAAGTAAATCATTTTTCTTGATTACTTACTACTTTGTTTGGAATTGAATTGCCAGATCTTTATTTGTTTGTTATCCGTAATTCATGGTGAAAGGAATAGTAGAAACAATTGCATGAGGAGCTCGGAGCTCATGATTATTAAAATATATTAGGAGTGTAATTAAGAGTAATTTTGACTTAAAACATCTGACTTTTTGTAAGAACTGGAAGGTGGTGTAACAGCAGCAAGGGAGAAAACGAATACAGCAATGAAACAGTAAAATTCAGATAATAGAAAGCAACCATAAGCTTCCTCTAAGTCAATGATTTTGTTCAATGGCCTGTTCCGAGCGAGGTCAGAGATCTAGTTCATGGGCCATTTTTTATGACTTTTTTTTTCTAATAGTTCTCTTGTATTGTGTGTGCTGAGTCCTCTATTTGTTCATTCATTGAACCTATTTTAAAGTCAAAATAAGATATATATATATATATATATTGATGCTATATTGTTATTATTTATTATTATAGCTTCGTAAAGTAAGCATTTGATTTTTCAGAGCAGTATGTTTTCTAATAATGTTATTATCATGAAAAAAATCTTACATGAGGAATATAACTAATACTTTTTTTCCTTAAAAGAAAAAAGAAAACATAAGAAGAATTGTTTAGTAATTTTTACAAGTTTAGTGAATAAGAAAGATTTTCTAAGAGATTTAAGGTTTTGTTTGGGATAATTTTCTTACTACTTTCTAAAGTAGATTTCTAGAATAAAATTTTTTTGTAAAAAAAATTGTTTTTAAAAAGTAGTACGAAAACTATCTCAAACAAAGCCTAAGTTAATAAACGGCTTATTATCTTCATATTAGTATCAACTAGCTATATAGAGGTTTATTAGTAAGAGCTAATGAAATATGATGATATTTCAATAATATTTAAGAATTACATGATACATATAAATATAAGTATTTAAGATGGCGTATCATTTTTCGAATGCTAGAACATTCGTGATAGTGGAGAGAGGATTTATTGGTATGGCTTCGAACAGAAATTCCTCATAAAATTAGACGAGTTATATGTAATGCACATGAAACAAAAAAAATTTGTATGGATATTTGAAAAAGAAAATTAAAAGAATTATAGGACTTGGCCTAATTAAAATGATCCAACTAATTAAGATTTCGTTTGAGACAACTTTCTTTCTACTTAATGAAGCAGTTTTTTAGTAAAAAATATTTTGAATTAAAAATTTTTCTATTAAAAAGCTACTTCATAAAGTAGTAAAAAAAGCTGTTCCAAAGCCTACCTCTTATCTGAAATTATAAAGGACCGTTTTAAAGAATAAAATGTGGCCTGCCTTTTGGGAGTTGCCACATGGGCATAAAGGAGAGGTGGCGCTCGAAGAGAGGGCAAGCCATCAATATGAGATACTTCTCATCTTAAGAGAGAATAAGCACTATTGGATAATTCTTGAGAGCAGAATGCATGGAGCACCAAGGAGATAGGGGAGAGTTGACAATTCTGTAGAGAAAGGAATAATGCAAAAGCATATGAAAAGTACAAAAATGCATTGCATAGGGATGTTCCACATCATTCTGCATGGATTGTGCATAGATAAAAGATGAAAGATGAAGGATAAAAGAAGGAGAAGTAGAGGAGAGTTTCTCTCCAATTATATATGTATGTTCCAATATTAACCATGGAAATCCTCCACATGATTCTGGATCATGAATATTTATAGCGGGGTACTTCCCATTTTATTTATATGAGTGCTTTAATCCTTTAACAATGAGCTATCGTGTGACATTATGTACTCCAATCAACTTAGAAGCTAGCAATAACAAGACATCCATCAAACAATGTGGTAACAGTTTTAGAGGCGATAATAATGATAGCTAAATTTTGAGACACTAATTAGGACAAGTTGGCTGAAAAGCGTCATTATGAAAGCCAATAACTTAGTGCTAATCAGAAATTAGTTTGTTTATTAAAAAAAAAAAATATTTGATAGATTACAATAGAAGATTGATCAACACTGATCAATGCGTTCTATATATTTATGGGATCAATAAAAGGCATATTATTAAGTTTAGCATAGATTTCCCTTACATAACTTAAAATAAGAGTAGGCAAGATTTATTTAAATTTTGAAGATTTGGATCTCCCAAAACCCAACGATCATTGTAAAGTGATAATTTATTAAAATAGTTCTAAACCACTATTATATGTTACTTCTTTTTAGCAATTTAATGATAACAATTAATGATATTGAAAAGAGGCAACATGTAATAATAATTTAGAATCGCCATTATTGATTAACGATTCATTATAGTTTTATATCGGCAATTTTGACCCCTATGAGCTCATTTGGAGTTAGTTGATCATCATTTTCAGCATATTCATCTGTTCTAGATTGAATGATGGAAATACATATTTAGATGGCTTCAATGATTTATCATTGATTGGTGAGAGTGGACAAACTTATTTGTCTGGTTTCCAATCAGCTAGTTTCTTGTGTAATATCAAGCAGGTTTCTTATGTGTCTCTAGATTTCTAGCAGTTGTCATAGTAGGGCCTTTATTTTTAGAAGATTTCATTAGATGTATACATACCTTGGGATATGACTATGGAGTTCTCCAAAGTTGTTGGAGTGCTTTAATCTCCCATTATGATTTTCTTTTGTTTTTGCTTCCTTTGAACATTACATAATACTTCTCGAATAGATGGGAGGGTATTTTATTCAAACATTCTTCAGCAAATTTCATTAGGATTTTCATATAATCTGAGAAGAACTTCAGCTATTCAATATTTCTCAACAATTCTTCGATACTTGAGGGCATCTACTAAACTGTTCCAATCTAGCTCTATAAACACATCCAACTATAAAGAGTGTTATGATATTGAGTGCCAGAGAGATCAACTTATTGAAGATCATGGAGGAAGCATTTGATTTCGAGTAATTCAGCGGTAATCTCATTACCTAAGTAAGTCCCTTTTGTAGCTTCCTAGATTGTCTCAGACTGTCAAGTTTTGAATTTTTTATCTTCCTTTGTAGTAGGTTCGACTGCACCTATTAGATAATTAGAGGCGAATCTATAGTGGTGGCCCTGGGGGATGGACCCCCATTGGCTCAATAATTAAAATTAACTCATTTAAATTATATTAATATAGTCATTAATATGTATAAGATTAAATTTAATTCCTAAAACTAATCAACCCCTCCGCCTTTTGTCTCTCTCTCTTCTTTATTTCTCCTCTCTCTCTCTCTCTCTCTCTCTCTCTCTCTCTCTCTCTCTCTCTTTTCATGCAATGTTATATTAGCAACCACCCATGCACGACAGCTTTATGAGTACACGAATTGTTGTACTGCTTACAATGCAAATCGCCCCGTTTTGCAGATATTTCCTTTCAAAACTATTGTTCTTTGATTGAAAGAAGTGTAAAAATAAATTAAAAAAAAAGTGTAGTATCCAGAGGCTAAATTACGTTGAACTACTTGTCAGAAATTCTCGTTATTATTTTAAGGAGCCATGCTGTTCATCCAAGTACATACCATATCTTAAGGAGCCAATATATTTAAGATAAAAGCAGCTAGTACAAGCCATGAGGAAATTCTGTGGGGTGAAATCTCATGTTGTGTACAAGCCAAGCTTAATCAAAACAGTAAATACTACAGACGGAAGCTATATCCAAAGCACAGTAACGTTCAAACTTATAAAGCAATTCAGCAAGTGAGATGACCTTAAAAGACAGAACAAGAATATGTAAATATCGTTAAATTTTGTTCTGGAGTCTGAGGGTAAAAGCCTGCAATGATAGGAGTACCTGCTTCAACTTCTCCTTTGTTTCAATATCAATGAGATTTCCTTCATCATCAAATTTCCTAGGAGGTTGGAATGCCTGAACAAAAAGCTCAGGTTTGTTGATGAAATGAAGATCCACAAAAACTCCAACTTGGCGCAGATGATACTGAGATCTTCCACCTCCAAAGCTTCCCGCAGCACTCACAATGGCTGCAGGCTTGTCGGCCCAAACATTTGGGGGCTGAGATGCCCAGTCAATTGCATTCTTCAGAAGGGCTGCAAGTAGCAAAATGGAAAAATAGACTAGTGAGACATATTTGACTTTTAAAGGATATTACTCATTCAAATTGAAGGTTTTGTTGTTAAAAACAATGAACTATGCAAATAGTCTTGCTATTTATTCCAGATGCGGATGGCAATGTATTCAACTAGGTCCTAGGCTACTGCATTCTTACCCAAAAAACCATTAAAAAAAAGGGCAAGATCAGGAAAGAAAAAAAGATCACCTAGTAAATCTAGTTAGAAGGGTTCCATTTTCGGGCCCAAACAATACGAATAAGATGAGATGTTTTTCAGGATTGGATTAGAACATGATTATTTTTCAGTGAGAAAAAAATGCAAAATACTAATCCATTAAAGAGCAACAAAACTTCCGCTACACATTAAAGTAGACTAGCTTTCTAAAAATTGCTTAATAATAGGAGCTTTATATATATCTTAAACCTATCAATAATGTATCAGGAAGTTTGATCGTAACTCCTGCAGCGAGACTCTAGTCTTCCACTAAAAAATGAGACTGATTGTTCTCGTTGAATAAATAAGATGCAAGAACAATGTTCAAGGTTGATGGCGAAGCACCAGTCTTTTTCAAGGATCGATTGTCCTCATATAATAATTAGATCTGATGAGAGATGCCCGAGGTTAAGAATCACTATGAGGGGATCCAATCTTCCTTTGAAAATGGGTCTATTATCAATGTTGAGAAGATTAGATCCAAGGTAGATGTGATAACTTGCCATCAACGAGGTCATGCGGAGATGATCGTGGAAGGAGGTTCCATCAATAACTTGGTTTTTAAGATCAGGTCTATGACCGAGTGGTCGACGAAACGCATTCCTCCATCTAGCTCACCCGGGCTTGAATCCCCTAACTGTCCCTTAAAAAAAAACTTGGTTTTTTATAATTTTGATTTATTTTTATCAACCTTTGCTTTTTATTTTCATTTTTCTCATCTTTACGCCAAATTTTTTGGTTGCATGATCGTTCACATGCATATGCTTCACCCAAAAATTGTTGGCACATATTATCTCATTTTGTGTGCTAAAAGAAATATAATTTTTAAAATTTTTATGCTATAATTATGAGATTTAATATTTGAAGAATTTCTATGATCAAATTAATTAGAGATTAATTTAAGTGTCTCATTTTTAAGCACTTTATTCTAGAAGAGCATATATATCAAAATACATTATAATATTTCTTTTCATCCAACTCATAATCACAATCACAACGAATCACTTTTTTCCCTCATAGAACTCCCAATCAAAGAGAAAAGAATATATATATCTTTCTCTCCCTCATAGAACTCCCAATCAGATTGATCGCTTTCTTTTCCCTCTTGAAACTCTTAATCAATCATAAGAATCAAGACCATAAATCGAAGGGGAGCGGGGGTTAGAGAAGAAATCAAAATATTACCGGAAAAAGAGTAATTGTACTCTGGGGAAGCAAAGAGGATGCTGTCAGCTCCTAGGATCTTGCTGCGAAAGGAGTCGATGGTGGGAGGGTAAGTGCCGTTGACCTCGAGGTCCGTGTTTAGCAGAGGAAGCGGAGAGATGTCCACATGCTCGATCTGCAAACCTTCCAATTCAATAGACTCGCTGCAGAGCTCGATTGCTTCATATGCAACGGAGATATTTGCTCATCAATAACAAAGATGTAAACAGAGGAAGAAAAAGAGAAGACGAGGATGAAAGGACAGTAGATAGAGAGAGAAAGGCAAAGATCGCTTCGGATGAGACCGCGATTGAAGGAAGCCTTGCGAAGGGAGCCACAGATTGCCGCCACTTTGATCACTTGATTCACTTGATTCACTGCCATTAATCTTCTCTCCTCTCTCTCTCTCTCTCTCTCTCTCTCTCTCTCTCTCTGTTACATATTGGATGGTAGTCGTATGCCAAAGTATGATATTTGAGGCAAAATTCCCAGCCTTTTGGAAAGAGAAATTCGGCTTGTGGCGGGAGGAGAATGAAGGGTTGAGGTGGGCCCAAACGAGTTCAGAAGTTTTGAACCGGAATTTGGAAAGAGAAATTTGACTTTACATGAATCATAATATTTAATATTAGGCAAAAAAATTTTAATCTTTCTAATAAATATATTAGAAAATTCTTTCAATTAAAAATATCTTATTTTTTTATAAACAAGATTTAAAGCCAACTTTTAAATAGAGCATTTTTTCCTTCCTCTTTTTAGGCTTCTAATGTATTATTTGTCTCTAATAAGTAGGGGTGTTAATGAGTGATCCAACATGTCAGTCTGATCAATATGATTGAAAATTTTAAGTTCGGATTGACTCGTTTAATAAATAAGTCATATTCAAATATAACATTCTGACTAGTTTATTAAACGGGTTAGTCCGACAACCCAATTTTGACCCGAAAAATGACCTATTTAATATTTTTTCTTAATTTTTTTTAATTTATTGATATAATCTTCTTATTTTTTATCAGTTAATTTAAATATATGATTAATAAGCAAATACAAATATTTTTTAAAATTAAAATGGGTAATTGGGTCGAGTTCGGGTTGCTAGCAGGTTGGATTCGGGTTCAAATTTTGACCTATTTATTAAACGGGTTAGATTGAGTTGATCAAATTTGGGTCGAATCAATTTCAGGTTAGACCCGAATCCTACCTATTGACCCATTTTAACACTCCTACTAATAAGCTTTGAGCTCGACAAAATTTTAAAGTTTATATTTCTATTTCTTCCTAGTTGTTCAAGAGTAGTCATGTTATATATTTGCTTATTAACATTTGAATAGTCATTTTCATTCTAAATCTTAAATCCAAATTGCATTAGACATCACATTTTTTATTTTGATCTTGTTTGAATAATTTTCAAATCTTGCTCAGATCTCAAATAAAGTTCAAATAATAGTCAAAAAATATTTAGAGCCAGTTTTAATAAAAATCGAAGATGGTTTAAAGAAAGTTTGCAAATTATTTAAGTATGATACAAATAATGTTCAAATTATATATATATATATATATATATATATATATATATATATATATATATATATATATATATATATATATATATGATTTGAATATGGTTTGAACTGTTAGTACACGTGTCATTAATATCTTTGTCCACGTTAGGATCTTTCTGTACCTTCTTGCTTATCTCTTCTATATATCTCCTTGTGTTATAGTCTGTAGGGTGAGATATACAAGATTCCTTTCCATTCTCTATTTCGTTTCTTCCTCCCTGCTTCGTCTCCCGTCTCTGCTTCTGCATTCTCATGGTATCAGAGCAAATCTGCTCCACAGCATCCAACTAATTTCATGGCCGAACAAGGATCCACGGTCTCCCATCGCACGACATCATCCTCCTCTGCTGCTATCACCGAGTTTGTCATTCCCCCTTCCCTCAAATTCTTAATATCTAATATCAAGAATCTTGTTCCTACTCAACTCGTCTCCGAGAACTACGCAATTTGGCGATTACAACTCTACCAACATTCCTCTGTGAACGGCTTCCATGGCCATCTTACTGGTCTAGATGCTTGTCCGTCGGAGTCCTCAGCTACAGAACACAATCTATGGACCCTCATCGATCGCAATCTTGTCTTCGCTCTTCTTTCAACCATCTCGCCTTCAATTTTACCCTACGTCATCACGCTCACCACAGCCCACGATGTATGTATGGATCACACTAGAACACCGCCTCCAACCCACTAACCGTTCCTGCATCATACAACTCAAGAATGAGCTCCATCAAATTCAGATGAAGGATCACACAATGCAACAATATCTTGATCAAATCAAGATCCTCGTTGACAACATTGCAGTCGCCGGCTCCACCATCGACACGGAAGATATAGTTCTCTACATACTCAACAGCCTTCCCACTATCTACAACCCCTTCAAGACTGCCATACGCACTTCTCTTCAACCTATTAGTCTCGACGATCTTTACTCCTCATTATGCAGCGAAGAAATCAACCTACAGCACCAACATCTCCAAGAAACTTCACAATCCGAGGCGACGGCATTTCTTTCAAACTGGACTTCCAACAGCCGCGGAAGACTCAACAGGCCTCGTGGGAAACACTTCAATCCCCGCCAGCCCTATTCTGCAGACTCCCAACACCCGGCCAAGAACACATCCAACAGACCAAATTGCCAGATCTGCGGCAAACCAGGACACTCGGCACTTAACTGCTGGCACCGCTGCAACCTTAATTACGCTCCCCCTCCAATCCCAAAGAGCAGTCAAACAGCAGTTCTCCTCTACCACAGACTGGATCTTGGATTTTGGCGCCTCATCCCATCTCACCGTCGATGCCTCAAACCTCCAGCAGCTCACGCCTTACAATGGTCTTGAGTCGGTATCTATTGCAAATGGAAGCAACTTACCAATCCAAAACTCGGGTCAAGGCATCTTACCATTACCCGAGTCCCACCGTAAGCTTCATTTACGTAATATTTTATATTTTCCTTCTCTTTCTCATAACTTGCTCTCCGTTTCTAGATTAGCTTCTGACAACAATATTTCAGTATGCTTTACCGCTAATGAGTTTTCTATAAAGGATCGTCAGGACAATAAACCGCTTCTCCGCGGTCGCAAATGCAATGGACTGTAACGAATCAAGGCTCCTTACCCACCTGGCTCCGCTGCCTTAACGGCTTCCTGCACGTCCACATCTCTATGGCACTCTAGGCTCGGCCACCCCCATACCCGTATTCTACACGACTTAACAAAATCCATTCTAGATCTTAAAAAGTGTACTTTTCCTTTAGATGCTTGCATATCCTGTAACATTTCCAAGAGTCATAAAATTTTCTTTCCTAAAAGCACTTCTACTTGTACAAAGCATTTTTAAATCATTCACTCGGACGTTTGGGGTCTAGCACCAAACTCTTCTATGAATGGCTTTTGTTATTACGTTATCTTCATAGACAATTTCTCAAGATTCTCCTGGCTCTATTTACTTCACTCCAAGAAGAAACCTTCGCCAAATTTCAACAATTCCATAATTTAATAACAAACAACTTCAATACTAACATTCAGACCCTCCGATCTGACGGTAGAGGTGAGTATATAAGCCATGTCTTTCGGAATTATCTAACACAGAATGGTATTACTCACCAAATTACTTGTCCTCACACTCCCGAACAAAATGGAACTGCCGAACGGAAACATAGACATCTCCTTGATCTGACTCGCACTCTTCTTCATGCCGCTTATCTTCCCCCCATATTTTGGGCCAAAGCCATATCCACTATAAATTACCTCATAAATCGCCTACAAAACTCAGTCATTCACAATCAAACTCCTTATTTTCGGCTACACGGTCACCAAGCATCCTATACCCACCTTCACAAATTTGGCTGCCTATGTTTTCCCTGGACTCAACCGTACGGCCCGAACAAACTATCACCACGATCTCATGAATGTGTCTTCCTTGGTTACTCCCACACAGCACAAAGGGTATCACTGTTTCAATGTCCAAACCAATCACATCTACATATCTCGACACGTCAAATTCTACGAGCATCAATTCCCTTATAAACCAACTTCATCCCCTCAAGTCCATCCACCACAGCACCCAACTGTTTGATTGAAAAAATATAGTTTTGAAAAGTGTTTTAATTTTCTTTGGAAAATGTTCAATTTCTGGAATTTTGATTTTATAATCGAACACTTATTATGAATGATATATCACCTCGAAAAGTGAACATATCATTCCCTAATAGGTTCAGATTACAAATCTTTGAATTTATCTGATTATCGTAGTCAAACTCAAGGAGAAACAACATATGATCCCGAAAGATCAGAATGATGTTTAATCAACTGTTTGACTATGCTAATCTGAATAGGATCATTAATTTCATAATCATAACTATGATTATAATTGACATATCTATCCGAAGAAAGAAGATATCAATCATTATTAGTTTGAATATGAAAATAACGATCGCCAATTTTTTTGTTTTGATTTCCCAAAAAGAATCAATTAAAGGTTTTGAAAACTTGATTTTGAAATCTGGTCTGGGTTTCTAAATCTCCTACGAGCGCAAGCCCTCGTAGTTAATTACATCGTAGGAAACCAGAAAATTTCCTACGAATACTCTCGATTAAAATAGCGATACGAACTTTATTTAAGATTTTCAAAGCTTGATATCAAGGAAGGTTAAGGGACTGAAAATTCAACAGGGATTGGTTCAATATTGAACACTTATTTATGGAGTCAAAGGAGGAAGGGTAGGAGGTGTTTTGAGATTCTGAATTACTTCAGAAACACCTCAGACTATCCTAAGTGTTGGGTTTGAATTTGATTGAAAGAGATTTTTAATTCGAATGGTCAATTTTATTAGAAAGTGGGAATTAGATTCCCGAAAGATTGATGTCTTAAGCTTGAAGATATGCTTCAGAACCTAAGTCTAAAATGGGTACTGAAAACCAGTGACCCAGAACTTAGCTAATGCAATGCAATCTGGACTTACCCCGGCCTGGATTAGGGAGCCAGCTAAACCACCTAAACGCTTTTAAAACCATGAGTCAAAGTCTTTTAAATGTAGAGTGGTTAGGGATGTTATTTAAGATTGGTTTAAAGAATTGGGGTCGACATCTAGAGCAGACCCTAATTGACCCCTTAACATATGTTGGGTTAAATGTCTAAATAAAATGCAATTAAAATTTAGACTCAATTTTTAATTTGTATCTAATACAATGCATGCTAGTTGACTCGATGAAATGCTTAAATCAAAATGTAGCAGTTTTAAAACAGGCTTAAAAATAGGTTTTATCCTAAAGATTGCACAACATCCCCTTGGACAGAACTGCACCCTAATAGGTCAGGTGGTCTGCCAGAACCCGCAGGCGGGGAGGTGCCTAACAAGGTAGAGAAAAATTAATATGTATGCATGAAAAACTCCCGGCGAGTCCGGGCTTACTTCTTAAGAGCGTTAGAGTTTCTATCTGAGCTTAAAAATTTTAATTTTTGTTTAAATAGAAAAAGTTAATGACCGTACCCTCACGAGCCTCCGATCGGGTTCCAGGCTAAATCAAAATCGACATGCAATAGCGCCAAATAAACTACTAAAAACATGCGGGTCCTTAATCGCAATCAACATCAAGTAATCAAATCAACATTTAATTAAATTAATTAAATAAATGCTCAAACTGAAAGTCCATAGGCAAGTGCCCTTAATAATACAACCCAGGGTCTGCAGTAAAGTAAAGTGGCCGGGTACCACTGACTACAACCCAGATTCTACTCCTAAGACTCAAGTGACTTTGAGATTTGAGATTCTTCTCGTTCTTCACTTCTTCATTTCCTTAGAACTCCTTGGATCGTCGGGTCTGGATATCCAAATGAAAAGAAACTCTTCCTGAATATGGGTGTTATCTTTTCTCTTTGGATACTTGAACTTCATCCTAATTTGGATCTCCAAATGGATAGGAACTCTCCCCTAAGGGATGTTCCTTCCTCTTTGGATTCCAAATTGGATTTTAAATGTCTCAATCTCAAAGTACTTTAAATAATACAACTCGAAATCAAATCAAATTACATCAAATTGAAATTAAAAATCTAGACTCAACAACCTGCAGGGTTATCCTAATAATCAGCAGTTTATATTTGACATCCCAAGCAGTTAATATATTGAAATTTAAATGCTCAAACCAGCCACACTTGGCCATGCTCTTTTTGATTTAAAGGGGGACTTAAGCATGCTTAGCACCTGTGCAATTTAATAATCATGATTTTTTTGCCCCCTTTAATTTATGCCCTGTATGAGCATGGCCACCTGCATAAGGTTGAATTAGTACAAATCGTTCCTAGCCTAGGGGTAGATCTAATCGTACAATCAATCACATCACAGAGTGCATTAAATAAATAAACAATCACATCAATTCTAATACTAGCAAACAGCATGCAGTAAAAGCTCAAAAATCCGGCACACAGCAGAAAAGTAAACACCGGCCTAGCCTAAGACTAGAGTTGGTTGTCCTAGCAAACCATCTAAAGTGTGTGAGATAGGCTGTGTGGCTTTGATATGTCCTAAATAGGCAATTGATTGAAGTTATTTAAAGTTCTAGTTGGTTGAAGGCTTAAGGGAAGATTTAATTTGAATTTAAATATTAATGACTTGAAATCGATTTTAAACTTAATTTTAATTATTTGTTGGATATCACCTTTGTTACACACCGAGGCCGTGAAGTTTATTTCACCTTCCTTGGGGCTAATTTAATAGCCTCGTAGGCCTGGGTTACCCAGTGGTACCCGATATAATTAAATGATTTGAGTTTGATTAAGGTTTAAAGGTTGATTAATTTTAATTAGAATTAGTTGGTTGCTGGTTTTAATGTTGATTTAAGATTTTCTGGAATTTTGAATGATTTATTGAATTTTGGTATTTTCTTGATTATTTTAATGATTTAATTAAAGGGTCAAAATTTGACTTTTTGATTTAAAGTATTTTCTGGAAAGTTAATATTTTATTAAAATACTAGACCTTAATACGATCAGTTAGACAGTAAGTACACTAAAATTGGATTTTTCTAGATTTTATTATGAAGGTTTGAAGTTTTGACTTGATTTTGAACTAAGTTTGACCAAAAGTTGACTTTTTCAAATTTGTTTGATTTCTGGAAACTTTACATTTTTAATAAATATTAGACCTTAATATGAGTTGTATGCCTTTGAGTTTGCTCAATTTGGAGTTCATTTGAATTAGTTATGAATTTTTGAAATTTTGAGTATTTAATGAATTATTTAAATTGTTTAAGTAAAACCATTTTTATGATTTGAATCCAAATGATCCCCAAACTCCTTGAAATCAACTCCAAAGGTCAGGAATGACTTAAGGAGTGATTTCCAAGTGTTTGGAAATTTTCTGGAATTTTTAATTATTTTTAATTAATTAATTTAATTTAATTTCAGATTTCAATTAAAGTTAAATTAAACTTAATTTTGAAGTCCAGTCAAGGGGCTTTTATTTTTCATTGATTAAGGGTTTGATTCTGGTCAGTTAGAGGGGTTAATTGTATTTTTTGGATTTAAATTTGATTTATTAGAATTTCTGGAAGGTTTAATGGCTTAATTAAGGTTTAAGTTTGATTAGGTTGATTAAGGGGCTTAATGACTTCAAAATTCAGTGGGGAAATTTCCTAGGGCTTAAAGTGTCACTAAGTTTAAGTGTTCAAGGTCTCAAGCCAAAATGAGGTGTATCCTATTTATGGGAAATATTCTAAGTTCTCTAAATCAAGTCCTTAATTATTATCCTTAATGACACTAAGTTAAATAGGTTCAAATCAAAGCTCAACTAGCCCTTAACATAACATGCATGATATGCACATACATAAACATAATCAATCCTAAGTCTAAAAGAGCCCTAAGACTAGGTGGTGGGTGCATCCTTAGCATACAAGCTTAAGAAAGATTTAACCAATTAAAAGACTTAATCAATGAACAATTAACAAGATCAATTGCTCATTGATTAATGATCAACTCTCCCACATTAATTCTATTCATATGCTCAATCTATGTTTAAAATTCCAAAGTAGATCTCTCAACCTAAAGGATTTAAATACATAGATATTATTTCAAAATAATTTTAAAATATATATGCTTGACCTATATATGAAACTATATAAAAAAATAGGTTTTAAATCTAAAATATTTAAGATATGATTAGGGTAAATTCAATAACTAAATGAGAGATCTATTGATCTACAAAGGCCATTTGAAAATAAGCTTTTAATTCTCAAAATAATTGGCTTAGTATTTAATTAGATATTAATTAAATATTAAAATAATTAAGTAATTAAAATTAATCAAGTTTTGATCTCTGAAGTTAATCTTAAATTAAAGTGCTTAATTTTCTGAAAATTTTGATATATTATACTTAATTTTCTGATTTAAAATGAATTTGATTTAAATTTTTGAAGTTTAAATAGTAATTAAATATATTTAAAATAATTTAAAATCAATTGCTACTTAAAATAATCTTTAAATTAAGTTTAAATTGAATATTAGATATTTCTGAAATTTTAATATTATTTAAAATAATTTTAATTGAATTTTATTTAAGTTACTTGAATTTAATCTAATTAAATATATAAACATTTGAATAATAAAAAAAAATGAAATATATTTTAAATTAATTTTAAATTCAAATTAAATCATTCTAAAAGATATATATATATATATATATATATAACTTTAATTTCAGAATGTTTGAATTATTTAAGTTAATGCTCATTAACTATTTAAATTAATATTAATTAACTTATTAATTAAACCTTTAAAATTTATTATTCTTAAATTATCTAAAATATATAATATATTTTAAATATATTTTTCTTAATTTTAAATTAAAGACTTTTTAAATTCTGAAATTTTGATATATAATATTAATTTTTTTTTATTTTAAAAAAAATAAATTTTAATTAATTTTATAAAGAAAATAGAATTTAAACTAATTTGAATAATGATTTTTTAATCATTATTAATGATTAGGGCGGCGGATTGCCACGTGGCGAGCAGGGATACGCTAGGACAAAAGCGAGCGGCGGCGGTCAGACACGCGTCGCCCGTCGGACGCTTTACGCGGTTTCATTAAACCACGTAAGCAAGAATCCTAGCCGTTAATCTCGCGCGGTAATGAACGGATGGCTGTGATTCGGTTGGACGAAGCATCCGATCAATCAACTCTTCCGCGTGCTCGAATCAAATGACGGAACGGCGAGATCTTAGCCGTTGATCAAGAGATCAATGGCTAAGCTCTCGCACAGTGAACCGAAAGCACGTACTAAGCCCTATAAATGATTTTTTAACTCGTTTGTTCGATATACTGGATCAAATTCAATAAAATTTAAAACACAGAGAGCCTTTATGAAGAGCATTAATGTGGACTTAAAAATGTAGTTTAAAACGAGCTTTTCGAGAAGCTAAATTACCCTAAATGTCCTAAACTAGGGTTTAGGATTCTCACCTTGATAATGGACGGTTTAGACCGTTCAAGATGTCTCTGAACTTGTTGTTTGTCCACGTTACTTTCCTTAGTTGAGATCGAAGCTAGAGGAGCTACGGATTGAGAGGAAATGGACTTGGACGGGTTTGGGGCTTAAATGGCCGGAGGATGGTCGCCGGCGAGCTCCTGGTGGCCGGGTTTTGATCAGGGAAGCTTAAGGAGACTGTAGGAAGCTCAAATGAAATCTCAGAGGGGCCTCCGAATGTTGGAGTAGTGAGAGAGTAGGATTTTAAGAATGAGGCTCTCTCTTAAACTTTTGCCCTATTCAACCTTCTCCAAATGATTTGGATGGCTGAGATCAATTTGATGGTTTGCTGTGATGTTGCCATTTGTCCCTAGGCAGTTACCATAGCAGAGAATAAAGGACTATAAGGACAATGACTTGGAAAGCTCTTTTGTCCTTTAGTGCACATGGGGCTACTTAGGAAAAGTTTTTGCTTGAATTAAGGCTTAAATAGAGTTTAAATAGGGCTTAAGAAGCTTCTGGAATGAAGTTAAATTGCTGGAATGGCTGGAGTTTGATAAGATTTGGGTTTAAAGGGTTTAATCAAAAGTTTGGAGCATTTGGAGGCTACTTTGACCCTCCATTGACTGTTTGACCAGTCAATGGGTCAAAGTGGCTGATGTGGCATGCAAAGTGACACCTAATGACTGATTAGAATGATATGAAGAAGAGTTAAGTTTTTTTTAAAAAAATTGAAACTTGAATACAATTATGGGAGTTTGAACAAGTTTGACCAAGTCAAAAGGGATTGACTTGGTCAAAATGACCATTGCATGGATCATGTTAAATTTAGAAAGGTTCAAAACATATGATGGAAGAGATTTTTGAGATTTGAAAGATTTGATTGAATTGAATTTGAATATGAACTTTAGATTAATCTAAATGGATTAGATTTGATCAGGTCCAGCTCCAGTTGACCAAGTCAACTGGTGATTGTGCAGAGGTCCAATTAGGTTTAAATCACCGAGGGAAGTGTCCCAGGGAGTTTTAATGAGGCTTGAAGGGATTTAGAGTTTGATTTAGTGTAAAATAGCTTAAGGGTTGAATTGGTCAACCTGAGTTGACTTGATCAACCAGGTTGACCCAGGGTTAGGGTCTGGACTGAATCATTTTCAAATAGTATTTGAAGTCTGGTAGAAGTGGTTTAAGGGTTTAAATAGGTCATTTGGGTCAAATCACCTATTTGAACCCTTAATGGGCTTAATGGGTCAACTGTGTTGACTTGGTCAACCAGGTTGACCCAGGGTCAGTGATTGGGTCCAACCAGTTCAGAATGGCATTCTGAGTCTATTGGTGGTGGTCTCAAGGTCTGGAGAGATCATTTGGTCAAAATGACCTGTTTGGGCCCTTAATGGGCCTTTTAGGTCAACCCTGGTTGACTTGGTCAACCAGGTGGGTCCAGGGTCTGGAAATGGGTTAAACAGATTTGAAATGACATTTAGAGACCAATGGAGGTGATCCTAAGGTCAGAGGAGGTCATTTGGTCAAAATGACCTATTTTGACCCATAAAGGCCTATTTGGTCAAACTAGGTTGACTTGGTCAACCAGGTTGACCCAGGGGCTGGAAGTGGGTCCAACAGGTTTGGTTTGACATTTGAAAATTGTTGGAAGTGGTTGCATTTGATTTGGAGCTCATTTGACCAAAGTGACTATTCACACCCCATATGGGTATTTTGGTCATTTTGACCCCTGGTCAACTGGGGGTCAAATTGAGTCCAACAAAATGCAGTTTAATGCTCAATGGGTCATAATCAAGGGTTTGGAGATGATTGGAGGCTTTGGAGAAAGCTCCAGGGTCAAAATCCACTGGGTGGCAGGTCCAGTGGCATAGACTGTAAATATTTGAAGGTTTTACAGCCTTTGGATTTCAATTCAATTTCTGAGGTTAGAGATCTCAGAATGAGCTCAAATTTGGAGTGTTGCCTCTAGAGACATGTCACATCAGTGTGGAACTGACAGACCTTGAATCAGAGGTCATTTGATAGGGTTTTGAGGTGTTCAAAAATTTGCTGGAAAAGGCTTTCAGGACTTAGACCTTTGGCCTTGGATTTGAATCTGGAAATCTGATTTTGAATTGGATTTTGAGCTTGAATGATAGGATTTGAATTAAATTTAGATTGAATTGAAACTTGGATTGATCTAGAAGAATCCTAGGGTTTAGAATAGGTCCTAGGGTCCAAATCAGGTTAAGGGAATCCTAGGGTCTAGAATAGATCCTAGGGACTGGAGTCTGGAAAGATTCTAGAATCTAGAAGTCCTAGGGAAATCCTAGGATCTGGGGTCTGGAAGAATCCTATGATCTAGAAGGATCCTAAGATCTAGGAATCCTAAGATTCAAGATGTAGAAGGATCTTAGGATCTAGAGTCAGGTAGAATCCTAGGGTCTCGAATAGATCCTAGGGTCTGAAGTCTAGGAAAATCCTAGAATCTAGAATAGTCTGGAGATTTGATTGATCTGGGGTCAGGATTGATTCGAATTTGGATTGATCTAGGATTAGATTAATCCTAGGGTCAGGATTAAATCCTAAGGATTGGAATGATCCTAAGGTCTGGATTGGTCCTACTAAGCTCATACAAAAATGAGGTCAACAAATGGACCCCCAATATGTGTAATAGAATGTAGTTCTATTGCACATATTGGTGTTGACCGAATAGAATGGTCAAGTCTGGAATTTTGATCCTAAGGGAATGAGAAATCTATCCCTGGGGAATCGGAGTTTGAATAGATACTAGGGTAGTGCTAGGAAAAGCGTACTCTACCACTAGTGGGTCTGGTCCTAAGAGAAAGGAAGAATCTATCCCTAAAGGAGAAGGAAGTCTGGGGTATCGTATAGAAAGGAAGAACTCCTAACTATATAGGTTTGAATCTAGATTTGATTATAAAGGAAAGGAAAGACCTAACCCTAGAAGATTGAATTTGGAATTTAATTCTAAGGGAAGGAGATCTTAACCTTAGAAGTTTGAATTTGAAATGATACTAGGGTAGTGCTGGGGAAAGCGTACTCTACCACTAGTAGATCTAGTCCTAGGAGAAGGAAGAAAACCTATCCCTAAGAAAAAGAAAGCTTTAATGATCATGTAGAGAGGAAGAATTCCTAACTACCGAGGATCGAGTTTGAATTTTGATACTAGGGCAGTGCCACAAGGGGCGTACTCTACCACTAGTAGATCTAATCCTAGAGGAAGCGAGAAAACCCTACCCCTAAAGGAAAAGAGGATCTAGATGATCATATAGGAAGGAAGAATTCCTAGCTATAGAGGATCAGGTTTGAATTTTGATACTAGGGCAGTGCCTCGAAGGGCGTACTCTGCCACTAGTGGATCTAATCCTAAGGGAAGGAAGAAATTCCTAGCCCTAAAGAAAAGAAAGCTTGATTGAGATTGATTCCAGGACGGTGCCATAGAGGACTTACTCCATCACTAGGAAGTCTAATCCCAAGGGAAGGAAAAAAGAACCTACCCTAAGGAAGAGAGGACTGGATTTTGAAATTAAACCCAGGACGGTGCCATAGAGGACTTATTCCATCACTGGGGAGTCTAATCCTAAAGGAAGGAGAAAATCCTGACCTTGAGGAGAAGAAAGTTTAAATTTGGAATTGAAATTGAATCCAGGACGGGGCCACAAGGGACTTATTCCATCACTGGGGAATCAAATCCTAAGAGAAGGAGAATACTTACTCTAAGGAAATGAGAACTGGATGATCTCATAGGAAAATAGTATTGCTCCCTATAGGAGATCAGGCTTAAAGTTTTGAATTTTGAAACTAGAATGGTGCCGCAGAGGGCGTTATCCATCACTGGAAGATCTAATCCTAAGGAAAGAAAGCACGATGACTCACATCTATCCTTAAGGAAGAGAAGGCTAGAGGACCCTGAGGGAAGAAAGTATTGCTTCCCGTAGAAGGTCGAATCTGGATTTTGAACCTAGGATGGTGCCACAGAGGGCGTGCTCCACCACTAGAAGATCTAATCCTAAGGAAAGAAAGCACGATGACTCACATCTAACCTTAAGGCAAAGAAAACTGGAAGAAGCTAGGATGGTGCCACGAAGGGCGTACTCCATCACTAGCGGATCTAATCCTAAGGATAGAAAGCACGATGACTCATATCTAACCTTAAGGAAAAGAAAACTGGATGATCCCGTGAGAAGGAAGCATTGCTTCGCACAGAATCGGAGCTAGAGTGATCGTATGTAAAGGAAACTTGCTTTACATAGAGGATCTGGTCTGGATGATCGTATATAGAGGAAACTTGCTCTATATAGAGGATCAAGTCAGGATGGTCGTATATAGAGGAAACTTACTCTATATAGAGGATCAGATCAGGAATGATCATATGTGAAGGAAACTTGCTTCACATAGAGGATCGAGTCTGGAATGATCATATACAGAGGAAACTTGCTCTGTATAGAGGATCGAGTCTGGATTGATCGTATATAGAGGAAACTTGCTCTATATAGAGGATCAGGCCTGGAATGATCATATGTGAAGAAAACTTGCTTCACATAGAGGATCGAGTCTAGAATGATCATATACAGAGGAAACTTGCTCTGTATAGAGGATCGGGTCTGGATTGATCGTATATAGAGGAAACTTGCTCTATATAGAGGATCTCAACTAGAATGATCATATGTGAAGGAAACTTGCTCCACATAGAGGATCGAGTCTGGAATGATCATATACAGAGGAAACTTGCTCTGTATAGAGGATCGAGTCTGGATTGATCGTATATAGAGGAAACTTGCTCTATATAGAGGATCAGGCCTGGAATGATCATATGTGAAGAAAACTTGCTTCACATAGAGGATCGAGTCTAGAATGATCATATACAGAGGAAACTTGCTCTGTATAGAGGATCGGGTCTGGATTGATCGTATATAGAGGAAACTTGCTCTATATAGAGGATCTCAACTAGAATGATCATATGTGAAGGAAACTTGCTCCACATAGAGGATCGAGTCTGGAATGATCATATACAGAGGAAACTTGCTCTGTATAGAGGATCTAGTCTGGATTGATCATATACAGAGGAAACTTGCTCTATATAGAGGATCAGGTCTGGAATGATCATATACAGAGGAAACTTGCTCTGTATAGAGGATCGGGTCTGGATTGATCGTATATAGAGGAAACTTGCTCTATATAGAGGATCTCAACTGGAATGATCATATGTGAAGGAAACTTGCTCCACATAGAGGATCGGATTTGAATTCTGGAAATTGAGAATTGAATGATTTTTGAATTTGAATTTAAAGATGTTTGAATTTGAAACTTGATTTGACAAATTTGAATTTGAAGGTTTTTAAAACTGTGATGTGTTTTGAATTTGATTCGAATTGGTTTTGAGTTTGAAAATTTTGAATTTGAAATTTGATTTTAATTGATGTTGAATTTGATTTTGAATTTTGAATTTTGATTCTGTTTGATTCGATTTTAATTTGTTTGAATTTGATTTTGAATTTGAAGTGTTTTGACTTTAATTTTGAGTTTGACACTCATCTGGCATGGTACTTCCTGAAGAGCCTCCCCAGTATTTTAAAAAAAATTGGGTGGCACTCTTCAGGGTTGATCAGTCAAAGGAAATTTCCTCAAAGATCGTCATTAAAAATGAACGATCCAGTCAACATTGACTCAAAATTTCCATTGAGTTTATAATGGATTAGAAGTGGTCTACAAAAGACTACGACCAAGTCTCCTACTTGGGGAGTTCTAAAGTGACACAACTTATCAATAACTTGAATCAAATGTGACTTATGAACTTTCAAACTTTGCTGAGCTTAATCTGATTTTTATTTGAGGCCCTCGAGCTCTTTGAATTGGAGTCGGGCACTTTGCTCAATTATAGTTTGATTTTGAACAACAAATCCCAGCAAAGGAAACTACGCTTCTAGATCAGAATGATCTAGGACCCAGCACAGGGTGTGGCTTGATTGTGAACGATAATTTCCAGCATTATAAAATACTCCTCTAGTGGGATTAAACTTGGACCCAGCATAGAGTGTAATTTTATAAGGAAGGCCTAGTAGGAAAAAATGCCTATGTGTAAGGACTTACACACATTTCTCAAGGACCGGATTTAAATTTTCAAGAATAGAAGATTCATTCTTTTTATTAGCAAACTTCCTCTAGCAATTTGGACCCTGTCGGAACGACAAGCGGGCACAAATTCAGAAGTACAGTGAAAAGTTTGAGTGACTCCAACTAACTTGAAAAGGTTCAAGGATTTAGGTTTTGTTGACCCAGACCAAGTTTCGTAGAAGCTAAACTGGGGTCTCCCTTAAATATTTTGAATTAAAATCAATTTCAAAGTGGTTTAAGTCAAGTAGAGAAATTAAATCTTTTCAATTCTCTTGCACAAGAGATTTTTATATCTTGATAGAATATCGATGCACGGTGAAAATTCTGGATTCAAGACTTTCAAAATCAAGCAATTTAAAATTGACTGGGTCTTTTGAGATTGAAGAATTTAGCAGAAGGGAGCCTCTTTCATTCTTTCCTTTTTCTGGTGGCGCACACTGCGCATCTTTTGATTTATAGTGCACTTTGCACTGTTTCTTAACTTGTGGCGCCCATTGCGCATCTTTTAACTTTTGATGCACTTTGTGCATTTCTTGATTGTTGGCACATTTTGCGCATCTTTTAAATTCAATTGAATTTAAGAGGAGGCTACACCTTCTCTATTTCAATACCGGGATTACATCTCAAGTATAAGAGAAGAAAACTCATTCTCTTATGCAAGGACGAATAATCCTCAAGGTAGGACCCAGTCTTTTAAAATGAATATTGGCTTGACTTTTGAAAATCATTGAACAAATTTTAAACACGCAAGAGATGTCTATCTAAGATAGAAAATTGCGAGATGATTAAAAAGATTTTCATTTCAAATATCAACTTAAGTTCGATATCGATTTAACTCAACAATCGAATCAATCCCACAAAAGAGGTGGGAGGGAGGTGTATTCAAACATTTGGAGTCAACTACAACTTTCTCCTGCTTAAGACTTCAAAATAGAGGTCAATTTTCATTAAAAAGATAACTCAACTATCTTAAAAGTTTGAAATCAGTACACTTGAGAAATTGAAAGCTTTTCCTTAAAAAGAAATTGCAAATCTAGGTGGCAAGACCCCAGTAGTACGGAATTAGATTCCTACGATCTCCTCGGAAAGAGAGACTATTATTGGGTCTGCGCTATCCTTAGAAGTTGCTGCATCACTTTAATCAAAAGATTTATCTCGATAGGATCCCGTTGAAAGTTAAATTTTAACGGTATCACTATCTGACAAAATCTTAGATTATTTCCCCTCTCTTATCACTAGTGGTCTAGTAATTAGGAGAGTGGCACCCCGAGTGATTTCTACACCTCCTCCTCTCTAGTTGATGTAGTGGGACACGTATAGAAACGTGACCTAACATCATCTAGTAGAGTGGACGGGTCATAACCTTCAACTGGGGGCCTAGGGCCTGGTGCTGGAGTTTGTTCAGTTTTGGCTTGATTGATTCTCGCCATGTAGTAGTCGAGAAGGTGTATTGAAGATTGTGCTCTCGTTTCTACAACCTCCCTCCTTTGAGCAACAGGAGAAGGGTGGAAATGATTTCCACCAGGGAAGGGGTTCGTAGAAGGAGCAACAAACTTTTGATTGGCCTCAGACTTGACGTGCTTTAAGGCTTTCGCCTCAGCAGTCTTCCTGGCCTTAACAACCTTCTTTCTGACTCTACGAAGGTAGTTCTTCATTTTGTTCTTGCTGACCTTGCTGACGACAGGGGTACTAGAACTTGACCCGATCTCAGGCTGAGATGGTAGTTCTTCTATCATTATTGACTTCTGGTTGTTATCCTCCTCAGTAGAAGATACAGTGGGTAAAGGGGTGACAACAGCCTCCATCTCGGAGATGGGGGAGTCAACTCCTGACCCTAAAGTAATCTCAACCAAAGGGACATTCCTTCGTATTCCCGCAGACAGATCAATCATTTCTTCTCCGTCGACTGATAACTTGAAGTCTTGGAATTGCATTTCAAACTGGATGAAATTACCAGAAGTGATTCCTTCGACTATCAAGTTTCTATCTAGAGAGAAAATGAGTTTCCCAGCCATTTGAGTGCTTAAATCCTGAAATTAATGAACAATGATTTGAATTAGTTAATTTTGAATTTGAATTTGAATTTTAAACTTAATTAATGTTATTCAGAATTTGATAATTCAATCATGTTAAGTTTAAATTCAAAATAGTGGTTTGTAGAATTGACACGGACTTAAGGGTTGAACCTGACACTTTCGCTACACCAATTAACTTGGGGCAAAATGTCAAAGTTCAAACTCAAACTTGAATTCAAAATTGAAGTTAAAATTTGAAGGGACAGTAAAATTCAAACTTAAGGTTGAGATTATATTTTGAATCAAAGTTGGATTTAAATTTGAACTTAAGGTTGAAGTTGAATTGATCTTTCTTCAAATTCCGTGACTCAACAGATCGAGTTTCGCTCAATCATATAGGTACACAGAATTGATATGAAAGATTCAGGGATCGGGCTCGACTCTTTTCATTTCACCAATTGACTTGGGTCGAAATGTCAAAATCCCGATCAAAATTGAATCGACTTTAAATTGGAAATCAAATTCAAATTTCAGGTTGAAATTATGTTTGGATTCAAAGTTAAATTTGAATTTGAGGCTCAAGTCAAATGAGTCTTTCTTCAAATTTTATGACTCAACAGACTGAGTTTCACTCAATCATGTAGGTGCATAAAATTGATATGAAAGATCCGGGGATCGGGCTTGACTCTTTTCGTTTCACCAATTGGCTTGGGTCGAAATGTCAAAGTCCCGAATTTGATCTTGAAATTAAATTTAAACTTGAATCTGGAATTAAAATCAAATTTGAATTCGAGGTAAAAATTGAATTTAAAGTTAATGTTGAATTTGAATTTGAATCTTAAGATTAAAATTGAATTCGAAGTTCAGGTTGAAATTGAGTTTTAATCGAGATTAAATTCAAATTTGAAACTGGATTTACACTTAAGGTTGGAATTGAACGGATCTTCTTCAAAATTTGGAACTCAACATATTGAATTTTGTTCAAATATGTAGGTGTGCCAAATTAACCTGAAGATCCTAAGGCTTGACTCTTTGCACCCCACCAAGCAATTTATGGGTGAAATGTCAAAGCCCAGAATTGACTAGAGAAATTTGAATTTGAATTGCATGTGTTCATCTACAACGGAATATTGTAGAAGACACATAACAACGACGATTGAAGTTGATTTGAAAGATTTTCCTTGACTTTTGAAACTAAAAAATGTTAAGTTTTATTTTCAACATAATAGTTAACAAAATTCAAGGGAAAATCTAGAAACCTTGACTTGACTCTTTCGCCACATTGACTAGCTTAGGGTGAAATGTCAGAATCTAGGTTGAATTAAAGAAATTTTGAACCTGGATCTTTGAGATTGAGGGATTTTTTGCTTAGCATGCTGTGACTTATTCGCATGCGAGTTTGCAACATATGCAAAAAGATTTTGACAAGCTTGGCTTGACTCTTTTGCTCTACCAATAAACTTGGAGGCAAAATGTCAAAACCAGACTTGGAGGGAGGTTTCCTACACTCACCTCTCTTTTCACATGTCTTAATTGAGTTGGCCACACTCACCCAAGGAAGAAATGGGAGAGGGACCAACGGAAGAAAGGTAGTCAAAACTACCGATGCAACAAAATTCGTATCGCTATTAAAGATGGAGAGAGAGATTTTCCCCAGCGGAGTCGCCATTTTTTGTTTGATTGAAAAAATATAGTTTTGAAAAGTGTTTTAATTTTCTTTGGAAAATGTTCAATTTCTGGAATTTTGATTTTATAATCGAACACTTATTATGAATGATATATCACCTCGAAAAGTGAACATATCATTCCCTAATAGGTTCAGATTACAAATCTTTGAATTTATCTGATTATCGTAGTCAAACTCAAGGAGAAACAACATATGATCCCGAAAGATCAGAATGATGTTTAATCAACTGTTTGACTATGCTAATCTGAATAGGATCATTAATTTCATAATCATAACTATGATTATAATTGACATATCTATCCGAAGAAAGAAGATATCAATCATTATTAGTTTGAATATGAAAATAACGATCGCCAATTTTTTTGTTTTGATTTCCCAAAAAGAATCAATTAAAGGTTTTGAAAACTTGATTTTGAAATCTGGTCTGGGTTTCTAAATCTCCTACGAGCGCAAGCCCTCGTAGTTAATTACATCGTAGGAAACCAGAAAATTTCCTACGAATACTCTCGATTAAAATAGCGATACGAACTTTATTTAAGATTTTCAAAGCTTGATATCAAGGAAGGTTAAGGGACTGAAAATTCAACAGGGATTGGTTCAATATTGAACACTTATTTATGGAGTCAAAGGAGGAAGGGTAGGAGGTGTTTTGAGATTCTGAATTACTTCAGAAACACCTCAGACTATCCTAAGTGTTGGGTTTGAATTTGATTGAAAGAGATTTTTAATTCGAATGGTCAATTTTATTAGAAAGTGGGAATTAGATTCCCGAAAGATTGATGTCTTAAGCTTGAAGATATGCTTCAGAACCTAAGTCTAAAATGGGTACTGAAAACCAGTGACCCAGAACTTAGCTAATGCAATGCAATCTGGACTTACCCCGGCCTGGATTAGGGAGCCAGCTAAACCACCTAAACGCTTTTAAAACCATGAGTCAAAGTCTTTTAAATGTAGAGTGGTTAGGGATGTTATTTAAGATTGGTTTAAAGAATTGGGGTCGACATCTAGAGCAGACCCTAATTGACCCCTTAACATATGTTGGGTTAAATGTCTAAATAAAATGCAATTAAAATTTAGACTCAATTTTTAATTTGTATCTAATGCAATGCATGCTAGTTGACTCGATGAAATGCTTAAATCAAAATGTAGCAGTTTTAAAACAGGCTTAAAAATAGGTTTTATCCTAAAGATTGCACAACATCCCCTTGGACAGAACTGCACCCTAATAGGTCAGGTGGTCTGCCAGAACCCGCAGGCGGGGAGGTGCCTAACAAGGTAGAGAAAAATTAATATGTATGCATGAAAAACTCCCGGCGAGTCCGGGCTTACTTCTTAAGAGCGTTAGAGTTTCTATCTGAGCTTAAAAATTTTAATTTTTGTTTAAATAGAAAAAGTTAATGACCGTACCCTCACGAGCCTCCGATCGGGTTCCAGGCTAAATCAAAATCGACATGCAATAGCGCCAAATAAACTACTAAAAACATGCGGGTCCTTAATCGCAATCAACATCAAGTAATCAAATCAACATTTAATTAAATTAATTAAATAAATGCTCAAACTGAAAGTCCATAGGCAAGTGCCCTTAATAATACAACCCAGGGTCTGCAGTAAAGTAAAGTGGCCGGGTACCACTGACTACAACCCAGATTCTACTCCTAAGACTCAAGTGACTTTGAGATTTGAGATTCTTCTCGTTCTTCACTTCTTCATTTCCTTAGAACTCCTTGGATCGTCGGGTCTGGATATCCAAATGAAAAGAAACTCTTCCTGAATATGGGTGTTATCTTTTCTCTTTGGATACTTGAACTTCATCCTAATTTGGATCTCCAAATGGATAGGAACTCTCCCCTAAGGGATGTTCCTTCCTCTTTGGATTCCAAATTGGATTTTAAATGTCTCAATCTCAAAGTACTTTAAATAATACAACTCGAAATCAAATCAAATTACATCAAATTGAAATTAAAAATCTAGACTCAACAACCTGCAGGGTTATCCTAATAATCAGCAGTTTATATTTGACATCCCAAGCAGTTAATATATTGAAATTTAAATGCTCAAACCAGCCACACTTGGCCATGCTCTTTTTGATTTAAAGGGGGACTTAAGCATGCTTAGCACCTGTGCAATTTAATAATCATGATTTTTTTGCCCCCTTTAATTTATGCCCTGTATGAGCATGGCCACCTGCATAAGGTTGAATTAGTACAAATCGTTCCTAGCCTAGGGGTAGATCTAATCGTACAATCAATCACATCACAGAGTGCATTAAATAAATAAACAATCACATCAATTCTAATACTAGCAAACAGCATGCAGTAAAAGCTCGAAAATCCGGCACACAGCAGAAAAGTAAACACCGGCCTAGCCTAAGACTAGAGTTGGTTGTCCTAGCAAACCATCTAAAGTGTGTGAGATAGGCTGTGTGGCTTTGATATGTCCTAAATAGGCAATTGATTGAAGTTATTTAAAGTTCTAGTTGGTTGAAGGCTTAAGGGAAGATTTAATTTGAATTTAAATATTAATGACTTGAAATCGATTTTAAACTTAATTTTAATTATTTGTTGGATATCACCTTTGTTACACACCGAGGCCGTGAAGTTTATTTCACCTTCCTTGGGGCTAATTTAATAGCCTCGTAGGCCTGGGTTACCCAGTGGTACCCGATATAATTAAATGATTTGAGTTTGATTAAGGTTTAAAGGTTGATTAATTTTAATTAGAATTAGTTGGTTGCTGGTTTTAATGTTGATTTAAGATTTTCTGGAATTTTGAATGATTTATTGAATTTTGGTATTTTCTTGATTATTTTAATGATTTAATTAAAGGGTCAAAATTTGACTTTTTGATTTAAAGTATTTTCTGGAAAGTTAATATTTTATTAAAATACTAGACCTTAATACGATCAGTTAGACAGTAAGTACACTAAAATTGGATTTTTCTAGATTTTATTATGAAGGTTTGAAGTTTTGACTTGATTTTGAACTAAGTTTGACCAAAAGTTGACTTTTTCAAATTTGTTTGATTTCTGGAAACTTTACATTTTTAATAAATATTAGACCTTAAGATGAGTTGTATGCCTTTGAGTTTGCTCAATTTGGAGTTCATTTGAATTAGTTATGAATTTTTGAAATTTTGAGTATTTAATGAATTATTTAAATTGTTTAAGTAAAACCATTTTTATGATTTGAATCCAAATGATCCCCAAACTCCTTGAAATCAACTCCAAAGGTCAGGAATGACTTAAGGAGTGATTTCCAAGTGTTTGGAAATTTTCTGGAATTTTTAATTATTTTTAATTAATTAATTTAATTTAATTTCAGATTTCAATTAAAGTTAAATTAAACTTAATTTTGAAGTCCAGTCAAGGGGCTTTTATTTTTCATTGATTAAGGGTTTGATTCTGGTCAGTTAGAGGGGTTAATTGTATTTTTTGGATTTAAATTTGATTTATTAGAATTTCTGGAAGGTTTAATGGCTTAATTAAGGTTTAAGTTTGATTAGGTTGATTAAGGGGCTTAATGACTTCAAAATTCAGTGGGGAAATTTCCTAGGGCTTAAAGTGTCACTAAGTTTAAGTGTTCAAGGTCTCAAGCCAAAATGAGGTGTATCCTATTTATGGGAAATATTCTAAGTTCTCTAAATCAAGTCCTTAATTATTATCCTTAATGACACTAAGTTAAATAGGTTCAAATCAAAGCTCAACTAGCCCTTAACATAACATGCATGATATGCACATACATAAACATAATCAATCCTAAGTCTAAAAGAGCCCTAAGACTAGGTGGTGGGTGCATCCTTAGCATACAAGCTTAAGAAAGATTTAACCAATTAAAAGACTTAATCAATGAACAATTAACAAGATCAATTGCTCATTGATTAATGATCAACTCTCCCACATTAATTCTATTCATATGCTCAATCTATGTTTAAAATTCCAAAGTAGATCTCTCAACCTAAAGGATTTAAATACATAGATATTATTTCAAAATAATTTTAAAATATATATGCTTGACCTATATATGAAACTATATAAAAAAATAGGTTTTAAATCTAAAATATTTAAGATATGATTAGGGTAAATTCAATAACTAAATGAGAGATCTATTGATCTACAAAGGCCATTTGAAAATAAGCTTTTAATTCTCAAAATAATTGGCTTAGTATTTAATTAGATATTAATTAAATATTAAAATAATTAAGTAATTAAAATTAATCAAGTTTTGATCTCTGAAGTTAATCTTAAATTAAAGTGCTTAATTTTCTGAAAATTTTGATATATTATACTTAATTTTCTGATTTAAAATGAATTTGATTTAAATTTTTGAAGTTTAAATAGTAATTAAATATATTTAAAATAATTTAAAATCAATTGCTACTTAAAATAATCTTTAAATTAAGTTTAAATTGAATATTAGATATTTCTGAAATTTTAATATTATTTAAAATAATTTTAATTGAATTTTATTTAAGTTACTTGAATTTAATCTAATTAAATATATAAACATTTGAATAATAAAAAAAAATGAAATATATTTTAAATTAATTTTAAATTCAAATTAAATCATTCTAAAAGATATATATATATATATATATATATAACTTTAATTTCAGAATGTTTGAATTATTTAAGTTAATGCTCATTAACTATTTAAATTAATATTAATTAACTTATTAATTAAACCTTTAAAATTTATTATTCTTAAATTATCTAAAATATATAATATATTTTAAATATATTTTTCTTAATTTTAAATTAAAGACTTTTTAAATTCTGAAATTTTGATATATAATATTAATTTTTTTTTATTTTAAAAAAAATAAATTTTAATTAATTTTATAAAGAAAATAGAATTTAAACTAATTTGAATAATGATTTTTTAATCATTATTAATGATTAGGGCGGCGGATTGCCACGTGGCGAGCAGGGATACGCTAGGACAAAAGCGAGCGGCGGCGGTCAGACACGCGTCGCCCGTCGGACGCTTTACGCGGTTTCATTAAACCACGTAAGCAAGAATCCTAGCCGTTAATCTCGCGCGGTAATGAACGGATGGCTGTGATTCGGTTGGACGAAGCATCCGATCAATCAACTCTTCCGCGTGCTCGAATCAAATGACGGAACGGCGAGATCTTAGCCGTTGATCAAGAGATCAATGGCTAAGCTCTCGCACAGTGAACCGAAAGCACGTACTAAGCCCTATAAATGATTTTTTAACTCGTTTGTTCGATATACTGGATCAAATTCAATAAAATTTAAAACACAGAGAGCCTTTATGAAGAGCATTAATGTGGACTTAAAAATGTAGTTTAAAACGAGCTTTTCGAGAAGCTAAATTACCCTAAATGTCCTAAACTAGGGTTTAGGATTCTCACCTTGATAATGGACGGTTTAGACCGTTCAAGATGTCTCTGAACTTGTTGTTTGTCCACGTTACTTTCCTTAGTTGAGATCGAAGCTAGAGGAGCTACGGATTGAGAGGAAATGGACTTGGACGGGTTTGGGGCTTAAATGGCCGGAGGATGGTCGCCGGCGAGCTCCTGGTGGCCGGGTTTTGATCAGGGAAGCTTAAGGAGACTGTAGGAAGCTCAAATGAAATCTCAGAGGGGCCTCCGAATGTTGGAGTAGTGAGAGAGTAGGATTTTAAGAATGAGGCTCTCTCTTAAACTTTTGCCCTATTCAACCTTCTCCAAATGATTTGGATGGCTGAGATCAATTTGATGGTTTGCTGTGATGTTGCCATTTGTCCCTAGGCAGTTACCATAGCAGAGAATAAAGGACTATAAGGACAATGACTTGGAAAGCTCTTTTGTCCTTTAGTGCACATGGGGCTACTTAGGAAAAGTTTTTGCTTGAATTAAGGCTTAAATAGAGTTTAAATAGGGCTTAAGAAGCTTCTGGAATGAAGTTAAATTGCTGGAATGGCTGGAGTTTGATAAGATTTGGGTTTAAAGGGTTTAATCAAAAGTTTGGAGCATTTGGAGGCTACTTTGACCCTCCATTGACTGTTTGACCAGTCAATGGGTCAAAGTGGCTGATGTGGCATGCAAAGTGACACCTAATGACTGATTAGAATGATATGAAGAAGAGTTAAGTTTTTTTTAAAAAAATTGAAACTTGAATACAATTATGGGAGTTTGAACAAGTTTGACCAAGTCAAAAGGGATTGACTTGGTCAAAATGACCATTGCATGGATCATGTTAAATTTAGAAAGGTTCAAAACATATGATGGAAGAGATTTTTGAGATTTGAAAGATTTGATTGAATTGAATTTGAATATGAACTTTAGATTAATCTAAATGGATTAGATTTGATCAGGTCCAGCTCCAGTTGACCAAGTCAACTGGTGATTGTGCAGAGGTCCAATTAGGTTTAAATCACCAAGGGAAGTGTCCCAGGGAGTTTTAATGAGGCTTGAAGGGATTTAGAGTTTGATTTAGTGTAAAATAGCTTAAGGGTTGAATTGGTCAACCTGAGTTGACTTGATCAACCAGGTTGACCCAGGGTTAGGGTCTGGACTGAATCATTTTCAAATAGTATTTGAAGTCTGGTAGAAGTGGTTTAAGGGTTTAAATAGGTCATTTGGGTCAAATCACCTATTTGAACCCTTAATGGGCTTAATGGGTCAACTGTGTTGACTTGGTCAACCAGGTTGACCCAGGGTCAGTGATTGGGTCCAACCAGTTCAGAATGGCATTCTGAGTCTATTGGTGGTGGTCTCAAGGTCTGGAGAGATCATTTGGTCAAAATGACCTGTTTGGGCCCTTAATGGGCCTTTTAGGTCAACCCTGGTTGACTTGGTCAACCAGGTGGGTCCAGGGTCTGGAAATGGGTTAAACAGATTTGAAATGACATTTAGAGACCAATGGAGGTGATCCTAAGGTCAGAGGAGGTCATTTGGTCAAAATGACCTATTTTGACCCATAAAGGCCTATTTGGTCAAACTAGGTTGACTTGGTCAACCAGGTTGACCCAGGGGCTGGAAGTGGGTCCAACAGGTTTGGTTTGACATTTGAAAATTGTTGGAAGTGGTTGCATTTGATTTGGAGCTCATTTGACCAAAGTGACTATTCACACCCCATATGGGTATTTTGGTCATTTTGACCCCTGGTCAACTGGGGGTCAAATTGAGTCCAACAAAATGCAGTTTAATGCTCAATGGGTCATAATCAAGGGTTTGGAGATGATTGGAGGCTTTGGAGAAAGCTCCAGGGTCAAAATCCACTGGGTGGCAGGTCCAGTGGCATAGACTGTAAATATTTGAAGGTTTTACAGCCTTTGGATTTCAATTCAATTTCTGAGGTTAGAGATCTCAGAATGAGCTCAAATTTGGAGTGTTGCCTCTAGAGACATGTCACATCAGTGTGGAACTGACAGACCTTGAATCAGAGGTCATTTGATAGGGTTTTGAGGTGTTCAAAAATTTGCTGGAAAAGGCTTTCAGGACTTAGACCTTTGGCCTTGGATTTGAATCTGGAAATCTGATTTTGAATTGGATTTTGAGCTTGAATGATAGGATTTGAATTAAATTTAGATTGAATTGAAACTTGGATTGATCTAGAAGAATCCTAGGGTTTAGAATAGGTCCTAGGGTCCAAATCAGGTTAAGGGAATCCTAGGGTCTAGAATAGATCCTAGGGACTGGAGTCTGGAAAGATTCTAGAATCTAGAAGTCCTAGGGAAATCCTAGGATCTGGGGTCTGGAAGAATCCTATGATCTAGAAGGATCCTAAGATCTAGGAATCCTAAGATTCAAGATGTAGAAGGATCTTAGGATCTAGAGTCAGGTAGAATCCTAGGGTCTCGAATAGATCCTAGGGTCTGAAGTCTAGGAAAATCCTAGAATCTAGAATAGTCTGGAGATTTGATTGATCTGGGGTCAGGATTGATTCGAATTTGGATTGATCTAGGATTAGATTAATCCTAGGGTCAGGATTAAATCCTAAGGATTGGAATGATCCTAAGGTCTGGATTGGTCCTACTAAGCTCATACAAAAATGAGGTCAACACCAACCTACTCTCCCCTCACGCTAGTTCCCACATCCAAAATCCTCCCACCCGTCCAGCCTCCTCAAAAACCCAATCCCACCCTTCAGTTCACTGACTCTCCACCTCCTCCATCCAGCAATAGTTCCACAAACAACATCCATAACTCTCCCAACCAATCTGTCAAGTTCTGCCACCCCATGCAAATGTGATTACGATCAGGTATCTCTAAACCAAAACAAATCATCGACCTGTCTGTTATTCCGCAAGCTGACAACCCTCCCACCTCCTACGCCCAAGCCTTAAAACACAAACACTAGCGTGCAGCCATGTCCTCCGAATACCTGGCCCTTCAACAACAAGGCACATGGTCTTTGGTCCCACCACCCAAGGACAAACCTATTCTAGGCTGCAAATGGACATTCAAGACAAAACTTCATCCCAATGGTGAAGTCGCCCGATACAAAGCTCGGCATGTCGCCCTAGGATCTCACAGGAATTCGGTGTCAACTACACTGAAACCTTCAGCCCCGTAGCTAAAATGGTCACCATTCGCATTCTGCTTACAATCGCGCTCAATCATTATTGGCCGGTCACCCAACTCGACGTCTCGAACACCTTTCTTCACGGAGACCTTCCCGTCGAAATTTACATGAAACAACCCATCGGTTTTGAACACTCTCAAAACCCGTACCATGTCTGCAAACTCCACAAATCGATCTATGGATTAAAACAGTGGCCTCGCCAATGGTTCCAAAAGTTCACTTCCTTCCTATATACACTAGGATTCACTTACAGTGAAGCCAATCCATCTCTCTTTTTTCTACATCAAAATGACACTCACGTGTTTATTCATATCTATGTAGATGACATTCTCATTACAGGCAATAAAAACACAAAGATACAAGACACCCTTCGAAAACTCCACTATGAGTTTAGTCTATAACAACTCGGCGACATTTCTCTCTTCCTCGGCATTCAGGTGATCAAAACATCCAATAATTATTTCTTAACTCAACAACACTATGCAAGCGAACTTCTTAACCTTGCAGGTTTCTCCAATTGCAAATCATCACCGACACCCATGGCCTCCAAACAAAGCAATCTGCAAGACGATCAAGACTATTCAGATCCGACTCTCTTCCGCAAGCTAGCGGGATCTCTACAGTACCTCTCCATCACGAGACCCGACATTGCCTTCGCAACCAACTCGATCTGCCAACGCATGCACCATCCCCGCAACTGCGACTATCACGCCCTCAAGTGCCTTCTACGTTACATAAAAGGGACACTCAATTTCGGTCTACCGATCACACAAGGCGACCTTCATCTCCGAATATATACAGACGCAGACTGGGCAGCAGACTCGACCGATCTGAAGTCCACTTCAGGATACTGCACTTTCCTCGTTCCAAATCTAATCTCCTGGTCCGTCAAGAAACAAACAACAGTTGCAAGATCCTCAATCGAAGCAGAATATAGATCTCTCTCATCCGCCACCTCCAATATTCTGTGGCTTCATCGCTTAGTTGACAAATTTCAAATTCCTCAAACAGCACCTACCACAATCTTCTGCGACAACACCTCCACTATCGCCCTCGCCAATAACCTCGTCTTTCATGCTTGAACCAAACACATAGAAATCAATTACCATTTTATCAGTGGGCACATCAAGCAAGGAGCAATCAACATCGGGCACATTAGTTTGACGGATCATATAACAGACATTCTCATAAAGCCTCTCCCTGTAAAGCGATTTCAAGATCTCAGGACCAAATTAACCATTCGTTCACAGAATGATTAATTTGAGGCGGGCTGTTAGTACACGTGTCTTTAATATATTTGTCCACGTCAGGATCTCTCTGTACCTTCTTGCTTATCTCTTCTATATATATCATTGTGTAATAGCCTGTAGGGTGAGATATACAAGATTCCTTTCCATTCTCTATTATGTTTCTTTCTCCCTGCTCCGTCTCCCGTCTCTACTTCTACATTCTCATGAACATGGTTCAGATGCTATTTACTTTAAATATGATTATAAAGAGAGTAGAAAAAAAAAATTGAATATGATTCAAATATTATTTGAACACTCCTTTGTTGGAATAAAATTTGAATAAGATTTGAACAAGATACTTATTTTGTTTTGTTGCGTGCTAGAAAATTTGAGTCGGCATAGTTTATGTTTCACGTCTTAGCAGTGTGCAAAGATTTAGTACAAACAGATAAAAAAGATAAGACTAATAGAATTTTTTACATGGAAAATCCGGAAAGGGAAAAAACAAAGGGGCCTTGCCCAGTTGCAAAATTCACAAATATTAAGTGATATAAAGATCCTTCTTTCTTCACTATTGAATAAGAGGAAGAGTGCAAAGATCAAATATTCACGATGGACGATCTATGCCCAACAATAAAGCTTAATTTTTTCACGAGGAATTTTTGAAAACTAATGTCTATAAGGCTTTAATTTTTCCAATAGGGATTATACAAAGAAAATATCCACAAGTGGAAAGTTATACCAAACAACAGGGTTAAATCTTCTTATTATTCTGAAGAAAGTGATGATTTTTGAAGCTGATCGTCGGTGGCGATGGTGGTTGTATGTGGCATATATAAATATCATTAAATTTTGTTATGGAGTCTGAGGGTAAAAGCCTGCAATGATAGGAGTACCTGCTTCAACTTCTTCTTTGTTTCAGGATCAATGAGATTTCCTTCATCATCAAATTTCCTAGGAGGTTGGAATGCCTGAACAAAAAGTTCAGGTTTGTTGATGAAATGAAGATCCAGAAAAACTCCAACCTGGCGCAGATGATACTGAGATCTTCCACCTCCAAAGCTTCCCGCAGCACTCACAATGGCTGCAGGCTTATCGGCCCAAACGTTTGGGGGCTGAGATGCCCAGTCAATTGCATTCTTTAGAAGGGCTGCAAGTAGCAAAATGGAAAAATAGACCAGTGAGACATATTTGACTTTTAAAGGATATTACTCATTCCAATTGAAGGTTTTGTTGTTAAAAACAATGAACTATGCATTGGAAATGTTTAAAGATGGCTTTGCAAATAGTCTTGCTATTTATTCCAGATGCCGATGGCAATTTATTCAACTTGGTCCTAGGCTACAACATTCTTGCTAATCAATCCTAAGAATCAAGACCATAAATCGAAAGGTGAGTGGGGGTTAGAGAAGAAAATCAAATTATTACCAGAATAAGAGTAATTGTACTCAGGGGAAGCAAAGAGGATGTTGTTAGCTCCTAGGATCTTGCGGTGAAAGGAGTCGATGGTGGGAGGGTAAGTGCCATTGATCTCGAGGTCCGTGTTGAGTAGAGGAAGCAGAGAGACGTCCACATGCTCGATCTGCAGACCTTCCAATTCAATAGACTCGTTGCAGAGCTCGATTGCTTCATATGCAACACAGATATTTGCTCATCAATAACAAAGATGTAAACAGAGGAAGAAAAAGAGAAGACGAGGATGAAAGGACAGTAGATAGAGAGAGAAAGGCAGAGACCGCTTCGGATGAGATCGCGATTGAAGGAGGCCTTGCGAAGGGAGCCACAGATTGCTGCCACTTTGATCACTTGATTCACTTGATTCACTGCCATTAATCTTCTCTCCCTTCCTCTCTCTCTCTCTCTCTCTCTCTCTCTCTCTCTCTCTCTCTCTCTCTCTCTCTGTTAGCTGTATGCCGAAGTATGATATTTGAGGCAAAATTCCCAGCCTTTTGGAAAGAGAAATTCGACTTGTGGCGGGAGGAGAATGAAGGGTTGAGGTGGGCCCAAACGAGTTCAGAAGTTTTGAACCAGAATTTGGAAAGAGAAATTTGACTTTACATGAATCATAATATTTAATATTTGGCAAAAAAAATTAATTTTTTTAATAAATATATTAGAAAATTCTTTCAATTAAAAATAACTTATTTTTTTAGGAACAAGATTTAAAGCCAACTTTTAAATAGAGCATTTTTGTCCTTCCTCTTTTTAAGCTTCTAACATATTATTTGTCTCTAATAAGTATGGGTGTTAATGAGTGATCCAACACGTCAGCCTGATCAATACGATTGAAAATTTTAAGTTCGGATTGACCCGTTTAATAAATAGGTCAGATTCAAATATAACATTCTGACTAGTTGATTAAACGGGTTAGCTCGACAACCCAATTTTGGCCCAAAAAAATGACCTATTTAATATATTTTTCTTAATTTTTTTAATTTATTTATATAATGTTCTTGTTTTTTATCAATTAATTTAAAATATATGATTAATAAGCAAATAAAAATATTTTTTAAAGTTAAAATGGGTAATTTGATCGAGTTCGGGTTGCTAGCAGGACGGATGCAGGTTCAAATTTTGACCTATTTATTAAACGGATTAGATCGGGTTGACCAAATTTGGGTCGAATCAATTTCAGGTTAGACTCGAATCCTACCTGTTGACCCATTTTAACACTCCTACAAACAAGTTTTGAGCTCAACAAAATTTTAAAGTTTCTATCTCTATTTCTTGCTAGTTGTTCAAGAGTAGTCGTGTTATATATTGGCTTATTAACATTTGAATAATCATTTTCATTCTAAATCTTAAATCCAAACTGCATTAGACATCACATTTTTTATTTCGATCTTGTTTGAATCATTTTTAAATCTTGCTCAGATCTCAAATAAGGTTCAAATAATATTCAAACAATAATCAGAGCCGGTTTTAATAAAAATCCAAGATGGTTTAAAGAAAATTTACAAATGATTTGAGTATGATACAAATAATATTCAAATTATATATATATATATATATATATATATATATATATATATATATATATATATATATGAATAAGGTTTGAATATGGCTCATATGCTATTTTCTTTAAATATGATTATAAAGAGATTAGAATAAAATTTGAATATGATTCAAATATTATTTGAACACTCCTTTGTTGGAATAAAATTTGATTAAGATCTGAACAAGATATGTACTTTATTTTGTTGTGTGTTAGAAAATTTGAGTCGATAGAGTTTATGTTTCATGTCTTAGCAGTGTGCAAAGACTTAGCACAAACAAATAAAAATGATAAGACAAGAAGAATTTTTTACATTGAAATTTTGAAAAGGGAAAAGACCACGGGGCCTGGCCCAATTATAAAATTCACTATATAGTAAGTAATATAAAGATCCTCCTTTCTTCACTATTAAAGAAGAGAAAGAGTATAAAGATCAAATATTCACAGATGGACGATCTATGCACAACAATAAGGCTTAATTTTTCCAAGAGAAATTTTAGAAAACTGATATCCATAAGGTTTTATTTTTTTTCAATAAGGATTATAGAAAGTAGATGTCCACAAATTGACAGTTATACCCAACAAAATGGTTAAATTTTCTTAGTAATCTGGAGAAAGTGGTGATTTTTGAAGCTAATCATCGATGGCGGTGGTGGTTGTATGTGGCAATAGCTAGTGATGGTAATCGGAGTCAATGACTGAAAAATTCAAGAGAGCTCTCACTAGTTCTCTCTTTTCTCCTTTTTTCCTCCCCCCTCTCCTATGAAGAATGAGGGCCTCTTTATAGGTTTTTGGAAGTGGCATGCTCCATAAATATGGAGAAAATCTAGAACAAATTAGGAGTACTCCATCAGACGGTCCCTATGGATTCATTTGATCCTAGAGCTTTCATGAAGTATTTAAGTGCCTTAATGATGTCATAATCAAGTGATCTTAGGCTCGTTGGATTTGTATCGTCAAGCTACTTGATTCAAAAGTAATATGCTATATTTGAAAATCATTTGGTTACTAAATTAATGCTTTTAAGCTTTCAAGTATGCTTCAACTCCTTGATTTGAACCCATTTGGACTCGGATTAGACCGATTTTGGTGTCATTGGGTTCACCTTATCGAGATGATTAGTTTAACTATAAATATATAGAGATAAGAGTCTAGATAGTCCCAAATTTAATTTTGAAAGTTTTCAGTTCAAATATTCCTTGAGATTAGTGACTAATCAAGATTATTTTCGGAAACGTATCATTGCCCCCTTATTTTCATATATTAAAGCTTATTATGTCCAAAAATATATTTTTAATCTTTAGAAATCTTGTATTTTTAAAGAAAAGTTCTTTTTTTCTTTTTTTGTGTAAAAAAATAGTCTTATTATTATTATTATATGTATATATTTTTAAAATTTTTTGAATCTTTAATTTAAATTTATGTCATTTTCTTCATTTAATTCACATAACTCTCTACATTTAAGGTTATGTAAGTCTCTTCATTAAAGTCACATAACTCTCTTCATTTAAAATTATTTAACTCTCTTCATTAAAGTCACATAACTCTCTTTATTTAAAGTTATGTAACTGATCCTCTCTCTCACCTTCAAGTATAAATATCCCTTCATAGGAGAAGGAATTTACACCACTTCTCCTCTCCAATCTTCTCTTTCCAATATTTTCTTTCTCTTCTCCACTTATTCTTATATTAAAGTCATTCCATCATCTTGAATAGGCGGCACCCCCTATCAAGCTCCAATGCCCCTCTTTGTCTAGAAGAAGTTAATCTTGCTCATCTTTTCTTTCTCTTCTTTAATTCTTCTTATATTAGAGGCATTACACTACCTTGAATAGGAGGTATCCCCTATCAAACTCTAGTGCCCCTCTTTACATAGAAGAATTTGCTCTTGCCCCCTTTTGCTTCCTCTTCTCTTCTTCTTCTATCATCTATTTCTTCTTATATTAGAAGCATTCTATTATATTGAATAGGTGGTATCCACAACCAAGCTCTTGTGCCTCTCTTTGTGTAGAAGGAGTAGATCCTATCTTTCTTCTCTTTCACTTATCTACTTCTTCTTATATTAGAGGCATTCCACTATTTTAGATAGGTTGTATTTCTTATCAAGCTCTAGTGCCTCTCTCTGTGTAGAAGAAGTGGCTCATCTTTTTTCTCCTTCTATTCTCTATTTCTTCTTACATTAGAGGTATTTTACTTTCTTGAATAGGTGATATTCCCTATCAAGCTCCAGTGCCTCTCTTTGTGTAGAATGAGTTGCTCTTATTTTTCTTCTATACTTCTTCTTATATTAGAGGCATTCCACTGTCTTGAATAGGCGGTATCCCCTATCAAGCTCTAGTGCATCTCTTTATGTAGAAGTCCCGATGAGAGACCATTCTCCCCTCAAACTACTCATGATAAAAGAAGATCAACCACCTCATGTACAAAATGATGATCAAAAGAGATCTGATGGCAGTAGCACCCAGGAGGAGACACGGTGATAGTTAGTGGATAAGACAAATTTGAACGATGGTTGATGGTCTGAAAGAGATTCAGTGATCATAAGTCGATCCTTTAATGTAGGGAGTCAGACAATATGTTTATAGTATTGGTCAAATGATGAAAGCTTAACAAAGGTGGTTAAGTAACATTCTGATATTGTCCATTTGGTAGTGAGTTGATGTAGATAATCAAGTTGCATTTTGTTAATACCACTGCTAAATCCAACATTTTCTAAAATCTATCCCATCAGTTCTTAAATCACTGCGGAATGTCGTTGCAGCGCATTGCAATTACAACAGGGATGCAGCAATTTTAAAACTGCTGCAAAGAAATTTGTGTCGTTATAACCGCCGAGATAAGTCAAAAATTGTGTTGCAATAGCCCTTTTTGGGTAGTGTAGCTCAAGTGAATTGATAGTTTGAAAGCAATGATAGCATCAAATTAATGAGATGATAGGGTGATGACATGACAAGACATCTAGTGTGGTGAAGACTTAAAAGTTAATGATGTCAATTGGATCGATATAAAAGGAAGTGAGGGAGTCTATGAGGAATTTGGTTTGTAGAGATGATTGAATAGAACCTATGCAGCATCGACACCCATTTGTGACTACACAAGGGTCTTTTTTGCATGCATGCTAATGTATATATGGGGTTGATTGCTAAAGGTTAGCTAAAGGAGTACCAATAGGACAAGAATTTCAAACATCCTAAGTCAGATATGACATACCACCTCCAAGGGTGCCCAAGGACATATGTAGGTAGCCTTAGGCTATTCTATGGGTTGGTTAACCTTCCATGCCACTTTGAGTGGAAACAATTAGGGAAGGGCTATTCAATAGAAGATCTATTGAAGATAAAGTGTTGGTTAGACAACATATAAGAGACAAGTGTGGAAAGTATTCACAAAAAATTATCTTATACATGGTTGTAATTGAACATGGCCTCGCATAGTGCACCAAAGCAAGCACGAGGCTCAAATAGACGATGGCGGATTGAACAAATAGGTCACCAAGCATCCTAGATGGCAAGTGAATTAAGAGATCCTTGATGGGGATAACCCAAAATGGGGAAAAGAAGATGACTATTTAAGCAAATGGAATTCAAATAAGGGCTATGAATACTAACAGTTTGAGGGACCAATGGCATTAGTAGTAAAGACTCGGGAGAGAGAAGTATGGCTTGGCTTGAGAACTAGGTAATCAGAGATAAGGAAAGAGAAAAAACTAATCAGTCATATTTTATAAAAAAAATAATAATTTTATAGTTAATTGCTTCATTTTGTTACATATATATTACATATAATATTTTATTTTTCTTTAAACCAAATGCTGCCTTAAGTTTTCTTGAATAAGAATATAAAGCCATTGGCTATATGTTTCCACATGTGCCTAATTGACTAACACTACAAGTGTTATGTCTAACAGCCATCTTTCTGGATTGGCTAAGGCTTCATTTTGAACAGCTTTTAATCACTGCTTTTTATAATTAAAAACAAAAAAATAAAAAAAAATTGATTTAAAAAATAATAAGAAAGCTGTCTCAAACAAATCTAAATCTACAAAGATCATCGCATACACGTAACCAATATATGGGCCATGCAAATGATAGTAAATGCCCACAATTACTCTTCCTATTTGAATTATATGCTTACTTCAAAGGGAAAAAAAAATATACATATGATGACTTCTTAACAGAAAATCAAACATGATGAAATTAAATATTGTGATGTGTTCTATAAAATTAAAATTTTAAAAATATATTTTATAAAATATTAAAAGACAACATAGTTTCTTACAAATATGTTTATATTTCCTAATTTAAAATTATCTTTCATAAATTCAATCCTAATTTCTAATTTTTTTTAATTTTTATTTTATCAGAACACATTACAATTCTAAATTCATTTTAATCAAGGAAATAAATGAGAATATTTTAAGAAAATCTCATTTTCATTTTAAAATAAATATATTATTTGCATAATCATTCAATTATTACATAAAAATATTTATGTATAGATATTAGTGTTTATATATAATACCATGATAATAACATTGTAATGGTAATTTAATTTTTCTCTTATTATATTATATTTATTTTAAAATTATTTCTAATGTTATTAAATATATACTTACTAAATTTTAATTAAATATTCTCCCATTTTTACCTTCAATTATTTTTTTTCTAAGTCAAAGCGCCCACATTTTTCTTCCTCCTCCAAGTCTTTCTTATACACAAACCACACAAACAACCTCAACATCTCCACCTCTCAAACTCTCCTACCCATTCTTCACCTCCCATCTTCTTCTCATGGGAAACTCCCTTATTTCGCCCTGCTTCCTCCCCAACTCCACCAAAAACTCTACCACGAAGCTCATCTTCTGGGGAGGCGCCACCCACCTCCTCTCCGGCCGCCACCTCGCCGCCAAACTTCTCTCCCACTTCCCCAACTGCTCCATCTTCCACGCTGACTCTTTCTTCATAGGCCACCCCATCCCCACCCTCTCCTTCTCGGATGAACTACTCCTCGGCGAGACCTACTTCATCCTCCCCGCCGACCTCCTCCCCTTTAACACCCTCACTGCCAACTCCCTCGCCCTTCTCAACGGCGGAAAACGGTGGCCGCCACCCCCGATGGCTAAGTTTCCGTTCGAGTGTGTGAAAGGGGAAGATGGGAGGAAGGCTGTGAAAGTAGTTCCGGAGTTCATCATGGAGATGATCACCGTTGATGATAGAGGCGGAGAGGTGCAGGTCAGTGAAGAGATATGCAGCACGCCGGAGCTTAAGAGGCATTATGAACAGCTAGTAGTTGGGAATAGGCTCTCATGGTCACCGAAGCTGGAGACTGTAAGTGAAAGAAAGGTGAGATCGTCTCCTTGCAGATTCTTCGGTTTGGATAACAGAGAGAGAGAGAGAGAGAGAGAGAGAGAGAGAGAGAGTGAGTATGCGTTGTATTGTTTGGATAAAATCTTTTAGGTTTTGATGTTAATTGAGTTGCTTTTCCATTATTTGATTTCAGCAGGTTAATTTTGTTGAGGGATATTGTTACAGCAGCCAAAGCAAAATATTAAAAAAGTTGTCAGACTTTTCATCTATCTAACGACTAAAATTTTCTTGTACAAAAGCTTTGAATTGGGAAGTAAATCATTTTTCTTGATTACTTACTACTTTGTTTGGAATTGAATTGCCAGATCTTTATTTGTTTGTTATCCGTAATTCATGGTGAAAGGAATAGTAGAAACAATTGCATGAGGAGCTCGGAGCTCATGATTATTAAAATATATTAGGAGTGTAATTAAGAGTAATTTTGACTTAAAACATCTGACTTTTTGTAAGAACTGGAAGGTGGTGTAACAGCAGCAAGGGAGAAAACGAATACAGCAATGAAACAGTAAAATTCAGATAATAGAAAGCAACCATAAGCTTCCTCTAAGTCAATGATTTTGTTCAATGGCCTGTTCCGAGCGAGGTCAGAGATCTAGTTCATGGGCCATTTTTTATGACTTTTTTTTTCTAATAGTTCTCTTGTATTGTGTGTGCTGAGTCCTCTATTTGTTCATTCATTGAACCTATTTTAAAGTCAAAATAAGATATATATATATATATATATTGATGCTATATTGTTATTATTTATTATTATAGCTTCGTAAAGTAAGCATTTGATTTTTCAGAGCAGTATGTTTTCTAATAATGTTATTATCATGAAAAAAATCTTACATGAGGAATATAACTAATACTTTTTTTCCTTAAAAGAAAAAAGAAAACATAAGAAGAATTGTTTAGTAATTTTTACAAGTTTAGTGAATAAGAAAGATTTTCTAAGAGATTTAAGGTTTTGTTTGGGATAATTTTCTTACTACTTTCTAAAGTAGATTTCTAGAATAAAATTTTTTTGTAAAAAAAATTGTTTTTAAAAAGTAGTACGAAAACTATCTCAAACAAAGCCTAAGTTAATAAACGGCTTATTATCTTCATATTAGTATCAACTAGCTATATAGAGGTTTATTAGTAAGAGCTAATGAAATATGATGATATTTCAATAATATTTAAGAATTACATGATACATATAAATATAAGTATTTAAGATGGCGTATCATTTTTCGAATGCTAGAACATTCGTGATAGTGGAGAGAGGATTTATTGGTATGGCTTCGAACAGAAATTCCTCATAAAATTAGACGAGTTATATGTAATGCACATGAAACAAAAAAAATTTGTATGGATATTTGAAAAAGAAAATTAAAAGAATTATAGGACTTGGCCTAATTAAAATGATCCAACTAATTAAGATTTCGTTTGAGACAACTTTCTTTCTACTTAATGAAGCAGTTTTTTAGTAAAAAATATTTTGAATTAAAAATTTTTCTATTAAAAAGCTACTTCATAAAGTAGTAAAAAAAGCTGTTCCAAAGCCTACCTCTTATCTGAAATTATAAAGGACCGTTTTAAAGAATAAAATGTGGCCTGCCTTTTGGGAGTTGCCACATGGGCATAAAGGAGAGGTGGCGCTCGAAGAGAGGGCAAGCCATCAATATGAGATACTTCTCATCTTAAGAGAGAATAAGCACTATTGGATAATTCTTGAGAGCAGAATGCATGGAGCACCAAGGAGATAGGGGAGAGTTGACAATTCTGTAGAGAAAGGAATAATGCAAAAGCATATGAAAAGTACAAAAATGCATTGCATAGGGATGTTCCACATCATTCTGCATGGATTGTGCATAGATAAAAGATGAAAGATGAAGGATAAAAGAAGGAGAAGTAGAGGAGAGTTTCTCTCCAATTATATATGTATGTTCCAATATTAACCATGGAAATCCTCCACATGATTCTGGATCATGAATATTTATAGCGGGGTACTTCCCATTTTATTTATATGAGTGCTTTAATCCTTTAACAATGAGCTATCGTGTGACATTATGTACTCCAATCAACTTAGAAGCTAGCAATAACAAGACATCCATCAAACAATGTGGTAACAGTTTTAGAGGCGATAATAATGATAGCTAAATTTTGAGACACTAATTAGGACAAGTTGGCTGAAAAGCGTCATTATGAAAGCCAATAACTTAGTGCTAATCAGAAATTAGTTTGTTTATTAAAAAAAAAAAATATTTGATAGATTACAATAGAAGATTGATCAACACTGATCAATGCGTTCTATATATTTATGGGATCAATAAAAGGCATATTATTAAGTTTAGCATAGATTTCCCTTACATAACTTAAAATAAGAGTAGGCAAGATTTATTTAAATTTTGAAGATTTGGATCTCCCAAAACCCAACGATCATTGTAAAGTGATAATTTATTAAAATAGTTCTAAACCACTATTATATGTTACTTCTTTTTAGCAATTTAATGATAACAATTAATGATATTGAAAAGAGGCAACATGTAATAATAATTTAGAATCGCCATTATTGATTAACGATTCATTATAGTTTTATATCGGCAATTTTGACCCCTATGAGCTCATTTGGAGTTAGTTGATCATCATTTTCAGCATATTCATCTGTTCTAGATTGAATGATGGAAATACATATTTAGATGGCTTCAATGATTTATCATTGATTGGTGAGAGTGGACAAACTTATTTGTCTGGTTTCCAATCAGCTAGTTTCTTGTGTAATATCAAGCAGGTTTCTTATGTGTCTCTAGATTTCTAGCAGTTGTCATAGTAGGGCCTTTATTTTTAGAAGATTTCATTAGATGTATACATACCTTGGGATATGACTATGGAGTTCTCCAAAGTTGTTGGAGTGCTTTAATCTCCCATTATGATTTTCTTTTGTTTTTGCTTCCTTTGAACATTACATAATACTTCTCGAATAGATGGGAGGGTATTTTATTCAAACATTCTTCAGCAAATTTCATTAGGATTTTCATATAATCTGAGAAGAACTTCAGCTATTCAATATTTCTCAACAATTCTTCGATACTTGAGGGCATCTACTAAACTGTTCCAATCTAGCTCTATAAACACATCCAACTATAAAGAGTGTTATGATATTGAGTGCCAGAGAGATCAACTTATTGAAGATCATGGAGGAAGCATTTGATTTCGAGTAATTCAGCGGTAATCTCATTACCTAAGTAAGTCCCTTTTGTAGCTTCCTAGATTGTCTCAGACTGTCAAGTTTTGAATTTTTTATCTTCCTTTGTAGTAGGTTCGACTGCACCTATTAGATAATTAGAGGCGAATCTATAGTGGTGGCCCTGGGGGATGGACCCCCATTGGCTCAATAATTAAAATTAACTCATTTAAATTATATTAATATAGTCATTAATATGTATAAGATTAAATTTAATTCCTAAAACTAATCAACCCCTCCGCCTTTTGTCTCTCTCTCTTCTTTATTTCTCCTCTCTCTCTCTCTCTCTCTCTCTCTCTCTCTCTCTCTCTCTCTCTCTCTCTCTTTTCATGCAATGTTATATTAGCAACCACCCATGCACGACAGCTTTATGAGTACACGAATTGTTGTACTGCTTACAATGCAAATCGCCCCGTTTTGCAGATATTTCCTTTCAAAACTATTGTTCTTTGATTGAAAGAAGTGTAAAAATAAATTAAAAAAAAAGTGTAGTATCCAGAGGCTAAATTACGTTGAACTACTTGTCAGAAATTCTCGTTATTATTTTAAGGAGCCATGCTGTTCATCCAAGTACATACCATATCTTAAGGAGCCAATATATTTAAGATAAAAGCAGCTAGTACAAGCCATGAGGAAATTCTGTGGGGTGAAATCTCATGTTGTGTACAAGCCAAGCTTAATCAAAACAGTAAATACTACAGACGGAAGCTATATCCAAAGCACAGTAACGTTCAAACTTATAAAGCAATTCAGCAAGTGAGATGACCTTAAAAGACAGAACAAGAATATGTAAATATCGTTAAATTTTGTTCTGGAGTCTGAGGGTAAAAGCCTGCAATGATAGGAGTACCTGCTTCAACTTCTCCTTTGTTTCAATATCAATGAGATTTCCTTCATCATCAAATTTCCTAGGAGGTTGGAATGCCTGAACAAAAAGCTCAGGTTTGTTGATGAAATGAAGATCCACAAAAACTCCAACTTGGCGCAGATGATACTGAGATCTTCCACCTCCAAAGCTTCCCGCAGCACTCACAATGGCTGCAGGCTTGTCGGCCCAAACATTTGGGGGCTGAGATGCCCAGTCAATTGCATTCTTCAGAAGGGCTGCAAGTAGCAAAATGGAAAAATAGACTAGTGAGACATATTTGACTTTTAAAGGATATTACTCATTCAAATTGAAGGTTTTGTTGTTAAAAACAATGAACTATGCAAATAGTCTTGCTATTTATTCCAGATGCGGATGGCAATGTATTCAACTAGGTCCTAGGCTACTGCATTCTTACCCAAAAAACCATTAAAAAAAAGGGCAAGATCAGGAAAGAAAAAAAGATCACCTAGTAAATCTAGTTAGAAGGGTTCCATTTTCGGGCCCAAACAATACGAATAAGATGAGATGTTTTTCAGGATTGGATTAGAACATGATTATTTTTCAGTGAGAAAAAAATGCAAAATACTAATCCATTAAAGAGCAACAAAACTTCCGCTACACATTAAAGTAGACTAGCTTTCTAAAAATTGCTTAATAATAGGAGCTTTATATATATCTTAAACCTATCAATAATGTATCAGGAAGTTTGATCGTAACTCCTGCAGCGAGACTCTAGTCTTCCACTAAAAAATGAGACTGATTGTTCTCGTTGAATAAATAAGATGCAAGAACAATGTTCAAGGTTGATGGCGAAGCACCAGTCTTTTTCAAGGATCGATTGTCCTCATATAATAATTAGATCTGATGAGAGATGCCCGAGGTTAAGAATCACTATGAGGGGATCCAATCTTCCTTTGAAAATGGGTCTATTATCAATGTTGAGAAGATTAGATCCAAGGTAGATGTGATAACTTGCCATCAACGAGGTCATGCGGAGATGATCGTGGAAGGAGGTTCCATCAATAACTTGGTTTTTAAGATCAGGTCTATGACCGAGTGGTCGACGAAACGCATTCCTCCATCTAGCTCACCCGGGCTTGAATCCCCTAACTGTCCCTTAAAAAAAAACTTGGTTTTTTATAATTTTGATTTATTTTTATCAACCTTTGCTTTTTATTTTCATTTTTCTCATCTTTACGCCAAATTTTTTGGTTGCATGATCGTTCACATGCATATGCTTCACCCAAAAATTGTTGGCACATATTATCTCATTTTGTGTGCTAAAAGAAATATAATTTTTAAAATTTTTATGCTATAATTATGAGATTTAATATTTGAAGAATTTCTATGATCAAATTAATTAGAGATTAATTTAAGTGTCTCATTTTTAAGCACTTTATTCTAGAAGAGCATATATATCAAAATACATTATAATATTTCTTTTCATCCAACTCATAATCACAATCACAACGAATCACTTTTTTCCCTCATAGAACTCCCAATCAAAGAGAAAAGAATATATATATCTTTCTCTCCCTCATAGAACTCCCAATCAGATTGATCGCTTTCTTTTCCCTCTTGAAACTCTTAATCAATCATAAGAATCAAGACCATAAATCGAAGGGGAGCGGGGGTTAGAGAAGAAATCAAAATATTACCGGAAAAAGAGTAATTGTACTCTGGGGAAGCAAAGAGGATGCTGTCAGCTCCTAGGATCTTGCTGCGAAAGGAGTCGATGGTGGGAGGGTAAGTGCCGTTGACCTCGAGGTCCGTGTTTAGCAGAGGAAGCGGAGAGATGTCCACATGCTCGATCTGCAGACCTTCCAATTCAATAGACTCGTTGCAGAGCTCGATTGCTTCATATGCAACGGAGATATTTGCTCATCAATAACAAAGATGTAAACAGAGGAAGAAAAAGAGAAGACGAGGATGAAAGGACAGTAGATAGAGAGAGAAAGGTAGAGACCGCTTCGGATGAGACCGCGATTGAAGGAAGCCTTGCGAAGGGAGCCACAGATTGCCGCCACTTTGATCACTTGATTCACTTGATTCACTGCCATTAATCTTCTCTCCTCTCTCTCTCTCTCTCTCTCTCTCTCTCTCTCTGTTACAGATTGGATGGTAGCCGTATGCCAAAGTATGATATTTGAGGCAAAATTCCCAGCCTTTTGGAAAGAGAAATTCGGCTTGTGGCGGGAGGAGAATGAAGGGTTGAGGTGGGCCCAAACGAGTTCAGAAGTTTTGAACCGGAATTTGGAAAGAGAAATTTGACTTTACATGAATCATAATATTTAATATTAGGCAAAAAAATTTTAATCTTTTTAATAAATATATTAGAAAATTCTTTCAATTAAAAATATCTTATTTTTTTATAAACAAGATTTAAAGCCAACTTTTAAATAGAGCATTTTTTCCTTCCTCTTTTTAGGCTTCTAACGTATTATTTGTCTCTAATAAGTAGGGGTGTTAATGAGTGATCCAACACGTTAGTCTGATCAATATGATTGAAAATTTTAAGTTCGGATTGACTCGTTTAATAAATAAGTCATATTCAAATATAACATTCTGACTAGTTTATTAAACGGGTTAGTCCGACAACCCAATTTTGACCCGAAAAAATGACCTATTTAATATTTTTTCTTAATTTTTTTAATATATTGATATAATCTTCTTATTTTTTATCAGTTAATTTAAAATATATGATTAATAAGCAAATACAAATATTTTTTAAAATTAAAATGGGTAATTGGGTCGAGTTCGGGTTGCTAGCAGGTTAGATTCGGGTTCAAATTTTAACCTATTTATTAAACGGGTTAGATCGAGTTGATCAAATTTGGGTCGAATCAATTTCAGGTTAGACCCGAATCCTACCTATTGACTCATTTTAACACTCCTACTAATAAGCTTTGAGCTCGACAAAATTTTAAAGTTTATATTTCTATTTCTTCCTAGTTGTTCAAGAGTAGTCATGTTATATATTTGCTTATTAACATTTGAATAGTCATTTTCATTCTAAATCTTAAATCCAAATTGCATTAGACATCACATTTTTTATTTCGATCTTGTTTGAATAATTTTCAAATCTTGCTCAAATCTCAAATAAAGTTCAAATAATAGTCAAAAAATATTTAGACCCAGTTTTAATAAAAATCGAAGATGGTTTAAAGAAAGTTTGCAAATTATTTAAGTATGATACAAATAATGTTCAAATTATATATATATATATATATATATATATATATATATATATATATATATATATATATATATATATATATAAGATTTGAATATGGTTTGAATATGGCTTAGATGCTATTTACTTTAAATATGATTATAAAGAGATTAGAAAAAAATTCGAATATGATTCAAATATTATTTGAACACTCCTTTGTTGGAATAAAATTTGAATAAGATTTGAACAAGATACTTATTTTGTTTTGTTGTGTGCTAGAAAATTTGAGTCGATAGAGTTTATGTTTCATGTCTTAGCAATGTGCAAAAATTTAGCACAAACAAATAAAAATGATAATACTAATATAATTTTTTACATAAAAAATCCGGAAAGGGAAAAAAACAAAGGGGTCTTGCCCAGTTGCAAAATTCACTAATATTAAGTGATACAAAGATCTTCCTTTCTTCACTATTGAAGAAGAGGAAGAGTACAAAGATCAAATATTCGGGATGGATGATCTATGCCCAACAATAAGGCTTAATTTTTCCAAGAGGAATTTTATAAAACTGATGTTTATAAGGCTTTAATTTTTCAATAGGGATTATAGAAAGTAGATTTCCACAAGTGGACGCTTATATCAAATAACAGGGTTAAATCTTCTTAGTATTCTGGAGAAAGTGATTATTTTTTAAGCTGATCGTCAGTGGCGACGGTGGTTGTATGTGGCAATAGCTAGTGGTTGTCATCGGAGGCCATGGATGGAAAATGCAAGAGAGCTCTCAATATTTCTCTCTTTTCTCCTTTTTTTTCCTCCCCCATCTCTTGTGAAGAATGAGGGCCTCTTTATAAGTTTTTGGAAGTGGCATGCTTCGTAAATATGGAGAAAATCTAGAACAAGTTAGGAGTGCTCCATCAGACGATCCATATGGATTCCTTTGATCCTAGAGCTTTCATCAAGCATTTAACTGCCTTAATGATTTCAGAATTAATTGATCTTAGACTCGTTGGATTTGTATCGTCGAGCTTCTTGATTCAACTATAAATATTTCATATTTCAAAATCATTTGGTTACTAAATTAATGCTTTTAAGCTTCTAAGAATGCTTCAGCTCCTTGATTCGAACCCATTTGGACTCGAATTAGACTAATTTTGGTGTCATTGGGTTCACCTTATCGAGATGTTTAGTTTGACTGTAAAGATATAGAGATAAGAGTTTGGATAGTCCCAAAATTAATTTTGAAAGTTTTGAGTTCAAATATTCCTTGAGATTAGTGCCTAATCAAGATAATTTTCGGTAACGTATCATTGGCCCCCCTATTTTCAGACATTGAAGCTTATTATGTCCAAAAATATATTTTAAATCTTAAGAAATCCTGTATTTTTAATATTTTTATTTTATTTTTTAAAGAAAAGTTCTTTTTTTCTCATTATTATTTTTTTGTAAAAAAATAGTCTTATTATTATTATATGTATCTTTTTTTAAAAAATAATCTTTAATTTAAATTTATGTTATTTTCTTCATTAAATTTACATAACTCTGCATTTAAATTTATGTAACTCTCTTCATTAAAGTCACATAACTCTCTTCATTTAAGGTTATGTAACTCTCATCATTAAAGTCACATAACTCTCTTCATTTAAAATTATGTAATTCTTCCACTCTCTCCTTCAAGTATAAAAATCCTTTCATGGGAGAAGGAATTTGCACCACTTCTCCTCTCCAATATTCTCTTTCCCATATTTTTTTTCTCTTCTCCACTTATTCTTATATTAGAGTCATTCTATTATCTTGAATAAGTGATATCTCCTATCAAGCTCCAATGCCCCTCTTTGTGTTGAAGAAATTATTCTAGCTTTTCTTTCATTTCTCTTCTATACTTCTTCTTATATTAGAGGCATTTCACCATATTGAATAGGTGATATCTCCTATCAATCTCAAATGCCCCTCTTTATATAGAAGAATTTGCCCTTGCCACCTTTTGCTTCCTCTTCTCTTCTTCTTCTATCATCTATTTCTTCTTACATTAGAGGCATTTCATTATCTTGAATAGACGATATTCTCTATCAAACTCCAGTGCCCCTCTTTATTTAGAAGACATATGTCTTATATTTCTTCTCTTTCTTTTATCTACTTCTTATATTAGAGACATTCCACTATTTTAGATAGGTGGTATCTCTTATCAAGCTCCAGTACCTCTCTTTGTGTAGAAGTATCTCATCTTTTTTTTTCCTTCTATTATCTATTTCCTTTAACATTAGAGGCATTTCACTATCTTAAATAGGTGATATTCCCTATCAAGCTCCAGTGCCTCTCTTTGTGTAGAATGAGTAGCTCTTATTTTTTTCTCTTTTTTTTTTATATTTCTTCTTACATTAGAGGTATTCCACTATCTTGAATAGACGGTATCCCCTATCAAGCTCTAGTGCTTCTCTTTATGTAGAAGTCCCGATGAGAGATCATTCTCTCTTCAGACTACTCATGATAAAAGAAGATCAACCATCTCATGTACAAAATGATGATTTAAAGAGATCTAATGGGTAGTAACACCCAGGAGGAGACCCGGTGATAGTCAGTGGACGGGCAAAATTCTAACGGTGGTTGATGATATGGAAGAGATCCAGTAATCATAAGTCAATCCTTTAATATAGGGAGTTAAACAATATAACTATAGTAGTGGTCCAACAATGAAAGCTTAACAAAGGTGGTTATATGACATTATGATTTTGGCAATTTGGTAGTGAGTGGATGGCGATAATCAAGCTGCATTTTGTTGGAGATAGTATGTATGCATATTGAAGGGGGAAGGCAACGAACAATTTGATGGAGGGGATCAAGCACTATGTCAACCATAACAATCTAACGGCACACTCATAGTGAAAATTTAATAGAGGCCTGATAGTCTAGTGGTGATTTGTAATAAGATTTATTTATTGAATGATGTGCTCATTATTGCCCCAAAAAGGTTCGATCAGGCTCATGCTCTTCCTCTGGGATTCATCATAGCACGAGATGATGTTGATGAAAGCACTTTACTTACTGCAATTCAACTTTTTAGATGATCATATAAATGTAATAATATTATATATGACTTTGAGATATTTTTATGAGCTTGATGTTTATTTGAAGTAATTAATATTTAAATTTTATTGATTTATGAACTTGTCCCCCAGAAAAAATTATCCTTTATGCATTTTTTATATAAGCTTTGATATATTTCCCCCTAGTTAGAGCATCTAGATTAAAGGAATTTATTTCTTTTGTAGCTTTTAGCCTTTTTAGGTTTATAGAAAAAGAAATATATATCTTCTATGGCTTCTAGCTTTCTAAGATATTTTTTATATGTACCTTTTAGGACTTTTAGCCTTCTAAGGTTTTGATGTACATGTACCTTTTAAGGCTTTTAGTCTTCTAAAGTTTTGGTTTACTTATACCTTTTGAGGATTTTACTCTTCTAAGATTTTTGGTGTACTTCTACCTTTTGAAGCTTTTACCTTCTAAAGTTTTTGATATACTTGTGGATATACTTGTGCCTTTTGAGGCTTTTAGCCTTCTAAGGTCTTTGATATACTTGTGTCTTTTAAGGCTTTTGGCCTTTTAAGGTCTTTGAATGAGTGGTGACTTTGTCAACCACTTACTTTTATAGAGTTTTTATAGTGAAGACCTTGTCCACTATAAATATAATATGATATGATTTTATTATATTTTTATATATTAAATATGTGTATAAGAATTTTTGGTAAAATGAGTAGGAAATAAGATAAACTAGAAATGGGTTGAAAAGTGTTATACCGTGATTTGATGTGATAAGACCAATGTTATAAAATTCAGACCAGACAACGAACAAGAAGAAGAAGAGGTTCACGGTTCGATCGGTCGATAATAAATAATAATATTATTAAAATTAAATAAAATTAACATAATAATAATATTATCATTCCAAATATGAGACAAAAAATTAAACAAAATACAAAAACTATGAAACATAAAAATTACATAATTAATTAAAAGAATTATTTTAAAATCTCACATAAGAGTAAAAAAAATTCTAAATCTCATAATTATAAGAATTTGCACTCATAATAATATGATAATTTCAAATTTAAATATTTTTTATAATTTTTAAATTTGATTTTTAATCTAAATTTAATTTACATATAACCATATAATTTAATTTAAATTAATACTAATTTAATATAAATTTCATTATAACATAAGTTTATAAATTTAATATAAATTATTATTAATTCATGTTATATGATTAAATATATTTTACATCTATATGTTATATACCAAAATAAATTTATATCTAAAAATTATTTATGTAAAAATATCATTAATAAATAGATAAAATTATTTTTATAGTGTATAAATAAAAAAATTATTATTATTAACTAATAATTAAATATTATTTACATTATAAATAATTAATTAAAAATTCTATTTAAAAATAGATTTTTTGGACATTATATATGTTATGAGCTCATAAACAATCCAACTCTTCTCTTTAGGGTCACATCATTTGAAAACTCTTTCTTACTATTGTTTATATAAATTTTTTTTAGTTTTCTTGTGTTAAGACCTCCCCTGGAGTGGTGGGGCCAAGTGAAGATGTTTCATGGTGGTTTGGGATAAATATTTATAATAAAAATTTCATGTTAATTTAAATTAAATGTTTTAAATATAAATTAATTTATTTATTTAAAAAAAATTATTTAATATTTAATCTTTAATATAATAATTTTATTTATTAATTATTTTAAAATTATCTGAATTAAACTAGCTTTTTTAAAAGAAATAGGGCCAATTCGTTGGTTGAACCAATAGTTCAGTTCGATTTGATGTAAAAGCGATTTTTTAGGATCACGGTTGAACTAATCGAACTGGCCGTTTCAGTGTGATTTTTAAAACCTTGGATAAGATTATAAAGTAATATATACTGACATGATTGATATTATTGATTTATGCAAGAATGTTTGCTACTATTATAAATTTGATATGATGTATGAATATAATGTACTAAATGATACCACATATATGATTGTTGACCTCATTTTCGTATGAGGTCATTAGGGACCCCATATAAACTCCAGATCAATCCTGACCTCATATCAATCTAACCCCTAGACTAATCTAGACTCTAGGATCATCTTAGAACCTAGACCCTAGGACCTACTCTAGACCCTAGGATCAATTTAGAACTTCTATCAATCTAGATTCAAATTAATCCAGACCCCAAGCTTTAACCCAAACCTTAATTAAGATCTTAATCCAAAATTTTAATCTAAACATCAATCTATTCAAGCTTCAAATCAAATCATACTTCAAATCCATTTAATCTAGACTCAAATCAAATCCAGATTTCAAACCTATCAAGTTCCAGAATAACCCAGACCTTAAGTCAACCTATTCAAAACTCAAATTAATCCAGATCTCAAGATAATTTTAGCCTCTGATTAATCTAGATCTTAGTTCAATCTAGATTCAATCTTCAAACCTATCTAGGACCTTAGGACCTATTCTAGACACTAGGATCCTTTTAAAATCTAGACCTTATGATCTACTTAGGTCCTAGAATTCTTTTAGAATCCAAACCTTAGGATCTCTAAACCTTAGGATCCTTCTAGAGTTTAGACCCTAGGACCCTCACAAACCCTAGGATTGTTCCTAGACTCTAAATCCTAGGATCTACTTTGGACCCTAAGATTCTTCATGGACTCTAGACTTTAAATCCCCCTAGATCCTAAGAACATTCTAGATTCCAGACTCTAGGATCTGTAGACCTTAGGATACTCCTAGACCTCAGACTCTAGAGCAATCCAAACCTTGGGATCCGCCCTGACCCTAGATCTAGCCAGACTATAAAATTGAGCCTGATCTTAAATCAAACCTATTCAAGCTTCAAATTAATCCTGACCTCAAGCTAATCTAGACCTTAATTCAATTCAAACCTCAATCACAATCCAAATTTCAGTCCAGTTCAAAATCTAAACTCATCTAGCTCAAATCCTTTTCAATCACTTATGATCACCCCAAATGATCATAAATGATTTAAATAATTCAATTCAAGTATTTAAACCTAAAATCTAGATCAAATCCAGAAATTTAGTTCAAATTCTAAGGTTCAAAGGTCTAAGTCCTAAAAGTCTTTTCCAGTGAATTTTTGAACACTTCAAAACTCAACCAAATGACCTCTAATTTAGAGTCTGTCAGTTGCATACTGATGGGATATGTCTCTAGAGGCAACTCTCTAAATTTGAGCTGATTCTGAGATCTCTAACCCCTGAAATTGAATTAATTTTCAAAGGCTATAAACCTTTAAATATTTATGGTCTATGCCACTGGACCTATCCCCTAGTGGATTTTGACCTTGGAGCTTTCTACAAAGCCTCCAATCACTTTCAAACCCTTGATTATGACTCATTGAATATTAAACTACATTTTGTTGGAGTCACTTTGACCCCCAATTCACTAGGGATCAAAATGATTAAAATACCCCTTAGGGGTATAAATAGTCACCTTTGATCAAATGAGCTCCAAATCAAATGCAACCACTTTCAGCAAGTTTCAAACATCAAATCAAATCTGTTGGACCCAAAACCAGACCTTGGGTCAACCTAGTTGACCAAGTCAACCTAAGTTGACCTAAAGGCCCATTAAGGGCCCAAACAGGTCATTTTGACCAAATGACCTCCCAGACCTTGAGACCACCTCCATTGGTCTCCAAATGTCATTTCAAATATTTTAAGCCCATTCCTAGATCTTGGACCCACCTGGTTCACCAAGTCAACCAGAGTTGACCCAATAACCCCTTAAGGGTTTTAATGGGTTATTCCAACCCATTTGATCAAATCAAACCCTACAAACTCCCAAACTTATTTCAAGAGATAATTCAAGCATGTTCAAATCTATTTAAAGCCAAATCATTAAGGGCCCAAATAGGTCATTTTGACCAAATGACCTCCCCAGACCTTGAGATCACCTCCATTGGTCTCCAAATGTCATTTCAAATATTTTAAGCCCATTCCTAGATCTTGGACCCACCTGGTTCACCAAGTCAACCAGGGTTGACCCAATAACCCCTTAAGGGTTTTAATGGGTTATTCCAACCCATTTGATCAAATCAAACCCTACAAACTCCCAAACTTATTTCAAGAGATAATTCAAGCATGTTCAAATCTATTTAAAGCCAAATTATCCTTGATTTGACTTGGTCAAAATATCTAATTCATTCAAACTATTTCTCTAATCTAACCCATATAACCATTTTAAGCCATTTCTATTCTATCAAGCCTCAAGTTTATTTCAAATTATGGCTTAAAAAATTTCTAAGGCTACTTTGAGTTAAGCTCTAGTTAATTTGACTAAGTCAACTTAACTAAGCTTGATTTAACCCTTTAAAAACTCCTTCCAAATATTTAAGATCCAAGCTTTAATTATCAAACCCTCTCCAACCTTTTTTAAAACCAATTCTTGAAATCATTTGAGTGCCACCTCAACTACCCAAGTCAAGTTGACTTGGTCAACTCAAGCAAGAATGGTCAAAGTCTTTTAAAACCCTTTCTAATCCATCTAATCCCCAACCCTTAAGCATCAAACCCCTCTAACTTTCTATTCCAGCACCCAATGCCTTCCCCATATGCCACCTAGGCAGTCAAAGTTGGCTGTTAACTAGTCAACTAGTCAACAAAGCTTTAAAACTCCCTTAAATGATTAAATCCCTCTCAAAATTAATTTATTTTTCTATCAAACCATTCCAGTAGCCTTAAGCAGGCTCTAAAACCTTCTTAGGGTTATTTTCAACCCCTAGATCAGGATCAAACAGCCCACATGCTCATAAGGTGACAAAACACCCTTTACACATAGGATGTCCTTCCCTTATCCTTGGCCACTACTCCTAACTACCGTAGCACATATGGCAGCCATCTAGGAGCTCCCCTAGTTAATCTCAGCCCTCCATTCAAGTTGGAGAGAGGTGAATAGGGAAAAACCTTGAAAAAAGGGTCATTTTAAACTAGCCTCCTTCTCTCTTCTCAAGCCGTTCCAGACCTCAACCCCTGCTCTTTTGAACTCCAGACCTGTCATACTTCAACCCCCCACTGAAATCTACCGGTCAAGCGATGCCGACAATCAATTTTCGGTGAAGGCAAGTCCAAATCCATTCAAGGCTTCTTCTGATCGATCCAGCCGTTATCAGTTCGAGGGGTCTTCTACAAATCTAAGCGAGGACAATCTACAAGTTCAAAAAAATCATAATCATCCCAATCCATCAATTGAATTAAGGTAAAAACTCAACCCTAGCCTAAAACACTTAGCATTAAATAGATTTTTAAATAGTGTTTTTAAGCTATCAAATGTACTCCACATCATTTTTGTTCATGTGCTTAGCCTAGGTTTCAAATTTCAAACGAAATGATTGAACTGATTTTGAGAACGAGCTAAAAAAACCCCTCTAGGGTTCGGGCTACGTAACTCTTCAGTTATGTTAAATCCGAACCATTGAGCTCATGATCAACGGCTCGGATTCAGCCATTCCGCAATCTGATCTGACTGCACATCAGATTTTTTGCTCAATCTCACCGTCCGACTGCATCTAAGCCGTCAATTCCAAATCACAGCTAATCTAACGGCTAATACGCGGCACTGACGTGGATAAGTCGAAACCGCATCCGCCGCCATGGTTTTGAGCCCGTGAACCAGGGATCGCCACGTGGCATCCACCGTCGTCGGCACCATTAAACATTTAAAATGATTTAATTTTTTTTAAATCATTTTAAATTTAGAAAAATTCTAAAAAAAATTAAAAAAAGTATTTTAAAATTTATAAAATTAATATCTTATATTTATGTTTCAGAAAATTAGATATTTTAAATTTAAAATTAATGTTTAGTTAAAATATTGATTATATTTTTAAATTATTTTGATTATTAAGTATTTAGTATTTTAAATTAATAATTAATTAAAAATAATCAAAATATATTATATAATTTTAAATTTTACATTAAATATATTTTAAATTACTCAAAATTCTAAATCCTCCTATTTAAAGTATTTTTATTTAAGTACTTTAAATAATCTTAATGTATTTATTAATATCTAATTAATATTTAATTAATATTAAGATTAATATTAATTTAATTATTTAAAAAGAAGATCTAAAAATATTTCTTTTTTTTAATATATTGATTAAATTATAAAACATATTTTAAATATCTTGAAATAAAAATTTACTTCAAGCTTAATTTTCAATATAATTTGAATAATTAAATAATTAATAATATTTAATTAATTTAATATTTAATATTTCATTTTTTTAAGTATATATAAAAATATTTTAAATAATTCAAACGATTATTTGAAAATATTTTAATTTCAAATTAAACATAATATATATATATATATATATATATATTTATTTATTTATTTATTTATTTATTTTAATTAATTAAGGATTTAATTAACACTTCACCAAAATTAAAGACAAATAATTTCAAGAAAATTCAAATAAAATTGTTTTAAATCTTACTTAAATTTTAGAAAACATTTAATATTCAATTAAATTTAATTTAAAAATTATTTTAAATATGAATTAATTCTAAATTAATTTAAACATTTTAATTAACATAAAACTTCAAAAAAAATTCAAAAAAATTTAAATCAAATCAAATAAATTAAAGTAATATATCAAAATTTTTGTAAGTTTAAATATTTTGATTTAAAATTATTTTCAAAATTCAAAACTAAATTTATTTTTAATTAATTTGAATTGCTTGAATATTTTAATATTTAATTAAATTAAATTAAATATTATATTAATTTTTAAAAAATTATTTTCAAATTACTTTAAAAATTAGAGGATCTCTCAAGTCCTTAAAAATTATTTTTAACAATATTTTTAATCATTTTTTTTTAATTTATACACTATACATGTATATTTTGAAATCTATTTTAAAAGTATATTTATTTAAATCTTTAATTCTTGAGAGGTCTTTTAAAACTTTAAACATAGGTTGAGCATGTTTGAATAGAAGTTATGTGGGAGCATTAGTGAATGGTTATATCTTCATCATTCACTAATCAATTTATTAATTATAATTAATTATTGAATGTCTAAGGTGCACACACCACTTAGTTTAGGACTCTCCTAAATTTAGGAATTGGATGTGATTATGAATATATCTTGCTCAGGTACTTGTTTGAGGGTTAGAAACTTTGATTTAAACCCATTAACCTAGTAACATCATTAAGGACAATAATTAAGGATTTATTTAAAAGACTTAGAATAATTCCAATAATTAGGATTGACCTTCTATTGACTTGAAATTTTGAACACTTAAACTTAGTGATACTCTCAGCCTTAAGAAAAATTCTCACTGATTTTTAAGATTATGAAGCTCCTTAATTAATTTAATTAAGATTAAATCTTAATTAAGCTTTTAAAACTTCCATAAAATGTAATAAATCAAATTTAAACCTAAAAATTACAAATAATACCTCTAACTGACCAGAATTGAACCCTTAATCAATAAAAAATAAAAGCTTCTTGACTGGACATCAAATTTAATCTTAATTTAATTTTAATTAAAATTTAGTATTTAACTAATTTAATTAATTAAAATAATTAAATTTTCAAAAATTTCTCAAGTACTTGATAATCACTCCTTGGATCATTCCTGATCTTTGAAGGTGATTTCAAAAAGTTTAGAGATCATTTGGACTCAAATTATTAACACACCATTTATTAAAATGATTAAATAATTCAATAAATACTCAAAACTTTGAAACTTCATAACTAATTCAAATAAACTCCAAATCAATCAAACTCAAAGGCATTCAACTCATATTAAGCTCTAATATTTATCAAAAATATCAAATTTCTAGAAATCAAATAAATTTGAAAAAGTCAACTTTTGATCAAACTTAGTTTAAAATCAAGTCAAAACTTCAAACCTCCATAATAAAATATAAAAAATCCAAATCTAATATACTTATAGTCTAACTGATCATATTAAAGTCTAGTATTTCATAAAAATATTAATAATCCAGAAATAATTTTTAATCAAAAAGTAAACTTTTGATCCCTTAATTAAATGATTAAAATAATCCAGAATATTCCAAAATTTCAAAAATTATCTAAAATTCTAGAAAATATTAATTTAACATTAAAACTAGCAACCAATTAATTTGAATAAAATTTATCAACTCTCAAACCCTTAATCAATTAAAACACTTAATTATACGATTATCACTAGGTAACCCAGGCCTACGAGGCTATTAACTTAGCCCCAAGGAAGGTGTAATAAACTTTACGGCCTCGATATGAAATAAAGGTAGTAATCAATAATCTTTTAAAATATATTTTAAAATCAATTTTAAGCCATTAATACTTAAACTTAAACTTAAATTCCTTAAGCATTTCAATCAACTAGAACATTAAGCAACTTCAACTAAATGCCCCATTTAGGATATATCCAAACCATACAACCTATCTCACACACTTTAGATGGCTTGCTAGGATAATCAATTCTAGTATTAGATTAGGCCAGTATTTACTTTTCTGCTATATGCCGGGTTTTCGAGCTTTTACTGTATGCTGTTTACTAGATTTAAGTGATTGATATTGATTGACTATTTATTTACTTCCTGCATTCTGTGTTATGATTGATTATGCATTAGATCTATCCCTAGGTTAAAGATGATTTGTATTAATTCAATCTTATACAGGTGGTCATGTTCATACAGAGCATTTAAAATAAAAGGGGGCAAAATTATAAATGTTAAATTTGTATAGGTGCTTCAGAATACTAAGATCCCTTCTAAATTAAAAAGAGCATGGCCAAACGTGACTATATTTTGAGCATTTAAATTTTAAATATATTAACTGCTTGGAATATTTATTAACTATTGATTATTAGGAAAACCCTACAGGATCGAGTCTAGATTTTTAAATTTTAATTAATGTAATTTAATTTGAGAATTGAATTGTAAATATTAAGCGCTTTGAGATGGGATATATATATCCTACTTAGATTTCAAAGAGGAGAGGACATCCCTTAGGGGAGAGTCCTCCTCCATTTGGAAGCTTAAGTTAGGATACTTTCAAAATATCTAAAGAGAAAATATAACACCCCTATCCAGGGGGAGTTTTTTTTCATTTAGATATCTGAACCCGGTGATCCAAAGAGCTTGTGGAAGGACAACGAAGTGAAGAACAAGAAGAATCTCAAATCTCAAAGTCACTTGTCTTTTAGGAGTAGAATCTGAATTGTAGTCAGTGGTACCCGACCACTTTATTTTTTCTACAAATCCTAGGTTGTCATATTAAAAGGCACTTGCTTATGGACTTTCAGTTTGAACTTTAAATTTAATTGATTTGATTGATTGTGTTGATTTCGATATTAAGATTGCATGCTTTTAGTAGTTTTTTGGTGCTTTTACATGTTGATCTTTATTTTAGCCTGGAATCCGATCAGAGGCTCATGAGGACACGATTAAACTTTTTCTACTTAAATAAAATTAAAAGATTTAAGCTCAGATAGAAACTCTAATGCTTTAAGAAGTAAGCTCGGGACTGCCGAGAGTTTTTCATGCATACATGTTGAACTTTCTTTACCTTGTTAGGCACCTCCCTGCTTGCGAGTTTTGGCAGACCACCTGACCTATTAGGGTGCAGTCCTGTCAAGGAGATGTTGTGTAATTTTTAGGATAAAATTATTTTTAAGCCTTTTTTGAAAATTATTTCATATATGATTTTAAGCATTCGAGTCAATTTGCATTCATTTCATTAGTAACAAATTAAAATTGAGTTAAAATCTTTAATTATATTTCTAGCTTAAGCATTTCACCCAACATAAGTCAAGGGGCCAATTAAGAATCTGCTCTAGATGTCGGCCCCACTTTCCTTAAATTAATCTTAAATAACGTCCCTCCCACTCTTGCATAAAAGATCAGATACATGGTTTTGAAGCGTTTAGGTGGTTTAGCTGGCTCCCCAATCCAGGCCGGGGTAAGTCCAGGACTGCATTGCATTAGCTAGGATCCGGGTCACTAATTTTTAGTACTCATTTTAGACTTAGGATTTGAGGCAGATTCTTAATCTTAAGACCTCAACCTCCAAGATTTAAATCCTAACTTTCTAATAAAATCAACCACTCAAACCTAAATATCTTTCAATCAAATTCAAGCCCAACACTTATAATAGGCTGGGGTGTTTCTGAAGTGATTCAGAATCATAAACACCTCTTACCCTTCTTCCTTTAATTTCAAAAATAACTGTTCAACCTTGAACCAATCCCTATTAAAATTCCAACTCTTATCTCCATCGATATCAAACTTTGAATTCTTAAATGAAATTTATATCGCTATTTTAATCGAGAGTATTCATAGAAAATTTTTAATTTCCTACGATGTAATTAACTACGAGGGCTTGCGCTCGTAGGTGATTTAGAAACTCAGATTTAATTTTCAAAATCAAGTTTTTAAAACCCTCAATTAATTACCTTTGGGAAAATCAAAAGTCAACGATCATTATCGTCATTTTCAAATGACCAGTAACGGACGATATCCTCTTTCCTCGGGAAGATATATCGTAATGTTATCATAACTTTGATCATGAAATTAATGATCTCTTTATCAGATTATTGCAATCAAATATTCGATTAAACATTATTTTGATCTTTCGGGATCATATGTTGCCTCTCCTTATGTTTGACTATAATAATCGAAGTAAATTCAAAGTTTTGAAATTTGAACCCATTAGGGAACGATATGCTCACCTCCCGAGATAATTTATCATTCATAATGACGTGTTCGATTTCAAAATTAAAAATTCTAGAAATTAAATATTTCCTAAAGAAAATTAAATCCTTTTTTTTTAAACTATATAATATATATTTTTCAATCAAATAATGATATGATAACCTCATGTAATATCCTCAAAATTCACGTGGTTCACTAGCAGGAGTCATAAGGAGCTGGAGAATGATTGTGAGTTATAAGAAGTTGAGGTGATTGATTCAAGTGATTCAAGGGGAGTTATAAGCATCACACTGATTAGGAGTTATAAGGGGTGACTGATTGTGAGTTATAAGTACATGTGTAAGATATTCTCTTATGAATATATGAATATTATTACTAATATTGATACTGTATGGATATCAATATATTAATCATAGTTAGTGATTAATGTTACTATTACTATGACTGACACTAAGAATATTGATATTGTTACTGATACAGTTCTATTACTAATACCCAATACAATTATTGATATTATGACTATAACTAATAAATTGATGTGAGCTGAATGAATAATAAGATTTAATGGAATTGGTTGAATGATAAAGATTGAAACAAAACTGATTAAGATATGATATGTTATATATTTATTATTGATACAGATAATCGGTATATATATATTGATGTATATATTTTTATATACGATTTATAATATACTATTCGCTTTTACCCTGTATTAATTTCAGTTGTAGTATTTTGATTATTTATCAGGTTATGTGCTCATTATGTGATTTTATATAATTTTATATGACTGAATCCTTGAGTAGTCACAAGTTTCAATAAGAGTATAAAGCAAATATAAATATTAAATGCAAAACTGCAAAAGCACATGATTCAGTTTTCTGAAAAAAGAGCCATCATCATGACTTATTTAATAGCCTTATTTAATGTGATCATAGAAATGTAAGTCAAACTTAAAGAAGACTCAGTCCCACACTCCCACTCACATGGGACATGGGTTGGCAATTTAGCATTTCTTTGAATTTCACGGGTCAAATCGGGTTGAAATTGAGTTTTCAGGTCAACCCAAATCCGATCCGATTTTACAAACGGTTAAAAACTTAAATCCGAATCTAACCCGTATGATAAACAGGTAAATTTGAATCCAAAATTTTTTGAGCCGGATTTCGGGTCGTATCAGACTGACACCCCTAACCGGAATAATCCTTGGCATATTCTGCGCTCCTTCCGTACCCGGTCATCAGCGGGCCAATAGAATAATTGCTGGTACGCTCTTTGTATCCTGTCCTTTTTTTTCTCCATCCCCATTCCCGTGGCCCGCTCGTTCCTCCCGTTCTGCCCTAGCTAGGCCCGCCATGGAAGCCAAGCCGGAGAGCGATCTCGTCGTCGTTCATGAAAAGCAGGTGACTGGTCGTGTGCGATCTCATCAGGCATCTCCTAATATGGATCTATGAAAGATTTGGATGTTTCAACGGTCATTGGTTTTTCTTGGAGTTTGAAGTGTTCTGATATTTTTAACCGTATACACTTTTCTTGTTTAGGACGTAAATGATTCGATGGCCGATGAGTGGGCTGTGTCAGAGGGTTTGATCGATGGTTATGGTGTTTGCGCTATTTGTTTGGAGAAGATAACGATCCAGGAAGCAGCTATTGTAAAAGGTTGCGAACACGCATACTGGTTTGTTTTTTACTAATCATTGGTGATTATTTTACTTTACTTTGATGCTTTCCCTGGGGTATTTGTTTCTCTTCATCTACAAGTTCTTGAGTTGGTTGATTGAGGGGATTTGTTCTTGCTTCCATGATATTTTGGAAGTTAATGTGTAATAATTCACTTAGTTGTCCTTTAGAAGTGGTGGATGGAATCGTTGAATTGGGTTTTTCGTCAGACTAAGAGAAAATGGATAACTTACTCTGGAAATGGTCGTCAGTGGGTAGAAAATCTGTTCAAGAAGTTCATATACTTCTAAAATCATGAATAATACAGTTAGCTGTCTTCTATTTCTGTAGGTTTCCAAGTTAGAAGAGTATTTGCTCGGGCTAGATGTTGTCCTTGGCGTACTCTGTTAAAAAAATTTCCAGTCCTGATAGAGCCTTTTCATGTTGGAATATAGAGGAGAACATCAAATAATTTGACTGGGATAAACGATGGATTTCTCTGAATGATGAAATCATGGGCTTGTATAGAGTTATTAGGTTTTATTATTTTTTGCTGAAATAAACTGGAAGGAGAATGGAGTTCAAATGGATGATTGGAAAACAGGGCCTTTATCATTCCTAATTTTTTGATATCTTATGAGATTCCTCCAAGAAGATACTATCTTTCAGAAACTGTAAACATCAAACTTGGGTGCGGGCATCTGTACATGGGCACACACATGCATAGAGACACACATGAATACATGTGTTTAATTGTGATAAGCTTGCCAAACATTTTCAGTTCTCCCCTTTTGCATGGAATCAGCAATCTTAGGTAAATCAAATAAGCAGCAGTATGAAGAGCTACTTCTCTGACAAACATCTAGATAATTTTCTAAGTTGGTTTCTTTGAGCATCCATTTTGAGAAAAGTGAGGTTTCACTAAATGCCAATGCCTAAATCAAGAGATTCAGTCATAAGCACAGCATTTGTGTTGATGTCTTGTACTGGAACAAGACAATCTTAGGTAAAATCGAAGAATCAGAACATGGATTCTTCATTAGATAGCGAACTTCCATTTTCAGTTATTTATTGTCATTTTGATCTTTGATATTTTTTAAGTGCAGTTTTAAAAGAATATAGTGCATGAGCAACTTTCTGCATTTTCCCCTCCATCATTTTCCTTTGTCCCTTGTGCCCTTATTCAAATTCAAGCATATTCCATTTTTACTTCTTCTTGTTGTCTTTGAGATTTATCTTGACATTGTAATTATGAAGCATGTCATTTCCTTCATCAAGGGCGCTTCAAAGAAAAATCATTAAGCCTACCCTAGGTAGCCTGCATGGATTTCAATTCTTATTAACCAGAATGAGATGCTTCTTTCCATCTAGCATAAAATGAATTGTGATTAAATGTTCATTTAAATGATTATCACTGCTGGCATAGTGGTGGTCTCATAATCAAATATTTAGTATGCTGTTTCTGTTACTTAATTTCTCTTTGGTAAAACTGATTAATAAGCACTTGTGCGCTTTTGTCATGGAATTTTTCCTGTTTTAAGGCATTTTGTAGAGCTTTTTTTAAGGCAGATTTAAATTGCCTATCATTATTGTTGTTTTTCAAAAGTTTGGGGGCTTTTTGGAAAAAAAATTCATTGGCTAAACATGCTTTAAGTTATTGTATATTATTTCAGTTGCGTATCATACAACATTTTTTGGACTAACTTCTTTATGTAAACAGTACGATATGTATCCTGAGATGGGCAACATACAAGGAGAACCCTACATGCCCCCAGTGCAAGAATCCATTTGAATTCTTGAACGTGCATCGTTCACTTGATGGCTGGTACTTCCTCTTGTTCCTTCTTTGCAGAGATTGAATTCATGTCTGCGCTGTCACTGAGCAACTACTGATTTTTTCCCTTGATTCAGTATTCATGAGTGCATGTTTGAGGAGAGCGTTTGGCTTCTCCTTGGAGCTGCTTGGTTTGTTCCTCTCATTGTAGAGGCTCAGGATGATTCACATGAAGAGGAAGAACTTTTGCAGTACTATTATGATGAGCACGTTGAGCGTGGTGATGATGATGATAATAATGATGATGAGTACGATGCCGAGCTGAATGAAGCTTATTTAACTAGAGCTTCATCAAGCATCCGAATTGGAAATAGAAGGTGGGGAGATAATGGTTATGTGAGAGCTGGTCGCAAGGAAGCAAGGCCTCTGAGCCAGCGATCTTCTAAGGATTATGAAGCCGGCTCATCCCGACAACCCAAAAATAAAGAGGTTTTGAGTAATACACCACCAACAGGGCGTCGGGCAAAGAGAGCCCTCAAGAGAGAAGCAGCTGATAAAGCCGCTGCTGCTGCTGATAAAGCTGCTGCTGCTGCTGATAAAGCTGCTGCAGCTAAGCACCCGCAACACCTGCAGAGGCTGGGCCGCAAATGATCATGTCAAGAGATCTTGGACATGCTCCCTCTCACTGCATATATGTGAAGGAATCATGCCGTCCGATGTACATATTTCAACCCTGCTTAACTGTTATTCTTTGGCAGCCTTAGGCCTTACTGTACCATCTGTTGATGTATAATTTGAATTCGAAACTATTATCTTTGTATTGGAAACCTTTTATAAAACGAGTTCTATCTTATTTGCGCCCTGTTCATAATTTTAGAATTATGGTCAACGCACAGTCAGTGCTATGACGTAATGACAATGATGATCATTTTATTCATATCTTGTACACAATGTAATGTTATAAAATCTATTCGACATTGGTGGCTTCTATTTTGTTGTGTTTTTTGGTGGTATGTTGAGTTGATGTCCAGTAAATTGAATGCTTGATGTTTAATTTATTATTTATACTGTTAGAATAGGTTTAATGATTTCTTAAAAATTGTTGCGACACTAATATGAATTTATATTATATTTATTTTATTAGTAAATAAAATATGTAATGTTGTTTGACATTGTTGTCTTTTATGGTGTTGTGCAATGGGTGCAAATTAGGAGAAATTATTCTGTGCGGATGCTTTACGCCGTTCGGAGACTAATCAGAATGAGCTATGTTGGTACTGCGGCTCGGTATCGCTGACGTGGCTGCATCTGATTCGCCTCCAGACGTAGAGTTGCGTTCGGCGTCCGCACAAAATAAATTCTCGCAAATTAGAGGTGTAAATGAGTCGAGTTGAGTTCGAGTCATCATTGGTTGTTGCCATGGTTTAAAATTGCGCAATAAGAGGTGCGCCTTAGCGCAATTTGACACTTTTAAGCCTCAAAGCCTACGCAATGAGAGCTGGCATTGAGGCGTACGCCTCAAGTTCACTGAGGCGCGCCTCGCATCATATTTTAGAGGCGGCCGCCTCTCAAAATTAAAAAAAAACCTAACCTAATATATATATATTCGGTTCGGCCCCCCACCCCCGTGCGTCTTCGGTCATTTCTGAACCGAAACTAGGTTTCTTCTCCCTTCTTCTTCGAGCGACATTTTCCCCTCTTCCTGAGTTCCTTCCATTTGACCAGCGTCGGCTTCCTTTCACTGTGAGTTGCTCGTCACCTATTGCTTGGAGTTCTCTTCTACCGCGAGTTGGGCTAGAGTCTCCTTCGACCGACCACTGAAAGCTCTTCTTCTTTGTGGTTCCATCTATCACCTTATTCAGCTGAGTAAGATTCCACAATCATTCTGTCTGCTCGGTACCACTCGGTACAACAATACTTGGTACTAGTAGGTACATGCTTGATATCGCTCGATACCCACTCGGTACCGCTCGGTACTTGCTCGGTACCGCTTGGTACTTGCTTGATACCACTCGGTACTTTCTCGATACCGCTCTGTACCGCTCGGTACATGCTCGGTACCGCTCGGTACAAACGACTTACGAACAATAAAAATGAACAGAACTTCAAAATTACCCCTGGCAGGTCAAACCCCGCCAGGGGGCAGCGCCCCCTTGGACCCCCGGCTACCCGGCATATTGTTATATTCATCATCTTTAGTATAAGTTTTCTTAATGTAGAATAAGTGAAGCATTATGTTTAGGGGTTTGATATATTGCACTAATATATTCTTCTCATAAAGGATGGTCAGAAATAAGGATAAAGCTGCTTCAGGTCATAGAAAGGATCCAGCATGAAAATATAGCACTCAAGTGGCTGTAGGAGGCAGTGATAAAACATATGTATATCTGAAATGCTCTAAGACTGCAATGGGTTTCATCTACAATGCCATGGATGAAGCCAAAGAGATGATTGCCTCCAACTTAGGAGGCGAAGAGGGAAGCTTTAGGGAAATTTGGAATATTATTGATGATATGTGGGAGCTACAACTTCACCGACACTTGCATGTAGCTGGCTATTACCTAAACCCTCAGTATCAATATGCAGAGAACAAGTCTACAAACCCTGAAATAAAGTTGGGATTGTATCATTGCATGGATCGGCTAATAAATGATGCAACTGAAAGATCAAATGCTGACATGCAATTGGTACCTTTTAGGAACAAAGAAGGCTTTTTTGGATTACAACAAGCAAATGATACAATTGCCAAACGATCTCCAGGTGATTTTATTTAATGTTTAAACATTTATTTAAAATTTATTTTTTCACACTAATTAAACTCTCTTATATAAATATTAGTTGAGTGGTGAATTCAATTTGGTGATGGGACTCCAGAATTGCAGCATTTTGCTGTGAAAGTTTTGGGCTTGACATGCTCTTCATCTGGCTGTGAAAGAAATTAGAGTACCTACAACCAAGTACATACAAAGAGAAGAAATCGCTTGTCAACATTGAGGATGAATTCACTGGTGTACATTATGTACAATAGGAGACTCAGAGATAGGAATTTGAAGAAAAAAGGATTAATGGATGATGAAGATCCTTTGCTTTGCGAGGACATGGCATCTGATGATGAGTGGTTTGTAGATGATGAAGTTGAAGTGATGCCATCTGAATTACAAGATGAAGATTTAAATGTTGATTTATTTGATGGTCATAAAGCATCTACATCCACCACAACTCAAGAACAAATAAAAAAAGGTATATAAATAATATAGTTTTCTTTTCTTAGACTTTAATTTATTAATGTATTACACTATTATTCATTATGATATTGTTCAAAAATATTTAGGGAAGAGGAAGATAACTGATATTGAGGAAGAAGGAGCTGTTTGGGAGACATTGGACTCTATAGGAGAGGAGGAAGGAGAGAGAGCAGTTCATCATAATGATGATTCAAATGAAGACTCTCTTAGTGATGACAGTGCTGATGACTTATGAGTTCTTATGTGATATGACATTGCTATTTATTTTTGGAATTATATGTTAATGAAAAGAATACTGTGATTTGGGAAAGATGGAGTTTGAGTTGAAGTTGAACTATATTTCATGTTCTCTTATTATTAGGATATTTTGATTTTACTTCATATCTTGTGCATTTTTATGTTTTATATATTATTTACTTATTAGAATATACAAATTTTATCATTTTAAGTTTACGCAATTCTTTGATTTTGAGGCTTATGCCTCGCCTCACGAACGAAAAACGCCTCAATACTCGATTACGCAATTTTAAACATTGGTTGTAGCTAGAGCTTGATTAATTAATCGAGTTCGAGCTTTATTATACAAGTTCGAATCAACTTATTTATTATTAAAAGAGAAAATGATTATAATTTAAGTAATTATTTTAATAAAATTGTAAAAAAATTTAAAATTAGAAGAAAAATAATTAAGAATAATTTAACATATGAAAATGAGATAAATTTTTTATATTTTTTAATGATTTTGTACTTAAAATTGTGAACGTTGATATCTTTTAAGTACATTTTATATTAATATTTTTTAAATGAGCCAACTCGTGAGCTAACGATGCGAGTCAAAGCTGGCTTAAACTTGGCTAGTTAGCTCATCGATGTTGGCTTACAAGTTATTTATCAAGTCAAGCTCGAGTCGGCTCATGAGTCAACTTGACTCACTTACACCCCTAATGCATATCTTCCATAGTCCAGAGATTAGGTGCGCCATTTTGTTAACCACATTCTAGCAATACGCTTCCATTAGTTAGAATTGATTCAATTAATTTTTAAAACTAATACATCTTTCTATATTGGAAACATTCACAATTGTTAGAAGTGTATTGTAGGGTTGTGAAGGGGTTGACCATATGGCATGATTAACCCCTTAACTGTAACATCTGTTATATGGTAAGGTAATTAGATAATAATGGTCACAAGCATTAGTTGACAACAAGCAATAATAGTCGGGCAACTCTAGATTAGAGGTATAACTGAGCCTAGGCAGCTTATGAGTTAACTTATACTCAACTCATTAATGAGGTTGGAAGTCGAGCTTATCAAGGCATGAGCTTAGTTTACAAGTCATATAATTTATGAGTATGAGTTCAAACCTGACTCAACTCAAAATAAATCTCAAGTATGGAGTTTGAATCCTAATCCCATTTACCCTGTCAATTAAATCTAGATCACTCATTAACCTTATGTCTCATCTAGTTTTAGAGCTAGCAATTTTACAAAATTGTAGGTAGAGGAGTGTTGCGGGCTAGAATATACGCGTCGATAGAGTTAGTATTTTTCGTCTTAGCGTTGTACGTATATCCAGCTCACAAATAGAAGAAAAAGAAAATACCAGGATTTTTACTTGGAAAGCCCTGTTGAAGAGAAAAAACCACGGGGCCACGCGCAGTTGAAATGATTCCACTAATACTTGAATTGATTACAAATGATTGACTTGTCCTCGAAGTAGGGACAATCATATTACAATAACCGACCGTCATGTTGAAGTCTAGTTACAAACGAAGGTCGGACGGAAGTCAGGGGTCAGTTGGCGGACGGGTGGAAATCCAGCATCAATCGGCAGTCGGGCGGAGCTCTGGCGTCGAGTGGCGGCCAGGTGGAAGTCCGGCGATGGTCGGCGGCCAAGTGGAAGTCCAACGGCAGTTGATGGGAGTTCGTCTGTGGTGGTGCTAGAGCTCTTGCAGCCTCAGAGCTCTCTCTAATCTCTAGCCAAAAATCCCCCTCATGTAGAGAGTGGGGATCTATTTATAGCTTTTCATGAGTGGCACACCCCATAAATATAGAGAAGATCCGGGGTAGGTTCGGAGTGCTTCATCGGATGGCCTATATTAATTCCCCCGATCATAGAGAGTTTATCGGACATTGAAATGTCTTAATGATATCAGAATTTAATGATCTTGGGCTCATTGGATTCGTCTCGTCGAGTTGCTCAATTCGACCATAAATATGTCACGTTTGGTAATCCAAATTGTAGTTTTAACCTTCCAAAAGTGCTTCGAGTCTTTGATTTGAACCCATTTGAGCTTGGATTGAGTCGAATTTGGTGTCGTTGGGTTTGTATTTTTGAGACGATCAGTTCGACTATAAGTTTGTTAAAATCAGAGTTCAGATGATCTCAATTTTAATTTCGAAAGTTTCCAACTTGATTTTGCCTCAAGATTCGTGCATGATCAAAATAATTTTCTATGACATATCAAGGAGAAGTTAAATTTTAGCTAGAAGGGAGAAATTTTGATTAACCCTCACACTCCATTGAATAAAAAAAGTTGCAATGAAGAAACTCCATAAACCCAATAGATTGAGAGGCCATCAAATTTAAGTCAACAGGGTAAAACTTCGATTAACCCTCTTTGCTCACATTATAAAAAAAATTCAATTTTAAAAAATATAGCAAAACCCATAGATAGACGGGTCATCAAATTCAAAACATAAGAATACACCTTTGGTTATTCCTCACTCTCATTCACAAGATATTTTTCCAAGCTTTGAAGAGGAGCCCAACAATGCAAGAAGAACAAAAGCTTAAGGAGATTTCAAAATTAAAGCAAGAAGCCTTTATGATTGAAGAGCAAGATGATTAGAGATAGCTTTTTGTCGATCACTTTAAAGAAGGCAATTATAGATAAATATATTATTAGCCATAAAGATTAAAAAGAGAGATTTATGCTATGCTTTTGAAAGTACCTATATATACAAATTCATTTTTCAGCATGAAATTGATTGGTAATATTCATCAATTTATAATCCAAGTACAAAGGGATAAACAAAAGTCTTCAACAAGGCATTAGTTAAACTATTCAAGAAGATTCACTTCAAAAATAAATTAGAATAACATATCAAAATGATAGGAATGTTTTAGTCAACTCATATTACCTATAAGACACTGACTAAGTCCACTTCTCATGCCTTAGTATATAGAGCTAAAGCAGTCCCACCACTTGATAACAAAATCATAAATTTATAGGCTAAATAAATATTTCCAATTGGGTTTTGCTTGAACAAACTATATAATAAATGCATGCAAACAATATTATTTTTGTCACAACCAGACCTGATATGACTTGATATCCCATGTATTATATCATGTCTGATTGTGGAAAGATTGTCCCTAAGATCCGATCAAATAAGCACTAAAATAAAAACTTTCAATGTATATATTATACAGAGCCATTACTAAATACAATATAAAGCGGAAGACTACTGAATCTCAAAAATAATTATACATATATATATATCATAAAAAATATATACAATTTGAAGTCTATCTATAACAGTACTTGGCAACAAAGAAATAATAAAATAAAAGTTTAGCCTACAAAAATCAACTAACCAAATCAAAATGCATGCCTACAGCACAGATCAGAGCCTGCTATCCAAACTACTTAGCTTGCTCCTTACCCTTCTCCTGACCTAAAAATGAAAGCAAAAGGAGTGAGCTAACATGGCTCAATAGGCTATCGTAGCTTAAAATAGAAATCAAAAAGTGAAACCAAAAGAATTGAAAAGTACTATTATTTTAAGATGTTATAGAGCAAATTTCTCAACAGTAATCATTCTATAGTGCATGTACAATAATAGTTATTGAATTATTTTGCTGTGTTTATTTCAAATTAAACTAAGTAGAATCAAATCAGATCCAAATACTATAGAAAACCCAATTTTAATTGAACTCAACAAGTCTAAACCTGCTCTTCTTCCCAGAATGATTACTGTCAGCTGTCTCACCACCAAATTTTCATGCTAGTAGTTCATCGCTGATGAACTGCTACCAGATCAATCTCTATCCTCTTAGCTCTCTCAACCAACTAAGCAAAATCTATAATATATTGTGCTAACAGTGACTGCCTCAAAGCATCTCAGAGTCCCTTAGAAATCTGTAACATTTTTCCTCAGAAGTATTAATTAATTGTGAGCATACCTGGGAGAGCTAAGCCTGCAAAAATCAACTGAACCAAAATGCATACCCACAACATAGATTAGAGCCTGTTATCCAAACAACTTAGCTCGCTCCTTACCCTTCCCCTAGCCTAAAAATGAAAGTAAAAGTAAGAGTGAACTAATAAGGCTTAGTAGGCTATCGCAGTCTAAAACAAAAGTTAATAACTGAAGAAAAAAATAAAAATATTATATTGTAAAAATAAACTGAAGTATTGTACAAAAAATTAAAACTGAAATGTGTACTGAACTGAAAGCACTTAAACAAATATTGAAACTAACTTAATTATGAGTAAACAATTCATAGTGCTATTAGAGTGATTATCAAATTGGTTTTTAAGCCAACTTTTCATATATCTTTATTAATAAAATCCTGCCTCGGTAGCCCTCAGGCCCTGGCTCAATAGAATTCCACATTGGTCTCCCACTAGTGTTGGTATAACAAAATCCCACCTTGGTCCCCTACTAGCGTCGGCATAACAGAATCTCACCTCAGCTGCCCACTAGCATCGACATAACAGAATCCCACCTCAGTCACCCACTGGCACCAACATAATATCTCATCACATATCTTTCATATTTTGATGCATTTCATTAATTAAAGTATAATTAAAAAATATGATGTGATGTGATGTTATTCTGGCACTAGTGGACTATCGAGATAGGATTCTGTTATGCCCGCACTGATGGGTGATTAAGATGGGATTTTAATTATTTATATAGTGTTATAGAGCATAGGCAATAAAACACAACTAAAGTCATTTGATTTAATTTAAAATAGGCACAATATTAGTCATTCTATAATGTAGGTTGGGCTGTGACAAAAAGCATTTTAGCTTAATTAAAGCATTAGAATATTTTTATATACAATATCTAGTAATTTGGTTAATTTCTAAAAATGTGAATTTTTACTCACTAGGATATTCTGTTGCCTACCGATGAGGCATTTCAATAATTTTTAAATTTAGGCCAATTATGCTTTAATTAATAAAATGCATTAAAAAATATGAAAGAGATGCGATGTAATGTTATGTTGTACCTAATGGGCGACCGAGGTGGGATTATGTTATGCCAGTGTCAATGGATGACCAAGGTGAGATTCTGTTGTAGGGCCTAGGGCTACCGATGGAATTTTGTTAACAAAGATATATAAAAATTTGAGCTAAAGAGCCATTCTGATAATAACTCTGATATTACAATGAATTATTTACTCATAATTCAGTTAGTTTCATTATTTATTTAAGTGCATTCAATTTAATACATATTTCAATTTTAGTTTTTCGTACAAGACTTCAGTTTATTATTATAACATAGTATTTTAGTTCTTTTGGCTTCATTTATTGATTTCTAATTTAGGTTATGATAGCCTGCTGAGCCGTGTTAGCTCACTCATACTTTTACTTTCAATTTCAGGCTAGGGCAAGGGTAAGGAGAGAGCTAAGTAGTTTGAATAGCAGGCTCTGATTTGCACTGTAGGTATGCATTTCGGATTGGGTAGTTAATTTTTCCAGGCTTGACTTTTAATTTATTATTTTCTTTATTGCCAAGTATTATTGTAAATAAATTTCATATTGTATATATTTTTTATGATATATATAGAAAATTATTTTCTAGATTTAGTAATCTTCCACTTTATATTGAATTCAATAGTGGCTCTGTGTAGTATATACATTGGAAGATTCATTTTTGTGCTTCTTAAATCGAATCTTGGGGTCAGTCTTACCACAATCGGACACAGTATGACCTGGGTGATATTGGGTCATATTAGGTCAGGCTATGACAAGCATTTTTGGTATCAGAGCAAGATTAGAGAAGCAAATCATAACAGAGCCATAGGATTTAATTTGAAATAGGCACAAAAAAATCCTGAGCCATGCTAGCTCACTCCTATCTATAGAATTCTATTTCAATTTAACTGAAATAGACAAAATATAACCTACCTTGAGATGAGCAAATTTCCCAATTGGGCTAATGAATAAATACGGTTCTATGCCACCGAATCCTAGCTTTTCTTCTTCTCTCTCCTCTATTTTCTCTCAATTTTCTCAAATATTTTTTTTGTTACATGAAACTAAAGGGAAAATGAAACTTATAAGTGGAAATGAATTTTATTTATAATAAAATATATTAAATATATTAAGGGTAAAATGATAATTATACTATTTAAATACAAATATCATATAAATCCTTTTATATCTAAAAATTAGGAGATCCAAAAATTATGAAAAAATATTCAAAAGTTAGCTATGCATGTTTAGAATTTTTGGGCGAAATCGGTTTGCAAAACGGACACCTAAAGGTCCCAAAAAACTCATTTGTATCGACATATATCAATTTCTTAAGGAATTGTACTAGCATTGGCGGAGCAAGAAATTTTATTCGGGGAGGGGGGGGGGGCTAAATTAAAATAGTTCTGTTTGCCATCTCATTTGAAAGGTTATAATATATTAAAATAGTTATGTTTGCCATCTCATTACCAGAGCAAAGAGCTATAAGATCAAAATTAAGAATGTAAATAACATGGCCCTTAGAGCTTAAAAGACAAACATCTACCACAGGCGGTCTTTATTTGGGGGCCAGGGAGGAGCGACAGGGAAAATGAAAGTCGTGCTCAAGGTCGTGAGTCGAGAGGAGCAAAGGGGAAAATAAACCATTGATGTTGTTCTGGTGTCCAAAAAAAGATGTTGGTGGCTGTTGACCTCATTTTTGTATGAGGTCTGTAGGACCAATCCAGACCTTAGGATCTTTTCAGCCCTTAGGATCAATCTTGACCCTAGGATCAATCTGATCTTAGATCAATCCAAACTTTAATATCAATCAAGATTTAAATCAATCTTAATCCCATATTAATTTTAAACTCAATTCAATCAAACTTCAGGTTAATCTAAACTCTAGGATTCTCCTAGATTCCAGACCCTAGGATCTACTCTATACCCTAAGATTCTACCATATTCCAGATCATATGATCTTCTTAGGCTCTAGGACCTATTCTAGACACTAGGATCCTTCTAAAATTTAGATCTTATGATCTACTTAGGTCCTAGAATTCTTATAAACTCCAGACCTTAGGACTCCTAGACTTTATGATCTTTCTAGGATTCAAACCCTATGATCTACTTAGGTCCTAGATCTACCTAGACCTAGGATCAATCTAGACATCAAATCTATTCAAACTTCAGACCAACCCAGACTTTAAATCAATCTATTCAAGACTCAAATCAATCCAGAGCTCAAGTCAATTCAAACCCCTGACCAATCCTGACCTTTAAATAATCCAGATCCAATTGCTCTAGCCTCTGACTTGACCTTAATTTTTTCTAATCATCTATAATCATCTAAATGATTGTAAATGACTTAGGTAGCTCAAATTCTAGCATTTAAATCAAAAATCCAGTTCAAATCTAGACTTTTAAATCAAACCTCAAGGCTAAGGACCCAGGTCCTAAAAGCTTTTTCTAGTGAACTTTCAAACACTTTAAAATCCAGTCAAATGACCTCTGATTCAGAGTCTATCAGTTGCACACTAATGTGACATATCTATAGAGGAAACACTCTAAATTTGAGCCCAATCTGATGTCTCTAACCTCAAAAATTGAATTGATTTTCAAAGGCTGTAAAACCTTCAAATATTTATGGCCTATGCCACTAGACCTTACACCCAATGGATTTTGACCTTGGAACTTTCTCCAAAGCCTCCAATCATTTCCAGACCCTTGATTGTGACTTATTGAACATTAAACTATATTTTATTGGACTCATTTTGACCTCTAGTTGACTAGAATCTAAAATTACCAAAATACCTCTATGGGGTATGAATAGTCACTTTGGACCAAATGAGTTTCAAATCAAATGCAACCACTTCCAGCAAGTTTTAAATATCAAACCAAACCTGTTGGACACAAAACCAGACTCTGGGTCAACCTAGGTTGACCTAAAGGCCCATTAAGGGCCCAAACAGGTCATTTTAACCAAATGACATCTCCAGACCTTAAGACCATCACCAGTAGACTCAAAATATTATTTTGAACTGATTGAACCCAGTCCCTGACCCTGGGTCAACTTGGTTGACCAAGTCAACCTAGTTGACCCATTATGCCCATTAAGGGCTTGAATAAGTCATTTGATCTGAATGACCATTCCAGACCCTGAGATCACCTCCACCAGACCCCAAACATCATATCAAATCATTCCCACCCATAATCTGGCCCTATGTCAACCTGATTGACCAAGTCAACCCAGATTGACCATTTTAAACCCTTAAACTTTCTACCTTGAATCAAATCCCAAATGCATTCAAAACCTCATTCAAACTTCTTCAAGCATACCCTTGATGATTTGGTTTGGATTGGTCACCATAACCCAATCATCAGTTGACTTGGTCAACTGAACCCATGGTCAAATCCTTAATCATATGCAAGCTCTAATCAATTCAAAATATTCAGCTCATTTCAAACCTCAAATTACTTTATTATATACCTTAGATGTACTCTAGCCATAGGTGAGCCTAATCTTAGTAGATTTGACCAAGTCAAATCATGGTGACTTGGTTAATTCTCTTTACACGTTCATTAACTTGATCATACATTCAACCCAATTGTTCAAGACTCTTTGGAACCATCCCATCAGCAATTCAAGCTTCTCATAAGCCACATAGGCAATGAAAGTTGACTGTTGACTAGTCAAACTAGTCAACAAGCCTTTAAAACTCCTTTAAAATGATTAAATCCCTATTCTTAAGCTAATACATTCCATCTCAAATCATTCCTGTAGCTTTGATGTGCTCTAGAACCTTCCCAGATCTATTCTCAACCCTTGGATTAAGATCCAATGGTTTGGATCGTCCCCATGTGCAAAGGGGGACCAAGGGACACTTTCCACCTAGATGTCCTTTGTATCCTTTTATTCTTCTGCTCCCAACAACCTTCAGGACACTTGGCAGCTATCTAGACCCTCACCCAATTAATCCCAACCCTTGATTCAATCCAGGGACCTTTTGAATAGGCAAAAGCACCCTAATTAAGCGAATTGGCTTACCCATATTCTCTCACCATTCAAGCCTCCCCATACCCAAAGCTCCTTTCGTTTGAGCTTTCCAGGAGTTCCTTAAGCCTTCCTGACCACAACCCAGCCGCTAGAAGCTCGCCGGCGACGACCTCCCGGCCACCCTAGCACCCAATCCGTCCAACCCAAATACCAGGCGATAGGGAGCGTTTCAAACCGTGGTACCTGAAGAGGAATTATTCTTGGACAATCAACAAGCTCACAGAATCCAAAAAATCTGAAATCCATCGATTAGTTTTCCTAAAATCCCAAACCCTAGGTAGAATCACTTAGAGTCTTTAGCTTTCCAATAAGTGATTATTTAACAGTTAATTTGATTCCCCATTAAATCTCTTCATGCATTCTAGCTATGTTTCAATTTTCAAGTGATTTGATTGAGATTTTTAAGAGAAAGAATTGAATTATCATTTCTAGGTCTAGTCAGTAACCTGCATGTTCCGCACGTTTTTTTAGGCCGTTGATTTTTGGATCAACAGTCCAGATCGAGGATTTCAGCGGTTCTGTCCGACCGCGTAATCACCTCCGTGGTTTAATTTTTTGTCCGGCTCAATCCTAACCCTCCGCTCCAAATCATGGAAGATCAAATGGGGAAAAACCCAAGCCGACGTGGTTAAGTGGCTGCGGGACCCAGCCCAGCCACCATTGCAATCATTTGCAATGATTGCGTGGCGGCGCAATCATTGCAAATGATTGCCCGCCGTCACCGCATTTCTGAGGGCCAATCTCAGGCCGCCAGCTGTCCATCCCACCGCCGGATTAGGATTTAGTTAATTTTAAATTTAAATGAAATCATTTTAAATACAGAATATATATATATATATATATATATATATATATATATATATATATATTAAAAATTAAATAAAATTTCAAAAAAAAAATCCATAAAATACCTCAAAACTTTTGGAATTTCAAAATCTTTAATTTAAAATTAAAATTATTTTAAAATATATTATATATTTTAAATAATTTTAAAACATCTAATTTTTAATATTTAATTAAATATTAATTTAAATATTATAAAAAAATAATATTTCAGAGATTTACATTAAAATGTTTTAAATAACTTAAGAATTTTTTTAAAATATTTTATTTTTAATTCGAACTAATTTAAAATATAATTTATATTTAATTTTTTTAATTAAATATTTAAATATTAACTAATGTTTAATTGAAATTAATTTCAAATGATCTTAAAAAAATATACAAGTAAAATTATTTTAAATAATTTAAAATTTTAGGAACATTTAAAATTTAATTTAATTCAGTTTAAGATTCATTTCAAATATTAATTAATTTCAAATTGATTTAAATACATTTAATTAATTTAAGACTTTAAAAATTCAAAATAAATTCATTTTAAATAAGAAAAATGCAAATTATACCTTAAAATTTCCAGAATTTTAAGTATTTTAATTTAAAATTAATTTTAAATTTTAAATCTTAATTTATTTTAAATAATTTCAATTATTTGGTTATTTTAATATTTAATTAAATAATAAACTAATTATTTTCAAAATTGAATTTTTATTTTCAAATTATTTTAATAGGTTAGAGGATCTCCCAAAATAATTTGATATTATTTAAATTATATTTTTAATTATTTTAATATAAATATTTACGTATATATATATATATATATACATATTTTGAAATTGTATTTTAAAAATTATATTTATATTAAATTTTGAAGTTTGAGAGATCCATTTGGAATTTTAAACATGGATTGAGCATGATTGAATATAATTAATAAGGAATGATCATTAATTAATGAATAATTACTTTATTAATTATTCATTGATTAATTTTCTAATCAACTGAACCTTATTTTGATTCTTACATGCTTAGGGTGCACAGTTGCACCTAGTCTTAGGGCTCTCCTAAACTTAAGAATTGATTGTGATTGTGTATGCATATCATTCATGTATGTCCAAGGGTTAGTGACTTTCATTTGAACCCACTTAACCTAGTGATATTTTTAAGGACAATAATTAAGGACTCATTTAAAGAACTTAAAAAAAAATTTAAGAATTAGGATTCACATCCTATTAACTTAAAACTTGAACCAATCAAATTTAGTGACACTCTCAGCCTTAATAAAATTTTTCATTGAATTTTAAAATCATTAAGCCCTCTAATTAACTTAATCAAAATCATACCTTAATTAAACCTTTAAATCTTCCAGAAATTCTAATAAATCAAATTTAAACCCAAAAATTACAAATAAGACCTCTAACTGACCAAAATTGAACCCTTAATCAATCAAAAATAAAAGCCCTTTAATTGGACTTCAAAATTAAGCCTAATTTAATTTTAATTAAAATTTAATATTTAATTAATTTAATTATGTAAAAATAATTAAAAATTCCAAAACTCTCTCAAACACTTAGGAATCTCTTCTTAGGTCATTTCTAACCTTTGGAGTTGATTCCAAGGAGTTTGGAGGTCATTTAGATTCAAATCATTAAAAGGCCTTTAATTAAACAAATTAAATAATTCAATAAATACCTCAAAACTTCAAAAATTCATAACTAATTCAAATAAACTCTAAATTAGTCAAACTCAAAGGCATTCAACTTCAATTAAGGTCTAATATTTATCAAAAATATCAAGTTTTCATAAATCAATCAATTTTGAAAAAGTCAACTTTTGGTCAAACTTAGTTCAAAATCAAATCAAAACTTCAAACTTTCATAATAAAATATAAAAAAATTCAAATCCAGCATATTTATAGTCTAACTGATCATATTAAGGTCTAGTATTTTAATAAAATATTAGCATTCTAGAAATCACTTTTAATCAAAAGGTCAACTTTTGACCCCTTAATTAAATTATTAAAATAATCCAAAAAATTCCAAAAATTCAATAAATCATTTAAAATTCCAGAAAATCTTAATTCAACTTTAAAACCAACAACCAATCAATTTAAATAAAATTTACCAACTCTTAAACCCTTAATCAATTAAAATACTTATCTATACGATTATCACTAGGTAACCTAGGCCTACGAGGCTATTAGCTTAGCCCTAAGGAAGGTGAAATAAACTTCACGGCCTCGGTGTGAAATAAAGATAGTAATCAATAATCCTTTAAAATACACTTTAAAATCAATCTTAAGTCATTAATATTTAAACTCAAACTTAAATCTCTTAAGCCTTTCAACCAACCAGAACATCAAGTAACTTCAATAAAGTGCTTTACATAGTACATATCAAACCCACACAGCCAACCTCACACACTTTAGATGGTTTGCTAGGACAACCAATTCTAGTCTTAGGCTAGGCTGGTATTTACTTTTTTGCTGTGTGCCGGGTTTTCGAGCTTTTACTACATGCAGTTTGCTAGTAGTAGAATTGATATGATTATTTATTTATTTACTGCACTCTGTATTGTGATTGATTGTATGTTAGATCTACCCCTAGGTTAGGGATGATTTATACTAATTCAATCTTATGCAAGTGACCATGCTCGCATAGGGCATTTAAAATTAAAATGGGGCAATTAATAAAGCTTTAAAATTGACAATATTTTCTGCAGGTGCTCTAGAACGCTTAAGTCCCCCTTTAAAATTAAAAGAGCATGGCCAAGCACGGCTATGAATTTAAACATTTAAATTTTAAAATATTAACTGCTTGAGATTGATATTAACTACCTGGGATATCATATTAACTGTCGATTATTAGGATAACCCTGTAGGTTGTTGAGTCTAGATTTTTCTTTTAAATTCAAATGTAATTTGATTTAAATTGAGTTGTAATATATTAAGTGCTTTGAGATGGGATATTTATATCCAACTTGAATTCCAAAGAGGAGAAGACATCCTTAAGGGGAGAGTCTTCCTCTATTTGGAAGATCAAGTTAGGATATCTTTCAAATATCTAAGGAAAAAAGATAACATCCCTTTCGAGGGAGAGTTTCTTTTCACTTGGATATCCGGACCCGACGATCCATGGAGTTCCAAGAAGAAGAAGAAGTGAAGAATGACAAGAATCCCAAATCTCAAAGTCACTTGAGTCTTAGGAGTAGAATTTGGGTTGTAGTTAGTGGTACCTGGTCACTAATTTACTTTTCCTGTAAACTCTGGGTTGTAATATTTAAGGGCACTTGCCTATGAACTTTCAGCTTGAATATTAATTTAATTGATTTGATTATTTCATTAATTTGATTGATGTGTTAATTGTGATATTAGAATTGCCTGCTTTTTATAGTTTTTTTGGCGATTATTGCATGTCGTATTTGATTTAGCCTGGAACCCGATCGGAGGCTCGTGAGGGATCGTTAAAACTTTTTCTATTTAATCAAAATTAAAATTTTAAGCTCACATAGAAATTCTAACGCTTTAAAAAGTAAGCCCGGGACTACTGGGGGTTTTTCATACGTATTTTTGTTGCACCTTCTTTCCACTTGTTAGGCACCTCCCTGCATGCGAGTTTTGGCAGGCCACCTAACCTATTATTGTGCAATCCTGTCAAGGGGATGTTATGCAATCTCTAGGATAAAATTTATTTTTAAGCCTAATTTTAAAACTGCTTCATTCTGATTTAAGTATTTTAATCGAGTCAACCAGCATGCATCGCATTAGAAATAAATTAAAAGTGTCTAAATCTTTAATTGCATTTTAGCTTAAGCATTTCACCCAACATATGTCAAGGGGTCAATTAGGAATTTACTCTAGATGTTGACCCTAACTCCTTAACCAATCTTAAATAACGTCCCTACTATTCTATATTTAAAAGACTGGACACATGATTTTGAAACGTTCAGGTGGTTTAGCTGGCTCCCCAATCTAGGCCGGGGTAAGTCCAGGATTGCATTGCATTAGCTAGGTTCCAGATCACTGATTTTTAGTACCCACTTTAGACTTAGGTTCTGAGGTAGATTTTCAATCTTAAGACCTCAACCTCTGGAATTTGGATCTCAACTTTCTAATAAAATTAATCATTTAAACATTAAATCTCTTTCGATCAAATTCAAGCCCAACACTTAGGATAGGTTGGGGTGTTTCTGAAGTAATTCAGAATCTCAAGATACCTCCTACCATTCCTCCCTTGACTCCAGAAATAAGTGTTCAATTTTAAACCAGTCTCTACCTCCCTTGATATCAAACTTTAAATTCTTAAATAAAATTCGTATCACTATTTTAATTGAGAGTTTTATTAAAAAAATTTTGGTTTCCTATGATGTAATTAACTACGAGGGCTTGCGCTCGTAGAAGATTTAAAAACCCAGATCAGATTTTCAAAATCAAAATTTTCAAAACCCTTAATTAATTACCTTTGGGAAATCAAATAAAAAAAATGGCGATCGTTATTGTCATATTCAAGTAATTAACAATGAATGATATCTTCTTTCTTCGGGATGATATATCATTTATTGATATAATTTTAAATATAAAATCAACGATAATTTATCCAGATATTATCGTAGCCAGATATTTGATTGAACTTTATTTTGATCCTTTGGGATCATATGTGGTTCCTTCTTGAATTTATCTACGATATTCATGATCAAATTTTTAATTCTAAATTTGAACCCATTAGGAGATTTTATCTCTACCTTTCGAGGTAGTATATCATCACTAGTGAATGTTCAATTTCAGAGTTAAAATTTAAATATCAATCTTAGATTATTCCCAAAGATAATTAACATTTTCAAAACTATATACTTTTTCAATCAAAATAGTGGCTTCTCTAGATTAATAAATAACTTTAAAAGAAAGAATTACAAAAATTAGAGCAAGTTTCCTCGTTGGCAAACTTATTGCTTTGTTAAGCCACTAAAATAATCAGCATTCATCATTCCATCCATAATGGAAAGTCATCCTCCCCCTCTCTTACAATATATATATGCATATGTTTTGAAAAATATGCAAAACTGTTGAATTTAAAGTTAGATAATGCTATGTGGAATAAGAATAAGATAAAATTGAATTTATCCTACTTCTTAAAACATGCAACTGCTCCAAATGCATGCAATCACTTTGAAATTTTCTAAATGTTCTCTTTCAAAATCATGTTCATCAATTAACATATATGAATGCTTTCAAGCAGGTCACCGTGTTTATAAGGCAATGCCATAATTCTAACATCTCAAGTCTAATCCTTCATGTTCCACTGATTAGAACTGAAATCTTGAGCCCTCTGACAAGAATTTGGAACGAATTTAAAACAAACATGTTTAAAAATTGATTTTAAATGGTCTCTTGTGGTTATCAAATAAGTTTATATCATCATGTGATGGAACCAAGTACTCAGAGAAATCGACAGTCACCTTTGTCTTCCATTTGCTTAAGACTTCCCAAGCCTTCAACAATGAAACTTATTTTTAAAATACAAACATCTTATGTCATGTCTGTAAAATATAAATTTAAGTTCTAATTTATTGGTCTAATCCTCTACATATGAGGGTAGAGTTGATAAGGCCTACAAAGCAGTAGACATTCAAATGAACTCAAATCATATATAATTTGGAACCTGATTCTCTACAAGTAAGAGAACATAGTTGATAAGGTGCAATCAATCAAAGCTCCATTAAAATATTGTTATAATGGGTAGTATCATTATACATCATAATCAGAGGGGTTTATTAAGAAAATCATGTTCTCAACCATAAAAACAAATGACTTAAGCTAAATACAATGATGACAACCACTTTAATAAAAAATTTCAATTAGAGGGGACCATATTAAATTTCTCTCATATCCCTAAGAAAATAATTTAGGCTCAAATTTTGACAAAAAAATCTAAAAATTTACATGATATAAAACTCTTTTAGCAAAAATTTTTCAGGAAAAGCTAAGAGCAAATAGCATTCCATCCTCCATAATAGTTTATCAAAGATAAATAATTTAAAATAGCTTAAGCTCATAAAGAGTCAATGTCATATCAATCATAATTTTATGATCACTCTCAGAAGACTCATACCAATAAGGACATAGCATGTGTCCTTTAAGTGATTTTATCACAACATAGCTCCAAAAAGATACAATTATGTCTAGAGCCCTCTAACTAAGTAATCACAAAATGAAACTAGTAAATTATGATGAAGGCCAAAGCTCAAAATTTCTCCAATGACTCAGTCCTCTGAGTAATTAATCATAAAGTGCACTTAGAGGGCATGAAGCCCTTTGTTAGTAATAGTCAACTTAAAATTATCTCCTTAGATAAGCATCCACCTTATGTCACACATGATTCTCTTGGATGGCACAACCCTTGGCTGTTAACAAGAATCTTTTCATCAAGTTGAATCGACTATCTTTACTAAGCAGACCAAGGTCCATGACATTTCGAGATGACATAGCCATTAAATTTTGATCATATTCATCATCATTCTGTACACCGTCCATTTTAAACTAAATGCGATAAAAATTCTCACTTTGAATCTAAACTGCTGCTATTATGAACTAAATATTTAGTGCATATTGACTTGCTTTAAACAAAAGTTCTCTCTTAATATGTGGAAGGGATAATTAACCATAAAGGCTTGTGCCTATGTAAAACTTATGACCATATCATAAAGTCCATATAACATGAGAGCAATATTTTCAGATAGTGTCCTATGTGCAATCAAATTTACCTTTTAAAAATTTAACCCACAAACAATTATCTTATTAGAGCAAAGCATGAATTTTTAGAGCTCATATAATGAATAAAAATTACCTAAGCATTATTGGTCAGATGTTGTAAATATAACATGTAGTGAATATCTAGTCTACACTAAAAAAAATGCCATCTAAACTACTTGAATGCATAATGACACACACAAACCACACATTAGTATTTTTTTTATTATGATTTACTAAGTTATGATGTGTTCTACGAATTCTTTTTTAATGGGCCTGTGATCATGCCACTTTTTAATCTGCTCCTTATTCAATTTGGTATTCTTATAGGCATCATTTTGAATTCTTCTATCTCATTCAATTGTATTAATGTTTCTTTTTTCAGCATCATTAAGTTTATAATTTAATTTTTTCACCTTTGAGTAAGCTTTGTACTCTAACTCTAAAGGTAAGTGATAAGTTTTTTTCAAAAATTAACTTATAGGGAGACATTCTAATTGGGGTTTTATAAGCAATCCTATAAGTGCATCATCCAATTTTAATGCCCAATCCTTCCTATTTGGACTCACATTTTTCTCTAAAATCCTCTTGATTTCTCTATTACTTATTTCAATTTGACCATTAATTTGAGGATGTTAAGCAGTTGCTATCCTATGCTTAATTTCATATTTCAAAATTAAGTTTTCCACTCTCATATTAAGGAAATGACTACCCCCATCACTAATGATGACTCTAGGCACTCCAAATATAGAAAATATATTTTTCTTTAAAATTTTAATTACTACTTGAGCATCAATTTTGGGTGTCATTATTCCTTCTATTCACTTGGAGACATCATCAACTGCTATCAGAATGTATTGACTTTCATAAGATTAAACAAAAAGAACCATTAAGTCTAATATTCAAACATAAAAAATCTCCACTTCTAACATGTAGTTAAGGGGTATTTCATTTCTTTTAGTAATATTTCCTATCCTCTAACATCAATCACTTATTTTAACATAATCATTAACATATTTAAATAGTTTAAGACAATAAAATCTAGATTGAATGATCTTATAAAAAGTTTTAAACCCTCCAAAATACTCTCTATACTCGAAATCATGACACTGACTACTGATGGGCACAATCTCATCTTCTAAAACACACTACCTAATGTTATGATCTTTACACTTTCTAAATAAGTAAGGCTCATCCCATAAAATGAATTTGGCATCATGCATAAATTTGTGCCTTTATGTGTAAGACATATCCCATATTTGTTCTTTTACTCCTCCGTCGAGGCATCATGCATAAATTTGCACCTTTATGTGTAAGACATATCCCCTATTTGTTCTTCTACTCTTCCGTCGAGGCTATAGATCACACTATATTTTAAGTTAATGCAAGACCTTTACACAAACTAAATTAAGCATGAAGGATTTAAAAACTTCATTAAGCAATTTATGAAATTATAAATCTACTCTATGCAATACATGATTTTTAAATTATCATAAGCTAAGAGAAAAATATCTAGCCATACATGAAATTAAAGGTATACATGATAAATAACTTTATTGCAATATATAAAACAAGAATATAGATAAATAGTAAAGATAAAAATGACCTAAAAATTCTTCACAAAGCAATCACAGACTCATTGCACTCCTTCCTACTCTCTACAAACTCATAGTAGACCAATAAAACACTAACATATGGCTAGACTCCACCAGCAGCAACCTCACACACACTTCCTCACGTTTCTCCAACTAGGAAACCCCTAATATGAAAAATAGGCTCACAATTTATAGATTTGCAAAACAACTGATCTAGCATGGTGGTGTTGGCTAGGTAGCGGGGCGGTGCCACTGAATTGATGTGTCGGTTGATCATTCATTGAAAGTTCGATAGGGATGTTAAGCCCTAGTGAACTAGTCCCGAGGCTAACCAAGAGGGGGGGGGGTGAATTGGTTATTTAAAAATTTCACGATAACAATGAAAATCTTTTTATAACGTGCAGCGGAAACGAATTAAAACAACGATAAAAAGATCAACCACAGATATTCACCCAAGCAGTTAATATCAGAAAAGTAAAGTGCAAAACTGAATCAGAAAAGCAAACTAGATTTTATAGTGGTTCGGTCAACTTGACCTACGTCCACTCCCCGGAGCCTCCCCTCCGAGTATTGCACTAAACAAAAGTGTCTCTCCTTTTGCTCCCACAGCAAGGCGGAGAAGCCTGTACAAAAACCTCCTTTTCACCACACGGTGAGGCAGAGAACCCGACCTCCTTTCGCTTCCTCCTGAAGCAGGCAGAGAACCTTCGAACTCCTTTCGCTTCCTCCTGAAGCAGGCAGAGAACCTTCGAACTCCTTTTGCTTCCACCTGATGCGGGCAGAGAACCCTCGAACTCCTTTTGCTTCCACCTGAAGCGGGCAGAGAACGCCGGATCTTCTTGCGAACGATCCTCCCACGACGAACACCGACTAGACGAAAGACGACAAGCGGAGAAGACGACTCTGATCCGTGCTCGGAGCAACCTTAGTGAATCCCTCACTAACTCCCCCTCACAAGATCTTCTCTCTCTCTCTCCCAACTCTCTCTCTCTCTCTAGGGTTTCTCAGGGAAGGAAGGCAGCAAAAGATTTTTCCAAAAATTAGAAAAAGTTCTTTTAAAGGAGGGCTTAAAATTTGCCCTAAATCTCAACTGGTCGGCCAAGATCGTCCAGGACGATCGGTAGATCGTCTTGTACGATCGGTTCAAATTCAGCTGTTTCAGCCTGGACGATTAGGCTCTTCTGGACGATCAGTAGAAAAAGTTGTTCATATCGTCCCGTACGATCCTACGATCGTCCGGGACGATTAGTGCAAATTGAGGGAAATCGTCTAGAAGACAGTTAGGGTCGTCCAGAGAAATCTGTGCTGGACGACCAAAAAATGACTTGATCGTCCCGGACGATAGGGTCATCGTCCGGTACGATTAGTTCAAAAAGGCCCCAAATCGTCCTGAACACAGTTCGGGTCGTACAGCTGAAATGCACTAAACGATCATGATCGTCCGGGACGATCCTGCGATCGTCCAGGACGATATGATCGTATCAACCAAAAATAAATTACTTTCCTTAATTACCAGATTAAATTAAGTATGATTGTACTGGATCGTCCGGGACGATACACGTATCGTACGGGACGATCAGACCAAGTATCTAAAAATAAGAACTTGCCTAACTTGATCTGGCGGCTGTGAATTTCTGATTTGGGCATATCGTCCCGTACGATCCGGAGATCGTCCAGGACGATCTGCTCAATCAGACCCTCTTAACTTAGTCGCCCTAATTAGGGTTTCTGTTTTAACTGGATCGTCCAGGACGATGTGGAGATCGTCCAGGACTATCTGAACAAAATTTTAACAGAAACTCTAATTCACTCAATCTCTCTCCCTGAGTGTGTGTGTGCAAGGTTACTTAGCTAGGGAATCAGTTACATTACAATTGACTCAATAAAAAGAAAAATCATACATTTGACACACTTGGACCCAATCTTGAGTTGACTTGAGTGGCTCGCGGTCTTTTGTGCCTGAAACAGATTAGCCAAGCAAAACACACTGGAAACATGTTTGTCATCATCAAAACCAGATTTGCAACATTCATCGCATCAATTCACTGGTTCAACCGTCTTCCGCCATGGTCCTGGGGTGATTTTGCGTTGCAGTGTTCCCTAGGTAGCGCCTAAACACTAAGCTCTCCGGCAATCATCTGAGACTTCTACCATTGTGACACCAATTTGGTGGCACTACAGCACTGGAATTGTGGCGCTCCTTTAATCTATTTTTTTTTTTGCTTATTCCTGCACAAAAAGATAGGATTAAAGAGCCTTTTTATAACAATAAATGCAATTTAGAATATACAATTTTTTCTCTTATCACATAACATCAATTTTATTACATATATATGTATTTGAGTGTAAATACTTTGTATTGAATTAAAAAAAATATCCAAACTAAAAAAATTAATGCCATATCTGATGAAGCTATATTAATAGGTTATTCCTCTAGATGAAAATTATTTATAATATTTAGCAAGAAAAATCTAATTGTTAAGGGGTTTGCATACATAGTATTTCATGCATCATCTATTAAAAAACAAAATAAAAACAAAGAAATGGATGTAGACATGATTAAAAGTTCATAAAACTTATATTTGAAAGAGAAAGAGAAGGGTGTTCTACCTGAGAAATTATTATGTGTGGAGTCCGGACAGGAGAACCGTCCGAATTTGTCGAGTATTTGTAAATACTCAGCAAATGAATAGATACTCAGTAAATACTCAACAAATACTCACAAAATTCATGTGTATACTCAATAAATACTTAGTAAATACTCACAATTGAATATTTGAATACTCAATAAATCCAGACGATTCTCCTGTTCGGACTCCGCGCATAATAATTTCTCATTCTATCTAACAAATGATGATAAATGTCATCCTAAAGGACAAATCATAAAAAATTCTTCTTTTGGCATAAGAATTAGGAATGTCATTAGAAATAAAATTAAGCATATTTTGTTAATACACTATGAGATCTTAATTATTAATTTGCTTAATTTATCATAAAAAATTAATATGTCCAATTAGAGCACATATATTTTCAATTGTGTTAATATTTTTTTAATTTATTCATATTTCAAATTAATTATATAATTTTTATTGTTTGCTTCATTGAGAGCACTCAAAATTAAATAAAATGTTTAATCTACAATTCTTAAAGAAAATAAAAAAACAAATAAAATTAGTCTTTTTTTATATTATTTTGGTGTTTAATACGCTAATGTGATTACTGTAACTCGATGGCCTATCTCTCCAGCAAACGGAGAAATAACAATCCTCCCCTCTCAACAGAGGAAACCCTAAACCCTCTCTACTTCACGCCATGGTCAACGAATCAAACTCAGTTCAGCAGCCGACCTCCGACAATGCCGTTTCTGACCTAGTTGACGCGTTGCTCGAGGTGCCTTCCTTTTATTGCTGCTTTTCCTTTTCTTGTTAGCTTTGCTCTAGGTCTTTGTTTGATCTCAGTTTGTTTCTTTATTTTGAATTTTCAGTGATGAATTCCCTTTAGCTCTTCGTGCTTTTGTTTCGATGCTGATTTGTAATATGAATTACGGTGGAATCCACGAATTTATTTATTTTTATTCGTTGGCTATAGAGGTAGCCATACCATCGGTTTCATTTGGTTATTAGAGGTGGATAGATCGTGGCAGGATTGAAATTGAAAGGAAAAAAAGGTTTCGAAAGATTGGTAGAGTTAATCATGTGCTGGATTCCCATTTTTTTAATATTTATTTCTTTTTGCTAACTTAGATAACACTTCTAACAATCTTTTATGGTGTTCTTGAAATATAGTTTGATTTCTAAAAGTTAAAATTTGATTTTGAGTTTATTGTAATAGATTTTGAGTGAACATGAATCAGAATTTTAAATTTGAGTGAGTCTAACTAAATTTTTAATTATCACATGTATTGCATGGTGTTACTTTCTTGTTGCTTTGGCATTCCTATCCCTGTTCTATGTCGGGTATGTGTTTATTCTTTTTCCCAAATGTAACGTTCATGCTGAAATTCACTGAAGAATACTAATAACTGCTTATCATTGGATCGTAGTTGGCATGGAAAACAACTGATCACTGGCATGCATCATTCAGCATGTAAAATCTCTGCTCTGAAGCAGATCTACATTCTATTGCAGATACTATTGTGATGGCAATTAAGAAATAAACCATAGGTGTTACTTGGATGGTTTGGTGTGGCAGGATGAACTTGGCTTTGTTTGGTTAAATCTGAAATGTTGGATGATCTTTATATTTTATTATCATACCATCCATTCATCATTGCTATCATTTGACTTATCCCAAATTTGGGATGAGTTTTATGAATCTTCCTTTTTTATTCATTCTTGTTTGGTGTTATGAGATCTTACTATCACGTGATTCTTTCTTCAGAAAATGTTAGTTTTCTTTGTTTAATTATGGGCAACTGGTCAGTAATCATATCATAAGAGAATCTAACTTTCTTTTTATGCATTTGCTTTTACTCTTTTGGACTTTTTAATGTGTTTTTTTCATAATTGTAAATAATTAATTAACAGAGAACTCTGCACAACACATCCTGCCTGGGATAATGCATGCAAGCCTAAATGTCAGTATAGTTTCATACACCAAAGTTGTTAAGAATTCTTGACTTGTCTAGGTTTTTCTTGATTCACCATATCATTTTCCGATTATTGATTTTTGGCAGGCTGCTAGGTATGATGACCTTGATGATGTCGTAAGCTTATATTCCTCGGGTGTTTCTCTCAATGCTAAAGACTCTCAGGGACGAACAGGTTATTTTCTGAAATCCTTAATTCCTGCCAAGTTCAGCAATTCACTTTGGCTGTGTTTGGATTGAAGGACTGATATGAATATGAATAAAAAAAAAGCCTTAGTGTTTTTGTCATAGGATTTCTGTCATATCAAAATAGTTGTTGGCTCTATTTACAATATTGTGGCCTTTTTGCACCAAATATTTGACTAAAAAAGTAAAAGTATTAGACAACTGTCTTGTGATCTAGGATCCTACTTTAAATAGTCTTTTTAGCATAGTTTGCGAAATTATTTTATTACCTTAGGTTTTTAAATGATAAATGCCTGTTAACAATTTCTGTATGTAGGAAACAGGAAGTCTGGATAGCTGCAAACATTAAAAGATATAATGTTCCATATCTTGAATAATAATATTTGATTAAACAAATAAGCTTAGATAACAGCTTTAATTTTTAAACTATTGGATAAACACTTAAGATTCCTTGTATGACGAACTTATGCCAGATAGTGCAATTCTATTGTTTCAACGCAGTCTTATTTCTATAGCATGCATAACTGGTTACAATTTAGAATTTAAGAATAAAAAGAACGGTGGTAAATCATTGTTATTAGAGGCATTGTTTAAAATTGTGCAATATGAAGCTTTCCTTGAGGCCCGCCTCAACACAATTCTAGTGAAAAATACCTCGAGACTTATGCCTCAAGTTTTTTTTTATGAGGCTTGCGCCTCAGGTTGGTTGAGGCGCGCCTCGCCTCGCTGAAGTGAGGCTTACGCCTCACCCAATTTATATATATTTTTATTTAAAACTTACATAAATCATAAACTAAAGCCCCGAACAAATCACACATTCATGCACCCCCAAATCGCAGCAACTTCCTCTCGACTTCCTCAACCTCCAGCCCGCCGCCTTCGCCACAGCCATCACTGTCACAGCCGCCATCAAGGATCACTTGAAAGCAGCACACCACCACCTCCTCCTCCTCTAAAGTTTTGGAGTATTAATCTCATATTTATGTTGATGAAAAATATTTATAAAAGAGGAAAATAATTGAAATAAATGAACAAGAAGCATATTGGGAAATATTAGACTCCATAGGATGAGACAGGAGAGAGATCAATTTGTTATAATGACAACTCAAATAAAGACCCCCTCAGTGATGGATGAGTAAGAAACTGAGAAAGAAAAAATTTGTAGTTGAACTTAATGTTATATGATACTTTTATGCAGTTTCTATATTTAATATGTTTTTGCTCATGTAATATTTGTATTTCAATTATATTTCATGTAATTTATCACTTGCCTCTTTTAAGTCTTGTGAAATTTTTTATTTCATATGTATATCAATTTATTACTTCATAGTTTAATAAAAAGATAATATGTCATCTTTTTAGCATATTATTTGGGTATTATATAAAAAATCACTTTCAACATTTATTTGCACTTTACGCAATTTTTTGATTTTGAGGCTCACGCCTCAAAATGCCTTGAGGCTTACGCCTCGCCTCACAAACAAAAAATGCCTCAATACCCAATTGCGCAATTTTAAACATTTATTACAGGAAAAATAAAATTTGTCATATCATACATTGGCTTATGTAATATTCTCCTTTTTGAGCAACAATACTTGAATAAACCAAGAAACCATGCTAAAATATGTATTTGTTAAATATTATTATTTAAACCTGTAGCTTATATTGCATAATATAAAGTTTAAATTATACCAGTCAATGTAATTATATGATCTTTGCTATAACTATGGTTCTAGTCTTAAGTGGGTATTCAACGACGCTGTTAAGAGGAAAAGATGCTATGATAATAATTGTTTATCATAGAATTATTATGAGTAAAAGCTCAAAATAGTCTTCCGACTATTGATAAATATCTAATTTAATCCCAGAGTTTATCATTGCCTCATTTTAGTCTCTCAATTATTAGAAATTGAGTCAATTTAGTCTCAGAGCCTAAAATAAGAGTTAACTACAAAGTTAAATATGAAGGATATTTTAAGTATTACAAGGGCATATGAGATTACATTGCTCTATTATATCATTTAATAAATTATAGTATTTAGCTTGTCTAGTACATAATAAGGGTGAATAAATAGTAAAAAAAAATTATATTTTTTAAAGCAAAACCTAACATTGCTCTTCTTTACCATATTTTAATAATTTTATAGATTATGTAGTAGATTAAAATTATTAAAATAAATTTTATTTTATATTAAAATATGGTAAAAAATAGCAATGTTAGATTTTGCTTTAAAAAAATATTAATTTTTTTCACTATTTATTCACCCTTATTATGTATTAGATTAATTATATATTATAATTTATTAATTGATAAAATAGAGTGATGTAATCTCATATTTCTTTGTAATACCTAAAATACCCTTCATATTTAACTTTAACTCTTATTTTAAGCTCTAGAAATAAATTGAATCATTTTCTAATAGTCGAGAGACTAAAATATAGGACAATACGAAATTCTGGGACTAAATTGGACATTTATCAATAGTCGGAGGATTATTTTGAGTTTTTACTCGAATTATTATCATAGAAGAAGTATAATATGGATAAGAAGCAAGCATTGGGATGTCAAAATATCTTTATTCAGAATAACAATATTAAATAAATATACTGTCATGGCTCCGTGGGTTCCAATTGTGACTTTACATCTGTGTGAACAAGAAAGTCATGAGTACTGAATGTCCTTTATTAATAGTATTGAACATTCTAGAAAATTTCAGACTATGAACTTATGATAGCTCTAGTGCTATATGCATTGTCGTGCTGATCTCTTCGTGATCCCATTTTCCACTAGAAAGCTTGATGTTCAGAATTAACTTCCCTTGAATGTATCTGTAAGTATTCCCATTCTATGTATTCTGTGAATTTAACCACTTTGACCATCGACCATTTAGTTGAGTGTTGTTGACTTAGATCTCTAATATTGTCATGTAAGGTTGGAAACTTCGAATCCTTTCAAAAAGTTTTGTGAATTTTAGGCTTTCATCATACTGTAGGACATTTCTTGTTACCATAGTATACTGTAGCTAGCTTCAAATGAAACTGGGAGAATTTAAAGATCCTCATTTGCAATCCGAACCTTGGTGCTAGGAATTAGCTTCTCATGAATATCTGGTTTACAGTTCTCATTCTATGGATATTATGCTGTTACATCAAAGTTGAGGGAAATTCTTATTGTTATCATGAAATACAATTGTTCTGGCTTTGGATGAAACTAGAGACAATAATGCTTTTTTGACTGTAAACGCACAATACAATCATGGTCATGTGAGATAACAGTGTATTTAACATGTTTCTAACACGGCCAAACCCGCATCAATAAGCGTTGGAATTGATCTCCATTCCCTGATTCTCAGTAGGAGCCATAAATAGGGTTGTTTTCTTGCAACTACTTAAAACAAGAAATAAAATGTATTCCTGCTATTGTTTGCCCAGCTAACAGGCACATTTCTTGATCCTTGTGTAATGACATTTATTTTCTGAAAACCAGCTTGTTGTTTATTTTAATGGAGATTGGTCCTGAATAGCAGTTTATTTATTAGTTAAATATTTTTTTTTATTTATTTATTAGTTAAATATATTTACCCTGTAAGCCTTTACAAATTATGATGCATTTTTTCAACTACCCTCTTCTTCAGCACTTCACATGGCTGCTGCTAATGGGCACGTTGATATTGTGGAGTATCTTATCCGCAATGGAGTGGTAAGGAGGCAATAATACGGTAGCCCATTCTTCACTTGCTGAAATTTATATTTATTATGACATGTCATTCATTAAGTTTTTTTTGTCCCTTTTGTTGAAGCATTTATTAAGGCCCAACTTACTAGAATATTACAGAATTTATATGCCTACATTCTTTGTATCAACATAAAACACAGTAGATCTTTCATTACCCTGAAACTCATCAACACACTAAGGCTTCGTATGGGATGGCTTTCTTACTGTTTGTTCGCTTTCTTACTGCTTTCGTCCTGAACGAAGCCCAATTTCCTTTAAATACATGGACAATTGACCTTAGCAATTAATGTTTAAATTTCCTTTACTTTTAATGTTGATTTTTGGGCAATGTCGCCATTCAAACATGAGGCCGCACCCGAGTAATTTTTTTATTGTGATTTTTATGATATCCAATTTCACATGGGTTCTACCAAGTTCATATGCTTTTATTTTAAGATGTCATCTCTTTCTAACCAAACAAATACTCTAGCAATTAATATTATACTTGTTTAGCATTGATATGCAATTTTAGTAGGCATAATGTTAATAATTATGATTCAATATTATTAGAAGATGATATGATGCCTAAGTATTATAGTTTTAAGTGTTTTGGATCTATTATATAAAAAAATAAAAGTATAACTGAGGATATAACTTCTACAGGTAAGGCTAAATGATTAAAATATAAGTGCATTGATAATTTTATATGATAAGAGGATATTATTGATGCTTAAAGATAAATTTTTTAAAATTACAATTTGGCTGTCAATATTGTAGGAATCCAAATTTGGGCTGTAAAAAAGGCGTCGACATGTAAGTTGAGTTTGAAAAAAATGAGAATATTAAAATGAATATTTATGATAAAATTAAATTAATAATGATTATATTAGAGAATATGTTGGCATGATATCTTATGAAAATGTGTTTAAAAATAGATTGTAGTTTTTGGGACATTTGTAATGAAAACTAGAAAATGCAGTCATAATTAATACACTTAGTAGACGAGTTAATAAAATTAGTGTAAGCAGATTAGGAAAGAAAATAAGTAGGTCTAAGATTATATAGATAGGTTCTATTTAAAATGATTTGAGAAGAATATATTCGACTCCTTTGACAATGCCCGCCAGTAAAGAATGAAAAATTAGGATTCATAATACCAGTCATAAATAGTTGGGATAAGACTAATGACAATGATGATGATTTAGAATCCATTTGAAACGGTTTTCTTACTGCTTCGTAAAACAACTTTTTAGTACAAAATTAAAATTTTTATATTAAAAAGTTGTTTTAAAAAGCAGTAAGAAAACCGTCGCACAGGAAGCCTTAGTGAAGTCTTGTTTATGCATTCCAATGAATTGGAAGTAAGGTCAGTTTTAAATGTGGTGCAATCGATATTGAGTCCTCCTCACCCAAATAATGGTTTACTCTAACTTTGCTTCAGTTTCACGTTCAATGCAGGATGTAAATGCTTCAAACAATGAGAAGAATACTCCTCTTCATTGGGCTTGTCTCAACGGGAAAAAAGAGGTTATGCCCTTTGTTCTGCAAATTGAACATCATAAAAACTTTATGAAATTATTCTGAAGGAACAACTAATGTTCAGGTGGTAAAGGCTTTGATTCTGGCTGGAGCTACTGTAAGTTTGCTAAATAGGTATGTTTATAATTTCTCACCATCATATTTGAACTTTTTGAGATGGCCACTTTAGATGGAGAAATTATTACGTGACGTCACCGAATGGTCCAGAGGCGAATCAGAATGCACCACATCACCCCGATACATAGAATTGGTACATAGCAAATGATGATGTGGCGCATCCTAATTGGCCCTTGGATTGCATCTGGTGCGGATGCCGGTGACCGCTCGTAATAATCTCCTTTAGATGACATTACCTTGTTTCTCCTTTCCCATTTTTATCCCCTTTTTTTTATGCTTAATAGCTATGAACGCACCCCAATGGATGAAGCTGTTGCTAGGGGGGAGATGCAGGTTGTTGATGCAGTCAATGCTGCAGTAGCTCAGGCTGAACTACAGGGAGTTAGTGTTAATTAGTACAGTGATTCCATGCTGCGGTAAGCTTTCAAACAGGCTTTGTGTTTGAATTGCATGTGATGTATTTATTTCCAAATGAAATTCAAAAACTATGAAAAAATTTTAGAAGAACATCTATCAATGGCAGTGGAAATCTGAATCAAGTTGTCTCCTGATATTTATAGGCATTTGGGATCACTTATATTTTTATTTTATTTATTTATATTTTATCAAGAAATAAAATACCTTTGATGTTTAAAATATATTAATTGTTTTTATCAAATATCAAATAAATTAATTTAAACAGGGACAGCAGTGGTCATTGGCGGGTGACGAGATGATGTTGGGGGTGACGGCGGCCGCCACCATCAATGATGATAGTGGCGGTTCATTGATGGTGGCGGTGGTCATTGGCGGGCGATGAGATGATGTTGGCGGCGACGGTTGCTGCCACCATCAATGATGGTGGTGGCGGCAGTTGATGATAGTTATCTTTAAAGACACTTTATCATGACATAAAATACATAGAAATTTATGTTAGGTGTTACATCAGATCAATTTCTGAAGGCCTAATGATTGAATTTTTTTCTATGTAGAAAAAAGTCAGTAGATTTTTTTTTTAAAATAGAAATGGAATATTTATAACTTGAAATAAGACTAAAGAGTTAATGAAGGTGAATCATTAAGGTTTAAAATGAAATATTGAAGTTGTAATAATAAATATTTACAGTGAAAGCAATCACTTATATAATAATTAAATAAATAATTTATTTTATAAGTGTATAAAATATGACATTTTATGAGATGAGTAAGTCAAATTAAGTACAATATAATTGTACTTAATTATAATTACAAATATTTGTGATCAATTAAGTTGATCTTATAAATTTAACAACATTATTATTTTGATGTTGAATGGTTGAATATGCTATTAATGAGTGATTTAAAATATAAGTGTAATTAAAAGCAAAAAATTACACTGCACTAACTTGTATTAATAATTTTATTAGGCATCAACCAAAGTGTCACACAATATAAGTATAAGGTGATGCAAGTAAATTTATGCCTAAGAGAGTAATTATTTTAATATAAATATGATTTAGATTTGGTTTGGGATAGCTTTCTTGTTACTTTTTAAAGCAATTTTTTGATAAAAAAAATTTTTAGTCTAAAAAATTTATGCTAAATAGTTGCTTTAGAAAATAGTAAAAAAGCGGTTTCAAATGGAGTCTTAATTGAATATATCATCACATGAATATGATAAAAAATGTAAATATATAACAATTGTAAATTTAAACTATAGAGTGAAATTGAAGGAATTTATATTTACATGGTTGAGCCTATTCAGTGGTCTATATTCATACTTATCAAACTTTGTCCTTTGGATTTCAATATATTTGAATAGGAATATATTGAGCAAATCTTCACAATTTAGATTTCCTTTGGGACGACTTTTTTATTGCTTAAAATAATTTTTTAGTTTTTTGTACTAGAAAGCTGTTTTAAGAAGCAATAAGAAAGTCATCCCAAACGAAGTCTAAAACTTGGTTTGGGGCAGCTTTCTTACTGCTTCTTAAAGCATCTTTTTAGTTAAAAAAATTTAATTTTTGTAATAAAAAATTGTTTTTAGAAGCAGTAAAGAAGTTGTCCCAAACGAAACCTTAGTTTTTTAAGGGGAAGCACTTCTGTACTCTTTTTGGTTAAGGGGAAGTAAACCGCCAAATTGGCACTTTTTTTTTGTAAAAAACATCATCTCTAAGCCTTAAAACTTTTTAGGGAACACCTTCCAAGTAATCCAACATTTTGGTGGAGATCAATAAGACTTTGTTTAGGACGGCTTTTTTATTACAAAGTTAAAAAGCTGCTTTAAGAAATAGTAAGAAAATCATCCCAAACGAAACTTAAGATTTTGTTTGTGACCTTTCATACTGCTTTGTTTTTTATTAAGCAATCATATTTTTTATTTGACCACTATTTTTTTAATGCTTTCAAGAAATTTTTGTATCAAGAAGTTGCTTTTATAGCAACTTTTAAAAAAAGTTATTTCCTTTATAACAGTTTTACAAACACATTTATAAAAAGCTACAGCCGTCCCAAACGATTACAAACTATTACAAAACTCAACACATTCTCAATAAAAATGATTGCAAGATAATTAAAAAATAAAATTAGTCAGAATTAAGCTATGAATCTCAAGAGAGTGGAAGAACATTTGTATTTTCTTCTTCAATGCGACAACTTTTATGCTCAAAATACTCATATTTTTATATGCATTATGCATTGAATCATCAATATATTTGAATATGAATATAATGTCATATATAGAAAAATAACTAAATCATTTTTTATTCGAAGTAGGCCAAATAGCTTATAAATTCGCATATAAAAAATTCAGTAAATCCAATGGAATAAGAATTAAACCTGAATTTTGAAAGCATAAACTAATTTATTAATTAATATTAATTTTAACATATTTTTTTGAGTTTTTAAATATATTAAATAAGCTCCAAAAAATTTAAAAGATTTTGTGCAGAGAAATATATATATATATATATATATATATATATATATATATATATATATATAAGTTATCATAAAAATTTCAAACAAAAATAAGAACTTCATTTAAGAAATTGATAAGATATAAATTAATTAATATGATTAACTTAATTAAGTATAATTAACATGCCAACAATAAAATGAATGATGCAACTGTGAAAAATCATATTTTTTTTATAATAATATTAATAATCAATTCTAGAATTATATAAATATTTAGTGTATGATTACTAATTATTATAAGTTATGTAAATAAGAAATACATATAAATTAATCAAATAGAAAATAAATCAAAATAAATTATCATAATTATAGATAATTATATATTTATATGTAATATATAATTAGAGATTGAGATAAAGGTGCATAGGTAGGGATGGAACTATCCATTTTTTTGTAGGGTTGGAAAAATTTTACTATCGATATATACGTATTGTGTATTCTAAATTTTTGAGTATACAACGAGTACATAATATGCACTCGTTGTATACCAAAAAAGTAGAGTATACAATAGCTATATATTTGAGCATTTCGCACATAATTTGTGCGCTAAGTTATATATAGTAATTTATGTGCGATAGAATTGAAAATAATAGTGACAGGTGGGTTGTGTGTGATTTGGTGCAATTCTTTCATTATAATTTATAAGACCCCTCATAATTCTTTTATTGATTACGAGATGATAAGTTGCTGGATGAGACCAAAAAGTTTCAGGCCAATAGCAGCAATGAACAGATCCAAATAGCCCAGTTAGCATGGGCTGAGCCCAGGCTATCCCTGTTTTTTCCTCTTGAGTAGAGGTTTAAATGACTTGAGCTGAGCTTGAGCTTAATTAATTAATTGAGTTAGTAGCTCGAGTTCAAGCTTTATTTTACGTGTTCGAGCTAACTTGTTTATTATGAAAGAGTAAATGATTATGATTTAAACAATTATTATAATAAAATGGTAAAAAGAATAAGAAATTATAAGAAAAATAATAAGCTAAATTGAGACACTACTATTAAAATAGGCTTTAAAAACATATACTATTTAATTTACAACGATTTCAAAACCGTTGTATATCTGTTGTATTTGCTATCGCTGCAAACAGCTTCCGCAGCACTATTAAAACCGCTGTCTTAGATGTAGTTTTTAACAGCGTTTATTTTAGCAGCAGTTTTAATCGCTATAATTCTGTTATATTACAGCGGTTTTAACACCTGCAAATTTGGACAATGGGTTTATAGCAGCGGTTGTAACACCCATGAATTTGAAAGAAATCGATGCGAAAACCGATGTGAAAAATGTTGTTTTTTGGTAATGAGAAAGTATGAAAAAGCCTTGGTTCTGCTTTGCTAGGGCTTTTCCTCTGCCCTAGCCACCTTCCACCGGTCCTGCTCTTCCCCTTTCTTATCCTTTGGCTCGTCTAGAGGGGAACCCTCCTTCCTCAATAACCCTTCCATGGTTCCCCTCTCCACTCTCAAGATTTTCCCCATCTTTCGTTCTCTACAACGAAGACGATTAGCCAACACCCTTCTTCGCGCAGTCGGAATAGAATTATTTGATATAAGAAATTGTGATATAATTTTTAAATATTTTTAACAATTTTATATTTAAAATCTTGAATTCTAGTATATTTTTAAGTTTATTTTATATTAATATTTTTAAACGAGCCAGCGCACAAGCTTACGAGTCGAGTTGGGGCTAGCTCAAGTTTGGCTCGTTAGCTCATTGGCTCACGAGCTGTTTATCAAGCCAAACCTGAGCTGGCTCACAAATCGGTTTAACTCACTTACACAATCTAGAGTAATGCTTCATTGCATTAAAAATTTAAAAAAATAAAAAATAAATATTTGATTTATTTTGATAACTCGTAGATTTGGGACAAAATTTTTGAAAAAAAAAGATAATATAATCAACATTTTGAAAATTGGATCGGACCGGCCGGTTCAACTGTGAACCGGCCAAGTTTCCGATCTAATCAAATTCAAAAATTGGACTTTCATCAAACCGGCTCAAACTGGTTTGAACCGCAGTTGACTCAGAAAACTGGTAAAATCGATGCCGATTTTGTATAACCGGGATATGATAATAAAATCATAAAATTTCGATAAATAAAAATAATAATTTGTGGTATTTCAAAAAATTATTACTTGCACCTCTCAAAATAATATAAAAAAAATTAACATATTTTTATTTGAGAAATATATGATCGGATAATCTAAATAAAATATACTAAAATTGTTTTTTAATATTTTTTTGGTGATGTAAATTTCACTCATTTCATAAATAATGACAATTAAGAAGCTTTAGGTTTTTCATAGTTTCTAAAAAACATTAAAAGTATTATGAGAGAGTTTCTTTCGTAAAAGTTTTTCACAAAATTTTAAAATTATTAGAAAATTTACTCTATGAATTAAAAAAAATCAATCTAAGATCATATTTATTAAAAAAAACAAAAATATTTTTTATTAAAATTATTATTATTATTATTACTAAGAGAACTTACATATAATATATATAAATTTTCTCTATTTATATATCTAATATTAAAATTTTAATATTTATTTAATTAATACTCAAACTTTTAAATTATATAAATTATTTTAAATAAATTGTTACAATATCATATACATGAATACTAAAAATGCACTATTATTATTATGAAAAAATAAATTATTAAATATTTAATAAAAATACTAAAGTCTGGCCCCGAGGAACAAAATGGGCTGGCCCCGAGGAGGCGAGGACCTCATTCCATTCCATTTAGAATTCGGTTCGCAAAATCTGTAGCCTCTCATTTCTTTCTTTTTTGTCCTTTTGCTTTTCTTCGCTGTTACTCCCTTCCTTTGCCATTAAGAAAGTGGATTTTGAAGGGCTCGAGGTGCCTTAGAAATAGCTTTTTTATACCCAAAAATAATACTTAACAAATTTATTTTATGATTAAAGTTAATTTGTAGAGTCAAATATTTAAAAAATTTAATAATAATCGAGCCCGAACCCTACACATATTTAAATAGGAGATTCAGAGGTGAGCTCACTTTACATAATTTTTTATAATTTAGTATACTTTATTTAGTATATTTTATAGAAATTTTAGGATTCCGCATTCTAGAAATATCCTCTCTCTCTATTTTCTCTTTTTTTGCTTAATATTTTAAGTAAAATTGGGTGCGGGTCACAAATAATTTTGGACTCTAACATCCCAAAGTTTCATTTGGGACAACTTTTTCACTATTTTTTAAAATAGCTTTTTAGTACAAAAATTTATAGTTCATGAAATTTTTATCCTAAGTTGTTCCAACAGAGCCTATATGATGCGATGAGCATCGAGCATTCCAATAACTACATAAGGAGATCTACATGCAACAAAACAGGATCTAAGTGGAGAAGAATTTATTAATATGGAGAATCAAGAATCATGATTGTTTGACAACCTATTTGATTGAAGAAGATGATGACTCATATAATTTAGAAAGTATTGGAGAGGATGAAAAGAACAACTCATAAAACGTTGTTTTCACTTCTTGACATCAACAATATATTGAAGTGTAGTTTATTCCTTACTACCTATAAGGAATTGCATCTAAGGTGGTTCTTGCATCTGTCACATAGCGTCATTACCTCTTTTGTAGGGTTTAAGAGGCTGTTCATGACACATTTTTCGAGGATATAATGAGTGTTGAAGAATTCTCAAACCATACTGCAAATAAAGCAAGAGTTGATGTTGTAGCACATGGAACTAATCAAGAGAGAAGGGATGTCCAATTCAATATCCAAGGTTAGGAGGCTTCATTAGAGCAAGTAATCAAGAATTGAGTATCTATTATTATCTTTATGTGAATGTATAGTCTCATATGTAGTAGTAGAAGTTTCTTTATAAGTGTTATTGCATTTATGTGTTGTATTAGGTCGTTTTAAGTTATGTATTGTATTAGCCATTTTAATTAACCCAATAAAATGTATAATTTCGAGTGGAGTGGCTGGCCTATGCATGGGATTAGTAGCCCAGTATGCAAAGGTGGGAGGAGTGATGGTGGTTACAAGCTATTATTCTTTGTGGTTCCCCTCCCTCTCTTTTTTAATTTAAACATTTTTCTCTCATGTTATTTTCTATTAAAAGGCTTTTAATAAATGGAATGAAGAAATTATTGTTGTTTTGTGACTAAAATTGAAGGAAAATCTTTTGGTTGGAGCTTGGTGGCTAACCAAATTAGAAAGGGTTTGGTGATTATCTCTAGGATTATTACTTTGGTGAGTAGTAGAGTTTTATGTAACACCTAAGGGTTTAATATTTTAAGAATTATTTATTTTAATCTCTTAATTAATTAATCAGAACATCTATGAATTCATCAATATAAGTCAATCCAATGAAAGTAATTAAAAATCATATACATCAAAATATAAAGTGTATTCATCCCTTAAAATTCATGTACATAAGCTAAGAGATTAATCATTGCATTTATTTTAACTTTTTAAGCTTTTGACTATAAAAGAATAAAATTAGAGAAAATACACAAATAAAATAAAACCTGAATTCTTGAACTATCCTCACTCCACTGAATTTTGACTCCTTTGTAAAAATATATAAAACCACAAAGTCAGCTAACAACTTAGTAAATTATCAGAACCTACAACTAAAATTAATATAAGATAATATAAATAATATAATCATTCAATCACTATCAGTATGAATATATAACTATAAATGTATGTAATAATAAATAAAACAATAATATATCATATGATCAATAAAACATCAATACAATTGTATATCTTAAGAGTAGTGATCAGTAACCAAGTGAATAGTGATTAACAAGTTCTATCAATCATATATCCAACAGTTACAGAATAGTTTATTTAAGATTTTATTATATCAGTACACCTATCATTATCATATGTTTGTCGTACAGTGCATATGCTATATATGTAGATTATATAAATCATATGATTCAAATATATCAAATGACTTTGTATATCAATTTAACCAGTCTTATTAGATACTTATATCAACCATAACTAGAATTTTTTATAAATCATGTCATGTCAATTATATAATTTATTATTTCATAATTCTATAGATTACTCCACAGCCCACATCATATATTAAGTGCAGGCATCACTGATTTTAAGAAATGTGGCAAACTTCATAGAACTGTAATGCCAGATAAATTCCTCTCAGATTTACACGACACGAATGAAAAAAAATTCAAACTTCATATAACAATAATGCTAGATATATTCCTCTCAAATTTATAAGAGACATGAATGAAAAAGATCCAAACTTCATAAAATAGTAATGCCGAATAAATTCCTCTTAGATTTACAAGAATCAAAGTAAGGGTGTAAGAATCGAAGTATAAGATCTGCAGGTTATAATAGGATGTGTGGGAAGAGATTAAAACTCTTCAAAGCTTCAAGCATAATTCACATTTTTAAATTTTAACTAAGAAAAAAAATCCTACGGCTATAAACTCGAATGAAGAGCAGAAGAGTCAAACAGACCTGGGAGGAATTATGTGGCCACAGGAGGAAACAATAGGAGGAAATGAAAGGGCCCTACACGCCAATGAAGAGCTGAAGAGTTGAACAGACGATCGTGACCTGGGAGGGGAAACGAAGGAACTAGCTTAGGTTATACGAATAAAACTTTGTAAAGCTCGATTTCAACCGTTGATTTTACGATCCATGACTTCCGTTACTTCCATTTTTTTTGGGAAAATTGAGGGCAAAGCCCATATATTTCTATGGAAAGAAAATTATATGTAAGGTATAATAAAAAGATTGGACCTCAAACAAAAGTAGAGCAACCAAAAACCTATACCTCCTAAAAAGAACCAAAAGAAAGAGAAAGCAGATCAAATTAGCAACCCAAAAAGAGACCAAAGCTCTAAAGCCCAAATGAAGGACTCAGACTGTTAATCAAGCACAAACTAACACATAGCCTCGATCAGAAATCTCCTAGTTGCCAGCCAGGCCGTCCAAGGAGAGGATTAGCGGCTTCCATCATTGTCCAGCAAAAAACCATCCGATTAGAACCACATCCCCAGGTTGCCAATTAGACCATCCAGGGGTAGAAAACAGAGATAGCCTCAAATAATTTCCCGTAAGCAACAAAACAGCATTAGGCATTATAGGGGGGAAGCCACCCAAAAGGATTTCACAACCATCGAACTAGAAATAGCAAATTACGCAGAAAACAACACATCCCAACCAACCAAAGCGAATAAAGGAGCAGATGCCATTGCCAACCTCTCAAAACCCATCAGCCTAACAGAGAAAAACAACAGGTGCCAATGCAAACCTCCATAATTCCATCAGCCAAAACATAAGGCCGCAAGGAAGTCCAACCCAGCACCAACCCCAGCAAAAAAGAGAAAACTTAAGATTGCCAAGGCATAATCAAACCATCCCCAAACTTCCAAGTTGAGACTTTCGACTGCACCGCCAATTTAATGATAGAGCATAAGGAAGAGACGCTTCTATATTTAAAATCAAACCTCATATCATTCCGTTCCCTCCAAAGATGGTACGTGGCACAACAAACAGTTAGGAGAATAATTTTTTTTTGATTCTTCAACAAATAGCTCCTTTCTCCCAAAACCTGAAGAACTTGGGACAGTCTTGGCCGCAAAAGAAAGGTTCCCAAATCAGGAATCAGCTTTCTTAATACAGAGAAAGCATAGTCACATTAAAAAAGAATGTGAGAGGATATTTCATCATGTGAAAAGCACAAGGAGCAAGTTTGATTAACCACTATATTCCTTTTAAGCAGCTCATCCGTAGTTTTAAGCCCACTGTTTAAGGCAATCCATGTGTAAATTGAGTATTTCAAAGCATGATGTTTGTGCCATACAAACTTTGACCAACCAAAAATATGCTCATCTCTAAAGAAAAAATAGATATAAGATGAAAAACAAATTTTCTTCTTTCCCTTCCAATTTATAGTATTAGATGAGATAGGAGCAATCAGATTAAGCTCCATAGAGTGATTCAAAACAGCCCTCACATCAAGCGGGCAATTCCAGTTTGTATCCAACAGAAAATCTGACACCTTAGCATTATGAGGAAGGATGGTGTCGATGTTGCTATTTGGAAGAACATTAAGGAGAGACCTGCCATTAATCCATGGGTCCCATAACATAGCAAGTTTGCTATTAGGGGTGATGGAGAAATGAATATTAGGAGAGATAAGCGCTGCTACCCTCACAAAATTTTCCCAAAGAGAAGAAGATTGGATCCGAGAGGGAGACCAAGGGGTGCCATATTTAACATTCAGATAAGCAAAGAGGGTAGAATTTGAGTTGTAGAATCTGAATAAGAGAGAGCAATAGTTTGCAAATTGAATGGCCTGAAGATCCGGAATGCCCAAACCCCCAAACTTTTTTGGTTTACATGTTCTCTGCCAAGCTATGAGATGTAATTTTTAGCCGATGTATCCCCAAAATACAGAAATCTGGCACACATCCTATTAAGGTTCTTAATACATGACTTTGGTAAGATAGCACCCCTAATCCAGTAGGCGATCGTATTCCAAATAGTATATTTAAAAAATTGTAGACGACCCGCAAGAGAAAGCAACCTAGCTTTCCATCCAACCAAATGATTTGAAATGGAATGCAAGAGAGGTTACTTCCATTTTGAACTGGACGATTCTTTCAAAACTGGTCGGTTTTATTGTTCTTTCAAAACCAGCTGGTTCACCAATTTTACAGTTTAACTGGCGGTTCGTCCATTTTTTTAGCAGTCAGATGCTAAACTAGTTCTCAAGTTTGATCAGACTGGTCAGCTGACCGGTTCCCGATTCAACCGGTGAACCGATCAGTCCAGTCCGGTTTTAATAACCATAATATTAGCTTTAAATAGTTATCATAATTAATTTAAATTATAATAAATTATTGAATAGTTTTAAATAATTGCTAATTATAATAATTTAATAAAAATATTGATGTAATGATCATCTTAATTAAAATTTTTATTTAATCTTTAATTAACATAACTAAAAAATTAAATATTAATTATCTAATCAATTATAACATTACTTTTTTGAATTTTAGCTATCAAATTTATTGAATCTTGATTTATTCGGTGGCTAATTTCAAGCCGTATTTTATGCACATATCTATGAGCTGAGGACTCGCGTGCGAGACTGATTATGGCAGAAAGAAAGAGGGAAATATAGAGAATGGATTTAGACAAAATCTTATTATCCCAACTAGAAGTACAAGAATTGGGAAGGGTAGAGAGCTCTATCTTGCAAAGCTTAAGTTATACCAGGAAAAACAACATCTCTTTATCTCTCTCTTTTTCTCCAGGCCTGCTGTCTTTTCTTAGTGTTGGTATTGAGGTCTTGAGCGATGTGTCGCTTTTCCTTTTTGCTCTATCCCCAATATTTGTAGGGTTTGGAGGGTTCTAGTGGGGTGTGTATGGGGTATAGCAGTCGTACTGTCAGTATTTAATGTAGCTCGGCCAGCTATGTCGAGTGGTGTGGCAATCTTATGGGAGATTATGCAAGCCAGATGTACCTGTATGTGTCTAGAAATTGAGTTGACATGAGGTTGAAAGCTAGTTCGAGATCACCCCGCTAGAGCGGGGGGGGGGGGGGGGGGGGCGAGAGATGCTTTGACGTTGATCTCTATGCTCGATGATGATCTGGTCATGAGAGATGTATTTTGAATGAGATGTGTGTCTTTAGCTTGATTTTTTATAGGTTTCACATAAAAGACTTGACTTTAGCCATGATGAATAAAAATTTGTCTAATTGGGAAAGGAACTTCTGAGGTCGCCCCCGTCAGGGAGGGCGAGTGCTTGGAGGAAGTGGATGGAGGAGGTATGTCGTGCTCCAATGATAAGGTCATTCCCAGCTCCTAAGTGAGTTTTTCTAACGGACAATCTTGAGAGAGGGGGGAACTCTCCTTCCGTGCTACTCAAACGTAACATATTAGATACCTGGGAGAAGGTACCTGCACAAACAATCGTCAGTGTACAAAATTAATATTAATGAAGTATGACAAGCTAAATAAATCTTTCAACAATCATCAAGGCTACTAAAATTTAATTAGTTATCTTATGCTTATTTTATAATTTAATAGTAATAAATGTTAATTAAATCTTAATTAATTGTCGAGTAACCTAAAAGATTAATTATCATTTATGAATTAATCAATTAATGTATTGTTGTTGAAATGTAATAGAAAAGTACCTTTATTGAGCATAAATGTCGACAAATATTTAAATTGGAAACTTCTAAAGTGAAATTTATGACCATTCGATGTTTGATTTCAGCAAACTTATAATTGAACTGAGCGTATCGATAGGACAGACCCAACAACACCACATGTGATTCAATCTGACTCCGAATGATCCCAAATCAAAGGGTCCAAATTGTAGTTGTAAACATTTGGACATCAATTAGATAACCAAATGGTCTCCATATTGGGCATACTTATAGCAGAATCGATCGACACTATGAGACAATTCCAACGAGCCCAAGATCACTGAATGTAGACATCATTAAGGCACTTAAAAGCTGAAGAAATAATCTATAATTGAAGAAAATAATATGGGTAGTTTGATGGAATGCATCAAATTTTTTTCCATTTTATCGGGCATGCCACTCCTGAAAATTTATAAAAAAACATCCACTTCCTACATGAGGAAGACCCTTAGCTAGAGATTCAAGAGAGCTTAAAGGCTTGAAATATCTCAAAGTTTTAGACCATAGCCCTCTACCATTGCTATCAGACCTCTCATTAGCTAATCGTCACAATCAGGCCTCCTCCGATGGGCCACCTCGGTTGGACTCATGGTCTTTCATCCTCAAGCATCCATACAAACCTTACCACTCTTTCTATCAATTCTCCCTACTCTAGTAATTTTGTCATCTCTAAGGGACATGTCAATCTCAATAACTAATGCATATATAGTGGAATCATTTTTTAGTTGGCTCAAGACCCTATGATTTTTTTCTTTTTTATCAGTTTTTCACATAAAAATTCTCTTTTAACTATTTATACATGAGCGTGATATTTTTGTAAAATTATAATATAAAACTCCTCCTCTATTGCTCAAATTTTATAATTATATTTTATTAAATTTAGTTTAATATTATAAAATAATTTATAATTTTCACCTTAATAAATCCTAATCACATTTTTTATGTTATCTTCCCCAAAAAACAAATTATGACATCATAGCTGTTGTCAATTCAAGATGGTCCCATCCTTTTTTGATCACGACAAATCCCACTCCAGCATCAAGATCATCACCATGAGCGACAACCAGCGCCGTTTGCTTCTGCCGCAACAACGTCAACTTCCAAGATCGCTATCTTCCATAGCCGATCTTTGCATCGTCCCTGTCTTGATTGTCTTTAGCGCTGCATTGAGCCGCACTCTGAACAAAGATTCAATGAATCGCCACATAATGACATCTCAAACAGTGAAACGCCGATCTCGAACGGTCCCCTCACGCTTTCATCCCTTCCAGCCTTCTCCGACCCCAACGTCCTCATCACACAAATCCTCCATAGATTTCGCCTGCAACTTCTTCAAATTCCAAGCCTTACAGATCTTCAGCAACAGCAAAAATATTGTCTGGATTTACTTAACAGTAATCCTCTCCCTCATTCTCTCAACTCTCAGATGAAGTTTGTCTGGATTTACTTAACAGCCTTACAGATCTTCAAATTCCAAGCCTTAACAGATCTTGCTCATCTTATTCCTATTTTAATTGTCCCTGTGTTTGATGAGGAACTTAAAATATTGTTTTCTCTAGTCCCGACTCCTCTACCCCTAGACCTGATGGCTTATTTTAAGTTTTACAAGAAATTTTGGCTTATTATGGGCGATAAAGTTTGTAAGGCTGTTGAATATTTTTTCCTTTTCTCTTTTCTCCCTGAAAAGTTAAGGCCTCATCCCTAAAGGCCCTCATGCCTCCCATATAAAAAAAAAATTTGGCCTTTGCTAAAATTTTCACTTTAGTCAATCTGAATTTAACAATAAGAATTGTCATTGATAATATTATTTTAGCTTCAGATATCCTCTCTAATTTTAACTTCCATGGTAAGTCTAAATATTTCTATGTTAATATTAACATATTTAAAGCCTTTGGTATTATCTCGAGAAGTTTTCTTTTACATAAGATGTTACAAAAAGACTTTTCTAAGGTTTTTGTGTCTTGGATTCATGCTTGCATATATGAGGTCCCCTTTTCTATTAGCTTTAATGGTGGTCTCCATGGATTTTCTTAACTCTTCCTCTAGTTTGAGGCCAGGCTGCTCCTTATCATTTTTTAATCATTATGGATATTATCTCTAACCTTATGGATAGTAGCATAGGGCCCTCTCTCTTTCATGATTTTTGTCATCCTGGCTCTTCTATTTCTAATTTATCGTAAGCTAATGACCTGTTGATTTTTGGTAAAACTACTGCCAAGAATGCTCAGAATTTACCTAATAATTTGCTTATCTTTAAAGAAGCTTCTGGGCTAAAAGTTAAGGGAGATTTACATACATACCATCTTTTATTATTCTATTTATATATTTAACACCTAAAATTTTAATATTACATACATACCACCTTTAGTTCATATTCATATCAAATATGAGTGGTAGAAATGAAATATATGAGTAGTAGAAAAGAAATATAAGTGGTATATTTGATAATAAAATAATATAGGATGGTATGTATGTAATATTAAAGTTTTAGGTGTTAAATATATAAATAGGTTGTTATAAAGTGGTATGTATGTAAATTTCCCAAAAGTTAATAATGATAAGAGCTTTATTTTCTTTTCTAAAGACACTACCAATCCCATAAGTATTATTTAACAGCCTTAATTTAATCTTAGGGATGACTTTTTCAAATATTTGAGGATTCTCATTGCCCCCAGGAAGCTTAGGGCGGTTTATTTCTCTCCTCTTATGAAAAAATTTCTAACGTGCTTGAAGGGTAGAAGGTTAAGCTTTTATCTTCTACTGGTAGGATTCAATTTGTTAAGTTCAGTATTTAGAATTCTATTGACTATTGGATCTGGGGTTCCATTATTCCTTTTTTTTTATAAATTTATTTATAAATGTTGTGCTAGGTTCCTCTTTCATGATTATATTCAAGCTAAGAAATTACATCTTGTCTCTTCGAGGAACACTTATTTGCCTAAGAATTTAGGTGGTATTGGCATTCTTTTAATTTCTGCTTTGATTCATGCTTACTCTTTTTTAATCTTAGATATATTTCTTGTGACTCTTTACTTGGTCCTTGGTTTAAGGACTCATATTTTTTTTCTAGAAACTTATCTCTAGGAAAGCTTCAACTTCGTGGAAGCATTTGGTTAAAGTTGCTACTTTGATCGAATCCAATATCTCCTTCAAGATAGCAGATGGTAATAGGTTGCTCTTTGGTGGGACCCTTAGTGTGCTCGAAAATCTCTGGCTGAGCTATTTTATGGGCCTAGAGTTGTTTTTCTCCTTATTTCAATGTATATTTTCTTCGTCACTTTAGTGTGACACACCAACCAACCTCAAAAGTCGGCTGATCGTCCGAAATTCTTCAAATGTTTTTTTATTTTCATCGGAAAGCCTTAGGAATGGTGGCAGATTCCTTAGTGTGACACACCGATTGACCCTAAATTGGACTGATTTTAGTTTGCCAATGACGAAGAAAAATATCAGATAATTAAAATAGATATTTCTCGTCTCATCGACGTGCATGATTGGCCAAAGTTGATCTATTTTTCTCATGCCACAACTTATCCAAACAACATTTTTAATTATCATGGTGTATATGGATGATCCCGCATTTTGGTGCTACCAATAGCTGCATTAGAGCAAACAATTGAGATTTTAAAAAAAAAAAATTGAACAAAAAAACTCCTATATTTGATCCATCCTGCAAAAGATCATCATTAACAATTCTCTTGAGAAAATCAAATCTATTGTTGGAGATCTGATATTTTATGCAGATCATAGCCTCACGAGTCCAGTTGCTGAAGAGATTATCGAGGAGTCAGATGTGCTAAATATCATGGGAACACAGCATCTACATTCTACACATAACTGATCTTGAGGATCCACATGCTTATATAAATATTTTTTTTCATATGTATATAGTATTTTAGCCATTTTGATTAATTATCTTCTAATTATTAAAAAAACACCATGAGGATTTAATAAACTCCTTTGCTATCATTGACTATGGCTTTATTTGGGACGGCTTTCTTATTGCTTCTTAAAGCATCTTTTTGGTATAAAATTAAAAATTTTATACTATAAAGCTGTTTTAAAAAGTAATAAGAAATTAGTCTCAAATGAAGTCTATATCATATGTATTATGTCTAATTAAGGCTTTGTTTGGGATGACTTTTTTACTGCTTTGTAAAACTATTTTTTAGTTAAAAAACCTCTTAAAAATAGTAGTCTAAAGCTGCACCAATCGAAGCCTAATTTCAACGTTTTCTCCATCCGCAGTGTCCATTGTTAGACTTCATGTGGGATAACTTTATTGTTGTTTTGTTTTTCATACCGCAACTATGACAATAGTTTTTGTCTGACCATTATTTTTTCACCTTTTTAAATTCTTTTTTGTGCTAAAAAGCTACTTTATTTATAACAATTTTAAACCACATTTATAAAAAGTTACAGCAGTCCCAAACAGATTCTTAATCTAATAAGTTTTATGATATAATTAAGGTTTCATTTAGGACATCTTTCTTACTGCTTTTTAAATCAACTTTTTAATACAGAAATTTTTTAAAATTTGTGAAAAAATAATGAAAAAAATTATCCCAAATGAAGCCTAAATTAGCTTTTGAGGAATTATTGAATCTTACAATTTAACTAATCCTTTGCTATATTTCAACACAATATTATGCTACATTATGTCACTAACAAGACTTCCTAAAACAATTTACTCCACTTCTCATCATAATTTGATGAGATTCTCATTCTCATCTTTGAGAAACAATCAACACTATCAAATATTAAACAATAATATTAATAATGAATAGAAGTTGTGCTTCTTGCTAACATTTAATAATAAACATTCACTTTAGCTTCAACAACTTTATTGTTAATTTAAAATGTAACTCTTCTTTTTTTATTTATTTACATTGTCTCATTCAAAAAAGTATTAAAAATATATATTTTTGAATATTGTAAATGTAGGTAAATGACAATTTGTTTTTAACAATTATATATTGTAACGTTCGAACATAATAAATAGTCGACTTCTATCTATTATTTTAAAAATAAATAATTAAATTTAAGATATTATGATAAATATTTGGAACTAAGTTGACTATGATAGAAGATTAATTTGTTATTTTCATGAGAAATTTTTATTATAAGAGAATTTTATTTTATTTTTTTATAGGATGTTTATTACTATATTTGAAAACAATAAAGTTGCATAGGTTTTTTCCTTGTTAGCTTGTGTAGTTAATAAGAAAGTGATTGATACACAGCTCACCTTAGTATGTTGGTTGGGAGCTTAGGCTACCAACTAAGAGGTCTTGGGTTCGAGCCTTGTGTATGCGATATGTGTATGAATCTGCTTTAAATGGCCTAAATGTAAATTACTATGGATAATTAAACTAATATAATAAAAAAAATATTATTTATAAACCTAATAAAATTCTATTAGTCTTAATATATTAAAAATATATAGCTCATTTTAATCTGTTGGTTGAGAGCTTTGACTATCAACTAAGAAATTTTAGATTTAAAACTTACGTGGTATGTGAATTTATCTTAATTGGCTCAGATATCTCTAAGAAAATTAAGAATTAAAAAATATTTTAAATTAGTTTATTATTTTATTATTTAATATCCTATAATCAAAATAAAACATGAATAAATATTATGATCTTAATTATTAATAAATTTATCATTAATATTCAAATTTCTATTTCATTAATTTCAAATTAACTTATACATAATTTTGATAAGTCTTTTCTATATATTAAGTACTAAAATATAAATTTGATGTGGTCTTAATTTTATTTTAGAATTTAAAAAATAATATTTTAACTATAAATTTATGAACTTAATTTTTCCGCGTTTCTATTTTTCAAATATTAAAAATAGTTTCAATATATATTTCCAATTATCCAATAATTTTGTTTTAAAAAAAAGACATTACAACTTTTTGTCCTAACTCAAACTATTTTAATATTTTTTTCATTTAAAAATTTATTAAATAAATAAATAATAATAATAAAAAGATTTTCAATAGCACGAATATCAAAAAGCGCGGAGCTCTAAAACGCGGCGGAGGCCATTCCCGGCCGGGCCCAGACACAATCGCAGCTAAATTTAAGGAGGTGGTGGCGCGCAGAAACGCGTCCGTACGCTTCGCTGTAGTATTCTCACTTGCGGGCCCCACCGCAACACGGCCTCCGCCAATAATCGCTGGTTCTTATTTATTTAAGGACAATGAAATAAATCACTTTACGTCTTCGCACTGTTTATTTAATTCAACTTCATTTTCACATTTAAGGCTATAAAAAATTAAAATAACCTTTTAAATGTGTAAATAATATTATCAATAATTAATTTTTAAATTTTTATTAGCAATTTCTTACTCACACTCATAATGTAAATATAAATTGTAAATTTATAATGAAAAATAATTTCATAAATATTTGTTTCAAATTTAGATTAAAAATATATTTATATTAAATACTTTGATTTTTATTTCAATTTTTAGAATTATTATGTGATAAATAAATCACAATGATAATCAAAATATATAGAAGTTTATATCCTATACTTTACTAATATGTGGCAAATATATATAAAAGAAAGATAATTACAAGCACATAAATTGGGCGACTGCATCTATTATAATTAAAATATTTATTTTCTTAAGAAAAAAATTCAGGATGGATAATTGCCCATCTTGAGCTCTACTTAATTCCATCCGTGGGTGGAGGCCATCACAAATGATTGCCGGAAGCAAGGTGACAGCAAAATGGCCATCGACTTTCTGACATTTTTTCGATGACCATTTTGCCACTGCTTTGCTACCATCAAAGCCTATGTGATGCACTCTGTAGTGGTTACCAACGCTATGGATGAAATAGTAAAACTTGAGAACATGAACTTAGATAAAACATAAATGTAACAAATAATAACAAATATATTAGTCCTGACAATCATAATATCACTAAAAATATGAAATTAAATGGTTTTATCTCGCACTAAAATTCTCTTTAGATCATGCTCACTCTTCTTCTATTTTCTCATCGTCCTCTATGTTGTTCATAAGGGTACCAAAATGGGCTAACAGGCTGGATTCGGGTCCGACTCGAAATTGACCCGACTTGAATTCATTTAAATCAAATCAGACCCATTTAATAAACGGGTCAAGATGAACCTGAACTTGACACGCTAGCAACCTGACAGTGGCGGATCCAGCCTTAATTTTCAGGGGGGCAGAAAATTATATGCTTTGCAGATATGTCGGGGGTCCAAGGGGGCAGCGCCCCCGGAACAAATTTTTGTTGTAAGAATGTTTTTGGATTTTCTGTAGTATTTGTCTTTATTTTTGGGCAGGCGCGAGCAAGATGGGGCATATTGGGGCAAAAAAATATTTTTGAGGGGGGGGGGGGGGGGGGGGGGCAGAATCCCAAAATTCTCTATCTTATGCCTTTTTTTTTTTTTTTTGAGGGTGGGCATTTGCCCACCCTAAGCCAAGGGTGGATCCGCCCATGCAACCTGAATAACCCTAACTTGAACCTGACATGTTAAACTATTTTAGTTAAAAAAATGATTATAACTTATCAACTATAGAATTTAGGTAATCTGATTAAAAATAAGATCATGCCCACAAAAAAAAAAGAAGGATAAATATATTAAACAAGTAATTCTCGAATTGAAAGTTGGTTTCTAGGTTAACTCAAATCTGACCCTTTTAATAAACGTGTCAAAATTTCAAACCGAACTCGACTCATTTATTAAATGGATTCGTTAAGGTATAAGTCAAATGATTTGTTCGAAATCATCTCTGATTTGAAATCGATCAAACAATTCATTAAGGTATGGGTGAAATGCTCAAGGTTTGAAATCCCACTACCACCTTGCTATCAAATAAATGATAGACAAAAAGGGTTTGGCAACAAGAGTTTGTGGCCAAAGTTTAATGTAATGAGATCACAACTACCACCAACATCAAGCAATCAATGCATAGAGGTGTTCTAGGTTGAGAGTTTGATGTTCAAGATCTCCATTGTTGCTTCATCCAAGGGGTTTTTTCTTCATTGCAACTTGGATGTTCTACTACCCTAATGTCTAGTGAATGACACATAGAAGGGGTTTAGGTCGAAAGCTAAGCATATAAGGTTGACACTATCACACCATTGACATATGCTCCTGAATAGCTCAAGAAAATTCATGTTGAAGCACTAAATCAATTTATAGGTCACATAATTCCTCATGATTGTGCTAAATGGTAAGGAAGACAACATTGTGGCAGCCAAACTGCACTTTATGCCTTGCAATGAAACACTTTCTGACAAATTTTTTTTTTGAAATGGACTGTTAATGCCACCCACCTTAGCTTATTCTTGGGGGCTTAACTTGTTGACAAAGAGTTATCGACGTCAAGGCCTTGCATTTATAGTGTGTGTAATTTTGTGATTAAATTCACTCAAAATTTCAAAATAATATTGCTACTCTCTCCAAAAGAATCGATATAAAAATTAAGCTCGGGACTACTTTATGTAGGTGGCTCGATAGAAATAATGAATATTTTAATGCTCTTTTACATGAAATTATGTAAATGGGCCTCATAAATAAACTAGAATTTTCTTTTGTATAGGGTAGTCTTAATTTTAAAGTATTTGAAATTTACCATCTAATTCAATTTTAATGTATTAAGAAATTGTTATATTTAGCTGATTTTTATTTACACTATAAATTATTTACATTACAGTTGCTAGCTACCGTTTGCCTTCACCTCTATCACTGTTACTGAAAGTTCAATAGTTGGTTGTGAAATCAATTGAACTATGAATGACACACTAAGAGGGGAGCTGAATTGGTATTTTAAAAAACTTTTTAAAAATATTTTCTTTTGAATTAAGCAACCAAAGTTTGATTTTTAAGGCGGAAACGAATAACAAAATAAATGCTAAATTTTTGTTTTAATTTTTGTAGTGAAAGAAAATAAATATTTTTGTTCTTTTTATTTTTCTGTTTTTTTTCTTTCTTTCTAAAACAAAGGCTAAATTCAAAACATTCACCATGATTTTATAACACAATGATAATAATGTTCAACCCAAATTTGCAGTAAAGTAAATGCGCAAGAAAGTAAATAGAAAATAAAAATAACACAAACTAGATTTTTATAGTGGACCTACGTCCACTCTCTGAAGTCCTCCTTTTCGGGTATTGCACTAAACTGAAAGTTTGATAGGGATGTTAAGCCCTAGTGAACTAGTCCCGAGGCTAACTAAGAGGGGGGGTGAATTGGTTATTTAAAAATTTCACGACAATAATGAAAAATCTTTTCGATACTTAGCAGCGGAAACGATTAAACAAGAACGAAAAGATCAATCTCAGATATTCACCCACGCAGTTAATATCAAAAAGTAAAGTGCAGAACTGAATCAGAAAAATAAACTAGATTTTATAGTGGTTCGGTCAACTTGACCTACGTCCACTCCCCAGAGCCTCCCCTCCGAGTATTGCACTAAACAAAAAGTGTCTCTACTTTTGCTCCTACAGCAAGGCGGAGAAGCCTGTACAAGACCTCCTTTTCACCACACGGTGGGGTAGAGAACCCGACCTCCTTTTGCTTCCTCCTGAAGCAGGCAGAGAACCTTTGAACTCCTTTTGCTTCCACCTGAAGCGGGCAGAGAACCCGGATCTTCTTGCAAACGATCCTCCCACGACGAACACCAACTAGACGAAAGACGACGAGCGGAGAATACGACTCTGATCCGTGCTTGGAGCAACCTTAGTGAATCTCTCACTAACTCCCCCTCACAAGATCTTCTCTCTCTCTCCCAACTCTCTCTCTCTATAGGGTTTCTCAGGGAAGGAAGGTGGCAAAAGATTTTTCTTGTTTCAAGAAAAAATTCTTTTATAGGAGGGCTTAAAATTTGCCCTAAATCTCAACTGGTCGGCCAAGATCGTCCAGGACGATCGGTAGATCGTCCTGTACGATCAGTTCAAATTCAGCTGTTTCAGCCTGGACGATCTGGCTCTTCTGGACGATCAGTAGAAAAAATTGTTCATATCGTCCCGTACGATCCTGCGATCGTCCGGGACGATTAGTACAAATCGAGGAATATCGTCCAGAAGACAGTTCGGGTCGTCCAGAGAAACTTGTGCTGGACGACCAAAAATGACTTGATCGTCCAGGACGATAGGGACATTATCCTGTACGATTAGTTCAAAAAGTGCCCAAATCATCCTGAACACAGTTTGGGACATACAGCTGAAATGCACTAGACGATCATGATCGTCTGGGACGATCCTGTGATCGTCCAGGACAATATGATCGTATCAATCAAAAATAAATTGCTTTCCTTAATTACTATATTAATTTAGGCATGATTGTACTGAATCGTCCAGGATGATACACGTATCGTCCAGAACGATCAGACCAAATAACTTAAAATAAAAACTTGCCTAACTTGATCTGGCGGCTGAGAATTTCTGATTTGAGCATATCGTCCCGTACGATCCCAAGATCGTCCAGGACGATCGGCTTAATCAGATCCTATTAACTTAGTCGCCCTAATTAGGGTTTCTGTTTTTACCTGATCGTCCAGGACGATGTGAATATCGTCTAGGACGATCTGAACAAAAAATGAACAGAAACTCTAATTCACTCAAGCTCTCCCCCTAAGTGTGTGTGTGCAAGGTTACTTAGCTAGGGGATCAGTTACATTACAATTGACTCAATAAAATGAAAAAATAGTATATTGGACACACTTGGACCCGATCTTGAGTTGGCTTGAGTGGCTCGTGATCGTTTGTACCTGAAACGGGTTAGCCAAGCAAAACACAATAGAAACATGTTTGTCATCATCAAAATCGTATTTGCAACAATCTCCCCCTTTTTGATGATGGCAAACCTATGTTCAGTAGTTTTAAAAATACAAGAGGTAGGAGATCAAAAAGAAAATTTTTTAAATTTTAAATTTTCATTGAACCAATCAAAGTAGTACAACCACAAGTACAAAACATAATAGGAACAACGCTAGTACTGACTCCCCCTTTTGACATCACAAAAAGAGGGTAAACAAAATCAACAGAACCAGGCATGACAAAACAAAGCAGTGCAAGCAAAACAGAAAAAAAAATGGATGATGAAGATAACCAATCAGGATCCCAAAAACACAACCATGAAATCAAAATAAAACAAAAACAAATAAAACTCACAGCAAAAACACATAAAAATAAAGTTTTTTTTTTAATCAAGCTGCTCGAGTAAATCAAAATTTTTTCTTGATTTTAGATTAAAAAACCAATAAGAAGACGATTGACAGCGCTGAAATCCAGAAAATGTTGAAAAAATCAACTTTCATAACTCCGACCCCGGGCACCTTATCGATGCAAACATCTTTCAAACCAAAAATCTGATTCAGAAGAAAAGACATTAGATTTGAAAAGAGATCCTTTCAAGCCTCATTCCAGAAAAATATCTGATATAATAGTGTTACAAAGTAAAAAATCAGAAATCAGGATTTTCAAACTCAAGCTTTTAAAAATATTAAGTGGCACACGAATTTTTCTAAGGCATTTAACAATCTGAAAGGGAAGAAAGCTTGATTTGGGCTCATTTTGTGCCTCTTTTTCAAATTGGTTGGCGCTTTGCGCATCTTTTTATTTTTGATACACTTTGTGTATCAAATTTGGTAATTTTGCATCTTTTCAGTTTTGGGCTCATTTTATGCCTCTTTTTCAATTTATTTGGTGCACTGCATATCTTTTGTAAGCTTTCTCCTTTTCATAATCATTAAAGAGTCTCAGCTGTGAGATTATCTTCCAGACATAGGAGATGACTCTCCACAGTAAGGAAGAATGATTCACAAAATAAAAGCCATATAGCATATGATAAATGCAATCACTTGGTTTAGAAAATCAAACTAATGACTCAAGACTTTGAAAAACACTATTGATATGAGGCAGATTACTGTAGGAAGATAAAATAATCTCTATTTCAAAAACTAACATTTTAATTTTGAAGAGGATTTTTATCCAAAAGAAACTATATACCAGTAAAGGAGTTAGAGGAAGAGAAACAATCATCAATGTTTCTTCTTTTTAACAGATTCAGTGGAATCAATCACTGCATACCAGCTTCCAAACCAAAACAAGGTAAAAACTCTCAGTCAGAAATTCAGATTATCAGAAGTAGTGAGCGGTGATCAGATTTTGAAAAGCATAAAATAGTAAGTGCAAGATATGAACCAGTGAATAAAAATAGGTAGAAAATCACATCCAAGTAAATACTCAAATCAAACTAACAGTAAGGCTAAAATAAAAATCAGCAGAAAAAGTAAAATCAACTAAAAGCAAATAATTAAACCAAAAACTAACTAACAGAAAACAGAATATCAATCAGAACAATCAAAAATCAGCAGTCATCAGAATCAAGCATTTATATCAATCACTCCTAATCTGGTTCTCAAAATGCTGAATGAGTCAAAGGCCAGTGGTTTAGTGAATATGTCAGCCAGCTGATTTTCAGTTGCTACATGATGTAGCTCAATGTCCCCTTTTGTAACATGGTCCCTAATGAAGTGATGCCTTATATCAATGTGTTTGGTCCTAGAATGTTGGATTGGATTCTTAGAGATACAGATGGCACTAGTATTATCACACAGAACAGAAATTGTGCCAACAGGTACCCCTAAATCCAAGACTTGTTGCTTCAACCAAAGAACTTGGGCCACATAACTCCCTAAGGCAATATACTCAGCTTCAACAGTGGAAAGTGCAACAGAGTTCTATTTTCTACTAGACCAGGAGACTAAAGACTGTCCTATGAACTGACAAGTCCTTGAAGTGCTCTTTCTATCCACCATACATCCCATAAAGTCAGAATCAGAATATCCAATGATCTCAAAAGAGGTGCTGTGCCTAGGGTACCAGATTCCTAGGTTTGGGGTCCCTAAAAAATATCTAAGAATTCTCTTAACAGCAGTCAGGTGGGACTCTTTAGGATCAGCCTGAAACCTAACACAAAGACAGACACTAAATATGATATCAAGTCGGCTAGCAGTCAGGTAAAGCAGTGATCCTATTATCCCTCTATACTTCTTCTGATCAACAGATTTTCCACTTGAGTCCTTATCTAACTGAACTGAGGAGGGCATGGGAGTATTGATTGGCTTGGCTTTGCCCATTTCATATTTCTTTAAAATGTCCTTAGTGTATTTTGATTGATTGAGAAAGGTTCCATCATCCGTTTGCCTTATACTAAACCCCAAAAAGTAGGACAATTCTCCCATCATACTCATCTCAAACTCCTTACTCATTATTTTAGAAAACTCATCACATAAATATTTATCAGAAGATCCAAAAATTATATCATCAACATAGATCTGGACAATGAGTAAGTCATCCCCTAATCTCCTCAGAAAAAAGGTGGTGTCTACGCTCCCCTTAACAAACTCTCTTTCTAACAGGAATGTGCTAAGCCTCTCATACCAAGCTCTGGGTGCCTGTTTCAATCCATATAAGGCCTTTTTTAATTTATAGATATGATTTGGATATTGGGAACTCTCAAAACCTGGGGGTTGTTCTACAAAAATATCTTCTTTAATTACCTCATTTAAAAAGGCACTCTTGACATCCATTTGAAACAGCTTAAATCCCTTATAACAGGCAAAGGCTAGTAGCACTCTAATGGCTTCCAATCTAGCTACAGGGGCAAAAGTCTCCTCAAAATCAATCCCTTCTATTTGATTATACCCCTTAGCCACTAATCTTACCTTATTTCTCACCACCACACTAGAATCATTCATCTTATTCTTAAAGACCCACTTGGTTCCCATAATACTTTGATTTTTGGGTCTTTCTACTAACTCCCAAACATCATTCCTTACAAATTGATTCAATTCTTCCTGCATAGCTAAAATCTAAAACTCATCTGATAAGGCTTGATTGATGTTGGTGGGTTCAGTCATTGAGATAAAGGCAGAATAGTTTACTTCCTTCCTAAGTCCATGCCTAGTCCTAACACCTTCAGAAGGGTCTCCTAAGATCAGTTCTTTAGAATGACTCGAAGAATATCTCCAATCTCTAGGCAACGTGGTTTGAGGTTCTACCCTTTCCTCCAGATTTGTATTTCTAACTCCTTGGGTAACCTCAACAATCTCTTCATCTTCTACTTCAGATCTAGACTCCTTAGGATCAGATTCATCAAACACTACATGGGTTGTTTCATCCACCACCAAAGTCCTCTTATTGAACACCCTAAAAGATTTCCCCACACATGAATATCCTAAGAACACTCCTTCATCAGATTTGGGGTCAAATTTTTCTAAGGATGACTTCCCGTTGTTCAGAATGAAAACCTTACAGCCAAAGACATGGAGGTGGGACAGATTTGGAGTTCTACCCTTAATGATTTCATAAGGTGTCTTGTTCAGTTTGACTCTCACATTCACTCTATTCAGCACATAACAGGTAGTGTTCACCGCTTCAGCCCAAAAGTATTTTGGAAGTGAATACTCGGCAAGCATGGCTCTAGCGGCTTCCACTAAGGTCATGTTCTTCCTTTCAGCTACCCCGTTCTGCTGAGGGGTCCTAGGAGCTGAAAAATTGTGACTAATCTCATGATCCTCACAAAAACTTCCAAATCTTTCATTTTCAAACTCCCCTCCGTGATCACTATGGATGGTAATAATCTCACATCCTAACTTCTTCTGAATCCAAGTAGAGAAAGATCTAAACTCATCAAATGACTCAGATTTATGTGACAAAAATTTAACCCAAGTGAACCTCGAATAATCATCTACAATTAAAAATCCATAGACTCTCCCCCCTAAGCTGGCAGTGCTAATGGGTCCAAAGAGGTCCATGTGAAGAACTTCTAAAGGTCTAGAGGTGCTAATGTCCTTAACAGAGTGAAAAGAGGACTGGACTTGCTTCCCCAACTAATAGGCATCACACAGGTGATCCTTAGTGAACTTAAGCTTGGGCACACCTCTAACTAAGTCCTTTTGGGTGACTCTCCTAAGGGTTTTCATACTGGCATGATACAATCTCCTATGCCATAACCAAGACTCATCAGCAGCAGTTTTTAAGCAAATTGAATTATCAGATTTAATGCAACTTACATCCAGCTTGTAGACATTGTTGATTCTTTGCCCCTGCAAAACAACTTCATCATTTAAGCTTAAAATACAGCTAGTGGGCAGGAATTTGATGCTGTATCCCTTGTCACAAAGTTGACTGATGCTCAGCAAATTGTGTTTCAGTCCATCTACAAGCAAAATATTATCAATCATAAAATTCTTTGAATCACCAATTATATCTGAGCCTACCACTTTCTTGGTGGTGTTATCTCCAAGTGTAACCTTGCCTCCAGCTCTGGCCTCCAGTGAAATGAACTGATTTGCATCTCCAGTCATATGTCTAGAACATCCGCTGTCTAGGTACCACATGCTCTCACGAGGTCTTGTGTGAGAGCACACCTATAAAAATATCAAACGTCAGTCTTAGGAATTCCTTCTTATGAAAAGAAGAATGCAATGCATGCGTGATGTGTTGTGAAACAGGCAGTTTAGGTTTCCACACCCAATGTGTACTACGGTGAACAGTGCAGGCGTAGGAAATATGTCCTAACATGCCACATGAAAAACATCTAACACCAGGAAAAGGGTTAACTAATCTACGTGGGTGATAGTGCCTCTTTCTAGATGTATATGAAACATGCTTTGATGAACTTGCAATAGATTTTTCAAAAGGTGGCGGTGCATAGAACTGTTCAAAAGTAGGCGGTGTTTTGTTCTTTTCAAAAGCACTAATTTTCACTTTCAAAAACTCAATATGTTTATTTAAACTTGCAATTTCAAAAGTTCTTGCACTTTCATTACTTTCTAAATCACATGCCATATCATTCACTTTCTTAAAAGCAACTTCTAATTTAACATGCGATATTTTTAATAAATCATGCTCAACAGTTAAATCAGAATATTTTTTGTTCAAATCATCAAATTCATCAAGCAAAGACATGTAATTGGAATCAACAGTGGAATGATCTTTAACTAAAACATTATGCTATTTTTGTAAAGTCAAGTAATCTAATTTCAAACTAGCATGAGTTTTCTTAAGCTTCCTATACGATGTATGAATTTTTTCAGAAACTTCAAATAATTGATCGTAAGTAAGCTCACATACCTCTTCTTGGTCTAACTGACCAGGGTGATCATCAGCCATCAGACACAAGTTTGTTTCCTCCTCTTCAGCTTCAGTCTTAGAGGAGTAGGATGCAGAGTCTGCCCAGAACGCCTTCTGAATCTGCTTCTTGTCCTTTCTGAACTTTGGTTTCTCCTTGCTTGGGTGAGCCTTGAGTGTAGGATATGTTGCAAATCTAGTTTTGATGATGACAAACATGTTTCCAGTGTGTTTTATTTGGCTAATCTGTTTCAGGCACAAAAGACCACGAGCCACTCAAGCCAACTCAAGATCGGGTCCAAGTGTGTCAAATGTAAGATTTTTCTTTTTATTGAGTCAATTGTAATGTAACTGATTTCCTAGCTAAGTAACCTTACACACACACACTCAGGGGGAGAGCTTGAGTGAATTAGAGTTTCTGTTCATTTTTTTGTTCAGATCGTCCTGGATGATTTTCACATCGTCCTGGACGATCCAGCCAAAACAGAAACCCTAATTAGGGCGACTAAGTTAAGAGGGTCTGATTAAGCAGATCATCCTGGACGATATCTGGATCGTACGGGATGATATGCCCAAATCAGAAATTCTCAGCCGCCAGATCAAGTTAGGCAAGTTCTTATTTTTAGATACTTGGTCTGATCATCCCGGACGATACGTGTATCGTCCCGGACGATTCAGTATAATTCTGCCTAATTTAATCTGGTAATTAAGGAAAGTAATTTATTTTTGGTTGATACGATCACATCATCCTGGACGATCGCAGGATCGTCCCGGACGATCTTGATCGTTTAGTGCATTTCAGTTGTGCGTCCCGAACTGTGTTCAGGACGATTTGGACACTTTTTGAACTAATCGTATAGGACGATGTCCCTATCGTCCTGGATGATCAAGTCATTTTTTGGTCGTCCAGCACAGATTTCTCTGGACGACCCGAACTGTCTTCTGGACGATTTTCCTCGATTTGCACTAATCGACCCGGACGATCGCAGGATCGTACGGGATGATATGAACAATTTTTTTCTACTGATCGTCTAGAAGAGCCAGATTGTCCAGACTGAAACAGCTGAATTTGAACTGATCGTACAGGACGATCTACCGATCGTCCTGGATGATCTTGGCCGACCAGTTAAGATTTAGGACAAATTTAAGCCCTCCTTTAAAAGAACTTTTTTCAAAAAATAAGAAATATCTTTTGCTGCCTTCCTTCCCTGAGAAACCCTAGAGAGAGAGAGAGAGTTGGGAGAGAGAGAGAAGATCTTGTGAGGGGGAGTTAGTGAGGGATTCACTAAGGTTGCTCCAAGCACGGATCAGAGTCGTCTTCTCCGCTCGTCGTCTTTTGTCTAGTCGGTGTTCGCCGTGGGAGGATCGTTCGTAAGAAGATCCGGGGTTCTCTGCCCGCTTCAGGTGGAAGCAAAAGGAGTTCGAAGGTTCTCTGCCTGCTTCAGGAGGAAGCGAAAGGAGGTCGGGTTCTCTGCCTCACCGTGTGGTGAAAAGGAGGTGTTTGTACAGGCTTCTCCGCCTTGCTGTGGGAGCAAAAGGAGAGACACTTTTTGTTTAGTGCAATACCCGGAGGGGAGGCTCCGGGGAGTGGACGTAGGTCAAGTTGACTGAACCACTATAAAATCTGGTTTGCTTTTTCTGATTCAGTTCTGCACTTTACTTTTCTGATATTAACTGCTTGGGTGAATATCTGTGGTTGATCTTTTCGTTCTTGTTTATGTGTTTCCGCTGCTACGTATCGAAAAGATTTTCATTGTTATCGTGAAATTTTTAAATAACCAATTCACCCCCCCTCTTGTTTAGCATCGGGACTAGTTCACTAGGGCTTAACATCCCTATCGAACTTTCAAGTGGTATCAGAGCGGGATTCAAAATTTAGGTTTAAAAACTTTTGAATTTGATCCGTGGCTAACTGTAATAATCGTAATACTGCTGAAGGTTATTCTATTACAAGACCACCGTTGTTTGATAATATTCATTTTGATTTTTGGAAAACACGCATGTCTACTTTTCTGCAATCTATTGATTATCGCATGTGGATGTTAGTTAAGGACGGATACGAACCACCTTTTAGATTGATTAACAATGTGAAAACTGAACTGCCTTTTACTGATTGGACATTTGATGATCGTGATTTAGTACAGTTAAATATAAAATACTTGAACTGTTTCTTTTGTGCTTTAAAATCTGAAGACTATATGCGTGTTTCTACTTGTACAACGGGAAAGGAAATCTGGGATAAATTATGCATAACATACGAAGGTACAACTGAAGTCAAACAGTCTAGGTTAAACATCTTGTTACATGATTACGAACTTTTTCGCATGAAACCTAGTGAGACTATTTCAGAAATGTACACAAGGTTCACTCAGATTGTTACCTTTTTGCATGCTCTAGGTAGAGAACTTACTAACTACGAAAGAGTGAACAAAATTCTTAGATGTTTGCCTGCTTCTTATGATGCTAAGATTACTGCTATTACTGAATCTAAAGATTTAAATACTTACTCTATTAACAGCTTACTTGGATCACTCATTGCTTACGAGCAAGGGGTGAACCAAAGGCAACTTGATGCAGGTGAACGCAAGAAAGAGAAGACAATGGCACTAAAGGTCAAAGATTCAGATGCTAGCACTTCCGGGTCTGATAGCGATGATGTTGCCTTAATCACAAGGCAATTCAAAAGCTTTCTAAGGAAGAAACATAAGAACTATCAGAAGTGGAACAAGGGTAAGTCCAATAAAAATTTTAAGGGTTCATCTGAATCTGTTTGTTTTAAATGCAGGAAGCCTGGACACATTAAGGCTGATTGTCCTACACTTAAAGCTCACCCAAGCAAGGAGAAGGGTGAGGAGAAACCAAAGTTCAGAAAGGACAATAAGCAGATTCAGAAGGTGTTCTGGGCAGACTCTGCATCTGACTCTTCTGAGACTGAAGCTGAAGAGGAGGAAACAAACTTATGTCTGATGGCTGATGATCACCCTGGTCAGTCGGACCAGGAAGAGGTATGTGAGCTGACTTACGATCAATTATTTAAAGTTTCTGAAAGAATTCATACATCGTATAGGAAGCTTAAGAAAACTCATGCTAGTTTGAAATTAGATTACTTAACTTTAAAAAAAGAGCATGATTCTGTAGTTAAAGATCATTCCACACTTGATTCAAATCACATGGCTTTGCTTGATGAATTCGATGAGTTGAATAAAAAATATTCTGATTTAGTGTCTGAGCATGATTCATTGAAAACTACGCATATGGACTTAGAAAGAACTTTTAAAGAGTTAGATACAATGACATGTGAAGTAGAAAGTAGCAATGGAACCTTGAAATTTGAAATTGCAAGTTTAAAGAAAAAAATGAGTTTTTGAAGGTAAAGATCAATGCTTTTGAAAAGAACAAAACACCACCTACTTTTGAACAGTTTTATGCACCACCACCTTCTGAAAAATCTGTTGCAAGTTCTTCAAAGCATGTTTCATATACATCTAGGAAGAGGTATTATCATCCACGTAGATTAGTTAACCATTTTCCTGGTGTTAGATATTTTTCATGTGGCATGTTAGGACATATTTCTCACACATGCACTGTTCACCGTAGTACACATTGGGTGTGGAAACCCAAACTGCCTGTTTCACAGCACAGCACGCATGCATTGCATTCTTCTTTTCATAAGAAGGAACCCAAACCTGTTTGGGTTCCTAAGACTGACGTTTGATACTTTTATAGGTGTGCTCTCACAAAAGACCTCGTGAGAGCATGTGGTACCTGGACAGCGGATGTTCTAGACATATGACTGGAGATGCAAATTAGTTCATTTCACTGGAGGCCAGAGCTGGAGGCAAGGTTACACTTGGAGATAACACCACCAGGAAGGTGGTAGGCACATGTATAATTGGTGATTCAAAGAATTTTATGATTGATAATATTTTGCTTGTAGATGGACTGAAACATAACTTGCTGAGCATCAGTCAACTCTGTGACAAGGGATACATCATCAAATTCCTGCTCACTGGCTGCATTTTAAGCTTAAATGATGAAGTTGTTTTACAGGGGCAAAGGATCAACAACGTCTACAAGCTGGATGTAAGTAGCATTAAATCTGATAATTCAATTTGCTTAAAAACTGCTGCTGATGAGTCTTGGCTATGGCATAGGAGATTGTGTCATGCCAGTATGAAAACTCTTAGGAGAGTCACCCAAAAGGACTTAGTTAGAGGTGTGCCCAAGCTTAAGTTCACTAAGGATCACCTGTGTGATGCCTGTCAGTTGGGGAAGCAAGTCCAGTCCTCTTTTCACTCTGTTAAGGACATTAGCACCTCTAGACCTTTAGAAGTTCTTCACATGGACCTCTTTGGACCCATTAGCACTGCCAGCTTAGGGGGGAGAGTCTATGGTTTTGTGATTGTAGATGATTATTCGAGGTTCACTTGGGTTAAGTTTTTGTCACATAAATCTGAGTCATTTGATGAGTTTAGATCCTTCTCTACTTGGATTTAGAAGAAGTTAGGATGTGAGATTATTACCATCCATAGTGATCACGGAGGGGAGTTTGAAAATGAAAGATTTGAAAGTTTTTGTGAGAATCATGGGATTAGTCACAATTTTTCAGCTCCTAGGACCCCTCAGCAGAACGGGGTAGCTGAAAGGAAGAACATGACCTTAGTGGAAGCCGCTAGAGCCATGCTTGCCGAGTATTCACTTCCAAAATACTTTTGGGCTGAAGCGGTGAACACTGCATGTTATGTGCTGAATAGGGTGAATGTGAGAGTCAAACTGAACATGACACCTTATGAGATCATTAAGGGTAGAACTCCAAATCTGTCCCACCTCCATGTCTTTGGCTGTAAGGTTTTCATTCTGAACAACGGGAAGTCATCCTTAGGAAAATTTGACCCCAAATCTAATGAAGGAGTGTTCTTAGGATATTCAAGTGTGGGGAAATCCTTTAGGGTGTTCAATAGGAGGACTTTGGTGGTGGAAGAAACAACCCATGTAGTGTTTGATGAATCTGATCCTAAGGAGTCTAGATCTGAAGTAGAAGATGAAGAGATTGTTGAGGTTACCCAAGGAGTTGGAAATATAAATTTGGAGGAAAGGGTAGAACCTCAAACCGAGTTGCCTAGAGATTGGAGATATTCTTCGAGTCATCCTAAAGAACCGATCTTAGGAGACCCTTCTGAAGGTGTTAGGACTAGGCATGGACTTAGGAAGGAAGTAAACCATTCTGCCTTTATCTCAATGACTGAACCCACCAACATCAATCAAGCCTTGTCGGATGAATTTTGGATTTTAGCTATGCAGGAAGAATTAAATCAATTTGTAAGGAATGATGTTTGGGAGTTAGTAGAAAGACCTAAAAATCAAAGTATTGTGGGAACCAAGTGGGTCTTTAAGAATAAGATGAATGATTCTGGTGTGGTGGTGAGAAATAAGGCAAGATTGGTGGCTAAGGGGTATAATCAGATAGAAGGGATTGATTTTGAGGAGAATTTTGCCCCTGTAGCTAGATTGGAAGTCATTAGAGTGCTACTAGCCTTTGCATGTTATAAGGGATTTAAGCTGTTTCAAATGGATGGCAAGAGTGCCTTTTTAAATGGGGTAATTAAAGAAGATATTTTTGTAGAACAACCCCCAGGTTTTGAGAGTTCCCAATATCCAAGTCATGTCTATAAATTAAAAAAGGCCTTATATGGATTGAAACAGACAGCCAGAGCTTGGTATGAGAGGCTTAGCACATTCCTATTAGAAAGGGAGTTTGTTAAGGGGAGCGTAGACACCACCCTTTTCTGAGGAGATTAGGAGATGACTTACTCATTGTCCAGATCTATGTTGATGATATAATTTTTGGATCTTCTGATAAATATTTATGTGAAGAGTTTTCTAAAACAATGAGTAAGGAGTTTGAGATGAGTGTGATGGGAGAATTGTCATACTTTTTGAGGTTTAGCATAAGGCAAATGGATGATGGAACCTTTCTCAATCAATCAAAATACACTAAGGACATTTTGAAGAAATATGAAATGGACAAAGCCAAGCCAATCAATACTCCCATGCCCTCCTCAGTTCAGTTAGATAAGGATTCAAATGGAAAATCTGTTGATCAGAAGAAGTATAGAGGGATAATAGGTTCACTGCTTTACCTGACTGCTAGCTGACCTGATATCATGTTTAGTGTTTGTCTTTGTGCTAGGTTTCAGGCTGATCCTAAAGAGTCCCACCTGACTACTATTAAGAGAATTCTTAGATATCTTTTAGGAACCCCAAACCTATGAATTTGGTACCCTAGGCACAGCACCTCTTTTGAGATCATTGGATATTCTGATTCTGATTTTGTAGGGTGTAGGGTGGATAGAAAGAGTACTTCTGGGACTTGTCAATTCATAGGACAATCGTTAGTCTCATGGTCCAGTAGAAAATAGAACTCAGTTGCACTTTCTACTGCTGAAGCTGAGTACATTGCCTTAGGGAGTTGTGTGGCCCAAGTTCTTTGGTTGAGGTAACAAGTCTTGGATTTAGGAGTACCTGTTGGCACAATTTTTGTTCTGTGTGATAATACTAGTGCCATATGTATATCTAAGAATCCAATCCAATATTCTAGGACCAAACACATTGATATTAGGCATCACTTCATTAGGGACCATGTTACAAAAGGGGACATTGAGCTACATCATGTGGCAACTGAAAATCAGCTGGCTGACATATTCACTAAACCACTGGCCTTTGACTCATTCAGCATTTTGAGAACCAGATTAGGAGTGATTGATATAAATGCTTGATTCTGATGACTGCTGATTTATCATTGTTCTGATTGGTATTCTTATTTCTGTTAGTTAGTTTTGGTATTATGATTTCTGATTTCTGTTAGTTAGTTTTGGTATTATGATTTCTGATTTCTGTTAAATAGTTTTGGTATTATGATTTATGATTTCTGTTAGTTAGTTTTGGTATTATGATTTCTGATTTCTATTAGTTAATTTTGGTATTCTGATTTCTGATTTCTGTTAGTTAGTTTTGGTTTGATTATTTGCTTTCAGTTGATTTAATTTCTTATGCTGATTTCTATGTTAGCCTTACTGTTAGTTTGATTTGAGTATTTACTTTGCAGTGATTTTCTACCTGTTTTTATTTATTTACTAGTTCATATTTTGCACTTACTATTTTATGCTTTTCAAGATCTGATCACCGCTCACTACTTCTGATGATCTGAATTTTTGATTGGGAATTTTTACTTTGTTTTGGTTTGGAAGCTGGTAAGCAGTGATTGACTTCGCTGAATCTGTTAAAGGGAAGAAACATTGATAATTGTTTCTCTTCCTCTAACTCCTTTACTGGTGTATAGTTTCTTTTGAATAAAAATCCTCTTCAAAATTAAAATGTTAGTTTTTGAAATAGAGATTATTTTATCTTCCTACAGTAATCTGCCTCATATCAACAGTGTTTTTCAAAGTCTTGAGTCATTAGTTTGATTTTCTAAACTAAGTGATTGCATTTATCATATGTTGTATGACTTTTATTTTGTGAATCGTTCTTCCTTACTATGGTGAGTCATCTCCTATGTCTAGAAGATAATCTCACAGCTGAGACTCTTTAATGATTATGAAAAGGAGAAAGCTTATAAAAGATGCGCAGTGCGCCAGATAATTTGAAAAAGAGGCATAAAATGAGCCCAAAACTGAAAAGATGCGAAATTGCCAAATTGGATACACAAAGTATATCAAAAATCAAAAGATGAGCGAAGCGCCAACCAATTTGAGAAAGAGGCTCAAAATGAGCCCAAACCAAGTTTTCTTCCCTTTCAGATTGTTAAATGTCTTAGAGAAATCTGTGCGCCACTTAATATTTTCAAAAGCTTGAGTTTTGAAAATCCCGATTTCTGATTTTTTACGTTGTAACACTATTATATCAGATATTTTTCTGGAACGAGGCTTGAAAGGATCTCTTTTCAAATCTAATGTCTTTTCTTCTGAATCGGATTTTTGTTTTGAAAGAGGTTTGCATCGATAAGGTGCCAGGGGTCGGAGTTACGAAAGTTGATTATTTCCAACCTTTTCTGGATTTCAGCGCTGTCAGTTTTAGTTTTCTGTTGTGTAGTTGTTCTATTTATGTTTTATTTTCATGTTCTATTTTTCCTCCTCCTTTTTATGATGTCAAAAGGGGGAGTCAGTTGTAGTCATGTCTGTTTCTGTTTTATGAGTCATGTTTCCTGTATTGTTTTAGTTATTAAATGAAAATTTGAAAAAAAAAATGTTTGTGTTTTGATCTCCTAGTTTACTTTTATTTTCAAACTACTTTACAAATATTTGCCATCATAAAAAAGGGGGAGATTGTTGCAAATCTGGTTTTGATGATGACAAATATGTTTCCAGTGTATTTTTTTGGCTAATCTGTTTCAGGCACAAAAGACCATGAGCCACTCAAGCCAACTCAAGATCGGGTCCAAGTGTGTCAAATGTATGATTTTTTCTTTTATTGAGTCAATTGTAATGTAACTGATTTCCTAGCTAAGTAACCTTGCACACACACACTCAGGGGGAGAGCCTGAGTGAATTAGAGTTTCTGTTCATTTTTTTGTTCAGATCGTCCTGGATGATTTTCACATCGTCCTGGACGATCCAGCCAAAATAGAAACCCTAATTAGGGTGACTAAGTTAAGAGGGTCTGATTAAGCAGATCATCCTGGACGATATCTGGATCGTACGGGACGATATGCCCAAATAAAAAATTCTCAGCCGTCAGATCAAGTTAGGCAAGTTCTTATTTTTAGATACTTGGTCTGATCGTCCCGGACGATACGTGTATCGTCCCGGACGATTCAGCACAATTATGCATAATTTAATCTGGTAATTAAGGAAAGCAATTTATTTTTGGTTGATACGATCACATCGTCCTGGACGATCGCAGGATCGTCCCGGACGATCTTGATCGTTTAGTGCATTTCAGTTGTACGTCCCGAACTATGTTCAGGACGATTTGGGCACTTTTTGAACTAATCGTACAGGACGATGTCCCTATCGTCCTGAATGATCAAGTCATTTTTTGGTCGTCTAGCACAGATTTCTCTGGACGACCCGAACTATCTTCTGGACGATTTTCCGCGATTTACACTAATCGACCCGGACGATCGCAGGATCGTACGGGACGATATGAACAATTTTTTTCTACTGATCGTCCAGAAGAGCCAGATCGTCCAGGCTGAAACAGCTGAATTTGAACTGATCGTACAGGACGATCTACCGATCGTCCTGGACGATCTTGGCCGACCAGTTGAGATTTAGGGCAAATTTTAAGCCCTCCTTTAAAAGAACTTTTTCCAAAAAATAAGAAATATCTTTTGCTGCCTTCCTTCCCTGAGAAACCCTAGAGAGAGAGAGTTGGGAGAGAGAGAGAAGATCTTGTGAGGGGGAGTTAGTGAGGGATTCACTAAGGTTGCTCCAAGCACGGATCAGAGTCGTCTTCTCCGCTCGTCGTCTTTCGTCTAGTCGGTGTTCGTCATGGGAGGATCGTTCGCAAGAAGATCCGGGGTTCTCTGCCCGCTTCAGGTGGAAGCAAAAGGAGTTCGAAGGTTCTCTACCTGCTTCAGGAGGAAGCGAAAGGAGGTCGGGTTCTCTGCCTCACCGTGTGGTGAAAAGGAGGTGTTTGTACAGGCTTCTCCGCCTTGCTGTGGGAGCAAAAGGAGAGACACTTTTTGTTTAGTGCAATACCCGGAGGGGAGGCTCCGGGGAGTGGACGTAGGTCAAGTTGACCGAACCACTATAAAATCTGATTTGCTTTTTCTGATTCAGTTCTGCACTTTACTTTTCTGATATTAACTGCTTGGGTGAATATCTGTGGTTGATATTTTCGTTCTTATTTATGTGTTTCCGCTGCTACGTATCGAAAAGATTTTCATTGTTATCGTGAAATTTTTAAATAACCAATTCACCCCCCCCCCCCTCTTGGTTAGCCTCGGGACTAGTTCACTAGGGCTTAACATCCCTATCGAACTTTTAGGATAATCCGCCTTTATGTATCCATGCTTCCTGCATTCAAAACAAACAGATTCAGATAAACCTTTAAAATTTCTACTGGTCTTACCTTTGTTCCACTTGTGAAAGTTCTTATTCTTCTTCCTTAGAAAGCTCTTGAATTGCCTTGTGATTAAGGCAACATCATCGCTATCAGACCCGGAAGTGCTAGCATCTGAATCTTTGGCCTTTAGTGCCATTGTCTTCTCCTTCTTGCGTTCACCTGCATCAAGTTGCCTTTGGTTCACCCCTTGCTCGTAAGCAATGAGTGATCCAAGTAAGCTGTTAATAGAGTAAGTATTTAAATCTTTAGATTCAGTGATAGCAGTAATCTTAGCATCATAAGAAGCATGCAAATATCTAAGAATTTTATTCACTCTTTCGTAGTTAGTAAGTTCTCTACCTAAAGCATGCAAAGAGGTAACAATCTGAGTGAACCTTGTGTACATTTCTGAAATAGTCTCACTAGGTTTCATGCGAAAAAGTTCGTAATCATGTAACAAGATGTTTAACCTAGACTGTTTGACTTTAGTTGTACCTTTGTATGTTATACATAATCTATCCCAGATTTCTTTTCCCGTTGTACAAGTAGAAACACGCATATAGTCTTCAAATTTTAAAGCACAAAAGAAACAGTTCAAGCATTTTGCATTTAACTGTGCTAAATCACAATCATCAAACGTCTAATCAGCAAAAGGCAATTCAGTTTTCACATTGTTAATCAATCTAAAAGGTGGTTCGTATCCATCCTTAACTAACATCCACATACGATAGTCAATCGATTGAAGAAAAGTAGACATGCGTGTTTTCCAAAAATCAAATGGAATATTATCAAACAACGGTGGTCTTATAATAGAATAACCTTCAGCAGTATTACGATTGTTACAGTTAGTCATGGATCAAATTCAAAAGTTTTTAAACCTAAATTTTGAATCCCGCTCTGATACCACTTAAAAGTTCGATAGGGATGTTAAGCCCTAGTGAACTAGTCCCGAGGCAAACCAAGAGGGGGGGGAGGTGAATTGGTTATTTAAAAATTTCATGACAACAATGAAAAATCTTTTCGATACTTAGCAGCGTAAACGATTAAACAAGAACGAAAAGATCAATCTCAGATATTCACCCACGTAGTTAATATCAAAAAGTAAAGTGCAGAACTGAATCAGAAAAGCAAACCAGATTTTATAGTGGTTCGATTAACTTGACCTACGTCCACTCCCCGGAGCCTCCCCTCCGGGTATTGTACTAAACAAAAAGTGTCTCTCCTTTTGCTCCCACAGTAAGGCGGAGAAGCCTGTAAAAGACCTCCTTTTCACCACACGGTGGGGCAGAGAACCCGACCTCCTTTTGCTTCCTCCTGAAGCAGGCAGAGAACCTTCGAACTCCTTTTGCTTCCACCTGAAGCGGGTAGAGAACCCGGATCTTCTTACAAACGATCCTCCCACGACGAACACCAACTAGACGAAAGACGACGAGCAGAGAATACGACTCTGATCCGTGCTTGGAGCAACCTTAGTGAATCTCTCACTAACTCCCCCTCACAAGATCTTCTCTCTCTCTCCCAACTCTCTCTCTCTAGGGTTTCTCAGGGAAGGAAGGTGGCAAAAGATTTTTCTTGTTTCAAGAAAAATTTCTTTTATAGAAGGGCTTGAAATTTGTCCTAAATCTCAACTGGTCGGCCAAGATCGTCCAGGACGATCGGTAGATCGTCCTGTACGATCAGTTCAAATTTAGCTATTTCAGCCTGGACGATCTAGCTATTCTGGACGATCAGTAGAAAAAATTGTTCATATCGTCCCGTACGATCCTGCGATCGTTCAGGACAATTAGTACAAATCGAGGAATATCGTCCAGAAGATAGTTCGGGTCGTCCAGAGAAACTTATACTGGACGACCAAAAATGACTTGATCGTCCAGGACGATAGGGATATCGTCCTGTTCGATTAGTTCAAAAAGTGCCAAAATCATCCTGAATACAGTTCGGGACGTACAACTGAAATGCACTAGACGATCATGATCGTCCGGGACGATCCTGCGATCGTCCAGGACGATATGATCGTATCAATCAAAAATAAATTTCTTTCATTAATTACCAGATTAATTTAGGCATGATTGTACTGAATCGTCCAGGATAATACACGTATCGTCCGGGACAATCAGACCAAATAACTTAAAATAAAAACTTACCTAACTTGATCTGGCGGCTGAGAATTTTTGATTTGAGCATATCATCCCGTACGATCCCAAGATCGTCTAGGACGATCGGCCTAATCAGACCCTATTAACTTAGTCGCCCTAATTAGGGTTTCTGTTTTTACCTAATCGTCTAGGACGATGTGAATATCGTCTAGGACAATCTGAACAAAAAATGAACAGAAACTCTAATTCACTCAAGCTCTCCCCCTGAGTGTGTGTATGCAAGGTTACTTAGCTAGGGGATCAGTTACATTACAATTGACTCAATAAAATGAAAAAATAGTACATTGGACACCCTTGGACTTGATCTTGAGTTGGCTTGAGTGGCTCGTGATCGTTTGTACCTGAAACGGGTTAGCCAAGCAAAACATAATAGAAACATGTTTGTCATCATCAAAATCGTATTTGCAACATAAACAATGTGACTTTCCTTCAACCCCCACGACTAGGCGGAGAAATCCTTACAAAATCAGTTTCACCTCCTAGTTCGGCGGAGTAGCTGAAATTTCTTTCACCTTCCCAGTGTGAGGGAGTAGCCAAAATCCCTTTCACCTCCCTGGTGTGGTGGAGATCCAAAATCTTTTTTACATTCCCGATGTAGTGGATAGCCGAAATCCCTTTCATCTCCTCAGTGTGGCAAAGAGCTGAAATCTCTTTCACCTCCTCGGTACAGTGAAGTAGCCGACTATCTTTTACACCAAAGGACTCTTCACGGAGCTTCTCTCAAGACAAACACTGACACATGGAGAACTTAGGTGCAAGTTGGCCAAAGTAACTGTGTGAAAATCCCTCTCACACTCCCTTGAAATCCACAAGAATCTTCTCCCTCTCACACGACTAAAGCGAACAATATCTCGATAGTTAAGAGTTTGGGATGTTACACACACAACCTCACTCTTTCTCCCCCTTTGCTCAATGCTCTCTCTTCAAACTCTCTCAAGAAGAAAAAACTCCTTTGACTGTCAAAAAACTCTTTAAAATGAATTAAAAAGAGTTTAAATAGCGGGCTTCCGAAAATCCTAAATTTTTAATTATGTTGACTCTTCATATAATACGATTTCATGATCGTATAATACGATTAGTTTAACACTTTCATAGATTATCATGTATGATTATAAATTATATAGTACAATTAATGTAAATCAAATATCATATCATATAGGATGAAACAATGTTCATTCAGAGAGCATTCAAATGATTCTTACTGTACGATACATGATTGTCTAGTACAATATGTAATTAATTTAGAACCGATTTGATCTTTAATTTCCTGACTTAAATTAGGCAATATTATAGAAGATTATATAGTACAAATAGGTTCATACAATATGAGCAATTATATTTTTAAATTTTGAATTTACCTATTTTAAGTAAGTTTGATTCAATGATGGGATTTCTGATAATAGCTAATCGTTCAGTACAATGTGCTGGTCGTACATTATGATTTGTTATAATTAAAATTTATTTCTCTCATTCAAATTAAATATTTTAATTAATTTTTGTTTGAACTGATCGTACAGTATGGTTTAACAAAAAATAAAAAAAATTTATTTTTCATTCCACTTGTGTGTGTGTGCACGGTTGCTAAACTTACCTACAACTTTTTTTATATATTGACTCAAGAAAAATAAAATTATAAACTATTTCAAACAAGTCTAACCTATATAACCCTTTCTTGAGCTCTGATTCGCTAACGATATTTTGTGTAAGTTGAACCTCATATGTTAGTGATGCATATAGAAAAAATATGCATTATATAAAATAGAAGAAACTAAATAATCATCCAATAATATATGTAATCATCGAAACACAAGACCGGGCTCCCGGATTGTAATAGCTACCATCTCTTGCTGCTCCTATGTTTGTCATCACTGGTAGGCTTCATCGACTGGCCATCGCCCGTTGACCATCAGCTACTGCCCATCGAGTATCGACCATTATTATTGTTAGACTTTCACTGCATTCATTTTACTTTTAAAGCAAATAAAAAAATAATTTATATTTATTTTATATGAAATAGACAAAAAAAATTAAATGTATTATAGTGTTTTTACACTATATTTCATTTTATTTTTCTTTCTTCTTTTTTTCATTCAACTAAATGGCTTCATAATTTTTTTGAGTAAAGGTTTATGTTTTTTCTTAACCTAAAGAGCATATTACTTAAGCTTTTCTTATACAATATAATTGTGTGTGCAAAAAAATTCAAGTTATGTTATATTTAATGATGGGCCTTTTTCTTCTCAGCAGGGTTTAGACACCTCCTATATATCTAGGCTACTATATGGAAAGTGGACTTAAAAGCATGTTTTGGGTGGTGGGGGTCCATGAAACTACTTAAGAGGCAAATAGTCATTACTTGAAAGTGTAAGGAACAAGAGGATTTCAAGTGAATATGGTTTTTGGTCTACTAGGGATTTGACGAAACCCTAGCCGCCTTGGTTCCCAAGCTTCCCTCCACACCAGGGGGCCTCTCCCCTTTGCTTTTTTCCCATCCTCGATTCCCTGCGCTCCTTCATTTCATGTCTATCGCATCCTTAGTTGATTTCCTGCCCTTGGCACTAAGAGCACCAATCTTGCTACCATTTCCGCCTCTTATGCAACCTCCCATGCTCCTTTTTCACTCAATTTGAAAGGCCTTCTTATAGGCTAAATCCTACCACCAAATAGTTCCCTTTTTCCTTCATTCCACCCCAAGATAAGGTCATTCACTTCTATGAATATGAGGCATCCAAAGTCTCCAAAGAGTGGGGCCTATCCTTAGCCAGTTATGCTATCGATAAGAGGTCTCTCTATGATGCTCAACTTCTGACCATGCAAAAATTATGGTTGTAAAAAAGTATGCTCACTCTTCTCTCTTTGAGTGAAGGCTTCTTCCTTATCTAGTTTTTAGCTCCTGAGGACTATGGCGTGGTATGTATGGGTGGTTCATGATTTTTTATAGTGAAGCCCATTATTTTACAAAAATGGTTCCCTTTGTTTAGGTCGAGGTGTAAGTTCTCTTCCTTACCCCTTTGACTAAAAATACATGACCTTCATCTTGCATACTAGAATCCTAAGGGAATCTAAAAAAATTGTAGTTGTATTAGCTTCCCTCTTGCTGTCGACATGCTAACTACCAAAAAAACTCATCTCACCTTTGTTAGCGTGTGTGTTTAGGTCCAAAACTCTACTACACTCCTTGATGAAATATTTGTCTCTGTTGTGGGAGAAACATTAGCCTCATAGTCTAATATGATTGCAAACCCACACCATGTATGGATTATGGGTCTCTGGTGCATTCAACAAACCTTTACCATATTAAATCGCCCACATAGCCATCTACTGCAACTAAGCCTAGGAGAAGGAGTATGAGTCGTAAACTGCGCAAACCATCACATATCGATTCCAAAGCCACAGTAACCTCCCCTTAATCAACCAGTATCCAAACTTCAATCCCCATACATAATTGTCAATGCCCTCATAAAGCTTACTGATGAGGTACTTCCCAATACCTCATAAGATCCTTCCACCTTATGATTGCATCAAACAGTGGCCGACAATCCTCTACACAAAGCACTCATTCCAAACTTCAATTTTCCTTTTAAAGAGCTCTAGCATCCGCCTGATCCCTCTCTGGTTCATCCCCCATAAGACCCTGCCTAGTTGATTACCCATAACAAGTTCTAAGAGCTTCAATGGGAAGTCACCCCAGCCCCTCATCTCATGTTTCTGTTAAAACGATAGTAAAACCCAATGTTCTTCTAACTCAACAGCTAAATTGCCAAACATCAAAGCCCACTAGATCAAAAAAGTTACAAAAAGGAATCCACCTCTAACACTAAATCTCAATGATATTTCCTAACATTGATTCTTGTAATATTAGCGGTTTTAATGGCCCTAAAAAAGTCCTTAATTGTAAATAGCTTGTTCGAACCCACAATTTAAACTTGCTATGTATTCTCAAGGATAAAATACACATCATTATAGTTTGTGACCATTGGTTCTCACTCTCTCATCAGATTTTTTATAATGAAGCATGTTATAATAATTTTGATGTCTTTAATTTGGATAGAATCTGGCTTAAATGGAATGCTTCCAATGCTACATTCTATCTGATTTTTTTCTTTTAGCCAACTGATTCATGGAACTTTTCTTTTTGGTCCCTCTCATATTTTTAAAATATTAATGGTTCATGCTTCAAATTAACTTCAAATTCCCATGTTGAAAGACAAATTCTTTGGCAAGATATTTTACTATTGATGGAAATATTACATTACCTTGTTATTCTAGATGACTTTAATTGCTACATATTTAGTTATGAAAAATTGGGAGGGTCCTACATTCACAATCTATTGTCAATGTAATTTTGGGGAATAAATAGTGAAATATTTTGTTATATATAATTTAAGATGCTTATGTTGGATATATAGATTTATATTATGATTTATAGAAGCTTTAGTAAATGATTAAATGATAAATAGTCAATTCTTCCAAAAATAAATCTTGGGGCATGACAAATTGGTATCAGTGCGATTATTAGAAGAATTGAATTACAACTAGAGATATAAGAATTGATCATGAGTGGGATAAAAGTTTGGTAGTATAAATTTCATGTTTGTATTTGATTGATTGATAATTCTCAAATAGTATATTAGGTGCTCGAATGACATGTGTGAGTATAATTATTTGAATGAACTAATGATTGATTGCATATACTGAATGATGAATCAATGATCAATGCTGATTTATACAAATTTAAATAGATTTTTTTATTTTGAATTGTACTGATTTATTTTGATGAATTTATATTATTTTTATTGATTTATTTTGGTTATTTTTGCTTGTGGAAATGTCAAGATTGACATTTTTTAAGATGGGTAGATTATAATAATAAAAAGATATGAAAAGTATTTTAAATAGAAAAAATATGAAAATCTAAAATTCTATTTAAATTAGAGCGCTTTGATGCTGTGTTTTATAGTGCTGCGACGTTATTAAAAGTTCGATAGGGATGTTAAGCCCTGATGAACTAGTCCCGAGGCTAACCAAGAGGGGGGGGGGGGTGAATATGTTATTTAAAAAATTCGTGAGCAACAGAAAAAATCTTTTCGATAATTTATAGCTGAAACAAGTAAACATAGAAATGAAAAGATCAACCACAAATTTCACCCAAGTAGATAATAACAGAAAAATAAAGTGCAAAAAATAATTAGAAAGAGCACACCAGATTTTATAGTGGTTCGATCAACTTGACCTACATCCACCCCCCGGAGCCTCCCCTCCGGGTATTGCACTAACACAAAAGTGACTCTCTTTCTGCTCCCAGAGCAAGGCAGAGAAGCCTATACAAAACTCATTTCTATCAACCCGGTGAGACAGAGAACCTGAACTCCTTTCGCTTCCTTCTGAAGCAGGCAGAGAACCCGAACTTCTTTCGCTTCCTCCTGAAGCAGGCAGAGAACCTGAATTCCTTTCGCTTCCTCCTGAAGCGGGCAAAGAACTAAGATCTTCTTGCGAATGATCCTCCCACAAAAAAACACCGATAAGACGAGAGACGACGAATGGACAAGATGACTCTGATCCTTGCTCAGTTCAAAATCACCTATTTCAGCCTGGACGATCTGGCTCTTCTGGACTATTAGTAGAAAAAGTTGTTCAGATCATCCCGTACGATTCTGCGATCGTCCGGGATGATTAGTGTAAATCAAGAATTTCATCCAAAAGACTACTCTGATCGTCCAGAGGAACTTATGCTGGACGATCTCAAAATGACTTGATTGTCCAGGATGATATTTTTATCATCCTGTACGATTAGTTCAAAAAGTGCCAAAATCATCTTGATCACCGCTCTGGACGTACTGGTGAAACATACTGGACGGTCAGGATTTTTAACACATCATCCGGTACGATCCTGCGATCGTCCAGGACGATATGATCGAATCAATCAGACCTTGATTACTTTCTTTAATCACCAGACTAATTTAAGAATGATTGTAATGGATCGTCCAGGACGATACACGTATCGTCCGGGATGATCAGATTAAATCTCTAAAAGTAAAACTTGCCTAACTTGATCTAGCGACTGAGAATTTCTGATTTGAGTCTATCGTCCCGTTAGATCGGCTTAATCAGACAGACTTAACTTGGCCGCCTTAATTAGGGTTTCTATTTTCACTGGATCATCCAGGATGATGTTAATATCGTCCAAGATGATCTGAAAAAAAATTGAACAGAACCTCTAATTCACTCAAGCTCTCCCCCTGAGTGTGTGTGTGCAAGGTTACTTAGCTAGGGGATCAGTTATATAGCATTTGACTCAATAAAGATGAAAAAGTACATTGGACCTAGATTTTAAAACAGACTGACTCGAGCTTGGACTGGCTTGAACTGGTAATTAAACCTGCGTACCTGAAGGATTAAACAGGCAACCAGAGACAGAAATGTTTGCTATCATCAAAATCATAATCTTTAAAACTAGATTTGCAATAGTTATGCTTGAAAATCTACTGGCCCCAAAAATCATCGTTTGAGTCTCTATTTTATAGTAGTTTTAGATTCAGTATACAGTTCTGCAGCATTGGGTCAGAGCGCTGCAGCTTTAGGCCACTATATATATAGAAGGTAAGTGAGAAGGAAGAGAGGTAAAGGGAGAGTAAAAGGAGAGAGAAAGTGGGACTTGGTCATTTCCATCCATTGCTTTAGTTAGGAAAAGTCTTATGATCGTTCTAAGAAAACCTAAAATACAGTTTTATTTTCAATGATTTTGTTTTTACTGATTCAAATTCTCTAAGAAATGATAAAATATATTTTTTCTTGATTTATTGAGTTCTTATTGTGTAACTTTTTTGTATATGATGGATATAAATATTATGAACATTTTGACTGTAATATCACTGAATTTCATTTGGTAAACTGAAAGTTATAGGCTACTTTATAGATTTTCTTGTATTTTATAAATTTGAGTACTTCATTTTGCATTTCATATATTAAAGCTGATTTTATATATTAAAGATATATTGATATAATTAATATAAGATAAATGTGGCATTCACATAAGCAAGAAATGTTAGCTATTAACGTTGTAATTAATATGGGTTGGCTCTTAAAATATAATACCATGTGTAGAAAGTGGGCTGACATGCTTTCCTTTAAAAGATAGTTTTTTGTGTTATCTTAGTTGTAGCCTGTAACTGATGATAGAATTACACCGATGGATAGATGGTGGCGACTCTTAATGATATTGAAAGCTGCCTGTAATGATAATGACAAAATGATGCAATGAATACAAATAAAAGGATGAAAATACTATATTAAAGTTGTAGGCCTTGCTTTATTAAATTATATTGAATTGTATAGGTGATGATTGAGCATTGATGATATTGAACACTACTAAGTTTATTGATTGAGATGAGCATACATATTTATTCCTTAGATCTTATATTAAAATGCTTTCATGAGTTCGTGGTTTCTACTGGCTTTTTAGCTCATTATGTAGGCTTTATTGATTTCATGTTAGAAAAAGGGGTTAAGATTAGGTAGAGTGAGGTTGTTAGAGATCCTCAAAATTTTCTTTTGATTTCATTTTATATTTTCTTTTATTCTTTTATTGTTAAGAGCTTAGGATATATTATGGATTGTAAATGATCTTCTGTGAGAAATGAATAGTAAAATATTTGGACGTATATGACTTTAAATACTTCTGATGGATATATAGATTTATATTGATAATTTATAGAAGCTCTAGTAAATGATTAAATGATAAATAAATAATTCTTTCAAATTTGATCTTGGGGTGTGACAATGTCTCTCTAACATAAATTAAAAGTAAACTGTCTTCCAGCTATTCCTCTTGGGTCTCCTGGATTGTGCAAAGATCAAAGGCTAGGTGGCTGACTAATGGTAAAGATAATCTTGGCTTTCTCAACAAAATTATCAAAGCTAGATAAAATAGTAAAAGGATTAATAAAATTACTACCTCTTCTAGGGTATTCTCTTTTCCTCAAAGCATATCCTACATAATTATTCACCATTTTTAAAACCTTTATAACTCTCCTAATATAACACCTACTGAATCAAGATATAGTATTTTATCACGATCTAAAAAAGGCAATTCACAATTTTTTTGTATTTAAACTTCCTTGCATGAGTTTAGGAATGTTTAATATGCATATAAATGCCTGAATCTGTTTTGAAATGTGTCTCGAGGGTTTAGGTGCATGTTTGTGAAATCTATAATTTTTTTCCTGGGCACTGTGGCACTGGGTATGCAGCTTTGTGCTCTTTGGAATTTTGTCATTTAATTTATTACAACTACGCTATGGGCTCCCAAAGAGAGTACTGTTATGAAATCCCTTAAGTAAAAAAAAACTAAACTCTTAAACATTGAGGCACCTTTTGGTTTAATGGCTAAAATTTTCGTAAGAAACTCTGCAGTTAAGCGTGCTCATACCGAAGCAATTTTGAGATGGGTGACCTCCTGTGAAGTTACACCAACATGACAAAATAGTGAGCCTCTTAGGCCAAAGCGGATAATATATTGATAGTTAAGATTTTGGGCTGTTACAAATAGTATCAGAGAAATATAACAGCCGAAAGATGGTAATTAAGTGTCATATAAGACAAAGTGTTATGCTATAGAGCCACCTCTTAAACCCTGTATGAGAGAAAGTGCTATATAATGGGAGCCATCAGTTGAACTTATTGGGGCCAACTCTAGAATCTTATCAGCCTAGTGGATGATTATGGGATAAAGATGATGAAGAGGATGCCATACTTAAGCGAGGGAGATTATGAAACCCCTTAAGTAAAATAAAACTAAACTCTTAAACATTGAGGCACCTTTTAGTGTAATGGCTAAAGTTTTCAAGAAACTGTGTAGTTAAGCGTGCTCATCCTAGAACAATTCTAAGATAGGTGACCTCCTAGAAAGTTACACCAATATGACAAAACTCTGTGGCTCTTAGGCCAAAATAGACAATATCTTGATATTTAATAGTTTGGGTTGTTACAATTATAGCACGCAAGATCTGGCGTCATGGCTATTGTAAACTTTAGGAAATGTGCAAATCAATTGTAATTATATTTTTGGTAAAATTTAAATATAGACTTGTGGATTTTTTTTTGAAATTGAACATGTTATTGTGAATGATATATTATCTTGGGAGGTAAAAATAACATTCTCTAATAGGTTCATATTATAAAATTATAAATTTCATCCCGAATACATAGTTAAATTCAAGAAGAAACTACATTTGACATGAAGGGTCAAAATATTGTTTGATCATATTTTTGGCTACGATAATCTAAATGTATTATCATTAATTTCATAATCAAAATTATAATAATAAATAATATATCTTTTCAAGGAAAGGAAATATCATTTATTACTAACCATTTGAATATATTGATAATGAACATTTTTTTATTTTAATTTTTTTAAAGAAGAATTTTCCCCCATCCTATTTAGGAGCTAAATGAGATGGGGTTTATTTTATCTAGGGTCTTAAATCTCTTATAAAAGTAAGCCCTTATAGTTAATTACATCATAGAAAGATTAGGCTTCATACGGATACTCTCGATTAAAATAATGGTAAAAATTTTATTTTTAATATTTTAAGGAGTGATATGAAAGGAGATATATTAAATATTCAAGTGGAGTTGGATCAAATTTTGAACACTTATTTTGGAGGCCAAAGAATGAGAAGTATGAGGTATTTTGAGATTCTGAAATAATTTAGAAATGCCCTGGCCTATCTTATATTAGACTTTAAATTTTGGAGAAGAGGAGATTTAGTTTAAGTTGATATTTTATTAGAAATTTGGGATTAAATTCTCGATATTAGAGACTTAAGATTTTGGGTCTACCCTAGAACCTAAATCTAAGTTGGATCATTACACAATAACAACCCGAACCTAACTAATGAAATACAATTATGGGCTTACCTCGACTTGGATTGAAGAGCCAGCTAAACCACCTAGTTGCTTTAAAATTATGACTCCGATCTTATAAAGGATGGGTGGTGCTTGTTATTTAAGTTTTTGATAATTTGGGGCCGACATCTAGAGAATTTCTAAGTGGCCCATTTACTTATGTATAATGAGATTATGCTTAGTGTAATTAAATTTTAATTAACTTTTATTTATTTCTAATGCAATACATGCTAATTGATCTTGTATGCAAAAATGACATATTCTGAACTTTAAAAATAGGCTTAAAAATAGAATTTTCCCTAGAGATATAAAATATCTCCTAGATAGAGCTGCACCTTAATAGGTCAAGTGGTCTACCATGACTCGTAGGCGGGGAGGTGTCTAGCAAAGAGAGAAGACAAGTATGTATGCATGAAAAACCCCCAGTGTTCCCATGTTTACTGCTTAGGAGTGTTTATCTTTCTATGTGAGTCTGATTTTTTTATTTACTTATAAGTAGAAAAAGTTTTATTATCCTTAAGAGCCAAACAAAATCTAGGCTAAAAAAAATTTCACTTGCAAGTAATATACCTAGAAAAACAGAAAATTTTTAAAGTAAGTATTTAAATGAAATTATCAAAACATCAAGTCATATCAAATAAATATAAAAGAATATATGGCTAGTGTCACTTAATTACAAACCAAGGTCTGTAGAAATTAAAAGTGGTTAGGCTCCACTGACAACATCCCCAGTTCTAATCCTATATAATGACGTAAGTTTTAAGTAGAATATTTTCTTGTCTTTATTTTCTCAACTCCTTTCTTCGAGCTCCTTCGATCCACCAAGTCTAGATATACAAATAAAAAAAACTCCACTCCGAGGGAGTGTTTCTTTTCTCTTTGGGCCCTAACTTATCTAAATTTGGATCTCCAAATGGAAGGAACTCTCCCTTAAGAGATGTTTCTTTCCTCTTTGGATTTTAAATTGGATATTAAATATCATACTTTAATTAACTTTCACAACTCTTTTAAATTTAATTACTTATGAAAATCTAAAGCGACTCTATACTCCCTGCATGTTATCTTAAGCAATTCATATAAAGTTAACAAAAATTCTAAGCATTTATATATAATCAATTGCCCATTCTTTGAGCAACCACACTCACTTGGCCATGCTTTCAATTTTTTTAGGGGGCTAGGAAATTAAAGTAATTGTAAAAAATTCTATTAATCACATTTTAACTAGCCCCCTTTTATAGCCCTATATAAATATGACCACTTACAAAAAAATTATATTGCATCATTCCTAACCTAGGAAAATCTAGCACCCATCACATATCATATCATAACCATCATAGTAGAAACATCACATCATAAATCACATCAAAATCATAACAACCAATATGCATAGAAATTCATGAAAATCCACATCATAAAAATAAGCATATATAAAAGAATAACGGCCTAATCTAAAACTAGAGTTAGTTATCCTAACAAGTCATCTATGGCGTGTGTATCAGGCTATGTGGTTTAGATGTATCCTAAGTTGGTTATTATTTGAAATTTTCTAATGATTTACTTTAGCTTGTTATAGGTTGAGGGGAGTTTAGTTTGAATTCAAGTATTAATGTTTTGGTGCTCATTTTAACATGAATTTTAGGTATTGAGGTTGATTAATTATTAATTCTCTAAATTCCTTAATTTTAGTTAGGCGTTTTAGTCATTAGGCTTTAAAATCCAATACACTTATGTTCTCCAATCAAAGAATAACATAAGGTATAAATGCTCCCATTTCTTAATAATTTATTATTAATTATTTAAGTTAAATAATAACTATCTTTGTTTACACCAGGACCATGAGATTTATTTCACTCTCATTGGAGTTAACTTAATAGCCTCGTAGGCCTGGGTTGCCCAACAATTATTTTTAAGTTTATGTTTGATTTAGTTTACTAGATTAAGTTATCTAAATATGTGATTACATATTTATTAATTTTTGATATTAATTATTAATTTATTAATATAACACACAACAATAGGCACTAAACAACATATATATATATATATATATATATATATATATATATATATATATATATATATATATATAGTAGGCCTCCTCCTATCCTCATTCATTAGGCTTGATGTTAAGGAAAAAGAAGGAGAGGAAAAGGAAGAGGGGAGAATAAGGAGAGAGAAAAGGGTTTAGAGCATTTTCATCTATTGGTTCTATTATGAGATTTCTTCTACTCATGGTAGGTTACTTGAATCCTACTCTAGTTTTTAATAATTTTGTGTTTGATGAATTTAATCTTTCCCAAATTAATTAAAAATTCATTTTCTCTTGATTTACTACACTTTTAGTGTGTAATTTTTTTTATAATATATATGAATTATATGAGCATTTTGACTATAATATTATTACATTTTCTTGAGTGGATCGATAGTTATGATTTTTTAAAGTAACTGAATAATATTTAGATTTATTATATTTCATATATTAGTGTATTTCATATATGATATTGACCTACATTGTATATAAAAAATGATATAACTGATATAAGATAAATATAACATTTGTATATAAGCAAGGAAGTCTATCTGTTAATACTATACTTACTACGGGTTGGCTCTTAAAATATAATACACCGAATGTTAGGCCGATGTGCTTTCTTTAATGTAAAAGGTTTATGGTATAACCCTAAATGTTATTCTATAATTGATTGATTGAATTATATTGATGACCAGAGGGTGAAGACTCTTTATAGATTATTAAAAGTCACTTATAATAACAATGTAATGATGATGATATAACGATAAAATAATTAATTGATAAGACTCATGAATGATAGATGAAAGAATAAAAATATGTTATTAAAGATGGATGTCTTACCTTACTATTCATAACCACATTCATAATTACATTTATATGATAGCACATGAACTGATTGAAAGATAGAATTGATAAAACTAGCATTTAAACTTATATAGTATGATATAGCATATGAAAGATACACTTATAAATATTGATAGAAATATTGTTATAATACATTGGTATGACATAATGATAGATAAGTACATATGGCACATCATTGATATAAACATATGATTAAATCATTGACATGAATATAATTGATAAATAACTGATGCATGTGTTACTGTATGACACCTTTCATTATTTTATAAGATTATTATTAATTTAATTATATATTGATAGTTTCCTATGCCTTTTTTATATGCTTTTATTTTACTAGTCATATTGATTTCTTAATGTATTGATATTGATCGTTGATTTCATATCGATGACCATTGATTTTATATTGATTTGGTTGAGCATGCATTTTGATTTTTGAGACCTTGTATTAAATGCGGTAGTGGGTTCTAATTTCTTATTGGCTTGTGTACTCAGTATGTAGATTTGATTGATTTCAGGTCAGGGAAGGGTTTGGGACCCAATAGAGTGAGGTTGTTAGGATCTTATGGTTGATTATTTTATTTTATTTTATTCTTTTGTAGCCAGGAGCTTGCTAAGATAGATTGATGTTATAGGTGATCTTCTAGATATTGTAAATCAGATTTTAATAAATAAATATAGTGAAAGATTTTTACTTATATGATTTATAGATTTACTTTCGTTGGACTAATCTATATTGATGATTCTGTAGAAGCTCAAGTAGATTAAATAAGAGATAAAAGAAATAATTCTTCAAGTTTATAGTCCAGGGCATCACAAATAAGTAAAAAAATATTGATTATTGGAAGAATTGAATTATAATTAGAGCTATAAGATTTATTATGAATGGGGTGGTATAGATTTTATTCTATACATTTAATTGATTCATTGCATATGTGTATATATGTATTGAGTTTGTATGATTGATTGATTAGGAAAGGGAATTATATCGGTGGAAATATACCCAACTGATAAGGATAAACATGATGGACAGAGTACAACAGTAGTTGCAGTGAGTTCTGATAGCTTAATACAACTTGTCGGTATACTTGCACAAGTAATGAGGGTGATATTTTTTTAAGGTGAGTAAATTGCAATAACCTTAAAATATGAAAATAATTTTAAAATGAAAATTTGGGAAATTTCAAAATTTTGAACTTGAGCATTGTGGCATGGTACTTGTGAGCTGAAGGATGCTAGAAGGTGCTAGAAAATCACCACTGCAGCGCAGAGCTCTTTGGAATTTTTGGAAATAATTCGGTGTAGCGACACAAAGGTGGCACTATGGCATAATGCTTTTTACATGTTGAGCTGTAGTGCTGCGACATTAGGTCATTGGAGCGCCATAATGCTAGGCACTAAACATTATATATATATATTCTAAGCCTCCTCTCATCTTCATTTCACTTGGGTTGTTGGGTAAGAAAGAAGAAGGAGAGGAAAAGGAAGAGGGGGGAAGGAGGCAAAAGAGAAGAGAGAGAAAAAGAGTTTAGAGTATTTTCATCTGCCAATTCTGTTCTGAGATTTCTTTTACTCGTGGTAGATAATTTGGATCATACTCTAATTTTTAATGATTTGAGTTTGATAAATTTAATCTTCACCAAATTGATAAAAACATATTTTCTCTTGATTTATTATATTTTTATTATGTAACTTTTTATATTTGAATTATATGAATTGTATGAGCAAGGGCAGATTAAGGAGGGGCGGGGGGTAAAAATAAAAATTTTGGAACCTGCAGCTATTGCCAAATTTGTTATACCTAATTTTTTAAATAAGTTATTTGACCTAATTTTTTATCTAATCCCACCTGTCTCCTCTATGTTTAGCCGAATGCACGCGCCATCAACAGTATGCCTGACTCTTCTTCATATAGCTCTAGCCAAGATAAAGTAATTGTAGGCCCCATCTCCCCTTTCTTTTCCTCTTCTTCCATCCAAGAAGCTTAACCCAACAGCCCACTCCACATTTAGATCCAAGCAAGGATGGTGCAAACAAAGAAGTTGACCTCGCCAGTGGCAGCAAAATAGCAAAACATGAGAATTAATTTGTTTCAACCTTTCATTTGCAGGTGTGTAAGAAACTTTTTTTTGAGTTGATTCAGGGTTTCTTTTGAGTTCACTGTCATATTATTTACATCTCTAAATACCAAACTTTTTTATTTGTACTTTTTTAACATGATATATCTGCTAGTTTGTCAGATACATTTTAGTCCATCTAATGGCTGCTCATATAATCATATCCCAGGGGTTGGGCTTGAGACCGGGCATTGTAGATGGTGCTATACTTATCTCTGTAATTCAAGTAGTCAAGCTAACATAGCTCTTTTTTTTTATCTCTGCTTTTCCTTTAACATATGTGGGACTTCCTTGATTGCATAAAATGTGTAATGTTTGCTATGCATTTTGCTGAATTTTTGCTGAACCATTTTGCATGACAGAAACTAATGTTGCTACCCTGCACTTTAGACTTTAGGCTTTCTATTATTATGAGTGCTTACATATCTGCTTTGATATTATTCATGGGTTTTTAACGAATTTATTTGTTATTCCAACTTTTAGGAATTAAGGTAATCAAAAGATTTTTTTTTGTCCAAATAATCTAAGTTGACACATATTTCATGGAGCGATATTTTAAAATTCACAGAAGCAAATTTATCAACGCCTTCAAATGAGACAAAAAAGTAAACAAGAGCGAAAATGAATTCGCATAGAAATTGAATCACCAAAAAATTGGAGGTAGATCTGGAAAATCTTCCATCAGATTCTGTTTTAAGCAATCCTATCAGTGAATTTAATCCTAATATTCAAGATTAAGTTTGATGGTCATACTTACAAAGAGAGTCATGCTAGCCTCGATAGCATGAATTTCTTAGAAGTAAATTTGGAGTTAAAGATAGATGTTTCAATCCTAGGTGGTTTGATAAGCACTCTAATTGGTTAGAGCATAGTATATACAAAGACAAGGCATATTGTTTATATTGTTATCTCTTGAAAATAACATACAAAGGAATTGAAGATAATGAGGCTTTTACTAAAAATGGCTTTTCAAATTGGAAAAAAACAAATAGACATGAACTTCATGTCGGGAGCCATAACAATGCACATAATAATGCACAGCAAAACTATGTAGATTTAATGAAACAGAGTCAACATATTAGTTTTGTATTTCAGAAGCAATCTGATCATGCTAAAACCATATATCATACTCATCTAAATGTAACTGTGGATTGTGTGCGATTTCTTTTAAGACAAGGATTGGATTTTAGAGGTCATGATGAGTCTGTCACTTCTAAAAATCAAGGGAACTTCATTTACTGTAGTTTCTGGCTGAACATAATGATATAAATAGCGTGGTTCTTAAAAATTCCCTAGAAAATTTAAAATTAACTGTACATGACATTCAGAAGGATATCACAAGAGCTACGTCAATTGCCATCACAGACTTCATAAAAAAAGAAATTGGAGATAACTACTTTTCTATTTTAATTGATGAATCACGTGACATATCTTCCAAAGAACAGATGGCTGTTGTTCTACGATGTGTTAATAAAAAGGCCAGATAGTTAAATGCTTTTTGGGTATTGTTCATGTACCAGATACAATTGCTAAATATCTCAAAAGATGTATTAAGAAACTTTCAACTTGTGGTTTAAGTATATCAAGCATGCGTGGGCAAGGTTATGATGAAGAAAGCAATATGAGAGGATAGTTTAATGGGTTAAAGGCACTAGAACAAATCAGCATATTACAATCATTGCTTCTTACACTAACTCCAATTAGCCTTGGTATCGGTTTCAAAAAATCATGTTCAAATTACCTTCTTATTCACAATACTTTCAAATACGATTAAGATTATTGGTGTTTCATGCAAGCGTATAAGTGATCAGCTTTGACATACACAATGTGAGAAGACATTAAGGGAATTACAAAATGGAGAACTTGTAACAGGACAAGGCTTAAATCAAGAAATAAGTTTTAGGGGGTTTCACACTATGAATTAATTATAAGATTGATTAGAATATTTTCCTCAGTAATTGATATTTTCCTCAGTAATTGATATTTTAGAAATTATTTTAAAAGATGGTAGAAGTTCTAAAGAAAAAGGTGAGGCATTCACATTATTAGAATAAATGCAATCGTTTGCATTTTCTTTATGCTTATTTTTTATGAAAGATATACTTGGTATACCTGTTGATTTTTCATAAGCTTTACAAAGAAGAGAACAAGATATTGTGAATGCTATATCTTTGGTTCATATATGTAAAATAAGATATCAAGATATGAGAGATAGTAAACGGGAAGCCTTTATCACCAAAGTAACTTCTTTTTGTGAGTAACAAAAAAATAGACGGCCCCCATATAGATGATAGATGGGTTGCTCAAGGAAGGCCTCATTGTAGAGCTCAAGATATGATAAATTTACATCATTTTTAAGTTGAAATATTCTACATAGTTATTAATATGCAGCTTTAAGAGTTGGATAATCTTTTAACAGAAACAAATATTGAGTTACTTCTATCTATAACCTGTTTGAATCCAAATAATTCCTTTTGTGCATTCAATAAAGATAGATTAATTCGAATGACAAATCTTTATCCATGTAATATTAGTAATGTTAATCGTGCGATTCTTGATAATCAGTTGGACACTTATATCATGGATATGCGATCAAATGCATATTTTTTATTATTAAAAGGTATTGGAAGCTTTGTCAAGATAATGATACAGAATATGAAGGATGTTTTATATCCTCTTATTTTTAGGCTATTAAAACTGGCATTAGTGTTACCCGTTGCTACAACAGGTTTTCAAAGAGAATTTTCTACAATGACTATCATAAAAAATTGACTACAAAATAAAATTAGAGATTAATGGATTAATGATACTTCACTTGCTTATATTTAGAAAAAATATTAGATTGCATTGATAATGATGTTATTATTCATCTCTTCCAGAATATAAAGAGGAGACGCTATAAATTGTAAGTATTTTTTCTTTTATATTTATGTATTTTATATTTTTAATAAAATTTTAAGACTATCAATACTAGTCCCAAGCTCGGATGGAAAAAGTTAAGGGCAATTTAAAAAAAAATGGGCCCCCTCTATAAAAAGTTTTTGGCTCCACCACTATGTATGAGCATTTTAACTATAATATTATTAAATTTTACCAGGTAGATTGATAGTTGTGATTTTCTTAAGTAAATAAATAGTGTTTAGATTTCCTATATTCCATAGATTAGTAAATTTCATATATGATATTGACTTATATTACATATAAAAAATATATAATTGATATAAGATAAATATGGAATTTACATGTAAGTAAAGAAGGCTGTCCATTAATATTATATTTTCTATGGGTTGTCTCTTAAAATATAACACCCTACACATGAGGGTGGGCCAACGGGCTTTAGTTAATATAAAAGGTTGGTTGTGTAATCCTGATTATTAGCCTATAATTGATTTATTAAATTACGTCGATGGGCAAAAGGTGATGACTCTTTATAGATTATTGAAAGCCATCATAGATAACAGATGAAAGAATTAAAATATGATATTAAAGTTAGATGTTCTGTCTTGTCATTCATAATCATATTCATAATTATATTTACATAATAATATATGAATTGATTAATAGATAGAACTGATATAGAATTGATAAAACTAGCATTGAAACTGATACAACATAATATAACATATGATAGATACACTTATAAACTTTAATAAACATATTGATATAATATATTGGTATATCATATTGATAGACATGTACATATGACACATCATTAATAGAAAATTATGATGGAATCATTGGCATAAATATAATTGATAGATAATTGATGTATGTGTTACTGCCCAACACCTGACATTATTTTATAGACTATTATTAATTTTCTTATATATTGATAGATTCATATACTTCTTGATAAGCTTTTTTTACTAATTATATTGATTTTGGTTGTTAATTTCATATCGATGACAACTAATTTTATATTGATTGAGTTGAACATGCAAATTAATTTTTAGGACCTTGTATTGAATGTAATGGTGGATTTTGGTTGTTCACTAGGCTGTGTGCTCATTATGTGGATTTGATTGATTTTAGTCCAGGGAAGGGTCTAGGATCCTGTGGATTGAAGCTGTCAGGATCTTCAGGTTTTTCTTTCAATTTTTTTATTTTCTTTATTCTTTTATATTCAAAGCTTGTTGAGATAGATTAATGTTATATGTGATCTTTTTTACTATTGTAAATTAGATTTTTATGAATGAATATAGTGAAATTTTTTGATAAATATGATTTATAGATCTACTTCTGTTGGAGTGATTTATATTAATGATTTTATAGAAACTCTAGTAGATTAAATAAGAGATAAATGATACAATTCTTTCAATTTAAATTTTAGGGCATCACATTTTGTCTACTTTGATAGCTCTCATATCTGATGATAAAATGAAAGGCATTGTATTCTCTGCTCCCCTCCTCGTTGGCCTCAGAGTCTGATGGGTTTATTTTTAAATTTTATAAAAAAGGTTAGGATATTGTTGGTGCCCAAGTTTGCTCTATTATTAAATCCTATATCCATTCTAGCTTTATGCCTAGATGTGCTAAAGCCATTGCCATTGCTTTAGTCCCTAAAAACACTCGTGCTAGCATCATTATTGATTTTAGGCCTATATCTCTTTACAATGCTTTCTACAAAATTGTGGCAAATTTTTTTTCGAATAGGATGAAACCTATTATGCCTCATATTGTTTATTCTAGTCAGGTGGGCTTCATTCAAGGTAGAATCTTAACTGACAATATTTTATTTACTATGGAGCTATTGGGGGAATTCAATCAATCTATTAGCAAGAAATATTTTTGTACTAATTTTGACATTTATAGAGTTTTTGATACAGTTTTAAGAGAATTTTTACTAGCTTGTCTTTCCCAAAAAGGTTTTCCTTCTACCTTTATTTTCTAGATAAAAGACTGTATATAGGATGTCTATTTTTTGGTTAGCCTCAATGGTGCTCTAGAAGGTTTTTTTGGCTCAACATTTGGCTTAAGATAGGGCTTCCCCCTCTCCCCTTACATATTTTGTATTATTATGGATTCTTTTTCTAATATTTTAGATGGTGTAGATTTAGATTTTTAATTTGAAGGTATCAAATCCAGAGAAAAAATATTACTTGTTTGCTCTATGCAGATGACCTTTTGGTCTTTGGGAAAGCCTCTTTAGGTAATACTACTACTTTTAAAAGTATAATGAGCCTTTTTACTACTTTCTCTGGGTTTTACATACACCATGCTAAGTGAAAATTCATTTTCTCTCATGGCTCTTCTAATATAAATGACATTTACAATATCCTTGATATCATCCCTTCTAGCAATCTTATAAAATACCTTGGCTTATCGATCTCGATGAAGAGACTGCTATTTGTTGATTTCAAGCCCTTATGCAAAAACGCACAACCCTTCTTGATGGCTGGATAGCTAAATTTTGTCTTTTGTTGGTCGAATTCAATACTTAAAATTCACTATTTGCAATACCTTAGCTTATTGGATTAGGGGGTCAATTTTATCCAAGATTTGCTATAAATTTATTGATAAGATATGGTTTAGATTCCTTTTTCACGGGGATTATAGCTACACAAAAATCTATACAATATATTGGAAAAAAATCTATCGTCCTAGATATTTGGGTGGGCTTAACATCCATGAAATTCAAGCTCTTTACTATGGTTTTTACTACCCTCTGGCGTATTTATAATGAAGATGGCTTGCTCTCTGGCTGGTATGAAAATAAGTATTTTTCCATTTGGAAACCCTCGACTCCCAAGTCCTCTAAATAATGGAAGCTTATTTTCTCTATAGCAAATAAAATTAGAAACAACATCTCTCTTAAGGTTACCTCTAACAACAATTTATCTCTCATATGGGACACTTGGTGTAAGGGTAGTGCATTATCTGATCTTTTGAATTCTATTAGTTTGAGGACCTTCTTCTCTTCCCAAGTCAAAGTAATAATTAATCTCTTCTGGTTTCCCTCCCCACATTCGTTCTGCTATTGCCAACATTGATATTTCATTTTGCACTGCTTCCACTATTTGCTGATTTAGAGCTGACAACCCATCCTTTAAAAAATTTGGCTCTCATTTTTATGGGGATGAACTTCAGGTGCAGTGACATAAATTCATATAACATAAAAAATTCATGCTCTTCAATTTTCTGCTTTTGCTTGGATGGCAATGTTGGAAGGCTTAAAAACTGCTTATCTCCTTATGAAGTATAATATTCCTATTTCTTTTATTTGCACTCTTTGTAACCAATCCCCTGAAATTCAGTGCCATCTATTTTTTGAATATGAGTTTTCATTCAACATCATTTATGTTATGTTGCCAGAGATCAATTCATTTCTTCTCAGGCCCAATCTGCACCAACTCTTGGATTACAAAGTGTGGGTGGTTTAATCAAAATACTACTTTTTAATTTCCTACTACTCTATATTACATATGGAGGGAGAGAAATGGTAGGAGATTTAGGACTAATATTAAAAGTATTTCTATTGTTTGTTCAACTATTAAGAAAGCAATTCTTCAAAAAATTTCGTCATTGAAGAGGTTTGGTGGGATTAAGCATCTTATATCTTGATACTAATGCTGCAATTGGAATTTTAGATTTTATATAGGATTGCTTCTGGCTTTCTACTATGCTTCTACTCTATTTTTGGTCTTCTGTCTCTTTGCAAGAGTCTGGGTTGGCAAGCTTCTTCAATATTGGATCCTCTGTTGCCTATATAATTAGTTGTTTGTTGCATTGGTTGGCTTATTGATCTTAAGAAGGGTTGCATTATATTGGGAATGATAATGAATGTTGGTTGTGATCCAGGCTAATCCCCTTGGATGGTCCATGTGTTTGGCCTTCTTGGATGGCCATAGTGACAACTAGGGGATTCTTTTCCTCAGTGCATTCTAAGTCCATTCTTGGCTGGTGCCTTTTTACTCCTTGTTTATTGTTATCAATGCTGGTTTAATTTTGTAAATATGAGTGTTTTCATTTAAATCATAATTTGTTGAAGAGGCAAAGTACTAAACCTATACAGGATTCTCCTGTTAACCCTATTGCCCCTTTTGAATTGATTATAATAATAATAATGTTCCTTCTAATGTTGTGTATACTCCTATTAATATTAATACGAACGCCAGCCTTAGTCCTATAGAGAATGGTATACCACCTGTGGCAAACATTTCAGAATGTGATATCCTTACAAGGGAGACTGTTAATGAAGGTGGTGTGGGGATTTATCTTGGTGATGCCTCCAAAGATACTTCAATTTCTTTACATGTTTCTAATATGGTCCCATCTATTAATTTACCCATTCTTCCTTCTCCTAAGAATGGTGTTAATGATTTGGCTATTGATGCTGATGATGAGCTATTTGATTCTCAAAGTGTCTGTGCTGCAAGTCATTTTGGTGATCAATGGGAAGAGGGGGAGATTCACTTGGAGTGTGAACAGAATTTTACCAACAATTTAGATAAACTTGATAAGGTTGTTCTTACCAATTTTTTTTAAAGATGATGGTTTATGGTTGCCTATGAAATATAAGCATAAAAATAAGAAAAATAAAAAGGTGACTCTTTCTTCACCTAGTGATGTGAGAATAACTAAATCCTTATCTTCTTCTAAAAATGTTGTTAATATTTAATTCTATTATTTGGAATGTGAGGGGTGTTGGAAAACTTGAGACTCGAATTCGTATGCGTAACCTTTACTGTATTCATATCATTAGTTTACTTGCTTTGTTGGAGCATATGGTGGATTCTTCTAATATTACTACTTGTTAGAGACAGTTAGGCTTTGACTTTTCCTTTGCTAGTTATTTTGGTAAAATTTGGATTTTTTTGGAAAGGATGTGTGAATTTTTCTGTACTTGGTGATTTTAATCAAGTAGTGTATTATAGTTTATCTATTTTTAATACTACTATTTTTTGCTCTATTGTGTATTTTAAATGCTCTAAAGGTGGCATAATTCCTTTATGGAATAGTTTAAATCATTTTGTTGATTCTTTGAATTTCCCTTAGTTTGTTGGTGGAGACTTTAATATCATCTCTAACTGTCATGAAAAAGTGGGAGGTTCGCCTCCTAATTTCAATGTAATGGAGGATTTTAATAATATGATTAGTGGTTGTAGTTTGATTGACATTGGCTTTATGGGTTCCAATTTTAAGTGGTCTAACAATAGAGTTTGTGAACTTCTTGACTGTATTCTTTTTAAAGGTGATTGGCTTTCTTCTTTCCCTAAGTCAAGTGTTGAACATTTGAGCCAAACTGCTTTTGATCACTGTCCCCTGCTTCTTAATTTTTGTAAAGAGAACTTGTGTGTGGGTAGCTCTTTTTGATTCCAAAATGTGGCTAAATTAGAATGATTTTTTTTTCATTTGGTGGAAGAGAATTAGGTTGCCTATCCTTCTTATTATCAAGGAAACAACAACATGATTATATTGTCTCTTAAGCTTAATAGGCTGAAGCAAAAGCTGAGATGGTGGAATAAGCATAAATTTGACAATATTTTTTATAACATTTACAAAGCTGAGAAAGTGGTGTCCTCTCTTGAGAGCAAATTGGCTTCTGTTTCTGATAGCAATGTGAGAGATCAAGTTGAGTTGGCAAAGAATAATTTACTCAATCTCCAAATATTTGAAGAGGAATATTGGAGATAGAAAGCTACTTCTAAATACATTTCCGAAGGTGGAAAAAAACTCAAAATATTCTCATGGTTTAGTGAATTCAATGAGAACTAAATCTTTTGTTAATAGGATTAAATTGGAGTCTGGTGATTGGTGTGATGGCCCTGATTTAATTACTAATCATGCTATAACTTACTTTAAAAACTCTTTTGGTGTAGATAAGCATATTATACCATTAACTAATCTTGTCATCATTCCTGCTATTATTACTAATGAGTGTTTGATTGAAAAAGATATGTAGTTTTGAAAATATTAATTATCTTTGGGAATAATTTAAATTGATATTTAAATTTTAATTCTAAAATTGAACATCCATTAGTGATAATATACTACCTCGAAAGGTAGAGATAAAATCTCCTAATGGGTTCAAATTTAGAATTATGAATTTGATCCTGAATAACGTAGCTAGATTTAGAAGGGAACCATATATGATCCCAAATGATCAAAATAAAGTTTAATCAAATATCTGGCTACGATAATCTAGATAGATTATCATTACTTTTATATTCAAAATTATATCAATGAATAATATATCATCCAAAAGGAAGAACATATCATTTATTGTTAATTACTCAAATATGACGATAACGATCGCCATTTTTGTTTGATTTCCCAAAGGTAATTAATTAAAGTTTTGAAAAAGCTTGATTTTGAAAATCTGGTCTAGGTTTCTTAATCTCCTACGAGCGTAAGCCCTCGTAGTTAATTACATCGTAGGAAAACTAAAAATTTTCTTATGAATACTCTCGATTAAAATAGTGATACGAATTTTATTTAAGAATTCAAAGTTTGATGTCAAAGGAGGTTAAGGGTTCAAAATTCAATAGGGATTGGTTCAAGATTGAACAGTTCTTTCTGGAGTCAAAGGGAGAAGAGTAGGAGGTGTTTTGAGATTCTGAATAACTTCAGAAAACACCCCAACCTATTCTAAGTGTTGGGCTCGAATTTGATGGAAATAGATTTAATATTTGAATGATCAATTTTATTAGAAAGTGGGAATTAGATTCCCGAAGGTTGAGGTCTTAGGATTAAAAATCCACCTCAGATCTTAAGTCTAAAATGGGTACTGAAAATTAGTAACCCGGATCCTAGGTAATGCAATGTAGTCCTAGACTTACCCCGGTCTGGATTGGGGAGCCAGCTAAGACTTAGCTTAAGCTTAATCCAAGGATTAGGATCTAGTTTAAGAACATTCCAGAAGCTCTTTAAGCATTTAGAATGGAATGGATTAGAAAGGGTTAAGTTTAGAAGAGGTTTTGACCAAGTTTGACCCCTTCAAAAGCTTGGTTTAACTATTTGACCAGTCCAAAGCCATTTGGACTGCTGAGGTGGCAGCTAGGAAGACCTAATGAGCTGGTAGGAGGAATTGAGGAAAGCTCCACACTTAGAGATTTGAATTGTTAAGGATTAGAGAAGATTCAAGGTGGTTTGACTAAGTCCTTAATGAGTTGACCAAGTCAATTCTATTATATCTTGATTCTAAATAAGTTTCAAAATGTTTGAATCATCCTTCAAAATGGGTTTGAGAATGGTTAGAAGGAGCTTGAAGTTAAAAGCTTGAAGGTTGAATGCATACACATGCATGAAAGAAGGTTTGACCAAAGTTTGAAATTTGACCAAGCCAAACCAAGGTTGAATTGACTCAAGGTAGATTTAGAAAGATTTGAGGCATTAAATGGAGTAGGATTGAGGGGTTAAAGGTCTTGATTTGAATAAATGGGTTGGAATAACCCATTTGAGCCCTTAAGAGGTATTTTGGTCAACTTAGGTTGACTCAATCAACCAAGTTGACCCAAGGGGTGGGTCCAGGTTCAGTAGATTTGAAATGATATTCTGAGTCTACTGGTGGTGGTCTCAGGGTCTGGAGAGGTCATTTGGTCAAAATGACCTATTTGAGCCCTTAATGGGCCTTTAGGTCAACCTAGGTTGACTTGGTTAACCAGATTAACCCAGGGTCTAGTTTTGGGTTCAATAAGTTTGGTTTGATGATTGAAACTTGCTAGAGGTGGTTTCAAGTAATTTAGAGGTCATTTGATTTGAAATGTGCATTTGAACCCCTAAGGGGTATTTTGGTCATTTTGACCCCATGTCAACTGGGAGTCAAAGTGAATAAAAAAAAGTAGCTTAATGTTCAATAAGTCATAATCAAGGGTCTGGAAGTGATTGGAGGCTTTGAAGAAAGCTCCAAGATCAGGATCCATTGGGTGGCAGGTGTAGTGGCATAGGCCATAAATATTTGAAGTTTTTACAGCCTTTGGATTTCAATTCAATTTCTGGGGTTAGAGACCTCAAAATGAGCTCAAATTTGGAGCGTTGCCTCTAGAGACATGTCACATCAGTATGAAACTGATAGACTCTAAATCAGAGGTCATTTAATAGAGTTTTGAAGTGTTCAAAGATTTATTGGAAAGGGCTTTCAGGACTTAGACCTTTGACCTTAGATTTGGATAGAATTTCTGGGTTTGAATATTTGGATTTGAATTAAATCTAGATTGAATTAAAATCTGGATTGATCTAGAGGAATCCTAGGGCTTAAAGTGGAACCTAGGGTCTATATCAGCTTAAAGGAATCCTAGGGTCTAGAGTAGATCCTAGGGACTGAAGTCTAGGAAAATCCTAAAGTCTAAGTAGATCTAGGACATGGGTAGATTCTAGGACCTGAAGTCTGGAAGAATCCTAAGGTCTAGGATCTAAGAGGATTCTAGAGTAAGAAATCTTAGGTTCTAGGGTCTAAAAGACTCTTAGGATCTAGAGTAGATCCTAAAGTCTGAATTCTAGGAAGATCCTAAGGTTTGGAAGTCCTAGGGTCTGGGTCTAGAATGATCCTAAGATCTAGATGAATCTGGTGGAATCCTAGGGTCTAGAGTAGATCCTAAGGTCTAATAAGATCATATGATCTAGAGTCTGGCAGAATCCTAGGGTCTAGAGTAGATTCTAGGGTCTGGAGTTTAGGAGGATCCTAGAGTCTAGATTAGTCTGAAGTTTGATTGAGTTGAGTTTAAAATTAATATGGGATTAAGATTGATTTGAATCTAGATTGATATTAAAGTCTGGATTGATATAAGATCAGATTGATCCTAGGGTCAAGATTAATCCTAAGGATTGGAAAGATCCTAAGTTCTGAATTGGTCATACTAACCTCATACAAAAATGAGGTCAGCAATGAGGATAATTTTTCTCTTTATGTTCATTCTAATGAGGGGAAGATTTTTAGTGCTTTAATGTCTATGAACAAAGATTCTGTAGCGGGCCCTGATGGATTTACTGTTGCTTTCTTTAAAATATGTTGGAATTTTATTAAAAAGGATCTTTCAAGGGCTATTTTGGCTTTCTTCAATGGTTTTTCTATTCCAAAAAGCTTTACTTCTACCTCAATTATTTTAATTCCTAAAAAACCTAACCTTGATTAGTGGAATGATTTTAGACTTATTAGCCTTTATTCTACTTTAATAAACTTATTTTTAAGGTTATGGCTAACAGATTGGCTCCTTTACTTCCTAAAATTATTTCTATAAATCAGACGAGGTATGTTAAAGGTAGAAACATTGCTGATAATATTTTGCTTGCTCAGGAATTATTGCATGAGATTAATAGAAAAGTTTAAGGCCATAACTTAATTTTGAAGTTGGAAATTTCTAAGGCTTACGATAACATCAATTGGTCCTATTTATTTACGATTTTGAATCTTTTTGGCTTCAACGACACTGTTATTAATAGTTTGAAAAGTATCATTCAAAATTGTTGATTTTCTGTGATCATCAATGTCAAAGCTCATGAATTTTTCAAAGGTACGCAAGGTATTAGACAAGGTGACCCCTTGTGACACCGTCCCAGGCTTGCGTTCAGGATCTCCATTGGAGGAGATAGTTGGCTGATCCAAGAATAGGGATGATAAACCATTACTTAAAGAAATCAAGATACAGAATGAGAGAATTCTCTCAAAACCAGACTCAGGCCAAAATTCTCTATTTATTAAAAATGGAATACTACTTATATATTGCTATTTGGAAACATAGAGCTTATTTAAAATAAAAATAGAGAAGTGCTGTAACACACAAATTACACTATTTATTAACAAGAAAAATAAGGTGACTTGCTGAGCTAGCTACTCCATCTCCTAGTAAGCCTAGCTCCGATGTCATTCTCCCGGGGTTGGAGGTGCATCTAGTTCATAGTATGGGCTTAGATCGGCGACATTAAAAGTGGCAGAAATGTTGTAATCACTGGGTAGATCGATTTGATAGGCATTGTTATTTATTTTTCTTATTATCCGAAAAGGGCCATTGGCTCTTGGTTTAAGTTTGCTGAAAGATCGCTGGGGAAAACGTTCCTTTCTAAGGAGTATCCAAACAAGGTCCCCTTCTTGGAATTGCTAGGTTTGCCACGTTTTGTTGGCTTGCATTTGATATTTTGAGTTGTGTTTATGTATCATGTCTTGCACTTGTTTGTGCAATTGTTGAATCTCCCTGCTGCGATGTTCCTCGTTAATGTTGTAGGCAGTTGCAGACAACTGTGGGATTAAGTCAACTAGTGTCAGTAGATTTTCTCCTTATACAATTCCAAAAGGGCTCTTTTGTGTAAACTGATTGACTAATCTATCAAATGCAAACTCTAATTGAGCTAGCAACAGATCCCACTAGCGAATGTTCTTCCTAATAAAGCATCACAGCAGATTTCCTAAACTCCTGTTTACTGTTTCTGTTTGCCCTTCTGTTTGAGGATGAGCTGTTGAAGAAAAATGCAATTTTGTGCCCAATTTACCCCATAAGGTTCACCAAAAGTGGCTGAGGAACTTAACATCGTGATTATATGTGATTGTTCTGGGGATGCCGTGCAGTCGCACAATTTCTTTGAAGTATAAGCCAGCCACATTAGTGGCATCAAGTATTTTGTTGCAAGGCACGAAGTGTGCCATTTTTGCAAACCGGTCAATAATGACCATTATGGAATCTTTATGCTGTTGCGTGCGAGGTAATCCTAATATAAAATTGATGCTAACATCAACCCACGGGTCTTTAGGGATGGGCAGTGGAGTATATAATCCCGAGCGTTGATCTTACATCTTAGCTAGTTTGCACACCTGTCATTGTTTTATGAACCTATCAACGCCTCTTACTAGAAAATGCCAATAGAAATGCTCTTTAATTAAAAGTAGAGTTTTGTCTCCATTGAAGTGCCCAGCGATTCCACTTGTATAACATTCGTTCAGAATCAAGAGGCGTATAGGCCCTTGTGGAATGCATAGTCTATTTCCTTATAATAGATGACCATTTACTATGTGGTAGATCTATTGTGGTCTATTCTGACAATTCTTTTAAATATCCTTAAAATTTAGGTCAGTTTGATAGGCCTCATTCAGTACATCAAAGCCTAGAACTTGGCTTTGCAACATTTGCAATAAAAGGTGCCTGCAGCTAAGAGCATTAGCTACCTGATTACTAGTGCCTGATTGATGACGAAACACATAATGGAAGGATGTAAGGTCAAAATCTCCACTGAAGGAGATGGTTGGCTGATCCAAGAATAGGAATGACAGACCACCACTTGAAGCAATAAAGATACAGAATGAGAGAATTCTTGCCAAACCATACTCAAGCCAAAATTCTTTATTTATTAAAAATGGAATGCTACCTATATATAGTTATTTTGAAATACAGAGCTTATTTAAAATAAAAATAGAGAAATGTTGTAACAGACAAATTACACTATTTATTAATAAGAAAAATAAAGTGACTTGCTGAACTAGCTACTCCATCTCCTAGCAAGCCAAGTTCTAGCGTCACCTTGTCTCTGGCCCTTGTCATTATTGTTGCCAACTATCTCTCAAGGTGTTTATCTCAATTTTTTTCAATCAATTCTTCCTTTCCTACAAGACTTTTGGTGGCATTGATATTAGTCATCTTTGCTTTGAAGATGACATTATTATTTTTTGTAATGGTTCTCTTAAATGCATTAAAAAAATTAGAATGCTCCACTCTACTTTTCAAAAGGAAAGTGGATTATGTTTTAATAATAACAAATGTTCCTTTATTGGAAGCAAAGGCATGTCCTCGGTGCATAACAATAATATTGCTTCTCATACTAATTTTTGCAATCAAGTTCTGCCTATTTACTATCTTGACACTCATTTATTCAAAGGTCATAAGCATTCCTTTTTGTTTGATAAACTGTTTATGTTTATTTCTGTTAAATTTACTTCTTGGGAGGGTAAATTACTATCTATGGGGGCTAGACTTCTCCTTATTAAGAGTGTTTTGTGTTCCATGCCTATTTATTTGATGCCCTACCTCTTATGTATGTGACAAGTTAGATAAAGTTATCAATAATTTTTTTGGAGCAAAGATGATTCCAAAAAAAATTCATTGGTCTAACTGGGGTGCTTGCAGAGGACCTTATTTAGAAGGTGGTTTAAGATGCAAAAAGACTCATGACTTAATTAAAGATTTTTCTTTCAAACTCTAGTGGAAATTTAGGAAGAATGATTCCTTGTGGGGAAACTTTATGCATCTTAAGTATTACAAAATTTACACCGTTCTCTTGCTTCTTTAAGCAGGGGCAATCTCTTAGTTTGAAAAGGCTTTGTAACATTATTGTCTTGGATTGTTTATGGATCTCATTCGGATCTATGGATTACCTTTGGGTTCCTATTTCTTCTACTCGGCTCCAAGGTTTGCTATTCTATTTTGTTGTTGGGTGTCATTTCCTTTGTTGTTCTCTGCTCCTATGCATTGCCATTATTATATTATATTTTTGGCTCTGCTCTTGCTTGCTTTGCTTTCTTCTTGCAGGGATAATTTTTTACAGGGATCGCTGGTCTTTCAAGATCCTACAATTCTCGATCTCCTTTTTTGGGTGATAGCTCCTAGACTCCCTTGATATTTTTATAAGTTTTTTTGGTGGTTGTAATTAGGTGGGATATGTCACTCTCATGTTTTAATTCTCCTTTTAATTGTTGCTCTTCTAAGTGGTAGCGAAATTTAGATTCCCTTTAAGGATGTGTAATTTTTTCCTTTAATTAACACGTTAGTCTGCCGGTGAGTTTTCCAAAAAATAATAATAATAAAAATAAAAATAATTTAATTTTATTTGTCCTTTTCTTTTGAAATTAGATTTTTTTTACAGTCCCAATAGTTCATATGTCGCATGAGTTGTAGATATATTTTTATTATTTGGTATGTAATTATTTTTTATAGAGAATAAATTAGGGTATGTATTTAATTTTTTTTCCAAAAAATGTTATATACATTTAGGGTTTTAAAGAAAAAATTTAATAACAGCAGTAACTTTCGAAAGCTCGAAGTGGGTCTGCGTTCGGTCGGATGCGCAAGGAATCAGAGCGGTCCCAATCTGATGAGAAGGAGTGGCATTTTCTCTGCACGTGTCGCTCTCGACCCGGCTTTCTTCTGAACCCAGCCGCGCTTCCATCCCGCCCTACCGATTCCAGACCCCCTCCCCCCATCTCTCCAACATCCATCACGTGACCGCCGCGGATAATAATAATGTCCTCTCCCTCTCACCACCACGCCATGCCAAGCCAACAGACAAAACCCGATCTAGCCGATGTTAGAGAGAGAGAGAGAGAGTGTGCGCGCGCGCGTGTGAGAAATGAAGAAAGCAGAGCTGCTTAGCTTTTAGCTATACTGCAGGAGAGGTCAGGCGGCAGAGCAGGAGCAGAACAGAAATCAGAAAAGGAAGCAGGAGAGAGAGGAAAAAGGAATAGAAGGAGAGAGCTAGCGGGAAGATCAGCAAGGAATTTCAAAGTTTCAGGATCGATCACTCGCCACCCACTATTTCTTCTATCCTCCAATCAGATCTCCAAGAAAACCAAATCCAGCTCTTCTTCTTGTTTTTAAATGATTTTTGACAGGCGCGCTCATAGGTAATCGTAGAGTTTAGAATAGGACTGAGAAAGGGGGAGAGAGAGAGAGAGAGAGAGGAGAGAGAGTAGTACATAAAGAGGCGCAGATCTCGCTAATTGAACCGGCGTGGTGGCTTCGGGAAAGCGATTCCCATCGGACAACGGAGCTTTCGCGGACTGGGTGGCATCCTCCGCTTCCGCGAGGGGGGATGATCTCTGTCTCGGCTTCAATGCCGGAGGTGGCGCTGCCTCCGCAAGTGGCGGCGGAGGAGCAGGATTTTGGGCGCCGAGCTCTTCGGCGGCTGGCCGACAGACACTCAACTACGGCGTAGCCGAGATGGTTGGCCTTCGCGACGTCTACGTAGTGGGCCCCGCCACGTCCTTCCACCCAGCGGCGGTGGCGGCGCACCACGAACCGTTCCACTCAAGCGCGGAGGCCCACTCGGTCATACCCGTCCTTACCGCCGCTCCCTACCTCGTTGACGATGACTACTCCCGCTCATCCAAGATCCAGCTCTGGCAATCCCAGCAGCTTATTACTTCCCCTCAACCGCCTGCGCCCCCTCAAAACCCTAACCCTAGTTCCACTACATCCTATCTTCAGAAACCCTCATCGGTACTGGAGTCCTCCGGCATCCTCTTTGTAGCTGGGGGACCCTCCACTTGCCAAGACTGCGGCAACCAGGCCAAGAAGGATTGCAGTCACCGCCGATGCCGCACATGCTGCAAGAGCCGCGGCTTCGATTGCTCGACCCACATCAAAAGCACCTGGGTTTCAGCCGCCCGCCGACGTGAGCGCCATCTCACCGCTTCGGAATCAGCCAACGCCGCCTCCTCCCCTCCCACCTCAGTTCTAAAGAAGCCCCGTCTCTTATCTTCTCAGACAACCACCACTTCCCACGCATCCAACTCCAACACTACTCCCCCTCGTAGCTTCGACACCGGCTCAAGCCACCAGGGCGACTACCTCGTATCGCTATATAAAAATCATTTCTTGTCTTCTTCCTTCAACTTTATCTCAAAGCTTGTTTTTTTTTTTCAGATCCGAGCTTCCGGGAGAACTTACCAGGGCACGTGCGAGCGCCGGCTGTGTTTAAGTGTGTGAGAGTTACATCCATCGATGACGGAGAAGACGAGTATGCTTATCATGCGAAGGTGAATATTGGAGGCCACGTCTTTAAGGGATTTCTTTATAACCAAGGCTTCGATGAAGGAATTAGTACAGACCTCGCCGGAACATCTACGGCCGTTGACATTGATAATAATGTCAACAATGCGAGCAACGCTATTCCCAACTTCTCGGAACTCCAACTTGGTGGCGGAGGTGTACGGAACGTACCTCATTCCGACATTTACGGCTTGGGTGGACTGCTGGGTGGAGCAGCGTTTGGTAATGCAATAAATTGAACTCTTTTCTCTCTCGCACGAATAATGGAGTTTGCTTGCTTCATTCTTAGTGTAATTTGTAGGCGGCGATATTGGTTCATCTGGCTCAGGCTGCAACTGCTTTCTTCCTAGTTCCTTCTTTATTATTATTATTATTATTATTTTTGAATAACAGCTGGCTAGAGAAACTGCTCCTTATATTCTCTTCTGCACTTCATATTATTGCAAATGGAACTATTGCTGGATTAAATAAATGATTACCTGTTAAACCTGCATGAGCTGCTCGAGCTAGTTGGAAATGATTATATGCACTCGATTTATGGCATCTTTTTCATGTGATATTGCTGTTTGTTTGACTGACAGGCGCTCTTTGAACTCTCTGTAATGATTGTTATATTCTTTGACTATGTTAGATTTGAGGAAGAATATTTCAACGAATACTATTTATTTAATTCGACGATTACACTTGTATAGGGAAGTGCTATAAACGCCGAAAATTAGATGCCAAAATGATATTCGAAAGTCAAAACTACATGTGTCTTTTCCATTTGTTTACATGTGTACCACTGAATTCATGTTTATGAATAAAATTACGTTTAGTTTTTAAAATGAACCGTTGAACTTTGTGTTTTTGACCATGATGCAATTAAATTATAAAAAATTAACAGTCATTGAAGATAAAAGTTGATTGCTGAGTGATTATTATAAATAGAAATTTTCAAAAATAATATTTTTTTAAATATTTAGAATTTTGATGTTACACAAGAGATTGCCCCTATACATATAAAGTAAATATTGGCTCCACTAGAATATATTTGCCATGACTCAGGATTTTATAAATGTTTTCTTGCTGTACAGCATGTCCTTGGAACTTGTATCATTGATCGCAACTTTTGTTTGGTGTAGTGAAGACCTTACAAGGCTTTTAAGAAAACTTGCCAGCTTTACTCTACACAGTCCATACTCTAGGTACGGCGGATGATTTAATTTCATCTTTTCTGAGGGGGCTCAGTTGCCTTGTTTATTGTGTCATTTAAGAGTGATAGAGTTTATGAAATTATGTTTGATAATGTCTCTGCATTTACTTGTGTTGGAATGTCTATTTAGTGGCAATTGCTTACTCGGCCATGCATTTGTAGTTTGTCATCAGCTTTTGTTCTAATAATGTTGTAGCCTGTAATGATTTATTTATTGTGGTTTTTAATTTTTTAAGTAGTTACGTTGGTTGATTGCATTTGTTTAATATTAAATTGTTGATTCTTCGCATCTCTTACTGTTCCTAAAGGCTTGATATACTCCATTTATTTCTTACTTGATTTAGTTAAATGCCAGTTTATGAGCTTTAAAAGAAGCTGTGATTTCATTTCCTCACTACAAATATTCTCAAATTAGTAATGTTTCAGTATGTCTCTTGTCCTTTTTCTGAGACTTTCTGATAGTAATATTTTAGTAGTAGTGCCTGAACATATGTTGACTATAATTCTATTCAAAACAAGAATAGTAAGGTTTAAGAGATCTTTTTTTATTGAGAATTTTCAACATCTTCACATCCTAGATTCTAACAAAGTAGGAGTCAAAATTTTAATTGTCTCTTTATATGTATTGTTCCTAGCGAACAAGATATCCTTACTAATTATGTACATTCAGCCATGAACTGTGATATGAAGCAAACTGCATTTATCGTCTACCATTTCTGAGCTTTGTAAGCAGTCTTGATTTTTGTTTTCTCCTATGATTATTTTTTTTCGATTGGTTTGTAATTTCTAGCTACCAGGAAGACAATTGCGAATGATGTTTTGTTTTCGTTATATTATGTGTTAATGCGTTTTATTATCTGTCGTCCTACATTCTGACTTGCCTTTTGGTTTTTGGTCATACATGTAGCATACTTTTTAATCTTTAATTTTCTATGTTTTATACTTATAATGACTTTTTTATTATGTTAGTGTAGTCTGTTAACAACTGATTTCACGTTAGTTGTTAACAAGGCGATGAGCCACACTAACAAAGCTAAAAAAACGAGTGTGGCCAATAGCAATATGTTCCAAGTAAAGAAAAAAAAAAATCTTCACCAAGGAACACATGAGATGGAGCTGGAACCTTACTCTCCACCTAGCATCATGCAGGACGATGGGTTTTATTTTTTTCTAGTGTTTAATTTTCCCGCATCATGTTACTAACAATTTTTTATTGGTCAGCAATCCTTGTACATATTGTTAACAACTAATTTTTCTTGTCTCTGCCAAATATTTCGGTCCGTAAATAGGGTTTTTTTTTTCTTTCTTTTGTATAGTACTAAATTTTCCAACGTCATCTTCAAAGTTTTGCTGGAGGAAACTTCTGATTTTGAGAAGTCCGTTCACCGTAGTCGAAGTCTTAAACCTTTGTACTAAAATCCATATAAAGTTGTTACTTCACGTTCCTTTCATCGTTAAGAACCACATCATTGAGCTTTTCGGTTGTTTTCTCTTCTTAACTTTCAGGGTCTTTCATTTTTCTCGTCTTTATTGTGAATGATTATTAAGCATATCACAATGACCGTGTTTGCTAAGTCGCTCTAACATTAATTAGCTACTTTCCATAATACTTGAATGAGATTTTATTTACTTTTTGTGGTTGTGGATGCACTAACTCAGAATGCCTGTCTAAGAATTCACCATGTTTGTGCACTTGCCTATCATCTTCATTGAATACGTAGCTCATCTTGGTCTATTGATTGGGAGTTTTGGTTACCAATTAAGAGGTTTTGGGTTCCAGTCTTTAGATATGCGATGTGTGTGTGAGTTTTTGTCTTAATTGGCCTAAATGTTCCAAAAAAAATCATCTTCATTTAATACATCTTTGATTTCTTTTAAGTTATTCATAATGACATGGAAGAGGTGACATGATATTTCATGCCATTTGCAAATTTATAGTATAACTTGATATAATTCGTTACCTCAGCATGGTGGGTATTAGTATTTTGGATTTATTATATAAAGAACATGATATACATGAGCAAATAACTTATATCATTAGGTCCATATGATAAAATAAAAAAAAATATCTTAAGAGAGGATATTATGTTGCCTTAAAAGTGAATTTAATAAGGTTGTAATTGGTTCTATGATGTTGTATGCATGGATTATACTTTAGGACTAAAAATCCATTAAAAATTAGGTTAAGTGCAATGGAAATGAGAATAACAAGATGGATGTAAGAAAGTTATGTAGGATAAAAAAAATATTCTATTATAGCAATTAGAAGAAGGTAAATGGTTTGGACATATAGAACAAATTGTAAAAAATGCACCCCTTGGACTGGTAGATGAAATTATTGTTAAGACACTAACTGGGAGATTTGGTAGACATAAAATCATTTGGATACATGTTCAAAATGATTTTGCGAGTAATACACCTAACGCCTCAAGAGAAGGAATAGATAATGAGGATTCATAAAATCAACTCCAAATAATTAGATAAGGCTAAAGATGATAATCATAATCACGATAAACCACACATGCATTAAGAGACAAATCACTACTATAAATTTCTTTTAGTCCCACTTCTTGTAGAATTGCCTCACCTAAAGGCATGACAACTCTTTTTAAGGGTGAGATAGAGCATTCGACAATATGCATTAAACAAGCCTTTATAACAATAGCTCAACGTGAAAGCCAAATTATAACTACTGAATGGTAGCATTCATTTAAGAACCTCAATTATTACTGATGCTTTTGGTTTGATTCTCCAACGGTTAGGTGTTTCTATTATTTGTTGTACTTTCTTCACATGCAGAAAAAAATGTGGGTGTCTGACATTATGGCCATGTTGTCGATGTTGTAATTTGCTGCAAAAAACTTACTATATATAATGATGGGAACATTATGTTACTGCCATGTTGCGTGGTTGCTGCACCTATAACTTTGCAAGTTTTCTTTTTTCCTTGCGTGTCGAGTCCCTCTTCATGAATGTATTGTTCGTTTGTCTTAGAATCTTCTATTTGGCCCATTCTACAAAGAGGGCAAGCAGACAAAATGGTGAATTTCTAATAAGTGTTCAGTTGATTCAGTCTGGAACTTAAAAACTTGTTTTCCAGCAGATGGATGATCATACTTTTAGATGAATGCAGGTTAATAAGTGCCATTTTTGACCTTGAATGACATTGATGTTGAAATTCTGAGTTGGCCGTTTTCTGTTAGTTTGATTGGATTTTTTTTCGGGGGATTTATATATATACTATTTTGTATCATGTTATTTACATATTTAACACTCAAAATTTTAATATTTTATGCTTGTTACTCATAAATAATTTTAATATCAAATATGTCAACCTTATATTTAGTTCTTATCACTTATACCACCTTATAAATTTTAATAATTTATTTCTTGCAGTTATATTTGATCTATAGATGATAAGCATGAAATATTAAAATTTTGAGCGAGATATGTAAATAGTATAATATAAAATGGTATGTATGTAAATCTCTTTTTTTTTTAGTATTCTCTTCTCGTGGTTTGCATAATATATGATGTTTGTTGTTATATTTTTCGAATTTCTGGACTTCGAATGCAATCGTTGAGACTATCGATTTGTTTTTCATATCCTGAATGGCACTTCAGTTGAAACATGAAGAATTATTGATAAATATTATGCTTAGGGTTTGTTTCGGATAGTTTTGATCATTATTTTTTCGTTGTATTCAATAAATTTTTGTACTAAAAATTTGTTTTAGAAAGCAATGATGAAATTTTCTTTAATGAAGTTTTAAGCTAATGCTTATTTTGTTTTTTTGAAATTTAAACTATCATATTTGAGACATTTTGACAATAATTGTTGAGTTAGTTGATAATATGAAATTTTACTTATTATATTCAATTAATTTTATTGTTCTTTTTTTTTTAAATATTAATTCTGATATCAGCAACTAAATTGGATTTAAAACATTTAAATGTCTGAAAAGGTGAAGACTTTATTTTGAAATATAAAATAAACATTTTTTAGATGGTTTCAATTTTTAATAAAAATGATTGTAAAATTATTGCAAGAAAAATAAATTTTTTTTAAGAAGATATGACTGTTCAATTTATATATAAATATAAAATTGAACAGTATATTTTTATATTAATGTTTACATGTTAGTAGAATTGATTATAAAAATAATTTCTTATTTAAAAAAAAAAGAAAATAACAAAATAAATTGTAAAAAAGTGATTGTGATTTAAAAAGCAAAGCATTGAAAAAGTTGTCTCAATTTATATTTTCTGTTTTGATCAAGTTTTTAATGATTTGATTGTGCACGTAAAAAAAAAAAAGAGGATAAAATAGGTATTTGTTTTGTAAATATATATTTTATAATTATTTTTTATGTAATTCCTCTTATATCTATTTTTCCTTCTCTTAAATTTTTGTCAAGTATTTAGCATAGACTTTGAGGATCCTATTAACGGATTAAATAAATTTTTTGATTTAATTTTTTTTGGTATGAATTCTTATCCCTTTTATTTTAGCATAGGAGTTTTCTGTATTATTCTTCAATTTTGAAACAAAAATTTTGTTAATATTATTAGGTATTATGTACCAAGATTTCACTTAACAAGGTGAAGCAGCATTGCAATCTATAACTCCACAAATTTGCTAACCATAATATGGATCATTAAAATCTCATAAGAGCTAACAACAATTGCATTAATTAAGTACTCTATTTTAGACTAAGGCTTCATTTGGGATGATTTTTTTACTGCTTTTTAAAGCGGCTTTTTAATACAAAAATTTAAGAAGCAACGAAAAAGTCGTCCCAAACGAAGTCTAAATTAGGTAGATAATTTTCTTATTTTTTAACATAGCTTTTTGGTACAACAATCAAAACATTTGTACTAGGAAATTGTTTTAAGAAGCAGTAAGAAAGTCGTCTCAAATGAGACCTTAAATTGTTTCACCTTATTCAAGGGTGGGTTAGCCCCAACTTCGTTGGGTCTGCCATTTGATGCGTCTTTGATCTAACCAAATTATTTTGCTCCCAACAAATAACACCCTTAGACCACAATCATTAACCTCCTAACCTCATATTGCATTGGGACTCATTGGATGTAGATTTTTGGGAGTTCATATGGCTCACCATGTCTATAGCTTGCAAGACTTGCATAATGTTACAATATTGTTGAAAGAAAAAGGGTGATAATATAAGGGTACCTTTTCATTAGAAGATTTTACAATGAATATTAAGAAAAGATGTCCACTGAGGTAGGACCTTTTCATCATGTGTGTAGTCTCACATGATGTGTATTAATTTTACTTCTAAAAATAAAATTAATTTTAGTTAGAAAATGTGAATCCAATTTAGGTTCATCATCCTTTTTTTTTAATTATTCTACTTTTACTTAATTAATTTTAACATACACTCCTTATAATTTTGCCTTCAAAATTTTTGGTCATTTGATTGTTTGAGAAGTAAATATAAAGTATATTTTTGATAAATTTGAAACTCATTAGTAACTCATTTTTTATTTATTTGAAAACTATTTGAATATTATTATTTTATAATACATTGTTACTATACCCTATACAAGCTCCTATCCCAACTTCTTTCCCTTCACATGACATGAATCCTCCTGATTGATCCCTATAATGAGCGAGCTCTATTCATGGCCTTTACTCCATTACACATCCTCGGTCTCATTGATATCTCTTCACACAAACTCTTGTTGCAACCTCTTCTTACCCTTTACACACCATCGGTCACGAGATCTCTTTCATGAATAATTTCCATGCAAAATCTCCTCGGCTCCTCACATCGCTAACCCCCTCTTACCTCCCTCACGAGCTTCCTTCGCAATTGTCTTTGATACTTACTGTGCCCTATGTCATATTGTTTTTTTTTTATCTTTAATTTTTTTTTCATCCGTTCTAGCCAAATATAATAAAATAAACACCTAAATTCTAAATGCATTATATTAACCTTACATTGTATAAAATTTTTTTCTAAATTCAAAATTCTAGCAACCAAATAGCCCCTCGCTAACCTCGTTTCAAAAAAATACGCCGGCTGGGGGCTTCACCTGGACTAACTAGTAAAAGACCCAGATCCAGAAGTGGTCTTCAAACCCAATTGCACTCTGGAAAAAGATCACAATATCGTATTCATTTAGAAGAGAAACAGAAATTGCGTTTTCATTATGGTCTGACAGAGCGATAATTACTTAAATATGTGCATATTACTGGAAAAGCGGTAGTGTCACCTTGACGTGGTGGAAGTCATCAGTTCGAGCATGATTATCCCTAAACCCAATGGTAGTTTTTCTATTTGGACTTGCTCCCCCGCTGCGATCGAACGAGAATGTATGAGAGGCTTGTGTGATTGACGTGATAGGGTAGACAATTACTTAAATATGGGCAAGGGGGGTCACGTGCCCCCCTAAAAAAACACCTGTTATGAATGTAGTATACATAACGCAAGGCTAAGTACAGTAAATATTCTTGTTGTTTTAACGGAAGAGATGAAGGAAGAAATAGAAAAGAGAGTACAAGAAGAAATTCTTAAAGAATTTAGTACTGTTAATTTATTAATCCCTTTGTAAAAGTCATTCACCAGCTAATAATCCCATTTAAATAGAAGTTTTTAAGACCATTAAAGTTTTGAAATAAGAGTCCACTTAATTTTTCTTGTTTTATTGATTACATATAATTTTTTTTAATTTATTCTTTTATCATATATTTAAAAGCTAATATTTGTATTATTTTTTAATTTCTTTACGTATGTAATTTCATGCTATTTAAATATAATAAAAATTCACATGTTAATTTTTTTAATTTGATAAAAATATCATATAATTTTATGCTATATAACTTTTATAAATATTATATAATTATGATTTCTTTGAGATAATTTTCTAACTGCTTTGTTATTAAGATAATAATCATTTTTTTGCTACTGTTTTCTAGCTATTTTTTAAATGTTTTTTTATAGAAGAAGTTTTTTTTACTACCAAAGTAGCTAAATTAATTTTTCTATGCTACCAAAATTTTTTTAACTGTAAATTGTTTATTATTTTATATTTAATATTCTACCTTCTTAAATAATAATTTGAAAAAAGATGTAAAAAGTTGAGGAAAAATTAAAAAAATTAATTTAGGCCCCTCTTAAATATATTTTCTGGCTCCGCCACTAATTAAAGGGGTGTGATATTTTAGAAGAGAAATGTATGCTATCTATTACATAGCTTTTTTTTTTTTCTATTTTAACCATCTATTTACATAGTGAAATAAATGGTTACTTCAAATCCACAAATGGTTCAAACATGGATGTCCTTTCTTCCATTCATGTTTACCATGTCTATGGATGGCTTGTCTTGCCTTTTGGATTATAAGCTATCTAGTTAGGATTTTTATCCTATTACCAACAACAAAATGTTTATTTCTCAACTTCTTCTTATAGATGACTTATTGGTTGTTGGGAAGACAAATAGAGAAGCATTTCATTCTTTTTCTTAAACCTTATCTTTGCTAGAGGCTTGCATAGGATTCAAAAATAAACTTACAAAAATTTGAAGCTTATTTTTCAAAGGTTATAAGGAATTCAAATGAGTTTGGTGCTTCTTTGGGCACCAACATTAGCTTATTTATGGTTAAATATTTTAGTTTATCCCCTTATTGTTGGTAGATTGAAGATGACGACTGTATTGCTCTGCTAAAAATCAATCGGGGGCTATGTAGATTCTAATTGACTAGATATTCATTAAATAGCTTACTATCTTTATGTCCTAAGTCATTGTTTGTTTCGAAGAGCATGCGAAAGAAGATTACGGCCTCGTTTGGGATGATTTTTTTACTGCTTTTAAAAGCAGCTTTCTAGTATATAAATTAAAATTTTTATACTAAAAAATTGCTTTAAGAAGCAGTAAAAAAACCGTCACAAATGAAGCCTACATCTCTTAATCTTTTTTTTTTTTTTTTATAATAGGGGCAGCTCTAACAACACTGGTCTTTTCTCATGGAAAATGACTTGTCTACCTACAGAGAAGAGGAGAACAAGTCTCAATTCAATTATTTCTCTCAACAAAATGAAAGTTGCATGGCAAAAATTAAATGTCTTTGATCTTCCATTTAGTTGGTGCAATGATTCTTATGGCTCAATTTAGGGGTCTTTAATTGCAAATATTTTATTTTTGAAAAGAATTAAATCTTGCTGTTATGTGCATGAGAAGTAAACTTTTTAGTTGTGCTGGTATTTGCTTTAGAGCATATATTTATAAAAGCCAGTAACAGCTCTTATTTAATAAATTGTTGCTGGACGTTAAATTTAATGCCTATATGAGTTTAAATTGTTGCTCATATAGAATTCTGTTGAAACAGAATTCTGATGCTTTGCTGTAGCTTCAAATTGCTTCTTGTATTACAGGAGGGTGTAAAAGATATCTCCTGTCTTGCAAGATAATATATATAAATTGCCTCCTGTAACACAGGAGAGTGTATGTCAAGTGCTCCTTACATTGCAAGAGAGCATATAAACTTATATCCTGCATTGCAGAAATATATGCGGGTCCTCTCCTGTTACACGGATCTAATTTGAAATTAATTGAACTAATTTAACTGATAAATTGAAATAAGTAAGTAATTAATTGATCTTTTAATTTCATAATCAACCTAAATTCAACGCTAGCATGAATCTAATTAATCGAACCAACTTTAAATTTCAAACAGTAAACTCAAGCTTTAAAAATGAATTCAAAATTTAACAAAATAAACAATTTAAATTAATGATTAATTATTCAATTTTAAGTAAATTCAAATCTAATAATTTAATTAATGAATTAACTTCAAAAATAAATTAAAATTTAAAATCAATTAACCAAACATATCAGCTAACTTAAATGAAATTTAAAATGAAATCAAAGCTAAATTAATTGAGGCTAACTAAATAACCTAACATTAATTAATATATTGAATATAAATTCATTAACAGTAAAAATTAATTAAGCAATAATTTATAATCAATTAAAAGATATCAATTGACTCATCACTTAATTAGTTAACTGATTTTAAAATAAACTTAAAATTCATATGATTTAAGATACGATACTAAAACAATTCAATTAATTGATAAATTAAAACCCAAATTAAACCAATTGAACAATTTTAAAATACAATTCAATTAACAAATTGAACAAATCCAATTTAACATAATTAATTTTGAAGTGCATTTGGAATTCAAATCAATGAGCTGGACAATTTAAAATTTAACTTAAAACCTAATTAATTAATCTAATTAACATAAAAAAATAAAATACAAGAAATTAATATTTCCACTATCCAACCTAAGTACGAGCTGCTAAAGAGTTCTCCAAACAACAAAACTTTCCAACAAATAAGCTCAAGCATTCTCAGACTCTCAATAACAACTCTGTAGTTACATGAGAGCTCTCTAATCTTCTGACTATGAGTACTTATAAGCAAACATGCAAAAGTCAGCACATCAATAAACAAGACTAAATTAATGTTGGAAAAAAAGTAAATCTAACTACTGCATGCAAAACAAAGTGCTGAAAGCGGATAGAAACAAACAAATGACAGTGCCAAAGTAGAGTAACAAACTACTGTAGAAGAAAAAAAAATTACGAGCACAAAACGAATAATAAGTACACTACTGAAAGCTAGAGTATAAAACAACTGCTGGCAAGTATATGTCAAAATCATAGTCTAGTGTCAAATTATTAAACGACTTCAAACCCATGGGCTACTTCTAAGCGAAGCAGTAAAACAGGTACGTTAGGGAACTTCTAAATGAATGACCCTATATCCAAATAATTAAACCCCTATAGGCAGCCTTGTTTATAAGAACTAAACTGTAAGACCCACCCTCCAGTAACTTCTAATAGAAGCCATAAGTCCGACCTCTGAGAGATATTTAGGTAATAACATAACCCTAGACCCCTCACCCAGGCAGCCTTGTTTATAAGAACTAGGTTGTAAGCCCCACTACCCGACAACTTTCAATGAAAGCCGTAAATCCGACTTTTGGAGAAATCTTTCTTTGATGATGACCCGCATCTTTGATGATCTTATTCACAAACATGTAGAATGTTATGTTGAGGATTTAGTTGTAAATCACAACAGGCATTACAATTAATGTTTAGGCCGCATATTACAACTACTTCCTTCTCTGTATTGTTAAGCAAGCCCTCTGGGAATGCCTGAGACAAAATTGTTATGAGATATTTACACTTCCTACTCATGCAAAACCTTTAAACATTATTATAGAAGATTGATGGAATTTACTTAGCTTTATAGAGTGACTATTGGAACATTATTCTAACTATCCTGAATGGAATTAGCAGGAATGAAATCTTGAGGGATAATGTAGATAATTTTTACAACTCTAGAGGCAAAGATTAGATCAAAGTTATTATGTTGGATAAAGGTTGTTCTATATACTATTCTTTATTTTGGTGGATGACCTTTATTAATGAACTCATAAGCTTGTTGTTTTAGGCATTGATAATTCTTCATTGTGTAAGTTTTGCAACCATGATAGAGAGTACAACTTCAACATCTTTTTTAGATGTCTAATCTCAATATTGTTGATAAGGAATCTTTTATCATTTGGTAATGATTTCCTCCTCCAACCCAATCTCCATCATGTTCTCTATGCTACAAATGATCAACACAAAGGCACTAAGAGGCTTCACTTGCTTCTTATATCAATCTTGCTTTCATATATTTGACAATATAGAAATAATCAATTGTTCAATAATCGTAGTACTTCTACAATTGCTATTGTGGTTAAATCAAAACATCGGTTGCCTGTAAATCTAGGAGACAAAAAAAATTAAGGACGCTATAGACTTACACGAAATATTGCTCAATGCAGCAATATGTTGAATTTTTGTATATCAAACATCATGACCTACTAATGCTGCATCAAATGTTTTTGATGGATGGAGCTTTATATCAAGCTCTTTTATTCCTCTTTTCCTTTAGTGGTAATTATTATGATGCTCATTTTCCTCACTCTTTTTTTATTATTCTTTTAATTTTTGATGAGCTACGATTATTACATATGTTTTTTATTATTAGTATAGCTCTTTTTGACACTTGTGATTTTTTTTTTTCAATTGAAATTGGGCTTACAAAAAATAAAATCTACTTTACAAGTCAAATTCTTTTATATATTGATCAGCTGATACTAATCTAATATTATTATATATTGTACTTTTTGAAAAAAATAAAATTTTGAAGGCATTTTTTTTAGTTGAATAAAATTAATTAAAATTATAATAATAAAAAAAAAACTGAGAGTTAGTGCATTGGAGAATAAATCTCACAGGGGACAAAAAAAAAGTCTCTGAATCATTAAGCTCCACTTCTAAACACAATTCATGAAAAGATAGTAAACATTCTTTTTTTAGGGAAAAAGATAAAGTTGATGGCTTGATGTTATTATGAGTGACAAGTGAGTCTCTGTTGAAATAAATAAATAAATATGTAATGTGTGTGATGAAATTAAGATTTCAAATAAATGAGGGAAATTTTAGTTTATCATAAATTTAAGGGCAAAACTTCTATAGCATGCACTGTTGAAAGAGAATTCAAGCTTAATATTTTATATTATAAATAATTATTTTCTTATATCTTACATACAAGAGCCACATTTAGCACCATGATTTCACCTAGGAGTATAAGTGAGTCAAGTCAACTTATGAGCTAGCCTGAGCTTGACTCGATAAATTGCTCATGAGCCGAGCTCGATGAGCTAACGAGCCATGCTTGAGCCAATCCTAACCCAACTCATTAGCTCACGAGTCTACTTATATAACAAATATTAATATTAAATGCATTTAACATATATTACATTTAGGATTTTAAGAACAAATTATTTAAAAAAGTGCAATTGTATCACATTCTTAAATTAAATGATTCTTTATCCTTTTTCTTCAAATTAAGCCATGGACAGCTCGAGCCTAGCTCGGCTCGTTTACTCCCCTAATTTCGCTACAATCCCCATATATTTATATTTCCACCAAAAAATTCATCCAATTAGGCTTAAATCTCAATGAAAATTTTTGAATTGAAGATTTCTAAGATTGATATCTTTTCAGCAAGAATAATGTTATTTATGGCTTCCAAAATAAAAATACACGAAAAGATATGCATAAAGTGAAGAAATTACTTTAAATATTTATTCTTGTTTCCACCAATGCACATAAGATAAGTATAAAGGCATCAGTTCAACACTTTCCACAATTGATTAATTGAATTCGGCTAGCAACAAGACAAACCAAAATTTGTACCAAAAGTTACAAAATTACTTAAAAATTTGATTAATTTTCCCACCAATGAACAGAAGTTTAGGCTAAAAATGTCATGTCAACTTTTGGTGCCAAATTTTCATCGTGCATAGCTTTATTTTTCTATAAAGTAGAATCCAATGTATCCAATCAGCTCATTTAGTCTTCGTTTGAGACAACTTTTTTACTATTTTCTAGTACTAAAAAACTACTTTAAAAAGCATTAAAAAGGCCGCCCCAAATGAAGCCTAATGAGATCGATTACATGAATCTTTTTTTCTCCATTATAATCTATTAAGAGTCAAATTCTCATTTAAATCTAACAAAAAATATATATCATTTATAATACTCTAACTAAGGCTTCGTTTGAGACGACTTTCTTACTACTACTTAAAGTAGCTTTCTAGTGCCAAAATTAAAATTTTACTAGAAAGCTGCTTTAAAAAGCAATAAAGAAGCCATCTCAAACAAAATCTAAATTATTTTAGCTCTACCTTTACTTTTCTTCACATATACTAGATCTAATACATCTACTCTCCTAACAAAACCACCAGACAACCGATATTTTATGTGAAGCTAACATTTATGCACAAAGTGAAGGAATTCAATTCTTTTTTTTTTTTCACAAGCTGCTACTTTTGAAACTTTGGATAATTGTTTCAGTTGAATATTATATTGAAATAATAATAAGTATTTACTTCTAAATAAATAATTATGCCAAAATCAAAATCTTATAAGTGCAAACATCTTCAAATTTTAAGACAATTTTAGAATTTAGTATTATATCTTCAAGAAAGCTACACGATATTTATTTTTTATATAAATTTTGAAACAAAAATGAATCATTCAAATATATTACTTAACTTTTAAATACCATTTCATTATTTTAAATGCAATGACATAAAAAAAGGATCAGGCTATCTAACCAAAATTTCACCTATCTCTATCTAAATAGGACTATTCCGCTTCAGTTTCTTACTATTTTCTAAAGCAGCTAAAAATTTTTATACTAAAAATTTATTTTAAAAAGCAGTAAGAAAGCCATCCCAAATGAAGACTAAATGAGCTTCCTGCTGCATGTGTATTTTTGCAAGAAATTAGCTATATATAAATTTGCACATGTTTACATACCGACAAAAAAATTAAAAGAGCATATAACTAACATTCTTACAATAACAGTGCTATTCAAGGACAAGAAACCAACAGAAGCTGGAAAAAAAAAAAAAAAAAACCTAGACATAATTTACATTGCTAAAGTGGTCCCAAATTGGTAAGTAGAGGCATTTCATACAACCCTAACAAGTCTTCAAAACAAGATGAAATTGGTGAATACAGCAGAAAGCTTCAATCAAGGGAGAATACAGGAGATAAGAGAACAATCATCTCATGCCATCTCATCTTGGACTGTTCCAAGGGGGGGAGGAAGGTTCATATGCAAATCCTTGAGAAGACATTCCATGACTCAGTTCAAGATTATGCAACTGCTCCAAGAGTTGGGACCTTCGTTCTTTAAAGAAGTCAAGACGTGTAGTTAGTTCTATAAGAGTTGAGGATGCCACCGCAGGCTGTCTCAGATATTCGGTTCCCTGATCACCAGAAACAGTGAAAAACTAATATTATGATTAAAGAGTTTTCTGCTCTTTCTATTTGGCGAACAAAATGACTCACCTCAGGTAGTTTGGGAGTGTTAGCCATGGGATTGGTCTCTGATGAGAAGCTTGAGGATGCTTCCACTCCTTTTGTATCACTAGGACCGCCGTCAAGAGAATTTTTACAAGATAAATGATTGTTGCCAGGAAAAGGTAGCGCTTGGGGCATGATGCTTCTCCAATTTGACCCTCCTGATATATTCTACAAATAATATTGGTGGAGAAAAATTGAAAAAATTCTGTCAGGAACTTTATTCCTACATCAAAATATTCCTAATACAAGTGTTATTTTCATTTTTTTTTAATTTCAGCAAAAGAAAATTTCGTGGTTGTTTGTGTTAAAAAACAAAAGGCCAGTAGTTCTTGGATCGCTAAAGACACATACTATATTTAATAGTGCATTGTTAGCAGGAGTTCTGTTGTTAAGAAAAGCGTGCATCTTCTTTGGTAGAATTGATTATCAAATTGATTTTATCAGTTAATTTATGTAAGGAGATATTTGATTCAATTTATATTGAACTATTTGTTTAGGGATGATATTTTATTAGAGATTTCTTTAATAACTATTCTTATGGGCATTTTCCCCTATAAGCCAAGGCTTTATCAAAGAGGTATTAGGGCTCCCCCTCCATTTTCCTCCCTCACCCATTCTCCAATCGCCCTTCTCTATCTCCACTTCTACCTACAAAGCACATAAAATTATTGGGTTTTAATTTCATATCAGATTGGTGAAAATTTTATTGGTACAAGAAAATCAAATGATTGACCCTTTCCCAAAGGCATATTGGGTAAAATTGATTTAACAATGTAACAAGCCTAACTTTTCTCACCCTTTAGTTTACACTCTAACAAATAGTATTAGAGCATTTGATTTGACTGAGATAAATTAGTTCAAACAGTTTATGGTTAATAAGGGTTTGTAGGGCTTCTATTTTTTTTTTTATGTAGGGCTTCTATTGATTTGAGCATAGTACAAAAATTTGTAACTCTCACATTGGAACCATAAAGATGAGTGGGCTTCTAGAACATGAACTTGATGATGTTAATTTTGTTTGTTTGTTTATTTGTTTGTTTGTTGAGGGAGAATGATGACCGATATAAAAGACTCATGTAACAGAGAAGGTCAATGCATACAAGAATATTTAATTTAGTCCTACAATAGTAAAATTTAAAAAAAACTCTTTATATAGAAAAATAATAATTAGCCCCCTCTCTTTGGCTTAAGGTTTTGGGTAAAAGATAAATTTAATCATCAGTGCATCATACCACCTTTTATTTTACACTGTACTTCTACCCTCTCGGAGCCACTCCTTTCAAATCTCTCTTGAAGCCTCTTATATATTTTTTCAACTAAAACCATTGCAAAATGTTGTAGCAGGAGTTCCTTACCCAAGCTATAACCCAACACAACCCACAAAATCCATACTTCCCTCTTCAGTGAACCTAATCTTCAAAATTCGCTCCAGTGCAGCCCAAACTCCCAAAATGTTATCCTAAATTAAAGCTGAATTCAATGCAGAGAGCCTGAGACTGAAATTGGAAAGGCGTAACGCTGAAAACAGTGCACCATTTTCTTTGCCACGGTCACTGTGATCAAAGCAATAATCTTCCGAGATTATTTCCTCCCGGAAGACTTTCCACCTTTCCTTTGCCTTGTCTGCATTTCCTACATTGAGTTTTCTTACTGTTTTGTACTTTGCACCCTTAGATTGTTGTCCTTGCCGACACTATCCAAAACAGCAACCAACCACCTGAAATAATTACAAACCACCAGACCCGTCTCAACTGGTTATCGAAATCAACCATCATTCTTTGGGTTGAAAACTCCTTGCTGTTCATAACAGTCAACAAGCAACGTGGAGTTATTTGGCGTGGCATCAACTTCCTAATAGACGAGATTTCCCTACAACACCATCTAGGAAATCAAGCTTAAACCCAAGGAGATTATTTGACAGAAGGATGACTGATGCTTGGAAACTAAGCCTAAACATCACTTCTAGCTGTTGATAACTATCAATCAGATGCGTGATTTCCCTACTGCATCATTTAGGAGATCAAGCTACATCCAAGGAGATTCTATGGCAAATGCATGATTGACGCTTGGAAACTATGCCTACACAGAATCTCCTTGTTGTCCACAACCATCAATCAGCAACATGGAGTTTTTGTTTTGCACGGCATCAACATCCTAATAGACGAGATTTCCACAATGCATCATCTAGGATATCAAACTACACCCAAAGAGATTCTATGGCAAATGCATGATAGACGTCTAAAGTTAGAATTTTCAGCATGAAAATTTGGATCGGATTTATGATGATTGGCAAACATCACGCCATGCATAGGAACTATGCCTAGAAAATTACATATATCCATTACTTGAGCGTCAAATACAAACCTACCCCTTCTTCGATGAACATGAATAAATTATCTCCACTTAGTTTTAATAGTGATATATCATGAGCTCAAATCTTCCTTGTTTCGAACCACATGATATGAATCAAATTTAATTTACATTTGTATGAATTGAGTTGATGCAGTGAAAATTGAATCTTCAATGTTTTTAATTTCAGTTGTCAACATAATAATTTATTCATATAATTCTGCTTAGGTTGCACACGCCGTTAGTTGTATATCTTTTCATTTTATAGCACATCTATTTATCATCTCTCATTGCATCTAAATAGATTCATCATAACAATGGGATTTCACAAAAGGCAAGTGAACTTATACCCAAGATTAAAATCAATATATATATATATATATGACATTTAAGAAAATTATGGCTAGTTTTAATGAACCAAGTTATTAATTAATTCTCTATGATATGACCCACAACATCTAATAAGAAAAGCTCTTAAGATAGATCTTTAAGGTAAATAATATCGATTAGAACCATGCACATCACCCTAAATTCATAAATTCTTATAACCCTCTTTATGATGATAAAAATGTTCAGGCCTTTATGAATAAGTCCCCCATATTATCAACAAAATAGAAAGCCTGAAGCCAACCACAATCCAATCCATAAGAATTTTGTTAAGAACAATATTGATCATCCCAATCTAGTCAAACCAACGCTTCCAAAGTTTCACCTAAAGACCTTTCCTCTAATATCCAAGTTTCAAGAGATGGCTCCTGAATTAAATCTCTTAAATCTCCTAAAAAAATGATCTAGTCATATTGAGGTTACAGAAGACTACAAACTTCTTTATGTTGATGAATTTGAAGAATATTATTCATTAAATGATGATTTTATGTTGAATCTACACTTGAATTTGACCTTAAATCTAAAGATTGAACTTAAACATGCACACACCACCACACCTAAGCTCACACTTGCATTTGTTATGGATCTAAACTAGACTCCAAATTTAAGCCTAAAACTAGATTCAAAAGCGAGAGCAATTCATGTTTGTTGACGCTGCAAGTATAGTTAAGGATTCTCATTCTCTCATTAACTTGGAATTATCTGTTGAGATTCATCATTTGCAGGTGTTTCTGTAAGACATCGACATATAGGACCTATTTGGAGAATTTAGATTACAGCTACATAATTAAAGACTTTTTTATTGCTTCCTTCATTGAAGCTTGGTCCAAGGATGCTTTTGGCATTAAAGATTAGATGGATAAACCATTTAATTTCACTTTAGCCCAATGTACTTTCAAAAATTAGTTTGTATTCCTAAAATATATATTTTCCTAAAGAGAGCTAATCATATAATAATGAAAATCATACTTTCTCTAGAAAGCTCATTGGTCTTACTTCAACGCCTATGTCTGTATTATATTTTGATTTTGATTGTGATGAATTACTTGTAGTTCATTTACATGAGACATTTATTGACTCTAGCATTAAACGTAATGCATAATAAAAATTTTATAACTGCATTAGGTATTTATCATAAGTTCTTGAATTTTTTTGTCTTATGAAGTTGGAAGTCATTATTTTTCTAGAAAGCCTATATTGATCTTATTTTAATACCATTATATGCATTAAATTTTGATTGTATTTAATTACTAGCAGTTCATTTACATAAGAGATGTCTGACTCATGCATAGGAAAAATTTAATAATTGCAGAGTATCATTCTAAATATATAAGGTAATAATGATAAAGCTTGTTTTTTAATTTATGGATCATGTATGCTTTGTGTATTCCACATGCAATAAAATACTAACCAAATCCTCAAAGACTTACCTTATTTCTAGAAAGCTAATTCCCATAATATTGTACTTGTTATGCCTTTCAGCATGAATGCTAGTCATATGTTCTATGTTGAGAATCTATTAGCTTACAGAGGCATTTCTGAGCCTCCAAAATTTCTTGTAGGCATCTTTGCAAGCAAAGCTTCTAACCGATAGTAGCACTAGTTCCAGTTCTTCCACCAACTCCAAGAATATCAAATAGAGTAGATTTTATCTGATGAAGTCACATCAGGTCCTTCAGCTAGCATTATTATTTATTTTGTTGACAACATCTTCCATTGCCAGATAGAGTAGATTTTATCTAATGAGGTCACACCAGGTCCTTAAGCTGGGCATTATTATTTATTTTGTTGGCAACATCTTCCAGACATGATGAGTTGCAACGGACTCTATCCCATCATGACTGACAAGCACATTTAGCTAAACTCTCTCTCCCTCCCTACCAATAAACAAGACCTTAGAGCTTATCATGAGGAATAAAAAATATTAGATAACTCTTTCCTCTGCCTCTTATAGCTTTTTACATGAATTACAAACATTGCAAAATGATACAATAGGAGTTCCCTATCCAAGCTCCACCCAAACACAAAACAATCAACCCAATTTTCCCTCTCCTTCTTATCAACCCAAGCCCTGCCCAAACTCCCTAAAAACCCTACTGAATGAAGGCTGAATTATCTGCTGAAACACAGAAACTGTAAAGCTGAAAACAGCGCACCACTTTCCTTTGCTAATGTTGCTGCGATCTTCTCTCACCTCCCTCAATATTATTGCCATGCTTTTTCTATATAGTCAAACCTAACAAGGCTTTGAATGAAAGCAACATGATTTTTCAAACGAATACAAAATGTTTAAATGAAGCTTTATCTAAAGTTCTGTCATGACATTTAAACTTTGCAAAGCTGTGAAATGGAATTATGGGTACTGTGATTATGCCACGCTGATCAAGTTTAACTACCTTAGTTACTCAGGCAAAAAATTAAGGTGCACTATGTATGCTAACCCTTGAGAAGTACCTCATTTCTCTGCTTCTTCTCATGGCTGAGAAAAGCAAGGCTAGTGTCGAAGTCTTGTTGAACAACTTTCCTGTTGGCAAGACAATATAGAAGAAAGTCTTAGACGGGCATTAGCAAATTACTATAAAGAATAAAAAGAAAGAGAGGAAGGGGAGGCATGGATGGTATAGTTCCTACATCTAGGGCATATATGCGGATGGCATCAATTTACTCTCCTTTAGTGGCAGCCTACAACTGATGCATGCGCATAAATTTAATGTAAAATTACAATCCTAGTCAATGATGTAAGGCTTTGCATGTACTATGATGGATTTTCTTTTCAGGTATCATTGCAATAAGAGGAAAGCAGTAGCGAACAACATATCTTCGAGAGCAGAACCAAAGACTAATAATATTGATTTTGACAAGTAGAGAAAATGTGGAAAATATCCAAGCTCCCAAGAATGCACAAAAACGGGAATATTACATGCTAAGAAATATACACAGGCATACATTTTTTTTCATAATAGGTATCATTCTTACTATCACAAGCATATTTCATAATAGGAATCATTCTTACTATTCTTGATAGGCTCAGAAACCAAATTAGAAGGGAGAGAAAATTATAAATGACTACAGCTTTATTGAATCATCTTACTAGTACAAGCTTATATGTACTTATATATAAACAAGAGAAAAGTACAATCACATGAATATTAATAAAAGATAATATCCTAAATAATGAAAAAACTATTACAGCAGTAAATAGAATATATTTCTACCAAGGTTTAAAATTGCGTAATTAGGTATTGAGGCGTTTTTCGTTCGTGAGGCGAGGCGTAAGCCTCAAAATCTAAAAACTGCGTAAAGTCAAAATAAAAGTTAAAAGTGATTTTTTATATAATATCCAAATAATATGTTAAATGATGACATATTATCTTTCTAATGAACTATGAAGTAACAAATTTACATGCATATGAAATAAAAATTGTATAAGATGTAAAGTGTTAAATGAAAAATGATGAGAAATAGAATTGAAATCCAAATATTATAGGAACAAAATAATATAAAATATATGAATTGCATAAAAGTAGCATATAACATTTTTTGGGGCTTTCGTATAAGATTTAGGGAAGTTTTAAATAAAAAAATTCATAAATAGAGTGAGGCGTACGCCTCATGCCAGCGAGGCGTACGCCTCATGCCAGCGAGGCGAGGCGCGCCTTAAGGCGGGCCTCATCCAAGATGAGGCGTAAGCCTCATAAAGAAAGGTCGAGGCGTAAGCCTCAAGGCGTTTTTACTAAAATTGCGCTAAGGCGAGCCTCATATTGCGCAATTTTAAACAAGGATTTCTACCATTAAAAATGGCACATGTGATAATTTAGATATGGTAACTAATCAGGTAAATAAAAACTCAATGCATACTCTTAAATTCATTATTATTTACTGCCATCATGAATACTCTACAAGAAATCCAAGTGATTTAGTGGGCCACTTACGGTTGAGAAAGATGCGTTGGAAAATGTTGATAGTGATCAGCATCATCAGAAACAAAGCTACACTGATGTTGGCGTTGTTGATTGAGCTGAAGGTGCAGTTCAGCAACCTTCTTTTTTAATCGAGCAACATCTGCTTCAGCAAGTGCAATCTCCTCAAGTTCTGCCCTTGTCTTCCAATAGAGATATAACAATAGTTTCATATAGCCTAAAATAACAAGCAAATTCAGTAAAGTAGCATATAGAAAGTAAGTAGCATACCTTGGAATCCATGCTTCTAGAACTAGAAAACTGCCCAGAAGACATGCTTAACCCAACCTCCAGGGCAGCCCTAAGATCCCTCTCAGCTTGCAGCTGCTCTTGCAACCTTGACACCTGAAACAGAATCGGAAAATGATAAGAATCACAATATTGTCCAAAAAGAGTTATTCAGTTTCCAAATTAGCGAAATTATTTAAAACAGAAATGAAATCGACAATACTTGCAAGCAAATCTTTCTTGTCAAAATAACTTCCAAGATATGCCGTCCTAACATAATAGCTCACTTCTAAAACTTCAAATTCAGGTTCCAATTTGGATTCTATGCGGCCAAAACTGCAGTAACCCTATCTACTAAGTGCATCATCAAGATTCAACATAACAAAGCAGCAAATGGGAATCTTTTAGGGATTCAAAATCAGATATTAAACCGAGTTCACATAAGCAGCATAGATGATAACGAAAATCATTATGATGATCAAATTGAGTTAAACATAGTGCTGTTAATTCTTCTTACACATGTATCCACTAAGTATGGACTGTAAGGTAAAACTTTAGAAGCTGACAAGAGTAACATCACATACAAACAGCCACAAGAGCTTGAGCATGCAGCCAACATGTGCTGCACGGAGTGCATTAAATAAGATTTTAGGTGCTATTCAAGCCCCTGTTTGAATTTGAGGTTCAAGATAATAAATGCAGTGGACAAAGTATCAGAGTAGGAAAGAATTTATAAAGATATTATTAGTAGGGTTTTCTAACCTGGGATCCACTGCCTTCTACTGCTTGTCCTCTTCAACATTGAATTCATGCTACTCACATCTAAGAACACTAATCACAAGTACCTTATTATCAACTCTTCCTAAAAGATAGTATTGGGTTACAAACATATAATAACTTAATGCTATCCAATGAAAGATGTTCATTAGGTGTTATCTCATCATATGACTTCTAAAATGTTAATTTTAAAAGAAGGAATCAGGATTTTTTTTTCTTCTTTGGAACTATAAATTCTTTAAAATCAAATTAATAGAAATGCCAAATTGTCAATCAATTGATCTATATACGACATCAAAAATTATCTAGGCATTTTAATATAGAGGTAAAGAGATAAACATTTAAGAAGTTAAGTTTTTTATTGAAATATGAAATATACAAAAACAAATAAATAATCAAAATTGGAAGAGATATAATGCATCTAGTTATTTGAAAGGGTCAACTTAATCCACTTTCCTAGGGATCTAGGATGATGATATCTTAAGGTAAAGGACTCCAAGTATCATCCATCTATAAATTAGATTATTTTAAGAATCATGTAGAGAGAGAATAAATTTCATTAAGAGTTTATGTGCAAAGGATGGGCACCCCTTTATGCGTTGTTGGTGTATTAGGTGGATTCCTAGTATTGGAAAGTAATTATATTTGGAAAATATGATTTTAGGTCCTCATAATTAGGTATATTATTCTCCTTCAATTGTTTTTTATTAATATTCTCTTTGTATGTCCATATATATATAGACCCATACATTCAATAGATTAAAACAATTAAAAGATGTTACCCTTTAGCAATGGTATTGGAAACCTTGATCTCTATATGCCTAGCCCACCTGCAAACACATCTACTCACCACTCACGCATGTGCTACATGCAAGAGCCTCTTCCTTTGGAACTCACAGCATGCCTTTACAACTATATGCTTGTTGCTTCATCAAAAGCGTTCACTCAATGCTTCACACCCACTTTGCTATTCCATACCAAACACTTGCTACTCTACACTTAGCTTTGAGCTCTTGTTGCTCCACATATGCGTGTGCATTGTTTCGCTGGATATACATTCTGCCTCATGCAAGCACATGCTTGCAACCCTTGGGTCACATGCCACCCATTATTAACTCATTACACGCTATCTTATGAATATTTGAGCTCCCTTAGTGCATGATATCTCCATAACTCCAACAATGCTATCCTCTAACCCTTCCACTTTTACCCTCTTTCACAAAGGTGTCATGGCGTCTCACACCTATCTCCACAACTTGAACCCTATTCTATCATCAATACCAACATAAAATTAAATGGTGCAAATTACCTGTTGTGGCTGAGGGATTTTTATTTTATTTTAGTTTTTACGACAAGTTTTATCATCTTAATGCCTTCCCTCTAAATAGCAACGACATCATCAAATTCTTGAAGTGGCAAGCATCTGATTATGATGTTCTTACATGGTTACTTAACAATCTTTAATCATCATGTTTCCAAACAATACCAAAAATCTGTAGAATTTTCTTTAATCTACATATTTCAGAAAAGTAATATATTGTGTCTCTACACTTTATATCAGACCCATTTTCTTTTTTAACAAACTAACATGTCAATCTAAGAGTTTTATAATACCCTTTGAGAAAAATGGGATGAGGTCCTTAATATCTCCCATCACTACAAATCCCACTATTTTGTACAAGCGGGATGAAGAATTCCTAATCGCCAAATTTATCTCTGGCATGCATGCTTTCCTTGAAGGGGTAAAATCTTCATTGATAACCAACTGTACAGCTCCAAACATTGTCAATGCTCTCTCCTAATTTCTCCATGTCATAGAATACCAACTACATCCACTTTTAACCAATCTTTCGACTCCAAGGGTGGTTAGGGAACTTATTGTCATGATGGTGGTTATAATGATAGCAAGATAATGGACAAGACCTTTCTCCCTAATGTCCTCAATAGGGTCGCACTTACCATCCTCAACATCACTGAGAGAAATTTGATTGCCCTTCCATTGCACAACATACATTACAACTGATCTAACATTGCCTACTTCTAAGGCCTCATCCAATAGATAGGTTACTCTCCCTCAAAAATATCATGCTCGAATAATTCAATTGTCCCAACCATCACCCTTAAAATGTCAAATTATTTCTATTATGGATTTGTTGCAGTTGTCTCTAATAATATGTCCAAGATTTAGATTCAAGTGCCTTTTCATATATGAGGATTAAATACAAACTCTCCTCTTCCGTCAACATTACCTCACTTTTTCCAGTGATTATCTTTGACGGCTCTCTTATATATCTCTTAAAAAGGCATTATAAATCCTTCAAAAACTTTTGATGGCTTAAATGTTCTGTAAGTTACTATAAATTTATTTTCTATCCACTCTTACAAAAACTCATGACTATCATATAGCATTCTAACCTTAATGTCTTTCAAAATCTCAACTCGAAGAAAATAATTAGTGGAGTTGTTGAAGTTGGTGGAACTTATTACATGACGACAAATGTTCCTTATGCTCTCTCCTCCAATGTTGCTACTTTTCACTGGCATTATCAACCTTGCCATCTTCTCAGTTCCCAAGTATTGTGTTTGTTTCTTCATAAGTGCCCAAATTTAACAATCATAACCATATGCCCATTCCATCTTCTCCCAATAGTCATAATACTAGTCCTTTTGAGTTAGTTTACTCCAATAGGTTATGCCCTATTCTTGCTTATATAGGCTTCTATTATTTTGTCACATTCACGGATGATTTTTCCCCGAGTTGCTAGCATGTACTTACTCAAATATCGTTCACAAGTCATTCATGTTTGTACTAAAAAATAAAACTTCAATTTTCCACTCCTATCAACATCTTACACACTAATCAAGCATTATAATTCATGCAAACTAAGTTTTGCACCTTCTAATCTATGCCTCTACCAATGATTTCATTCATCAAAATTCCTCCCATATACAACTCAACAAAATAGTGTTGTTGGACACAAAAATCACCACCATCTTGAAGTTGCAAGCTCCTTCATGTTTCACATGAATGTCCCTCATCACTTCTAGTGAGATGATGTCTTGACCCGATGAAAACTCATCAATTGTATCCCTTATCATCTAAACTACAACTCAACTCTTTAGGATGGCTAAACTACAACTCAACTCTTTAGACTGGCTAAGTTATTTTTCCCCTTAACACCATAATTTTTTGTTGTCCTTGCTTAGTTCATGTGTTTCATGAGCATGAAAAAACTCTCTCCATGATATTCAATGCATCATACATAGGAACTCTTGCACTCAAAAAGGTTATTGATATTATGCTTTTACAATGATTTATACTTCCCCCGAAGTAACATTTCATGAGACCAACTATTGTCCTTGCCCTAAGCCATCTTCACCAACAATTCATCTTCCTCCAAAAGCTTCTCTACCTATCTCTTCACCTCTACAGATATACTCTTGCCGACCTCTAGCTTCATCTATAATAACAACTCCAACACATTACAAGATTCAACCGAGCATGCACAAGATGATGATCCCACTAATATTCATTTACTAATTGCCATTTACAAAGGTAAAAGAAAACATCTTGCTCATCTTATTCACTCCTATATATCATTTGATTCTTTATCACATTCATTTTATACCATTATATTGTCTCTATCATTTGTATCTATTCATTACAATAAATTTTATGAAAAAGAGTTATGATTTTGAAATGCATGCACTTTTTAGCCTTAATACACGGGTGTCCCCACCCCTTAAGTGAAACCAATTGCTTGGCGTTGAGCATATACTATCAAGGATCATCGTCATGGCTCAATTAGGGGGTGTAAACAAGCGAGATTAAATGAGTTTATTGTGTGTCTGCTTTCAATTTGTTTGAATTTGAATTTAATATGAGCCAATTTCAAATAAATTAAAAAATATATAAATAATGAGATAAATATGATAGAATCATTCTATTTATCTACCAACCAATTAATATATCTAAAAATATTATATTTATTTAATAAAATATAATATATATGCACATTTATTTTGAGTCAAAAATTAACCAAACATGATCGAACAAGGCTCGATTGATGTGCATCTCATTAAGAAAGCATGCTCAGAATAATTGTTCAATATTAACTCACTTAATAAATGAACCGAACACAAGCTTTTAGTGAGCTGAACACAAGCTATAATGACAAGGAGCTTTTTTGATAGTGCTAGGCTCAATCAAACACTACAAAGCTTGCTTATTTTCCACAGGGTTCACCCAAGTCTATAAGATAAACTATTTTGATAACTTCTCCTCAATTGTTCAATCTAACTCTATCAAAGTTCTTTTATTTGCAGCCATCAATCAAGGTTGGATTATGCTAAAAAATGAATGTGAGAAATATATTCCTTTATACCGACTTGCATGAGGTCATTTATAAAGAACAACTTCCAAGGTATATTGCTCAGCAGGTGAATCACATATACCTACCAAGGAATGCTAGACCAAGAGCTTGGTTTAAAAAACTTTAGAAAGTTTTAAGTAAAAGAGATCTTCGAAGTAGAACGAGAGATCACTTCCTCTTTGTCAAGCATCTTCTTTTTAGCTTTGTCATATTAACAGTTTATGTTTATAGCATCATACTCACTAGAAGCAATTACAATATGTGAGGTAAAATATTACTTTCAAAAGTCTTTTATCACAAATGATCTGGGATGGTCCAAGTACTTTCCTAAAATTGATTTTACCCTATAATAAAAAAGATTTATCTCAAAGTATAATATTTTTTTGAAGAAATGGGTCATCGTGATTGTAAGCTTATTGATATTCCTATGATGACAGACAACATTTGATGACAAAAAAAACTACTTAATGATCCATCAGTCGAATATAAAGAAAGTCGGATAAAGGCGGGCTCCTTCTCGCCTATAGGAATGTTGGGAGAGAGACTTTTCTTAGTATTGAAGGGTAGTTGATAAGTTAATTTATCTAGTAGTTACCACCAAGCCTAATATTTCATTCATCATTGGAGTGATAAGTTAGCACATGCAAAATGCAAATTAGATGCATTAGGAGGTTTTTTTATGAATCCTCATATGTATCAAAAAATTTCCAATAAAAGGTTTACTAAAAACTCAAGTTGAGCACCTAAATATTAAAGCAATTGTAGATGTACTTGCTCGATTGAAGACATGAAGTCAACCTTAGGATAATATATCTTTGTTAGGACTAATATAGTCATCAGAAAAAGAAATAAACATTTTGTCTATTCCCAACTCTTCTTAATCTATGTCACTATAAATTGTATTTAATGAATGGTACTCTTATTTGTTCTCTATTATAATCATTTCTTGTTATCATTTTGTTCTATCATTTCAATTTTTTTAATTAAACTTCCACAATATTATTTTGGGGGATTTACATACATACCACTTTATACTATACTATTTACATATCTAACACCCAAAACTTTAATATTTCATACCTACCATCCATAGACAACTTTAATATCAAATATGTCACTCATATATTTCATTCCTACCACCCATACCATCCTATAAACTTTAATATTTCATTCCTTGCACCCAATATTTGATCTATGGGTGGTAGGCATGAAATATTAAAATTTTGGATGTTAGATAAGTAAATAGCATAATATTAAGTGGTGTGCATGTAAATCCCCCTATTATTTTATAACATAGTAGACTTGAGAGACACTTCTTCATTAAAACTGCCTAGCTTTAAATTAAACTATTCTCATTTATATCCTTGTTTATGTGTGGGTGTATATGTGTGTATGAAGAGAGAGAGAGACACACAAATGCTTAGAATTATCACACGCATATATCACTTGATCTTCCAACAATATTAATAGAATATTAAAAAGATTACGCATCAACTAAAATTATATACATAAAACTAGTTTTTTTACGTGGTAGTAATAATAAATCCCATAGCATATTAACTTTTTATTGATTTATAACTTTTACTTAAAAATTGCATCAATCAATATTTTGTGCGCATCTACCACTTGATTTTCAAGTATATTGATGAAAATTTATCCGACATCCACTAAAACTATATATCATAAAACTAGTTTTTAATGTACAAATCCAAAATCCCTTATCATCTAAAAATGTTCTTCATTGTTATAACTTTTTACTTCAGAAAATAGGTATCATCCATCAATATTGTGTTCATTAACCATCATAATACTCATCATGAAAGGTAAAAAAATCAATAACAAGCAAAAGGAACACTCAAAGAAATCTTAATATCATCAAAGACAACATTAAAGACACAATTATTGAAAACCAAATTCACTTTTAAAAAAGGTTAGAAACTAGGATGTAAAATAAGATATATATCATATTAACACAACATAACAGAAAAAAAAAAAAAACTTCAGTAACCGAGCATGAGAATAATACATCTTGTTCCAGTGCTAAGCGACGATCATGCAATGCCTGCTTTCTTCTTTCCAAGCTAGCCTGCAAAATGGCATTGCCTTTGGCCTGAAAGGTAGATTCAAACTGTCCCCGTAAGAATTCATGATGCTCTCCCATTACATGACTAAAAGGCCAAAAAATGTTTCATACCTCTTTGGCAATTCTCATGCGGAGGTCATTCTTTGTTATTTCAAGCCTCTGAATGGCAAGCCTAACATCGTTGCAAGTTTGTTTAGTCTATGGCAGTTGAATTGAAAAGTATAGTTGCATATTCGAAGAATCCAGGCATCTATCCAGCATGATTTTGTATTCTATGAAAGATTTAAAGTGAAATGGTATTTGGACTCTAAATTAGTATATTCCTAACAAGTCAACTGAAAAGAGTCAAATCTCAACTTCTGACATATTATTAGTTATCTTTTTTTTTAATGAAAACAACTGCAGCACTTCAATGAATGAAGATCAAGTGATCCAAATATCTGACCTATAGATGAAGAAATATCTTTTAGAGGAAATACAAATAGTAAGCTGTGATGTATGAACTTGATAGCTGAGTGAAAGGCCTACGATAGCATAGTCTAGATCTATGACTTTAATTGAAGGTCAAACCAATAGTATTTTAGATGATCATGTCCAAGAATCATAGTGTTCTTCCATGATTTGAGTTTGATAACTTAAACTTCTCTTTTCCTCACTATTCCCACTGCAGATGTGAAAAGGCTGAAAATTCTTAGTGAAACACTTACTCTTCTTCACCAGATGAGTCGACAGAATCCATTGAATGATTCTTTCTAGCCTAAAAAATGACAACACAAGTTATAATCAGGAAACCATATATAAAATCAAACACAGTAAAAAAATGATAAAACCGAAACCATTTTAGAATAGCAAAAAAACATTAGCAATTCTGTTACCATGCATGCTTGTATCAGTGCGTAAGAGGAATAAATATGATGAGTGAATAGAGTATACGAGCGTTAACTCAACATTTATAGATATATATTAATGATCTCATGCATGCTAGGCATCCAACTGGCAATCCACAAAATACAAAAGATTCACCAGAAGCCCAGACGTCAACCTTTTTTTTTTTTTTTAAATTATTTAAGCCTAGACGTCAACTATAATATGTCTACAACGACTTCTTTAGGAAAGAAAGCCAAAAATAATTTTAATGCAATAAATACATGTTGTAGAGTTCCTAACAAGGAATTTATTATTTGAGCGCTTAGGTTTAGCCGTATCTCTATTCACAAAAGATAATGCTGCAAAAGATGAAACGCATCCCAAACTGATGATCACAACTCCAACAAAAGAGGCTAGATTTAAGGAGCTAGGCTCATCAAATCATATATAAATCGGTAATCACAAGAAATCAAATAAAAGGTTAAGAGCTCTCAAGCTTGAAAGGAAAGAGTAACTCTGAAAAGTTAAACGCTAAAAAATTAGAAGGGTACTGCTATTTCTCTATACTAATAAGCTCACATTGTTACGACCCCAAAAATTGGCGGTCCTCTTTGTATGACCATGAGACCCATTGAGCTTAGTCACATGTCTATCCACACAATAATCAGCGGTATGAGAGGGAAAAGGAATCCCAGAATCTAATGATGACAAAATCTCCCCCATTGAAAGAGGAGTTTCACGTAAAGGCAACACATTTTGGGGATCCTTCTTGGAGAAAGAGTCATCAAAATTTTCGTTTGTTGGACCGTGTCCACCATTATCTTGAGAAACCCCAAGCGGTCTGGTCTTTGTTGATGAATCCTTATTATCTGTAAGAGATTCAGCATCTGAATCATCACTGGCAAAAACCTGAAATCGCAGAGAGATTCTAAATTTAGTGAAGTTGAATCATATTCAGCAAACCAAGAGAAAAAACAGCATGGAAATTTTGAAACAAAATTTTAGCAACGTATTTAAATATCATAAAATCGAAATAATGAAATTAAAAAAAAGAGTGTGGTTGAATGTTTTCGGTCCATTTGGGATCATCTTTAGATTCAATTTTTGTTTTTGTTTTTTTATTTTATTTTCTTTATATTTTGACATGAAGTAAAATACATATTTAGTATCATAAATAATAAATAATAATTATCAATTTCACACACTCAAATAACATATCATATAAAATATTATCTTATTAGCGTAGGAAAAACCCTGTTTAGAAAGTAATCTATATTTGGTTAATGCCAAAGAAGTTCATCTCTTAGGTGTCTACTCTCTAGTATGAAATCTTCCCTTTACAAGAGGGGCAAAATTTATTAGCAGTACTACGACAAATTGAGAGAGAAATGAGATGAACTTCTTTAATATAGCGCCTAATCCAACCAATCAAACTACATGGAAAAAAAAACAGAGCAAAGAATTTCTAGTTGCCATGTTCCTCCCATACCTTCATCCATCCTTCTAATATGTCCAAACTTAACAAATAATGAACTCTATTATCCCGAACATCTCTGCCATTCTCTACTGAGTTCTCCGTGTACTAGTTACCTTGTCCACATGGTAACCATCATCATAATGCCCTTGTTGCCAAAATAAGGGGTGCTCTTAGTTCTCATGGACAGGCATTGTTGCCATAGTTATAACTCTTTCAACCTTACCAACACAGTCAAAGGATAAATCACTCATCTGGCCATTATCAGGATGTGGGCTCCAAAAGTTCGCACCCTAGCCTCTATAGGCCCAAGCCCCTTTAGTTAATTACCCCTCCCGATAATAGGAGAGAACTTTCGATTAAGGCTCATCGTTGAACATATACGTAGTATCCAGCGTATACTAGTAGCAGAATTAGATATTACAACAAAAACATCATCATCATCAAGCCTTTATCCCACTACGTGGGTCAGCTACATGAATCCTTTTTCTCCATTGTGTCCTGTTAAGAGTCAAATTCTCATTTAAATTTAATAAAGAAAGGTCATTTCTAATATTTTCTAACCAAGTCTTTTTAGGTCTACCTCTACCTTTCTTAACATAGGCCAAATCTAATACATTTACTCTCCTAACAGGGTCATCAGAAGGCTGTCGTTTTACATGACCAAACTATCTAAGGCGACTCTCTCTAATCTTATCTATCACTGGAACTACTCCAACCTTTTCACGGATATGCTCATTTTGTATTCTGTCTCTAAGAGTAAATACACTCATCCACCTGAGCATCCTCATCTCAGCAACACTTAACTTAATATTATGCTTCTCTTTTAATGGCCAACATTCTGCGCCATAAAGCATTGCAAGTCTCACTACCATCTTATAAAATTTTCTCTTAAGTTTGAGTAGTACTTTTATATCACACAACAAACCCGAAGCATTCCTCCACTTCAACCATCTAACTTGAATTCTACTAATAATATCCCCATATATTTCACCATCACTCTAAACAATAGACCGAATATATCTAAAATGAGTACACTTATTAATGACTTGATTGCTCAAAATCACAAACCCCCCACTAAATCTATTACTACTAAAATTACACTCCATGTATTTGGTTTTAGATCTACTCAAATGAAAATCTTTAGACTCTAAGGTTGACCTCCATAATTTGAGTTTACCTTCAACTCCCTCTCTAGTCTTTTCAACAAGAAGAATATCATAAGTAAAAAGCATACACCAAGGTACATCCACTTGCAAATGTCTAGTGAAAGCATCCATGACTAAAGAAAAAATGATAAGGGCTTAAGGCTAATCCTTGATGTAATCCAACTGAAATAGGAAAATACTTGGTCAAACCAGCTTGTGTTTGAACACAAGTAACAGCTCCTGCATACATATCCCTAATGACTTGAATATAAGCATTATTAACCCCTTTATTTTCTAGAACTCTCCATAGCACTTCTCTTGGAACTTTTCATATGCTTTCTCTAAAACAATAAATATCATATATAGATCCTCTTTATTCTCTCTAAACTTCTCCATAAACCATCTCAATCAATGAATAGCTTCCATAGTAGACCTACCCGGCATGAATCCAAATTGATTTTGAGAAACATTAGTATCACGTCGTAACCTTTACTCCATAACTCTCTCCCAAAGTTTTAAAGTATGACACATCAACTTAATTCCTCTATAATTTGCACAATCTTGTGCATCACCTTTATTCTTAAAAAAAGGAATTAACACACTCATTCTCCACTCATTTGACGTATTTTTAATCTTCAAAATAATATTAAAAAGTTTAATAAGCCAAAAAATTCCATCATCTCTTAAGCATTTCCACACCTCTATTGGAATATCATCAGGTGCACTAGTTTTTCACACTTCATTTTCTTTAAAGCCTCTCTATTTTCAATTTTACTAATACGCCGATAAAAAAAATCTCTAATTTCATTTAGAGTGCTAAGGATGAAGATCAAAAAGTGCTTTTTAGAAGAAGATAATCAATAAAGGTGGATGAGATATTTTGCTAAGCAAAATTAGATATTGAAAATTAAAAATTTATCACCGCGCACTTAAACCGGATGGTGGGGGGAATGATGATGAACCCGATCAAGATCCCATGGTTCCGTCATTCTAGACTATCATGGTCCCTAGTCTAAATAGTCAAAGGAGGTAGTCGACATAACCTAACCGAAGTATCCTTGTAGGCAACCATGGGTTACTTCGTATAAGAGTACTTTATAGACTCTGGGTGAATGTTTGCCTAAGGGTACATATTTGAGTTCACCTTAACTAACAAAAGGTATTGTGCCCTATCGATTATATCCTATTGATTCATTACTCAAGGATTTAGAGCCATTGGGGAACATACGGGTTCTGGCCATGATCATTATTTAGTGGTACCATTTGGCGGCAAAACCACTCGATCAGAGGGCCACGGTCATAACCATTTACCTATGGTGCCATTTGGCAACGAAACCACCAGTTAGATAATATGTGTTACATTCTTACTGGTAGGAGATGTTTTGAGAATGAATCCTAGCAATATTCTCGACTAGACATTTGCTCTTTGTGAGCTGAAGTGATTTTCAAACTTATCCACCTTGACAAGCTATTGCAGAGGGTGGATGAATTTTCGCTTTAAGTTATTAATTGATTTATTTCATCTTGAATATGTTAAATTTTAGTGATTTCTTTTTAGTTTTGAACTTTGTTAAAATCAAAGCCCATTAATGATTAATTTTAAGACTTAGGGGCATTTAAAAGATATAGACCCCTCTGGTTAAGATTTTCAGTCAATACGGCCATCATTAGGGATTATGGATAATTTCATTTCATTAGTCGAACCTTGTAGACTTATTTAATTGCCAACAGAGAATCAGGTTCAGCTCCTAATTTTTGGAGTGATCGTAGAAATTCGAAACTGAGAGTATGTATTTTAATATATGACTTTTCTTCATAAAAGACCTTGAAGGCCTTAATATAAACGTATAAAATTAAATACTTCGATTAATTCAACGAGCGTTGGTTCTGAGAGTTTATATTTTGGCAATGAATTTTTATAGTAAGAGGCCTTGAAGGCCTAATATGAACGTATAAAATTAAATATTTCGGTTAATTCAACGAGTGTTGGTTCCGAGAGTTTATATTTTTGTGATGAATTTTTCTTTTACATGACCTTAAAGGCCTAATATGAACGTATAAAATCAAAAACTCCAATCTACACTATGACCGTGTATTTGTTCATTGGTTCAAGTCGTGTCAACTCCGGCTAATTCAAAGAGGAGGATCGGACTTGAACTTAAGTTCACTTTTGACTCACATAGCATTCTCAAACCTTAGGTTAGAAATTGAGCGTAGTGGTCAGAGCACGTGCGAATGTTTAAATTTCATTTTAAATAATACACTTCATTTTTGTGTACTTATGCGATTTATTTTGCATGCTTGTAAACTCATTAATTATTTCTTAGTCGGCGCAGCACCCTCAGACGTCACGTGTATGTGCATGTCATACTCGTCGGGGCCCATGCGAAAGTTCATATTTCATTTCTAAGTAAGATGTGCGCATTTCAATAGTCTTAGAATTTACTTATCATTTTTATAGCCCGCATAATATTCTTGGACGTCACGCTTGTGTTTATAGTGCTCATCGAAGCCCATGTGAGATGCATGCTTTTCAATGCAGTTTACATTATGTATTCATATATCAAATAGTGTATATACATGTTGCATTGTTGGACAATACTATGTGACATATTTGGGTAGCAACTTAATGCATTTATGCAATGTATAATATATTTGCATATTGGTATAATGCACTACTACGATGTATAATGCATTTGTATGTTGAATGATATGCGTTGCATAATATATTTTGCACATTGCATGGTATGTATGCATGCGACACAATGGGTGTGTATGACGTATATACATGTGTACATACACATTTGCACGTATATTTATATATTTGCATACTTGCATATACATTTGCATGTTTGCATGTGTACTTGTGTATTTGCATATGCATTTGTATGTTATTAAGCATGTTTGTAAAATACACTTGCATTTGTATAATGCACTCGTGCAGTGCACTCGCACATTTACCTAGTGCGCTTGTGTGACGCACCCGCATGAATCTCGATGCACTAGCATAATGACATGATCATTGACAAATGTACAAAGTGGCTTATATAATTAACAGTATGTGTGCACGCTTCTTAATGCGCTCGCATGATTGACGGTATACATACATGCCAATTGATGCATCTGTATAACAAATTTGTATGTCTTTGGTATATGCACATTATATAATATGGGCATGCAGGCGACACCCTCTTTTGGTGCTTTGGCACGTCATGCGCACTTTGATGAGTGGTCGTACAACCCATAATAAATAACAATATGCTATTTTGTTTCTTTTCAAAGATAAATTTTCACATGGTGTACAACCCATTCACAAGACGCGTGCAAGTCTCCTGACATTAACAGCAGGCGTGTACGCTACCTAGGGACACTATGCATTCGTGACTCCTCCCTTGTCATTTTGTGCTTGGAGTTTGGTTTAGCGGGTCCTACAAGGGAATAATTTTTTTGGTTATAAATAGGAAACCCAACCCTAGTTCATTTCTTTCCACATTTTAGTTCATAAAGCATGTGTTGCTAAGGGGTTTGAGTGTGCACTAACTAGGACCTAAGAGAGTGAAGCTTGGTTTTTACTTGTTAGCGAGCAATTAATTCTCCTACAAGTTCATTTTAGATTCTATTTTGTTATATTTTGATTTTCATTAGGGATGTCAAAACGAATTTTCAGGTCGGGTTCGGATCCAACCCAAAAATGACCCGTCACTATTTGACCTGACTCGAACCCTACCCAATTCTGGAAACGAGTTAGAAATTTGAACTCAGACCGGACCCGACACGCTAACCCCGGAGTAGGCTGCAGGGGGCGCGACACGAGCAAGGGCAGCGGGGTCAAGCGCGGGGGGCTGGGGGCGAGTGAGATAGGCCGCAACGTGGTAACAGTCGAGCGTGGTGGGCTATGGGCCAACAAGGCAGGCCGCAAGGGTCTAGCACGACTACGGGACGCCAGCGTGTCAGTGCAGGACTGGGGGTGCAATACGAGGGCTGGGTGCAAAATCCAGGTCAATCCCGGGTCAACTTCGGGTTTTCGAGTCAACCCAAACTCGACCCAATTTTGTAAACAGATCGGAATCTCGAACCCAAACCTGACCCGTATGGCAAACAGGTCGACTCGAACCAAGAATTTTTCGGGTCGGGTGTCAAGTCGGGTCAAATATTGACACCCTTAATTTTCATTTGTTTTTACTTTCAGTGTTGAGAACCTAAGATATCGTGCATTTTATATTTTGTTGACTTGAAAGTTGAGTTAGATTTTGATTTTTTTAAATGTTGTCTAAGTCATGCATTTTGTTGTAAATTTTTGTAACACCCCGATGTCGTCCCCGCGTAGGGGGCTACATCGGATGTGTTAAACCTTCCCACTTGCAAAAGATATCACAGGTACTTATATTCATGCATACGAATTTCTCCGCTCGTTAATAAAAGCAGTCATGAATATTTATATTTCCCCGCTAACAAATAAAAGCAATCGCAAGCACTTATGTCATGCACACAATATATAGAATAGTTAGTGTCAAGGTTATATCTTAGGGGCACAGGGAAAACAGCGGCGATGACGAGACGCATGTAACCTGCAATACATAAATTTTTTTTAATTATGATTTATTTTATTTAATTATATGCATATATATATATATATATATATATATATATATATATTAAATGGGGGCTAGAGAGAGAAAGAGGGGAAATGGGGTTTTGGTGTAGGAATGCATTCATGGTGAGAGATGTGGCGTTAGAGAGAGAAAATCTCTCTCCCTCCAAATTTAGAGAGAGAAAGAGTAATTTTCTTCTCTCTAGGTTGAGGAAAAAGAACGAATGAGAGTGGGAGGTGTAGGAGGTGAAGAATGAGATGTTTTAAAGGTGAAATCATGAATTTTCTTTCTAGAGAGAAAATTTTCTCTCTCTAGGTCTAGAGAGAGAAAGTGGGGTTGATGGGGCTTTTTTGGTGGAGGTGTAGAAGATGGAGAGGAGACTTATTTGTGAAGGAGGATGTGGGATTTGAGGGATAGAGAGGGAGAAATTGAAAAATTAGGGTTAGAGTTAGGTTTAGGTTTTGGAAGATGAAGTAGGAAGATGAATATGAAGGAGAGAAGAAGAGAGAATGGGGGAAGAAGAAGAGGAGGAAGGGAATAAGGAAGAGGATAAAAAGAGAAAGAAGAAGAAGAAGAGAAGTAGAAACTTTACCTTAGGTGGCCGGTTGGAGTGGCCGATGGCTTGGCTGTGCGAAGGAAAGTGAGGGAGATGAGAGAGAGAGAGGGAGTCGGGCTTGCGTGAGTGTTGTGTGCATGAGAGTGTGAGGGGGCCAGTTGGGTGAGAATATGAGGGAGTGAGGGTTTAAGGGGTAGTTTAGGGATTTAGGTATTTTAATTTTTAATTTTTTTATTTTTTTTAATCCTTCTCTCTTTTTCTTGTATTTAATTTAAATATAAAATTGATGTAAATTTTTTTTATTAATTGTGCTTCGAATCAATCTCCATGTCATCATTGTCATTCATGCACGTTGATGCCAACTCGATCTGCATGCATGAAATTTAAATTTTCGCCGATCGATTATCCCAATCAATATAGATGTCGATCATAGTAGTTTTCGTTGCTCCGGACACGCTGGCGATATCTGTTTTGTGAACGGAGGCCATTTCGGCGATTTGGGTTTTTGGTCGACCCGACCCCGGCACTAATATTAAGGTCAACACAGGAAACAATTATTTTGGTTATCCTCCCACTGCTCAGCATGTCTTAAACACTAGTCCTCTCTTCGCCACTATTAACAATAATTCATGTTCTTTTATCATTTCCCGAGACAACGATAACCACCTTTTGTAGCCCTCCTAAATGCTAATTTTCGCCTCTAATTTTTTTCCTCCTCTAGATAAGCCGCAACTGCTCATTCTAGTACATCTTGTGTAATATATGTTGGTGATTATTCCCATATGAAAGGTATCGAACACCTACTTTCATTTCTTGCCGTGAATACTCTTCTCTCTATTATTATTGTTTACGGCTCTCCTCAGGTCACAAGGATTTGTCTATGAATCACAGGCAAGGACACGATGACACAAACATGGCTACACGAACACGACACAACTAGTATAACTATAAAAGGTTAAACACGACACAGACATGACACAAACATCTCTTTTTTATTATTGATTTAAAAGGGGTTAATATTTGCATGTCAATCCTCTGGCAATTAATCCAATCAAAGTAAAAAATTCAAGCATATAATTGTTATTTCATGTTTAACATATAAATTTCTCTTAAGATAATTAATTATAATGCATGAAGTATTTAACATGCTTAAAAGTATGGTTTATGTTAATATATGAATAATGATTAAGGGATGTTTGCAATATGGTTAGCATTAAGTCATATAATGTATAATTCCTTTAATTGGAGCTAGAAACATGTTATCTAGCGAAGTTAAGTTTAGAGCTATTTAAAAGGATCAATAAGAACTTTTAACAATTTAATTAAAAGGAATTAATTAATCATTGGAAAGGTTAGAAATATTATCTCTTCTCTCTATAATTATTGTTGATGGCTCTCCTCTAGTCACTAGACAAGGATTTGTCTATGAATCACAGACAAGGACACAATGACACAAACAAGACAACATAGACACGACACACCCAACATAACTATAAAAAGTAGAACATGAAACTGACATGACACAAATATCCCTTTTTTATTATTGATTAAAAAGGGTTAATATTTGCATGTCACTCCTCTCTTAATTAATATAATCAAATTAAAACTTCAAGCACATAATTGTTATTTCATGTTTAACATATAAATTTCTCTTAAGATAATCAATCAAAATGCATGGAGTATTTAACATGCTTAAAAGTATGGCTTATGTTAATATGTGAATAAGGATTAAGGGATGTTAGCAATATTATTTACATTAAGTCAATGATGTATAATCCCTTTAATCGGAGCTAGAAACATGTTATCTAGCAAAGTTAAGTTTGGAGTTATTTAAAAAGGATCAATAAGAACTTTTAACAATTTAACTAAAAGGAATTAATTAATCACTAAAAAGGTTATAGGTATTATTGTTATATAGTTATATCTATTATGTGGTAACTATAATCAAGATAACATGTATTTTATATTAGATATAATCAAGATAACATGCTTAAACGGTTTGGAAGAAGTAAAAGCATAGGCTTTAAATTACTTAGTTATATGACTCAACTTATGTACTTAACTCTATGCATAGTTTATAGATTGAAACAAAGTTCGAGCTTGGGGTCAAATTCAAGAAGAGTTAAGCTTATTTTTTTAAGGCTATGATGCACATACATGAACATGACACGACACAAACACAAGATATGTCAATTATTGAAAATATAATATAAACACGGATTGGACACGATATTATATTTTTTATATCTTAAAAATAATATATAAAAATTGAATAAGCAAAATATTAAGAATAATTAAGAAATAATAAGTCATTTAACTAGGATATGTGCTTAAAATAATTAATATTAAGATATCAAGAGTCGAGCATGAATGTCGTGTTAGGCATTGAGAGGGGAGACGAAAATACTATCGAGAGTCGGACATCAATGTTGTGCAATGGGCATCGGGCATCAATGTCAAGACAACACCGACCCTCAATGTCGAGACATCGTCAGTCGTCAATATTGAAATGATGTTGGACAAAGATGAGATGTTAGAATGACACGGCGACATGATTGTGGCTGTAGAAATTGCGGGCATCCTGTGTCAATGTCAAAACAACATCAGACTTCAATGTTGAGATGATTTTTAAACATTAATGTTATGACGATGTCACACAGATGGCATCGTGCGTTGTTGTGAAACCCTACTTGTAATCCATTAGAGAGAAATGAAAATAAAAATATTCGGGGCATGGGATATTGAGCATGAGCAATTTATTTTGGATTTTGGAGAGAAAATAAGAAATTAATTTTATTTTTTTAATAAATAAAAATTTGAAGTACAAAAAATTATATTTAAATAAAAAATCATGAAATATTTAAGACATGCGTGCTCAATTTATTTTTAATATTTTTAATTGAAAGCATTTTTAGCATGTTTGGCACGTGTCGGAGGTTTGTCAGACGCGTGTCGTGTCCGATACATGTCAGACATTGCATGCCTCTTTGATGAGAAGTGTCGGTGCATCATTGTTCGAAGGTTAAGACCTTAAAGTGATTGACAGGCGTTAATTCAAAATTCAAGAGGTTGAGGTGGGCAATCTTATCTCTAGATTGTATTAATATTTTTCTCTATTAAACTTATGCATTAATTTGAGATGATTATGATGTATGCTCCTTGATATACAAAAGATGATTCATTGCTATATGGTCATTATTGCAAATTATGATGATTTGTCTTTCTCAATGTAACTAATCCTTCGTATAGATATGAATGAAGTGCATGTTCTAATATTATGTTTCTATTGCTCACATTATATGTTAAAGTGCTCCTTGAAAATAGACATTTGTATGGAGAAGAATAAAGTGGAAAATGATATACAAGTTTGCTTGTATGTGCATGTTAAAAGATGAAGTCAATCCTTTATGATACTGGCTGGGGACACTAATGCACCCACTCTTTAATGACTTTTACCTTTCCAATTCAAACAACATTAAATTTATGAATTGCGCCTTCCATGCCAACAAGGAATATATCAGCCAAGGATGAGTTAGTACCTTTCCATCGCAAACAATAATAAATTTATGTTACTATGCTCCTCAGATAGATATATTAAGCATAAACTAAAGTATAAGTTATATTATGAAATGTTTAGTATATGTTCAAACTCTTACTGTCAAATTGAATGTTAGGATTATGTTACTATGCAAGTTTAGTACATAAATGGAGGAGCGTTAAGGGTAAAAGCTAAGAAATTGTCAAGGAGCAAGGTTGCACCGTTATGAAGATGTTGGAGAGGTGCAAAGCTGCCACAAAGAAAGGACTTTGAGCCATTCACACAAAGAAAATTAATGAATATCAGCTTGCACTATTGCGAAGATGATAGACAAAGATGGACATGTGACAATAAGATGATCAGTAACGTTCATGCAAAGAAGCATTAGGCTTGGACAAGGGTGAACCAAAAAAATGCAAGGAAAGTCGAGAAGTGAGCACGAGATGAGTGTGATTGATCTTAATGTGAGAAATCAAACAAGGTTTTAATTTAAAAAAAAAAAAAACCAAAAAAAGTTCAAAAAAGAGTCATGTAAATGTCCCCCAATGTAGTGTCATACCTGAACCATGTTTAACCCTTTTTGGGACTTGAAACACCTCCAACATATTTTCAAGTGTGTCAAATATGTGTCAGAGGCATGTCTATGCCTGATGCATGTCCAACATAAACATATGAGATGTTCGAAGAGTATATGTTTCATAGGGATTTGTCCACCTATCTTCCGCCTTTAATATTAGACAATGCTTCATAAGTCTTGCAATTTCCTTTTAAGATTTCATCTACACATTGTCTAATCAAGTCTCACAATTATTTAGTAACATTTTATCATTCAAATTATGTTTTTAAAATCCCAGCAAGAAAAGAGTATTGATGGAGGTGTTGACATTGTTGAGCCAGAGGCATTCATTATCTCAATAATGATGATGCAACTACCTTATTATTATGTCTCCCCTAAATGGAATTGTGGTTCCTCCTCAAAATCTTAGAAGCTTCACTCATGCACCACCCTTTGTTTCCACTTTTAAATGTAAAATATGCTAAACATCATTGTGTAGCATTGCTCTTATCATCCTCTTCTTGCAGACGTGCACCTTTTGACTTACGGATTAAGATATCTCATGACCAAGTCTTGTAATTACTAATTTGGGCTTCTCATTTATTTCCTTATTGATGACTACACCAATATTTATTGAGTTTATTAATTAAAATGTCAATCAAAAGTTTTATTTATATTCAAACTATTAGATCAAAAAATAAAAACACAAATTTCATTCAAATCGATAATGTTTTTGAATATTTAAAATCTCCTTTGGTGCTTTTTAACATTCGGATCTTGGTTGTGTCAATTTTGTTCAATCTCATCACCCGGGATGTTATAAAGCCTAACCTCAGGCAATTTATCGCAACTTTTAGGGTTGTTATTGTACTTAAAAATTATAAATTTTACGTTCAATCAATATGAGGACTATGTCTTTCTCAATATTACAATTCGTGAGACCACTCCTCTCCCACTTCCTCTTCTACCATAAGTACTTTATATATTCGCCTTCCACCATAGCCACAGTTTATACTCATTTACAATTTTTATACCCATAGGCCACATCCATTTCCTACAAAAGCACCTCTCTCATTCTTATCAACTATTGGTTGATAAGCATCCATCAGAATATTGTCCTCTGATCTACATCTTTTTGTTATTATATGAAAAGGTAAATGAACACGTGTTAACCACCTACTATTCGCTTATATAACCTTTGATCAAATATATGCTTCTTTTCATTTTTTTTGGCTTGTCATTGTCTATTGTCTCTATTCTTAAGGCATGTCAAGAGCCTCTGCTCAAACCAAGGTGGAAACAAGCAATGGACACTTAAATAAATGCTCTAAGCATTTATAAGACTCAGTCACACCCATTTCTAGGGTTAAACCCATTTCATATTGTTGGCACTTCATAGTTAAATTTCATCTCAATGGTAACAAAAGAGTATTCCCATGTTCATAACATCAACTACTTTGAGACTTTCTCTTTAATTGATCTATACTTTAGTTCATCTTTCTCTTTATAATGTTATTAATCAAGGGCGGACTATAATCTAAATAAATGCACATAATATAAGCATATATGATATACAATCATGAATGCTCTAGTTAGTAATTCTGCTTTTTGCAGTGAAGCAAAAAAAAAGAATCTCATCACGATATGCTTAGCAACTTAAAAATATTGGAGGGAGCAAACTATATAAGCTTCGAATAGTCAAATGGGTTGAAACAATCCACATGCTTGATAGTTGAACCCTGTAAGGTTCTTGATGATGTTGGACCATAGAGTAGTATTTCTAATCATTTTATCTTTATTTGACACTCTTCCTTCGACATGATGGCTTTGTTGTGTTCCCTTAACGATATTCTTCTCATAAATGTCACTATTGACCATTACTAAAATAAAATAAAATCTTCCGAAAATGTATGCTACAGAAGATAAAAGGGTGCCAAAAGAACTTTATTGGCATTGACTTTGCACATAATTAAAGAGTATTTCTCTCTCTCAAAGAAAACATGTTACAAATTTACTTAAAGAAATGGGCCTTCTTGGATGCAAGCCTATTAATACTTCTAATACTAATCATTTTTCCATCATGCATATACTTTAATGGCTTCAACATACCATTGATATACATTTCTCCTTAAAGTCCACCAAATCAATAGAAATCATTCCAAATTGCATAAAAAATGCACTAACATTGATAAATAATAATTCACAAATTAAAGTACACAAAGTAATAATGAATCAATCATAACTAGATCTAACTAACTTATAAAACCAACTTTGTATTAATAAACATACCCCTAACCCTAGGAAAATCACCAACTTAAAACAAACAATAAATAGCAAATAACCAAACATCCCTCCCCCAATTCCCTCCCAAATCTGCCCTATTTCCTTAATTATTTCCCTCCCAAATCAGCCCTCGAATCTGCCCCCTTCAATTAGGAAACATTTCCTAATTAATCCCCTCCAAATCAACCCTCAAATCTGCTCTCATCAATTGGGAAATATTTCCTAATTAATCCCCTCCAAATCAGCCCCCAAAATCTGCCTTCTTCAATTAGAAAACATTTCCTAATTAAATCAGCCCCCAAGGGCCGGTCCAGGAGGGACCCAGTCTAACATTATTTTCATGATTTGAACCAATAACATCATCATAGTAATGACAACCAAAGCATTGCTCGAAGCCCACCCACTGCCAAACCAAACAAGAAAAGCTTTCAAAATGCCAGTACTTATATGTTTCCTTAAACGGGAGGGCAAATTCCTTATAAAGAATCTTGAATCATGAAAAACATCAAAAACGAATGACAAACCCACAGAGCACATTACACCGATAGAAAGGATTGAAGATGAAGGAGAAAATATAAAGCAATAAACATTGGGAAGAAAAAAGCAATAAACATTGAGAAAATTTTTCTTCCGATAGGAAGTATTGGAACATATTATCACAAAAGACTGAAAGAGATGGGAATTGAAATCAATTATGATGCTGGGGATGGTTCCATAAAACATTAAGAAGAAGCTTGTAGTCACAAGGTTCCATAATGCATTAAATAGAACCTTATAGTCATAAAGGTCACTGCCTGCATAACCGCTGCTTTCACTCAGTTTTCCACTAAGCACGCGTTCAGGATCAACATTCATTTCTGCATCTTTATCCTTCTCAGCATTGCAATATCCAGCATCCTTGACATTTATATTTTCATCTTCATTAGATTCTTCACTATCACTATCTTCAATATGAGAGCCAGGTGATAAAGAGCATCTTTGAAGATTACAACCCTGTGCAAGAAATAATATGCCCCAAGATTAGAAGCATTCAGGAACTTGTATGAGCAAGATGTTATAATGTTGGCATAAATAGTGACCACAGGTGGAATAAAAATAGAAGATGTAACATGTGTTTCCTCAAACACAGAAAGCGCCAAGAGAAACCAGCAAGAGAAATTTAACATTCTAGATGGCATCGTTAATAATTCAACTTTGTCAAAATTCCAAAGCACGTATGGTTGCACTTCATGCAATGTTTGAAGTACCCAAGTTTCAGCCATGATAAGTTGTGACAAGCTGCACAGCAGCTGTTAATAACCATTATGATAGCCTTTCCCGACACAAGCTTGCAGGTTAAGTTATCGTGACACTAAAACTGATTGGTGTAGTATAAATGGCCGGGTCACTCAAGTTGTTGTAATTTCACTGGCAGCTCAATGGAATATGACCCCTGGTCATAAGGGAGCCTTGCAAAGAGTGAGGTATAGAGTACATAGAGAGTTTTTGCTCCATTTATGGAGAGTGAGTGACGAGATTATGCATACAATAATGGAAGACTTTAAAGCCTATCTATGAATAGCATAGTACTTAAATCAAAGTGGCATAAAGTTGTAAAGATTCCATTCTCTCTAATCATTTTTCTTCTTTTTCCTCATGGAGATCGGCTAATTAATCAGATTCAAAATTTATGATGCATGATGAAAGATGTGTGAGGACGTGTACTTCTAGTCTTCTAAAGGATAGTGCTGAATATGAAGAAACCTGAAGCTTTTTATGCATGAAACTTTAGTGGGGTCGGGACTTCATGGCAAGCTGAAATCCCCATATCATCCATCAATTGATTACAATTCAAAGCCCCCTAAAAAGCATAGAAAAAACAAATAACAAACAAAGCGAAAGAGATTTGAACTAGCTATCCAAAATCTCCTTTTATTCAACACTTAATAAATCCTTACAATATAGGAAGATGTTTTCATATTTCTCTATACCTTGAAGAGAGAAAGGAAAATATCTACACTCACCCTCAAGTTGAGGTGTAGATATCAAACATTACTAGGTTGGACATCGAATTTTCAAAGTTGGCACTTGCTAGTGACTTTGTAAGAATATTAATTGTTTGAAGATTTGCAAAAGTGTATATGAGATTCATGATTCATTCCTATTTGCTTCTCTTCCATAAAATGACAATCTATTTCTCCGTGTTTTATTTTGTCATGATGAACGGGATTCTTTGTTACACTTATGAGAGCGTTTTAGCATCTTCATAGATTTCTTAGTAATATTCTTAATTGCTCAAGTAGCATGTTGAGCTATATACAATCACATATTTCAAAAGACAACTCTAAATTCAAATTTTGCACTGTTTCTAGCTACTGCTAATTATTTCTTGCTTCGCCAAGTAATCAAGTTCCACCAAATACAAGTAGAGTACTCTTAAGTTGATCTTCAACATGTTGATGCGGCCCAATCAACATCAATAAATACTTCAATGCCTTTATTTGAAGCCATCTTGAAGTACAATCTCTACCCAAGATTTTGCTTTAGGCATTGCAACATTCAATATACAAACCCAAAATGTTCTTATGAGGGATTATTCATAAAACAACTCAGCATACTTACGAAGAAACTGATATATGGTCATGTGCAAGAGAGGTAAATAAGCTTCCCTAGTCTTGGATATTTTCCTTTATCAACAAGAGTGTTTTCTTATAAAAAAAAACAAGAGTGTTTTCTTCTTTTGTTCTCATCTTCGTTATTGGATCCACAGGAGTGTGAACGAGTTTTCAACCAACCATCCATACTTTTAGTAGATCAAAAACATATTTTCTTTGGAAAATGAATATACAATTCCCCAAACGAGCCACTTCCATGACAAGAAAACATTTGAGGTGACCCCAATCTTTGATCTCAAATTCCATAACAAAAAGGGTTTTTAATTTCTTCATCTCTTTTGATCATCTCCCGTGAAATCAATGACATCCAATAATGCCAACCTATGAAAATACAGTCTTTAGTACTCCTGTAAGAGATAGCTACACACTTACTATTCTATGATTATCGTTCAAAAGGGTGTCAACTGATAGAGACCCACACACATTTTAGTATTATTAATTATCTTCCATGAATCCAAGTCATAAAATTCAAATATTTGGAAAACATTTAGTGATGCAATTAAGATCTCTAACACTTCAACTAATGAACAGTAAATTGCAATTTAATTTTGGAAACAAGAGATCAGAGTCAAGGGTTAGCTCCTTTAAAATGATGAAAAAGCCTACACCAATTAATTTTGAGAGAGATTTATCAACAATTCGGATGATAAGATTATCACATCATGAATTTTATTTAAGAAATATGGAAGCATCATCAATCATGTGATTTGATGCACCTAAGTTCACGTCTCCACAATCCATGGAATTGAATGCCAATTGAATATTCGGTGGAGCTATAGCTATATTCTCAAATATCTCTGATGCATTGACGCTGTTAGAGTGCGTTTCATTCCCTCCCTCCCTCCCTCCCTCCCTCCCTCCCTCTATATAATGCAAGAAACATATTAAATACATTTGTTAAGATATGCCATCATATTTGCTACATTTATCATAACTTCGGCAAGTTATAGAGTTGTTGTTCATGCTTACTATTCTTCTTTACAAAAAAATTATGGTTAATGCTCTGTATAACTAAAAGTTGTGAAAGAAATGTTGTTTATTTATACACTTCATTTATGAAATATTTTATAACGAATCCTACTTGTTATAGATTATACTAGTTGAATGGGCCTGTCATAAGTTTTACAACGCAGTCTTCTACTTGAAAGTACAGGTAACAAACCACAATTTTAAGCTCCATAAAATTCTCTCAATAAATTATTTAAGGTGCCTATTATTAAGTACATATGGATGGGCCCAAATCGTGGCATACGCTTATATATTAAAATAGGTGTCCATCCATCATTATTGTTGTGCCTAACTTGAGACTCCTATTTCTCCCCAACAAAATGGTGATCAACTGTAAGATAATATCCTATTGTGTACAACAGACCCCATTGATACACTTGGGGGGTGGGGGGCCCACAGCCTGGAAGGGAGAGCTAATTAGGAAGGTTTCTAATAAAGAGGGAGTTGTTTAGGAAAATTCCTTCTTAAGAAAAATTATTTAGGAAGGTTCCTAATTGAGGAAGGAGTTGTTTAGGAAAGTTTCCTAATTGTGTTAATACTATTTAGGAAGTGTTTAATTATTTATAAAGGTTTCTTAAAATATGTTTAGTTGTTTAGAAAAGTTTTTTAAATCATGTTTAATTGTTTAGGAATGTTTCCTAAATCATGTTTAATTATTTATGAAGGTTTCCTAAATTAAGTTTATGTTGATTAGGAATGTTCTATTTATTTAGAAATGTTACCTAGATTATGTTTATGCAGATTAGGAAGGCTCTAATTGTGTTATTGTGATCTAGGGCTATTTAAGGGGGAGTCTGCCTATGATTTAGGGTATGATATTGCTGAGTTTATGTTCTTAGTATTTGTTGTGAGTTCCTAGCGGCATCTAGGATTTGTGGGAGAGCTGATCTACCTCTGAAATAGTAGATCAATTGTACCTTGCTTTATTATTGAAGAATGAATAAGAAAAGTAGCCCTATCTTGGTGGTCCTATGTTGTTCTTCTCTTTTATTTGTTGTTTTTGCATCCAAGGCGCATCAAATTGGTAATAGAGCGGTGTCCTGGACCAAATATCGCGCTTTCCTCACTAATGTCTGCTGAGTTATTCCTATCTGTTGGCTGAATTTTGCTGTTTGGAGGCCAGATTCGCATCAAAGTTGCCGATTTTAATGCCTTGATCCGAGTATTGATGGCCGGAAGAAGAGTTGAGGTGTTGAAAGAAAAGTTGGAAGGGAAAATAGGGCAACTACGAGCGGATGTTGGATCGATGAATGAGCGTATTACAGCAATATAAGGAAGGTTTGGGAATTTGGAAGATATGATGAAGAAAATAATCGAGATGCAGTCGAAAGCTTCATCGACGATTCCTAGGGCTGAACCAAAGGGCAAGAAAATTCTAGAGGAGATGATGAGAAAGCTCATGGAGATCGATCCAAAAATCCCACCAATGATTCCAATTGCTAACCCTAATCAAGATTTGATTGGGATTCCCTTGGCCTAATCTAAAGGGATAGAGATCAGACAGAAAGAGTTCGGGGAAAAGAGCTCCTTTCATCAAGAGCCACCCCTTAGGGCTCCGAGAAGGGGGGAAATAGGGTTTTCAGATTGGGGGACAACAGGAAGGGAGTTTTATTGTGGACGTGGTGAAGTGGTCAACCACTATGGAAAACTTTTTGGGCAAGGAGAGTGGACGATTAGAGGAGGAGAATGGGCCGAGCCATGGGGATCGGGTCATGTGAAGCGGATGGAAGAAAGGTGGAAGTTCCACCCTCGATACACGAGGGAAACATGGAGGGATCACGATAACCGCTACACTAGAGGAGGAAGACGTTGGGGTGGTGGCGATCCTAGGGTGAAAAAGTTAAAGATGCGAATAATTGAGGAGAAGAAGAGTGAGAGTTTAATAAGTGACACACAAGCTTCTTTTGAGGATAAACAGATTGAAAAGGGAAAGATGTGAATGAAGAGAGCAAAGAAATAAACTTGCAAAGCCAAGCAGATGGTGCTGATCAGGAAATCTACTGCATCAAATTATCTGGAGCAACAAAAATTGGTGAAGGTGAGCCAGAAAATCAAAACCATGCAGTTGTCTTTACCAGAGGGGAGGCTCTTCAGGCAATTGATATGAACCAGGATAACTATTTGGAAAAGGCTTTGAAAATGAGGAATCTTTTGGAGGAAATCAATGAAGATCATGGACTGTGCCCACCAACCATTCTTGGTGTACGTGGGCACATTTTTACAAGAAGTATTTCATATTTGGGATGGTTCATATCAAACAAAGAAAAAGTTTTATGATAATTGGACAAAGGGTTCTGGCTACTCCACTGAATGACTGCTTCCAATACATGCATGCAAATGTATTTGACGAGATTCTTCACTTCATTATAGGTGACATAAGCAAGGTTTCTTGTGGAATCAACCTAAGTGAGGAAATCTCCACAGGATTCAACTCAACATTAAGACAAGTAAATATCACCCACTATGAGTATATTCAGGTTTGGAAGGGTTGTGATGTTGGAATCAACCAAATCTCCCTGTTTGAAGCAAAGGTTGCCTATAGCAATGGAGAACAAATACTTAGCAGAGATATCTATCACTTGGGACACCGATTTGACTTCTTCCGCATGCTTTCTTACTACAAGTCTGTAGGGTTTGATGTCAGCTCAATGATGGTTGTTATCATAGTCCACCTTTTCCTCTATGGCAAGCCTTGCCTGTCATTAAGTGGGCTTGAGTTTGCCATTATGAAGCAGACACTGATGAGAGGAAATAATCCTCTAAAGGCTCCTATGGCATCTGAAAAGGGTAATCATAATTGCATTGGGCGACATAATCATCACGCAACTTCAATGGTACTTAGTGTTCTTTACATTCTTGGAACAAAATCCCATTACTTTGGACAGACAATCCTACATGGCGAAGCAAAATATAGAGCTACTGGACAAGGATTTTTTGGGCAACACGTAAAGTTTGCAGAGAACTACAAGATGTACTCTAGAAGTCAATTTACAAAGGGTCTTGTACTTATGCTGCCGCTAATTGTTTATTAGATCTATGGATCTGCAACTACTGATTCAACAGCCTTTATGCTTCTCGCTGCATCCATGTGGTTCCTTGTTGTCACCTGGTTTTTTGCGCCATTCTTTTAAATCTTTCTGGCTTTGGGTGGAAAAAAATAGTTGATAATCGGGATGACTAGAGCAAGTGGATAAAAAGTGAAGGCATTGACAAAGTTGTTAAACTATTGTAAGATGGTATATTTTCTAGAGTGAAGCATGAGCAAGGATATAGAACTAGATCAAGTGCTACGTGGTTCTCGACAGGAAGCAGATTTTGTTGTTAAAACAGATGATCAGGAGATAGTTCTATTCCTTGCACCTTGACGACAAGGTGCATTTCTGGGGAGGGAGTATTGATATGCTGGGTGGGGGGCAGCCAGGAAGGGGGAGCTAATTAGAAAGGTTCCTAATCAAGAGGGAGTTGTTTAGGAAAGTTCCTAATTAAGAAAAATTATTTAGGAAGGTTCCTAATTAAGGGGGAGTTGTTTAGGAAAATTTCCTAATTGTGTTTATGCTATTTAGGAAGTATTTATTGTTTAGAAAGGTTTCTTAAAATATATTTGATTGTTTAGGAAAATTTTCTAAATCATGTTTAATTGTTTAGGAAGGTTTCCTAAATCATGTTTAATTATTTAGGAAGGTTTCCTAAATTAAGTTTATGTTGATTAGGAATGTTCTATTTATTTAGAAATGTTTCCTAAATTATATTTATGCTAATTAGGAAGGTCCTAATTGTGTTATTGTGTTCTAGGGCTATTTAAGGGGAAGTTTGTCTATGGTTTAGGGTATGATATTGCTGAGTTTATTTTTCTAGCGTTTGTTGTGAGTTCCTAGCGGCGTCTAGGATTTGTGGGAGAGCTAATCTATCTCTCGAATAGTAGATCAATTATATCTTACTTTATTATTGAAGGAATAAGACAATTAGCCCTATCTTGGTGGTCCTATGCTATTCTTCTCTTTTATTTGCTATTTTTGCATCCAAGACGCATCACCTATCCTCTCCCAATCATTTATTAAGTACAAACTTTGACTGCAAACATTTAATAGACAATCACCCAACTGACATTTCTACCGCAACAGAAGCATCAACATGCATAGAAGCAAAGCATCCATCCACTAATTCCTTTTCTACTTCCACATGACCCTTTTTTCCATAAACTTCATATAATAAATCCATTCAAACATAGGTTATCGGATAGCACAGTTAACAGAAGAAGTCATTAGTAATAGCGATTGTACAATGTTCAGAAGTTGCCGTCAATATAAAACTGAACGTCAAACAAAAGTTCAGTATTTATTTCTAAAATAATAAAAGAGTCTTACATCAAAAATATTCTCAAACTCCTCCAAAAGAGTTGTGATGATGGCCTGAGCATTGTTCGCAGCATTTGCAGCAGCCAAAAGCTGAGCAGAAGTACCACAGTTTGAATCAAAGTCATCATCTAGTTCACATTCACCAGCAAGAAGGGGACGTAGCAACAAAGGTGCCATACAAGCAGCAACAGCAGATGGAGTCATCCGATTCTCAGTAGTATGCAAAGCAATGGTGTGCATCATTTTCAAAACCCTGAGCAAAAGTAAAAAGTAATTTTAGATTGTGTCATGAATGGATACGGCCAAAATTGTGAACTAAAGCTGGAAAAATTGTCATTAAATATAAATTAATTTTTAACTAAGGCATTTGTACTTCAACCAAATAACCATTACAGCTGGAAAAAAAATCTATTACAGATGGAAAAATAATGTTTTCACATGCTGATACATCATCAAGTCATCATAATAAAAATTATTTTCCAAAATCAAGAATTAGCTTCCCTACAAAAAAAAGGTATCAAAGCCAAAAATCATCTATAAATCCATTGTCTTAATGATAGAACATGTTTACCTGTGCAACTCAAGTCCTTAGCATATTTGTGATCACCCAAGTCTAACCTAAAGAAGATTTATGGGGTCAACAAGTATAACATATTTTAGATATGAAATGATTGTAATAAGAGGTGTGATATATATTAGGATTGTAATTTACTTCATGTCTATTTAATATTTTCTAAACAATTTAGTTAAATTTTTTAATATTTATGAGTACATTGAAATCATAAAATTTAAATTCTATTTTAAATATTATTTCAATAAGTATTTTGAGTATTTTAAAAATAAAAAAAATTTAATTAATTTTGAGACAACTTGAAATAAAAACGAGCTAGCTTTGATACAGTTCATTTCGAGCTGGCTCGTAACCGAATATGATGATCAAAGATTTGATTTCGACCCACTTAAATTTCATTCGATCAGATTTCATGCCATACATGGCTCTCAGCTCAAAACTGAATTGTTCTCAATCCTATTATTATCTCGGTTGAGTTAGCTTTGTTAAATTTAAATATAGTAAGGAAAATACTCGCATATTTTTCTATTTATGATGGAGTTAAGCATTGAATGTTGAAAATGGAAACCAAGCAAGCATACAGGAAAATTACCAAGTAATAGAAACAAATAAAAAAATTATTTTTATACGCGCGTGGGTATATATATATCAAATAAAATCACTTATAAAATATTGTATTATTCACTAAAAAATTATTTCTCCCAAATATGTGGCATATTTACTTAGTTTAAAAAAATATGAAAATTAATTTGGTTTACATGCATTTGTAAATCATTATGGGTCTCTATGAATAGGTAGCAAGTCGTCATTATAACTTGCACATGCTCAGTTATAACTAAGAATTCTAAGTATGATACAAAATTATTATCAACTCTCCACAAAGAATTGTGTTTCTCCACAAACCCATAATAAGACTACACAAACCTTTGCACATGATCTAGTACGAGCTGAGTTTTTGGCCAAAAATTTTAATTATTTATGGGATTTGCAAACACCTTTCCAGGCCTCTATTAAGTATATAGGATACCCACAATGTTAAACATGAAAATTTTTAATTAGCAGAATCAATCTGTGTGGGCTCCGAAAATTCGGCCCCGGCCTCCGCCCGCTTTTTGCTTTCTTCGGGGGGAGTTTTAACGAACTAAGTTCCGGGGTAAATTTTGGAAGGCAGATGAGATAGTAGATAAGACACTACCCAGAGATTTCGCCCTCATTTTGCGAGGACTTTATGATCTGAGTTCTGGTTTCCTATAGGCGCAAGCCCCTATAGTTAATTACCCCTCCCGGTAACGAGAGAGAACTTTCGATTAAGGCTAGTCGTCAATCAGATAAGTAAGGATACGTGTATCTGGCATATAGTAGCAGCATGAGTTGGGAATTTGAGGATTTCAGAATTTAGAAGATTGGAAGATTTGGAGATTTGAAGATTTGATATTTAAAACAGAAATTTTTACCACCTTGCACTTAAAGCGGATGGTGGGGGAATGGATGATAGACCCGATCAAGATCCCATGGTTCCGTCATCCCGGGCCATCGTGGTCCCTGGTCTACTTAGTCAGAGGAGGTAGTCGACCCAACCTGACAGAAGGATCCTTGTCGGCAGCCATGGGTTGCTTCGTCCAAGGGAACCTTGTAGACCTGGTGTGAATATTTGTCTAAGAGGACAAATTTGAATCCACCTTAGCTAACAGAGGGCTTTGTGCCCTATCGATCATATCCTATTGATTCATATCTCAAGGATTTGATGCCATTGGAGAGCATACGGGCTCTGGCCATAACCATAATATAATGGTGCCATTTGGCGGCGACCAACTGGTTCAGAGGGCCCCGAGTCATAACCGTTTATCCTGCAGTGCCATTTGGCGGCGAAACTGCCGGTTAGAGGACTCGTACCACGTCCTTGCTGGCAGGAGATAGTTTGAGAATGGATCCTAGTGATATTTTCGACCAGGCATTAGCTCTTTGTGAGCTGAAGTATTATTCAATTTATCTACCTCGGCAAACTGTTGCGGAGGGTGGATGGATTTGCTTTATGTGATTGATGATTGGATTTCAGTTTTAAATATTTTTTTTTGGGATTTTGATGATTTTTGGATTTTTTTTTTTTGGATTTTGGAGTATTTGGGTGGTATTTTGAAATATTTAAAATGGACCCCTCCGGTTGATATTTTCATTCAACACGGCCATCATCAGGGTAACTTTAGGGTCCTTTGTATTTATGGGTTGAACCTTGTCGACTCTATCGGGCTGTCGATAGAGGATCGGGTTTCATAGACTTTGAACCTTTGTTAGTGAATTCTCTTGATTATAGGCCTTGAAGGCCTAATATGAACTATAAAATAAATATCTCGGTCGGCCTCGCGACCGCATATTTATTTGATAGTTCGAACCGTGTCAACTCCTATCTACCCGTATAGGAGGATCGGGCTCGAACTGGAATTCACTCATTGATCCGCGCAGCATCCCTAGACGTCACGTGTGTACCAATAACATGCTCGTCGGGGCCCATGCGGGTGTTTGGGGACATTTTATAATTATTTATTGAACCTTGTCTACTCCTATCTGCTTGCATAGAAGGATCGAGTTCAAATTTATTAACCCGCGCAGCATCCCTAGGCGTCACGTGTGTACCAATAACACGCTCGCCGGGGCCCATGCGGGTGTTTGGGGGCATTTTATAATTATTTATTGAACCTTGTCTACTCCTATCTGCTTGCATAGGAGGATCGGGTTCAAATTTATTAACCCGCGCAGCATCCCTAGGCGTCACGTGTACCAATAACACGCTCGTCGGGGCCCATGTGGGTGTTTTAGTTGTATTTACCCCTTTTGTGTTCCTATGTGTATACAAATTAAGGTGCACGTGCGGGGATACTTTAGACATTTAACGCTGCTCAGTTATGTAGGAAGACCCTCGTTTGAATGCAACATTCAATTTGGAAGCTCGTAGACGCCTTCTGTCTGCTTGTACGAGTGTTACAGATCCGGTGGCGTTAGCTTGTGGACGCCTTCTGTCTGCTTGTACGAAGGTTGCAGATCCGGTGGCGTGGCGTTGTAGCTTGTGGACGCCTTCTGTCTGCTTGTGCGAAGGTTGCAGATCCGGTGGCGTGGCGTTATAGCTTATGGACGCCATCTGTCTGCTTGTACGAAGGTTGCAGATCCGGTGGCGTGACGTTGTAGCTTATGGACGCCTTCTGTCTGCTTGTAAGAATATTGCAGATCCGGTGGCGTGGCATCGTACGATCTCCACAACCGTTGCTGGTAGGCGGGTAGATGTTTTCATTCATAGATTGGAATTAACTTCAGGATACTGCATTTACTGAAGTCTTTCTGTGTCTACCCACAGATGATATGTGGTGCATACATTTGTATTTGTGGAGAACTCATATATATTGCAGATCTTTTGCTCTTGATTACATGCAGATCAGTATGTCTGTTTGCATCCTGATGTTGATTTTTGACTGGGTTATATTCATCACTAATTTCTCCATGCATACTAGCTAGAGATTTCCTATGCTCATAGCACATCAATCTTCAAGGCTGGTAAGAGACTGTAGTCTTTCATTTGCCTGACATTACATTATTGCAAGTGGTAGAGAAGTTGCTACATTTACTGTGCACGTCTTTTAGTGTTTGTGGGGACTATCGTATGTATCCACAAGACATCTGATGTCAGTTGTAGGGTATTTCAACATTCTTTTGCTTGACTTGTGCAAATCCCATACATCAGAATCAAGTGACGTTGGTTGCATCTTGCTTTGATCTTTTGATATGCCTTTCATCAACAATTCATCATGCGCTAAATCCTTTTGTTGATTGTAAGTGTCGACGTGGATCACCTACCACTTCTTGTACATCCATTAGTATTTTCTCGGATGCATCTATAGGAGATGTTGTTTCTTGCGCATAAGTTTATGCTCAACTGTAAGCTCCTCATATACGTCGATTGTTGTCATATTCATTTCACATCCTCATAGTCTTCACAATCCTCTCGAGCTGCCAAATTGTACTAGATTTTGTTGAAGGAATGAGTTTAGCATATTAACTTGTAGGTTCTTTGTGATTTGCTTATTTTTGTAGTATTGCTGACCGTATGAGTGTCCTAATATTCATTACATATTGCACTGAATATGTTGGCAAAAGATCTTGTTGTTTATGAGCGGATTGTATTTGCAAGTTTCTTCATCATCTCTAAGAGTGGCCCTACTCACTAGGAGCTTGTTTCATTAACACCATTAAGCTCCTTTTCATGAACTTATGGACCCACTGACGTAGACACTTTGGGTAGACATTACAAGCATCATGTTACTCATGTGTTGATTGAAGGTTCTTTGTAGTAGCAATAAACATATTGTCATACTGTAAATCCTCTTGTTCATGAGTTCTACACATGTTCATTCACATCTTAACTGAGATGACAACTTCTCAACATTTCATTGATAGTATTATGTTATTGTGAAAATGAAATTCTTTACTACTCGTTTGTTTCAATTATACTCAAACTCAAGTTGAGTTCAAGCTTAAATTAAGCTCAAGTTCATGTCCAAAATGGATCTTTCTCATTCGCTCAAGTCCCATGTGTCCTTGCAAGCTCAAGTTCCACTTGATGTTATACAGTTTGAGTTCAAATCAGACTCTTAGTCCAAGCTTGAGTCCAAGTTCAACGCATTAGTCCACAATGCAAGTCCAAGTTCTTGTTCAAAGTCTTCTGAGGTCCAACTCAAGTTCAGGTTCATTTATGTTTGGTTCAACCCAGGTCCTTGTCATATGAATTAAGTTCAAGCTCAATCTGGGTCCTCTTTCCATTGTCCAATGCTTAAGTCATTTGGGTTCGAACTTTCATTCAAATTCACTTAAGTTCAACTTGAGTTCTCAATTCAGTTCAAGTTTATGTTGAAATTAGGTTCATTTGAGTTCATTCAAGTTCAAAGCACAAGTTCTGGTCCTCTTCCTTTGAGCTCAAATAGGTCCAAGTACAGTCATATGATCACCCGAAATTTCGGCAGCATTCCGACATCTCCCCCGTTCAGGGGAAATAACGGAAAACTGGGCCTTTCCCACCACGCTTAAGAAAGCGTGTATGATAGATGCCCTCTTTCGAGGACACCGCGGCCGTGTAAAGTCTTCAATCCCCCACCACGCTTAAGAAAGCGTGTATGGGTCTTCGACGTACCTGAAAAAGAAAAGCATTTGTTTCCCCATAGGTACAGAGCCGCATACGGGTACTTAAAATTGTCCCCACCACGCTAAGAAAAGCGTGTATAGGGCCTACCCACCTCGCCGTAGGTGTCGCACCGGGTTCCCTTCCCACCACGCTTAAGAAAGCGTGTATAGGCGGTTTGCCGGCTCGACACGAACGCCGAGGATAGGATTTTGAGGTGATTACCCGCCTCGTTGTAGGCGCCACACCGGGGTCCCATCCCACCACGCTTATGAAAGCGTGTATAGGCGGTTTTCCGGTCCGCCGTGAACTTCGAGAGCGAGAATCTGAGTTAGAAAATTATACCTTTGCAAGCGTCGAGGTTGGCACGTGGATCGAGGCAAGAGAGTGCCTTGCACTTGCATTTCTTTTTTCTTTCTTTTTTATTATAATGAATTAATGATAAATGATTATAAATTTAAAAATAATTAATTATAATTAAAATAATTAATCATAAAATTATAATTGATGATAATTAATTTTAAATCAAAATAATTAATTATAATTAATTTTAATAAATTATAGTTAATTATTAACGATAATAATTAACCATAATAATAATAAATTAATTATAATTTATTTTAATTAAAATTAATTATTATTAATGATAATTAGATATGATTAAAATATTTAATTATTATTAATCATAATTAAATATAATTAGGTATTATTAAAAGAGATTAATTTCAATAATCATGTTTAACTAACATGATTTAAACAGGATTTTGCCTTAATCCCTCAATTTCCTTCTCTGTTCTGCTCCAAGAGACTATTCAGCAATAGGATTTATAGGATTTGAGCAGGCCCCGCAATTCTCACGGCGAAATAATCCTCTGTTTCCCTTATTTTACCGTAAATCATAGACTTACTAATCCTATAGTGCGACGGATTTACGGGATTTGGACGAAGAGGCGCTCGAAAAGGAGAAAGTTACCTTCTGAGCAAGTGAGCTTCCTTCCTCACTTCCGATCAAACAGGAGGGAGCGTCGTCGAAAGGGCGAAGTCGACCAGCCATGAAGAGCCGAAGAAGCGCGGGAAAGGGAGAAATTTACCTTCTCAGTCTGCGAGCTCCCTTCGTTGCTTCCGCCCCAAAATGTCGTAACTTCCGATCCGCTGGAAGGGAAAGTCGGAGCGAAGTCGGGCAGAGACGAAGGAGGCGAAGAGGTCAGGGCTTCTCTCTCTCTCTCTCTCTCTCTCTCTCTGGTCTGAAGGAATCGGATGGCTTGCAGTTTGCAGAGGAGGCGTCGGACTGCAGGTGGTCGTGGGTGAGGATATCGGAAGCTGGGAGGGGTTTGGCTTAGAGATCGGAAGTAGCGACAGGGTAGGAGGAAGAGGTTTGCTGGGAGTGTCGAAGATGAGAGCCGAAGTCTTCGTTTGGCTCGGTATTTAAAGGCGCGAATGGCGCGATCGACGAGCTGCTTTGCGAGAAATCCGGGAAGCGATCGCTTCAGCGCCGAATTCAGCAGGATATTCGGGTTCGACAGTCCGAGGTGTACAAAGTTTCGGCTGGATTTATGGGATTTGCAGGAATTTCGATGGTGCCGAGGTATCTGAGCGGGATTTCCGCCAGATTTGTGGGATCTGGCAGAGCCAGGTATGCCACTTTTTTTTATTTTCCTTGGCTGTATAGTGTAGGTCAACAATCTGTTACAAGAGTAATTAGGGGCATTAACATACAAGAGGGATTGGAGCTAGTAAATGTGAGAATCTCCATGTTTTGAAATTCTAAAGGTCAATATAATTTGAATCTAAAAGCTATTATATAAATATATTACATAAAAGGTGGGTAAAGGCTAATGCAATTATTGAAAAACCCTAAGAGCTATTTCTCCAACCCTAGCCACCAAGCATCCTCTCCAAAAATCTTATTTTCAAAAGCCCTTGTGTGAGAGAAAAAAGATGAGAGAAAAATCAAATCTTGCTAATTTTTTAAAAGCCATCTTCAACATTTTGTCATAATATTCACACGCCCATAGATCTGCAAGTAATTTTGCTCTCAAGCGTATTTTATTTTGTTATGCTAATTATTTTGTTTGTTTTGCTAAGTTATTGTTAAAGAAAAACTTTGAGGTGGTATCTTTACCCATAATCGAAGAGTAAGATAAGATTCTCCAAAAAGAAGTGAGAGTTCGTGTAATACTTTTCCGCCTCCATTGAGCGAAAGAGGTGTTGTTGTGGCTTCTTTGCAGATGACGATTGCACCTAGGCATAGAAGAAGGCCTTAAGGCCAAAACAAGTAAAAATCATTTGTATCTTTAGTTTACTTCTTCTATCGTGGTTGGTTGGTTACATTTCATCAAGTATTTAATTCTTGCAAGTTCTCACGATAATAGATCTAAATTGAATTTTTAAAATAAATTTATTGATTAATTTTTGTTTAAAGGTATCAAAATTTTGCTTGAGACTCAATTCACCCCTCTTATTGAGTCATGTCTAACCGATTAATACTTTGAATCATGCAATATTAATCTACACAAGCACAAAAAGTACTTCCTTTTTACATAAACTTGCACTTTCTTTCATTAAATTTCAATTTCAAATATGAAGTTTCCCCTTTCGCATGAAATATTAAAGCATATGACATGTCAATCTTTAAAAGATAAAGCTATTTAAATAAAAAAATGATTACATAAATATTAATATATTAACTTTATAATCATAAAATATTGAAGTCACCTTAGCAATAATATTTTAAATTCTACAATGTTCGTAAACAATTGTGACACCTAAAGGGGAAATTAATTCTTTATCCTCAATGTAGTCAATAATTGGATCAAAAAGTTTTTGCTTTTTCCCCCACTATCCTCATCTTTAGTGGTGTAATGATTTTTTTTTAAAATACCTACAAATAATATAAGATGTGGTGCAAAGTTTTTTGTTTCACATATGACTTTGCAAAATAATTAAATTTTCATTTTTCAATATAATTTTTTTTATTTTTTTATTACAAAATTTTAATTTTAATTATAAATGCTCCAAAACTAGTGATCTATGTCTTTTGTCCTTCTCCTCTATAAAGCTAACTTCACCAACACTTTCTATCAAATTACATGTACTAGAACTATTGCTAGGCTGATGTTAGGAATGGGTGGACATTTCACCAAGGAGAAATTATTTCATTCAAGTTAATGATATGAAGAACTAAAGACAATAGAGGACAAAAGAGTTGTTTCATTCAAGTTTATCAAATTTTCTATATAAATATTATCATTCAAACAAAATGCAAACTAAGCCAAAATTCCAAAATAGAACTGAGAAAACACTATGCAAGGAAACTATAATCATAACAATCTATCATTTAAAACAAACAACAACCCACTCAATAAGGCTAGCAATCATACTTCCCACAATGTATCTCAATCTCAAGCTATCAAATATTCAAACAACAAATGTATGATGTATCTCAAAAATCTAATCATTAATTCAAACAAATACGACCTACTAGGGTTTGCCAGCTCCACGAGGAGAAGAATAAATTATACAAATTAGGGGTGTCAAAATCTGACATGACCCGAAACCCGACACGAAAAATTCCGGGTTCGGGTCAACCCGTTTGCCATACGGGTCGGGTTCGGGTTCGAGATTTCAACCTGTTTATAAATCGGTTCGGGTTCGACTTGACCCGACAACCCGAAATCAACCCGGCAACCCGAAAATTTGACCCGCTTCACTGCTCGAGTCATCCCCACCGGCTAGACCCGCTTCGCAGTTGGCGCTTGCCACGCCCTACACCCTGCCGACCTGCCCTACACCTGTGAAAACCAAGCAAACTTCCTCTATCTGAAGAAAACCAAGCAAACTTCCCCAACTTTGATTTGACAAAGGAGAACCATTAATGAGCAGACGTAGTTTCGAACCACTTGGGATGAGCAGACGTAGTTCCGAACCACTTGGGAATCGCCAGCTCAAGCAGATATTGTGGGAGAATAAAGGAATCAAGCAGATCGAGAAGATAGGAGTTCGAATCTAGGCCGAAGCTCCTCGGAATCCGACTGGCGGCCTAGAAAGAGAATGAGAGGGAGGCAGATAGAGATAGAAAGGGACCTTATCTTGAGCGATGACGTCAAGCCGTCGGTGATCGGAGTTCACGCCATTGAAAACAAGAGGACAATAACACAGTGGAGGCGGCGAGGCCAAGACGGACGCCCATACATTAGCTTCGCCCCGGACGGAGATGGAGTCGACGGACGCCCTAACTTGGGTTCACATTTTACAAGCGGGTTACATGTCGGGTCAGGTCAACCCGGTAACACGCACAGGTCGTGTTTGGGTTGGAAATCCTGACCCGTTTGTAAAATTGGGTCGGGTTCGGGTTGACCCATTTAGACCCAGGTCAACTCGGGTTCGACCCGAACCCGGCCCGTCGACCCGTTTTGACACCCTTAATATAAATAAGAGATGAATAATCCTTATATACAATGCCAACAATGAACGGAGAAGTATCAAAGAGTTGAAGGTAAAAGTGTGGGTTTAGCACTTCATAGACTTAGAAAGACAGGCAAAACCACAAGAAAAACATGAGTGGGGGATAGGTACTACTAGCTCTTTGGCCTTTTGAATATTAATATGGCACTAGGGTTGAGAGTTTTAATTTGAGCCATATAAATTTAATCATGAGGCTCAAATAAAAATAAATTTGAGGATTTAAGATTTTGAACCTGGCCCTCCTAAAAATCACAAAACTCCTAAAAATAAATTTAAGGATTTAAGACTTTTGCAAATCACAAAACTCAAACCAAAGCAAACTCATTGAAGTTCAGCTCTAACCTATTCATATTGTTTCTTAAGTTGCCTTAAATTCTCCATTCTAATACAAAATAAACTGTCCAATAAATTTCTTTACTAACTACATTGCAAATATACTCTATCTATTAAAATTGCCTCTTAATTCTAAGGTAGTGCCCCTCAAGGCCTAGGCCAATAGAACCAAATTTTATTTATTTCAGGTATTTAATGGACAATGTTACTCCGATCCAAAGCTGCTGAGCATATGGATATTCCCTCATTAAAATTTTGGCATCTATAATAGAATATTGCAATGGAAAACTTCATAATCAGTTGCAAACATCCAACATTTTTTAAGGGTAAAAAGAAAATATTTTAGGCCTTTAAGAGTGAATAATTATGGCTACATTGATATCTTTATGTGTGCTGAACAAAAAATTATACAGATTATCGATAAAATAAATGAAAAGTTGAAGCTAAAACATTACAAATTAAAGTCTTAGAAGACCTTACAAAGAATAAGAACGTCATACCAAGGAAAAACTGAATAGGAAGTACCTCTGCAGTAGCTTACGATTTGGCTCTGGAAATGTATTCAATATTGCAGAACGCATTTCTTTCAAACGGTCTTCTCTAAGTTCAAATCCTAGTTAATTAAAAAAAACAAGGCGTCACAAAATCGTTCAACATCAACATGCATAAAGACAAAATGACCATGGAAGGGAAATATTTTAAGATAATCATTGATTCTTTTTACGATGTTACTTCCTGTGATTCTAAGAAAGAACAAATAACATACTAAAATTGAGAAGGAAAACAGCAGGCCGCTTCTAGGTTTATTCATCGTGTGGTTGATTCAGTACAATTTAATAAATAGACCATAGAAACTCTAGAGAACTTGCATCACTTTCTCTAAGGAATTTACAGAAAAATCAATTACAATAACAAACATGCCATCAGGACAAGAAAGAAATGCAACAGCAAAACTTACATAAGGAGAACAAAAACCCTCCACAAAATGGCAACACGATAATGTTGCAAGGAAACAGTTGAAATAAAATTAATGGCATAATAAGCTGCCATCCGCATTCTCAGTGCTTTATAAAGCAATGTAACTAACAGAAACAACTGATTAGTAAATAAATACAAATTTATGGTTATTTAAGCATGTCGGGTCCTATCACAAAGGATTATTAGTATTATTGGTTGGATTCTAACTACTTGTGGGGGCTGTCCTAGTTAAACCGTAATAACATAAAGTTTGGATGATCCTATAGCTTGGAAATTGAAATATTTCATGATCATGATGATGCAACCCAAAGAACTTTTGAGGATTTCTGCTGATTAACTACCGTTAGGGTTGTTCCATGAAGACTTTTATTATTAGTTCGCATTTCAAGACAAGTAATCATTGTAATAACTCCAGCAAGTTCAAAATGGATGATTGATTCACAAACCTGCATTTGATGAATGCAAAACTGAATCGCGGCCATTGTAGCGCACACATGGAGCTGAGGAGACTGAACTATTTTCTATAAAACCTTAATTGTGCCTTTGTCATTAGTCTGTGCTTTTAGAATAGTTGGTTGTGCTGAGTAGCCCTAAACCACCCTCTTCTTTCCTCTTTCGATTCCCCAAAAAATCCATTGTTTTGATTCCTATTTTGAATTTAATGTGATACTAACGTGAAAATTTCCCACTGTACAATAGATTGATGGTATGACCCCATTGATCTTTTGTTATTTAATTTTAAGGTCAAGGCATTTACTGACTCTTTCCATCATCTACTTCTAGCAGACCATATGAAATCCCTTCAACCTAGTTAGTCTCTCTCCAGTTCAACAAATTGGCTTTTTAAGTCTTGAGCCAACTTGAAACTTACGATGCACCGACACTTCTCCTCAAAGAGACGTGCAGTGTCCGACACATATCCGACACGACAGGCATCTGACACTCCTTCGACACTCCTCCGGCACGTGTTGGACACACCAAAAATGTGTCCGATTAAAAAAATATTAAATACAAATTGGACACGCGTGTCCGACACACGTATCTTAAATTGATGCTCTATGCTAGCAAAGTCTGACGCCGTCTTGTATGGGAAGAACAAGGATTTTAAATGAAACTAAAAATCCTAGATGAGAAACGCTCATAGCATCCCTCAATAGCATGCCAATCTAATAATGAGTTCTCATAAAAAAATTTCACTTCAACCAGACGTTTTTGAAGATTTGTTCAAGAATAGCCTGATAATGCAAATATTACGGCATGCCATCAGGGAAATCTTGGTCTGCCTAGTCGATATCCTCAACCCATTAGAAATGTCCTTAGGACTTCATGATCATCATCATCTTAGGTAAGAGTAAGTCAAGGATTTTAGTGCTTATAGGAACCACATTGGCCCCTAGAGATCATAAGAACTACAAGGGCTGAGATCACTATGACCTTAAGTACCACAGAGACCTAACAAACAAATTAGGTTGTAAGAGGATCTAAAATATGGAGATAATCCTAAAATTTATTTCCCTAGTGATGATCATGCAGATCATCATAATAAGTATCATGCTGGAAACCATGAAGGTCATCAGGTATCGTGATTTTAAAAAATGTTACTATACTAGCACATATTTTTCTTATGTTAACTTCCAATGAGAAATTTCATAATTATTCTAGTTAAACTTTAAAACAATCTATAGGGCTTAAAAGTTTGATGTTGTTAAACCTCATTGTCAATATTTTGCTTTAAGACAGCTTATAGTTACTGAATTTTCTAGGAATGCATTTTGTACTTGTATTCTTGTTGAATTTGAATGGATAACATACTAATTTTGAAATGAAAATTATCATAAAAAATCAAAAATATGTAGCTATATTGCAAACCCTCCAAAAATTTTAAATTTTCAAACTATTTTGTTATTAGAAATATATCAAAAAATTAATAACATAGAAGAAAAATTATTAAATATTGAAAATAAACAGATTGGCATAGTGAAACAATCAGATTTAAAAGAATTAGCCGGTAGCATAAAAAATGGTAAAGAAATAATACCATATCTTCCTAGATTTAGTTATAAGAAATGGTAAATAAAGAACACTACAATTATTTAAAACAAAATCCCCTAGTTATGATAGAAAAATATCAGAAATAGTTGATATAGAAACTCAATTAGAGGATTTAATAATGGAAAACTAAACCTTATTAATACAAAGAAAATATTTGATACTTCTTTAATATCAAAATCAAATATTATTCACATAATTGTATCGAAAATGATCATAGCTTTACCCTTAGGGGCTGTTTGGTATCGAATTTATCGTAGGATTTAAGTCGGATTTACGCTAAATCTAGCCAAACGGTTTTACAGCGCGTGTTAAATCCCGGGATTCAATAAATCCCGGATTTATGGCTTAAATCCCAGATTTATGGCTTAAATCCCAGATTTACTAAATCCCTCGGTTCGTTGGATTTAACGGGATTTAAAGAGTGGCGAAAGACTTACCAGCGGTGCCCGTGTCGCCGAAGCTCAACAGTCGCCGAAGAAGCGCGCGAAAGGGAGAACCTCATGGCCAGCAAGCTCCCGTTGTTGCTTCCGATCAAAATGTCGTAACTTCCGACCCGACAGGAAGGGAAAGTCGTCGAAGGAGCGAAGTGGAATAGCCACGAAGAAGCCGAAGTAGCGACGCGCGCAATCTCTACACCTCCTGCGAAGCAACGAAGCCAAACAACAACGACGAAAAGAAAAGATGAAAGGCAAACCCTAGACGCCTCAAAGTTATTATTGATTAACTTAATTAATATAATTTAAACAAATAATAATTAAGTTAATTAATTAAATAATTAATAGTATAATTAGTGCATAAATTAATTATCTAATTTAACTTAATTGACTAATTAATAATATAATTTGTAATTAAACATTAATATAATTAGCTTATTTAATACTTCATCTGTCATTTTGGTCAATTTAAGTTTGTAATTTGCTTTTTATTGAATTTTCGGTCATTTTATATGAACTAAAATTGGTTATATTATGTTTTATGCAATGATCTTGATTTTATAAATATCTCCTTTAAATTTAAATCCCTAACCGCCATAAATCCTGATATATGTTACCAAACAGTTTCTCAGGATTTAACAAGATTTAATATTTGGCATATCAAACAGTTTTCAGGATTTAACACATTTCGAATTTACTAAATCTGGATTTACAGGATTTATTAAATCCCACTAAAGTTAAATCCCACTTGTTGCCAAACAGCCCCTTAATAGTCAAATCAGATTGGGACAATATAAAAACAATAAAAATGGCCCAAATTCATATAGGCTTAGTAATTATAGGAATAAAAGGATTGCATAGAAAAAATTTAGAAACAAAAAATATTAGTCATCTTATTTGATAATAGATCGAATGATTTATCAAAATCAATCATCAGATCATCTGAAATAGATATGAATGATAATGGACAATAAATTATAAGTCATATGACACAAACACTTCATCACAACTCGTAGGTAATAATACTTTATATTTTCATAAATGTTTAATGAATAGTCAAATTCAATTTTATTTATCATATGACCTATTAACTGAAAAATATGTTCTCCCTAAAATTTTAGTTCATGACGCAATAAAACTTAAATTTATTTTAGGACTTGATTTTATGCTATCTTTAGACAGTCAGCTTAACATCACCAAAAACTTTATAATAAGTTAGCTGTAATAAGCTACCACTATCAATTAATGCTTGTACATCAATTTCTTGTTTATCTTCTAAAATTATTTTGGCAGATACAGATTAATTTATTAATATTTGTAATTTCTTCATCAGAAGTTTGGATGTCATCTAAGTCACGGTTATTTGTAACCTGCTGTTCTATATTGCTATATTTCATGAGCTTCTTTTCTAGTTTTTCTAATTTTTTCTTAGCTATATATTTTTGAATGATTTCATCTTCTGATTTCATTTCTTTGTGTCTATCTTTTTCTTCCAAGTTTTCAATTCTTAGAAATAGTCGATCAAGAGATATTGAAATCTTTTCTAATTCTAACTCAATTTTTTCAAATCTCTTTTCATCGGTCTCTTTTGCTTTTCGTATTACTTCTTTGTGTTCTATGTCATAATATTGTTTTGCACAAAGCTGACATATTTCTATCAAACATAGTTGGCATCTGTACCTATGATTAATATCTGAATAATATTTGCAATATAAACATACTCTATTCATACTACCCTTTCCTAATTCAAAGAGATGATCACATGTATTTTCTGACATATTTATAGCATTGTATTCCATCGTTCTACTGCTTCAATTAACCCATTTATTGCTATTTCTGATGTGTCGAAATATTGATCTGAATAATGATCAGTTATACTATAAATTGTGCCTTTAGATTCATTTGACAATATGCTTACTACATCATCTTCTAAATCTTGAATCAATAATGATCTATTCTTATTTGCATATCTTTTATCACATCTATTTGCTAAGTGGTATGGTGATCCACATATGTAACAATGACATTTTCTTGTGCTAGGTTTTTTCACATTTTTATCTTTTCTAGGAAATTTCCTTTTAGATTTCCTATGTATTTTTCTTTTTCGATTCTTTTCTGGGAAAAATTGTGATGTGTAAATATTTTTACAAAATACATAAGATTGTTTTTTAACTTGTTTTTGTATTTTGTATTTTGTATTTTTTACATTTTTCTTGTAATTGCCAAAATGTGAATACTATTCGTGGTCCGATTCCTAAATTTTTTGTTATTTCATTATTAGGATATGCTGCTCTCCATTTATCATGGATTTCTTTTCCTAATTCGCCTGGTAATTTAATCAAAAATCTTTCTGATATTTCTGAATCAAAATATTTTCCGGCCCTACTGGCATATGCTACATATAGTTTACAGAAACTATCTATGTTTTACCAATTATCTATACTTAATTGTTCTAAGTTTCTATATGCTTGATCTTGAATAGTTGTATTTTGTCGACTTGGATCAAATCCTAGAATTAAAGTTCTTATGAATTTTGTAAAGTTATAAGGATTGTCTCCTAATTGCCTTAAAGTTTCTATTTCTCCTGCTTTTTTATCTTTGGCTTCATTATATATATTTGCAGCTGTTTCTCCTAATAATGTTTCTAAAAATGCAAACATATCTCCTATTCCTTGTTTATCACTATTTACCCATGCTCTTACAGCATCAAATTCCCATTTGCTAATTACAGATTCACATATTTGTGGATTATTTAAATTTATTGTTAAAATTGCTCCATTACGATGGGTTGGGATTAAATTTAGACCTCCATAAAAAAGTTAACCAGCAATTGGCGAACACTTAGAATAGGTTTAGTAAAAATGGTCTATCTTCGGATAACCAAATTAGGAAATAGATCCTTCGGGATCACCTTATTTATTTAACTCTCTTTCTTGCAGGAAATGGCTTACTGAAGGAAATGCTGCTGCCATCCCACCAAAAAATCCTATCCCACCACAAAATCCAAACCTAGTCCATTTTGGCCATCTTGCTTTACCAAAACGCCAAGGCACAAATCTCCACTTTCGACCTACAGTACCACTTTCAAAACCGCTTAATCATTTTCAAATTACCCTTTTAGATAATCTTTGGTGCAACAAATCAGATACCAAAGCCATGATAAATACCCTTAATTGCCTAACGATCTACTTTTCAGGTATTAATGATCAAATTGAATTTCTAAGCAAAGAAATTCAACAATTAAAAACTGAACAGGCATAGGGACAAGTTTCTCTTGTATCAAACACACCTGTAAATCTAAAAAAGGTAGTAGTAATAGCCAATCAAGAGGTAAAAATTCAATCTCTTGAGCTAAAACTACAACAAGAAAAAGAAAAATATTTAATCCTCCAGAAAAAATATGAAGTAAGAAGAACAATGAATATTTTTCTGACATAATCTTAGAAATCTCGGAAAAAAATATGCTCAAACAATTACAATATATTTATCTTCCAGAATTACAAGATGATGTCAAGAATAAAATCTTTAAAACCATTCAACATGATAAAAAGAAAGAAATGAATCAATGTTTTAAAGAAATTATTCTCTTTTATATAACAAATAATAGTTGATGTAAGCAAGCCATACCCATAGTTTGGGCATTTAATAGTGGGTTGCATTTCATCTAATGGGCTTGGCCCATTAGCTGTCGGCTGCTTGGTGTTTCGAGTGTTGTAGCTGATTGGGAATTAGCCTTTTGTTTTGTGCCTGATGGGATCCTGGCCGAGGGCCTCCTGGCTGTTCCGCTCCCCTGGCTGTTCGGTTCAGCCGTGCCTTTTTGCTTGGGATTCCTCCTTGGTTGTTCGGCTTCTGCTGTGCCTTTTTCCTAAGGGTTTTCCTGTTTTGGTTGGCTGTTTGGGCGACTGTTTGGGTGTCTTTGAGGCTCCTTTTTCCCTATTTATAGGGACTATTTTGTAGTGTTAGAAAGAGAGAGATAAGTGATAACTTTTGGAATGTAAAACCTACGGGTTTTTTTCTAGCTTGCGAGCTAGCCGCCTTCCCCTTCCCCTCTAAAATTTCATCTAGGTCTCCTATCTATTTCTTCTCTCCACAAGTTACCACTCCATTGTATCCTTCTTCTCAAAATTACTATAAGATATATGGTGTTTTTATGTCTTATTAGTTTTAGTTTTTTTTTTAATTTTTGATTGCACCAATAGCATATATAATCTCTCATATGCTACTAAATATTTAGAAATACAGAGAGATTATTCATATGAATTCTGTGCTAAGGGTTTTCATATGATCTTCCTCTCACTACACTTAGCAAAAGTTAGAAATTTTCTACAATGGACGGTACAATAGCTACTGGACTATGGACTCCTTACAAAATCAATCATCAGTAGAGATAAAAATTTATCAAAACAAATTAACAGTTTCCATCATCCAGAAATCCAATGTATTCTTGGACATCATTTTGAAGATCCAACAATTCATTCTGTTACACTCATTATTAAATCTGTTGGACCTTATTATGAAGATTTAATGGACAATGCTAAACACATTATTGAAGTATTCAAAACACCAAGATACTTCAAAGCAGAACAAAAAGATGAAGATCAACATGACTTTATAGACCCTGAAAATTCGGAACAAATGTTGGAACATTTTCGACTCTATCCAATTTCAAATTTACAACAAGAATTTTGAAGACCAATGTTTCACAGTCATCTGGTGTTCCAAGATAAAAATATTATGATATTCATGAATGAAAGGATGATTCAGGGACAAATCTTTAAGTTTCAATATTTTGTTAAAAATATAAATTTAATGGAACACTTAAAGACCATCAACCATCATGCGGTAACACAAACAGGTGATTTTATAACAGTATATCAAAGACCAACACCAGAACCCAGCCAACAAGACGAAGAAGAATCCCATCAACAATGGTTGAAAGGCCTTGATGACGTGGCAATAATGAATTTCAAAAATGCAATGGAAAGATAATAAAATAGAATAAATTATATTGGTGAGACCCAGACACCAATAATTTAGAACGAAAGAATTTTTCTTTATCTCAGCATGTTGCTACCCAGGCAGAACGGTGGATGTCATTATTAGCTTTAGAAAAACCAGGGGCGCCTATAGTTTTATGTCCATGGTTTCTCTTTATTTCTGGCTTTAGTTTGGTTATAAATATATAAGCTACCCATTATAAAAATCATCGAAGAAAATAGAAGAAGCCTCCAATCTTCTCGTGTGCAGTCTTTAGTGTGCAATGCCCATCTGTAAGAAATTTATTATCAATAAATATATTTTAATGTTTTTTATTATATTATTTTCTGAGTAGTAGTTAGTTCCTCCCCTTAAGGAGAGTAGGCTTTTATGCTTATTCAAAGATGAATAATCTACCTGACATAAAACATAGTTCTAGGATCATGATAAATTAAAGTTTATTAGCATAATGAGTCTTTTCTTATCAAAACAACTTCTAACCTCTATGATCGAGTACAGTAAAAATACCTCTGAATCGAAAGTCATAAGTCCCGCATTAGACTGTATGTCGTTATAGGGCAAGTCTCGATCATGTATTCCAAACTTTAGCGTCGATATATGTTAGTTTGTTCATGATAATAAAAGATAATTTATGTGAAATAAATGAATATTATTTATGATCTAATGAGTAGGTTTAATTCACGGAGTAGGAAGCATTGGCGAAATCTTATAAAGCCTTTACTACTTATGGGAGGAACATATTCCATAAATACGAAATCAAATAGAAAAAGATGGTAAAACCAATTCCACCAGAAACCTAGAAATTAAAATATTACCGATACATGTAGATTTAATAGAAGAATTAGAAGAAATTAATCCTGAAGTAGAAAACATTTTAATGAGACAATTAAAGCACAAAATAGCTAAAAAATTAAGAATTCGAATAGAGAAAGACTACACAATAGAAATTAGTCAATTAAAACAAACCCTAACACAATTGATTCGGGAATTAACTAATAGAGATTTCTGAACCGGCAGAAACCAACCGAAAACGGAAATTGGAAAATAACCGAAAATGGTACCATAATTCAAAAAATAAAACAACAAATTAAAAAACTTCCTAAATTAGCTCTCCCACTAGAAACGGATTATAAAATAGTAATAGTAGATGCATCCCAAGATGGATGGGGAGCAAAACTTAGAATAAAACCATATAAAGAAGCATACCAATCCACAGAAAAATTATGCCTATATGCCTCAGGTAACTTTAGGCAATTGCCACAAAATATGAAATCTTTAGAGTATGAAATTTTAGGAGTAATAAATGCGTTAAATGCTTTTAAATTATTTTTACAAAAAGAATTTACAATTAGAACATATTGTGAAGCTATTTGTACATTTCTATAAAAATAAAAATGAGAAGAAAATTTATAGTAAAAGATGGGTAAACTTTATAACTATTTTTGAAGGGAATGGTTATAATGTTACATTTGAACATATTAAAGGAAATAATAATTTCTTAGCAGATTATTTATCCCGAGTGATGAAAGAACCTACCAAAAATCTAAAATCTTCGGATTTTAGACCTCCATATGTTGATCTTCATCGTTTTGTTCTGCTTTGAAGTATCTTGGTGTTTTGAATACCTCAATAATGTGCTTAGCAATGTCCATTAAATCTTCATAATAAGGTCCAACAGATTTAATAATGAGCGTAACAGAATGAATTGTTGGATCGTCAAAAAAATGTCCAAGAATCTAATTTATTAATATTTATAATTTCTTCATCAGAAGTTTGGATGTCATCTAAGTCACGATTATTTGTAACATGTCGTTCTATATTGCTATATTTCATGAGCTTCTTTTCTAGTTTTCTAGTTTTTTCTTAGTTATATATTTTTGAATGATTTCATCTTCTGCTTTCATTTCTTTGTGTCTATCTTTTTTTCAATTTTTCAATTCTTAGAAATAATCGTTCAAGAGATACTGAAATCTTTTCTAATTCCAACTCAATCTTTTCAAATCTCTTTTTATCAGTCTCTTTTGCTTTTTTATTTCTTCTTTGTGTTCTATGTCATAATATTGTTTTGCACAAAGATGACATATTTCTATCATACATAGTTGGCATATGTACCTATGATTAATATCTGGATAATATTTGCAATATAAACATTCTCTATTCATACTACCATTTCCTAATTCAAAGAGATGATCACATGTATTTTCTAACATATTTATAGCATTTTATTCCATCATTCTACTGCTTCAATTAACCCATTCATTGCTATTTCTGATGTGTCGGAATATTGATCTAAATCATCATCGGTTATACTATAAATTGTGTCTTTAGATTCATTTAACGATATGCTCACTACATCATCTTCTAAATCTTGAATCAATAATGATCTATTCTTATTTGCATATCTTTTATCACATCTATTTGCTAAGTGGTCTGGTGATCCACATATGTAACAATGACATTTTCTTGTGCTAGGTTTTTTCACATTTTTATCTTTTCTAGGAAATTTCCTTTTTGATTTCCTAAGTATTTTTCTTTTTCGATTCTTTTCAAGGAAAGATTGTGATGTATAAATATTTTTACAAAATGCATAAGATTGCTTTTTAACTTGTTTTTGTATTTTGTATTCTTTACATTTTTCTTGTAATTACCTAAATGTGAATACTATTCGTGGTCCGATTCCAAAATTTTTTGTTATTTCATTATTAGGATATACTGCTCTCCATTTATCATAGATTTCTTTTCCTAATTCTCCTAATAATTTAATCAACAATCTTTCTGATATTTCTGAATCAAAATATTTTCCAGCCCTACTGGCATATGCTACATATAATTTACAGAAACTATCTATGTTTGACCAATTATCTATACATAATTGTTCTAAGTTTTTTTTACTGTACTCGATCATAGAGGTTAGAAGTTGTTTTGATAAGAAAATACTCATTATGCTGATAAACTTTAATTTATCATGATCCTAGAACTATGTTTTATGTCAGGAAGATTATTCATCTTTGAATAAACATAAAAGCCTACTCCCCTTAAGGGGAGGAACTAACTACTGCTCAAAAAATATTATAATAAAAAATATTAAAACATATTCATTGATAATAAATTTCTTACAGATGGGCGTTGCATACTAAAGACTACACACAAGAAGACTGGAGACTTCTTCTATTTTCTTCGATGATTTTTACAATAGGTAGCTTACATATTTATAATCAAACTAAAACTAGAAATAAAGAGAAACCATGGGCATAAAACTATAGGCGCCCTTGGTTTTTTCTAAAGCTAATAATGACATCCACCATTCTGCCTGGGTGGCAACATGCTGAGATAAAAAAAAATTCTTTCGTTCTGAATTATTTGTGTCTGGGTCCCACCAATATAATTGATTCTATTTGATTATCCTTTCATCGTATTTTATAGATTCATTATTGCCACGTCATCAAGGCCTTCCAACCATTGTTGATAGGATTCTTTTTCGTCTTGTTGACTGGGTTCTGGTGTTAGTCTTTGATATACTGTTACAAAATCACCTGTTTGTGTTACAGCATGATGGTTGATGGTCTTTAAGTGTTCCATTAAATTTATGTTTTTAACAAAATATTGAAACTTAAAGAACTGTCCATGAATCATCCTTTCATTCATGAATATCATAATATTTTTATCTTGGAACATCAGATGACTATGGAACATTGGTCTTCAAAATCCTTGTTGTAAATTTGAAATTTGATACGAAAATGTTCCAACATTTATTCTGAATTTTCAGGGTCTATAAAGTCATGTTGATCTTTATCTTTTTGTTCTGCTTTGAAGTATCTTGATGTTTTGAATACTTCAATAATGTAATTAGCGTTGTCCATTAAATCTTCATAATAAGGTCCAATAGATTTAATAATGAGCATAACAGAATGAATTGTTGGATCGTCAAAAAGATGTCCAAGAATACGTTGGATTTCTAGATGATAGAAACTGTTAATTTGTTTTGATAAATTTTTATCTCTATTGATGATTGCTTTTGTAAGGAGTCCATAGTCCAGTAGTTGTTGTACCGTCCATTGTAGAAAATTTCTAACTTTTGCTAAGTATAGTAAAAGGAAGATCATATGAAAACCCTTAGCACAGAATTCACATGAATAATCTCTCTGTATTTCTAAATATTTGGTAGCATATGAGAGAGATCATATATGTTATCATTTGTTATATAAGAGAGAATAATTTCTTTAAAACATTGATTCATTTCTTTCTTTTTATCATGTTGAATGATTTTAAAGATTTATTCTTGACATCATCTTGTAATTATGGAAGATAAATATATTGCAGTTGTTTGAGCATATTTTCTTCCGAGATTTCTAAGATTATGTCAAAAAAATATTCATTGTCCTTCTTACTTTCTTCATTTTTTTTGTGAAGGATTAAATATTTTTATTTTTCTTGTTGTAGATACCTATTGATTGTCTATTACTACCTTTTGAAGATTTACAGGTGTTTTTGATACAAGAGAAATTGTCTCAATGCATGTTCAGTTTTTAATTGTTGAATTTCTTTGCTTAGAAATTCAATTTGCTCATTAATACCTGAAAAGCATATCATTAGGCAATTACTAATTACAGATTCCCATATTTGTGGATTATTTAAATTTATTGTTAAAATTGTTCCATTATGAAATTTATTGTTAAAATTGTTCCATTATGATGGGCTGGGATTAAATTTATTTTTTCAATAGGTTCTATAGATCCTTTAAATTTATATTTTTGACTTTCATCATTAAAATCTGTTCTAGAAATTCCTGCTCTATAGGGTCTTCCTAGTCCATCATCTTCTCCAAAAGGTGGTATTGGGTTGAATCTAGGTCTTTTTCCTCGATCTTGTGATGTTGATGGTCCAATTATTACTTCTCCTAAGTCCATATTTGTAGGTTGATTCATTTTAATTTCTTCTTTAGTAATAAGTTTATTTCGAATAATCATATATTATCCATAGTTTTTGGTGGCATACTTAGGATAGATTCATCTACAAATATTCTTCTTTAGTAAACCCACTACAGTGACTGAGAATCATTCAAAAAAGGCTATAATATTCTTTGTTTAGCTTTCGCACAGTTTTTGAACCAAATCAATTAACTACTACCCACTAGCGCTATAATGCTTTATTATATTTGTAAAATGATAGGACCTAACGCATTATATATGAGTTGTCCTTTAACATTAGTGTTAGCCATATTTTTTTAATGTTACAATCCTTTTAACCAGTTGAGGTACCTTTGCACCACAGTAATTATTATTGTTGATTCTATATGTGAAGTTTGTGTAGATTATGATGATTCTCTACTTGTGTTGCTTGCCCTTCCACTGACACTGTCAAAAGCTGATAAATATATCATGGATACATGGAGATATCACCTCCCCTGTAGTGAGTACAGAATTTATCATGAGTTACTGCGCCAAACACCCCATCTTTTAAAAAGATATGGCATTTACTCTCCTTAGGGGAGTTCTTCCTTCTCTAGGAAATTGATGCGATCTATTAAGGACATCTAAAGATTTTTATTGATGAACTGCTATAATCATTTACCATCCAATGAAGACTTTTTTTGTGCATTTTGAGCTACATAGGAGTTGAATGCATTTTTCATCATTAGTCGTGTCATTACTCTTCCAAGGTTACTTTAGTACTTCCAACTTCAGACCCTAAAGGACAATTCAATGATCATTTTTAAGTAAAATCAGTTATTGGATAAAATGAGTTTCATGGCTGCCATGATGATTTCAACCCACCCAGGATGTTAAGGATTTCATCTCACAGTGCTTTAGGAATTCAACACTTCAAAAGTTTTGAAGATTCAGCATGAAGAGCTTCAGGATTTATTGTGCTTCTAACCCCATATCTTTTTTTCAACTCCTCAATCCACAATAAACCAACATGCTAGATACCAATTCTACATGACACATAATTGCAAAGCACCAACTAAAATAGATTAACAAATTTAGTATATGACAGGTCCTGGACAACATACTGAGATGTCTCAAAAATTTTAAACAAATTCTAACTCACTGCCCAAACACAATATAAAATTTTTGAAGAAAATTATAGCTAATAGTGGCATCAAACAGTTGGATTGTAAAAGTTGATGTACTATCTCTAGATTAAATTATTTCAAGAAACACAGCATTAATGGAAAGCCTGCAAAAAAAAGGTTTGATTAAGAGAGTACTGTAATATTTGGTTAGAAATGTCATTTAGTATACTCATCCTATCAATGAGCTTCCTGCTTTTTCTCACTACGTGTCAACCTTACTTGCACCTGCTTAAGGGTCAAATAACTCCAATTTGCTCATGTAAGCTAAATCTCACAACTATGGCTAACCCAAATACATCTACCTAGGGGAAAACAAAACTGTAGCCAACTAACGAATAGTTGCAGGCTTTTTTCTTTTTTCTTTTTTTTTTTTTGGTAGAGCCAAATGATCAGTTCAAGGATGCCAAAGAAAGGTGATTGACACTTCTCCTTTGAATAAGACGGAGACTAAACTAGCTGCTTAAAAAATATGGGTAGTTTGGCTACATGAATATTAAAACTAGCATGCAGGGATACATTCCGTTTTCTCCATATAGATTATTCTAAGGACAAGTTCGTACAGTTACATTTCTTCAAATTGAATCAGATTTTAGACATCTTGGATCCCAAACTAACCTTACGGTTGGAATTAAACTAAATGTTAAAGCAGCTGATCATCATTATATATCCCAACTATTGGGGTCAGCTTAATCAAATCTTATTCTTCATTCATATCCATTGAATGTCGCATGAGGTGTAGCACCTATTTTGTGCAAATTTGATTACACAATTTCTCTCCAAAATACCTTGGGTCTATCCTTTTTCTTCTCAAATCTCTTATAGTAATTTTATCTATCAAATCGGTGCATCATCTGTCTGTCATTGCACGCGCCAAAACAACCCAAGTCTATTTTTCACGTCTACCTCAAGCATCCTTCTAATATAAACCTTTACAAATCCATCCTTACTAGTTTTTTTCACACATTCATCTTAGGATCCAGTTCTACCTTACATATCAAACATTCACATTTCTAACTTACATAACAATCACTTCTTAATTGCACAACACTCAAGAACAATACAACACAATTGATCTAATCACTGTTTTATAAAATTTATCTTTAAGGCCTATGATATTCACTCCAATTATATAGTACACCAGAGACATTTCATCATTTTAAACCCTTAGTCTTAACTCTTGAACTTATATCACATTCTTCTACTCGACTTATCTTAAAAATATTAGAGCATTCGCTATGAATATTTTAATTCACAAACTATAGGCAAACAAGTTGCAAAGGAACTTTACTATATGCTTCCAGCAACGCATTACAGCAGGATGCAGGAACTGGAGATGATGGTAGCTCCCGAAGAACATGCTGCAAAGCAAGGTTCCAAATAGTCAATACCCAAAAAAATATTTAAATATGAGCTATGACTCATCAACCAATAGTTATGACTAGCAAACCTAAGTTATTATAATTAAATCTAAGGGAAAAAAATTAAAAATCTATACTTTAATACAATCACCGATGACATGTGGATCCTCCTCTGCAGTAAACTCTGTCCTCCCTGATAACAAAGCAACCATCATATCAAAAAAGATGTTTAGAATAACATGCAACAGCGATTGAGTACATAAAGTCCTGTTAACATTTGTTAAATATATAGAGTTAGACAAGTCATAAATGAAAAAAGAAGCATCAGCTAACCTTGCTCGTATTCCTGAACTCTGCGCTGAACCTCCTCAACATCAGCCGATTGTCGCAAAATCCCTTCTGCTTTTATTCCTACAGATTTTGTACCAGGCTGATTTACTTAGTTACAACAAAAATAATCAAGTATTTTTGGCAATACAAAAAATAAAAGAAAAATAAAAAGAAAATAAAATAGAACAAGAGGTTGAAATAGAGTCAAAACTAGATTTGAGTAGTTAAGTCAGGTACAAAGAGTCTAAAGAATTCTCCTAAAAGAGTTATGCATTGTTTGGCACATATCCAACATGACAAACGTTTGATACAAGCATCAGACACGTCTTCGACGTGTCTGATCAAAAAATATTAAAAAATAAATTGGAAACATGTCATAAATATTTTATGAAAAATATATATATAATTTATTGTATTTCAAATTCTTATTTATTAAAAAATAAAAACATAATTTTCCTCTCTACAACCCCAAACCAATTGCCCCCACTCAATACCCCTTTCCCTCAAATTCCCTTTTTTTTCCTCTAAAGTGGATCACGGCTAGAGTTTCATAACAATGTTCAATGTCATCTCAACAACAACGTATAACGCCGTCACAACATCCACGTTTCAAAATCCTCTCAAAATCGAAGTCTGAGGCCAACAATTTCTACACCAACAATCATGCCCTCTTAAGCCATCTTGACATCTCATCCTTGTCCAACATCATCTCAACGTTGACAACCGACGCCATCTAGACATCGATGTCCGATGCCCATTGCACAACATCACTGCCCGACTCTCAACAGCATTTTCGTTCCCTCTCTCGATGCCTGAAATACAACATCAAGGCTTAACTCTCGACATCCTAATATTAATCATTTTTAGCACAAATCATGATTAAATGACTTGTTATTTCTCAATCATTCTTAATATTATGTTCATATGATTTTTATACATTATTTTTACGATATAAAAATTATAATACAATGTCTAACCCATGTCCATGTCCTATATTTTCAATAATGGACGTATCTCATGTCCATTTCGTATCCTATCCATGTCGATATATCTATGTTTGTGCATCATAGAAGTGCACAGGAGAAATCATGTGTCTAGATGTTGTGGCAATGAGCTATGATATTAGCTATTTTTGTTTACCACCCTTTCTTCATATTTCCTTTTTCTTCCTATTTCCTCTGTTGATAATCCTATTATTTGTCATTCAGTAACCTAAGCTTTATGTCACTCCATTCTTGGGTAATGCCAATCAGCTACTTCCCAGAGCAATTTTCATTAAGTCCATAATGATTGGAATAACAGCTCTTCTACTTAGCTTAAAGTTTACCTTGATTGTCTTAACAAGAAAATAACACCTATATTGACATTAAACATTTACATAATCATTTCATGAAATTTAGTTTTGCAATAAGACGAAGTCATGAGCTAAGATAATCAAGACTCAAGTCATTAGTAATTATTTGGATAAGGTTCCAATCATAGAAGAAAAAAATTTTAGGAGGATTTGATACAACACATCTACAATATAGAAGCTAGCTTTCAGCTTTAAGTTGTTGAAGCATCTAAATCTCAAACATATGTAAAGTCATCATTGTCCCCAATTTTAATAGCTAAATCATTAAACTAGAGTTTTGCCAAAGACTTGCCCAAAACATATAACCTCATATGGCATACATTGAACCCTGTGATGCTTGGAGATTGACATGCTGATACAAATACAACACGTGTGTGCGTCCGTGAGTGAGAGAGAGAGAGAGAGAAGCTTTAATAATTTTTGCCAGTTGTGACCTACACATAGCAAGACTTCTGCCATTTTTCTTTCCTCATTTTGTTGCCACCTCATTGATACATAGGATCCCTACTGCCTGCTAATCCAACTGTGGATAATTGTAATTATTTTTTAATCATTATTCCTTGATTTTATATATTTCTTATTAGAAGCTCTCCTATGATTTTATAAATGCTACACAAATATTGTAATAAAACACTTAATTAGTCTCCAATTATTATCATGATATCATAATTCAAGGTTTTTTCTCTTAAATTTTCAAAACTACAGCCTTAATCATTACATTACCACAATCCTACAGCCTTCATCATTACATTACCACAATCCTACAGCCTTCATTGCTGCACTCTCATCCTTTTCTCCTATTTTTATATAACTACAGCTTTCATCATTGTATTGCCACAAATAGTTCACATTATTCAAGCCTAAATCCTTGCATTGCCACAAACTATTTCCATTATTGCAGTCTTTATCGTTACACCGTCGCAACCTTCATTATTGCAAAGCTACATTTATTTCCTTCTATATTATTTTTTTCTTATGCACAGGAGCATCATTTCTCTCTCCATGGACAACAATAAAAATACTCACATACACTTGGTCTAGATTTCTCTTTAAATTGAGGGATGCAATCTAAATCCAACGCGAGAGTTGCAAAATATGCATTCAACATACCAGTTGAATGGAAAAAATTATCTAAAGTGATTGTGAATGATCCCATGTTATTAAAAGGAAGAACAAAATTATGTCAATTTTTTAAGGAATATTAAGAGAAAAAGGCCAGCTAGAAGCACTAGAAAAAACATCTACAATAGGTAAGGTATTACCTCCTCTTCTCATAAAAGTCTTAAAGATCAATTTCTAGATCATTAATTCATAAGCTACAGATAATTTAACTCTCTTATAAATTTATTCCATATACCTGATGCCCTAATAATAAGAAAATCATCATAGCTGAAGGATTCTTCACCACCGTGGCCAATCAAGAAGATATTTTCCAAACAAATCCCTCGCACAAAGAAATGTCCTCCATATACCTAAATTATTCACCAACATATTATCCATTCAAAAGCTAACCAAAATAAAGATTCTAAGTGATGTGTTGGTTTTGACCTTCATAGTAATGTCGTTTAGGAATGGGGTATGAGGAAAACAAATGAGTTTGCTAAAAAAAGAGATAATCTCTACTATTTTGACAAATCCAATGATCAATGAAATTTCATACAATCTTCAATATTATCTCAACTCTCAAAAACCCTTAAATCTAATTTTAAAAAAAGAAAACTGGCTTCAAAACATACGTTTTAGCCACGCACCCTTCATTGTTCAAAAAGCAATTTTCCTTCTTTATTCAAAAAAATCAAGATTACGGAATTTCATTATGATGCTTGTAAACTAAAAAATTACAAATGTACTAATTTTTCAATGTGTCATAAGAACCTATGTTCTTTTTTCTCACATTCATAGCAATAAATAAGGCCCATTCTCTACACCTGACATCTCTCAATTTAGTGGCTTATCTTCTGTATTGATGATTACACCAGTATGTCAAGGACCTTTATATTAAAAAGCAACAGTAAGGCATCATATTTCCTACCTTTTTCAATATGGTCACAAATCAATTTGGTGTTAAAATTAAAAAATTAGATCATGATAATGCCAAAAATCATTTTAATCATTATCCCACTTCATACTTCCAAGAAAAAAAAATAATGCACAAGTCCACTTATGTATATACACTCCAACAAAATGGAGTGGCCGAACAAAAGAACAAGCACCTTCTTGCTACTAGGGTTTTCTTTTTCAGAAAAACATCCAAAAATAGGGGGATTTATATACATATCACAAAATACTTGTGTATTTGCATATCTAACATCTAAATCTTTATATTCACTTATATAATACTCAAATCTCTAAATCACATCTAGAATACCACAAATATTAACTTAATTGAAGTAAAACACATATTTTCTTGCATATGCTTTGAAGTGATTTAGGCACTACAATATATTATAAATATTAAAATTTAGGTGTTAGAAATATAAATACATAAGAGTTTTATGGTATTTATTTAAATCCTCCCAAAACAATAATTGGGTGAAGCAGTTTTAACATTATCCCACACTATGAACCGATTACCTACAAAGATCCTTGAGTTCAAAAGTCCTACACAAGTCTTAACTAAATTCTTTATAAATTTCAATACCTCAAATAACCTTGTTCCCAAAATACTTCAAAGTAATGCCTTTGTTGATACGCACTGCCAAAAGAGAGGAAAGCTTGATCCTCAAGAAATTAAAGGTGTCTTCATTGGATATTCTTCCACACAAAAAAGATGCAAATACTATCATTCCCCCCACGAGAAAGATATATCTATTCGCTACTATCACTTTAAATGAAAAAGATCACAACTATGTTAATAAGAAGAAATATCATTCATAAATGAGTTTTTTCTTGGATTGTCCTTCGAGACTCCTCAACCTAACAAAATTTATTTCAGAACCAGTCACTCCTATAAAAATCAAGCTTATACCAAACACACTTCCTACTGAACCATCACAAGTTTACTCAAGAAAAGCAACTAAATCTAAGCAAGCCTAATCAATCAAGTCAATCCTTATTACTGAATTTATTGAGAGAACCATTAAGCCTATAAATAAAGGTATAAGAGCTTCAACTAAACATCTCGTACACATATTTCAATCATATGAAAAACCTTCTCATAACCACCAAGCCTCCCTTATTACCCTATAAACTATTTTTATGCCAAAAATAGTCTCTAAGGCTTTAAATAATATGACTTGAAATAATGCTATAAGTTTAGAAATTGAAGCAATTTTAAAAATATATATAAAATATCATAATTAATACCGTAACGAACAACAACAACAAAAATATCAAGCCTTTATCCAACTCCGTGGGGTCGACTACAATAAATCAATTTCTCCATTGTGTCATGTTAAGAGTTAAATTCACATTTAAATTTAATAAAAAAAATCTCACTTCTAATATTTTCTAGCCAAGTCTTTATAGGTCCACTTCTACCTTTTTGAATATAGGCCAAATTCAATACATCTACTCTCCTAACCAAGTCATCAAAAGGCCGACATTTTATGTGTCCAAACCTTTTAAGGCAACTCTCTCTAATCTTATCTGCCACTGGAACTACTCCAACTTTTTCACGTATATCCTCATTTCGCATTCTGCCTCTAAGAGTGAAGCCACTCATCCACTTAAGTATCCTTACCTCTGCAACAGTTAATTTTTTTTGCTTCTCTTTTAATGGCCAACATTTTGCACCATAAAGCATTGCTAGTCTCCTCACCATCTTATAGAATTTTGCCTTAAGTTTGCGGAGTACTTTTCTATCACACAATAGGCCTAATGCATTCCTCCACTTCAACCATCCAACTTGAATTTTACTAATCATATCACGATCTATTTCGCAATAACTTTGAACAATAGACCCAAGATATCTAAAACGTGTACTCTTATTAATGACTAGATTGTCCAATGTCACAATCCCTCCACTAAATATATTACTGCTAAAATTACACTCCATGTGTTCAGTTTTAGATCTACTCAAACGAAAATCTTTACACTCTGAGATTACCTCCATAATTCAAGTATTCCTTTAACTCCCTCTCTAGTCTTATCAACAAGAAGAATATCATCATCAAAAAGCAAACACCAGGGTATATCCTCTTGTAAATGTTCTAAACAAAAAGATATGGGCTTAAAGCTAAGCCTTCGCATAATCCAACTAAAATAAGAAAATACTTGGTCAAACCAACTTGTGTTTGAACACAAGTAACAACTCCTGCATACATATCCTTAATGACTTGAATATACGCATTATAAGCTCCTTTCTTTTCTAGAGCTCTCCAGAGCACTTCTCTTGAAACTTTATCATATATTTTCTCTAAATCAATAAATATCATATGTAGATCCTCTTTATTCTCTTTATATTTCTCCATTAAACCTCTCAAAAAATGTCTAGCTTCCACAGTGGACCTACTTGGCATAAATCCAAATTGATTTTGAGAAACATTAGTATCACATCATAACCTAAGCTCAATAACTCTCTCCTTTTTTATGTATGACACATTAACTTAATTCCTCTATAATTCGCACACTTTTGTGCATCACCTTATTTTAAAAGGAATCAACGCACTCCTTTTCCACTCATCTGACATCTTTTTAGCCTTTAAAGGAATATTAAGAAGTTCTGAAAGATAAGAAATTATTACATCTCCTGAGCATTTCCACATCTCTATTGGAATATCATCAGGTACAACAGCTTTTCCACACTTCATGTTCTTTAAAGCCTCTCTAACATCAATTTTACTAATACGATGATAAAAACAAAAATCTATATTTTCATTAGGGTGCTAAGGCCACTAAAGTCAATCGTATTCTCACAAATTAATTGAAATGTTTATCGAAATATCTCATACCTTTATTGAATATACTCTTCTAATAAAAGCACTTTTTTATCTTTATCTTATTGCACTTTACTTGAATTAAATCATTACTTCTCTTATATTTTTATTTGGCTAACTTATACATCCATCTTTCGCCCTTCTTAGTATCTAATCTATTATATAAATCATTAAAAGCTAAACTTTTACATCACATATTGCTTTCTTAGTTTTTCGTGCAGGCCCCATTATATATTTCCAAAATATTAAAGTTTTTACATCCAAATCAATTTTTATAATAACACTTTTTATTTTTTATCTTTTCTTACACATTTTGATTCCAACATCAACTATTTTTATTATTAGGGACTTTTCCTTTCAATACTCCAAACACATATTTTGCAATATTCTTAATATCACTAGTTACATTTTTCCATATAACATTAATTATCTAATGCACAATCAAAATCTTAAGATCTTGAATCTTACTCTCAAAAATATTTTTTTAGTATTCTTTAAATGCCCTATCTAATCCTAAGACAACATATTACTTTAATTTTCATATTCTACCTCTTCATTTTGAAGTCCAAAACTAAAAAGCGATGCTAGGTACATAAACTTTCACTTAGAATAAATTTACAATCTTTGCAAAATAAGAAAAAAAGAAAATAATCAAATTGAGTTTACTATATCCATTCTTATAAGTGTTGAGATGCTCCTCTCTTTTCTTAAATAAGATATTAGCAATTACAAAATCATAAGCTATAGCAAATTCTAATATAGTCATACCAACTGTATTAGTCGCTCTAAACCTATAGCCACCATGAAAGCTTTCAAAATCTTCTACCACTATACTAACATGTCCATTTAAATCTCCTCTAATAAAAACTCTCTTCAAGAGGAAAGTAGTTGGGTTTTACTGTAAAACACAAATACAACATTTCACTAGAAAGGTGTAAAACCAATCTAGCAACCGAACATTACGTTAAAACATATGAGATTGATTCCTTGAAAGCATTTTCTCCATATGCTAAAATAAATACTATTGAAATTATCTTATTTTTAGCATCTAACAAGGATTGAAAGGTACAACAATTCACTATAAAAAATGTCTTTTTACAAAGCGGGATCTGAGGAAATTGACACGTGACGCACCCAAACGACATCCGATCACAAAACGGGCTTCGTCATTGCGTTCGGAACGTCGACAATACCCAAAATCGCCCAATGAAGATCATGCACGCAAATTGATGCAAACACCGAGCGAATTACACTCAAATCAAGAGAATCGTGCGCAGATCGAGTCAATTTTGGGTAATTGATGCATTCCTCTCATTCCAAATTAATAATATTGATAATAATATCAAACTATTATCATTATTATTAATTTAATTTAATTAAAAGTCAAAATCCACGTTGAATCAAAATCAATTCATATCACCTCGTATCTGCATCAAAATCTCTGTCATATCCCATAAATCACGGTGAAAACCTCGGATAATCGATGTGCTGCCATCGTATCCCATAAAACCTGTAAATCTCATCTGAAACGAGGCTACCTCATCGTTAAAAAAGAAAATGGAAAAGAAACAAGGGCTCTCGGTTTTTCCCTACTTCGATTTCACCAGCTCTCAAAGTGGAATTTCGTATATAGCTCTTGTCTTCTATGCTTCCTCACAATCAGGCTTCTAAACTCCCATCCTCTATTCGAACACCTCTTCCTTGTGGAAACCGTAAGCCCTTCTACATCACACAATGACTCCTCTCTGCACCAAGCCGGAACTTTCGTCACCCATAGCCTCTTCCGATCCACAACCTCAAGCCGCCAAAACCTCACATCGAACTTCCCTATTCGAATCCTCTTCACAGTCGATCCCTACCCGTCTTCACTCTCTGCCTTATACGCTACCAACAACTGCCGGGAAACTCCTCCAGCCACCAAACTCTCAACCGCACTAAGTAGCCCTCTGCCTTCCTCTTCTCTGTTTCTCAACTCGCTCTGTCAAGTAGCCACAGCAGCCCGACGCTCCCTCATCCAGCCTTATAAACTGCAAGCAAGCCACCTCCTCTCCAACCCACTCCCAGCCGAGCCACTTCTGCCTTCTCCCTCAGCCGCTTCCCTCCAGCATTAAAAAAAAAACTTGCAGATGCAAGAAACAAAGCCCTCCTCTGTCGTTCGTGCCTGGTAAAACAGCAGCCACCATTACTTGTCTCCCACTCACGCTCAAAGCCAAAGGTCTCCTGTACAACACTCTCATCTACCACACTTCCTCTAACATGCCTTTAACTTCACACCGTCTAGAGCTTTTGTCATTTCCTTTTCACAACCCATTTGAGTGCTTCTCTTCATAATCTAAACCATAACTTTTTAACTCACCAGCCCAATTTCCTTTTAAAATCAACTTGCTCCAAAAAACCCATCAGCCCAACTCCTACAAACCACACTCCACCAAAATCAGCCCAAAGCCATAACCTACACAGTCCCTTAACAAAGAGGTTTATTTCTAAACTTTTGTTTTATCCTCATTTATTCATTTTATTGTTAGCATTAGTTATCATTGCTAATTAATGGGTTTGATGTTATTAGCATTTTATTAGCCAATTATTATTATTGTTGTGTCAATTTTAGTATATATATATGTGTGCGCGCGCGCGCGCTTACATATTTGCAAAAAAAAAGAAGGGAAAAGAATCTTTGCACATCATTATCGTCGTCGTTGCTTTGACACCGTCATCACCTCCGCTGTCACGCAGGTATAATTTCTAAACTCAAATCCCGCATTCGACGTTTGCGGCGAGCCGGCGAACCACCCTACGCGCTCTCATAGTACAGTGGAAGGGAACCCGATGCAAAGCTTGCAGCGCGGCGGGTAGACCTCTAAGTGCTCTCGTAGTGTGGGGAGGAAAAAATTAAGTATCTCTATGCGACTTAATGCTTGCGGGGAAAGAAAATTGCGCATTTTTTTAAGAATAGGCACCTTGAAGACCCTTAATCGCTCTTGTAGCATGGCGGGGATTGAAAAAATACTGCCGCGATGTCGCCCGACACTTGCCTGAAGCGCTCTCATAGCATAGAGGGGAAGACCCGACTATTGGAATACCCCCTAAACGGGGGAGACGCCGGAAGGCTACCAAAAATTCTGATGAACAGAGGACCTAAATTTGAATTGAACACAGGGGGCTTGAACTCAAACTAGCAGCAGGAAATGGACTTCAAATTAATAAATGAAAGATCACACTAATTTGCGAATGCTAAATGATAATATGGACCTTTCAAATGCACGATAAAATTGAAAATACAAGATGTCAATCAATGATCTAAAGTATTCAAATGAATATTAATTGATGAACATGAAACTTGTGCTGGGCAAAGAATCTCAAATACAACTAACTACATCTTATTCATAGAAGCCAAGAATGCAAATGCCATCTAGCAACAATGCTAATGTCATAAACCAACTGACAACGATCAATTGAATGGAGGGGAATACACAATCTATGTGCAAGCAATTCATGTCAATTATAAATGCCATACTTATGAGCAAAGTGTAAAAGATGTGCAAAGGAATGCAGCAACATCTCTGCCGCTCACAACCATGAGACGGCAAGCAAATGGAAGGTGCAGCTCCCCCTACAAATATGCGCAATGCAACATACAATGAAAGTAAACATCTACAATTAATAATGGATGATATACAATGAATGTGATCGTTCATTAGCTAATATGCATGAGTATATTGGCGATGAACATAGCCTAGCCAACAGTCAATGTTAATTTGCAGAGAAGCGCACCAAATTCTGACAACCAATGACAGTTGTCCTGTAAATACATGCAGTAGCCCCTACGAATACTGAAAGGGATGCAAGCAAATGCAGCAACTTGCCAATCAGTGTATGCAGAGGAATCGGCAATGAATGCACCTCACTTAGTAATCAACATTGGCCTGCAAATAAACACATAAATTTACATGCAAGCAATGAGAATTGAAAGGGGATGTGTAGTTTGATTATAGCCAAATACACAGAGGCTTTAGCAAGTATTTCACCTATGAATAATGACGGCTAATGTGTAATATTCATATCAGTCTCGCAAGCAAAAATATAAGTCTCCAATAAACACTGAAAGTTGATGCGCAAGTGAATGCAGCAACTTACCGATCAGAATGCATAGGAGAATTATGATATATGCAACGCATCATATATAATTCAAAGCAATAAGAATGCAGATACTTGCGAGCAGCGGTAGAAGGCCCATCATGCACCCAGCATGCTATCCACAAGCAAAGTTGCAAAAGGGACTACGGCAAAGACGAAAGACATTCAGTGAATGCAAGCGCCTACGAGCAGTTGTCGAAAACTCGCTGTATACGTAACATGCTACCTGTGAGAGGACACGAAAAGAACTACAACAAATGCAAGTGTCTACAGCCACAGTGGGAGGTTCGCTAGTGCACGACAGCCTACCTGCCTCAAGCAACGAATGAAACTCAACCTACAACGTGACACCACGCCACCAGATCCACAACATGTATACAAGCGGACAAAAGGCATCTACTGGTTCCAAGACAAAATCTTGCATGCCTGTCGGCAATAATCACTTGCATAGCCAGCTATAACTAAATATTACAAAATGCCCCCAAACATACACTGCAGCATGTATACACATAAATACAGAAGTTCACATACAAGCACATCAATATATGAATGAAAGCATAAATGTGCATGCCAGTAGGCAAATATAACACAAAGAAATACATATACAAGAATACACCCACATGGGCCCCGACAAGCATGATGTATCCACACACGTGACGACTGAGGATGCTGCGCGGGTCAAATGATAAATCCAAATTCGAGGTCGATCCATCTATGCAAGTAGATAGGAGTCGACATGACTCAAACCATCAAACAAATATACGGTCATGGCCTCGACCGAGATATTTGTTTTCATACGTTCATATTAGGCCTTCAAGGCCTATAATCAAGAAAATTCACCAATAAAGGTATAAAGCCTACGAAGAACCCAACCCTCTGTCGACAAGTAGGCAGAATCGATAAGGTTCAACCAACAAAGTGAAAATTGCACAATAACGCCCCGATGATGGCCGTATTGAACGTAGATCTCAACCGAAGGGGTTAACTCCAAATATTTAAAATACCCCAAATTCCCAAATGTCCACAAAAATTCAAAATTCCAATCAAAATCTAAAATATTCAAAAATTGAAATCAATCATCAAACGCTTAAAGTAAAATTCATCCACCCTCCATAATAGTTTGCCGAGGTGGACAAATTTGAAAATTACTTCAGCTCACAAATAGCTAATGTCAGGTCGAGAATATCACTAAGATTCGTTCTTAAACAATCTCTTGCAAGTAAGGATGTGACATTAGTCCTCTGATCGGCGATTTGATCGGACGGCTCTACAAATAACCCATGGTTTGGCCAAATGGCTTTGTGTTGTCAACGATTACAACCACGACCCTCTAACCTAGTGGTTTAATCCAACGACTCCACTGTATAACGATTACAGTCATAGCCCACATGCTTCTCAATGGCGTCAAATTCTTGAGACATGAATCGATAGAATAAAATCGATAGGGCGCAAAGCCCTCTGTTAGCTATGGTGGATTTAGTTTTGTCCCCTTAAACAAATATTCATCCAGGTCTATAAGGTAGCTTTGGACAAAGCAACTCATAGCTGCTGACAAGGATCCTTCTGTCATGTTAGGTCGATTACCTCCTATGACTAAGTAGACTAGGGACCATGATGACCTGGGATGACGGAACCATGAAATCTTAATCGGGCCCATCATCACTTCCCCCCACCATCCGCTTTAACTGCAAGATGGTGAAATTTCTAATTTTAAATATTGAATTTTCAAATACCAACCCATACTACTACTATAAACTAGATACCAGGTGTCTCTACGTATCTGTTTGACGATTAGCCTTAATCAAAAGTTCTCTCTTTATCTATCGGGAGGGGTAATTAACTATAGGGGCTTGCGTCTATAGGAAACCAGAACTAAGATTATAAAGTCCTCGCAAAATGAGGACGAAATCTCTAAATAGTGCATTATTTCAAAACCAATCTGCCTTCTAAAAATTTTCCTCAAAACTTAATTTGTTAAAACTCTCCTGAAAGTAGGAGAGGCCGGGGCGCGAATTTTCGGAGCCCACAGTGCAACAACTTTCAAATGTCTTGGAATTGAATATATGAATTCTTCTTTCATTTCAATGAGTTTTATTATTTTGATTGGAAAAATACATAGGTAAAATTAGAATTTAAAAATGGGGTTATATATATATATATATATCATCAAATCAAACTTGCTTTTTACACCTACTTAATTAATGTTTAAATTGTAATGAAAATTGATGAGACTTAACACAAAAATCAATAGTGTTATCTTTAATTTGAAGATACAAAATACATCTTCATCAGACTTTTCCAAATACGACATATAATGGGGAAAATCATAATTCTCACCATTATAGGACTCCAAAATCAAATATGATAATCATAGTTATGATAAATACATTGAAATAGCCTAAGTACGTTATGTTCAAAACACATGCACCATGTACCGAGAGGTGCCCAAGAAGTGTGGAATCTATTAAGAATTTTACGACTGAACTCTCTACAGGCAGTATAGCAAACTCTATTCAAATCTCACCCAGTTGCTTGCCAAATGAGACATGCCAAATGCTGTGTAGCTAGATGACCATGAGTGTTCGTGCATTCAAATATCTAACATTGCATCCATACAATGTCCATGTCGAAGTACTTGTGCGTCATATAGATTGAACTGACCACACATCCCAACTGTTTCTTGCCATATTTTTCTTATTAGATGACTTGTAGCACAAATTGTGCAAAATCTACTAGCTTATCAATTGTTGCATCACATCAACAAAAGTAACTAAGATGGTAAAAACAGATATCATATTAATGCATTTAATAGCATTTTTTGCAATTAGAAGTTACCGTGATTCTCTAAAAATTGTAAAGCTTTTTCCAGAAAGGAAGGTGCCCCATCAATGTCTTCTAGTGCGAGTAAAATTGGTCTTCCAATGACCAATGATTTTATGGACCGCTTGTCTCTCCCTGTGCAAATAAAAAGGTAGACAAGTAAATATTTATGTAGAAACCAGTTAGCACAGTACTAAAAAAAATAAGCTAACATATAAACTGACAATAGCAAGATATAGAAGCTAAAAAACACATACACTGCTGAATAGATCCTTCAAACGAATCATTATTATCGTTACGAAATATTCCATTGTGCCCCATAACAAGGGCAGCATTTGGAGCTTGTGCCAGGGCTTGTTCCAAAGCAGTTTTCCACTCAAATAAATCCTCCATTGTCTCCGCCTAGTGCCACAATAAACCATAATATGATATATTGGGGATCCTAAAACAAAATAATCAGCTAATCTAAATTGCCTAAGGTACAACAAAGAACGTTAAACACTTTATCTCAAAATAAAATGGAATGTAGTAATCAACATATTAAGCACCTTAAGGGTGAATGCTCTTCCATCACGGCCATCAGGAAATAAGACGGTCAACAATTTTTTGTCTTCCCTCACAACTACACTGCAAATATTCATTCAACGAGTATTTCATAACTTCGATTTTCTCAGAAGAGATAAACATAAATGCTAAGAATAAGCATAATGTGCATACCTTCCAGAATTATTCAGGTCAATACCACCAAGAGTGATATTAACTTCACCGCCTCTCTGAGGCAATGCACTCTGCAAGGAATCAAATAGCAACAATAAGTACATTTGCTAAGGTCCTTGAGATGGCACAAGAACTTTCTTTCCTCTTTGACTTTCACATTTAAGTATTAAGAACTCGAACATAATATAATAGTTTCAAGGGGCATATGCAATATTTATTTCGTAAGCTTTTGTATAGCACTTGCTTTGTTCTTCCTTCTACAAGATCAGGAAAATTGTTATTAAGAATTCATAACTGAGCTACTTTTGAGTATATTACAAAATGTATGGAGTGATAAAACAAAAACACCAAGTTATAAGCTTTTAAAGTGTTACAACCAAGTCATACTTAACAATGACAACGGCTCACAAGCTTCATCCCTACAAGAATCACTGTCACCACTGATATAATGGTCACTAATGCAATCTGCTTGCAAGTTTTCCTTGAGCAAAGTTAAATAGTCAAAATTGCATTGAGTATCACATCAGAACGAAGTTACCAGAAAAAGAGTTACAAGACATGATATTGAAACAAAATTATCAGGCCCTAAGAAGATGAAATCAAATAAATATAGACAATGCTAAAAGAATACTGACAGGGTCACTTTTGAAGAAAACCAATGAAGTGCGTGTAAGGATAAACCAACGCTTCTTCCAAGATTTCCAACCAATTCCTGCAAAGAGCTAACATGAGTTCAGATTAGTACTACAAAACCAAAAGAGCGAGAGAAAGAGAGAGAGAGTAGAAAAATTGAATTAACCAGAGTAGTAATAAGCTCCCTTTAGTGTGCAAAGGATAAACTCTGTATTTGAAACTAAGTATGAAAAAAACAAGAAAGCAGAAGGGTGAACTACTCTAGGTTCACTGCTTAACTGAAAACAAGAGGGCAAAAAACTGTTAACTAGTGTCATAGAAAACAAGATGGGAAAAATATTACATGGACTAAGGCTCAAAATGCTACACGGATTAAAAATAAAATAAAAAATCAAATTTACCCCGCTCCCAGAACCGTACACCATTTTAAAAGACCAGCAATCAATTTGAAATTCACAAGACTTCATTTCAAACTCAAACTAAACTCATCAACAAGTGTTACACATTCTGAAGCAGGCCACCCTGCCAACAAGGTAGGGGCGTAAGTCTCACATTTCAAGTCCGGTCCTCCACATCACAAAGAATAAGAGTCGACAATACTTGAACCCCATAAATAATAAAGTAGTAAGTCTCAAACAAATCACAATTAGGGGATGATTTTAAGTCCTAATCACGTTGCAACCAAGTAAGATCACAAATAGAAACTCAGTTGTGGATCTCGTTAATTTATTTTTATTTGCATTTCCATGAGGCCTTCAAAGATTTTAATAAAAAAATTCAATTTTAAAATGCAAACTCTCAGGGTTATCTCACATATGCAACAAGCCACAAGCTCAAATCTAAGGACATGATCCTTTACACATGAAAGGTAAAGTCGACATGATTTGGAACATAATGAATGTTTAAAAATACTCAAAGCATGCAAATATATGAACTCGAGCCTTTGTAAGCAACCAGGCAGAGATGATAAAAGTTCAATCCTCTAAAAACCCTTTTGATAGGCTAGGTCATTGAACAGCATAATCAAAGAGTGACTATTTCAAGAATTAAGTTTTCAAATTGCAAAAAATAAAAGATGCAAATAATCAATCCCCAATGATGGGTATATGTTGATAGCAAATTTCAAAGTAGAGATCTTTATCACCAAAATGCCCTCAATTTTCAAACTATTTTACGCTCAAATCCCAAAAAAAAAGGTAAAAATACAAAAAGATTTTTGCAAAATTCAAAAATATTCAATTAAAGCTAGAGCAAATAGCTATCTAGTTCATCCATCTCTGCAACAGTTTGTTGAAGGTGACAAATTTTAAGATAACCTAAGCATACAAAGAGTTAATATCATATCAAGTACATCACTATAGTCACTCTCAAATATCATGACAGTAAAGTCATGGCATGCATCCTCTATCCATGTGATTTTGAAGCGAAAGGGCAACACTAAATTATGATTACGTCCAATACCCTTGACCGAGTGATTCGCTACAAAATGTTACAAAAAGAAATACGATCATGGCCAAAGAGTAAAAGTTCCCCAATGGTTTAGCCCTTGGGTTGTGAATCATAAGAAATACTTTATAGAGCACAAAACAGACTAAAGTTAGCTAATGTGTTATTGAGTTCGTCGCAATCTCATCGCCCCGCCTAAATTCATATCGGCACAGTTTCAAGTGCACAATGTAAAATCTCAAAGGACTAGTACGCCACCAAGAATAAATACTCATATGCATTGTTTCAATACATTGAGAAAAAAATGCAAACATAAATAATTGTGCAAATTCTTCTAAGATACCAAGAAAATCCTATCATGTACTTTCTTTGTGCTAGTGTTGAAGGCCAATGCTTGCTTGTTTAAGCATAGTAAGTATAAAGAGCCTCGGCTGTGGTATCTTATGTGATTGATTATGCACGTTTTTTTAAGCCTAGTGGACAGGAACAGCACTCCCATAAATACCTTGCAAGAGTGACAATGAGAGGCTGTTGAAATTTCTCCAGAACAAACTTACAAAAAGCAGAACTAAAATGAATTTTGGACTCAATAGCATCAAGTGAAGAAAAAAAATGAACAAAATGTAATATTGAAAAATAAAAACAAAATGAATGTTCAAAATGTTGTATATATCATGTCAAATGAACTACAATGACCAAAATTGAACACAAACAATATATATAAGGAACTCGACAACTCGATGATAATCATGAGCCAAATCTTAAACTGAACACTCGGGACTCTCTGAATTTTGAAATAAAGATTCAGATTCATTATGAAAAAGGCCAAGGCAACTTCCCTATCTATAGAAAAGGAATTACTCGCTATGGGGTCTGCTTGAACAAAAATGTTAATTAATTCTAATAAAAAAATATCTTTCTAGATGCACCACAAGAATAAAGCTCATGGCAATCACAATTGGAAATGCAACATAGGCATTCTAGAGGTTATAATGTAAACATCAAAACTCAAAATGAAAAGCTGCACAGGCATTTCAATGGAAATGCATTCATGCAAATGATTAAATAGGATAAATAATAAATCACACAGGAGCACTAAAACGCATGTCCGTCCTTTCAAATTATCAAAAACAATATCAAGCATATGTGCTCTAATAAATAAACTAGTGTTTAAATCTAAATCAATGCACTAAAATAAAATAGAATGGCCTCCATTTGCTCTGATAAGTGAGTCAATGTTCAAACATAAAGCTCAGAATACTACATAGACAAAAAACAAAAACAAAAAAATTTGACCCACTCCGAGAACCGTACAAGTGAGCAACAAATTTGAAATTAACAAGCCTCCCTTCCAAACTCAAACTCTAACTCATTAACAAGTAGTAAGCATTTTCAAGAGAGTCTCCCTACCTATAAGGTAGGCTCGTAAGTCCAACATTTCAAGTCCAATCTACATCCCAATCCCAAATACCAAAGTCAACAAGACTTGAACCACAAAGAAATTCAAGTAATAAGAGTCAAACAAATCATGATTTAGGAATGATTTTAAGTACTATTCACATTTCAATAAGTAAATTCACAAATGAAAACTCAGTTGCGGATCTCATTAATTTTTTTTTTATTTACATTTCGATAAGCCCTTCAGAACCTTTAATAAGGAGAAAACCCTAAGTGTTACATTAACTATGCAGCAAGCCACAAGTTCCAAAAAAAGGGTCGATTGGCTATATATGCCACGCATATCTTTTAATTGATGGGCGTTGTATGGTTATCAAGACATATGGCCTACATAATTTATGGACAATATAAAGTTGGCTTGCTCGGCTAACCCTTCTTTAAAAAAAAGCCACAAGCTCCAATCTAGAGAACTGACCCTCCACACATAAAGGATATAGAAGAAAAAGTATAGAACATAATAAAAAATTTAAATGAACTCAAGCGATACAAATATATAAACCTGACCTACGTAAACATTCAGGCAAAATTGACAAGGTTCAAAATAATTAAATCCAATCCTGTAAAAACCCCTATTTTAGGCATGGTCATTGCACATCATAATCAAAGGTGTCTATTTCAATAACCAAGCTTTCAAATAGCGAATATAAATGATGCAAAAAGTCTTTCCTTAATGATGATCATGTTAACAACAAATCATGACCAGAGATATGTATCAACAAAATGCCCCCAAATCCCAAAACAAATTATTTCGGGCTCAAGTCTTGAGAAAATATTTTAAAAATCCCAAAAGTTTGTATAAAATTCAAAAATATTCATGCAACAAATGACCGCTTAAAGTTTAAGCAACCAACCATCTAATCCATCCATCCACTACAACAATTTATCGAGGGTGACAAAATAAAAATAACCTAAGCTCACAAAGAACTAATGTCATATTAAGTGTGTCGCCAAGGTCACTCTCAAAAATCCTACACCAATATGGGCATGCACGTGTCATCTAATGGGGTGATTTTGTCACAAAATTACACAACTATATTACAACTACAGCCAAGGCCCACTAACTAAGTGATTTACCACAAAATGGCACTATTAAATTACAATCATGACCAAAATCTGAAAATGTCTCAATGGCTCAATGATACCATGCATCATAGGCCCATCACTATATCTATGACAAAGAATTAATGACCATAGTCAAGTTGTTATGTGTGTTAAATTATTTGTTCATATATTGTGGCTTGAGAAAACTGTTGTTATATTATTGTATGTATTACCTTACTTTTTAAGTCATTAAAGGGTTATAAGAATATTTCATGAGTCTTTTATACAACAAGGGTGCATCATAATGTCACATGGAGTGAGGGAGACCATTGGATAAAATCACAACTTGAGAATGGCTCTCCAGGGCTCTCCATATTGACTCTTGATTTGGTGGGGATCACATGGTGACTTGTACACTTCAACTCATCATCCCCACCATCCAAGAAGTCAAGGCAACCCACTTTCATTAAAAGAAGGTTTGGCCTCCACATCACCAAATAACCACCCAAACACCACCTACATTCAAATAACCACCACTCCAACTATTTGTAATTTTGACTTTTCTGTAGAAGCCTGTAGGAAGGATAAATAAAGTGCTCGAAATGAATGTTATGAATTATTATTGAACACTTGAAAAGAAAATTACAAGAATTTCTATACTTTTTTCTTTCTTAGATTTGGTGGCCTAAAGGCGCCCTTTAGTGAGGGTTTAATTTTTTTCTATTGTATATTTTTCGGTAGTTCCTGATATAATACTTAATAATGCTTCTCACACATGTCCCCTACCATGAACAAAAATAATCTAGCCATCTACTTGGAAAAAAAAAATGAAGAAATCACATGGAGAACACATCAGACATTTTCGGTTTTCTATGATATAGTCTTAATTTTGCTTCAACCTAAAATCCGTTCAAAAAATCTTATAAGCTCCAGACTAAATGACAAATATCCCCACACTACTTTTTAAGTGTTTCTATCCATCTCACATAAGAAAGTTTTAAAGAAATAGGGTCATGTGTCAAGTTGGTCATATTAGGGTTTCTAAGACCTAGTCTTGCTTTTGCTACCAGTTGACCACTCTGACCTTGTTACAAAATCTCCAAAGACTCTACAACTCATCTAAAAGCATAATTCAATCATTTCCAAGGGTTCCTAAGGTCATTAAAGCCATCTTTCGCAAACTTTAATTTCCTAAGGACAAAAACAAACCCTAAGCCAAGGAAGGTCTCCTTGTTTAACCGACCCTAGCCACCCCACTACAACCTGGCACTCCACCATTTTCAACCCTAGGGTTCCTACCTCAGTTGACTAAGAAGAACAGGATCCATAACAACCTAAGATAATAGATTCATAGGCACTTGATTGAGTTTGTCATCATCCCCCCACCATCCACTCTAAGCTACTGGAAGTAAATTTCCTCTAATCTTAATCCAAACTATTAGTATTATAAGTTATGTATTCAAAGCCTACCGACTAGCCTTAATCAAAAATTCTCTCTCATGATCAAGAGGGATACTTGACTATTAAGGCTTATAACTATGGGCAGATCTCAAACAATATCATAAAGTCCTTGAAAAATGATAGATGGTGAAATATTTAGGTAATCTTATATGAAATCCAATCTATCTATTAAACATTTAATCAAAAACCATCTCACAAAAAGCAGAGCATGAATCCTCGAAGCCCAAACTTGATTGTCAAGATTAGCGTCGACATTTCAAATGAGGAAAATAAATAAGCTTTTTTATGTTGAAAATTTGGTGCAGTGTAACATTAAAAAAATTATAAGTTTGAGAAATAATGATGTGAAATAAGAAACAAGCTAAATCAAATGTAAGAGCAAGAAAGATTTAAGTACAAAAAATAATAATAATGAAAATGAAAAATCTAAAGAGAAATATGAAAAGATGGGGGAGAAATATGAAAAGATGGGGGACTACAAAGTTTACAATAAAGAAAAAGCATCAACGATGATGAAGATGGAATAGATAATAGTGGAGATAGATTATCCCTGGATTATGCATACCACAAAATTAAGTAGTTTAACTTCTTAGATATTCTTGCTGGTAGTTTATTTGAGATAATTCATTTAGCAGCATTTTAGAATTTGGAATACACAAAAAAGTTGTCAAGCTTATTATTTTGCCTATAATATAGCTTAAGTTGAAATGAGCCCAAAGATTAAATTATACCAGGACTACGCATGATTCATATTTAAGTGGTTTAACTTGTTTAAATTTTAAGGATGTCTTTTGATTATTTTAGTTTAGATAAATTATTTAGCTAGATTCGAAACTTGGACTAAACCAGAATTTTTCAAATTTACTTTTGTGCCTAACATAGCTAAACACCATTTTGTACTCTGAAATATTCTACATAATTAAGCAAACCAATTTATAATTTTTTTTTTTTTCATTTCCAACTCCTGACATCATCCGGTTGAGCACCTAGTGCGGCACTTATTGACCCAAGAGTTCGGTATTAATATCGCCTGTCGGGAGCATAATAGCTTTTAATGAAACTAATCTATGAACTATTTACTGTTACAATTACCTATATCTTCATTGTAAACTCATAAGACTTCACCGTTAAATGACTTGAAAAAAAAAAATCTGGCTGTAATCAAGTCCATTCATAGAGAAGAGCATCAGAAAAAAATGAACCCTAAAGCTTTAGTTTGAAAAACATTTTAGAACCAAGCTGTAATAAAAGTTAATGATCTGCATTTCCACTAAAGAAACGTTGAAAAGAAAAACTAACCTTTCGATGATATGAAAAGTGGCCCGCTCTTGAACACCTGCAAATTAACTCAAAATGTTACAAGAGAAAAAAAATGAGAAAAACATCTTGAACACATTTTTCCCGATATAAAGGACCTTCCAATGTATTTTATGTGCGAGATTTGAAAATCCAGTTAAAGTTGTGCCAGTCCCTTTGTTAAAGACTAGTTTCGACAATTTTAGTGTTAGTTTTGGTTTCACTTACTATTTGTTGTTAAAAACAAATAAAGAAAAGCATTTTAAATATTACATTTAAAACATTATTTTCAATAAATTATAATATTAAAAAAACATTTTAAACATAAGATAAAATAGATTTCAATTATTAATAACCATATAAAATAGAATCTCATCAAGTTAGAAATATAGTTAATATTCAAAAGATTTTTACTACATATAAATTTAGTCTATTCCTTAATATAAATTATCATTATTTTCATAATTTATTGTTTACAGACCATCCAAATATGAAGGAATCACCATACTGAGCATCGAAAGATTTAATACGAACAAATCTAATTCAGGTGCAATTCCAGCCTTGAATTTTAAACAATTAAAGATGACTAGCTCACTGTTCTAGAATGAGAACGAATGTAATTCGGGCACAATTCCAAAGCAATTCAAGCTATTTTTTTTATGTTAACTATCATTAATTTATTAATTCATTATATGAACATATCGCTATACTAAGAATGGGAAAAATAAGTTATGTTTTCTCTTACAAAGTAAAGATGAATAGTTCAACAATATAGAATGGAATAGAATGCGAAGGGATGTAATTCGGGAGCAATTCCAATTTAAAATTTCAAGTTCACATTTATTATTATTTGATCTGATTATTAAAAAAAGCTTTTTCCTGATTTACAACTAAACACTAAGACTTTCTAGGGTAGAAATTTCACCCCGAAATAGACCACAACCACAGATTTCAGACCAAAATTTTAAAAAGAACAAATCCTATTTATGCCCAATTAATATGAATTCTTTAATAAAATATTTAAACTCATGAAACAGTGAAAAAGATTAAGAAGGCCTAATATTTAGGCAACGTTTGGGTGCTCAATTAATATTTAGGTTATCGAAACATCTACCATATTCTAGGAACCCCATTTGCACATAATAGATCTACAATATTGAAAATAGACAATTTGCTAACTACTGGACTGTCTATATTCTAGGAAGCTCCATTTACACATAATAGATCTTCAATATTGAAAATAGACAATTTGCTAACTACTGGACTGTCTCATATAAGCTAATAGGGCTGGTATAAGCCGAATACATAACCTAGATAATGAGAGAAAGCAACTAACAACTAAAATAAAAAAAATTTAAAAATTAAAAAAAAAAACCTAGAAACAATGCCCTGCAACAAGAAAAAGAATCTATTTCTTCGCAAGAGTTTGAATGTTAAACCTACACCTTGGAGATCAAAGACTTGCCACTCAAAAAAGTATAAGAATCAAGGCAACATGATTCAAAAGCGTGAAGCGAAGGCATTTGCAATCCCATTTTGGTCATCCTAGTAAAATGTATACTCCAAAAAAAAAAATCAAAAGAAAAACATTTCCCTTCTCTTAATTCAAGACAAATATTGAATGAAAATCTAACTTGAATCACAGCTACTAAAATTATTATATATTTCATGCCAAATTGATATAAAGTGAGAAAATATTATTTGAACGACAAAAGAAACCTTACAACTAGAATAAAAAGTATACAAATTGGATGTACAAGAAAGATGGTACTCCTCTTGATTGCTTGCACTTCCAAGTGTAGAGTAGCATATGGAACCAAGTGGTGGTCATAATGGAGAGTTACACGAATAACTAAAATTTATGCAGGCTAAGTTCAATAAAATGGATAAGGTTTCTGCATCTTTTGCCCTTCTTATAGATAGAACTGATTACTACCAAACTAAATAGGCTTACTATAAGTTAATGACAATTTGTATTCAAATTTGCCTTTGTAGAGCTCAATTGTTCAATAACTATCCTAGCAAATAGAAACAGCTATAATTGCACGAGACATAATACTTGTAAGGATGTCTAAGAAACTAGACTTATTGGAATATAACACATGATTTCATCCCATAACTATGTCCAAATATTAAGTAATCTGCCTTTATAGACTCAAATCAAGAGTTGAGTAATACGAAGTGATCCCTATGTCATGTCAATGTCATCATAAGGCATCATCATCATTAGTTTTATCTAACTACTTTGGATCAGCTTTATGAATGTTCCAACTTCATTCATTCTGGTTGAGTCAATAATAATGTGTTGAATTTATCTTGCACAAGTCTTTTTTGCTCAGTTTTACCATTAACTATGGCCCATGCATTTTTCCATCCAAATCCTTTCCATTAATTGTCTATCCACCTTACTAGTGCATCTTTTGCCCTTCTTTGCAAATGACAAAATCACATAAATTTATTACACTACCTTGTCTTCAAAATGTGTTACTCCCGCTATTTCCCTACATATCATTTTGCACTCTAATCATGTTAGTATGATTCCATCATAACATTCACAATTCTCAATTTGGTTATCAATGACTAGATTGTATTTCAACACTCAAATCGATAAAGCTTAGCCAATCTAATTGGAAGTTAAACTTACATTCAAATCCCCCAAGTATTATTTAACAACACTATATTCTTGAGACACTTCCTCTTTTTGATTGAGTAGATTTAACTATAAAATTTAACTCTTTATTAATCCCCAATATACTTAAAACTATCACTCAGTATCATGCAATATCAACTAACAATTATTAATCTCACATCACTAAAATTGTACATAATATAGTTAGTATTTATTCAAGGCTACTTATTTCCAACATTGTTTAAAATTGCGCAATATGAGGCTCGCCTTGTGGCCCGCCTCAGCGCAATTCCAACGTAAAGCGCATCGAGGCTTACGCCTCAAACTTTTTTTATGAGGCTTGTGCCTTAGCTTAGTTGAGGCCCGCCTTGAGGCACGCCACGGCTCGCTAACGTGAGGCTTACACCTCACCCTATATATATATATTAAAACTTATATAAATCCTCAGGAATCACCCGCACACCACCACCGCTTCATCTAAAATTTTAAGAGTATTAATCTCATCTTTATATTAATGAAAAATATTTATGAAAGAGGAAAATGACTTAAATAAAAGAAGAAGCAAATTGGGAGACATTAGACTCCATAGGATGAGAGAGGGGAGAGACCAATTTGTTGTTATGATGACGACGCAAATAAAAACCCCCTTAATGATGACAATGCAAATGATTTCTAAGTTTTTGTCAACTATTTCAGTTTTCTTTAGGAATTAAGTATGAATGAGTAGGGAACTGAGAAAGAAGGAATTTGGAGTTGAAATTGATGTTATATGATAATTTTATGTCATTCATATATTTAATATTATTTTGCTCTTGTAATATTTGAATTTTAATTCTATTTCATACAATTTATCACTTATCACTTTACGTCTTGTGCAATTTTTATTTCATATGTATGTTAATTTATTTCTTCATAATTCAATAGAAAGGTAAGATGTCATCCTTTAACATATTATTTGGGTATTATATAAAAAATCACTTTTAACATTTATTTTGACTTGACGTAATTTTTTTGTTTTGAGGCATAAGCCTCAAAACGCCTTGAGGCTTACGCCTCACCTCACGAACAAAAAACACCTCAATACCCAATTGAGCAATTTAAAACTTGATTTCCAAAAAATATACTCCATTATTCTAATTGTTTACTTACTTCAAATAGTCTCACACAAATATCATACACCAAGGTAACTCATTTTAAATAAGCATTTTTGCAACCAGCATAGCATAGAAGAATATTCAGTACTCTTTTTTGTTTAAATGGATAATAGTGTAGTAGTTGTAATATGATCTATAAAATAAAGTTATAGTTATTCACATGAAGATAGTGAGCTACTCTGCTACTTTTATATGCCACGGTCATAAAATGATGGAAGACCCGAACACACAATGTAGGGTTTGTGGCACATTTTCTGCACAATCAAAGTTATAATATGCTAGGTTTTAGAAAGCAAAGTACAAGAAAACAATCACCAAATAAAACCCTATGGTTATACCTGAATGAATCATACTGCAATCTAAAACAAGCTTGCCATTTTAAGTTATTAATTTATTATTACACATCACAAATAGGTCCAAAATAACTTCGATGCAGTTTTCACTTAATACCCACCAAATAAATTCTCATAGTGTTCAATCATGTTTTTCAATACAATTAAGAGCCATAAAAGATTATTTTATTGCTTTAGAACTTGCTCGTTAATTCTTAGCACAAAAAACAACTTTATAATAGATCCTCCACACATAAACAAATTTGATTCTCTAATATTAGCATGATTTTCTAAACGTATGTTCTCTATTATGATCTTCCATAATTATGTTGCATAACTCAAAAGTTTAAGTGTTTAACTCCATAAAATTATCATAGTCATAAAAGTCTGGTACCAAATTCTTTTCCAATCATGCGGCTTCACTTATCCTTTAATACAACAACAACAACAACATCAAACCTTTATCCCACTACGTGGAGTTGGCTACATGAATCCTTTTTCTCCATTATGTCCGATTAAGAGTCAAATTCTCATTTAGATCTAATAAAGAAAGGTCATTTCTAATATTTTTTAACCAAGTCTTTTTAGGTCTACCTCTACCTTTCTTAACATAGGTTAAATCTAATCCATCTACTCTCCTAACCGGGTCATCAAAAGGCAGCCGTTTTATGTGACCAAATCATCTAAGGCGACTATCTAATCTTATCTACCACTGGAACTACTCCAACCTTTTCACTTATCCTTTAATATTTCATTTAAATATTTGTTAACTAAATTAATCCAACCATGTAGCTTCACTTAGCATTTATGTGTTCTACTCCAGTTAAGATGTCATTTTAAGGTGGTATCAACTGAAGGAAATATTTAGTTTTTGATGTAAAGTTTAAGAAAAGAATTATGCAAGACATCCATTAACCAAACCAACTTGGAGAGCATATGGTAGGGTCAAAATAAGATGAACAGTAATGTGATGCCATTGCCATTTTCCGTTTAGTTTTTGGGAAACATGGAAAATGATGAGTGCTTTTTAGAATAAGGGCATCGCTAGCTTGGGTTAGTCATAACCTAACCATGGCATGCTCCAGATTAGAGAAACTAGAAAAATATCCTTGAAAATCATGCCTGAACAATGGAAAAAGTATATGATCATTACAATTGCAAGTATTAACTTAGCATTTGGCTCCCTACAATCCATCAACTAAGCAAAATGGTGCAATTTCAACACATATGACCACCTTGCAGCAAAGAAATATTGAACTCCCCAACATAATTGATTGACTTGAGTTCTTCACAAGGGTGCTTCTATTAATCAGGTTCTACTCTGTCAAGACTCATTTTCATTGTGAAATGCTCATGCAATTGTATCTCTCTTCAGCAAATCTGCCAGTTTTTTATAAGGATGAAGATATCTTTGCATGCAGAATTCACTCTTACATTTCTTCCCCACCCAACAGACTCAGTGATTCAAATCTCTCCAAACTAGCGAGTAAGAAAATTAGTTGTTAACAGATTTACTGGTAGAAAAGCCACAAGAATCCGGGCCAACCTGCTTAACATGCTTCACATGGGCGAGTTGAATACAAAATTTCTAAATGCTGTTAATGATGGGGGAAAAGCTTATATTGTCATAAAAACAGCTGCATCATAGCCACGGACGCTGGCTAGTGCTTCCTGAAGCAAATTTTCAATACAGACTTCTCTGCCCATGAAAACTTTACATTATTGATTTGGCATGCTAATCACGCATACAAATGCTAACATTGTTAAACCCAAGCATCAAGAATAAAAAAAGCGAACAAAAATCCCCCGCAAAATCCTAAAATATATAACTTCCAAAAAGATTTGGAATCAGAGGAAATGTCGGGGAAGGAACACGAAATAAAGGGAGCCAATGCAACTACTCGCTTCTAAAATTAGAAGAGAAACTCATAATTAACTCCCCTATAAAATGGCGAAAAAAATACGGCGTGATGGTCATACCGTGTTAGATGATACAAGTCTGTGGCGCTCAAACATCGGAGCCGCGGCCGGAGCCGACGCCATCTGTGCCTAAATTCAGCAAATAAAAAATCTTGGACATCAGATCACATTCTGAACCATCCAGATCTCATCGGAACTCCAGATTTTACCAACCCAACAAACAGCTAAAAGGCATTCGCCGGAAGCAAGAATTTCTGGTCAAAACAAATGCTAGTTATGCAGCAACTGTTCGATCCGGGCAATCGTGGCAAGAAAGGTAGTTCTTTCCAGTATCGGAAAAGGTACGGCAGGGTTTTGGGATGGGAAGGAGTCCAGGGAAAGTAAAAGAAAGAAAAGAAAGGGGTTGATGGATGTGGCGGAGCAGCGGAGCAGAGGAGCAGATTGGTGATTGGAAAAAGACACTCTTTCGCTCTCTCTATCTTCCCCCGTCCTGTCCTTGCGCCCACCTGTCTTCCTTCGAGGACAAAACAGCTAAGGTATCAACTGACCTTGAGGTTGTAAGCTTCTCGGGAAAGCTTTGAAAGGAAGGGGCGAAGGAGGGGTTAGACCCTTTGGGATTAGGTGAACAGTATAGCCGTGATGTGATAATTGTTGTTGGGAGAAATAATCTATTCATTATATTTAGCTGGTTGTTACTAATATTTTCAGATATCCATCTTTACAAATGAATTAATATTGACTATATTCTTCAAAAATATTATTGGATGCAAATAATATAAGTGATAGTTGCACCTAAATATGCCTTAAGAGAATATTCTCCATTTCTTTGTACTTATATTGCAAGAAAAGAAATAAAATAAATTTCATGATTTTTTTAGAGACTTAAAAATTCTAGAGCTCTAAGTTTTTTATAGAGTTGACTATATTATATGTATATTTTGATGAGTGTTGAGAAAAAAATAATGTATCATAAACGTTGTGTGCTGAAATATGTCTAGCAATATATAGAGTCTAATACTTTAATTTTATATTAAGATCTAATGCATGCATAGATAAAAAAAAATATTGCAAGAGATACTAAAGTTTTTATTTGAAAAAATCTAAAAGAGAAAAAATCATGGGACCTGATTTAGTTGAAATTATCAACTACGTAAGTAAAATTACGATAGTTTGATTTTCCTCTCAATTGAAGAAGACGGGATTACAAAGTTGAGAACACTGGATTGATCTCATGTGTTTCTAATGAACTTATTGTAGAAGTAATATAGAGTGATGTCAGTCGAACAATGATAATCAGGCTATAACAATTAAGTGAAGTAAGTCAAGCAATGGTGATTAGGAAATGGTGATCAATGATGGTAATTAGGTAACAACGTTTAGACAATTACAATCAACTAACAATGGTTAGATGATGATGGTTGTTGGCATTGGTCTTCAACGTCGATCATCAGATAGGGCTCTAGAGTTTCTTAGATCTCTAAATTCTCTTAAAAATCAGGTCAAGTCCCCTTCATATGAAGAATCTATTTATGATTTTTTGGAGCCACACTTTGGTTATTTTGGTCAAAAATCTCAAACAATCAATTGGATTGTTTATGTTGATTTCATCGGTCATAGACTATTTCGTAAGTATTTTAGTGCATTATTGACACCATATGGGCAATCTTAAGCTAATTAGATTTGCCTTGTTGAGTTGCTCATTTTGATTATATGCATGCAATATTTAGATATTATTTAACCCTTCAATTAATATCACGATGTCTTTAATTATCCTGCAAGTAGTTGATTATGATTTATTTAAACTTAGATCAAAACACTTTCAGTGACATGAGATTTGTCTCATCGTAATATTTATTTTGACTATATATTTATTGTAACCAGAGTATAGATTTTCTTGAATTTAATTTCATAAGTTTTTAATTCAAATATTGCATCAAGATTAATGCTTAATCAAGTAAATTTTTCAATGATGTATCATTGGCCCCAATTTTTAAGCATCAAAATCTATGCCGTCTGAAAATAAATTGAGTCTTAAAAAAATTTATTGTGTAAAATTTTAGTTTTAAAATATATATAAGGCATGTGGTTTTCAATTTTTTTTTAGAAATGAAAATTTCTTTCAATTAAAAATAAATTATCAATTTTTCATTTAATTTTTAAATAACAACTAAAAATAACTCAAAAATCATTAACAAATCTAAAAAAGTTTACAAAAAAAAAATATTGTAACTCTTTACCCTTCAAGTATACATATCCACCGTGGGTGAGAGGGAAAACTCACACCTCACAATCCCTCCCACCTCTCTCACAAGTCCTAGTCTTCTCCTAAAAAAGATTTGACACAATTATGTATATGTGATGTGTAGTTCCCCTTTTGTAGGTTTTAGTACTCCTTTGTGAAGTAGTATGATATTATCCTGCATGGGTGTTGCATATTAAACCTTCATAAGTCTTGATATAATACTATATAATCAGACTTGTGAGTTATGCACAAAATTTTTTATCCCTTTTACATGTCTCTAGTATTTCCTTTGAAAGGGGATTGATAATTTTCATATGGACAAATTGGGTTTTCGATAGTAGGATTTTTCACCCTATTTTTTTTTTTCACATGAGTTAAATATTTCTAAAATACAGTGTCAACTATGAGTGACCTTCAAACAAATTCAACATCACATCCTGAGTGTAGCACGATGACAATAAGAGGATTTCATCTAAAAACAATGATAATTCACATTGTATCCTAATTTCTCTATTTTAAGCTATTTTTATGCTTGTTTTAACACATCTTCTTAGAATTTTACTTTGATTTGTTCTTGGATGATCATGTGTATGTGTATGTTCTTAAATATTTACATCACAAAATTTCATAGACTTGATTTTTTAGAGGATTTTAATTTTTGAATGTGTGATGCTTTCTATCTTTTGTGATTTTTTGATATTAAACCAGTTATTAAAAAAAAATCATAAATTTTTTGTAAATATAGAAAACATCTTTGGCTACCTTTAATTATTTTTTATGTAATAATAATATCATATAGCAGGTTAGGAAATTCATGAACGATTACTTCATGTAATATGTCATTTTTTTTGGTATAATCTTGAAGAATTTTCTACAACTTTCCACTAATCCAGGCCTTGAAAGTATATTTCTTCATGTGTTAATATGTATGTTTGATTGATGTTTATAATCAAGTTATTGAAAGTGATGATGACAATTAATAAATTCTCCATCTGTGTGCAAAAGTGTTTAAGATTTTTATGAATTTACTCCCCACAAGAGGCTAGGTCGTGAATGTGAAGAAGCAATAACTGTTGAGGCTTATGCCTTCTAAGTTTTTTAGATGAATGGAGACCATGTACCTTATAATGCTTTTGCCTAATGAGATCTTTAGATGAATGAAGAACATGTATCTCTTGAGGTTTATAAAGGAGAAAAAATTTGTACCTTTTGAGATGTCTAGAAGAGAAAAAACTTGTACCATTTAAAAATAATACTTTGAGTTTTTAAGAGTAAATACTTATACCTTCTGAGGTTTTATATAAATACTTATATGATAGTCAGGCAATGATAATTAGGTGATGTTAGTCAAGCAATTGCAATTCGACGATGACGATCAACAATGATATTTAGGTGATGACATTTAAGCAATGGCAATTGAGTGACGGTGGGTGGGTGATAGTGGTTGATGGCATTGATCATCAACATCAATTATCTGATAGGGCTCTAAAGTTTTTTAGATCTCTAAGTTCTCTTAAAAATTAGGTCAAGTCCCTTTCATATGAAGAATAAAAATCTATTTATAATTTTAAAGAGTGGCACATTAGTTATTTTGGTCAAAAAAGTCCCAAATAATGAATTAGATTGCATGTGTTGAGTTCTTCATTTGTAGATTATTTTTTGAGAATTTAAGTACATTAACGATATCATAATCGAGTAATATTAAATTAATTATATTTGTTTTATTGAGATGCTCATTTTAATTATATACATGAAATATTCAGGTATCATTCATCTCTACAATTGATATCATGATGTCTCTAACTATGTGTAATAACCCTTAAATTTTTACAAGACGTATTTTGACCTACAATAGCCAAATAAAATTTCAGGAGTCATTATAAATTGATTTAATAAACTATCTTTTCCATAACATAGATATTATTATGCTCTAATTATAATAATTTTTTTTCAAATTTTATAGGGCAACGTAGATATGAAAGCAAAAAGCTTTTTAACTAAGTAAAGCTCCTTAAGAAATTGACATCTATTGATACAAGTAGATTTTCTAGGATCGTTAGGTGTCTGTTTTATAAACTAATTTTACCCTATCATTTTAGACATGCTTTGCTAATTTATTAATATATTTTTCATAATTTTGGATCCTCGGATTTAAAGATATAAAAGTATTTATAAGAATTTTACACTAAAAACTAAACAATAGCATAATTACCTTTATAACATTATATTATTTTATTATAAAAATCTAAATCCACCTTAACAAAATTTACAACTGCCATTTCCATCCCCATTTTGTTAACAAAGAGGAAAAAAGGAAAATAAGAAGAAAAAGAGAGAGGAGAGGCAAGAGAAAGTTGGGTTTGGAGGTCATAAAGTAGTTTTTGCTAATTGGCCCAGTTAGAAAATTCACTCATCTCGAGGTAGGCTACCGTTACCCTACCTCTCATTTTAATGATTTTGTGTATTTTATATTTTATGAATTTTAATTTGATCAAAATTTATAAAAATTGTGATTTTTAGCAAACTTCCATCGTGTAACTTTTAGTATGTTATAGTTTTAATTATTCTGCACATATTGCATATTAATAAGAATATATTAAATTTTCAAAGGATATTTATTTATCTTAGAGGAAATACTCTAATTTGAGAAATTTAGGTAAATAAAAAAATTGAATAAATAATTATTAAAATCTCTTCATATGAGTCTATTACATGCATATTTATTACAATTATATGTATGTAAAAAAGCACACTACTTTTTTTTTTATAAATTCTACTAATTTTGGCTCATATGAAAATTTTACATTCATACATTAAATTAATATAGTGAACTGAACATTGAGTGTAGTATCAGATATTTATTATGTTATATATACTGTGAAATGTATATATATAAGAAAAGTTAGTCAGAAACTCAGGTTGGTTGGAGATATGTTACCCTATACAGAAGGGTGGGCCTATGAGCTTTTTATTAAAATAAGATTTATGGTATTATCCTAAATGATATGAAAATGGATGCATAAAGAGACAGATTGATATGATATGATATGTTGACGGATAAGAAGTGACGACTTCTTATATGAAAATCACCTGACCTGAATGACTTCTGATATGACTGATTCCTTAAATAAGGACTGATATGATTGAGATTGATTCATGTAGAATTGACCTACATGATTGGATATAGGAAAAATATCACAGATAGTTGAATGTCATATCTTGCTTGCAGTACTTACACATGCATAACATAGATACTATACAATGTGCATATGAATATGACAGGTATATAGACTTTCTCAATTGATATAGATAAAAATAGTTTTATAACTAATGAGTATAATATACAATAATAGAGTTTACTAACCCCTTATGTATGATTATCGTTTACTAATTACTATTTTTAAGATATATATTTGTACTGATATTTATTGATCATATCATATATTACTATTTCATTGATTGTTATATATTTTTTATAATTATATGTTCATACTGATAGTGATTGAATGATTACATGCATACTATTTTTATTGCCTTTCATTGAGTTTAGTTATAGGTTTAGGTAACCTATTAAGCTGTTAGTTCACTCTGTGATTTATATGTTTGTAGGAATGGATTGAGATCCAGTGGAGTGAGGACAAATATAAGATTCATGTTTCATTTTATTTATGTATTTTTTTTTAGTTTTATTCATTTGTAGTCAAGAGCTAAAAAATAGATTGATGAATGTATTGATTGAACTCTTGGTTATTGTATATAAATTTTAAGGGATGAATATAGTTTTATATTTTGATGTATATAATTTTTAATTTCTTTCACTGGATTGATTTATATAAATGAATTCATAGAAGCTCTAATTGATTAATTAAGAGATTAAAATAGGTAAGTCTTCCAAAATTTGATCTTAAGATGTTACAATATGCTTCAAGTAATTTATGTGGGCTTATTTGAACTTAGATCAAAACACTTGTAGTGTTATTGGATTCGTCTCATCGAAATATTTATTTTTAATATAAGTTTATCAGAGTATAGATTTTCTTGAATTTAATTCCATAAGTTTCTAATTTAAATATTACATCAAAATTCATGATTGATCAAGTGTTTGTATGACATATTATTTGCCTCTTATTTTTAAGCATCCAAATCAGTATTGTTTGAAAATAAATTAATTTTTTAAACAATTTTATGATGCAAAATTATAATTTACAAAAATTATAATGTGCGGCCACTGCTTATATGTTAATGCAGATTTCCTCTTAGATTATGAGCTAAGTAAAGTCTCCTCAGTCATACTTTCGACATTCTCAAAAGTTGATGCATCAGTTGGAGTAGAAATTAAAAAAAAAACCTTTAACTTCTTAAAATTATTTGAAATAGGTTGTTAAGTATATGTTGGGATATGAAAGGCCAAAAATTAAATATATTATGATGCTCTAGGATCTAATGGAATGATTAAATATCTAAACGTAAATTCTAACTCTTCATCAATATAGAAAAAACCAAAGCTAACTAAAACTTAGAATAATAATAACAGAAATAAATATATATATTGATTTCATTCACCAAAATGCATATAGAATAATCTTGATTAGGAGTCATCTATACATCAAAATAATCAAAGCTGGATTACAAAGAGAATACCTTAAAGGTCCTAACTTAGAAAATCCTGACTCTACCTCATTTCTACTATGTTGGGCTCTTCCCTTTTTCTAAAATGTCAGAAAAATATGGAATGAGCTCAACTAGCTCAGTAAACACCTTTCATAAGCCCATCACAAATATAAATCTCTAACTAAAATAATATACTAATAACAATTTATTTAAATATTCAAAATTAGTAAAACATAAGCAAAGTAACACCATAATGTAATTTCTGTAAGTTATCAGAGTGTACTTATTTTCAGAATTACTATTTGAACTTTCACAATTCACTTTCACAGTAGTACCAGTTCACCTTTTTCAGAAATCCCAAAGATGTCATAGAACATTTGCTATCAAAGTCTTGCTTGCACTTAACTTTCTCATTTCATTAGGATATATACAATAATTTAAATTATTATTTATACTTGACTTATTAAGTTATTAGAATATGCAATATATGAATATACTGCACATATTCCAATACCTACTTATAGCTCAACTTTTACTTATAGCTCCCTTAAACCTCCCACACCCGCATATAGTAAGTGGGGTCAAAATAGAATATAACAGAATAGAGTAACCTCATACACCCACTTTTAGCAAGTAGGACTATAATATTTCTCACATCTACACAAGATAGATGGGGAAGGAATAGAATATATAGGGCCCTTGTATCATTTCAAATAGCACACTTATCACATTTCATAATACAGAGCTCCTCTAATGTCATACTATGAATTATGCAATTTAGATGGAATAGTAAGTAATTATAACTTCCATGCATTATTGAGATGATGCATGAATTGCCATATTTATGAGTAGTAAGCTACATAGCATGTATAAAAATATACTCACAAAATCTTTTCCATTTTATTTATAATTTTGGAGGGATATTCAAATTGACATTTTAATACTTTTATATAACTATCATAAATGCTAAAAAACATCATTTATTTCATATACCTAGAAGTTTATGTAGAAAAAATTAACTATTAAGAATTTAATTTCTTATAGCCAAAAAGTGCAAAATGAAGTGTATAACAACATACTGAAAGTTATATGAAAAAACATTATAAAACTCAAGAAAACACTTTTTCATTAATAAAATTTTTAAAATGAGTGGAATAAAAATCAAAGATATGACTTCATAAATCTATCTCATGCTCTATGAAATCTTTAACTAGCTCGACAAATGAATCTCGAGCTTGGTCTCCAAAACCTCTCTCTTCCTTTTTCTCTCCTCCTCCTCTCCTTCTCCTCCCCTCTTTTTCTTCTCCAACAATGGCTTGGGTGAAAGGGTCGAAAATGGATTAGTTCATTAAGGATGAAGGGCAAGTGAAGTGCATTAAGGATGAAGATCAAAAAGTGTTTTAATTAGAAGAGGATATTCAATAAAGGTGGATGAGATATTTTGATAAGCTTTTTAATGAAGATTGTGAGAATACAATTGACTTTAGTGAGTATTGCACCCTAAGAGAAAATATATATTTTTATTTTTATCGATGTATTAGTAAAATCAAAGTTAGAGAAGCTTTAAAGAAAATGAAGTGTGAAAAAGCTGTTGGACCTAATGATATTCCAATAGAGGTGTGAAAATGCTTAGGAGATGAATAAATTTCTTGGCTTATGAAACTTTTCAATATTATTTTAAAGACTAAAAAGATGTTAGATGAGTGGAGAAGGAGCATATTGATTCCTATTTTTAAGAATAAAGGCGATGCACAAGAGTGTGTGAATTATAAAGGAATTAAGTTAATGTGTCATACTTAAAACAATGGGAGAGAGTTATCATGCATAGGTTACAACATGATATTATGCTTCTCAAAATTAATTTTGATTTATGAAAGGTAGGACTAATAGGGAAGCTATACATTTATTGAGAGGTTTGATCTAGAAGAATAGAGAGAATAAGGAAGAACTACATATGATATTTATTGATTTAGACAAAGCTTACGATAAAGTTCCAAGAGAAGTGTTGCAGAGAGTTTTAGAAATGAAAGGGGTTAATAATACTTATACTAAAGTCATTAAGGATATGTATGCGAGAGCTGTTACTTGTGTTCGAACATAAGGTGGTTTGACCAATTATTTCCCTATTTAAGTTGGATTACATCAAGGATCAGCTGTAAGCCATATATTATTACTTTAGTTAAGGATTGTAACACCTATGGATTCACAATACGCTGTTCCACCTATTCTAACTCTATCTGAAAAAGTTAATTTTTTAAATTCTACATTTAAACCCTCTTGCATCTGTCTGGGAATATTTTGTATGTATGTGAATGTCTGAATCTATTCTGGACCATGTATCGGGGTCTATGTGCATAATTTAAAAATCTAAAAAATTTATTGTGGGCTTGGGGTAGGCAACACCATGTCTTTGAGCTCTCTATATTTTTCTAACTTAATTTGGGTGCTGCGACATTAGGATGTCATTGAGTACTTCTAAAGGGAGTGTTACAGCTTGTAAGGTCAGGCGTCACGGCACTAAGCCTAATTTTAATAGTAAAATATTTATTTTTACAAAAAAAAAAATTATTTTTCTCATTCAAGGCAACCAACTAGAGCGAGTGAGGATATTTCTAGAGAGAGATAGCTAGGGTTTGGGAAGCTCCAGTCCACTTTTTGCTATCAGTCCAATTCTGAATGTTGTCCAACTTGAGGTATGTTACATTCAGCCTAGCTCATTTTTCAAAAATACAAGAATTTTGGAATTTTCCTTATACAATTTATAATTTTGTTAGCAAAAAAATATAATAACTTGACATCTGCAAAAATGTTCGTATAACTTTTTGTATGTTATCGATACAACACTTCTGAATACTTAGGTATTTTCTTTGAAAATGTCCACCAGGTAATTAGAAAATGTGAGATTTTTGACAAATTAAAAAATAATTCTGGCTTCTAAAAATAAGGTTATAGTACAATTAAAACTTCCAAATATTGTTATGAACTATCTATGATAATTTGGTATCATTATGAATTATGAAAATTCTGCTTAATAGAATGGTTATGTTATTATTATTAAAGCATTTTGTGAAATTTCAAAACTAGTTTCTTTACATTTTTTACTACAATGCAAAGACATGTATGTTTATTTATTTGAAATGTGTAATTATGAAGAGATCTGGTGTGTGGGGAAAGTTATATTCTGGTGATAAATGTATATTTTGGTGTTAAATATACACTTTAATTTTGAATATCTGATATGCACTGGACATTTAAAGTCATAAGGGCCTATTTTCTAATATGTTAGTACAAGAGACAAAAGGGCCTATTTTTGATGGGAGGTATAAGGTCTTGAGATAAATATATTATGTCACAACCCAACCCGAACAGGATAGGTCCTATCGCTTTGAGTTGTGGCAAGAAAATCCCAAGATCTAGTTTTAGAATTATTTCAGATTTTCTATCAATATTCATTAAAATAAACTATAGACTGCAGAGCTACTAAAATATCCAAATATTAAAAATAAACTCATTCACCAAGTTTTTTTAATTTTATCAAAATAAATATCTACACTACAGTACATGGCTACAGTAAGAGTACATAACTAAAAATTTAACTAGTCATGACTGTACAAAAATCAAAATAGCAAAATACCTATGACCTCAGATCTGATCATGAACTGCTAGTCCACAACCTCTTTCCCTTTCCCAGATCCTGAAAATCAAAAGTAAAATCACAATGAGTTATAATAGCTCAACAAGCCACACAAACCAATCTAAAATTTCAAATTTTTTTATCAAATATTTTACTAAATATTTAAAAGCAGTTAAATGCAGCTTAAATAAATCACTAAATTGAGAATCACTAAACTAGGACATATAATAAATGCATAATAGTTATTCTCTGATTTAAATAATAGTACGAAATAAATAAATAAATTGAAATTCATATTACAGAGTAGTTCATATCATATTTTCCGGACCCAAATAGAATCTCAAAGAATTCTGACCCCTTATGACTCCCATTTTATTTGTGTTTATAGCACCAAAACATATCACATATCCCCGTCTCAGACAGAATTTCAAAGAATTATGACCCCTTATAACTCTCAGCATTTCCCTGACACAGACATAATCTCAGAGGATTCTTGCCCCTTATGACTCCCAACAGATATAATTTACTGACATATACTCACATATGTGCATATATAATCACATTATAATAATTAAAGATTAATTGAGCATATAACAAAATTTTACAGTGTTGTATAACGGTAGACAACAAAAAATCCAACTAGGCAAAAATGCACATTTTCAAAAAATTACCAAATTACTAGGGATTGTGTAAAATGATGTTTTAAGACTTTTATTATACTACAACACTATTTTTCAACATCTAAGTAATTTTCTATTCACTAAAAACCTCATAAATTTCAAAGTACCCAGTGAAAATTTTCTTAAAAATATTTAAAATATGCATAATCATAATCTCTAAAACATATAAAAAGTTATGCGGTGAAAGTTTTACATGTGCAAAGTTATCCCCATTTTTCTCTAACGGATATAAAATTTTAATCGAAATATTTGCTAAAACTTGTATATTTTTAAAAATTAAGATGGGTATAGTATGTCTTACCTCGAGACGAACAAGTTTCCTAACTAGACCCACGAATGAAAATGGCTCGAAGTCGCCCAAAAATTAAATTTCCTCTTTCTATCTCTTCTCTTTCTTCCCTAATCCTTTAATATATTCTATATTTGGCAAAACCAAATAAGGGCATGTTGCGTCCTGGAGTATTCGCGGCGGTAGAGAAATATAAAGCTAAACGTCTTAGCATTGTACGAAGATCCGGCACGCAATGAGATAAGAGAGAGTGTGTGTTGCATTCATATGAGACACCAGAGTTTTTATGTGGAAACCCCTAAAAAGGGGGAAAAACCACGGGGCCTGACCCAGTTTGAATAAATCCGCTAGTATTTGTAGTTGATTATAAATAAGGCCCTCCGTTTAGGGGAAGGACTTGACTTGATATAGCCAATATACATCATATTGAGTGAATTACATGGTGGGAGTCAATATATACATCTTGGTTGGGTCGGCTGATCATAGTTACCAAGCAACGACGGTCGGAAGGACTGTAGTCGGTATGCGACGAGGTCGGGAGGATTGTAGTCGACAGGCGATGGAGGTTAGAAAAACCATAGTTGGCCGGTGTTAGAGGTCGGAAGGCCCGTAGTCGGCAGGCGACAAAGGTCGGGAGGACCATAGATGTAAGGCAGTGGTCTGACAGAAGTTTGAGCCTCAGATGGTGGTCCGGCAGAAGTCCAGGCCTTAGGTGGTGGTTCGGCAGGAGTGCGGGCCTCAGGTGGTGGTCCAGCAGGAGTACGGGCCTCAGGTGGTGGTCCGGTAGGAGTACGGGCCTCTGGTGGTCCGGCGATGGTGCGGCAGAACCCCGGCTGTGGTCGAAGAGGAGCCAGGCGGCTGAAGCTTTCTTCCTTCTCTTCCTTCTTCTCCCTTGGCTTCCCTCCCCTCTTAAGAGAAATGAGGGGCTATTTATAGTTTTTGGAGGATGGCACGACCCGTAAATAGGAGGAGGAGCAAGGGCAAATGTGGAGTGGTTTGGATGGACGATCGATGATGAATCCCTTGATTATGGACCATTTATAAAGCATCTGAAGGTCTTAATGATATCAGAATTTGACGATCTTGGGCTCGTTGGATTCGTCTGGTCAAGATGCTCGATTCGACTATAAGCATGTTATGATTTGAGACTGTTTGGTAACCCAAATTGTGGTTTGATCCTTCCAAAAGTGCTTCGAGTCTTTGATTTGGGCCCATTTGGGCTCGGATTGGGTTGATTTTGGTGTCGTCGGGTTCGTATTTCCGAGACGCTCAGTTTGACTGTAAGTTTGTAGAAATTGGAGTTCAAATGGTCACCGAATTAATTTTTGACGTTTCCAACTTGATTTGCTTCGAGATTCGTGCCTGACCAAGATAATTTTTTGATGATATATCAGGGCATATAAAAGAAACATTTAATAATATATAAATTCTTTTAAATATTTTCTTATTTTTTATTATTAAATAATATATAAAAATTAATTTTTTAGTAAAAAATTCATAAAAATTCTTTTAGAGGTTCCAAAAATTATAGAAAAATATTCATAAATTAGCAAATTTCATTTAGAAAATTCTGGTGAAATCGGTTTGCAAAACGGACATCTGACTGTCCCCAAACCCCACTTGCGCCGACAAGTGCTGATTTCTTAAGAAAATTTGATAGTGCCCAAAAATTATGAAAAAATTAGGGAAGCTAAAATATAGCATTATAAATATTCTGGCGAAGACGGATTATGATTTGGACTTAAGATGACTCTTGAAATAAATATTGACTATTTTAGATCAAAAATTCTTATAAGAAAATTTAGGGGTTTCACAATCTACCCACCTTAAGAAAAATATCATCCTCGACATTCCCAAAGCAGAATAAGTTAAAATAAACCTGAATACAACTGCCTCATATCAGATTCCTTCTCCAAAGTAGCCCCTCTAGTAGTTCTATGCTTCAACTGTACTTTGACCATAAAAATCTGTTTGCTTCTCAATTTTCTCACATCAATATAGGGAAGAACCCGAATGGATATTGATAGAAAATCTGTTTTCCTAGATCAAGTTAGGGGCATTATAAATATTGAGGTTTGTTCGAATCCATTCGGGTTCTTCCCTATATTGTAGATTCAAACAAACCTCAATATCCTCAGCAGATAATCTCTTCTTAGAATTAGACACCCACTTTCTCAAAGAAGATACATGAAACACATTGTGTATATCAGACATATGATCAGGTAACAATAACTTATAAGCAGAACTACCAAACCTCTCAATGATCTCAAAAGGTCCAATGTACCTTGGACTGAGCTTGCTAATTCTCCCAAATCTACTGACACCTTTCATGGGGCTAACTTTAACATAAACCAAGTCACCAATCTGAAACTCAACCAACCTATGCTTCGATTGTAATACTTCTTCTGCTTATTTTGTGCATATTTCAACCTTTCTCTAATCAAAAGGATTTTTAATGTAGTATCATCCATAAAAGATGATCCTATCACCTATTTGTCTCTAACCTCTATCAAAGATAAATGTGACTTGCACTTCCTACCATACAGAGCTTTATAAGGAGCCATGCCAATGCTGGACTGATAACTGTTATTATATACAAATTCTATCAGTGGAATATGATCCTCCCAACTTCTGCCAAAATCTAGAACACATAATCTTAGAAGATCCTCCAGTACCTGAATAGTCCTTTCGGACTGTCCGTCTATCTGTGAATGAAAAGCCGTACTGAAGTGCAATTTCGTACCCAGCCCTTGTTGAATACCTCTCTATAATTGGGAGATAAATCTGTCATCCCAATTAGATATAATCACCTTTGGTACACCATGCAACCTAATAATATCTTTAACATAAATCTGTGTTAACCTGTCCACCAGATATGTCTATCGAATCAGATTGAAATGGGCAGATTTTATTTGTCAATCGACAACAACCTAAATAGCATAATGCCCCTAACTCGATCTAGGAAAACCCATAGCAAAATCCATTGTTACCTCTTCCCATTTCTACTGTGGAATAGGTAACGACTGCAAAAGACCTCCTAGTCGCTGATGCTCTGCCTTCACTAGCTGGCAGGCCTCACACTTCGACACAAACTCTGCTATATCCTTCTTTAATCCAGTCCACCAAGACATATCCTTTAGATCTTTGTGTATCTTGCTACTTTCTAGATGAATAGTATAGCCTGAATAGTGAGCCTCATATAGAATCTCCTGCCTTAGATCTCCAAAAATAGGAACCCAAAGTCTATCCTTACAGAAAATGACACCGGAATCAGAAACTCGTAGTTCTATTTTCTTATCAGATCTGATCTAATCAATCAACTTTAGATATTTTGTATCTAATTTTTGAGCTTCTTGAATCTTTTCTTTTAAAAAAGGCTGAATAATCATTTGAGTCACTATACCAGAATCTCAATCAGTAGAAGAAATCAACTCCAACTATAATATCTCTATATCTCATATCAAATACTCATCAGAAGTGAGCTGCATACATGATAATCTAGAAGACTTCCTGCTCAGAGCGTCTGCCACCATATTAGCCTTACCAGGTTGATACTGAATAGTCAGATCACAGTCTTTAATCAACTCAAGCCACCTCCTTTACCTCAAATTCAAATCCTTTTGAGTAAATATGTACATCAGACTCTGATGATTTGTGAAAATCTCACATATAACATTGTACAAATAATGATGTCAAATTTTCAAAGCAAATACAACAATAGCCAACTCTAGATCATGCATCGGATAGTTCCTTTCATGTGGCTTCAACTGTCTTAAAACATAAGCTATCACCTGACCATGCTGCATCAAAATACACCCCAAACCTCTCAATAAAGTGTCACTGAATACCTGAAATCCTTCTGTATCAAAGGGAAGAGCCAAAACTAGAGCAGAAGTTAAATAATCCTTCAATCTTTGAAAACTAGCCTCGCACTCGGGTGTCTAGACAAAAGCTACTGACTTTTGAGTCAGTCTCGTCAGAGGTGCTGAAATCTGAGAAAACTCCTTCACAAACTTCCTGTAATATTCAGCCATACTCAAGAAACTTTATATCTCAAACACAGCAGTCGGCCTCGACCAATTAGTGACTGCTTGAACTTTTTGGGGATCAATAGAGATACCCTCACCACTAACCACGTGTCCCAGAAAAGAAATATTCCTCAGCCAGAACTCATATTTGGAAAATTTTGCATATAACTAATGCTGCATCAAAGTCTCCAAAACAATCATTAGATGTCTAGCATGATCTTTCTCAGAAGCAAAATATACCAAAATGTCATCTATGAAAACAATCACAAACTGATCCAAAAAATCTTTGAATACTCTGTCAATCAGATCCATAAAGGCAGCTACTGTATTAGTCACCCAAAATAGCATGGCCATAAACTCGTAGTGTCTGTATCGAGTACTGAAAGCTATCTTCATCACATCAGCCTCTCTCACCTTCACCTAATAGTAACCTGATTATAGATTAATCTTTGAGAATACCGAAGATTTAACAAGCTGATCAAATAGATCAGCAATCTGTTGTAGTGGATACTTATTCTTGATAGTGACTTTGTTTAACTCCCTTTAGTCAATACACATACGCATCATACCATCTTTTTTCTTCATAAATAAAACAGGTGCTCCCCAGGGAGAAACACTGGGACAAATAATTCCCCTATTAACCAACTCCTGAAGTTGAACCTTCAACTCCTGAAGCTCCTTTGGTGCCATCCTATATGGAGCTTTAGATATCGAGACTGTACCCAAAAATATATCAATACAAAACTTTAAGTCTCTATCAGGAGGTAAACTGACTAACTCCTCAAGAAATATATCTGTAAAATCTCATACTACTAGGATATCATAAAGAGAACTAGCATCTACATTCCTATCCCGGACTGATGCCAGAAATATCATATAACTCTTCTTCCACAATCTATCTTCTTCCAATGTAGAGATCAAACAAGATAAAATATCTCTAACTCTCTGAAATACACATCTCTAACTACCCATAAATAACGTAACTCACTTCTTCAAGCAATCAATCTGAGCCCCATATTGACTCAACCAACTCATACCCAAAATAATATCATATAAAGAAATGGGTAATAAAATTAAACTGGATTTCCACTTCTTATCAGAAATCTCAATATCATAGAAACATAATATACTGGCTATCATACTATCTCCAGCCGGTAAAATAACAAAAAGAGAAATAGGCAGTGCAACTCAAGCCAAGTGTAGTGAATCAAAGGAATGCTCAAAAATAAAAGAATGACTAGCTCCAGAATCGAATAAAATATGACATGGATGTTTAGAAATATAAACCGTATCTTTCACAACATATGGAGCATCTCGAGCCTCCTGCTGAGTCAAACTGTATACATGTGGCTGAACTGGAGCTAGAGCAATAGAACTACTAGGCTCTCTCTGACCACCATCAGATGGTCTCCTTGCCACTAAACCAAAAACACCAGCTCTACCAGATGATCCCTCAAAAAAAGTATGGAGAGGAACTACCCTCGATTTCCCTGTCGTCTGATAAAGCTCTCAAATCTGAACTTAAAATGTCGGTCAAATCCTGTCTGTGGACACTCTGCTAACCTATGCTTTGTTTGACTGCATCTGAAACACTGTCTAATCATCCTGTAGCACTGACCTCAATGGCATCGACCATAACTCTGGCACACAGGTGCCACACTAATAGAACCAAAACTAGCTATGCTGCCACTACCAGAGACTGCTGTAGATGTTGACTGTCCACCTCTCCTGGAATCTCGAGGTGTAAATTTACTCTTCTTCCCAGAAGTCTCACCACTAAACCTCTTCCTACTAGCAGTCCACCACTACTGAGTAGCCATTAGGTCATTCTATATGAGATGAGCTCTCTCCATAAGCTCAGAGAAATCAGAAATATGAAATGGCACAAGAGGCTGTCTCAGACTATGCCAAAGTCGTCTCAGGAACCTGTAGCACTTCTCCATAAGAGTGCTAACAAACTATGGAACATATCTAGACAAAGTAGTGAACTCTACCTCGTACTACATAACTGTCCTGCTCCCCTGAACCAACCTCAGAAATGTCTCATGCATTTGCTGTCATGTAGAAAGGGGTACAAACCAGGCTCTAAACACCTCAGAGAACTCCTCCCAAGTAATCAGAGAGTTCAATAACCCTTAATAATTTTCCTCTTGCTGGCCCATCCACCAGCATTCTGCCTCGCCATCTAATAGAAAGACTGCTAATGGTACTTTTCTCTCAAAAGGACACTGCATACTGTCAAATGTTTTTTTTAATCTCCTCAACCAATCCTCTGCTGCTCTGGGCTCAATAGTACCCTCAAACCTTAGAGGCTTCAATCACAAAAATATCTGTAGATGTTTGTCTACCTCTTTAGATCTAACAACAGGAACCTTGCTCTGTGCCCCACCCATCATCTGGGCTATCAAAGTAGCAAACTGTGAAACTGTATCTAAACCAACTGTTAGAGCAGAACTATATACAGGAGCTGCCTGACTAGCACTCTATCCATATATCATATCTGGGTCTGGTGGATCCATGATCACACAAAATATGTAACTAAACACACAAACATATAAAATAAAAATAATGAACACCTAGAAAGACTTTAAACTACCTCACTAAACTTACAGATCAATTCCTATAGCTCTATTTTATGATCAAATTCCAAAATTATTGCTCTGATACCACAAAAGCTATCATAACCCAACCCGAACAGGACATGTCCTATCGTATTAAGTTGTGATAGGCAAATCTCAAGATCTAATTTTAGAATTATTTCAGAGTTTATGCCAATATTCATTAAAATAAATTATAGACAACAGAGTTACTAAAATATCTAAATATTAAAAATAAGCTCATCCACCAAATTTCTTTAATTTTATCAAAATAAATATCTACACTACAATATATGGCTATAGGCAAGAGCTATAGAACTAAAAATTTAACTAGTCATGACCATATAAAAATTAAAATAGCAAAATACCTAACCATAGATTTGATCTTGAACTATTAGTCCACAACCTCTTTCTCCTCCCCAAATCCTGAAAATCAGAAGTAAAATCATAGTGAGCTACAATAGCTCAGCAAGCCACACAAACCAATCTATATTTTCAAATTTTCTTTTATCAAATATTTTGTTGAATATTTAAAGCAGTTAAATACAGCTTAAATAAATTACTAAATTGAGAATAACTAAACTAGGACATGTAATAAATGCATAATATTTATTCTCTGATTTAAATAATAGTACAAAATAAATAAATTAATTAACATTCATATCACAGAGTAGTTCAGATCATATTTTTCAGACCCAAACAGAATCTCAGAGGATTCTGGCCTCTTATGAATCCTATTTTATTTGTGCTGATAGCACCATAACATATCACATATCCCTGTCTTAGATAGAATCACAACAGATTCTGGCCCCTTATAACTCCCAACATTTTCTTGACATAGATGGAATCTCAGATGATTCTGGCCCCTTATGGCTCCTAACATATATAATTTACTCATATATACTCACATGTGTATATATATAATCACATTATAATAATTAAAGAGTAATTGAGCATATATCAAAATTTCAAAGTGTTGTAAAATGGTAGACAACAGAAAATCCAACTAGGTAAAAAAGCACATTTTCAAAAAATTACCAAATTACTAGGGATTGTGTAAAACGATGTTTAAGATTTTTAATGTACTATAACACTAGTTTTTAACATTCAGATAATTTTCTATTCACTAAAAATCCCACAAATTTCAAAGCACCCTTTAAAAAATTTTCAGAAAATATTTAAAATGTGTATAATCATAATCTCTATAACATATAAAAAGTTACATGGAGAAGGCTTTACTTGTGCAAGGTTATTCCCATTTTTTGCTAACGGATATAAAATTTTAATCAAAATATTTGCTAAAACTTACACATTTTTTAAAATTGAGATGGGCATAATGTGCCTTACCTCGAGACGAACAAGTTTCCCAACTGGACCTACGGACGAAAACGGTTCAAAGTCGCCCAAAAATTAGATTTTCTCTTTCTCTCTCTTCTCTTTCTTCCCTAATCCTCTAATATGTTCTCTGTTTGGTAAAATCAAATAAGGGCTTATAAAAGAAACATTTAATAATATATAAATGCTTTTAGATATTTTCTTATTTTTTATTATTAAATAATATATAATAATTAATTTTTAATAGAAAATTCATAAAAATTCTTTTAGAGGTTCTAAAAAATTATAGAAAAATATTCATAAATTAGAAAATTTAATTTAGAATGTTCTGGTAAAATTGATTTGTAAAACGAATACCTGACGGTCCCCAAAACCCCACTTGTGCCAACAGGTGCCGATTTCTTAAGAAAATTCGACAGTGTCAAAAAATTATGAAAAAATTAGGAAAGATAAAATACAGTATTATAAATATTTTGGTAAAGATAGTTTGTGATTTATACTTAAGATGACTCCTGAAATAAATATTGACTGTTCTAGGTTAAAAATTCTTATAAGAAAATTTAAGGGTTTCACATGTTATTTTCTATTCTGATCTTTAAAGTATTTGTTTATTTACTTTCGATGCATAGTTGCTTTATTTCAGATATGTATAAGTTATGCTTTGTCTAATACACTTATTATGAGTTAATTTTAAATTAAATAAAATACATAATAAAAGAATCATTTGAAAATTTAGATAGGTGGGTGTGACCTATTGAGCTGTGTTGACTCACACCCATTTTATTTTCTATTTCAAGTTTGAGGAAAGGGAAAGATCCTATTGAGTTGCTGAGTATTCATGATTTGATTTATTTGAGTATGTAGAGATATTTTCTAATTTTGTATAGTCATGGCTAGTTTATTCATGGTAGGTTATTTAATTAGTTCTTTTCTAATCTGTAGCCGTGTACCATAGTATAAATATTATAAATACATTTTTAAAAAAATGAGAGGAATTTATGGGATGAGTTATTTTATTCTATTTACTGAAGTTAATTAGAAGCTCAACTATTTATTTCAAGTTTTAATTGGAAGAAATATGAAAAATTTCCCAAAACTTAGGTCTTGGGCTTGACCTGTCCCAATTCAACACAATATGACCTGTCAATTTGTGGGTCATATTAGATTAGGTTGTGAAAATCCCTTTTATATATTAGAGTAGTGGTTTTGGGCGAGTTGATTGTAAAACAAAGCTATATAAATTGATCTATAGTCAAGTGAGGTAGTTCTGGGTAATTTTTGGGTGTTTATTTCTGCTTGTTTTGCATGTAAATATTTGTTCAGCTGTGCACCCTATATGGTTTTTTGACTGATTTGATAAATAAACCTATATATGACTGATGGGCAGAGTGCCAGTCAAGTTGCACCAGTGCCGAGCACTACTCCTACTATCAATTCTGATTCTATTTCATAATTTGACAATCTGGTATCCTAGTTGATTGGTAATGCACAGAGTGAAATTTCTTCTGTTATGATAGATGATGTTGATAGACATTTACAGATATTTTTAAGGTTGAAGTCTTTGATATTTGATGGCATTGTTGAGCCTAAACCAATAGATGACTAGTTGAAGAGGCTAGAGAAGGCTTTTGATTGGATATAATGTCCTCCTGAGAGGAGAGTACCATTAGTTATATTTTTATTAGGTGGTGAAGAAGAGTGCCAATGGTTAGACCACTAGAAGGAAATGTTTCATGGGAGGCTAAACTCCATGATCAATTAGGAGAATTTACTAATATTTCTTAAGCATGGTTTGTACCTCCGTCTATACGGCAATAAATGTAGGAAACTTTTTTGAGGCTTGTTCAGGGGAGTAAGTCAGTCATGCAGTATGAGGTAAGATTTACTACCTTAGCCAGGTATTCTCCACACTTGATTAGCACTCATAAGAAGAAGTGCTACAGATTTTTAAGAGGGATCCAAGATAGCCTTAGGCAGCTGATGGTTCTATTTTATATTACTAATTTTTCTTATTTGGTGGAGAGAGCCCATTTGATTAAGAATGACTATTGGCTACTCAATAGCGATGGGCTCCTACTAGGAAGAGGTTTGTCGGTGAGGCTTATGGTAGTAGCATATTTTTGGGGAAGAAGAGCAGGTTTGGACCTATAGATTTCCAGAGATATGGTCAGTCTGTATCAATTCTAGGTGGTAGCAGTATGGTGAAGTTTAGTGGTTCTATTAGTGGGGCACCTATATGCCAGAACTGTGGTAGGAGACACTTTGGTTAACGCTATAGGATGATTAGAAAATACTTTCAATATGGTCTATTTAGAGACAGGATAGCTGAGTGCCCATATGTAGTACCTGATTGACATTTTGAGTCTAGATCTAAGAGATTTTTTAGACCAATAGGGAAATAGAGGACATTTGCACCTCATGTGTTTACTGAGGGATCATCCATCCAAGGAAGTGGTTCTGGTTTTATGTTAGGTTCTATAACAAGGAGACTGTCAGGGAGTGGATAGAGAGGCTGGCAGTCATGTTGCTCCAACTCCAATTAAGGCACCTGTATATCACTTGACTCAACACATGGCTAGAGATTCTTTGGATATAGTGATAAGTACGACCTATATTTTTTTATATGCGTTATTACATTTTATTTGATTGTGAATCCAATCACTCATTTATTTTTTAGAGGTATTTTGATTTACTACACTTGCCTTCCATATTATTGCCTTTTTTCTATATGTTATTTTACTGATTGGGATGGTATGGTTGATAGAAGAGTCTATTTCTATGATGTTGAGATATCTGGTAAAAAGTGGAGATCTAGTTTTATCTTATTACCTATCTCTGAATTCAACATCATTATGGGTATGGACTGGTTGAGATAATATGAAGCTCAAGCTGATTATTTGAAAAAGAGAGTTACATTATTTCTGGATAGTGAGAGTTATTTATTTTAGGGAGTTAGATGAGTTCTCTCGTATTTTATGTATGTCATTTAAGTGAATAAGTTATGTAAGAAGGGTTGTAGTATATTTTTAGCATCCTTTTGGGACAAGAGCATATACTTCAAATATTTGTCTGATATCCCGATAGTTTGGGAGTTTCTCAATATTTTTCCTAAGGAGTTAGTGAGTTTACCTTCTGATATAGAGATTGAGTTTTGTATTGATGTATTTTTGGGTACTGCTCTGATATCTAAGACTCTATATATGATGTCACTTGATAAGCTTTAGGAGTTGAATGTATGACTTCAGGAGCTAGTTGACAAAGGTTTTGTCCATCCTAGTGTATCACCATGAGGAACACTTATTTTAATTATGAAGAAAAAGAATGGTACGATGTATATGTATATAGATTATAGGGAGCTAAATAAAATAATAATCAAGAATAAATATCCTCTACCCAGGATTGATGATATATTTGACCAGCTTGTAGGATATTCTGTGTTTTCTATGATCGATCTAAGATATGGATACTATCAGGTGAATGTGAGAGAGGTATAAGTGATGAAGATAGCTTTTAGTACCTAATACATACATTATGAGTTTTTAGGCATGCCTTTTGGGATGACTAATGCACCTGTATTTTTCATGGATATAATGAACAAGGCATTTAGAAAGAATATGGATCAGTTTATTATTATCATTATAGATAATGTTCTAGTTTACTCAGCTTTTGAGAAGGAGTATATAGTTCATTTGAGGACTATTATAGAGACTCAGAGACAACATTAACTATATGTGAAATTCTCTAAGTATAAATTCTGGTTGAAGAGTATCTCATTTTTGGGGCATATGGTGAGTTGCGCAAGTATCTCTGTAGATCCTTAAAAAGTTAAGGCTATTGTGATTAGCTAAGGACTACTACTATATATGAGATACATAGTTTCTTAGGCATGGCCGACTATTACAGGAAATTTATGAAAGGATTTTCTCAAATTTCTATACATATAATGAGATTGACTCAGAAGTCAGTACCTATAATGAGACTGACTCAGAAGTCAGTAACTTTTATCTAGATGTTGGATTATGAGAAGAATTTTAAAGACAGAAGGATTTCTTAACATATGCTCCGGTCCTAACTATTCCTTTAAGTATAGAGGGATTTTAGGTGTTTAATAATACTTCACTAAAAGGATTAGGATGAATTTTGATGCAGTACAGAAAGGTTATAATATATGCTTCTAAAAAATTAAAATCACATAAAAGGAATTATTTGATGCACGATTTAGAGTTTATTGATGATATATTTGCATTGAAAATTTGGAGGCACTACTTGTATGACGTGAGGTGCAATATTTTTACCGATCATTAGAGTTTGAAGTATATATTCACTCAGAATGATTTGAATTTGAGATAAAGGAGGTGGCTTGGACTGATTAAATATTATGATATGACTGTTTAGTATCAGCCTAGTAAGGCAAATGTTATTGTGGAGGCTCTGAGTAGGAAATCTTTTATAATATTAAATATTTTACTTATTTTTGATGAACCTCTGATTCAGGATATAAAAAGATTATAGTTGGAGGTGATTACTTTTGTTGATTGAGATTCTAGTTTTGGCTCAAATGACTATTCAACCATCCTTATAAGAATGAATTCAAGAAGCTCAGAAGATAGATATAGAGTATCCAAAATGGATTGATTAAATTAAGTTTAGTAAGAAATTTGAAAAATGATTATCTGATTTAGGAGTTATTTTATGCAAGACTAAGTTATGAGTTCCTAGTTCTGAAGATTTAAGATAATATATTATGTATGAAGTACACTATTCAAGATATATTATTCATCCAGGGAGTAGTAAAATATATAGTGATCTAAAAGGCATGATCTGGTGGCCTGGATTAAAAAAGAATGTAGCAGATTTTATTTCAAAATATGAGGCTTGTTAGTTGGTGAAAATAGAGCTTAAATTATTAGGAGATTTTATGCAATCGTTATTGATTTTGGAATTGAAATGGGAAGAAGTGACAATTAATTTTTTTATGGGATTTCCTCGATCGAGGCAATGACATGATGCCATCTAAGTTATATTAGATCATCTAGTGAAGTTTACATATTTTATTTTGATCCAATAGACTAATTTAGTAGATAGATTGGCATAGGTTTTTATGTGGGATATTATCCTGCTATATGGAATACCAAATGTGATTGTTTTTAATAGAGATGATAGATTTACCTCCAAGCTATGAAAAGGTATTCAGTAAGGTATGGATATAAAATTACATTTCATTATAGCTTTCCATCTATATATTGATGGACAATTTGAGATGATTATTTAAGTGTTAGAAGATCTTCTGAGGTTATGTATTTTGGACTTCAAAAATAGCTTGTAAGGTCACATACCTCTGATTGAATTTAATTATAATAATAGTTTTTAGTCAAGTATTGGTATGGCCCCATACAAAGCTCTGTACGGTAGGAAGTGGAGAACCCCTCAGTCGTGAATATAGGTAGGTGAGAGAAGTCTGATTGGGCTAGCCTTAGTCAATGATGCTACTGAAAAAAATTTATTTGATTAGGGGTAGATTAAAAGTTATATATAACAGATAGAAGCAATACTATGATGCCAAGCACAGAGTAATAGAATTTTAGGTTGAAAATTTTGTGTAGGTGAAAATTTGACCAATGAAGGGCATCGGTATATTTGGAAATGAAGAAAAGCTAAGTCCAAGATATGTGAGACTATTTAAAATAATTTAAACAAATAAAAATTTTGCTTACATGTTACATTTACCAAAGCATATGACTGATATTCATGATGCATTTCATGTCTCGTCCCTAAAAAGTGGGTATCTAATTTTGAGCATTGAATGGTTGCAAAAGAGGTTGAAGTGCATATGAATTTGAGCTATAGAGAGGAATAAAAAATGATTTTGGATTATGATGTTTAAAGGTTAAGAAATAAATAACTTTCAATGGTTAAAATATAGTGGAAGAACATACATGAAAAGAAGCTACTTACGAGAAGGAGTTCGAGATGAGACGAATCTGTTTTGCTAATCGTAGTTCTAAAATGTCGAGGAAGTAAAGAATTGTGCACATATGGATTCACAGTATGCTATTCTACCTGTTATGACCCAATTTGAGAAAGATAATTTCCTAAATTCTACATTTGAACCCTCTTGTTTGTGTATGAGAATGTTTTATATGCATATGAATATTTCAATCAGTTCTAAAGTGGGTCTCAGGGGTATGTGTTCATGATTTGAAAATATGTAAAATTTGCCCTGAGGTGTCGTAGTGTTGGGGTAGGCAACGCCGTGACTTTGAACTTCTGTATTTTTCCAATATAATTTGGGTGTTACGGCACTGGGGTGGCATTATGACATTGAGTGCTCCTAGAGGGAGCGTTGCAGCACGCATGGTCAACCGTAATAGCGCTAGGCCTAATTTTATTATTAAAATATTCATTTCCACCAAATAAAATTTATTTTTCTCATTTAAAGCAGTTAGTTAGAAAGAGAGAGAGAGAGAGAGAGAGGAGATTTACAGAGAGAGAAATTAATTATTTAGGTGGCTCCAACTCAGTTTTTATTATCAACCCAATTCTGAAAGTTTCCAGCTCGAGGTATATTATATTATGTATATTTCAATTTTCAAGAATATGAAGATTTTGAAAATTTCCTGATTTAATTTATAATTTTGTTAGCAAAAAATTAGGATAACTTGATATTTGTAAAATTTTCGCCGCATAACTTTTTGTAAGTTATCAATACAATCATTCTAAACATTTAGGTATGTTTTTGGAAAATTTGTTGCAAATCTGGTTTAAGAATTGGAGTTTTGATGATAACAAATATTTCTGTGTTCTATTTTTGATTGGCTAACATTTCAGGTATAAAAGATCAAATGCAATTCAAGCCAACTCAAGGTCGGGTCCGCATGTGTTTAAATGTAATTTTTCCCTTTCTTGAGTCAAATGTAATGTAATTGATCCCCTAGCTAAGTAACCTTGCACACACACACTCACGGGGAGAGTTTTAGTGAATTAGAGCTTCTGTTTTCAATTTTTATTCATATCATCCTGGACGATATTCATATCGTCCTAGACGATCTAATTAAAACAGAAACCCTAATTAAGGTGACCATGTTAAGTTAGTTTGATTAAGCAAATCGTCCTGGATGATACACCCATCGTATAGGACGATAGGCTCAAATCAAAAATACTCAGCCGCCAGATTAAGTTAGGCAAATTATTATTTTTAGAGATTTGGTCTGATCATCCCGGATAATACATGTATCATCCTGGACTATCTATTACAATAATGCCTAAATTAGTATGATGATTAAGGAAAGCAATTAATGTTTGATTGATACGATCATATCATCCTGGATGATCAGAAGATCGTACAGGACGATACATGCAAAATCCTGACCGTCCAGAGCATTTCACCTGGATGAACCGAACTATATTCTGGACGATATGCCCGAATTTAAACTAATCGTACAGGACGATAGAGATATCATCCTGGACGATCAAGTCATTTTTAATCGTACAGAACATTTTGTGCAGGCTAATTCGTTGATCGTCCTAGATGATATTTGAGGACCAGTTAAAATTTAGGATAATTTTTGAGCCCTCCTTTTTAAGATCTTTTTCTTCCAACAAGAAAAATCTTTTGCCACTTTCCTTACCAGAGAAAATCTTGAGATAGAGAGAGAGCTTGGGAGAGAGAGAGAGAGAGAGGATCTTGTGAGGGGGAGTTTGTGAGGTGTTCACAAAGGTTATTCCAAGCAAGGATCTGAGTCGTCTTCTCCGATCGTCATCTCTTGTCTTGTTGGTGGTTCTATGGTAGGATCGTCTGTAAGAAGATCCGGGTTGTCTGACTGCTTCAGGAGGAAGCGAAAGGAGTCCAGGTTCTGTGCCTGCTTCAGGTAAAGTGAAAGGAGTCTAGGTTCTCTACCTGCTTCAGGAGGAAGCGAAAGGAGTTCAGGTTCTCTGCCTCACCAGGTTGGTGGAAAGGAGTTTTTGTACAGGCTTCTCTGCCTTGCTGTAGGAGCAAAGGTAGAGTCACTTAGTGTTAGTGCAATACCCGAAGGGGAGGCTCCGGGGAGTGGACGTAGGTCAAGTTGATCGAACCACTATAAAATTTGGTGTGTTCTTTCTGATTATTTTTTGCACTTACTTTACTGTTGATGATTATGTGATTGTGATTATTATTTTATTATCGTTGAACATCTGCAAATCATTGCATAATTGTGAATAGTTTAAAACGTTCAAAAAGATTTTCTAAATCGTTGTTTACCTATGAATTTTTAAAACTACCAATTCACCCCCCCTTTTGGTTAGCCTCGGGACTAGTTAATAAGGGCTTAACATCCCTAATAAACTTTCAAGTGGTATCAGAGACGTATTCATAAAATCAAGTTTTAAAAAACTTTTGAATTCGATCCATGGCTAACTTTGGAAATAGAAATACTGCTGAAGTTTATTCAATTACTCGTCCACCTTTGTTTGATAATATACCGTTTGATTTTTGGAAAACTCGCATGTCTACCTTCTCATAATCTATTGATTATTGTATGTGGATGCTTGTTAAAGATGGTTATGAAGCACCTCATAGACTTGTAAATGGCATTAAAACTAGACTTTCTTTTACTGAATGGACATTTGGTGATCGTGATTTAGCACAACTAAATGTAAAATATTTGAACTATTTTTTCTGTGCCTTAAAATCTGAAGATTACATGCGTGTTTCTACTTGTACAACTAGTAAAGAAATCTGGGATAGATTATGCATTACTTATGAAAGTACATATGAGTTAAGCAATCCAGATTGAACATGTTGCTTCATGACTATAAAATCTTTCGCATGAAACTTAGTGAATCAATTTCTTAAATGTATACTAGGTTCACTTAATTATCACCTCCCTGCATGCCTTAGGAAGAGAGCTTACAAATTATGAGAAAGTTAACAAGATTTTGAGATGTTTTCCTTCTTCCTATGATGCCAAGATAACTGCGATCACTGAATCTAAAGATTTGAATGCCTATTCTATTGATAACTTACTTGGATCACTCATTGCTTACGAGCAAGGGGTGAATCAAAGACAGCTTGATGCAGGTGAGAAAAAGAAAGAGAAAACTGTGGCGCTGAAGGCCAACGAGACTGATACTGATACTTCCGAGTCTGATAGAGATGATGTTACCTTAATCACTTAGCAATTCAAAAGCTTTCTAAGGAAGAAACATAAGAACTTTAAGAAGTGGAACAAAGGTAAGAGTAGTTAAAATTTTAAAGGTTCATCTGATACTGTTTATTTTGAATGCAGGAAGCCTGAATATATAAAGGCTGATTGTCCTACACTTAAGGCTCACCCAAGCAAGGAGAAGAGTGAGGGGAAACCCAAGTTCAAGAAGGACAAGAAGCGGATTCAAAAGGCTTTCTGGGCAGATTCTGCATCTGACTCCTTTAAGACTGAAGCTGAAGAAGAAACTACGAACTTGTGTCTGATGGCTAATGATCATCCTAGTCAGTCTGATCAAGAAGAGATATGTGAGCTAACCTATGATCAATTGCTAGATATTTCTGAGAAAATTCATTCATCGTATAGGAAACTTAAGAAAACACATGTCAGCCTGAAATTGGATTTCTTGAATTTGTAAAAAAGAGCATGATGTTGTAGTTAAAGATCATTCTACACTTGATAGCAATCACATGTCTTTACTTGATGAATTTGATGAATTGAATAAAAAGTATTCTGAACTAATTATTGAGCATGAATCATTGAAAATATTGCATGTTGACTTAAAAAAAGCTTATAAAGAACTAGACACCATGGCATGTAACTTAGCTAGTGATGAGCATTATTTGAAGTTTGAAATTATAAGTCTCAAGAAGGAAAATGAATTTCTAAAATTGAAAATTAGTACTTTTGAAAAAAATCAGACACCTCCTACTTTTGCATAGTTTCTCCACCATTTAAAGAATCTAATTCAAAATCATCAAAGTATGTTTCATTCAAACCTAGGAAGAGGCACTATCACCCACGTAGATTAGTTAACCCTTTTCCTGACATTAGATGTTTCTCTTGTGGCATGTTAGGACATATCTCTCACACATGCACTGTTCACCATAGTACACTTTGGGTGTGGAGACCTAAATTGCATGTTTCATAACATAGTACACATGCATTACATTCTTCTTTTCATAAGAAGGAACCCAAACCTATTTGGGTTCCTAAATTTGATGTTTGATGATTTTGTAGGTGTGCTCTCACAAAAGGCCTCGTGAGAGCATATGGTACTTGGACAACGGATGTTCAAGACATATGATGGGAGATGCAAATTAGTTCATTTTGCTGGAGACCAGAGCTGGAGGCAAGGTTACACTTGAAGATAACACCACCAGGAGGGTGGTAGGAGTAGGTATAAGTGGTGATTCACAAAATTTTATTATTGATAATGTTTTGCTTGTAGATAGACTGAAACACAATCTGCTAAGCATCAGCCAGCTATGTGATAAAGGATTCAGCATAAAGTTCCTATCTACCTGCTGTATTATAAGCTTAAATGATAAAATTATTTTGTAGGAAAAAATGGTCAACAATGTCTAAATGCTGGATTTAAATTACTTTAAAGCTGATGTTGCTATTTGCTTAAAAATTGCTGCTGATGAGTCTTGGCTATGGCATAGGAGGTTATCTTATGCCAGTATGAAAACCCTTAGAAGAGTCACCCAAAAAGACTTAGTAAGAGATGTCCCCAAGCTTAAGTTCACTAAGGACCACCTGTGTGATGCCTGTCAATTAGGTAGGCAAGTCCACTCCTCTTTCCACTCAATTAAGGACATCAACACCTCTAGACCTTTAGAAGTCCTTCACATGGATTTGTTTGGACCCATTAGCACTGCCAGCTTAGGGGGGGGAGTCTATGGATTTATGATTATTGATGATTACTCGAGGTTCACTTGGATTAGATTTTTGTCACATAAATTTGAGTCATTTGATGAATTTAAATCTTTCTCCACTTAGATTCAGAAGAAGTTAGGATGTGAAATTGTTACCATTCATAGTGATCATGGTGGGGAGTTTAAAAATGAGAGATTTAAAACTTTCTATGAGGATCAAGGGATTAGCCATAACTTTTCAGCTTTTAGGACCCCTCAGCAGAATGGGGTAGCTAAAAGAAAGAACAGAACCTTGGTGGAAGCCGCTAGAGCCATGATTGCTGAGTATTCACTTCCAAAATACTTTTGGGCTGAAGAGATAAACACTGCCTGTTATGTGCTGAATAGGGTGAATGTTAGATCCAATCTGAATAAGACACCTTATGAGATCATTAAGGGTAGAACTCCAAACATGTCCTACCTCCATGTCTTTGGCTGTAAGGTTTTCATTCTAAATAATGGAAAATCATCCTTAGGAAAATTTGACCCCAAATCTGATGAAGGAGTGTTCTTAGGCTATTATAGTGTGGGAAATCCTTTAGGGTGTTTAATAAGAGGACTTTGATGGTGGAAGAGACAACTCATGTGGTGTTTGATGAATCTGATCCTAAGGAGTCTAGAGTTGAGGAAGAAGAAGGGGTATGAGAGATTACCCAAGGAGTTAAAAATGTAAATCTGGAGGAAAGGGTAAAACCTAAAAATACTTTGCCTAGATATTGGAGATATTTGTCGAGTCATCCTAAAGAACTGATCTTAGAAGACTCTTCTGAAGGTGTTAGAACTAGGTATAGACTTAGGAAGGAAGTAAACCATTCTGCCTTTATCTCAATGACTGAATCCACCAACATCAATCAAGCCCTCTCTGATGAATTTTGGATTTTAGCAATGTAAGAGGAATTAAACTAATTTGTAAGGAATGATGTTTGGGAATTAGTAGAAAAATCTAAGAATCAAAGTATAGTGAGAACTAAATGGGTCTTTAAGAATAAGATATATGATTCTGGTGTAGTGGTGAGGAATAAGACAAGATTGGTGGCTAAGGGGTACAATGAAATAGAAGGGATTGATTTTAAGGAGACCTTTGCCCCTGTAGTTAGATTGGAATCCATTAGAGTGCTACTAGCATTTGCCTGTTATAAGGGATTTAAGCTGTTTCAAATGGATGTCAAGAGTGATTTTTTGAATGGGGTAATAAAAGAAGATGTCTTTGTAGAGCAACCCCTGGGGTTTGAGAATTCCCAATATCCTAATCTTGTTTATAAATTAAAAAAAGGCCTTATATAGATTAAAACAAGCACCCAGAGCTTGGTATGAGAGGCTTAGAACATTCCTATTAGAAAGAGAGTTTGTAAAGGGAAGTGTAGACACCACCTTTTTCTTAGGAAAGTAGGAGATGATCTACTCAATGTCTAGATCTATGTTGATGATATGCTTTTTGAATCTTCTGATAAAAAATTATGTGATGATTTATCTAAGACAATGAGTAAGGAGTTTGAGATGAATATGATGGGAGAATTGTCCTATTTTCTGGGGTTTAGCATAAGGCAAATGAATGATAGAACCTTTCTGAATCAATCAAAATACACTAAGGATATCTTGAAGAAATATGAAATGGACAAAACTAAGCCAATCACTACTCCCATGAGTTCCACTGTTCAGTTAGATAAAGATTCAAATGGAAAATATGTTGATCAGAAAAAGTTTAGAGGAATAATTAGATCACTGCTTTACCTGACTACTAGCTGACCTGATATTATATTTAGTGTTTGTCTTTGTGCTAGATTTTAAGCTGATTCTAAGGAATCCCACCTGACTGTAATTAAGAGAATCCTTAGATATTTCTTAGGGACCCCAAACCTAGGAATCTGGTATCCTAGGCACAGCACTTCTTTTGAGATTATTGGATATTCTGATTCTGATTTTGTAGGGTGTAGGGTGGATAGAAAGAGCACTTCTGGAACTTGCCAATTCATAGACCAATCTTTAGTCTCATGATCCAGTAGAAAATAGAACTCAGTTGCACTTTCTACTGCTGAAGCTGAGTACATTGCCTCAAGAAATTGTGTGGCCCAAGTCCTTTGGTTGAAGCAATAAGTTTTGAATTTAGGATTACCTGTTGGCACAATTTCAATTCTATGTTATAACACTAGTGCCATCTGCATTTCTAAGAATCCTATCCAACATTCAAGAACCAAACATATTGACATAAGGCATCACTTCATTAGGGACCATGTTATAAAAGGGGACATTGAGCTATATCACATAGAACTAAAAATTAACTAGCTGACATCTTTATTAAACCACCGGCCTTTGACTCATTCAGCATTCTGAGGACCAGATTGGGTATGATTGACATAAATGCATGAATCTGATGATTACTGGTTTCTGATTTTTTTTATTTTTTCATTTTGCTGTTAGCTTCTGTTTGATTTGTTTGACTGTTTTACTTTAGAATTTTTTCTTTTCATGCTGATTTCTGCTGTTTGATTTGCTTATTAAATTTGATTATTTCCTGTTGATTTTCATTTATTGATTTTAGTATGTCCTTTATTCTTCATGTTTTCTTTTATTTACTGTTTACTCTTATTAGAATCAGATCACTTCTCACTACTGTTGATAAACTGAATTTCTGACTAAGTGTTCTACCTTGTTGTTTTTATTTGAAAGCTTGTAAGCAATGATTGACTCCTCTGAATTTGTTAAATAGAAGAAATATTGATGATTATTTCTCTTCCTTCGATAAAAATATTTTTCAAAATTAAAAAGTTAGTTTTTGAAAGAGAGATCTATTTTATCTTCCTACAGTAATCTATCTCATATGAATGGTGTTTTCAAAGTCTTGGATAAGTGTTATGTTTTCTTAATCAGGGGATTGCACTTATCATATTATGTATGATTTTTGTTTTATGAATTAATCCTCCTTACTATAGAGAGTGCATTTTTGTCTTCTCTTATATCTGAAAGGTAATTTCACAACTGAGATTCTTTAACGATTTTTGAAAGGAAGTAAGCTTACAAAAGATGCGTAGTGCGCCAAACAAATTGAAAAAAAGGCACAAAATGAGCCCAAAACTGAAAAGATGCGCAATGTCACCAAATTAAAAAATACACAAAGTGTATCAAAAATTAAAAGATGCGCAGTGCGCCAAACAAATTAAAAAAAAAGCACAAAATGTGCCCACAAAGAAACAAGCCTTCATCCCTTTTAGATCTTTAAATATTTTAGAAAAATCCATGCACCACTTAATATTTTCAAAAGCCTGAGATTGAAAATCATGATTTCAGATTCCTTACTTCGTAATACTATTTTATCTGATATTTTTCTGGAACGAGACTTGAAAGGATCTCTTTTCGAATCTAATTTCTTTCTTCTGAATTATAATTTTGTTTGAAAGGAATTTAAACCTATAAGATGTCCGAGGTAGGAGTTTCAAAAGTCTATTTTCTAATTTTTCTGGATTTCAGCGTCATCAATTTTCTTCTTATTGGTTTTTTAATTGAAACTCAAGGGAAAATTCTGATTTAATGGAGGTGATCGATTCAAAAAAAATGTTGTTTTTTACTTTTATTTTCTTGTTTCTCTATTTTATTGTATCTGATTTAGTTTTCTTTTTAGTTTGTGTGTTTTATGGATCCCTAATCTTTCCTATCCATCTCTCATCTTTTTTCATTTTTTTCACATCGTCCTGGACGATCCTCATATCGTCCTATGTTGTGATGTTTATTGTTTGTGTTGTTTTATTTGTTCTTCTTCTTTTTTATGATGTTAAAAGGGGGAGTTGGTTTTGTGAGTTACTAGCAGTTTCTTTTGCTATTTTTGTATTGTAGTTATTTTTTTTGTTATATTTAGTATCACTGTTTGTCAATGTTGAGTAAAATTTGAAATAAAAAATCTTCTATCGTATGTGTGTTGATTACTCCTGTCTGTTTTATTTGAAACTACTGAATAAATATTTGTCATCATCAAAAAGGGGGAGATTATTGTAAATCTGATTTAAGGATTGGAGTTTTAATGATAACAAATATTTCTGTGTTCTATTTTTGATTGGTTAACATTTCAGGAACAAAAGATCAAATGCAATTCAAGCCAACTCAAGATCAGGTCCGCGTGTGTTTAAATATAATTTTTCCCTTTCTTGAGTCAAATGTAATGTAATTGATCCCCTGGTTAAGTAACATTGCACACACACACTTAGGGGGAGAGTTTTAGTGAATTAGAGCTTCTATTTTTAATTTTTATTCATATCATCTTGGATGATATTCATATCATCTTGGACGATCCAATGAAAACATAAACCCTAATTAAGGTGACCATGTTAAGTCAGTTTGATTAAAAAAATTATCCTGGACAATACACCCATCGTATATGACAATATGCTCAAATCAAAAACTCTCAACCGTCAGATTAAGTTATGCAAGTTTTTATTTTTAGAGATTTGGTCTGATCGTCCCGGATGATCCATTACAATCATGCCTAAATTAGTGTGGTGATTAAAGAAAGCAATTAATGTTTAATTGATACGATCATATCGTCTTGAACGATCACAAGATCATACAGGACGATACATATAAAATCCTGACCGTCCAGAGCATTTCACCTAGACGAACAAAACTATCTTCTGGACGATATGCCTAAATTTGAACTAATCGTACAGGACGATAGAGATATCATCATGGATGATCAAGTCATTTTCAATCGTACAGAATGTTTTGTGCAGGCCGATCCGAACTATATTCAGGATGATTTTGGGTATTTTGAACTAATAGTGCAGGATGATATAAATATCATTCCGGATGATCCAGTCTTTTTAAGATCATCCAGCATAAGTTTCCTTGGACGATCCGAACTATCTTCTGGATGAAATTCCTGATTTACACTAGTCATTCTGTACGATCGCAGAATCATACGGGATGATCTGAACAAATTTTGTCTACTAATCGTCCAGAGAAACCAGATTGTCCAGGCTGATATATGAGATTTTACACTGATCGTACAGGATGATCCATCGATCGTCTTGGACGATATTTGATGACCAGTTAAAATTTAGGGCAATTTTTGAGCCCTCATTTTTAAGATCTTTTTCTTCCAACAAGAAAAATCTTTTGCCACTTTCCTTACCAGAGAAAATCTTAAGAGAGAGAGAGAGAGCTTGGGAGAGAGAGAGAGGATCTTGTGAGGGGGAGTTTGTGAGGTGTTCACAAAGGTTGCTCCAAGTAAGGATATGAGTCATCTTCTCCGGTCGTCATCTCTTGTCTTGTTGGTGGCTTTGTGGTAGGATCGTCTGCAAGAAGATCCGGGTTCTCTGCCTGCTTCAGGAGGAAACGAAATGAGTCCAGGTTCTCTGCCTGCTTCAGGGGAAGCGAAAGGAGTCTAGGTTCTCTGTCTGCTTCAGGAGGAAGCGAAAGGAGTTCATGTTCTCTGCCTCACCGGGTTGGTGGAAAAGAGTTTTTGTACAAGCTTCTCCACCTTGCTGTGGAGTAAAAGGAGAGTCACTTAGTGTTAGTGCAATACCTGGAGGGGAGGCTCTGGGGAGTGGACGTAGGTCAAGTTGACCGAACCACTATAAAATCTGGTGTGTTCTTTCTTATTATTTTCTGCACTTACTTTATTGTTGATGATTGTGTGATTATGATTATTATTTTATTATCGTTAAACATCTGCACATCATCGCATAATTGTGAATGGTTTAAAATATTCAGAAAGATTTTCTAAATCGTCGTTTGCCTGCGAATTTTTAAAACTACCAATTCACCCCCCCCCCTCTTGGTTAGCCTCGGGACTAGTTCATAAGGGCTTAACATCCCTAACGAACTTTTAAAATTTTCATTGGGTATATTGGAAAATGTGGGATTTTTGAAAATTTAAAATATAATTCTTGCTTTTAAAAATAAGGCTATAATACAATTAAAACTTCCAAATAGCATAATGAACAATCGAAGGTAATTTGATAATATTATAAATTATGAAAAATTTTCTCACTAGATATTTCTATTACCTATCATTAAACCATTTTTTGAAATTAAAAAATTGGTTTCATTATATTTCTTTTATTATAATGTATTGGCATGTAAGCTTATATGCTTATAATTTGTAATTCTAAGGAGATCTGGTGTGTGAAAAAAATTCAGTTGTAAAAGTCTATTCTTGTGTTGTATTCACATTCTGGTGTTAAATGCATACTCTGAATCTTAATATCTGATATGTGATAGGCAATTGAGAGTCATATGGGCTCAATTTTTTATATGCTAGCATGAGAGCCTATTTCTAATAGAAGGTATAAGGGTCTGACGAAAATCTGTTAGTTTATATTTTGATATACGAAGTGCTTATTTATTTACTTGTAATGCACAATTTGCTTTGTTTCATATATCTGTAAGTAACATTATGCATAATGCAATACACTTCTTATGAGCTGCTTTTAAATTCAATAAAATGCATAATCAATGAATTGGTGGGTGTGACCTATTGAGCTATATTGGCTCACACCCGTTATGCTTTCTATTTCAGGCCTGAGGAAAGAGAAAGAGCCCATTGAGTAGCTGAGTATTTAGTTTTTAATCTCTCTGAGTCTGAAAAGGTATTTTTTGATTTTGTACAATCATGATTAATTTGTTTTGTTAGTTATTTTCTGGTTTGTAGCTATATACTGTAGTGTAAATACTGTAAATATATTTTGATGAAATGAAAGAAAATTTATGGATGATTTATTTTATTCTATTTACTAAAGTTAATTATAAGCTTTGCTATTTGTTTCAAATTTTAATTGGAAGAAATCTAAAAAAATTCCCAAAACTTAGCTCTTGGGTTTGGCCTATCCCAATTCAACGCGGTATGAGCTGTCTGTCTATGAGTCGTATAAGGTTGGTTCTAAAATATTAGAATTGCCCTTTTTAATTAGATTTAAATGAGAATTTGATTCTTAACAAACAAAATGGAGAAAAAAGATTCATGTTGTAGATCCCACATAGTGGGATTAAGGCTTAATGCTATTGTTGTTGTATAGAAAAGATATTTGGTTACCTTCAAGAAAATTTTTTATGTAATAACGATATTATTTGGTGGCTTACAAAATTCATGAACTATAACTTCATGTAATATTTATTCTATTGATTATAGATTTTACAAATTTTCTACAATTTTTCATTTATCCAGGCCTTGAATGCATATTTCTTCATCTTTTAATAGGTACGTTTAATTGATTTTTATAACTAAGTTATTGAAAGTGATGATGATAATTAATAAACTCTCCATCTATAATAAGAGTGATTGAGATTTTTGTAAATTTACCCCCCATGAGAGGCTAAGTCTTATATGTGAAGAACTCATACTTATTGTGGTATGTTCCTTCTAAGATTTTTCAATGAATGAAAGTCATATACCTTCTAAAACTTTTTCCTTGTGAGATTTTTACATGAATGAAGAACATGCATCTTTTGAAGTTTATAAATGAGAAAGAATTTGAACCTTCTACGACTTATACCTTTTGAGATGTTTAGATGAGAAAAAACTTGTACCATTTGAAACTTATGCTTTCAAGATTTTTATATGAGTAAAAATTTATACTCTCTAAGGTTATGCCTTCTAAAATTTTTAGGTGAATGGAGATCTTGTTTAACACTTTCCCTCAATGAAACTTTCTAATGAGGATGATGACTAATATAGTTTTCCATCAAGGCTTACTTATAAGAATGCCTTCCAAAGGTTTAGAGTGCAAACCCTATCTATCGTTTGTTATCTTTTGAGGATTATTCACTATAGAAAAATTGATCGTTACCGCCAGACAAATCCTCCGATAAACATGAAATTCTGCCGGTAAAATCCAGTTTCTGGTGAATTTCTGATGAAAAGTTGTCCGACGGTAATTTGCCCATCAAAAATTTTATTTCGTAAAAAAAACACTGAAAATATTTTCGGCGAACTTACCGGCGAAAAAGCCGTAACCAGACGTCATTTTCCTGGAAGGAATTCTGGCGGTTTATCCGGTGGAAACTTTTCGTCGTATACATTCGCGGATAATCCATCGGATGGACCGGACAGTTTCCGACGGAAATCGATGGTGGATTATTCGTCGGAAATACCAATGAAAAAGTTTCGCAAAAAATACTGTATCATTTCCTCGTATGTTTGTTTCAAACGAATAATCTGCCGGTAAAAGGCCGACAAAAAATTCGCCATAAACGCCATCATTAAGGTACCGATAAAATATACGCTGGTTGGTTCGCTGCTTTTACCGGTGTATTTACTTTTGCCAGAAAGTCTGACAGTAATACAAAGTTTTCCTGTAGTGATTCTTTATGAGATTTTGTAAATGGAAAGATAGGATGAAATGTAGAATTGATAATGATACGTCACCAATAATCAACTTGATCGGGAACAAATCTTGATACAAATCTGAATTAGAAACTTCAAAAATAAATTCTGGACTATCTATACTTCGATTTCAACAAACTTATATTCAAATTGATCATCTCAATAAGATGAACCCAACGATGTCAAATTTGGTCCAATCCTAGCCCAAATGTTTCCAAATTAAAGGACCAAGGCCTATTTGAAAGCTTTAAAGCTTTAATTTAATGATCAAATGATATCAAAATATGACATGCTTATAGTCGAATCGAGTGACTCGATGAGACAAATCCAACGAACTCTAGATCACTCAATTCTGACATTACTAAAGCACTTAAATGCTTAATAAATGCTCAATTATCAAGGGAATCAATATGGGTCATCCGATGGACCACTCCAAAATTGCCCTAAATCTTCTCCATATTTACTGAGCATGCCACTCCCAAAAATAATAAATAAACCACCATTCTTCACATGAAAGGGGAGGAGGGAAGGAAGAAGAGAAGAGCTCTAGGGCTTGAAGAATCATGGAACTCCATTATAGCACCACCGCCAATGAATCTATGCCACCAGATCGCCGCTACTAAACCACTGCCCAACCATCGCAGTCACGCCTCCAACCAGAAGTAGTTAACGAGCCTTCCTCCATTGTTACCCATCAACTATGGTTCATTGACTGCCATCGTTTGTCAACTGCAGCCTCTGTAACCATCATCACTTACTGACTTTAATCCCTCTAACCACCTATTCCAGTTAACTATAGTCCCTCCAAACTCTATAATTTGCCAATTATGGTCCCTCCAACCATGGTCATCTGCTAACTATAATCCCTCCAACCACCGTCACCCATTAACTACTATTATTCTGCCTTTATAGCTCGACTACGATCCTCTAACATCTATCGCCCAACTATGATCGTTCAAACAAACAAATAAGATAACAGTCTCTTGAGAACAACTCGCATATCATTGGATTCTCCCAACTCTAATTATGTAATATGCTCCATATAATGTATATTTACTATATTGAGTTAACACCTTCCTTGATGGAATTATTTCAACTGGGCAAGACCCTTATTTTTTTACCTTTTTAAGATTTTCTATGTAAAAATTTTATTGTCTCTTATGATTGCTACACCCCTTTATTGTATTTATCTGTGTGCATACGAAGCTAGGATAATAAACTTCATATTTCTCTATCATCATGATGTTCGAGGATACAAAAGTTTGGCATTATCTATGGGAAATGACTCTTGGTTGGGGGAAGCAACTTTTGTTGTAATCTCAAAAGGCCATTCATGTCAATATTCTGGGAATGGTTGAAGCAAGATAGTCCCTTTGCCATGATTAATTATCAAGTCCAAAGGAAATCCTTCAATATTGAGGGCAACCTTATGGATTGTTCTATCGTCTATCAAGCATTAGCCGCTACTGCATTAATTTCATGGGAGGAAAATTTTGAATGGGGCGCAACCTTGGCTGCAACCTTAAATGTGATTATGGCAAATAATTTTTTCTCAAATATTTTTAATGTCCAAGATAATGTCATTGGCAACCATTTTTCATAAAACTCCCAACACTTGCAAGGATGGTTCAAGTAAATTTTAAGCTCTATACAATCCCCACCTAGCCTTCTACTCCTTGGGCAAGGTCATAGTCTCGACCTAAAAAAGGCAATAACAATTTAAATATAGAATAATCTTCACTTTTCATTCATGGTATAAGCGGCATTCACCCCCTCCTAATCAATGAATAATCGATCCCAAGGGGGTTCTATTTGACCTCTTTCATACAAATTAATATCATTGAGGAATGCTTTGATAAATAATCTTAGATATGTTAAACATCCTTAGTGAATTCTCTCAGCCTCTTCAATACAGGTTAATGACATCGAGTAATGCTCTGATAAATAACCTTGGATAGGCAAAAAAATTATTGTGGATTTTCCCAAACTTTTTAATATAAGTTAATGATATTGAGCAATGCTCTAACAAAGAACCCCAAGAAAGCATGCCCATGAGGTAGCCTCAAAGGGAAGCTAATAGTGGATAAGATCCTCACTAGGTGTATGTGGTAAACAAGGTTTCCACTCATAATCCCAAGAAGGTCTGCCCATGAGGTAGCCTTGAAGGGAAGCTAGTAGTGGACAAGATCATCACTAGAAAGACTCCATGAGAGTAAGTGGTTGATAAGATCACCACTCATTCAAAGATCTTAGAAGGTAAAAGCCTCAAAAAATTCAAGATTATCAAAAAATCTTTAAGACATACACCTTAAAAGATATAGGTACACCAAAAATCTTAGAAGACTAAAAGCTTCAAAAGGTACAAGTTCATCAAAATCTTAGAAGGTTAAAAGCCTCAAAAGATATAAGCAAACCAAAATATTAGAAGGCTAAAAGCCTCAAAAGGTATATGTACATCAAAACCTTGGAAGGCTAAAAGCCTCAAAAGGTACGGTACATAAAAATATTAGAAGGCTAAAAGCCTCAGGAGATATAAATTTTTTTTATTTTCTAAAAATTTTAGAAGGCTAAAAGCTGTATAAGGATTAAAATTATATAATCTAGTTGCTCTAACTAGGGGGCAATATATCAAAGCATATCTCAAAAATACATAAAAGAATTAGTTTCTTCTAGTGGGCAAGTTTATAAATTAATATTATAAAAATATTATATTCTTTACTTCAAACAAATATAAAGTTCATAAAAACATCTCAAAGCCATATGCAATATTATTGAATTTACATGATACATCAAATTCAAGCATACAATCTTCTTAACCTAAAGAATTTATATAAAGAGCTAAAATTAAAATTATAGTGCTTTCAGCGCATCTCGTACATTGTAATGAATCTCAGTGGAAGAACACGTGCCTGTTTGGACCTTTTTTGGGCAAAGATCATCATGTCATTCAATATATAAAACTTTTTACAAATCACCACGAGATCATTTGAGGTAATAGTAAAAGTGACACCATCAATCGGAGCAAAAGGGGAAACTCTTTGTGCATTTATTAATCCACCACCCTAAGAAACACATAGTTATTGTATCAAAACATCTCTTTCAACTCATTTAAGGAAATATTGGAGCCCCATCAGGGTTTCACTCAGTTAACACTATGAGTGTACAGCTAGACTATGACGGTCAACACAAAGTCCAACCCCCTCCATTGAGTTGTCCGCTATTTACCCCCGTCAGCATACATGCCTAATGTCTCCAATGAAATATAGCCCGACCATCACCATATGCTCTCACTATCTTGTAAGAGCTCCTTAGGCCATCATTTTATACAGGAGGCTGTTCATCGTCTTTAATCATGAGGGGAAAATAATCATCCATTGGTACTCCTTCTATACAAAAATAAGCACCAGAGTATGATAGAGGATACCGCCTATCCATGATAGTGGAATACCTCTAATGTAAGAAGAAGTATTGGAGAGGAGGAGAAATACAAGAGTTACTTCTTCTACATAAAGAGAGGCACTAGAGCTTGATAGGGGATACCACCTATCCAAGATAGTAAAATGCCTCTAGTATAAGAAGAAGTATGGGAGAGAAGAAGAAGAAATACAAAAGTTACTCATTCTGCACAAAGATGGGCAATGGAGCTTGATAGGGGATATCGCCTATCCAACATAATGGAATGTCTCTAATGTAAGAAGAAGTATGTGAGAGAAAGAGAATAAATATAAGAGTTACTCCTTCTATACAAAGAGGGGCACTAGAGCTTAATAGGGGATACCGCTTATTCAAGATAGTAAAATATCTTTAACGTAAGAAGAAGTACGGGAAAGAAGGAGAAGAAATACAACACTTAATCCTTATACATAAAGAGGGGCATTGGAGCTTGATAAAAGATACCCCCTATTCAAGATAGTGGAATGCCTCTAATGTAAGAAGAAGTATGCAAGAGAAGGAGAAGAAATACAAGCGTTACTTCTACGCAAATAGGAGCACTGGAGCTTGATAAAGGATACCGCTTATCCAAGATAGTGGAATGCATCTAATATCAGAAATATAAAATAAAAGAAGTGAAAAAGAAAAAAAGAGATTGAAATTATAATGTTGTGCACTTGCTTTACCCCAAGGGGGATATTTATAAGTGCAAAGAGAAGGGAAGATAAAAAGTTTTTTCAAAATTTTCTATAATTTTTCTTTTTTAAATAATTTTTTATAGAAAATTTTAATGATTTTTTAGAATTTTAAAAGCAAAAAATTAATAATTTTTTTTCCTCAAATGAGGTGGCACATGACTACTGGCTTTAAGGGGCAGTAAAAAAAATTTTGCTGAAAGGGGCGCGCCCTTATGCACGTGCAGGAGTGTGTTACATATCTCATGTAAGTGGCCTGCTAGGCCACTAGCCAGTTTAGTCGTTAGTCGGGTCTGAGCCCGATTTCGGCCCTAATAGTCTAATTTGGACTTTTTTGTGTCCCTAACCATTTTTTTATATTCTGGACTCAATTTTGATACTTTCAGAGCCAAATGAAGTCTCTACAATTTGTTTATAACAATTTTAAGAGTTTTAAAGCTAAATGTTTTGATTTTTTTGCTCCAATCAATGCGTTAACTTTAGTAAATGCTAAAATTATGAACAATGATATTTTACTTGGTTTACTACTCGAGGGGATGTCCATGTTGACATTTAGTATGAAACCTCTTAAGTAAAAGAAACCTAAACTCTTAAACATTGAGGCGCCTTTTAGTGTAATGGTTGGAATTTTTTTAAGAAATTCTGCAATTAAGCGTGCTCATCCTAGAGCAATTTTGGGATGGGTGACATACTAGGAAGTTACACAAATAGGATAAAGGCGTGAGCTGTTGCAAATCTGGTTTTGATGATGACAAACATGTTTCCAGTGTGTTTTGCTTGGCTAATCTGTTTCAGGCACAAAAGACCGCGAGCCACTCAAGCCAACTCAAGATCGGGTCCAAGTGTGTCAAATGTATAATTTTTCCTTTTATTGAGTCAATTGTAATGTAACTGATCCCCTATCTAAGTAACCTTGCACACACACACTCAGGGGGAGAGATTGAGTGAGTTAGAGTTTCTGTTCAATTTTTGTTCAGATCATCCTGGACGATAGTCGCATCGTCCTGGACGATCTAGTTAAAACAGAAACCCTAATTAGGGCAACCAAGTTAAAAGGGTCTGATTAAGCCGATCGTCCTGGACAATCTTTGGATCGTACGGGACGATATGCTCAAATCAGAAATTCTCAGCCGCCAGATTAAGTTAGGCAAGTTTTATTTTAAGTATTTTGGTCTGATCGTCCCGGACGATACGTGTATCGTCCTGGACGATTCACTACAATCATGCCTAAATTAGTCTGGTAATTAAGGAAAGCAATTAATGTTTAATTGATACGATCACATCGTCCTGGACGATCGCAGGATCGTCCCGGACGATCGTGATCGTCTTGTGCATTTCAGCTGTACGACCCGAACTGTGTTCAGAACGATTTTGGGCCTTTTTGAACTAATCGTACAGGACGATGTCCAAATCGTCCTGGACGATCAAGTCATTTTTTGGTCATCCAGCACAGATTTCTCTGGACGACCCGAACTGTCTTCTGGACGATTTTCCTCAATTTGCACTAATCGTCCCGGACGATCGCCGTATCGTACGGGACGATATGAACAACTTTTTCTACTGATCGTCCAGAAGAGCCTAATCGTCCAGACTGAATTAGCTGAATTTGAACTGATCGTACAGGACGTTCTACCGATCGTCCTGGACGATCTTGGCCGACCAGTTAAGATTTAGGGCAAATTTTAAGCCCTCCTTTAAAAGAACTTTTTCCAATTTTTGGAAAAATCTTTTTGCTACCTTCCTTCCCTGAGAAACCCTAGAGAGAAGAGAGAGTTGGGAGAGAGAGAAGAGATCTTGTGAGGGGGAGTTAGTGAGGGATTCACTAAGGTTGCTCCAAGCACGGATCAGAGTCGTCTTCTCCGCTCGTCGTCTGTCGTCTAGTCGGTGTTCTTCGTGGGAGGATTGTTCGTAAGAAGATCCGGGGTTCTCTGCCCGCTTCAGGTGGAAGCAAAAGGAGTTCGAAGGTTCTCTGCTTGCTTCAGGAGGAAGCGAAAGGAGGTCAGGTTCTCTGCCTCACCGTGTGGTGAAAAGGAGGTGTTTTGTACAGGCTTCTCCGCCTTGCTGTGGGAGCAAAATGAGAGACACTTTTATTTAGTGCAATACCCAGAGGGGAGGCTCCGGGGAGTGGACGTAGGTCAAGTTGACCGAACCACTATAAAATCTGGTTTGCTTTTCTGATTCAGTTTTGCACTTTACTTTTCAATATAAACTGCTTGGGTGAATTTCTTTGGTTGATCTTTTCATTCTTGTTTACTTGTTTCCGCTGCTAAGTATCGAAAAGATTGTTGTTGTTATCGTGAAATTTTTAAATAACCAATTCACCCCCCCTCTTGGTTAGCCTCGGGACTAGTTCACTAGGGCTTAACATTCCTTTCGAACTTTTGAAGTGGTATCAGAGCGGGATTAAAAATTTAGGTTTAAAAACTTTTGAATTTGATCCATGGCTAACTGTAATAATCGTAATACTGCTGAAGGTTATTCTATTACCAGACCACCGTTGTTTGATAATATTCCTTTTGATTTTTGGAAAACACGTATGTCTACTTTTCTGCAATCTATTGATTATCGCATGTGGATGTTAGTTAAGGATGGATACGAACCACCTTTTCGAATGATTAATATTGTGAAAACTGAATTGCCGTTTGCTGATTGGACGTTTGATGATCATGATTTAGCACAGTTGAATGCAAAATGTTTGAACTGTTTCTTTTGTGCTTTGAAATTTGAAGACTATATGCGTGTTTCTACTTGTACAACGGGAAAGGAAATCTGGGATAGGTTATGTATAATATACGAAGGTACAACTGAAGTCAAACAATCTAGGTTAAACATCTTGTTACATGATTACGAACTTTTTCGCATGAAACCTAGTGAGACTATTTCAGAAATATACACAATGTTCACTCAGATTGTTACCTCTTTGCATGCTTTAGGTAGAGAACTTACCAACTACGAAAGAGTGAACAAGATTCTTAGATGTTTGCCTGCTTCTTATGATGCTAAGATTACTGCTATTACTGAATCCAAAGATTTAAATACTTACTCTATTGACAGCTTACTTGGATCACTCATTGCTTACGAGCAAGGGGTGAACCAAAGGCAACTTGATGCAGGTGAATGCAAGAAAGAGAAGACAGTGGCACTAAAGGCCAAAGATTTAGATGCTAGCACTTCCGGGTCTGATAGCGATGATGTTTCCTTAATCACAAGGCAATTCAAAAGCTTTCTAAGGAAGAAACATAAGAACTATCAGAAGTGGAACAAGGGTAAGTTCAATAAAAACTTTAAGGGTTCATCTGAATCGGTTTGTTTTGAATGCAGGAAGCCTGGACATATTAAGGCTGATTGTCCAACACTTAAAGCTCACCCAAGAAAGGAGAAGAGTGAGGAGAAACCAAAGTTCAGAAAGGACAAGAAGCGGATTCAGAAGGCGTTCTGGGCAGACTCTGCATCCGACTCTTCTGAGACTGAAGCTGAAGAGGAGGAAACAAACTTGTGTCTGATGGCGGATGATCACCCTGGTCAGTCAGACCAGGAAGAGGTATGTGAGCTTACTTACGATCAGTTATTTGAAGTTTCTGAAAAGATTCATACATCGTATAGGAAGCTTAAGAAAACCCATGCTAGTTTGAAATTAGATTATTTAACTTTACAAAAAGAGCATGATTCTGTAGTTAAAGATCATTCCACACTTGATTCCAATCACATGTCTCTGCTTGATGAGTTTGATGAATTGAACAAAAAATATTCTGATTTAGTTTCTGAGCATGATTCTTTGAAAACCATGCATGTTGATTTAGAAAAAGCTTTTAAAGAGTTAGATACAATGGCATGTGAAGTAGAAAGTAACAGTGGTGCTTTAAAATTTGAAATTGCAAGTTTAAAGAAAGAGAATGAGTTTTTGGAAGTAAAAATCAGCGCTTTTGAAAAGAACAAAACACCGCCTACCTTTGAACAGTTTTATGCACCGCCACCTTTTAAAAATTCTATTACAAGTTCATCAAAGCATGTTTCATACACTACTAGGAAGAGGCACTATCACTCACGACGTTTAGTTAATCATTTTCCTGGTGTTAGATATTTTTCATGTGACATGTTAGGATACATATCACACACTTATATTGTTCACGTAGTACACATTGGGTGTGGAGACCCAAACTGCCTGTTTCACAGCACAGCACGCATGCATCGCATTCTTCTTTTCATAAGAAGGAACCCAAACCTGTTTGGGTTCCTAAGACTGACATTTGATGATTTTGTAGGTGTGCTCTCACACAAGACCTCGTGAGAGCATGTGGTACCTTGACAGCGGATGTTCTAGACATATGACTGGAGATGCAAATCAGTTCATTTCGCTGGAGGCCAGAGCTGGAGGCAAGGTTACACTTGGAGATAACACCACCAGGAAGGTGGTAGGCACAGGTATAATTGGTGATTCAAAGAATTTTGTGATTGATAATGTTTTGCTTGTAGATGGACTGAAACACAACTTGCTGAGCATTAGTCAACTCTGTGACAAGGGATACAGCATCAAATTCCTGCCCACTGGCTGCATTTTAAGCTTAAATGATGAAGTTGTTTTACAGGGGCAAAGGATCAACAACGTCTACAAGCTGGATGTAAGTAGCATTAAATCTGATAATTCAATTTGCTTAAAAACTGTTGCTGATGAGTCTTGGCTATGGCATAGGAGATTGTGTCATGCCAGTATGAAAACCCTTAGGAGAGTCACCCAAAAGGACTTAGTTAGAGGTGTGCCCAAGCTTAAGTTCACTAAGGATCACCTGTGTGATGCCTGTCAGTTGGGGAAGCAAGTCCAGCCCTCTTTTCACTCAGTTAAGGACATTAGCACCTCTAGACCTTTAGAAGTTCTTCACATGGACCTCTTTGGACCCATTAGCACTGCCAGCTTAGGGGGGAGAGTCTATGGTTTTGTGATTGTTGATGATTATTCAAGGTTCACTTGGGTTAAGTTTTTGTCACACAAATCTGAGTCATTTGATGAGTTTAGATCTTTCTCTACTTGGATTCAGAAGAAGTTAGGATGTGAGATTATTACCATCCATAGTGATCATGGAGGGGAGTTTGAAAATGAAAGATTTGGAAGTTTTTGTGAGAATCATGGGATTAGTCACAATTTTTCAGCTCCTAGGACTCCTCAGCAGAACGGGGTAGCTGAAAGGAAGAACAGGACCTTAGTGGAAGCCGCTAGAGCCATGCTTGCCGAGTATTCACTTCCAAAATACTTTTGGGCTGAAGCGGTGAACACTGCCTGTTATGTGCTGAATAGGGTGAATGTGAGAGTCAAACTGAACAAGACACCTTATGAGATCATTAAGGGTAGAACACCAAATCTGTCCCACCTCCATGTCTTTGGCTGTAAGGTTTTCATTCTGAACAACGGGAAGTCACCCTTAGGAAAATTTGACCCCAAATCTGATGAATGAGTGTTCTTAGGATATTCAAGTGTGGGGAAATCCTTTAGGGTGTTTAATATGAGGACTTTGGTGGTGGAAGAAACAACCCATATAGTGTTTGATGAATCTGATCCTAAGGAGTCTAGATCTGAAGTAGAAGATGAAGAGATTGTTGAGGTTACCCAAGGAGTTGGAAATACAAATTTGGAGGAAAGGGTAGAACCTCAAACCCAATTGCCTAGAGATTAGAGATATTCTTTGAGTCATCCTAAAGAACTGATCTTAGGAGACCCTTTTGAAGGTGTTAGGACTAGGCATGGACTTAGGAAGGAAGTAAACCATTCTGCCTTTATCTCAATGACTGAACCCACCAACATCAATCAAGCCTTGTCGGATGAGTTTTGGATTTTAGCTATGCAGGAAGAATTGAATAAATTTGTAAGGAATGATGTTTGGGAGTTAGTAGAAAGACCTAGAAATCAAAGTATTGTGGGAACTAAGTGGGTCTTTAAGAATAAGATGAATGATTCTGGTGTGGTGGTGAGAAATAAGACAAGATTGGTGGCTAAGGGGTATAATCAGATAGAAGGGATAGATTTTGAGGAAACTTTTGCCCCTGTAGCTAGATTGGAAGCCATTAGAGTGCTACTAGCCTTTTCCTGTTACAAGGGATTTAAGCTGTTTCAAATGGATGTCAAGAGTGCCTTTTTAAATGGGGTAATTAAAGAAGATGTTTTTGTAGAACAACTTCCAGGCTTTGAGAGTTCCCAATATCCAAGTCATGTCTATAAATTAAAAAAGGCCTTATATGGATTGAAACAGGCACCCAGAGCTTGGTATGAGAGGCTTAGCACATTCCTGTTAGAAAGAGAATTTGTTAAGGGGAGCGTAGACACCACCCTTTTTCTGAGGAGAATAGGAGATGACTTACTCATTGTCCAGATTTATGTTGATGATATAATTTTTGGATCTTCTGATAAATATTTATGTGATGAGTTTTTCAAAATAATGAGTAAGGAGTTTGAGATGAGTATGATGGGAAAATTATCCTACTTTTTGGGGTTTAGCATAAGGCAAACGGATGATGGAACCTTTCTCAATCAATCAAAATACACTAAGGACATTTTGAAGAAATATGAAATGGACAAAGCCAAGTCAATCAATACTCCCATGCCCTCCTCAGTTCAATTAGATAAGGATTCAAATGAAAAATCTGTTGATCAGAAGAAGTATAGAGGGATAATAGGTTCACTACTTTACCTGACTGCTAGCCGACCTGATATCATGTTTAGTGTCTGTCTTTGTGCTAGGTTTCAGGCTGATCCTAAAGAGTCCCACATGACTGCTGTTAAGAGAATTCTTAGATATCTTTTAGGGACCCCAAACCTAGGAATTTGGTACCCTAGGCACAACACCTCTTTTGAGATCATTGGATATTCTGACTCTGACTTTGCGGGGTGTAGGGTGGATAGGAAGAGTACCTCTGGGACTTGTCAATTCATAGGACAGTCGTTAGTCTCCTGGTCTAGTAGAAAATAGAACTCAGTTGTACTTTCCACTGCTGAAGCTGAGTACATTGCCTTAGGAAATTGTGTGGCCCAAGTTCTTTGGTTGAAACAACAAGTCTTGGATTTAGGAGAACCCATTGGCACAATTTCTGTTCTGTGTGATAATACCAGTGCCATCTGTATCTCTAAGAATCCAATCCAACATTCTAGGACCAAACACATTGACATTAGGCATCACTTCATTAGGGACCATGTTACAAAAGGGGATATTGAGCTACATCATGTAGCAACTGAAAATCAGTTGGCTGACATATTCACTAAACCACTGGCCTTTGACTCATTCAGCATTTTGAGAACCAGATTAGGAGTGATTGATATAAATGCTTGATTCTGATGACTGCTGATTTATGATCTTTCTGATTGGTATTATGATTTCTGTTAGTTAGGTTTAGTTTTTTGATTTCTGATTTCTGTTAGTTAGTTTTTGCTTTGATTATTTACTTTCAGTTGATTTTATTTCTTCTGCTGATTTTTGGTTTAGCCTTACTGTTAGTTTGATTTGAGTATTTACTTTGATGTGATTTTCTACCTGCTTGTATTCGCTAGTTCATATCTTGCACTTACTATTTTTATGTTTTTCAAAATCTGATCACCGTTCACTATTTCTGAAAATCTGAATTTCTAACTATGAGTTTTTACCTTATTTTGGTTTGGAAGCTGGTACGCAGTGATTGATTCCACTGAACCTGTTAAAGGGAAGAAACATTGATGATTTTTCTCTTTCTCTAACTCCTTTACTGGTGTATGGTTTCTTTCGAATAAAAACTCTTTTCAAAATTAAAATGTTAGTTTTTGAAATAGAGATTATTTTATCTTCCTACAGTAATCTGCCTCATATCAATAGTGGTTTTCAAAGTCTTGAGTCATTAGTTTGATTTTCTAAAACCAAGTGATTGCATTTATCATATGGTGTATGGCTTTTCTTTTGTGGATCATTCTTCCTTACCAAGGAGAGTCATCTCCTATGTCTGGAAGATAATCTCACAGCTGAGACTCTTTAATGATTATGAAAAGGAGAAAGCTTATAAAAGATGCACAGTGCGCCAGGTAATTTGAAAAAGAGGCATAAAATGAGCCCAAAACTGAAAAGATGCGAAATTGCCAAATTGGATACACAAAGTGTATCAAAAATCAAAAGATGCGCAAAGCGCCAACCAATTTGAAAAAGAGGCACAAAATGAGCCCAAACCAAGCTTTCTTCCCTTCCAGATTGTTAAATGTCCTAGAAAAATCTGTGCGCCACTTAATATTTTCAAAAGCTTGAGTCTGAAAAATCCTGATTTCTGATTTTTTACTTTGTAACACTATTATATCAGATATTTTTTCTGAAACGAGGCTTGAAAGGATCTCTTTTCAAATCTAATGTTTTTTATTCTGAATCGGATTTCTGTCTTGAAAGAGGTTTGCATCGATAAGGTCCCCGGGGTCGGAGTTATGAAAGTTGATTATTTCCAACCTTTTCTGGATTTCAATGCTGTCAATCGTCCTGTCATTGGTTTTTGAATCTAAAATCAAGAAAAAATTCTGATTTTCTTATTTTGTAGTTGTTCTATTTTATGTTTTATTTCAGTGTTCTATTTTTCCCTCCTCCTTTTGTGATGTCAAAAGGGGGAGTCAGTTGTAGTCGTGTATGTTTCTGCTTTCTGAGTCATGTTTTCTGTATTGTTTTAGCTGTTAAATGAAAATTTAAAAAATATTTGTTTTGTTTGATCTCTTAGTTTACTTTTATTTTCAGACTACTTTACAAATATTTGCCATCATCAAAAAGGGGGAGATTGTTGCAAATCTGGTTTTGATGATGACAAACATGTTTCCAGTGTGTTTTGCTTGGCTAATCTGTTTCAGGCACAAAAGATCACGAGCCACTCAAGCCAACTCAAGATCGGGTCCAAGTGTGTCAAATGTATGATTTTTCCTTTTATTGAGTCAATTGTAATGTAACTGATCCCCTATCTAAGTAACCTTGCACACACACACTCAGGGGGAGAGATTGAGTGAGTTAGAGTTTCTGTTCAATTTTTGTTCAGATCATCCTGGACGATAGTCGCATCGTCCTGGACGATCCAGTTAAAACAGAAACCCTAATTAGGGCAACCAAGTTAAAAGGGTCTGATTAAGCCGATCGTCCTGGACGATCTTTGGATCGTACGGGACGATATGCTCAAATCAGAAATTCTCAGCCGCCAGATTAAGTTAGGCAAGTTTTATTTTAAGTATTTTGGTCTGATCGTCCCGGACGATACGTGTATCATCCTGGACGATTCACTACAATCATGCCTAAATTAGTCTGGTAATTAAGGAAAGCAATTAATGTTTAATTGATACGATCACATCGTCCTGGACGATCGCAGGATCGTCCCGGACGATCGTGATCGTCTTGTGCATTTCAGCTGTACGACCCGAACTGTGTTCAGAACGATTTTGGGCCTTTTTGAACTAATCGTACAGGACGATGTCCAAATCGTCCTGGATGATCAAGTCATTTTTTGGTCATCCAGCACAGATTTCTCTGGACGACCCGAACCGTCTTCTGGACGATTTTCCTCAATTTGCACTAATCGTCCCGGACGATCGCCGTATCTTACGGGACGATATGAACAACTTTTTCTACTGATCGTCCAGAAGAGCCTAATCGTCCAGACTGAATTAGCTGAATTTGAACTGATCGTACAGGACGTTCTACCGATCGTCCTGGACGATCTTGGCCAACCAGTTAAGATTTAGGGCAAATTTTAAGCCCTCCTTTAAAAGAACTTTTTCCAATTTTTGGAAAAATCTTTTTGCTACCTTCCTTCCCTGAGAAACCCTAGAGAGAAGAGAGAGTTGGGAGAGAGAGAAGAGATCTTGTGAGGGGGAGTTAGTGAGGGATTCACTAAGGTTGCTCCAAGCACGGATCAGAGTCGTCTTCTCCGCTTGTCGTCTGTCGTCTAGTCGGTGTTCTTCGTGGGAGGATTGTTCGTAAGAAGATCCGGGGTTCTCTGCCCGCTTCAGGTGGAAGCAAAAGGAGTTCGAAGGTTCTCTGCTTGCTTCAGGAGGAAGCGAAAGGAGGTCAGGTTCTCTGCCTCACCGTGTGGTGAAAAGGAGGTGTTTTGTACAGGCTTCTCCGCCTTGCTGTGGGAGCAAAATGAGAGACACTTTTGTTTAGTGCAATACCCGGAGGGGAGGCTCCGGGGAGTGGACGTAGGTCAAGTTGACCGAACCACTATAAAATCTGGTTTGCTTTTCTGATTCAGTTTTGCACTTTACTTTTCAATATAAACTGCTTGGGTGAATTTCTTTGGTTGATCTTTTCGTTCTTGTTTACTTGTTTCCGCTGCTAAGTATCGAAAAGATTGTTGTTGTTATCGTGAAATTTTTAAATAACCAATTCACCCCCCCTCTTGGTTAGCCTCAAGACTAGTTCACTAGGGCTTAACATCCCTTTCGAACTTTCATGAGCCTCTTAGGCCAAAGCAAACAATATCTTGATAGTTAAGAGTTTGAGCTGTTACAAATGGTATCAGAGCAATACATTAGCCGAAAGATGGGAACTAAGTGCCATATAAGACAAAGTGATTCATCATGGGAGCCACCTCTTGAACCCTGTATGGGACAAAGTACTATATGACGAGAGCCACCACTTAAACTTGTAGGGGCCACCTCTAGAATTCTATCTGCTTGGTGGATGATTTTGGAATAATGATGCTGACAGGAATGTTAGTTAAGAGTTTGGGGTGTTACATCTAGGAGGTGGTTGCATCTTGTATTTATAATTTTTAGTCATAAGCAGTTTGAAAGGTTCAAATACTTATTTTTGAATTCCAAAAGCTTATACGTCTGAAAATAAAGGAACAACTAATTAGTCACCAAAATCACCTTGATCGGGCATGAATCTCAATGCAAATCTAAATTGAAAACTTAAAAAATAAATTCTGGACCATCTAAACTCTGATTTCAGCAAATTTATATTCAAATTGAACCTCTCAATGAGATGAACCCAACGATGCCAAATTTGGTCCAATCCTAGCCCAAATGGGCCCAAATCAAAGGACCAAGGCCTATTTGAAAGCTTCAAAGTATTTATTGGATGACAAAATGATATCCAAATATGAAATGCTTATAATCAAAACAAGCGTCTCAATAAGACGAACCTAACGATCCCAATATCACTCAATTCTGACATCACTAAAGTACTTAAAAGATCAATAAATACTCTATAATCAAGGGAATCAATATGGGTCATCAAATGGAACACTCCAAAATCGTCCTGATTCTTCTCCATATTTACTGAGTGTATCATTCCCAAAAAAGTATATATAGATCTCCATTCTTCACATGAGAGGAGAGGAGGGAAAGAGGAAGAACAGAAGAGAGCTCTGAGGCTTAAAGAACCATGGAGCTCCACCCCAGCACCATCGCCAAAGAATCCGTGCCACTAGGCTGCCATTACTAAACCTTTGCCCAACCATCAATATTGGACCTCCTTCCGGCAGCAGTTGACGAGCCTTCTTCCATTGTCGCCCATCAAGTATGGTTCCTCTGACCACCATTGTCTGTCTACTACAGCCTCTCTAACCATCGTTGCCTGCTGACTTTGGTCCATCCTACCACCAATGCCTGTCAACTATAATCCCTCCGACCTTCGTCACCTATCAACTTCAATCCCTCCAACCATGATCACCGGTTAACTATAATCCATCTGACCAACGTCACCCGTCGATGATCACTATTTTGTCCTTCGTCACTCAACTATGATCCTTCTGACATCCGTCGCCCGACTATGATCCTACCGAACAAATGAACATGCCAATATTATCTTGAGAACAACTCTTATGTCATTAGATTCTCCCAACTCTGACTATGTAATGTGCTCCAAACAGTGTATATTTGTTATATTGAGTCAACACCTTCCCTAGGGGAAGGGTATCATTTGTAATCAACCGCCAACACTAATGGAATCATTTCAACTAGGCAAAGCTCTCGTGGTTTTTTTCCTTTCGAAGATTTTTCACATAAAAATTCTAGTGTCTTTTATCATTGCTACACCCCTCTATTCTATTTGTCTTTGTGCTGGATCTTCATACAAAGATAGGACAATAAACTTTATATCTCTCTACCGTCATGAATGTTTCAGAACACAACAGATAATATAAAGAACTTATTTGAGAAGAGTAATTCCTTAATTACTTATAAAAGATAAAGACTATATCTTAATGAAATATAAATTCTTATGTTGCTTCAACCGCCTGAGTTGTACATCGTGATGGATCTCTATTAGAATGTTAGACTGGAACATATTTATTGAGGTGTAAATTACGACTCATGCTACTGTCAAGGCTATTAAATTTAATGAAAAGGGTGCCTCTTATCTTTTGATTGCTCTTGTTTTTTTTTTTAAATCAATGTTATATGTAATTTCTAATATTTATTTGGGGGTTATTCAAACTATTTTTGATGGATGTGGATATCCTCATTAGTATAATAAGTGTTTTTATGAATAAGAGCAACATAAGAGTGGGCGGTCTCTCACATGAATGAGGAGTAGAAAAGTATAGAGTGAATACCTCTAAGAAAAATATCTCACAGTATCTCATAATTCACTCCCAGGATTTGACATACTAGGGAAGAGCATCTTTGCAATTAATCCTTTTAAGTTTCTCTCACTCATTTCGGAAAATTTTAGGAAGATGAGAGGAATCAATGATAATCCTTTGATTTACAATAAACTACTTAATGAAAATCTTGGCAAAATCGGTAAACATGTGGATAGTTTTAATTGAGAGAATATAAATCAAGTATAGGCCTGATCCTTTGGTGTGGCCAAAAAGACAGTAGAGGAGAATATCGAAAGCCTACTAAATATGCATAATAGTACTCTTATAGTTGTCGATATACTCATCAAGATTCAATGAACTATCTTAAGGATCAATATCATGCAACTTGAATCTCATTCAAACGATATTCTTAGAATATTATTGACTAAATGTATGGACCCATAAAGTTATTTTTTATCCATCAAAATGAATTCTTCCTACACAAGACATTAAAGCTCGTCTTTTATGACATCATAATATAATAAAATTTATCATGAAAGAAAATAAAATAAATCTCTCAAATTTCTTATGTAAATTAGATTTACTTTTGACTCAAATTTATAGTTGACTTAAACAAAATAAATCTCTCAATTATATACAGATATCTATTTAGGAATGAACATCTTAAGAAGTCAAAGTTGGGATCGTGTTGCCGCCTGTTGCTCGACGGAAGCAATTTCTCTCAGCGATCCCAAGCTCGAATCTGACCGAAAAAAGAAGTCAAGAGAGCCAAAAATAAAAAATAAAAATAAAATTGTAGCAAAGCGTGTTCTTTTAGGGCATTGTTTGCTTCTTTACATTTAAAAAAAAAAAAAGCCGTTGGCCGTTTGGTGGCCATCTAAATTTAGTACGAGATAATGCAATTTTTTGTCCAGATTCTTACGTTTTCTGTATAGGGATTCTAATTTTATTTTAGTTGTCAAGTGCATCTTATTCTATATATTCTGAATCCTATTACCAATTAGTTATTGGATAAGTGGATAACAAAGCAACAAGTTTTTTTAGCACATGAGTTTATTACCTCGTATTTTAATATGGCTAATCTTAATTATAGACAGAAGAGTGAATGTCATATAAGCATTTGTGATCCGCCAATTAACTATTTAACTACTAAAATAGTTTTTAAATGTAAATATGGTTCCACTAATAAGAAATTCATGTTTTATTTGAGACAGCTTTTTTACTACTTTTCAAAGCAGCTTTTTAGTATAAAATTTTTTTAAACTAGAAATTTTTATACCAAAATAAAGCTGCTTTGGAAAGCAGTAAAAAAGCTGTCACAAACGAAACCTTAATATAGAATAGCAATTAGTTGTATGGTGAAGCTAGTTTATGAATTTTGATCTTTTATATCTCTTTGTATATGCCTCATAATGCTCGAAATTGGAGAAATATGCATGTTATGACGTTTCTTAGGATAATTTGTACGGAGGCTCCATGCAGAACAAAATCTTCCCTCTTAATTGTGGACAATTTTTTTTCAATATGTTGCGATCAAAATTAATTTGAATCGTATTTGGATAAGGTTCGAACAATATTTGATTAAGATTGAGATAATATGTCATAAAGGTTTCGATCAATGATCGAATATTAATCATTGCCTTATAATATAGGCTAATGTTTTAATAAGAAACCTTATTTTTATAATAGTTACAACATTTTATAGTAATATTTGAGTACAATCACAAGAGCTATATCACTACAAAATGTGTTATCGAAGATCTCACACACACACACACACACACACATATATATATATATATCACTATAACGTGATTAAATACTATAAGAAGCTTAAATTTGATAACACATGCATCATTATACGACGTGCTTTTATAGATCATCAAGACAAACTATTTTCATTAAACAATATGATGTGTATTTTTTATTTATAATTATGAGTTCAAACTATCAAATGGAGCATTGATCGTCAATAACACCTCCACTGGAAGTAGCAACATAAGAGGAATATAGTCGAGTGACTGTGGTCAAATGATTATAGTATGGCGATGATCTTCAAAGGAACATAGTTATATGGCATCAGTCAAAGGACAATGGTCGGATAATGATGGTCCAAAGACTATTGTCATATGAAAGGGAGGTCAAAGGATCATAATCAGTAATGATGGTTTAATTACCATAGTTAATTGATGATAATCAAAAGATTATAATTGGACAATGGTGGCAGGAGGATTATAGTTTGACAACGGTGGTTGGAGGACCACAATCAAATGATAGTGGTAAGGAGACCATAGTCGGACGACATTGGCTAGGAGATAGAGTTGAATAATGGTGGTTGGGAGACCATAATTGAGTGACGATAATTGAATGATCATAATAGGGTGATGGTGGTTGGAGATCCATAGTCAGGCAATAAGAGATGGAGGACTATAGTAGGGTGATGGTGGTCAAAGGTTGGAGGTCCAATGATGGTAGTCAAATAATAATGGTTCAATGGCGGTGATTTAATAATGATTGTCAAGTGGTGATGGTTGGATGATGATGATAGGATGGAAGTGGTCTAATGGCTGTGTTTTGAAATATGTGGTCTAATAGTAGTGGTCATATGATGATTATTAGGCATTGGTGGTCGACGATGGTGGGCTGCAATGATGTTCTAATGTCAGAGCTCTCTCCAATTTTAAGTCAAGGCTCAGGATTGCCCTCAATCTAAGCAATATTTGGTATGCACATACATTATGTTCATTTTATATGTAATGTATCACCTAAGAAAAAAAACAAAACAAATTTGATGTAGCTTGTCTGGCTGCTTATTGAACTCCTTGTCCAGTTGGGAGTGTTCCGTCTCTCCTTCTCTGTGACCCGCATTCAAGTGTACTAACTTCTAACTGCCTTTGGCTCACTTTAAAAAAAAGATGGAGTGGTTTCGGTGGTGAATAATAAGATTAGAGAGAGTTACCTTATATATTTTAGTCACATAAAATGTTGACCTTTTGATGACCCGATTAGGAGAGTAAAAGTATTAGATCTGACCCATATTATAAAAGGTAGAGGTAGAGGTAGACCTAAAAATACATCGTTAGAAAGAATTAGAAATAATTTTTTTATTAGATTTAAATGAGAATTTGACTCTTAGTAGGACACAATGGAGAAAAATGATTCATATAATCAAGCTCTCATAGTGAGATAAATACTTGATGTTGTTGTAAAGTTTTGCATCTCTAATTAAAGTTTGAGAAGTATGATTTACTTCAAATGGACTAGAATAACTAATGGTTATTAATTCGAAGGATTTACACAGAGACAACATTGATACGCCACAAAAATTCGCCTTGATTGGACATGAATCTCAAGGCATATCAAATTTGGGATCATCCAAACTCTGCTTTCAGCAAACTTATAGTCAAACTGAACGTCACGAAGAGACAAACCCAATGAAACCAAAATCAGTCTAATCCAAGCCCAAATGGATCCAAATAAAGGGACCATAGCACATTTGGAAAGTTCAAAGCATAAATTGGATAATCAAATGATATCTAAATATAGCATGCTTATAATCAAATTGAGGGACTCGATGAGACAAATCTAACGAGCCCACGATCACTTAATTCTGACATCATTTGGGCATCTAATGTTTAACAAATGCTCTATGATTGAGGGGATCAATATGGGTCGTCCGATGGAGCACTCCGAATTTGCCCTAGATCTTCATATTTAAAGGGCATGCCACTCTAAAAAATTTATAAATAGAGCCTCACTTCCCACATAAAAGGGGGCTTGGAACTTTACAGGATTGGACCCTTCGCTGGAGATGGGAAAGAGCTCTAAGGTTTCAAGGATCTGGAGCTCCACCCAAGCACCACCTTAGGCAAACTTATGTTGGCCGAAAGGACCACCGCCCAGCTGCCAGACCACCACCCGCCCATCGATCACAGCTAGACTTCTACATGACCATGTCGAACCACTAACCGACATCCAACCATCGCCGGACCACCACCCGGTCGCTAACCACCACCAAACTTTCACCAAGCCTCCAAATGTAGCCAGACTTCTGCCCAACCATCGTCATATCACCAACCAGCCGTCAATCACAGTCGAACTTCCACTAGTTCACCGAACGTCGTTAGACTTTCACCCGGCCTCCTACCACCGCCGAAATTCCACTTGACAGATGATCACCGCAGGACTTCAGCTCAACCATCGTCGGACCACCGCCCAATTACTGACTGTCATTGGACTTCCACCCGGCTATCGTCAGACCACCGCTCGGTAGCAGACCGCTGCCAGACTTCCACCTGGTTGCCGCCAGACTTCTAACCGGCCGCCGACCGCTGCCATACTTCTGCTCAACCATAGTCGAACCACCGCCTGGAGCTGACTTCTGTCGGACTTCCATCAAACCATCGTCAAACCACCGCCCAGTCATCGACAACCACCAAGCTTTCACCAAACCCCCTTTATTGGGTCAGTGGCCAGGTGGAAGTTTGTCTACTGCCACCAGACCATTAGCAGACTATTGCCCTGTCACCAACTACCATCGGACTTCCACCCGATCATCGATAATAATCGCCCACCGACTATGATCCCTCCGACCTCCATCGCTCATCAATTATGGTCCCTTTAACCATTGTTTCTCACTAACTATAATCCCTCTAACCACCATCGCCCAGCAACTACGGCCCCTCCGTCCTCCGATGCCCATCGATTACAATCCCTCCAACCACCATCGCCCACTTACAGTCCCTCCGACCTCTATCAAATGCTAACTTCAATCCCTTAGACCTCCATCGCTAGCAGACTATGATCCCTTCGATTATTGTCGCCCACAACCTATGGTCCCTCTATCCATAGCTGCCCAACTATAGTCTCTTTGAGCTCCTTTGTCCCTGGCTACAGTCACTCCGACCTTTATTGCTCAACGACTGACAACTACGGCCCCTCCGACCACGGTCACTCATCGACTACGGTCCCTTTGACCATCGTTGCCCGCCGAGTATGTTCCCTCTGACCACCGTCGTCTGTCGACTAGGGTCCCCCTGACCACTGTTGCCTAACCATGATCCCTCCAACCTCTGTTGCTAGTTGATTACGGTCCCTCGGACCTTCGTTATCTGTCAACTACAATCCCTTTAACCACCGTCATTCGACTACGATCCTACCGATTAAACGAACATGCTAATACTCTCTTGAGGAAAACTCTCATGTCACTAGATTCTTCCAATTCGCACCAAGTAATGTGCTCTATATGATGTATATTTGCTATATTGAGCCAATGCCTTCCCCTCAAGGAAGTTCCTTATTTATAATCAACAATAACAGTAGTGGAACCATTTTAATTGGCCCAAACCCCATAGTTTTTTTTTTCATTTTCAGGGTTTTCCATATAAAAATATTTGTCTCTTATGGCTCTTGTACCCCTCTCTCTTATGTATTTGTGTACTAAATTTTCGTATAAAGCTTGGATGTTAAACTCTTATCTCTGTAACGCCGTGAATGTTATAGGATGAAACAAACATAATTTTATATTTTTATCTAACATCTAATTATTGATATTTACTTATATAAATGTTGCGCTCAGTAAAATACGCATCGTATCTTTTGGGGTCTTTGAGAGCCTGAATCAAAGTCTCCTGAAGGTCTTTAGACATCACCAGAGCATCGTATATGCTGCCAGGCACAAGTAACCCGGTCGGCAGAGATGTGGTGCTTGCAGTCACCACAGATATCCTCCCTCCAGTCACAATTCTTTTGGCGGTTGGGGCTTCAGGTTGTGACAGCCTTTCAAACACAGAGATCCTCTTACGAGAATTTTTAGCAGTAGCAGTGGTTCACATCGCTGGCAGATGCGTGCAATGGGTAGGAGCTCCGTTAGGATGGAGTCTCCTCGCACGCTTTTTAGAGATCATGCCATTCATAGAGATGGCAGCAGTTCTTGCAACAACAGTAGGGAAGTCAATGCTACCAAACTGGATGGTAGCTCCAGCATTCCCAGTTTCAATAACAGCATTTTCCAGCTGAATCCTGGCTCCTCGCCCTAGCTGGACAGTCATCGGTGTATTCTGTAGATCCATCTGCATAGATGAAAGGTAGGGGTTAGTGATCAGAATTACGGGCATTCCCCTACAATACTTTAAGGAAATCACCCCGCGAGAGGTGTATAAGATCAAAGAACTCACAACCCATTATTTGCCTCCGCTTGAAAAGGGACTGAGCCAGGGAATATATTTTATTCCGTGGAAAAGCTCGAAGAAGTGAATCGTGACTGGTGTCATAAGTTCATCGATTCTGAAGAATTACTATCTACGAGGCTACCTAGGTTTAATACCAAAGGTATCCAAAGAATGTTACGAAGGCAAATCAATTACTTATATAATATTCTAGCAATTAAATCACATCAAAAGTTTTATATTAAAAGAATAAAAGGTGTATTTTGCTTTAGATAAGTTCATTAATGATATTTTTGATAATTTAAAAAATAAAATATTGTATAAATAAATATAAATTTTTAAATGCTATATCTACATAAATAAATAAATAATATATGATATGTAGTTGTCCTTATCTATTTTCTTTGCAAGGTGGAAGCCTTTCTTTGAAATTCTATACTTGATTTGAATTTCCAAGGTATGAGGAGGGCGTCAAAGCTTACGTCTCCCCACTCCCTCTCCCGCCCATCACCCGCCGGCCTCCTCTTCTCCCGCTGCAAATCCTCCCTCCGACGCCCGCCCTCCGCCTCTCCTCCTTCCCTTTATCAAATGATCACAGAGATTGTTCCCATTCACGCGAGGGATACTGAACAGCAAGCCACAACAAGCACACAAGGTGTTCGTCAAAATGTCCGACACAGTAATAGCACTTCTCAGATTATAGCAGGAAAGGCACTGATGAAAGCTACCGACTTGGAAGAAATTAGCGCAGTTGTTCACAAGGTAACAGAAATAATCCGTTCGGATAATATCAAAATTCCCATGGAACAGCGTTTGAATGTGTTGGGAATTGCGTTTACTCCTGAGATTGTGGAGATGGTTCTGAAGAGGTGCTTCAAAGTTGGCAACTTGGCTTTTAGATTCTTCAACTGGATGAAGCTCCAGCCTGGATTTCTCCACACGACAGAGACTTACAATACCATGTCGTATATTGCAGGTGAAGCTGGAGAATTTGACTTGGTGGAGAAGCTGATGGAGGATATGGATGCTGACTTGTGTTCAAAGAACATTAAAACATGGACAATTCTTATTTCACAGTATGCAAATGCAAAGAAGATTGGTAAAGCTCTGTGGACTTTTGAGGAGATGAGGAAATCAGGCTGCAAGCTTGATAGTGGAGCTTATGAAGCAATTCTTAGGGGACTTTGTAGTGCCAGGAAGGCAGAACTAGCATTTGAGTTCTACAAAGAGATGGTTTTGAAGAAAATGAAAGTTGATATAAAGATATACACAATGTTAATGGATTGTCTGTCGATTGCTGGTGATATTGTCAATACAAGGTTGGTTGGAGAAGATATGATGAAGATTGCAGAGCTTCCAGAAACTGAGGTGCTTACCATCATGTTGAGGAGCTTTTGTATTTCAGGAAATGTAGATGAAGCCCGGAAGTTGTTCGAGGAAATGCGAGTGAGAAATCTGTCTGTTGATTCAAATGTTTATGAGGTGTTAGTGAAGGGATTTTGTAGAGTTGGAAGAATAGACGAAGCTATGGGGATTGTGGATGATATGAAGCACAGTTTGAATGCTGGCAATAGGATTTATGGGTGTTTGATTGATGGTTTCTTGAGAAAAGGCAAAGCTTGGAAAGCCTTGGAATTGTTGCAAAGTATGAGAGAACTTGGTTGCTTGCCTATGGTTTCCTCTTATACTCAAGTTATCCAACATCTATTCAGATCAGATCAATATGGAAAAGCCTGTGAGATTTATGAGGAGATGTTGGACAATGGTATTGAGGCAGATATTGTGGCAACCACAGCAGTGGTTGCTGGTCATGTCCAACATAACAACATTTCTGAAGCTTGGAGAGTTTTCAATGACATGAAAAGGAAAGGCTTGGTGCCTACTTGGAAGGCTTATTCGGTTTTCATCAAAGAACTTTGCAAAGCTTCAAATCCCAACGATGCTTTTAAGCTATTAAGTGAAATGTCTGCTTGTAAGATAAATCCAACAGATCATATATTTAGGCTGGTTATAAGTTCCTTAAAAAGAAATGGTCAAATGGAGAAAGCAGGAATGGCTGAGCAGCAACACAGATCCTTCAGACTCAGTCACAGAGAGAGTGAACAATTCTACGATTTAACTGAGCATCAACCTATTCTTGAAGATCAGGAGGTTTCAGTCTGCTCCTCTGATCATAATTTGGTTTGTAGACAGCCACCAAATACGCTTGATGAGAATGATGTAGAAGAACTCTGTAGAATCTTATCCTCCTCAGCGAATAGTGATCTATTGCTACAAACACTGGATAGAAGTACTATTACTTTCACACCTGAACTTGTAGAGGCAGTTCTGCGAAGATCTCAGAGACATGGCAGTTCTGCTTTGCAATTTTTCTCTTGGGTTAGTAAACAGCCTAATTACACCCATAACACTGAAACATATAATATGGCTATCAAAATTGCAGGCAGTGGGAAGGATTTCAAGCATATGAGAACTCTTTATCACGAAATGAGCAGAAGGCGCTGTTCTATAGAGCCAAATACATGGACGATCATGATATCCCAGTATGGCCAAGCAGGCTTAACAGAGATTGCTTTGAAGACCTTCAAAGAGATGAAAGCCGAAGGTTATCAACCAAATGGCGGTACATTCAAATATCTGATTGTATATCTTTGTGGAAAGAAAGGTCGAAAGATAGAAGAGGCAATCAAAGTATTCCAAGAAATGTTGCCTTCAGGCTATATGCCAGATAAAGAGATGGTCGACATTTTTCTCTCTTCTCTGTGTGAATCAAGGAAATTTTCAGAAGCAAGAAGAGCAGTTAATTCTTTATGTAAGAGAGGGTTCCAAAACCAGATTGCTTATTCTCTGCTCATCAAGTCTTTATGCAGGGCAGGACAAGTTGAAGAAGCGATTGTTCTAACAGATGAGTTTGAAAACCTTGGATGTAAAGTGGATCAATACATTTATGCAAGCATTGTTCATGCACTTTTAAGAAAAGGCAGATTAGAGGCGGCCTTAGATAAGTTGGAAGACATGAAAAGAGCTGGAATTTCACAGTCAGTACATATAAATACATCATTGATTGCCCATTTTTTCAGAAAGCAGCATATCAAGAAGGCATTGGAGATCTACAAGAAGATGAGAGAAGAAGGTTGTGAACCAACTGTCATTACATACTCAGCTTTAATTCGTGGGTTCATGAACATGGGGATGTTTTCAGATGCTTTGAACATCTTTCACCGTATGAAGATTAAAGGGCCCTTCCCTGATTTTCAGACTTACTCAATGTTCATGACTTGCCTCTGCAAACAAGGAAGGTCTGACTATGCATTCAAGCTAATTCAAGACATGCTGGAGAACCAGATCATCCCTAGCGCAATCAATTTTAGGACTGTTTATCATGGATTAAATAGAGAGGGCAAGCAAGATCTTGCTCATCTTGTACTCAAAATGAAGTGGAGTTTGAAAAAACAAAGAATGCATTCAAGATAATTTACATATTTACACATAAGAATCAGTCAGCTGCATGAATTTTCTTTTAGACTCCGGTGCAGGGGTGACAACAACTGAGCATCAATGGTTGCATTGGATCGATTTCACATTTAATCATTTTAATATGAATCAAACAAATTCAATTTCAATTCTGAGCTGATCAATTTAGTCTTATTCTGCAGTATCAGCTCTGATAAATTCTATCAATACCAACTAAGTAGCTATTTTCATTCGTTTCTCCAATATGATAAGCTGAACTAGATGTGATATCATTGTTGCTTGTTATGAAAAATCTAATAAATGTGTTTGTAAAGTATTTCCTATTCAAGGAACTTTTTTTTGTGAAAGAATGTCTTGATTGATCAAAAGAAAGAAAAAAAAAATTATATATTGTTAATTAGAGAACTTTACTTCCAAATCTATTTTTATTTTGAAAAATAGAAAGAAAAAAAATTATATTTTCTTAATTATTTTTAAAATAAACCGAGTCACCCCTTTTCTTGGTTGTGCCAAATCTTATAACTCGTATTAGAATGGTTCTATTTAAAGCTCTAATCGCCTAAAATAGATTTATAAGGTATTTCAAAAATAAGAGCACCACATAAGTGTATTATATTACTCGACAGCCATTATTTGAAGATATTCCATTTAATTTCTAGAAAGTAAGAATCACCATTTTTATTCAATTTATATATTTTCATTTGCAGAATTTCATACTTATGTGTTACTCATGTCCAAACAAAGTCATAGAAGAAAAATATAATGACTGGACATCAAATGATTAAAAATTAGCATAGTTGAATTCAAAATATTTTAATTTTTGTGTTAAAGTCTAATGGTTATATATATAAGATTGGCTCCTTGCATGACTAAATTCAACATATGGTAGGAAATTCTAGTTAGGTTGGTAATTAGATCAAAGTTTTTATATGATTATTGTACTAATCATCTTAAGGAAAAACCATTATGAGGTCATATTCCTCTAATTAATTTCCAATTATAAAACTATTTTTTGATAAGGATCTCTTTGGTTTTGTCTTTTAAAAATGTGATTCTTTATGAGGCTTAAGTTATACAACATAGTCATGAATTGATTAATATCGACATTCACAAAAATTATTGCACTTCTAATCTTTTATATAACCCTCAACTACAAAAGTGGGTGGCAAATTATACGTACCTAGCTTCACCATGAATTATAACAAAATTTTCAGGTAATTGCACCAATTTTGGGTTGACATGGTGTGTTAAATCGAGATCTTCGATAAAATTGTACCAAGTTGGGTTAACATCGTGCTTAATGCCAATTCCCCATTGAAATTATACCTATATTGGTTGATGTTATATGTTATATCCACATTCATGTTGAAGCTATACTTCATGGGTTAACTTTACGCCTCACTTGATTAGTCTAATGAAATTATACTTAAGTAGCTTTCTAGCATAAAAAATTTTTGAATTAGAAATTTTTATACTAGAAAGCTGATTTAGAATGCAGTAAGAAAGCTGTCCCAAATGAAACATTAATCCGATGAAAATTAAACTTTATGTGAAATCATTAGTAAAACATAAAAATGTAAAAAAAATAAAAGAAAAGAAAAGTAATAAAAGAAAGGAAGAAGAAAGGAATGACAATAGACCCTCGAGAGGGGAAAATTATTAGGTGCGGAGTCCGGACGGCGTCTAGAGGCAAATAAAAATGCGCCACGTCACCCAGAAAGTGTACCGAGCTCGATATCGAGCTCGATACCGACCTGTACCGAGTAAAATACCGCTCAGTACTGCACTTTGTACTGAGGGAAATCGGGTACCGGCCTGTACTGAGCACGATACCGCTCGGTACCGAGGGGGAACCGGACGGTTCTCCCGTCCGGTGTCCGCACAGAATAATCGCTCCTTGAGAGGACCCTCGCAACTTTTATTATTTGATAAAAATAAAAAATCAAATGACTTTGATTTTACTGGTAGGCTGTTGAGTTAGTGGCTGGCTGGGTAAATCCACTTGAGTAATTTTTTAGAATTATAAAATTTATCATCTCATTAAAAATTTATAACTTATTAAATAAAACTAAGACATATAAATTAAATTAATTTAAGAAAATTAATGGAAATTTTTAAAATAAAAAATCACAATTTTGAGAAATATATATGCTTATATTGTAATTTTCATATATTGTAAACCTTTTTAAAAATCATTACATGATCTTAAAACTCTATTAAATCATGGAAATAAATTCTAAATATATAAATACTTATTTCATTGAATAAAGAAATTTTGAATAAATCAATTGCATGAATTTTTGTTTTTTTAATTTTATGGTATGTATAATCATCTATATTTGAAAATACTAAAATTTAAATAGATAGTTGTAAATACCATGAAATATCATTAATTATATTTTGGTACATTTTATGCCCTTTAATAAAATTTTATGTCATCTTTTGATATTTTCTATTATTTGGCAATATTGATGTTATTAACAACGCATATTGGGTATTTTTCCAAAAAATAAAAATAGCATAAAAATTAGACAAAAGCAAAAAATACCTAACATGAATTTTGCAAATTCCTGTTAATTTAGAATAATTTTTTTCACAACATTTTCATTCTATTCATCACATTTTTTGCTAAATAAGCAAGAATTTTAAAATAAGAGTATTTTTCTATTTTCTTGAAATTAATCACAAATTAAATTAAATTTATGATTCTGTTTAAAAAAAGCTGTCCCATTTTGAATTAAATAATATTTTTCTAAAAAATTAATAAATCCATAAAGTTTTAATAATAATAATAATTTCATTGAGGATAGTTTTTTTTAATTCATAAAAATTAAAAATCTTCACAAAATCTATTTTATTATTATTATTGGCTTGAATATTTCTTGGCCTCGTTTGGTTCCCCGGCTCTTTTTTTCATTTTTAAACGAAAGTATCGTAATGAGAAACGGAGAAATTTTTTTCTTCTTAGATCGACAAAAATACGAAGGTTCGGGAGAAAGTATTTTGAAAAAGCCGTCTTAACAAAAGCAAAACAATAATTTTTTTGCCCATTCAAACCGAAGACAAAGAAATTACAGCCAAACAAATAAGGCCCTTATCATATGACTACTTTTTTAATTTTGCTCGTTTTTTGCAAAATGTTTTGATTAAAATTTACCTAATTTTTATAAATTAGATAGATTTGAATGTAAAAAAAAAATTGTGCCTAGTTAGCAAACTAAACAAGCACTATGATCATATGAAAATAAAGTAAAAACTCAAGAAATTTAAGAAGAGATTGTATTTAAAATTCTAAACAAATACTTTTCTTTAAACTTTGAAATCATAAAAATATTTATCATTATTGAATGGAGAGTATTTCAACAACAAATACAAGCCCACATGATTCAAATGCAAAATAATAGATTCCTAACCCCACCCCTACTATGGACTCATAATATTCCCATTAGAATACAAGATGATTCTTGCTTTAACCCGAGGGAAGAATAATCCTCTAGGAGGCCATTATCATATAGGAATGGTGGAAGAGGAGACAATAATTATTGTAAAGTTGAAACCGCTATTTATGATAGTGTCCATGACCCAAATAAATCACTTGATTGATTAGTTCAGAAGAATGATTTCTTTGATAGATAAATGCCCTAATGAATAAAGAATAGGAAGAGCCACCCTTACATGAATAGATGCCCATAATCTAATTTAGAAAATTCTTTTATCTTTTAAGATACGAAAACTAGAGTTATCTAATTTCATCTATTAGTAATAAATAGCAAAAATAAATTCTAAAATTCAAAACATCTACATATACATTCGTATTCATTCAAAAATCATATACATTATTCAGGATCTATACAATCATACCACAACTACTCTATCATAACTACAAAAGACAACTAAAATAATAACAACATGAATCTGAACTTGAAAGATCCTGATTAATCTCACACTCTTGCTCTCTTGCCGTGACTTAAAATCATTTAATCATATATATTGAGCTAAAAAGCCCAGCAGGTTATCAAAACCTACAACTAAATTCAAAGCATGATAAAGGAGGAATAAGTATGTCAGCATTCAAATCATAACAGTAACATTTATATAATCAAGAATCTATGCAGAAATAGTAAAGCTCACATGCAGTAGCAATAAAATTTATAAATGATAAAATAGTATGATACAAAAATAAGTAAAATAATATAGTGGGAAAACTAATAAACTAGTATGGATGTCGAATCAATAAAGTAATCGTCATATCAGTACTATCAATCAGTAAAGAAATCATATAAAGCAGTAAAATCAAAGCATCGGTAAAGACTGTTAAAATCATATATGAGTGCACACATACTATCTAGATATTCTATATCAGTATTAAATTCGCATTTTAATCATATGCTTAGTATATTACATGCTTAGTATGCCACACTAAATAAGTAAGAAGTCATGGCTTAAAATGTGTTCTTTCAGTAAGCTATAATCCGTATCAGTAAATCATTGGCTCAGTAAACAAAGTCGTTACTCTTTATTCATCATCACAATAATCATCTTCTTATAACCCTCAATCAGTGAATCAATAAAGGATAACACTAAATCATAGTATTTATAAGAAAGCCTGTCAGCCCACCATCCTGTATATGTCAATCAATCTCTAGTGAATGTCAGTGAATAACCAACTTTTACTTATTATTTTCACACACAAATTATTATCACGATACTATAATAGTAATAGTGATTAGATAACCACATATACATATTCATTTTAAATGCATTACAGTAAATAAAGTATAATTGAGCTTAATTCAGAAAGTGACAAAATATCCTAACAGCTAACAACATAAAACCTTATGAGCAAAAAATCACAATTTCAAAAATTAACCAAATGATCCGAGATTGTGTAAAATATCATTTTGAAGCTTTAATTGAATTAATACACTATTTTTAGATTTCAAAATAAATTTTTGAATAGGTAAAAAGCATTATTTTTTCAAAATCACCCAATAAGAAATCTTAAATAAATACTCAAAACATCCAAAATCTCAATCTCTATAACATATAAAAAGTTACATAGAGAAAGTTTTACCAATTCAAAATTATCCTCATTTTTCGATAACGAAAAAATAAATTTGATCGAAAAAAATACCAAAAATAGTAAATTATTAAATTTAGAAATAGGGTAATGACTCCTTACAATGAGACAAACAAATTTTCTAACATGGTCGATGTACGAACACCGCTCTACAATCTCCAAACTCTATGATTTTTTTCTCACTCCTCACTTTTTCTCTCATTTCCCTCTACCTACTCTCCATTAAACGAATGAATAGAAAATGGCTTAACAAATGAAATATTAAGTGCTTTAATATATTTACATTAAAATAACAATATAATATTATTTAATTATATATTTTAATCAATTTTTAATATAAAAATGGCTTAATTCAGAAAGTGACAAAATATCCTAACAGCGAACAACATAAAACCTTATGAGCAAAAATTCACAATTTCAAAAATTAACCAAATAATTAGAGATTGTGTAAAATATCATTCTGAAGCTTTAATTGAACTAATACACTATTTTTAGATTTCAAAATAAATTTTTGAATAGGTAAAAATCATTATTTTTTCAAAATCACCCAATAAGAAATCTTAAATAAATACTCAAAATATTCAAAATCTCAATCTCTATAACATATAAAAAGTTACATAGTGAAAGTTTTACCAATTCAAAATTATCCTCATTTTTCGATAACGAAAATATAAATTTAATAAAAAAAATACCAAAAAAAGTAAATTATTAAATTTAGAAATAGGGTAATAGTTCCTTACAATGAGACAAGCAAATTTTCTAACATGGTCGATGTACGAACATCGCTCTACAATCTCCAAACTCTATGATTTTTTTCTCACTACTCACTTTTTCTCTCATTTCCCTCTACCTACTCTCTATTAAACGAATGAATAGAAAATGGCTTAACAAATAGAATATTAAGTGCTTTAATATATTTACATTAAAATAACAATATAATATTATTTAATTATATATTTTAATCAAATTTTAATATAAAATTTATATAAATTCTTTCAGGGTTTTAAAAATTATAGAAAAATATTCATAAAATAGTTTATTTTATTTAAAATTTTTTGATGAAATTAGGTTTGCAAAACAGATACCTAATGGTCCCAAAATCCCCTTGTACCGAGAGATATAAATTTATTAAGGATTTGCATCAGTGCTTAAAAATTATGAAAATATTAGTATAATATATATGTTATGACAAAGATGGTTTGTGATTTAGACTTATGATAACTCCTGAAAAAAATTATTTATCTGGATTAAAATACGAGTTATTACAGGTTAGTATTTTGAGAGCTTTAACAATAAATGAGAATAAGATTGAATATTAGAGTAGAAAAAAGATTTTTAGTATGTAAGTAGTCTGCAACAAAAAAATAAAGAAAGAAATAACTTAGTTATTATTGGGAGAAGTGCCATGAATGTTATTCTATATACATCTTACCTAGACCCACTCTATATGTTGAACCCCACCCTGAGTCAGTCATCTCATGAAAGTTGGGTGAATCACATTTCTCTTCCCATCACCAATAAATGTTTTGTCCTAGTCAAAATGAGAAGTTTTGAAGATCAAATTGGTGTGATATTCTTTCCTTGAATATTGCCCACATCCTCATAGATAGACCATAGTTATATGAAATGAATGTTGTTCCACTACAGGAAATTCAGGAATTATCGGCGATTTTTTCCGGCGGTACCTATTATATTTCCGGCGGTTTGGGAAACTACCGACGGTTTGTAAACCGCCAGTATAAACTGCGTAGGAAACGTTTTCCGACGATCAGTTTTCGGCGGTTATGATAACCAGCGGCTTTCCGGCGGCATAAACAATCAGTAATTCCGACGGTCATAGCGTCGGTGACCACCGGTGAATCACCGGCGGCTTACCGACCGTCCGATAGTCTAACCGCCGGTTGACCGCCGGCAATCGCCGGTAAACCACCGGTATATACCAGCGGTTGTATTGTACTTCCGGCGGCTATAATAAGCCGTCTGGTATCGAGGTAAAACATAAAACCGGCGGGCTTACCGGGGGTTATTATACCGCCGCTAATTCTGGCGATTTTTAACCGATTATTACCGGCGGTTAGACCGCCGTTATTACCGGCGGCTAAAGTACTGCCGGTAATGCTTGAATTTCCTGTAGTGTTCATTATAGCTGGAAAAACACTTGTGTTCAAAATTAATAATAAGACCATAAAACTTATGCCCATCAAGCTAGTAGAGAAGACATCCTTTATTGTTCCTAAGTCTTCAGATGATCTTTAACCAAAAAAACCACTCCAAGAAAGGTGAAAATCTACAGATGATAATCATATTAACCCTTAATTAGAGGGGTAATGATCTTGTTTATGATCCTAGTTCTAGTGAGTTTTATCTACCTGTAGTTTCCATGTCACAAATAATAAAAAACAAAGGATTTGGGACTTTAAATAAGGAGTTTTTTTTTTAATCCAACTTTCATCTATTACATGCAAAAGAAGTCACACCAAATTCTATTGAGACTCTCATACTAGTTGTTGTCTTCCCACACTTCTATGATTTAAGAGACATTACACAGGAAGAACTATTATGAGTTGTTGGCTTCTAGAGAGATTTAACATGCTATTGAATTAGTGCAAGGTTCCCCAACTTTTGAACCTTCCACATTAAAGGATAAATCCAACTAAATACACGGAAAATAGGTAGGTTAAGGAATAATTGAAAAAAAGATTTTATTTTAGAAAATCTATGACATCTACAGAATCAGTATATAGTTCTATATATTCCGACCAAGCCTAACTTGAGGTAATTCACTAAATTTCTGCATTTATAACTTTTATGCATGTGCTTGAGTATGTTTTGTGTGTATGAAAATATCCGCATGTGTTCTGAAGCAAGTCCCGGGGGTCTGTTAACATGTTATGAAAATCTTGAATTTTTTCCCCTGGGATGCCGCGACGTTGGAGAGATAGGCGCCTCGACGCTGAGCTTTCTGGTTTCGAAAAAACTGAACTAGTGCATCGACACTGTGTTTGGCGCTGCAATGCTTTAGGCTCCCAGTGGGAGCAACATAGGCCCTCGCAAGGTATGGCGCCATGGCGCTCGGCTAAATTTTCTTATAAAAAAAATCTTTTTATGCTATTCACTCTACTCGTTTCTCGCAAGGTAGTCGGTTAGAGAGAGATAGGGAGAGCTTTCTAGAAAGAAAAAGTTAGATTTGGGCCGCTTCGAGTCATTTTTAGCTGACGGTCTAGTTCTGAAAGTTGTCTGGATCAAGGCATGATACACTGTGTCTATCTCAATTTTTAAAAATATGGAGATTTTCTAAATTTTCAGATTAAATTTATATTTTCATTACCGAAAAATAAGAATAACTTCACACCAGTAAAATTTTCATTGTGTAATTTTTTATATATTATAGAAACTATGATTCTGAACACCTAGGATGTTTTCTAGAAATTTTACACTAGGGGTTTGAGAATTATGTTATTTTAATTTATTAGAAGATAATCCTAGCTTTGAAAAATAGTGTTGTAGTACAATTAAAGGTTCAAAGGAATGTTTTGCATAATCTCTGATAATTTAGTTATAGTTGAAATAAATAATTTAGTTATATTCTGAAATAAAGCATTTCTATATAATAGTGTACGTATTCTGCTGTCTACCGTTATGAGCTTATTCATGTTTTAATAACTGCAATGCAATGAATTATGTATTTATTTGATTGAATTGTGTGGGTTGGAGGAGTTTTGGTGGAAGTTCTATCTGCTTGTTGAGAGTCATAAGGGGCCAAAATCATTGAATTCTATCTAATGAGAGGGATTCTTTGAATTCAGTCTATTGGGAGTCATGAGGATCCAAAATCTTTGGATTCTGTCTGATGATGGGGATCTAGAATTCTTTGAAATTATATCTATTAAGAGTCACAAAGGGTTAAAATTATGTGTATTCATTTTAATAAAGGGAAAATATATTATTTTCTGCTCTAAGATATGAAGTTTATATGAAATTCTTATTTATTTAATTTCCCAGCTTTTTTATTTGAATTATGGATAACTACAATTCCTATTATGCTCAGCAAAGTAATATATTATATTGTATTTAAATATTTTAGTGAATGCTTAATAAAACAAATAATTGAAAATTTAGATCGGTATGTGTGGCCTGCTGAACTATGTTAGCTCACAAATATTTTGTCTTATGTTCTCAAGATCTGGGAAAAGGAAATAGCCTGTTGAGTAGTAGTTTTAGAATTTTGATCTAAGTCTGCATATACATTACTTTTAAATTTTTTTTTGGTACAATCATGAATAAATTTTATTGCTTTATTTTGTGACTTTTGCCTATAGCCATGCACTATAGTGTGTAATCATTATATATGCATTTTCATGATAAAAGAAAGAAAAAAATTTTGGATGAGTTTATTTTCAGCGCACTGGATGTTGTTAGTAGTTCCATATTTATTTTTGTTTTAAAGTTAAAATTTGGACAAAATTTCTGAGTAATTTTTAAAACATAGATCTTAGGATTCACCTGTTGTAATATGATATAATAGGACTTCTGAAGTTTATGAGTCTTACTGGGTTGTGTTGTGACAAAATTTAAGTCCTGTGGGCTCTGAAAATTTGGCCCTGGCCTCCACCCGTTTTACTTTCTTCGGGAGAGTTTTAATGGAATTAAGTTCCGGGGTAAATTTTGGAAGGTAGATGGATTTGTAGATAAGATACTACCCAGAGATTTCGCCCTCATTTTGTGAGGACTTTATGATCTGAGTTTTGGTTTCCTATAGGCGCAAGCCCCAATAGTTAATTACCCCTCCCGATCACGAGAGAGAACTTTCGATTAAGGCTAGTCGTCGATCAAACACGTAGAGATACGTATCTGGCATTTAATAGCAGCATAGACATGGGTTGTGGAAGTTAGAGAGTTCGAAGATTTGATATTTAAGATTGAAAATTTCACCATCTTGCACTTGAAAAGGATGGTGGGGGAATGGATGATGAACCCGATCAAGATCCCATGATTCCGTCATCCCAGGCCATCGTTGTCCCTAGTCTACTTATTCAGAGGAGGTAGTCAACCCAACCTGACAGAAGGATCCTTATCGGCAGCCATGGGTTGCTTCGTCCAAGGGTACCTTGTAGACCTAGGGTGAGTATTTGTCTAAGGGGACAAATTTTAATCTACCTTAGCTAACAGAGGGCTTTGTGCCTTATCAATCATATCCTATTGATTCATATCTCAAGGATTTGATGTCAATAAGGAACGTTTTGGCTTTAGCCATAACCGGTATCACGTGGTGCCATTTGGCGGCAAAACCACTCAGTTTAGAGGGCCCTGAGTCATAACCGTTTATCCTGCAGTGCTATTTGACGGCAAACTGTCGGTTAGAGGACACGTATCATGTTCTTACTAACAGGAGATTGTTTGAGAATAGATCCTAGTGATATTCTCAACCAGGCATTAGCTCTTTGTGAGCTGAAGTATTCTTCAATTTGTCTACCTCAACAAACTGTTACGGAGAGTGGATGGATTTTGCTTTAAGTGTTTGATGATTGAACTTTAATTTAAATATTTTGGAATTTTGATGATTTTTTGATTTTGGATTTTGGGTGGCATTTTAAATTATTTGGAATGGATCTCTCCAGTTGAGATACGCATTCAACACGGCCATCATCGGGGTGTTTAGGGATTATTTGTATTTATGGGTTAAACCCTATTGACTCCATCAAGTTGTCGCTAGAGGATCGGGTTTCATATACTTTATGCCTTTGTAAGTGAATTCTCTTGATTAAAGGCCTTGAAGGCCTAATATGAACATATAAAATAAATATCTCAATCGACCCCGCGGCTGTATATTCGTTTAATAGTTTGAGCCGTGTCGACTCCTATCTACATGAATAGAAGGATCGGGCTCGAACTTGAATTCAATTATTGATCCGCGCAGCATCCCTAGACGTCACTTGTGTACTAATAACACGCTCGTCGGGGCCCATGCAGGTATTTGGGGGGCATTTTATAATTTATTGAACCATATCGACTCCTATTTACCTGCTTTAGGAGGATCAGATTCAAACTATATTTATTTATTAGCTCGCGTAGCATCCCTAAACGTCACGTGTGTACCAATAACACGCTCGTCGGGGCTCATGCGGGTGTTTGGGGGTATTTTATAATTATTTAATGAACCTTGTTGACTCCTATTCACCTGCTTAGGAGGATCGTGTTCAGATTTATTAACCCGCGCAGCATCCCTAGACGTCACGTGTGTTCCCACAACACACTCGCCGGGGCCCATATGGGTATTCAGTATATCCCCTTATATGTACCTATGTGTATACATATTATGGTGCATATGCGGGGGACATTTTGAAATATTTGTAAACGCCTTCTGTCTGCTTGTACGGATGTTGCAGATCTGGTGGCGTAGTGTTGTAACTTGTGGAGGCCTTCTGTCTACTTGTACGAAGGTTGCAGATCCAGTGGCGTTGCGTTGGGATTTCATTTGGGAATTTGTACGCCTTCTATCTGCTCGCATGGGTGTTGCAGATCCGGTGGCATATTGTAGTAGCTCCTAGACTGAGTTGTTCGCTACTTTGTACAGGTAGACTGTTGTGCACTACTTTTTACTTTATGCAGGTAGATTGTAGTACACTGACGAGTCTCCTATTTTTTGCTTACATGTGAACTGTAGCGTTATCACCTGATTGCCATAAGATACCTCGTTGTTCGGATGTAGACTCCCTTTTCTCATTCACCGGGAGGTTGGATCTTACGAGTCAATTGACTTTGTTTGGATTGGGTAAACACATCTGAACGACATGAGGTTGTTTTATGATAGATGATTTATCACAGGCAGTTGATACCTCTGCATTGCTAAGGGTGCGCTTTATGACATTCCAGGAGGACTCCTTCGTGAATTTAGGTTGTACTGGTTTGAGAATATTGACGACTTCCTTTATATGATTGTAGAATAGTGTGCCTAAAAGCACTATCCTCTAAGATGTCTTAATTCTTGAAAGTGAATGCACAATAGCAGTGTCGTTATTTCTTGGGACATAACACTCATCTCTGCTTTGTTTCCAATTTCACAAAATAACTAACTGTTGTGATCTATGATCTGCCTTAGATAAATAGAGATCAAACGGGGGTATGTCTTTCAATTGCTACTGCTAGAATTCTTTCCTTCATGTGCTCGGGATCCCTTAATCCTTATGCTATAAGGTTTCTTTGACAAGGAACTTGAAGCCCTCCATTTGATGTGGCTTCATCAACTTCTTACACCTCGGATCAATGCCAAAATCAATTGTAGCATCTCAACCATCGCTGCCGCATGTGTTATATGTATTTATGTCAAATAGGGGATTCTTCGTACTTACAACATCTCAATCATCACTGCTATAGGCATCCGTAGGGAGAATTGTTGTATGCATTCATCATTGGTTATCAACCAGTTGATTGTAGGTAGATTCGTACACCTATCTATGTACTGATATTTGATCGTCAAGGAATTAATGTAGCCACCTGACTTTTGGATGGTTTTTGAGATAAACCAACTGTGGTTATCCACCAATACATCATATCATCCGTCCTTGCTCATAGGGAATGATCGTGTTCACTACAATCTCCTGGGCGTACTTGTAGAAGAGCAATTGCACTTATATCATATCCACTTTCCACCAATCTCAGATGGTCATTGATTGTACTTGTTCGTAGGGACAAATCTTCCATTATCAATTGTCAGCATTGCCTCTTCAATCTACAGGCATTATTGTTTGTATTTTGAGTTCTTCATTCTTGTATATAGAAAGCATTTATTCTCTTTACAGTGGATTGGCATTATTTGGACTTGATTAAAATATCATCTTTCATATGTACTGAAAGCATTGTTACATTCGTATCTTGGCTTTTGCTTGCCTGATTAATGTTATTGCTTTGCAAAATTGCAAGTTTCATTTTGGACATTCAAATTATGTTACATGCCATTCATTTGATGTTCAAATTGTAATCTAATTCCTTATCATTTGCTCAAAGTGCAAGCTCAAACCATTAGAGTTCAGCTCTAGTCCAGAGCATGAGTTCAAGTTCTTGTTCAATGTCAAATACAAGTCCAAGTCCCCTGTAGCCTTGCAAGTTCAATTGCTTGTTCAAGATGAGTTCAAGTGTAGTCCACCATTACTCAATTGAGTTCAATTCAAGTTCAGTTTGAGTCAAGTTCTTCGTTTTGTTGCTCCAGTCTAGCTCATGCTCGAGTTCCCTGTGGTCTTCTTGAACTCAAGCTCAAATTCAAGTTCGATTGATGCCAAGTCCCCTGTCATCCTTTTCAAGTTCAAATCGAACCCAAGTCTTTAGCACTTGGTCCATTTGAATTCAAATCTCTGTTGTCTTGTTTGCAGTCAAGTTCCTTGTTCATCTGAATTGTTCAAATCATGTTCACTTAATATTCAAGTTAAAGTTCTTTGCATTTGTTCTTTTGAATTTAAGTCCAAGTTTAAGTTAATGTCATTTGGTCCAAAACAAGTTCTTGTATGGTCTCAAGTTTACCCGAAATTTCGGTAGCCTCCCGTTGTCTCCCCCGTTTAGGAGAAACTACGGGAAATTGGGCCTTTCCCACCACGCTTAAGAAAGCGTGCATGGGTCTTCAAATACCTGAAAAAGGAGAACAGTAGTTTCCCCGCAGGTACAGAGCCACGTACGGGTACATAAGATTGTCCCCACCACGCTAAGAAAAGCGTGTATAGGGCCTACCCACCCCGCTGTAGGTGTCGCACCGGGTTCCCTTCCCACCACGCTTAAGAAAGTGTGTATGAGCGGTTTGCTGGCTCAACATGAACGTCGAGAACGGAATTTTTAGGTGATTACCCGCCTTATTGTAGGCGCCGCACCGGAGTCCCATCCCACCACGCTTAGGAAAGCGTGTATTGGCAATTTTTCGGTGCGCCACAAACGACGAGAATGAGTTCTCAGAGTTTTAGGGTTGAGGGGTTATACCTTGACGGTGCCGGCGGGGTTGGCAACAAAATGCACAAGATCATTTTTTTCTTCTCTTTTTTTTATCATTTTCTTTCTTTTCTTTTTTTTTTTCTTCTTTTTTTTGTCTTCCTCTCACAAACATACACACACACAATGATATATATATATATATAATGATTAATAATTAACTAACTAATAATAAGATTAATAATAACATAATTAATACAAATAATAACAAATATGACTATTAATATCATCTTAATAGATACCTTGATGTTGAAGCTGGGGTTGAGATCGGGTATGTGGTCAGGTCCCGCGGCTCTAGGTGGAGGAGGTTTGGGTTCGGCTGGGGAGAGCAGAGGCAAATGAAGGTCAGCCTAGATGAGGCGTGGGAGATCTGGAATGGCTCGGAGCATAGCAGGGAAGTCGTCGAGGCTTGCGGCATTGGTGTCGGGTTCGACTGGAGCTCGGGTAGTGGGCTCACTCGGGCAAGGGAGTTCAGCTGCTTTGGATCAGAAATAGGTAGGGGCGGCTCTGGGCTCGACGGGTTCGCTGGGTTGGATCAGACAGAGAGGAAGGGAGCGCGGGAGAAAGAGTGGAAGTTGGTGTTGGGTTCAGGTTGGAGCTGCGGTCGGACAAGGACTTGGAGATCGGAGCTTTGACAGGATCAGGCTTGCGAATAAGAGCGACTAGGGCTGGTCGGCTCAAGTGGAGGTCTGCAAGAAAGAGGAGTTCAGTAAGGTGGAGATTGGAGCGGAAGTTGCGGGTGTTCATCAATGAAGGTAGATGCAAGGTGGGGATCTCTCTCTCTCTCTCTCTCTCTCTCTCTCTCTCTCTCTTTGTAGATTGAAGGATTGGGGCCGGTGGAGTCGAGAGGAAGAAGTGACGAAGAGCAGGATGTCGTGGGTTATGGGTTCTCACGTGGAAGGAAGCAGAGGGAGCAGAAGTTGGAGCTTGGGGCTGGCTTGCGAGCAGGGATTTCACGCGAGAGGAAAGAGTCCAGAGCTTCGTTTCACTGTCGTATTTAACGACTCGCTTGAGCTAATCTCCACACGCGAGCGATAGGATGTTTGGCACCGTTGCAAGGTATGGGGACTGTAGGAGCGGAGTATGTGACACTGTAGCAGGCGGCTGATTCGGCAGGGATTTGGGCATGGCCATGACAGGTAATAATTTTCAAGCATTTTTTATTCTCTTCTTTTTTTGTTTTTACGTGGTCGAGGTCAATAAGTCCATATAATTTTAATTTTTGTATTAAAAAATTGCTTTAAGAAGCATTAAAAAAGCCATCCCAAATGAAATTTAAGACAACTTTCTTACTGCTTCTTAAAGTAGCTTTTTTGTACAAAAATTTAAATTTTCGTACTAAAAATTACTTTAAGAAGAAATAAAGAAAACCGTCCCAAACGAAACCTAAATTAAGGTCCCGAGTCCATATACTCTAGTCCTTAGACTGCATGATTTTCTTAAGAATTTTTAAATCACTTGTAATGTCTCAAGCATTAGTATTCAAAAAATTTTGATTCAGAATCATCATCCTACAATTTACTTTAATGAGAAACTAAATAAACGTAAGCAAATGTACACCACTAATGATAGAGAATTTTACAATGTGATTCAATTTTTGAAACACTAAAGACATTATCTTATGTAAAGAGAATTTATTCTTAATTTAGACCATCATGCTTTTAAGATTTATAAATACCCAAAATAAACTTAGTCATAGATATTCTAAATGAGTTGAATTTCTTTAAGGTTAAGGCTACTCCTTCGTCCTAAAATATAAGCTTGGGGTAGAGAATAAACTTACTAATGCTTATAAATCATACTTTGGGACTTTTCCTTAGAAGCTTAGTGGGGAAAGGCTTATGCAATTGGGATTTATGTCTGCCTACCTCAAACTTTACTCATAAGAGTATTGTCTCAACAACTATAAAGAAAACAACTTTTGAAATAAGGACAAAATCCCAAATAACCTATTAATGTGGTTAACTTTCCTTCTCATGATTTTTTTTTTAATTTGAAATTTTTATTTATTAAAGACTTTCAAAGCCTTCATGATGAAATAAGAAAGTAACTAATCACAAGTAATGAAAAATATACTGAGAGAGAAAATTATAATTATTCTACAAGCGAATATAAAGAAGGTGATTATATTTTGATTCACATCCAAATATAAGAAATTATATGCAAGAGCTTGTGGTCCTTCTAGAATTCTAAGGAAATTCAAAAATGATGTTCATGCAATCTCTCTATGTAACTCTTTATATCATGCAATAAGAGAAACAAATGATATTTTTTCATGGTATAAGTCATTGATAGAACCGATTTGCTAATGAACACATCCTAAATTTGTCTCAGCATGAGTAGAGTATTCACTGGTTGCAAATCTGTACAAGTGCCAAGGACTTGTCCTATTTTAAGAAACTATGAAGAAGACTTACGTGATCTGCAAGTTGCATAGTGTTCTTCCCAAGTTCTCAACATGCCATTTGAAAGCTATTCCTTAACGGAATCCATTGAGGATATATAGACCAAAAATTATGATATGAGCATCCCACTAGTAGATTAATCATAGAAAGCATGATGGATTATTCAGATCACCATGGGATCGATAGCATAAAATTCACACTGAAATTTAATCCCTCAATCAACCAAACGACTAACGCGGTTCATCTAAACACCCTTTGATTCTCCAAAGACCAAAATAAATCTTATATGTAGCAAAATCTAAAGGACTTGTCACAAGAAAGATCAAGCAAGCTAATGGAAAGTCGGTATGGTGAAAGTGGCAGGGGCAGGAAGCTCGACAAAGAACAATCTTGATTTGCACTGTATCAGAAGAAGAACATGACAACTTCACCTGGCTACCACATTGAACTTCACAACTTCATGCAGCGAGTGAATGATTTGGCCATAGCAATCAACAGCTTCAATTTTAAAGATAGAAGTTCTGAATAATGATTGTCCACTTGTCAATCATGCATCTTTTATAAATTATTTCTTGGCCACATATTTTAGGCTATGCACATTATGTAATTGGATTTATTTTATTGTTATTTGCATAGCTTTTCATCTATCACCCAAAATCGTATAAATGGAGTCAGAGGGCCATTTTAGAAGGGGGGGGCATATACAATAACTCCTATATTCTTATGTTGACAATAAAATCTTTAGAACATCTCTTTCTAGATTCTCTTGTTTTTCTCTATTTTCTCATCTTCCCTTCTCTATATTTAGCTCTAAGAATTTTCATAGTCTTGCAAATAGGGTCTAGGTGTCATCCACAAACAAATTTGAAATCAATACATCTAACTATCTACAGCATATCAACTCCGTAAAATTTTTGGATATGATATGACCCCTAAAGTTCTCCAAGGGTTCACCAAGACCTTACAATTTTGGCACCCTAGGTGAGGCCCTTCTCACATTTGTACTAGCTTCAATTTTCAAATGCAGATAAATATAATGACTCATGTAGAATTCTTAAGAATAAAGGTGATGCACAAGATTATGCGAATTATAGAGGAATTAAGTTAATGTGTCATACTTTAAAACTATGGGAGCGAGTAATGAAGCATAGGTTGAGGCGTGATACTAATGTTTCTCAAAATCAAATTGGATTCATGCCGGGTAGGTCTACTATGGAAGCCATACATTTATTGAGAGGTTTGATGGAGAAATATATAGAGAATAAAGAGGATCTACATATGATATTTATTGATTTAGAGCAAGCATATGATAAAGTTCCAAGGGAAGTGCTATGGAGAGTTCTTGAAAAGAAAGAAGTTGATAACGCTTATATTCAAATCATTAAAGAAATGTATACAAGAGCTATTACTTATGTTCAAGGTTTAAAATTGCGTAAATAATCCTCGAGGTGTTTTTTGTCCGTGAGGCGAGGTATAAGCCTCGAGGCGGTGTGAGGCGTAAGCCTCGCGGACGAAGACTTACGTAAATGAGAATTTAAGTATTATAGCAGGTAAATAACAGTAAGAGTCCATCATACAATAAAAAGCATCTAAATGAGAAGTGAAATTAGTAGAAAATAATAAAATAGATGCAATATATGCATTTCATAGCATAATTCAAAGTACAAAATCACAAATATAAGCATATCAAAATTCCCAAAGTACAAATAAGAAAGAACATCTAAAATCCAATCATGTCCCATCACTAAATGGGTCTTCAAGGGAGGCATCTTCATCTCCAATTGTATCTATGAATATCAAATCTTCATCATCTTCAATGTTACCAACTTTTCTCTTTCTTGTTCAATAAGAATGATTAGTGTGCTGTTAATTGCATATATTTAAAATATAATAGCACATAAGAAATTGTGAGATACCTTTATTTGCTTGTTGTGCTGCAGTACTAGCGGATGTGTGTGGTGTGGTACTAGTGGATGTGCCCTTTTGATCTACTTTGCCCCTCAAGACATCCACACTTAGATCCTCTAGCTGTAGGTCTGATAACGATAAATCTGTCTCATTATCTATGAATCACTCATTATCAGACGCCACATCACACACATCAAAGGATCCTCATCATCCTTCAACCCCTTGTTCCTCAACCTCTTATCTCTCAACCTCTTGTTGTGCATAATATACACAAGGGAGTTCATTCTGAGTGTTGAAAGTCGATTTTTACTCTTCGTTTGCACTTAACTATATGTGCTCCAGTTTCGCTCACACCCAGAGGAAGAACAAGTGAGGCCCAAAACTCTAACTGTAAAACTCTATAACTCAGGGGTGGAATCACCAAATTGGATCCACCATTCAACAATTTTCAAGAAGAGAAACGATAATCAGAACATATTAAAGTGTTATGCATGTATTATTACTTTGCAAAAAATAAGCTTACCTGGAGAGCGTTTGGGCATAATAGATTTTGCTGCTTAGAGACCAAAAAATCCCTTCCTATTCCGAAATAGAACAAGTTCTAAATCTGCAAGCTCCATAACTGTCTGGTCTGGTATCAACCGCTCCATGCAATGATATAAGCCCAGCTTCACCTCTGGATTTGAGGATTTCCTCTCTGAATACTGAAATTGAGGATTGGGATAATACGCCGCTGCATGTAGATGATAGTGTAACTGGACCTCCCATCGAGCATCGATGATATCCCAAATCTCTCCTCCCAAGTTATGTGCAGTCAACTCCTTTGCCTCATCCATTGCATTATATAAAACCCATGGCTGGTTTCTTCTCGGCATCCACTAATCGTAGCACTTGTACTAAGGGTCTTGTGCTCAATATGGCATAGGTCACACTTGCCCAAAATTTATCATTCAGAATCAGTCTTCGTATTTCCTTCCCCTCAAGTTTCTTGCCCCAAGCACAATTAAGCCATTGTGTTGATGTAAACATGGCTTCAAGAGGTTGCCTAACATCCAGCATGCTATGCAATATCAAATAAGATGTGGCAAACTTGTAGGATAAACTTGCATTAGAAATTGAAAATGCTTTGCAGTGCACTAATGTAATGACTTACCTAGTGGTAACAGGGCAAATGATTTCCTTCTTCGAGAACTTTCTCATTAATGCTAAGACCCATGAGTGATTGTAGATAAATTTTGTGATCTTCTTCGCCCTAGAAAGGGCACTCTTGTGTTGAGGTAGATCACCAAGTTCCTCCAATATGAGATCAATGCAGTGCGCCGCGCAGGGGGTCCAATAGAGGTGTTTCCTCTTCTCCATCAACATCTGACCAGCTACTTTGTATGCACTAGCATTGTCAGTCACCACCTGAACAACCAATTGCTCCCTGATCTCCTCAACAACCCCATCTAATAAATTGAAAATAAATCAGCATTTTTAACCTCATCTGAAGCTTCAACTGATCGTAAAAACGCCATGCCATAGGGATTGTTTACAACGATATTAATCATGCTCCTGCTCTTCATGTCAGACCATCCATCTGACATAATGGTAACACCAGTCTCACTCCATGTCCTTTTAATCTCATCAATACTCCGCTCTGTGTTCTGCAACTCCTCCTTCAGAATCCACGTCTGCAACTCGTACATGGAAGGTGCCTTCAACCCTCTCCCATACAACCCTACAGATCGCAACATATTGAAGTAGGCCGGCGATGTCGCAACATTAAATGGAATGGCATTCTCAAAAAAGAATTTGCCGATATTCATACAAACCTGTCGTCGACTCTCGTTGGTACCAGCCGCATGCATCATCTGTGCTTTTCCTATATCCTCTCCTAGATTAATCATATGCTGGTCCATAGGACCCCGGGCACCTCTATTGTGTATAGTGGAGGAAGAGTCCTTTCAACTCTCGCTCCCGTAGTAAGCACCATGTTCGACCCTTTCATCAAATTGCTCCTGCTGTAAATGGTTGGCCGTGGTATTCTTCTTCATGTAAGCAGTAATTTCCTCCTTCACCTTATTCGGTACATTCGCACAAGGTGCTACGTTTTTATGTGAGCTGGATAAGTGTTCCTTCATACGGGTAAATTCTCCCTTCACCACCTTATCACAAAAATTACATTTTAAATACACGTATGTCTTCTCGCCGCCTCCTACGTCAACCTTTACACTGTACGTCCAAGAAGGGTCCCTCCGCAATGACGTATTTGACTTTTTCTTACCCCTAACCACGTTTCCTAATGCACAAATGCAAAATCAAACAAAAAATCTCAAAAAATTTTAAACCCTAGATTTTTTATAACTTGAAAAATCAAACCTTGAATTAAAATAATACTAAAATCGGTAGTACAGGTGTCGTAGAGAGTGGCCAGACACAAGATGCTCACCGGCGTGAGGCGGCGTCGGCGAGAGAGGCGGCGGGAAGGCCAGCCGAGGGAAGCTAGGGCATGCGGACTGCAGCTTGCGGAACTCCATGAGGTGTGCGCCTCATCTAGTATTGCACAGTTGCGCCTCTGAGGCACGCCTCAGGAGCCATGAAGCGTAAGCCTCACCTAGTCCCAAAATTGCTTAAGCAATGAGGCTCTTTGGGTAAAATTGCGCAGAGGCGCACCTCTTATTGCGCAATTTTGAACTATGCTTATGTTCAAACAAAAGGTGGTTTGACCAAGTATTTTCCTATTTCGGTTGGATTATATCAAGGATCAGCCTTAAGCCCATATCTTTTTGCTTTAGTCATGGATGTTCTCAAAAGACATTTGCAAGAGGATGTACCTTGGTGTATGCTTTTTGCTGATGATATTCTTCTTGTTGATAAGACTAGAGAGGGAGTTGAAGGTAAACTTGAATTATGGAGGTCAACTTTAGAGTCTAAAGGTTTTTGCTTGAGTAGATAAAAATTTGAATATATAGAGTGCAATTTTAGTAGTAATAGACCTAGTGAGAGGATTGTGACTTTGGAAGATCAAGTTATTAATAAGAGTATACATTTTAGATATCTTGGATCTATTGTTCAGAGTGATGGTGAAATAGATAGGGATATTATCAGTAGAATTCCAGTTGGATGGTTGAAGTAGAGGAATTCATCGGGCTTGTTGTGTGATAGAAAAGTCCCCCTCAAACTTAAAGGAAAATTCTATAAGATGGTAGTGAAACCTGCAATGCTTTATGATGCCGAATGTTAGTCATAAAAAGAGAAGTATAATACTAAGTTAAGTGTTGCAGAGTTGAGGATGCTCAGGTGGATGAGTGGCTTTACCCTTAGAGATAGGATACGAAATGAACATAAACGTAAAAAGGTTGGAATAGTGCCAGTGGAAGATAAGATTAGAGAGAATGGTCTTAGATGGTTTGGTCACATAAAACGGCGGCCTTCCGATGACCCGGTTAGAAAAGCAGAGGTATTATATTTGACTTATGTTAAGAAAGGTAGAGGTAGACCTAAAAAGACTTGGTTAGAAAATATTAGAAATGATCTTTCTTTATTAGATTAAAATGGGAATTTGACTTTTAACATGACACAATAAAGAAAAAGGATTCATGTAGTTGACCCCACATAGTGGGATAAAGGCTTGATTTTGTTGTTGTTGTTGTTGTTGTATGTAGAATTCTTAAGCAAAAACACATGCTAATTTAATATTGTAAGAGAAGTGATACGTCATCAAAAATAGCCTTAATCAAGCACGAATCTAGATGTAAATATGAGATTGTGACTTCAAAAATTAAAATGGGGATCATCTAATCTCCGATTTCAACAAACTTATAGTCGAATTGAACCTCTCGAAAATACGAACCAAACAACACCAAATTCGACTCAATCTGAGCCCAAATGGGTCCAAATCATAAACTCAAAGCACTTTTGGAAGGTTTCAAGCCATAATTTAGATTACCAAACGAATTCTAAACGCGACATGCTTATAGTCGAATCGAGCGGCTCGACGAGAAGAATACAACGAGCCCAATATCACCAAATTCTGATATCATTAAGACATTCAAATGCAAAGTAAACGATCCATGATCAAGGTGATCAATATCGATCGTCCATTCAAACCACTCCTATCTTAACCTTGATCCTCTTCATATTTATAGGCCATGCCACTCCAAAAAAACTATAAATAGACCCCCATTCTTCACATGGAGGAGAAGAAAGGAGGAAGAGAAGAGAAGAATTTGGGAGCTTACTTCCCGCCGACCACCGCCACAATTTCATCCGTTCGTCGACCACCGCCAAAGCTCTTCCCGACCACCGCCGGACTTCCGCTTGTTTAATGACCACCGTCGAACTTTCGCTTGTTCGTTGACCACCGCTGGACTTCCGCCTGTTCATCGACCACCGCTAGACTTCCGCCCGTTCATCGACCACCGCTGGAGTTCTTCCCGACCACCGACGTACTTTTCCTTGTTTGTCGACCACCATCGGACTTTCGCCCGTCCAACAACCACCACCGGAGTTCTTCACGACCACTGTCGAACTTCCGCTCGTTCGTCGACCATCGCCGAATTTTTGCCTGTTCGTTGACTAACGCCAGACTTTTGTCTGATTCTCCAATCTATTATAATTCTATCATCTCCAAGTAAATGGGCGAACCAAGCTTTGTAATACATTCAAATTTAATAGAATTTTCTCATTTGAGCCAAACCCCGTTATTTTTCCCTTTCTGGGTTTTCTATATAAAAAAACTTCTAGTGTTTTCTCTCTCTCAATTATTTGTTAGTGTGTCAGATATACGTACATTGCTAAGACGCTTTATTCTCTTACTCTATTAATGCGTATATTCTCGCCCCTAACAATTTGGCACCGTCTGTGGAAAACTATTCCGAATACTTCTTCTTCAATGGATGATCGAAGTAATACCAACAACAAATTCTCTTGCTCTAACATGCATCAAACTAGATTTCCATCTAGCAATTATGGACATCGTAATTACTCAAGAGAAGGGCCTTATTCCTAGAAAACTCTAATTCATAGGATGGAGGAACAACAGGCACGAATCTTACAAATATTGGAGGAGGCATGCCAATAAAGGATGTCGTCTCAAAATGAAGAAGCTCCTCTCCCACATCCTCATCAGAATAATCTGTGTGGGCAATTCAAAAATGCTCATCGTCAAGCTAATGCTCCTCCTCTAGAATATAATCTAGATATAAATGATGCTGCAAGTTCAACACATCCTCCACCAAGAGCTCATCAGATGCAAAATCTTCAACCCGCTCTAGATACTCGCGCAGTCATACGAGATGAATTATGACGTCTTGTCCGAGAAGAATTCCCAATAAGTGATATGAATCATTTTAATCTCTAGTGAAGTTTTTAAAAATATTCTCTACTTACATACAAAATTCTCCTACACCCTATTCCAACAGGGTTCAAACTACAAACCATTGATCTTTATGATGGATCATCTGATCCCTATGAACACGTTGATCATTATAAAACAATGCATATACAACGAACTTTGATATGCTTCTTTACCAAGTTTTCCTAGCTACCCTCAAGGGTCAAGCTCGCACCTGGTTCTACGATCTCCCTAGAAATACAATCCATAATTTTGCTCATCCTACAAGGCACTTTGTCGAACAGTTTATTATAAATCGAAGAATTATTAAAGATTAATCGCATCTGTTTGGAATCCGTCAAAATGAGGAAGAATCTTTAAAAGGCTATTTTCAAAGATTGTCTTTTGAAGCTCGAATAATCTCAGGAGTGGATCCTGAGCTACTACGAGGTATTTTTCTTGGAGGACTACACCCTGGATCATTTACTTTTCGTTGATGCGAGAGATCGTTTGTTTTTATGCTGACCTAATTCACAGAGTGGAGGCTCAAATTACTACTGATGAGGTTATTAATGCTCATTAAAAATAATTTAAATAGCCTTCTAATAAAAGAAAGAACAGACACAAAGCTGGAGCCGAAGCCCAAAAATATCAAAAGATGAATTAAGATCTTCCATATAGACCCCCTCATCAAAATCGAGATTATAAACAAAAAAAGAGTACGCTTCATTGAATACAACTCATCTTAATATTCTCATGGCTATCCAGAATTAGCAAAATATTAAATGGCTCAATCCACTGAAGCCAAATACTCGAAATCAAGATTATTATTGTCACTTTCATCGAAGCCGCAGACATACGACTGAAGCATGTCGACAATTGAAAGAAGAAATTGAAAGGTTGATTCAACAAAGATATCTCCATCAATTCATTTAAAACCCACCCGCTCAAAATGAGGCTAATCTTGCTGAGGGGCATAATCAACAGTAGCAAAGGCAGCAGAATGCAAACGGCCAAATAGTTGGAGAAATTGAAACTTTTGCGGGAGGACCCCTAACATCTTCTCAAGTTTTATTCACCACCCTGGAGGAACCGAATTTAAAGAAGGCATGTGATGGCTATAATTTCTACTTAGGTAAGGTAAAATGAAGCTCGGGAGGCATGAACCAGGAGGGTGGTGGCCAAATAATTTGTTGATCAGAATCCGGAGGTAAAAATCTCTCTATAGTCCCATTCTTGATGTCATAAACACCAACATCCCATGCCTTCCTTTGCTAAAGCAAATCACATTATTCATGAGAATCATCAGTGAAATAAACACAATTCGGCCTCAGTTCAGAATTCTCTGAAACAGAACCAACCAACGTATGATTACAGCCAATAAATAATGAATAATTTCCCAAATTTTGTATTTTAACCAAGCAGGATTGAGGATCATATCTTTGGAGCAGCCCTCCTGATTTGAATCTCATTATCTCGATCTGTCGTGTTTCAATGCCAACAATTGGACTATTGTACTCATCTTCTCGATTGTCATAAACAAAGACATCACGACACCTGGTACCTTTGGCCATGTAAGACCTTGATGTCCTCCATATTTGAAGCAACTCACCATCCAAGAAAAAAAGATATTTGACCAAATGACGTTTATTTCTTATTTGGAGATCCAAAGATGTGGTAAATATCTTGGGTGATGGCGTTGAACGATATGAAGATTTAAAGAAGATAGTGAGGTTGAAATCGATGGTTCCATCGCATGCCACAACGTAGAGGCTTTGATCCTCTTGGCGGTAGAAGACATCCATGAAAGACCCAAACAATTAAACTTTCGGAAGAGGGACCCAATAAGGAAGTCCAGATCGAGCCAAAGCCATGCAAGCATCCTCGTAATTAAAGTCGTAAAAGGCGACGACCACGCCATTGGGTGGAGCGTCGGTTATGATTACCCTCCGAATAAACGTGTCGCGAAAGATATTTGTCGGATATGAAAATCGGTTCCTGTAGTTGATGAACTCCAAAACAGCGCCGTCAGAGCCATCGAAGATGGCTTTATTGTCGGTGGGGATGGTAAGAAGGGATGGGAGGCGGAACTCCTTGCGGGTGAGAGGGTTCAAAATGTGGGGCTCAAACATTAGGTCGTGTAACCAACAAGCTACCTTTGAGAGAGGATCCGATGCAGCGCCGTTTGACCATCTCATGCAGAAAAGATATGATTCCCTTGTCTAATCTGTTTATGATTTGGAATGACAAATAGTCGGCTTCCTTTCTATGTTTGTTAGGAAGGAGCATCCACGACATGGAGTTATCCACATGTACTATGAGGTTTGACGGCAGTAGTGGATAACCCCTCAACGGTCAGTGACTACAGACGGCAGAAACGCGAACTTTATCTGCTATGTGGAGTCGCTCGACTACCATTAGTAGGAGCTCAAGCAGGAGAGTCGACCACTTTGGCAGCATCAAAGACGACATGTCTTTATTTCCCTCTCTCTGTTATAAAATTTATGGGACTTCTACTAGACCTAACATATATATATATATATATATATATATATATATATATATATATATATATATATATATATATATATATTGGAGCAGATATCTGCAAGATTTTTTCCATATATGAAATAATGTCGGCTATTTAATTCAAAATTGTCCATATATAGAAATTAGAAAGTCATTTTCTTTAATTATTAAAAATATTTTTTATAATTCTCTACCCTTTAAATATCATGGAATTTGTAAACTGTATTGACTATAATTGATGACGGCATGTTTTACCTTAATGATTTTTTTCTTTTCTGATTTAAGCTAAATATTTTTTTTTATTTATGAACTTCTACCGGAGCAAAATATTCGGGCTGCTCGGCGTGAGGTGTCGGGTATGCTAGCTTGGCTGCAATAGGGAGGAGAAAGTGTAAAGTCGGCAGAAGGTGGATGCCTGGAGTTTGGTGGCTTGGGATTGGATAGGTAATAATCATGCATGGGAGAGCTGCGGTAGGGGTTGAGGTTCGGCACTGGAGCAGGCATCATAGTGCCCGGAAGAAATGGAGGGATTTGGGGTTGGAACAACGGTTGGAAGAGGAGATTGGCTTTGTCTGTGACAATCGACATAGTGAAGGGTTGCGACAAGGAGTAGATGTAGAGGCTATTCGAGGATGTTGGATCAGGAGATTGCCTTTGTTCGACTAGGGGATTCAGCTGGCTGTGGGTTAAGTTGAGGTCGCATTGTAGGAGGGGAAAACCGGGAGTGAGGAAGCGTCGAGAGTGCGGGAGAATAGCGAAACAAAGCCTCTCACCTTGTTCTTGATTTAACGATGCAGGCAAATTGCAAAGATCATGGGGTTGTGCAAAGAGGATGAGCGAAGTGGTCGTGGAGACGTGCGTAGAACACGTTGTCGGACCTCCGAACTCATGTGAAGCACGTCGTGGCCTTGTACCTACCTATTCGACACCACGATGTGCTCCACATGAGTTCAGAGGTCCGACGACGTATTCTACGCACGTCTCCACGACCACTTCGCTCATCCTCTTCGCACGACCCCACAATCTTTGTGATCTGCCCGCGTCGTTAAATCAAGAACAAGGTGAGAGGCTTTGTTTCTCTATTCTCACTCACTCTCGACGCTTTCTCACTCCCGATTTTTCCCTCCTACAATGCGACCTCAACTTACCCCACAGCCAGTCGAATCCCCTAGCCAAACAAAGCCAATCTCCTGATCCGACATCCTCGAATAGCCTCTACATCTACTCCTTGTCGCAACCCTTCACTATGCCGATTGTCACAGATGAAGTCAATCTCCTCTTCCAACCGCTGTTCCAACCCCAAATCCCTCCATTTCTTCCGGTCACTATGGTGCCTGCTCCAGTGCCGAACCTCAACCCCTACCGCAACTCTCCCATGCACGATTATTACCTGTCCAATCCCAAGCCACCAAACTTCAGGCATCCACCTTCTGCAACTTTACACTTCCTCCTTCCTACTGCAACCGAGCTAGCATACCCGACACCTCTTCACGCCGAGCAGCCCGAACATTCTGCTCCAGTAGAAGTTCATAAATCAACAAAAAAAATGTCATCTTTGATGCTGCCAAAGTGGTCGACTCTCCTGCCTGAGCTCTTACTAATGGTAGTCGAGCGACTCCACATAGCAGATAGAGCTCGCGTTTCTGCCGTTTGCAGTCACTGGGCTTAGATTCTCGGACGACCGTTGAGGGGTTACCCACCACCACCGCCAAACCTCATAATACATGTGGATAACTCCATGTCGTGGATGCTCCTTCCCAACAAACACTGAGAGGAAGCCGACTATTTGTCATTCCAGATCATAAACAGATTAGACAAGGGAATCATATCTTTTCTGCATGAGATGGTCAGACGGCGCTGCATCGGATCCTCTCCCGAAGGTAGCTTGTTGGTTACATGACCTAGTGCTTGAACCCGCATTTTGAACCCTCTCATCTGCAAGGAGTTCCGCCTCCCATCCCTTCTCACCATCCCCACCGATAATAAAGCCATCTTCGATGGCTCTAACGGCGCTGTTTTGGAGTTCGTCAACTACAAGAACTGATTTTTATATCTGACAAACATCTTCTGCAACACGTTTATTTGGAGGGTAATCATAACCGACGATCCACCCAATGGCGTGGTCGTCGCCTTTTATGGCTTTAATTACGAGGATGCTTGCATGGCTTTGGCCCTATCTGGAGTTCCTTATTGGGTCCCTCTTCCGAAAGTTCAATTGTTTGGGTCTTTCATGGACGACGCCTACCGCCAAGAGGATCAAAGCCTCTATGTTGTGGCATGTGATGGAACCATCGATTTCAACCTCACTAACTTCTTCAAATCTTCATATCGTCCAACGCCAACACCCAAGATATTTACCACATCTTTGGATCTCCAAATAAGAAATATACGTCATTTGGTCAAATATTTTTTTTTCTTGGATAGTGAGTTGCTTCAAATCTGGAGGACATCAAGGTCTTATATGGCCAAAGGTACCAGGTGTCGCGATATCTTTGTTTATGACAATCGGGAAGATGAGTACAATAGTCCAATTGTTGGCATTGAAACACGACAAATTGAGATAATGAGATTCAAATTTGGAGGACTGCTCCAAAGATATGATCCTCAATCCTGCTGGGTTAAAGTGCAAGACTTGGAAAATTATTCATTATTTATTGGCTATAACTATATGTTGGTTGGTTCTATTTTAGAAAATTCTGAACTGAGGTCGAATTGTGTTTATTTCACTAATGATTCTCATGGATAATGTGATTTGGTTTAACAAAGGAAGGCATGGGATGTTGGTGTTTATGACATCAAGAATGAGACTATAGAGAGATTTTTACCTCCGGATTCTGATCAACAAGTCATTTGGCCACCACCCTCCTGGTTCATGCCTCCCGGGCTTCATTTTACCTTACCCAAGTAGAAATTATAGCCATCACATGCCTTCTTTAAATTCGGTTCCTCCGGGGTGATGAATAAAACTTGAGAAGATGTTAGGGGTCCTCCCGCAAAAGTTTCAATTTCTCCAACTATATGGCCGTTTGCATTCTGCTGCCTTTGCTGCTGTTGATTCTGCCCCTCAACAAGATTAGTTTCATTTTGAGCGGGTGCGTTTTAAATGAATTGATGAAGATATCTTTGTTGAATCAACCTTTCAATTTCTTCTTTCAATTGTCAACATGCTTCAGTCGTATGTCCGCAGCTTCAATGAAAATGAATAATAATCTTGATTTCGAGTATTTGGCTTCAGTGGATTGAGCCATTTAATATTTTGCTAATTATAGATAGCCATGAGAATATTAAAATGAGTTGTATTCAATGAAGTGTACTCTTTTTTTTGTTTATAATCTTGATTTTGATGAGGGGGTCTATATGGAAGATCTTAATTTATCTTCTGATATTTTTTTGCTTCGGCTCCAGCTTTGTATCTGTTCTTTCTTTTATTAGAATGTTGTTCAAAATATTTTCGATGAGCATTAATAACCTCATCGGTAGTAATTTGAGCCTCCACTCTGTGAATTAGGTCAGCATAAAAACGAATAATCTCTCGCATCAACAAAAAGTAAAATGATCTAGGGTGTAGTCCTCCAAGAAAAATACCTCGTAGTAGCTCAGGATCCACTCCTGAGATTATTCGAGCTTCAGAAGATAATCTTTGAAAATAGTCTTTTAAAGATTCTCCCTCATTTTGACGGATTCCGAACAGATGTGATTAATCTTTAATAATTCTTCAATTTATAATAAACTGTTCGACAAAGAGCCTTGCAAGATGAGCAAAATTATGTATTGTATTTTTAGGGAGAGCGTAGAACCAGGTGCGAGCTTGACCCTTAAGGGTAGCTAGGAAAACTTGGTAAAAAAGCGTATCAAAAGTTCGTTGTATATGCATTGTTCTATAATGATCAACGTGTGGATCAGATGATCCATCATAAAGATCAATGGTTGGTAGCTTGAACCTTGTTGGAATAGGGTGAAGGAGGATTTTGTATGTCAGCAGAGAATATTCTTAAAAACTTCACTAGAGATTAAAATGATTCCTATCACTTATTGGGAATTCTTCTTGGACAAGACGTCATAATTCATCTCGTATGACTGTGCGAGTATCTAGAGCGGGTTGAAGATTTTGCATCTGATGGGCTTTTGGTGGAGGATGTGTTGAACTTGCAGCATCATCTATATCTAGATTATATTCTGGAGGAGGAGCATTAGCTTGACAATGAGCATTTTTGAATGGTCCACACAGATTATTTTGATGAGGATGTGGGAGAGGAGCTTCTTTATTTTGAGACGACATCCTTTATTGGCATGCCTCCTCCAATATTTGTAAGATTCGTGCCTGTTATTCCTCCATCCTATGAATTAGAGTTTTCTAGGAATAAGGCCATTCTCTTGAGTAATTACGACGTCCATAATTGCAAGATGGAAATCTAATTTGATGCGTGCTAGAGCGAGAGAATCTGTTGTTGGTATTACTTCGATCATCTATTGAAGAAGAAGTATTGGAAATAGTTTCCCAAAGACGATGCCAAATGATTAGGGGCGAGAATATACGCATCAGTAGAGTAAGAAAATAAAACGTCTTAGCAATGTACGTATATTCGACACACCAACAAATAATTGAGAGAGAGAAAAACATTAGAAGTTTTTAACATGGAAAACCTAGAAAGGGAAAAATCACGGGGCTTGGCCCAAATGAGAAAATTTCACTAAGTTTGAATGGATTACAAAGTTTGATTCACCCATTTACTTGGAGATGATAGAATTATAATAGATTGGAGAATCGGACAAAAGTCTGGCGTTGGTCAACGAACGGGCGAAAATTCGGCTATGATTGACGAACGAGCGAAAGTTCGACAGTAGTCGGGAAGAACTCTGGTGGTGGTTGTTAGACGGGCGAAAGTCCAATGGTGGTCGACAAACAAGGAAAAGTATGTCGGTGGTTGGGAAGAACTCCAGCGGTGGTCGATGAATGGGCGGAAGTCTGACGGTGGTCGATGAATGGGCGGAAATCTAGCGATGGTCAACGAACAAGCGGAAGTTCGACGGTGGTCGAAAAAAACTCCCGCGTGGTCGACAAATGGGTGGAAGTTCAACGGTGGTCGATGAACAGGCGGAAGTCCGACGGTGGTCGGGAAGAGCTCTGGCAGTGGTCGACGAACGAATGAAATTCTGGCGGTGGTCGGTGGCAAGTAAGCTCCGAAATTCTTCCCTTCTCCTCCTCCTTTCTTCTCCTCTCATTCTAGATCATAAGCAGATTAGACAAGGGAATCATATCTTTTATGCATGAGATAATCGGATGGCACTGCATCGGATCCTCTCCCGAAGGTAGCTAGTTGGTTACACGACCTAGTGCTTGAGCCCCGCATTTTGAACCATCTCACCTGCAAGGAGTTCCACCTCCCATCCCTTCTCACCATCCCCTGCTGTTTGGGAGTTCGTCAACTACAATAACCGATTTTCATATCCGGTAAACATCTTCAACGATGCGTTTATTCGGAGAGTAATCATAACCGACGCTTTGAAGGACGTCTTCATTCTGGATATCATAATTTTTAATGCTTAAGATAATAGATGGGCGAGATTGAGCTTGCCTGAGATAACAAGATTATGCTTCCTGCTTATTTCCTTGCATCTCGTCAATTTCAGCTGGAGTTGGGAATTTCATCTTCAGATGAGGCACTGAAGTGATTGCTTTAAAAGTTGATTGTAAATGTCGCCCAAAGATAGCATTGTATGCCGATTATGACTTAACTATAACAAATTGGACTGAATGAGTGGCTTGTCAAGGAAATTCTCTAAGTGTGACGGGCTGTTCCCTCCACCCTTACTGGACGATTATCAAATCCATACAATGGTCCAGCGGCAGGCTAAAGTTTCTCTCTGGCCAATCCCATGCTAAGAAAAGTTGAGTAGAACAGGACATTTACAGGGCCCCCATTATCAATTAAGATTCTTTTGAAGTTATAACATGGATCTCCATTACTAACATTGATGACAAGTGGGTCTTGGTGCAGAGTATATATCCCTTCTAAGTCAGAATCGTCATATGCGATGCAGTGATCGGATCACGCAATTTCTCTTGTTCGTCGACCACCGCCAAACTTCTGCTCGTTCAACAATCACCACCAGAGTTCTTCCCGACCACTATCGAACTTTCGCTCATTCGTCGATCATTGTTGAATTTACACTCGTTCGTTGACCATCACCAAACTTCTGCCTGATTCTCCAATCTATTGTAATTACATCATCTCCAAGTAAAGGGGCGAATCAAGCTTTATAATCAATTCAAACTTAAGTGAAATTTTCTCATCTGGGCTAAGTTCCATGGTTTTCCCTTTTCGGGTTTTTCACTTAAAAAAGCTTTTGGTATTTTTCTCTCTCAATTATCTGTTGGTGTGTCAGATATACGTACATTGTTAAGACACTTTATTCTCTTACTCTACTATCATGTATATTCTCGATTGCAACAAGAAGATAAAATATGACGCAGATGATAGAAGGCAAGGAAGGGTTTATTGATCCTTTGATTCAGTGGCAAATCATGGTTGATTTGGCAGCTATGTTGCACTGATATGAATATGGCGACATGGATACGACATGATACGGATACAGGACATGTCAATTCTTAAAAATACAGGATACGGGTACGCCACGGATACGTCATTATAATTTATAAGTCATACATAAAAATTAAGAAATCAATCAAAGCATAATATTTGAAATGACAAAAAAATAAAAGCAACATCATTTGTAGCCTTGTAGTTTATAATATCAAAATAAAAATAAGCATTAAATGTCTAATACAACAACATAAACAAAAACATAAATTGTCTAGCACATGAAGTTTCAACTATTCAATACAAGAAATGATAAGATTAGCTTCTTCAGTGGTTTGTCTTTGAACTTCTATATTATCTTTTATAAATATCATAGCTTCTAACTCAGACTCATCAAGTGAAAGATTAGCAATTTTTAATATTCTCATATTACTTATTTTTAATAATAATGATAATTGCTAATTAATTAGGAAGGAAAAAAAGTGCATTTTCATGATACAATAGGAGATCAGAAAAGCCTAATAATCAGCAGAGTTGTACCAAAAACATGTTTTTTTCTTAAAGAGAATTATCCATTGTCCAAAGTGAAAAACTTTTGGGTTTCTACTTTTTCCGGCTACAACAATGAAACATATATTATAACCAAAGAAGTTGGTAATAGTTAAAGATCCTCTAGAGATTTTACAATATGGAAGATAAAAAAATCTATAAAGAAATTGGCAATCCATGATGAAAGTAGCAAATCCGTTTGAGTAAAGAAAAACAGTTGAGGAAATTTAATAAATGCACAATTGGAATCTTGATTTCATATGTCAAATCTAGAGTAGAATCCTACAGATTTCATATGTCAAATCTAGAATCCTCTCTATATACCATCAATGAGCTATAAGATCGCATTAAATTCAAAGCACATCACAACATATAGCACAGACAATTTCATAGATCAGTTGATTTAATAGCACAATCTCATATACATATGAACCCACTATTTGCATCTGGGGAGAATGAAAAAAAGTCTGAAAATCTCAAATCAAAATAGCATGGCTTCATCTCATTTCCTTCAAATCAATCCAAATAAACCCTCAAAAGGGTTTAAAAGAGCCCCATAAGCACAAAAAAAGAGATGGAAAATGAAAAGGTTAAAACCCTACCATCTTTTTCTGTAAACATAGAGTCCCGGGTCAAACGCCGAAGGTGAAGGTCTCAGATGACTTTGGTGACGGGAGAAGCGGAGGACGTTGCAGGATCGAGAAGGGGCTGACCGGCGGCTGCGAGGCGGGGGGAGTCGGGGTCGTAATTAGGGTCGAGGGAACGATCGATGACCTCGCGGCCCTTTTCGAGGCAAGGCTTGCAGGCGATCTCGATGGTGATCCAGCCAAGAATCACTGCGGCGATCGCCACCACCGCCGCTGTTATCGCTGCCATCTCCTTCGTTGCTCTCTCTCTCCCTTTTTGTCTCCCATGACCGGTGGCCGTTGGTATTAATGGAGTACTGAGCGATTGACCTGTCATTTTTTTCTTTTTGAATTATCAGGTGATGACTCTCAGCCCTCTAAAATTATTAGACCGCTTGAGCCATATTAAATATATATTTTTTATTTTATTTCATAAAAAAATATTTTAGTCCTTCATTATATTTTTAACTTTTAAAAAATATATATTTAGCCTATTCTAAATTATTACAGGCATGAATTAATTAATTTTAATTATACTATTTATAAATTATTACCAACATTAATTAATTATTTTAATTATACTATATTAATTATCATGTTATTATAAATATTGACCATTTATCTATACTTCTATACTATACTATTATTATAAAAATGACTTTCATTTTTAATTATTTAAATCAAATCCCAAACTTCTATATCAATTATTAAAGTTATTATTATTTTATTAATGCCAATCATTAATTTTATTGTATTATATCTTTATATTACTTTCTCTTTTTAATTATTATTGTATTCTCTTAATTGCATTTAATAAAGAGAATTGCAATGAAAATTTTAGAATTCACAAAATAGTCTTAAGATAATCCGCCGCATTAAATAATATTAATGGTCAATGAATATAAGCTAAGGCTTCGTTTGAGACGACTTTCTTATTGCTTCTTAAAGCTGGTTTTCAACATAAAAATTTTAATTTTAGTACTAAAAAGCTGCTTTAAGAAGCAATAAGAAAGTTGACCCAAATGAAATATAAGTAATAAAAATAACATATAGAATTCTTAACCTATTATTAATTATTAAATTTAAATTAATTAAAAAAAGTAAATGTACATAATTTGTAACCTATTAAACAAATCTTAAGTTTATCCGCATCATTAAATACTATTAATCAATAAATTTAAAGTAATTAATAAATCTATACTAATATATATATAAATCACTAGTCATCCTTCTCTTAGCTAAATCCAACGGCAAGAATGAGCTACATCCAACCGTATATTTCATTCATATCGCACACACGGGCTGCCTGCTTCACAATCCCGCATTCGCTATTGAGACGGAGGAGGGCGACTGCTCGCGTGCGAAGCTGCCTGGCGAAGATGAACGCTTGGCTATTTTGGGAATTGAGGCTGCAAGAGAGTCTGAATCTTCTTCTTAGTTCCTGATATGACTTTCATTTGCTCCCCCTCTGCCGCCCTCTCTCTCTCTTCATTTTTTTTGTTGCAGGTTGGTGCGGCTTTGGGAGTTGTTGGTATGGTTCCCTTTATAAAAAAAATTTGTGGTTAGATGAGAAACCTTCGATGAGGTTTCTGCTGTCATATTCGAGTACATCAATCATCTATTTCGGATTGTATGGCATAGAAAACTTCTCTACCTAGCAGTAGATGCGTTCTCCAACATTTTTTCTCTTTTCTAAATTTTTTTTAATAAATGTGAAACTTTAAGGTTTTTTTCAATCAGAATTAGATTAGATTTAGCTTAATTATTAATTTGATACAACCATGTGAAAGCTTGATTCAATCTAAACCTATAACATATTTCAAGTTTGATTTGATCCTCATTTCTTTCATATGTTAGTTTGATTTTAATCCGAGCAAGATTCAAGCTAGAAATCAATCCAATTTTTGACAGATTACTCTTGTTCTATCTATGATTGTGCTTCTTGGAGCTTTATTTCAGCAGAGAGCAAGAAGATATAGAACAACAAATGATGATGTGATTTCCGTTAGCATTTTATTCACTAGCAATTTGTATTAATTAATTGACCTTACTTGATTATGGAACTTATGTGCTTATTGTTTTCTTTTGAATTTTCTTTTAATTAGCAAAATGAGGATAGATTAAGGAGGCAGTTTGAGAGTGGGGAAAAGAGCTTGGAGCTTTATACTCCCTTGTTTCTGAAGAAAATTGATTATGGTGACTTTTGGTACCTTGTTTTCCTGGTTGGCACAGGATGTTCTCAAGGAGGATCATCATGAAATTTTATTATCAACATTTGTGGCAAATTCTTCTCAGAAAGATCTTGAGATTTTTAAATCAAGGGAGTGACTCAAAAAGTTTGAAACAGTTGGTAATAGAAGAGTTAACAAGAAGCGTTATTAGGTTCATTTCTAGTCCATCATCAATGCATATAAAGCCATGGTGTTTTATTCTACCAATAAAGAGCTAGCATCATTATTTTGTTTATAGTTTCTGAATATTTGGATACTGAGAGAATATCTAGAGCTCGATATGAAACCACAATATGATACTAATATCAAAAGGATTGTAGATGATTTTATTTTCGTATGTTTTTTTCATTGGAAATGATTTTCTTCCCCATCTCCCCTCAATCGAAATCCATGAGGTAAATGCAACATGAGTGACTTGTTGCTCCATGAAACATTTACTAGGTTTTGAGGACAAAATAAGATGCTATAACTATTATTTTGTTTAGATTAACTAATGAATATGCGCTTTGTTGAATTTCTCTAGAGTGGAATAGATTTGTTTATTGTTGTGTACAAAGAGGCAATCAATTCTATGGGAGACTATCTAATCAATGCAAGCAACATAAGTCATTACCTTCATCATTTTGTACAATCAACTTATTTGACTCTTGAAGTGATTTCCTATTATTGGACATGCCAATAAAAAGAATACTGCACATATAAATGTCAAGGGGCTTAGAAGTTTTATAATTGAGGTTGGTTCATATGAGAATAAAGTATAATTGTGCAATAAAAAATGTAGATAATTGATGCATTTCAACCTTTTGTTGCAGTGTATGGTACTTTATTGATAATTCTACTAGATTGTAGAAGAAGTTGTGGAGATTGTTACAAGAGAGAGATAAAGACAAAATGATGGAATTAGTTTTTGCAAATCATTGGTTCAATAGTGTTACTAAGGAGTAGAATGATGCTGACACCCGACTATATTCTTTCCTTACTGTAATTTTCTCGTTCATTCATGCAGGAATTCAATGTCATGTAAGAGAATTTCAATTGCATAATTGGGGCTTCAGAACATATATCAGACTCATTCTCAAGAAAATATGATGACTCAATCCCAACTGTTCAAGAATTCTATCATTCTTCAATATACAATGTAAGAGGAATGAAATTTCCTTTTATCTTTTTTTTTTCTTTTAGAAGGTAATGGGAGAGGCTCGAGTATGCACCCATTAGACAACAAAAAAAATTAGTGTACAAAATTGATGGGTGAAAAATGAGTATATTATTCAAAAATATTTATGCAAATGAAATGAAAAAAATAATTCGAGGATTAAAAAAAAGCCTCTAAAAAGGTAGGACAAAGCTATTGATAAAAAAGACAATGATGGTATACAATATGTTTGTTAATTTAATGTTGGATGAGTTTCTTTGAGTTGTTGCTTGGCATTTTTAGGCCACACACGATCAATAATATCTCAAGTATGTTTGATTTTTAGATTGAATTTACTTAGCAATGATAACTTAAATTAAATTTGTTTAACCATAACAATTTTATTTTAATATTTATATTTTAATTTGTGCACAGTACTTATTTTCATTATAAAATAAAATTTTAGTTTTTTTATATTTATTTAAATATTTTAAATAAAATGATATTATTTATTAATTTTTTATTTTTATTCACGTGCATTTGTGCACATGAAAACTAATATTAATAATTATAATTATTTATATTAATTAAATTAATCATATTTTGATTTTGTTAATGATTATATAATTAAAATATTCATTATATTAATTTTTATTTACTTGCATTTAAGTTATTGACATTGATCTTTATCAATATTCAAAGCAGCGACATATGTTGTCTTTCAAATTGATAATATGATATGAGTTGGTGATTGAGCACCTAAAGGAATTTTATGAGGCCAATAACAAAATCAAAATATGATTCCGGATGTATAGATGCGTCCGGTGACCGAACCCAATAATTTCCCCTATCTTATGAGCTTGGTGTATCCTGGTTGGAGAGAGATTAAAGGATGCTAACTATGATTTCATTTTAGATCTTTGGCCGCAACCTTCCAATATGAACTATGGGTGCGACATAGTGGATATGGGTTCTAAGCTTATAAAGTATTGAAAGGTCATTTAGGTTTCATTTGGGACGACTTTTACTGCATCTTAAAATAATTTTTTAGTGCAAAAATTAAAATTTTTGTACTAAAAAGCTGCTTTAAGAAGCAGTAAAAAAGCCATCCCAAACGAAGCCTTAAATTAGAAAGATCTTTTGTGGCTCAAAATAGTAAAAACAGAAACTCCTTTGAGGTATAGATCTTAGTTATTGGTCTATCCTCGAGGGTAGGGGTGAAGGATTGGGATCTTCTACTTGTTAGCCATGCAATATGTAAGTGACTGTTCTATGGTTGCCTTCTTATGATGGTTAAGAAACAATCAAACTTTAAAGGTAATCTAGATCTTCTCTTATTATATGGTGATTTCTTTCTATTCAAACTCTTTTATTTTAAGGATCATGATATGGTTTAAAGTGGTGGTCCCTATTTTATAAATGAAAAATCTTTCATGTTCAAGAAATGGTCTTTGGATTTTAGACATATAAAAAAGGATTTTGTCAACAACAACATTGCTCTAGCAAATGAACTTACAATTTTAATTTTGGGAGTGGCATGATGTATGTTGTGCTAAGCTTTTTTTTAAAAATAACATTTGATAATTTTAATAGATAGTCTTTACTCAATAGGATTTTTCATAGGGGGTTCTCTGATACTTCTATTAAATGGGTTTTAAAATACATAAAGAAGGTTCCCTACTATCTTGTTTTAAATGGGGAAACCAATAGTTACTTTAAATTATTGAATGGCTTGAGATAAGGTTTCCCTCTTTATCCATTTATTTTCATACTGTTAGTTTATGTGAAATATGATTATGTTGATCAATTAGGTTGTACTGTTGCCTCGGACCTCAAGTCAATTTCTCGTGCTCACTGGAGGGGTGCAGGGTGTCATCCCCCGGCTTGGGTTCTAGTGCACATGAGAATTATTTTTTCATGCAATGCCCCGACGTTGTATACCCGAGCGCTCCGAAACTATAAAGTTTGTTGGGAGAAAAGACAGAGAGCGGAGCCAGGTGGATAATTAAAGTTGAGTATTAAAAGCCAGGTGGATAATTACAATCTTTACAAATACCTGTGTGAAAATGGGATGAAATTACAATAAATTTTTTATTTGGACTACCCAAATCAAGGCAAGGTCGTGATGCTATATGAGTTGTTGTGGATCTATTAACAAAGTTTGCTCATTTCTTATAAATCAAACAAATATATTTAGTGGAAAATCTAGCAAATATATATATTTCTGAAATTGTAAAATTATATAGAGTTCTAAAATTTATAGTTTCAGATAGAGATGCCTGATTTACCTTTAGATTGTGGAAAAAGATTCAGGAAGCATTGGGTACTAGATTGACTTTTAGCACTGTATTTCACCCTCAGACAGATGAACAATCAAAAAAGGATAATTCAGACTTTGGAGGATTTACTTCGATTATGTATATTAGATTATTGTGGGAATTGAGAATCTTATCTATCTTTAATAGAATTTGCTTACAATAATAGTTTTCAATACAATATTGGAATGTTTCAATATGAAGTTCTCTATAGAAGAAAATGCAGAACACCATTATGTTGGGTAGAGACAGGAGAAAAAAAATTATTGGTATTGAATTGGTAAATGATGCTACTAATAACATAAGATTTATTAGAGACTGATTGAAGGCAATACATGATAGGCAAAAAAAAGATTATTATACAACGTACAAACTAGTTGAATTTGAAGTTGGTGAATTTATTTTTATCAAAGTCAGTTCAATGAAAGGTGTACAACATTCTGGAAAAATAGAAAAATTAAACCCACGATCTGTTGGACCTTTTGAAATCATTGAAAGGATTGAAAATATGATTTACAGATTGGATCTGTCAGTGCATATGTACAGATTATACAATGTTTTTCATATATTTGTGCTTCAGAATTATATATCAGATGAGTTAAAAAGGATTCTGCCAAAATTAAATAATTTGCAACCTGATTTGAGATATGTATAAGAACCAAAAAGAATACTGGAATATGATGTGAAGTAATTAAAGAATTGATAGATAAATTTTATATGAATTCTATGGAAGGATGGAATAGAAAGAGAGGCCACATGGGAAAAAGAATCATAAATGAGAGGACAAAATTTTTTATATTTATTCAATTAATATATGTCTATTTATTTCTTTCTATTTAAATTTCAAGGTTGAAACTTTTTATAAGAAGAGGAGATTATAAGAATCCACTTGGCCGGTTTTGTTGAACTAGCCCTAAATTAAAGTGTGGGAGAGTAGGCAGCGAGTGAATTAGTAGGCCAAGCAAGCATGGAGCATAGTAGGTGGGTCAGAACCGTGCAAATGAGGGAGGAAACACATTTGTGAATGAAAAGATGCAGTTCTTTACGAGGAAAAATGTCTTTTTGCTCCGTCTAGTTAAGCCAAACGAGAGCAAAGATAAAAGTTTCAAGGATATTGCTGTTCGAGAGGAAGAAGGAGAAGGAATGTTGGTTTGTAAAATTTTTCATTTTGTGCAAATTGATTCGTGGCTTCAACATAAGAAGAGATCAATATTTTAATTAAAGGCAAATAAAAGAAATTGGGTGAGAGAGAAAGAGAGAGAGATTATGTGGAAGAGAAAGAAGGAGAAGAAAAATAAGAACAAGGGTAAGTAATATTTTATTTGAGAATATATAAGCTTATGGTTTTTTTATTAAATTTTAGTAATTTCATTATATAATTATATCCAATAGGAAAAAAGAAAAATAAGAAGATATAGTTCATGTGATATCAATAACACCATAAGAAGGACAAATTGAGGCACTTAACAATTTATATATATGTTTATATTATTTAGTCGTATGATATTCAACATAATTAGAATGCAAATTAATGAATGGAGTTATCCGAAATTACTCTAGGTAGCATTTTGATTTTTAGATTACTAAAATTATTATTATTTTGGGCAGTGGATTAATCAAATTATTGGGATGATATCAGAATCAAGCAATGATTCTCAAGAAATTTAAGTAAGAGTTTCACATATATAAATGGAGATTTATCTTAAAGATAAAAAATATAGTTTTAAATATTGGTGTAAAATTTACATAATTATCCTTGATTTTAGGTAATTTACAAAAGAAGGTTACTTATGAATTGGAGAAATTTGAAAAAGGATTTCAGCTCATGGAAAGAAGTAAAGTGGGTTTACAACACTTTCAATTCCTTTTTGTTTCATTTCAATTGTTGAATATTTATGCATATGTATTTGTTTATATTTAAAATTATGATAAACATCAAATTGAGTGTGACTAAGCAATCATAGCTTACATATATGTTGTTGGAAATGATTACACAGATTAATAAATATATGTAACAAAAATAAAAGGAATATAAAGAATTGGTATATGTAAACAAAAAATATTGAAAGGGAAAAAGTGCATCCATGCAAACAAATGAGTCCCCCCCCCTTATGATAATGGTTAGGACGCAGCATACTCGTGCATGTTAAATGAAAATGAAAATGGTTGTACTTTCATTGGTACAAAATTTGATGAACCAGCCTTCTCCTTCTTCTTCCTCTTGGTCAGCAAAAATCCTTGAAATTTTTATCTTTTCTCTCATTTGGCTTAACTAGACATAGTGGAAAGATATTATTCCTTGTGAGGAGTTGCATCTTTTCATTCCCAAATGTGTTTCCTCGCTCATTTGCATGGTTCAGACTTGCCTACTACGCCCACATTCGCAATTGGCCTGCTGGTTCGCTTGATGCCTGCTTGCCCGTGCTTTAGTTTAGGGTCGGTTCAACTGAACCAGCTAAGCCGGTTTTTACATGAGATGCTTGCCAAAGGTGAATATTAATCACTTCAAAATAAACAAATTGTCATTTTTCGCCTTAGATTTGTTAACAATTTGTTTATTATAGTAATGTTAACTATAAGAATTTATTAGCACTAAAAATAACCTATTTCTATTAGCCTTTCACATGGGTCTTCATGCAATATCTTTAAATCTAATATTTGTTATGCTAAGTTGGTTATTGTGTTTGTTGGGTTAAATAAGGTCATAGATAAAAAGAGAACTATAGCTCAAATAACTTATTTAGTAGTTCCCCTAACCATTGAGGGGAAATCTAGTGAAGGTGATGTGGTGCATCATAAGCCTATCATAAGTTCTACAACACATAATTAAGGAGAATAACTAAGTTTTGAAAAGATATATGGTTATGTATGTGAACATGTGTGATTATAAACACCTTGTGTCGTTTGATTTTGTTTGTTGGGTATAGGGGACTATAAGGAGATGTTATTGATTATAATGCATGTAAAAAGGTGTTAATTTTATTATAGGATTCATCATAGTCCACAAGATGTAAGAAGAAGAGTGGAGATAAGTCTTGAGCAACCCTTGCAAAAATCAGCCAATATGGGTTCAATTTGGACTCTTGCCTTAGCTGAACCACATGGAAGTCAAATAAAGTCAATGAGTGGCACTAGGGGAAGTCCAAGGGAGTTTAAAAGTCATCCCAAGTCAACACAATCCCTACCCACCAAATAAAGGGCTAGTCCCCTCCTCCATCCATTCTGCAACCACATCCTGCATTCATGTAACCACTAAGCGTTAAGAAATTTGAAGTTTTCTTTTTTAAACATGTTGGAATATATTTTAAAGTATTTTAATACTATAAAAAGGGATTATTATCAAAGATAAAAATTCAATCATAAGTTCAAGCATTTCCCACACTTTTCTCCCCTAGGCTTGGTGGTCGAGAGCTGTAATTACCTCTACTACATTATTGACTCCACATGTAATGACCTAAATTGAATCTAATAAGAATTTATAAATTTATTTAATATCTGTTGAATTTATGTGAGATTTTAGAATTTACGTTTCATATTGAATTTCTACCAAAAAGGGGTTTGTGGTTTTGAATTAGAAAAATGAAAACATGATAAATAGAAAATTCTTTAGGAGCATTGTGACACTCTAGTAGTGATGCTTCCTTCTCTGTATGTTGGAAAGTGCTTGGGGTGTTGTGATGCTAAGGTGCTAGGGGAGTGGTGTTGTGATGTTGGAAAGTAGCGTTGCAACTCCAAGCTCTCTATTTTGAGTTCAAGAAATTTCCCCTTGGGAGTGCTGCGGTGCTGAAGATGGTGGCCCTACAGCATTGGGTCAATAAATATTCTTGAAATTTCCTCAATTCCATTTGTTGAGATCTCCATCTAGAGAGAGAAGAGAGGATATTATATAGAGAAATTAGAGTTTGAAGGCATAGAATTGATTTCATCCATCAAGCCAATTGAGAAAATTATTCATCTCGAGGTAAGTTACCAGTACCCTGCGTTACATTTCAATTTTGACATTTGTGTGGGTACTTTTGGAGTTCTATATGAATTTGGTTAATACAAATGAAAATTTATGAATTATCATATAACTTTTAGTATGTTGTTAAATGGAACATTCTGGTCATGTTGAAAGAATAAAATATGAATTTTTATTAGGGGCTTTGGTTCGTACACTACTTAAATATTTTTATGAGTATGCTGGTATTTCTAAAAATTACTACAATACAATAAATACTTTAAAATAATATTGTGAGTGTTCCTCATGAATAGTTTTTTATTTGTTAATGTTGAATATATATACTAGTTTTACCTCATGTACACTACTAATTTATCGTACATGGGCAATTTTAATGTATTCATGTAACATGTTAGATATTGCTTAAACATGATGAATATGTTAATGTTTCTATGTTAATGTGATGAGATTGATATATTATGTTCATGTGTTAAAGGATATGTGGAGGAGGGATAAATGAGGTGTTACAAATGATGGTTGTTTTATATTTTGTGCAATACAAGTGGAGTTATAAGGGCATGTGCACACATATAATTTCTCCATCTGTGCGTGTGATATTTCTTAACAGATATGAGATGAAAAAGTGGAGATATAAGTGAAAGTAGAGTTATAAGGGGAATCAGATTAATATAATCATATAGAGGTATAAGGATGCTTCGAAAAATGTGCTATGTGAAAGTGAAACATATTTTGAATTATATGTTACATGTTATATATCATCATGTGTTTAGTTATGATATAATGTTCATGTTCAAGAAATGTTGATGTTATTTCCTTTAACATGTTCATACTATTGACATTAGTCGTACTGTTCGATCATGTTAATGATAGAACATCATCCAAACACTATATTGATTTAATTGAAATCGTACAACTTTTTATTTAGATAATATTTAGCTCTTGCGTAATTTATTTTGAAATATTGAATTTTAAATTCTTTAATAGATTTTGTGTAGGCTAATGAGCAAGTGTTTACTCATCCCACATTATTTACATGTCATTTCAAGAAAAGCTAAGGCCCTGATTGATTAGAAAAGAGTTGATAAAGTTAAATTCTAGACTGTAGGTATGCTTCTGTTTATAGATGCATTTTTTATAATCTAGTTATTGATGTGTTTTGGGATATTGTGAGAGAATATTTATTCTCGATTGTTGTATATGATTGTTTTGATAATATGAATGAATGGATGATGATCGATACATTTATGTTCACTATTGCTTAATGTATTTAGATGGCTCTAGATGTCATGATTATTGATGTGTTAAATTAGAAATATGAATAATTCTTCCAATTAGATCTTAGGGCTTGACAAGGCATGCCATTTGGTAAGAGTTGTTTTATGTATTTTCATATGTAGTTCCTAATCTAATGTTTTTTTTTCAATTCCTACATATGATTTGTTGTATTAAAAAAATCAACCCAGTTAATTTAAAATAAATAAATAAATCTCTTGGAGAAAATAAGTCAACCAAATTTGGTTCTCCATGACATAATCTTGTTTTTACATCCAATTCACCATCTTAACCCCCTTAAAAAATCTCAAAAACTCCAAAAATTAATTATAAAATCTCCTTCACTTTCAAGTGTTTCCATCCATCTTCCTTTGAAAAATGTCAAAGAATAAGGAATTGATGTTAAGTTAGCTAAATTAAGTTCAATATGACCTAGTTATGGATTTTCTCCCATTTGTCCTTCCTAAACCACTTAGAAAATTACCACAAGATCCATATCACTTATTTACATATTCGTAAAGCATCTCAAAGGATCCAACATTTAAAAACCCTAACTATCCTTGTTGGCGTATATTTTTAAAATCTAAAAATTCCACATGATCCTCATGACTTGATCATCTATCCTAAACCAGAGTAGGCATAAGCCTTCAATATTCTCATATCTTGGTGTGCTTGATCTCTCTAGGGTTACTTATAATCATTCTCTAGCTTTAAGTTATTCTTAATATTTTGATAATCTCTGTTAATCTCTATTCATTCCTAAGTTAAGCCTTTGGTTAGCTTAATTAGAAAACTTAACCAATTCCATAGATTAAGCCAACTAGGATCAACCTTGGATAAACCTTATGACCTAATTGAGCTGATCAAACCTACACGAGGAACCTATGCTTCGCAAGATTCCAATCTTATTTATCAATCTAGCAAACTTTGAATAAAGTTAATAATTGATCAAACTTAATTTTTGCTTAACCCTATTTAGATTTACTAGTATATTTAGTGATTTTAATATTAAAATATCTCATCCAATAGTTTGATCATATTAGATTTGATCGTAATTTGCTATTTTTGAAATGAGGTCATAGGTTTGGCAAAAAGTTAACCTAACCCTAAACCCTTTCAATCATTTATTGATAATAAAAGTTTGCATCATCATCGAGGTATCCAATATCATCACTAAGATTTTTAACATCATCATCGAGGTGTCTGATATTATCTTTGAGATATTGGATGTCGATGCCAGAGTAGACAAGTTACTTATTGAGGTAATTAAGGTCATCAATGAGATGGTTGAGAACTTGTCAAACTGATCAAGAACCTTTTCAAGTTCGTTGAATCTTAATTGACCATTAGATCCACCTAATTTGGATAATTGACCCCTTGAACCAAAATTGACCCAATATGACCCTTAAGGCCAAAATGATCATATTAATTAAATTGGCATGAACTAAATAACTAATTAACTCATATAAGTTAACTATAAACCAAATTGACTCAATTAAACTTTAACATAGCCAGTTGAGCCCCAATTGACCCAAGTTAACCTTTGTTCCAAATGAGCTCAATTGAATCCTTAGGTAACTTTAGACTTAACCCCACCTAATTCAGTAACTTAAGCTTAAACCCTACGCATTAACCTAGGATTAAGAGATGATTATTATATTTTGTATATGCTTGTAATCAGTCAGCACATATTAGCTAGGTAGGTTGACTCTCTAGTTTTAGGACTTGGCTTATGACAATGATAGATTGAATATCATTATTGAGTGATAGTTCATTTGATAATAAAAATCATCCTATCATAATAAAACCTTATATAATTGAGCACGAATACAAATGCCCTAAGATATGTCACCTTAATTAATTTTAAAAATTTAACCTGATTAAATTAAGCCATATATAAGGTCTAAAGTCTTTAAAATCTTTTAATTCTAGTATTTGAAAATTTATAAAAAAAATCCATTTATTTTCAACCTTTTGAAATACTATTAAATATATTTTAAAATTTAATTTTAAAAAAATAATATTAAATTAGCATGCCTTAGTTTGATTGGATCCCTTTTAATGGATAGCGTGGTAACCCGTCAAAGTCATATGAGATGAGCCTTACAATGAGAATTTTTGCACAGATTTAGGTGCTGTGATAGGTTACAACCCCTTAGCCATTTATCTCAGTGAGGATATCGCTAGGTTGAAATTTTATTAGAGGATCATACATGTGCATGACATACAGCTTTGTGTGATACATTATGATTCATTTGTTTAATGTAACTAATTTGGCTATTCTCCAACACTATGATTGAGATATTCTTATTCCATGAGTTTGACATTCCTCTAATTGCACTTTTATTTATACTGGGTCATGCATCAAAATATAAAAATACTAGCTCAGACATTTCTATTATGAAATAAATTTTGAATGCTATATGATTTTATATCAATGAGGTGATATATATTCATGGTTTATTTATTTTTAAGTATTTGTATTTATATGAAATATACTTTATTTCACTTAAGAAAGCTTTATATATGCAACAAGGTAAAAGCAAATGTTCTCAATCTAGTGTATTTTTTAGTCTAGATCTAGGACTACCTAGGACCAAATAGGATTAGGACCATCCATAATGATAGCTAGAATTAGATGAACAAGTATACACATCTTGGACCTCATTTATGTTTGTATCTTATTTTCAATCTAATGTTTGTATAGAATTAAAGCCTATGCATGTATATATAGAGCTCAACTATTTTTCTTTTCTATTTTTAAATAAAGATTATTTAATTGCATTTGCCTATACTTTATTCTTTCAGCTCAAAAGGTATTCACTTTCTATGATTATTTACTTTCATTTGTGCAATTTATAGGTTGCCCCCTTTTTTTATTTTTTACTAACATGTGTAATATGCCTGAAAATTATAAAAATGCAATAGATAAAATATTTTCTATCAACTTTAATAAATTAATAATCAAATTTAATTTATTTATCCTTTAAATCTAACTGATGATAAAATATTTATATATTAAAACAATTAACTATACTGATTGAAATATGCTTGTTATCAAGGAGCAAATAGTCTATGAAAGTAGACAAAAATCAATTAAATAGCTTAAGGCCAGCTATCAATAAGACTACTTATAAGGTTGGCCATGACTAACTCTTAGCTAGACATGTTACAAGTTGGCCAGCCTTTTTAATTGGAACTTATGTCCAAGGCCTGCAATTGCCACAGCCAAGAGTAGCTTGGCAGCCTATGTCACACTCCGCTACTGGGCCTGGAAGAAAATTGCAAGAACTCAATGGTAGGGTGCGAGCTGAACAAACTTGACAAAATAATTATAAAGCAATGGAAATATAAGACTTTAATAATTTGTGTCTACTAATAAACCATCAGAGCATCTAAATCTAAAGTTATACTAACTGACCACCAAATATAATGAAATTCCACAATACAATTAAATCAATTAGATAACTCTAACCTTAAACACCTATTAAAAATGAGCCTGATGAAAGAAAATAGAAGTTCTTCCAGGAGCAGCATAACTAGCAATTTGAAAACTATGAAGTAATATGTGTGAGTTTGCAAGAACAAATTTAGTAGGTAAAAACTCTACCATGTAAAACATAAATGGCAAGGCATGACATAAATATGAGCAAAGAGAAGGGTATAAGTGGAAAATAAGAATTGGACTAAAATAGCTTCAATCAATGTATAAGATATGAAATTTTTGAATAAATATAATTCATTTATTAAAGCTTCTTATATAGCAAAATTCATAAGGAGTTATTTGTGCCAACCAATAATCATTGCATTTAAATGCAAAAAAAATTCACTTACAAGCATGCAATATTTAAACATCCATAAATGGCTCATTAGTCATGCATTATTTTTCTCTGTATATATATATATATATATATATATATATATATATATATATATATATATATATATATATATATACAACAACGACGACCATAGCATCAAGCCTTTATCCCACTATATAGGTTCAATTATATAAATCCTTTTTCTCCATTTTGCCCTGTTAAAAGTTAAATTCTCATTTAAATCTAATAAAGAAAGGTCATTTCTAATATTTTCTAACCAAGTCTTTTTAGGTCTACATCTACCTTTCTTAATATAAGTCAAATCTAATACATCTACTTTCCTAACCAAGTCATTAGAAAGCTGTGATGTTATGTGACCAAACTATCTAAGGTGACTCTCTCTAATCTTATCTTCCACTAGAGCTACTCTAACACTTTCATGTATATGCTCATTTTGTATCCTATCTCTAAGACTAAAGCCACTCATCCACCTGAGCATCATCATCTCTGTAACTCTTAACTTAAAATTACACTTCTCTTTTAATGGCCAATATTCTGCACTATAAAGCATTGCAGGTCTAACCACCATCTTATAGAATTTTCCCGTAAGTTTGAGGGAGACTTTCTATCACACAACAAGCCCGATGCATTCCTCCACTTTAACCATCCAACTTGAATTCTAAGAATAATATTCCCATCTATTTCACCATCACTTTGAACAATAGACCTAAGATATCTAAAATGTGTACTCTTATTAATGACTTGATCACCAAAGTCACAATCCCCCCAAAATAACTATTATTACTAAAAGTACACTCCATATATTTAGTTTTAGACAATAAAGGTAGATTTCTTCTGGCGTTTGGACATTCATGTGTTCATTGGGATGTTTCGCGTGTGGAGCTTTTAGCTATTCAATCTGTGAAGGATATCATTAAAGAATGGATGTTCAATTACAAGGGAATTATCACTAAAGGTGACAACTCTAACATTATCAAATTTCTTCAAGGTGCAATAAGCAAATATGGGCAGGAGTTGGAAGATCTTGCTTTTATCAAGGATTTCAACCATGTCATTTTTAATTGTATAGATAGGAATTGTAATAAGTTAGCAAATATGTGTGCTAACTATGCTCTCTTTAGTAATTTTATTTGGGAAGATTTTAGTTTGAATAAGGTTCCTTCTTCTTTTTTTAATTTGTTAAAGGAGGAATCGACTTTGTAGTTTGTAATTATCTTTTTAGTTATTAATGCAGCTGCTTGCTTCTTCATTTTAGATCTACTCAAATGAAATCCTTTAGACTCTAAGGTTGACCTCCACAATTCAAGTTTACCTTCAACTCCCTCTCTAGTCTTATCAACAAGAAGAATATCATCAGCGAAAAGCATATACCAGGGTATAACCTATTGCAAATGTGATGCAGACAACTAGATAGAAAAACCAAACAGAGAACACAATGGCTAGTAGAACTTTCTCAATTCAAATAAAAGTAAGCAAACACCAAAAACTAATTTAAAACAAACCAAGGTTAGAAAAAATGAAACTAAAATTAAATAAAAATAAGATACCCTCAGAACAACCCACTAGGGGTCACCTCACATGCAATGAAAAGGTAGGTTAAGTGCTTAAAGACATGCAAACCAAGGGTCAACCATAGCTACTTTGGGCCAACGTCCAACCATAAACTCCTCCGGCAAATGCTACCAAACCGGCCAACTAACACCTTCAAAAGCTTGAGAAGAAAGATACAAGTGGAGTGGAAACTTGTGAAGAGAAGAAGTAGATAAGAAGCCCAAGAAGAAATCAAAGAGAGGAGAAGAGAAGTGGAAAAAGCTCGCAAGCTTTCTAAGAAGAAACCCTCAAGTTTTTAATTAGTTTTACTTACCAAAAATATGCTCAAATGTCACAAAACAGCCACTATTTATAGGAGAGGAGAGGGAGCCAAACAGCCGCCCAATTAATCCAATCAAAAAAGGGGAGGCAAAAGGCCAACATGCAGCTGAATGGAGCAGCACCCGAAAGGCCAGCGGGACACAACCACCGAACAGACAGTGCTAGGGGGAAGGAACCGAGCAGGCAGAGGAAACGAATGGCCAAAAATAGGGGAAATGAACCCAGACAGCAGGAATAAAGGCAACAGAAATTCAACAGCCAGTAATAATGAGCTGATGAACCCGGACAGCAGGAATAAAGGCAACAGAAATTCAACAGCCAGTAATAATGAGCTGAAAACATAGCAGCTCCCAACAAAACCAAAATAGTTAAGCCCAAACCGAGAAGCCCACATCAGCCCAAGAGCCAAGGCACCAAAGAAACTAGTAAACCCAAAGTAAAATATGTCCAAAGCACTACCTACTCATGATCATTGGTTGCCTTTCATCATAGGGTAGCAAAATAAAAACAAAAATTAAATATAGCATTCATATTACAATAAAACTAAAAAAAAGTGAAAATTGCATGCATCAAAATGTCTAGTGAGAACATCCATGACTAAAGCAAAAAAGATATGGGCTTGCTAATCCTTGATATAATCTAACAGAAATAGGAAAATACTTGGTCAAACCACCTTGAGTCTGAACACAAGTGACAGCTCCTGCATATAGCTTCCATAGTTGAACTACCCGGCATGAATCCAAATTGATTTTGAGAAACATTAATATCACCTCATAACATATACTCCATAACTCTCTCCCATAGTTTTAAAGTATGATACATTAACTTAATTCCTCTATAATTCGCACAATCTTGTTCATCACCTTTATTCTTAAAAATAGAAATCCACACACTCATTCTCCACTCATCTCGCATCATTTTAGTTTTCAAAATAACACTAAAAAAGTTTAGTAATCCAAGAAATTCCTTCATCTCTTAAGCATTTTCACACCTCTATAGGAATATCATCAGGTCTAACAGCTTTTTCACACTTCATTTTCTTTAAAGCCTCTCTAACTTCAGTTTTACTAATACGCCAATAAAAACAAAAATATTTATTTTTATTTAGGGTGCTAAGGTCACTAAAGTCAATCACATTATCATAATATTCATTGAAAAATTTATAAAAATATCTCACCCACTTTTGTTGAATATCCTCCTCCAATAAAAACACTTTTTTATCTTCATCCTTAATACACTTCACTTGAACTAAATCCTTACTACTCTTATCTCTATGTTTGACGACCTTATACATATCTTTCTCCCTCCTTAGCATCTAATCTATTATATAAATCATTAAAAGGTAAAATCTTTGCATCACATATTGCTTTCTTAGACTCCTTACTGGCATCTTTATACCTTCCCAATAATCAAAATTTTTATATCTAAACTAATTTTTATAACAAATCTTTTTATTTTTTATCTTTTCTTACACATTTTGATTCCACCATCAACTATTTTTACAATTAAAAGCTTTTCTCTTTGATACTCCAAACATCTTTTATAATATTTTTAATATCACTAGCTGCTTTTTCCCACATAACATTACCTTCCTCATGTACTGATAAAATCTTAAGATCTAATATCTTATTCTCAAAAATAGTTTTATTAATATTCTTTAAATACACACATCTAATCATAGATCAATGCTTTACTTTATTTTTTATTTTTACCCCTTCATCATAATGTCCAAAAATAATAAGTGATGTTGGGTGTATAAACTTTCACTTGGAATAACTTCACAATCTTTGCAATCTAAACGATCTATTTTTCATATAAGAAAATAATCAATCTGAGTTTTATATATCCATTCCTATAAGTGATGAGAATTACAAAATCATAAGCTAAAGAAAAGTCTAATATGATCTTACCACATTTATTAGTCACTCAAAACATATAGCCACCATGAATGCTTTTAAAATCATCTACCTCTCTACCAACATGCTCATTTAAATCTCCTCCAATAAAAAATTTTTCTTCAAAATATATCTTTTGTATAATTCTTATAAGTCATTCAAAAATTTTAATTTTGAATGCATATTCAAACCTACTTGAGGAGTATAAACACTTATAATATTAATAATCTTAGCAACAATAATAATCCTTAAAGATATAATTCTATCTCCAATTCTATTAATTTTTACAATATTATTCGTTAAACTCTTATCTATAATCACACCTATACCATTTCTAGTACGACTCGTATTAGAATACTATAGTTAAATCCTAAACTATCAATCTCCTTAGCCTTCTCTCTAACCCATTTAGTTTTCTGAATGCATAGAATATTTATTTTCCTATGAATCATAATATATATTAATTTCATTACTTTGCCTGTAAGGATACCTATATTCCATGTTCTTATCCTAATTTAGTTTCATATACTAGTTTCTTTGCCCACATCCATCCATGATGTGGGAACCCTTGCCTATTTAACACTACACCCGAGCACCAGTGCAACGGCACTTACACACTTATTGATGTATTCAAGCCATACAGCGCGTCGCTTCCAGGGAACTCTCTAGCATTAACACAATGTATTAAAGGATTCATGTCAGGATTATTCAAAAAAATTTATGTTGGCTATCGACTACCTAACACAACCCTCCGCTTTTCTCATCCAGGACTTGAGACCTGACAACGACAGTTTTAAACATTTATAGTTGATTTGTTACAATACCTTGCTGGAAAAGGTAAGCACCAATCCCAAGGGAAATAAATGTTCTAAAGAGTCTTCACTCTGAGAAACCATCGGTCCGGCTAGCCAATATCCAAATGATTAAATACCAATATTACATACATCATACATACCAACATATCTTGTATGCATATCATATCATAGTAATAATACTTGATAAAGGTTATAACACCATTAAGCTCAATTATATATACTACATAATTCATGATTTGTATGGGCAATTGTTATTCATAGTGATTGGAATAAAGTAAATGAATTATTTAGAAACTATGCAATAATAAACATGTCAATGCTAACTATCAGATCATGTTAAAAAGAAAACTAGAAATATTGTGAATGAATTAGCACATTTATCATGTATTATTAACATACAATAAGTAACAAGAGATTGAACCCTAATAAGGAAAGATATGTTTATCCCTTAGTAAAAAGTCATCTACCAACTAGAGATTATACAACAACAACAACAACAACAACAACATCAAGCCTTTATCCCACTACGTGGGGTCGGCTACATGAATCCTTTTTCTCCATTGTGTCCTGTTAAAAGTCAAATTCTCGTTTAAATCTAATAAAGAAAGATCATTTCTAATATTTTCTAACCAAGTCTTTTTAGGTCTACCTCTACCTTTATTAATATAAGTCAAATCTAAGACTTCTACTTTCCTAACCGGGTCATCGGGAGGCCGCCATTTTATGTGACCAAACCATCTAAGACGACTCTCTCTAATCTTATCTTCCACTGGAGCTACTCCAACCTTTTCACAAATATGCTCATTTCGTATCCTATCTCTAAGGGTAAAACCACTCATCCACCTAAGCATCCTCATCTCTGCAACACTTAACTTAGAATTATGCTTCTCTTTTAATGGCCAACATTCGGCACCATAAAGCATTGCAGGTCTCACCACCATCTTATAGAATTTTCCCTTAAGTTTGAGGGGTACTTTTCTATCACACAATAAGCCCGATGCATTCCTCCATTTCAACCATCCACCTTGGATTCTGCTGATAATATCCCCATCTATTTCACCATCACTCTGAACAATAGATCCAAGATATCTACCAACTAGAGATTATAATTAGTTAAAATTTTCAATCATGATGAGGCTCCTCCAACTCCAATACACAATACTCCACATCTCTAGATTCACAAGAGTCTACATCAATCATATATTCAACTATATCATATATTAAAATATTAAATAAAATAACAATTACTTAAAAATCTTTTGAAATAAATGATTCTATCATGCACCCTAAATTATTTTTCATAACAAATCTCAAATATTAATGCTAAATCAAGGAGATAAAATTTTAAATATAAAACTAATACGTGACTAAATAAAATTTATCTTATTCTAAAATGGAACAATAGAATTCAAACCTTAAACTCATATTTAGAATCATTAAAGACAATCCTTATAATTTTACTTTTAACATATATAAAAGTTTATAAATTCTAATCACCATGAAAATATATGAATTATTAATTATTAACGAGGGAATATAAGGTTAGGATTTCCACTTTATCTAAATAAGGAAGAGGAAGAACTTCGTGAAACATCCTCATGATTCCCTCTTCAACAATTAATTAAATCTTCCTCTTCCTGATAAACTATCAAGCAACCGTCTTTTTCTAATTTCTAACCCTAAAAGAAAGAAATTAATGGTGTTGCAAAAAGAAATGAAAATAGAAGAAGAAAGGGTCAATACTTGCTTACCTTTATGACTCTATTGACTTCTTCATCTACATCATCGAAGCCATGAAAGCAAAGCTACCAAATGATGAACCACCCAACACAACCACTTCTCTCTCTTGTTGGAATGTCGCGCAGGCCATGGGAGGCCGATCATCACCTTCTCAATTTCTTGCTCACACGCTGGGTTACAACTTCTCTCCGCACTCTTTCTCGCACAACTCTCCCTCTCTCTCTCTCTCTCTCATACGATCCTCCGTTGATTTTAAAAGCCTTGATTAAGGATTACCAAAAAGTGCAAGACGGCAATGCTGAGAACCAGCTAGAAATAGTTGGGTTGAAGTGGTCTGGTTCAAACAAAATAGGTTATTACAGCCCAAGGCTCCTAGCCATATTACCGGATGAAGCACAAATCACAAGCAGAACCAATCATATACTAAGAAACAAATGCAGGCATAAATCCTCTTCTAGATGATGAAGGTGCCTCTAGGCATGCAAGATAGCTAATTCTCACCAGGTATATTAGAAAATCAGCGAATTAGCAACAACCTAAGTAGAAAGTACTTCAATTCCAAGTTTCAAAGTTCTCAAAGAGATAAGCTAACAGTGAAATACTGAAGGCCAGGATTACAGTTCCACAGAAGGTCATAAATACTATAACAAACAAGCACAAAGTTAGCAAGCATCATAACTACTATGACCATCACACAGAACACTGAAAGCCCACATACTTCGACTTCTTATTCTCTCACACAAACTACCACAACTGAAAGCAGAAGAGCTAAACGCTACTACTGCTGTATTAAGTCTTGATACAGAGCAGTGAGGATTTTCATCAGTATCACTGATCAGAAATATTCCTCAATGCAGAATAAGCCAAGAATGATTTGCCTTTCAACTAACCAGATGGCAACAGAGGCCACATAAAGCAGTATCACTGCTATTGCAGCTAGCTCTTCCATCTGGTTGCAGCAAGCTCGGCACCTCAGACCTTGAGAAGGTCACAGCAGCCATCGGCTGCTGTTCCCCATTTAGAAGGGATAACCGAGCTGTGGTCCCCAACAATCATGCTCGATAGAGGATGGTAAAGGGATGGACGGAGATGCTCAATGAGATGGAAGTGATCATTGTCTCCTCGTGAATACATGCTGGTCACTTCTGATCTGGATATACTTGAGCCGCAGCTAGCCGAGTTCAGGTTTCCGCTATCAGATTGTAGAATTTCAGAGCTTGGAGATGTAGCAGGACGAGTCGGATGCATGCTATTGTTGGGGTTACCAGACTTGTTCGCATTTTGAACATTTGCATCTTTCTTTGTATTCAGGAAACGGCCACCACAGCCTCTTGGACGCCGCATTGCATGTTGATGGCGCGACTCATGGAGATACGGCTACAAGAAGAGGGAAAACTGAAAGATTAAAAGATTTGATGAAGGGATCAACATGGTTCTTAGTTGGTCAGTTTGCTCTTCATCAGGTATATTTAAGTTATATGAAAGGGGGAGTGCAATATTTAAGTTATATGACTTCCAATCTGTACCTTCCTAGTCTTAGTCAGTTTGATCTTCATCTCTGCTTTAGCACGAGCTTTCCTACGTCTAACAATGCCGTGGTATTGTTTAGCATTAACATATACGGGTACATCAGCAGTCATATTCAGTGGTAGAAGCATCCGCCCATGCTACATTTAAAAGAAAGAATCATCAGTAACTACTTGACTGAAGCAGGTTCCTCATACATGGATACAATATACAGGACATACGGATATGGGGATATAAAAAAGCCATGGAAAAGTAGAGCACTTGTACGGGCGAATGTTGTGAAGATTACATTGAAATATAAGCACATGCACCAGGATGTTCTTACGTAAGTTTATGAGAAGTCATCAATTTAACTACTTTTTAGTGGATTATGAAGCCGGGCATCATGTATTGATACAACGGACAGTACATACAGTACGGTAATACAGAAAGTTTTGAGAAATAGAACATTGATAAGCAGGAATATTGTGGAGATTATATTTAGAAACATGGATATACCCGGAAGTTCTGAAAAAAATGAATACATAAATATTTCTATTATAGTTATGTTTGTATAGACTACCAATCCACCTTTGTTATTGTGCCCATAAAACAAGCAAATTAAAGCTGTCAAACTTCGATTTTTGATATGCAAATTTCAGTGTACACATAATTTATAATAACAGAGAAGAAAGAATTGTAATCATGCTAAAAGAGCACCCGATCATCCTGCACAGTTCAGTTTTTTTTTTTTTTTTAATTCCAAACTAAACAAACTCATCCTTTCAAACTTTCAAAATGGATAAACTGTTTGATGTCTAATTCTTTTAAGGCACTTGATAGCTTTAGGTTTGGTCCTACATCTACAACAACAACAAGTCTTTATCCTACATCTGCAACAACAACAACATCAAACTTTTATCCCATTGTATGGAGTTGGTGACATGATTCCTTTTCTTCATTGTGTCCTGATAGAAGTCAAATTCTTATTTAAATCTAATAAAAAAATTCATTTCTAATACTTTCTATCCTACATCTGATAGTTGAAAATTTTGTTAAGAGTAGAAATATTAATTGTTGATCCTCATTCATAGACTTAAACTTTTTGGTAGGCATGGGTTTGATCACTACAAGATCTAGCCCAATTTTAGTTCCCCTTAAATTCATTCCCTATCAAGTGGTATTATAGAGGATGGTTTGTTTGGGAATAATTGGGAAGTGGTCATGCAATTTATGGTTCTCATGAGACTTATATGGAGTGATCATGTGAGGAGATATTGTCAAGACATCTAAGAATTGAATTCTCACATGAGATGATTGAAAAATATGTTGAAGTAAAAAATACCTAAAGTAGTTTATCCTCATCCATAGGCTTAAAATTTGGATTTGCAGTTATATATAGCTCAACCAAGTCCCCCTTTAATTCACTACCTAACAAATTTTGCATCCAACTCTTCTACATATTTTTAAATTGAATACACCAAATAAAGTCAGATACAACAATATCCAAGTATCATTAGTCTAATATACCTAACCAATGATATATACAATCCAAAGCAACTTTTCCAGTTTCAAGCATCATAAGTTTGTAAAATTGCTCAACACAAGAGCATATCAGTCCTACAAAATGGAAGGCAGATGGGTCTAATAAAGCTTTATGGGCTCCGAAAATTCGTGCTCAGGCCTCTTTGCGGTTCCTTTTCTTTTCTTTGGGTCGTCGAAGAGAGTTTTAACGAGTAAGTTTCGAGGCAAATTTTCAGAAGGCAAATTGGGTTTTGAATAAGACATTACCCAGAGATTTCGCCCTCATTTCGCGAGGACTTTATGATCTTAGTTCAGGTTTCCTATAGGCGCAAGCCCCTATAGTTAATTACCCCTACTATTACCCCTACTGATGGCGAGAGAGAACTTTCGATTAAGGCTAGTCGTTAAATAGATACGTAGTATCTGGCGCATAGTAGCAACATGATTATGTATTTGGAATTTAACATTTAAAATTAGAAATTTATTACTTTGCACTTAAAACGGATGGTGAGGAGAGTGATGATAGACCGAATCAAGATCCCATTGTTCCGTCGTCCCGGGTCATCATGGTCCCTAGTCTACTTAGTCAGAGGAGGTAGTCGACCCAACCTAACAGAAGGATCCTTGTCGGCAAACATGGGTTGCTTTGTCCAAGAGTACCTTATAAACTTAGAATGGATATTGTCTAAAGGGATAAATTTGAATCCACCTTAGCTAACAGAGGGCTTTATGCCCTATCGATTATATCATATTGATTCATTACTCAAGAATTTGACGTCATTGGAGAACATATGGACTCTGACCATGATCGTAATTTAATGGTGTCATTTGGTGGCAAAACCACCAAGTTAGAGGGTCCCAGTGATAACTATTTACCAGTGGTGCCATTTGGCGGCAAAATCATCAGTTAGAGAACACGTGCCACATCTTTACTGGCAGAAGATGGTTTAAGAATGAATCCTAGTGATATTCTCAACAAGATATTTGCTCTTTGTGAGCTAAAGTGATTTTCAAATTTATCCACCTCCGCAATCTATTGCGAAGGATGGATGAGTATTTTTGCTTTAAATGTTTTAGTGTTTTATTTCAATTTTAAATATTTGCATTATTGAATGTATTTTATAGGAATTTGGGGGCATTTTTGAATGTTTGGGGTCCCCTCCAATTGAAATTTTCTGTCAACACAGCCATTATCAGGATACTTATGGGTAATTTCACTTTATCATGTTGGTCCTTGTCAACTCTGTCTACTTGCCGATAAAGGATCAGGATGGTCATTGGCTTGATGCCTTTATTAATAAATTTTCCTTGTTATAGACCTTGAAGGACTAATATGAACATGTAAAACAAATATCCCGATCGATGTCGCGACCGTATATTTGTTCGACAGTTTGAGTCGTATCAACTCCTGTCTATTCATATAGGGGGATCGAGCTCTAACTTAAGTTCATTTCTTGACCCGCACAATATCCTCAGACGTCACGTATGTATAACATGCTCGTCAGTGCCCATACGGGTATATAGTTTTGCATGTACTTTGCATAATGTGTTTGTATGACAGTTGCATGTATGCATGTGTGTTGGCATATGTATTTGCATCTTGCATGATGTTTTTTATATTTTGCAATGTGTATATGCATGATATGATTGTATGTTAATGTATCATCATGGCGTAATGCATTTTATATATTGAATGACATGCTTGCATGATATGTTTTGCATGTTGTAATGCATGTGGGAGGGCATTTTAAAAGTGTTAAAGCCAATCAATTGCGCGAATGATGGTCATTTGAGTGCGCACAATTTTCTATTTAGAAGCCTGTAAACGCCTTCTGTCCGCTTGTACGAGTGTTGCAGATCCGGTGGTGTGGCATTGCAGGTTGAGTTTCGCTCGTTGCCTATTGCAAGTGAGCTATAATGCATTAACAAACTTCATGCAGTTGTTAGTAGATAATTGCATTCCTCACAAGCTTCTATGATTGCTTGTAAATAGCTTGTTGTGTATATGGCAAGTCTCCTACAACAACTTGTAGGTACTTGCGTTTGTCGCAAATCGACCACCTTTTGCTTATAAGGGATCTGTGTATTTGCCTTCCATTAGATGGTTGTTGTTTGCGAGGGTGTTATAGCATTGATTGCCTATTGCTGGCTACCATTCATAAGAATACTACTATGCATATGACAAATATTCCGCCACTGTTATTGTAAATCTGGGCCCAAATACAGTGATTTTGATGATAACAAATATTACTGGATCCTTACTACTGCTATTCTTGCTTATCTATTTTGTTTGCCCTGCTCACCAACATTTCAGAATCACAAGCTCACTTGCAAGCCAGCTCAAGATTGGATAGATTAGGACTGAGTCAGTCTGTAAGTTTAATTCCAATATATTTTTTTATATTTTCTTGAGTCAAATATATTAACACTGCCGTTGCCAGGTCCCAAGTCCTGGATGAGAAAAGTGGAGGGTTGCGTTAGGTAGTCGACAGCCAGCGTAAAACTTGTCGAATAATAATGACATGAATCCTTTAAGAAATTGTGTTAATGCTAGGGCGTCTCCTGGAAGCGACGCGTTGTATGGCCTGAATACAGCGACAAGTGTGCAAGGGCCGCTGCACCGCCGCCCGGGTGCAGTGTTAAATAGGCAAGGGTTACCACATCAAGGACGGATGTGGGCAAAGAAGCTAGTCCATGAAACTAAAACTAGGATAGGAACTTGGAATATAGGTTCCCTTATAGGAAAATTAATAGAATTAATAGATATTATGATTCATAGGAAGATAAATATTCTGTGTATTGAGGAAACTAAATGGGTTGGAGAGAAGGCTAAGGAGATTGATAGTTTAGGATTTAAACTTTGGTATTCGGGTAGGAGTCGTACTAGAAATGGTGTAGGTGTGATTTTAGATAAGAGTTTGAAGGATAATGTTATAAATATTAATAGAATTGGAGATAGAATTATAGCTTTAAAGATTATTGTTGATGCTAAGATTGTTAACATTATAAGTGCTTATGCTCCTCAAGTGGGTTTGGATATGGATTCAAAATTAAAATTTTGGAATGACTTAGAAGAATTAATACAAAAGATACCTCTTGAAGAAAGAGTTTTTATTGGAGGAGATTTAAATGGACATATTGGTAGAGAGGTAGATGATTTTAAAAGCATTCATGGTGGCCATGGGTTTGGAACGACAAATGAAGGTGGTAAGTCCATATTAGATTTTTGTTTAGCTTATGATTTTTTAATTGCTAATACATTATTTAAGAAAAGGAATGAGCATCTCATTACTTATAAAAATGGATATAGTACAACTCAGATTGATTATTTTCTTATAAGGAAATTAGATCGTTTAGATTGCAAAAATTGTAAAGTTATTCCGAGCGAAAACTTATGTACCCAACATCGTTTATTAGTTTTGGACTTGAAGATAATGGGGAAAAAATTAAAAAATAAAGTAAAACATTTTCCTAGGATTAGATGGGGGCATTTAAAGAATATTAACAAAAAATTTTTTGAGAGTAAGATTTTAGATCTTAAGATTTTGTCTGTGCATGAGGATGCTAATGTTATGTGGGAAAAAGTGGCTAGTAATATTAAGAATATTGCAAAAAATGTGCTTGGAGTTTCAAAGGGAAAAGCTCCTAATAGTAAAAATAGTTGGTGGTGGAATCCAAATGTGCAAGAAAAGATTAAAAATAAGAAGATTTGTTATAAAAATTAGTTTAATTGTAAAAATTCTGATAATTGGAAATTATATAAAGAGGCACGTAAGGAATCTAAGAAAGCAATATGTGATGCAAAGAGTTTAGCTTTTAGTGATTTATATAATAGATTAGATACTAAGGAGGGAGAAAGATATATGTATAAGCTAGCCAAACAAAGAGATAGGAGTAGTAAGGATTTAGTTCAAGTGAAGTGTATTAAGGATGAAGATCAAAAAATACTTTTTTTAGAAGATGATATTCAACAAAGGTGGATGAGATATTTTGCTAAACTTTTTAATGAAGAATGTGAAAATAAAATTGACTGTAGTGACCTTAGCACCTTAAATGAAAATAAAGATTTCTGTTTTTATCGGCGTATTAGTAAAACCGAAGTTAGAGAGGCTTTAAAGAAAATGAAGGGTGGAAAAGCTGTTGGACCTGATGATATTCCAATAGAGGTGTGGAAATGCTTAGGAGATGAAGGAATTTCTTGGCTTAATAAACTTTTTAATACTGTTTTGAAGACTAAAAAGATGCCAGATGAGTGGAGAATGAGTGTGTTAATCCCTATTTTTAAGAATAAAGGTGATGCACAAGATTGTGCGAATTATAGAGGAATTAAGTTAATGTGTCATACTTTAAAACTATGGGAACGAGTTATGGAGCATAGGTTGCGGCGTGATACTAATGTTTCTCAAAATCAATTTGGATTTATGCCGGGTAGGTCTACTATGGAAGCCATACATTTATTAAGAGGTTTGATGGAGAAATATAGAGAGAATAAGGAGGATTTACATATGATATTTATTGATTTAGAAAAAGCATATGATAAAGTTCCAAGAGAAGTGCTATGGAGAGTTCTTGAAAAGAAAGAAGTTAATAACGCTTATATTCAAATCATTAAAGATATGTATGCAGGAGCTATTACTTGTATTCAAACACAAGGTGGTTTGACCAAGTATTTTCCTATTTCGGTTGGATTACACCAAGGATCAGCCTTAAGCCCATATCTTTTTGCTTTAGTCATCGATGTTCTCACTAGACATTTGCAAGAGGATGTACCTTGGTGTATGCTTTTTGCTGATGATATTCTTCTTGTTGATAAGACTAGAGAGGGAGTTGAAGGTAAACTAGAATTGTGGAGGTCAACCTTAGAGTCTAAAGGTTTTCGCTTGAGTAGATCTAAAACGGAATATATGGAGTGTAATTTTAGTAATAATAGACCTAGTGAGGGCATTGTGACTTTGGCCGATCAAGTCATTAATAAGAGTACACGTTTTAGATATCTTGGATCTATTGTTCAGAGTGATGGTGATATAGATGGGGATATTATCAGCAGAATCCAAGTTGGATGGTTGAAGTGGAGGAATGCATCGGGCTTATTGTGTGATAGAAAAGTACCCCTCAAACTTAAGGGAAAATTCTATAAGATGGTGGTGAGACCTGCAATGCTTTATGGTGCTGAATGTTGGCCATTAAAAGAGAAGCATAATTCTAAGTTAAGTGTTGCAGAGATGAGGATGCTCAGGTGGATGAGTGGCTTTACCCTTAGAGATAGGATACGAAATGAGCATATTCGTGAAAAGGTTGGAGTAGCTCCAGTGGAAGATAAGATTAGAGAGAGTCGCCTTAGATGGTTTGGTCACGTAAAACGGCGGCCTCCCGATGACCCGGTTAGGAAAGTAGAGGTCTTAGATTTGACTTATGTTAAGAAAGGTAGAGGTAGACCTAAAAAGACTTGGTTAGAAAATATTAGAAATGATCTTTCTTTATTAGATTTAAATGAGAATTTGACTTTTAATAGGACACAATGGAGAAAAAGGATTCATGTAGCCGACCCCACGTAGTGGGATAAAGGCTTGATGTTGTTGTTGTTGTTGTTGTTCTTGAGTCAAATATATTGTGATGGATTCTAAAGCTAAGTAACCTTGTACACACATACTCAGGGGGAGAAATTTTGTGAGTTTGAGAGTTCTTTTGTTTTTTATCATATTGTACAGGACGATCATAAATCGTCCTGAACAATCAATTAAAAACAGAAACCCTAATTAGGTCTTATGTGTCCAATAAGCTTGATTAAACCTATCTTCCTGGACGATACTGTCATCATATAGGACGATATGTATCAAACAAAAATTCCAGCCACCAGACATGATTTAGGCAAGATTTAATAATTGAAATTTTGTCTAATCGTACAGGACGATTCTGATCGTCCTGGACGATGTGTAGCAATCATGCCTAAAATAATCCTATGATTAGGGATCTAAGTATAGTTAGATTGAACGATCATATTGTACAGGACGATCATCTAAGATCGTCCGGGACAATCAGTACATTTTTCTTCTAATCGTCCTAGACGTCCCGATCGATCTGACGGACGATAAACCATGTATCGTATAGGACGATCAGTTCATTTTTCTTCTAATCGTCCTGGACGTCCCGAACGATCTATCGGATGATAAATCTAGTTTTGAACTAATCGTACAGGACGATCACAAGATCGTCCAAGACGATCAGTACAAATTTGTTGCTCTAATCATACAGGCAACTCAGATCGTCATGACTGGATGGGCTAATTTACACTGATCGTACATGACGATAAACATATCGTACTGAATGATCTTGTCGGCAAGTTGAAAATTAGGGCACTTTTTGAGGCCTCCTATTTAAGCTCTCTTCATTGCTGATGATTAAGTTTTTTGCTGTTGTTCTAACTTGAGAGAGCTTAGAGAAGAAGGAGAGTTTGGGAGAGAGAGAAAGGATCTTGTGAGGGGGAGTTTGTGATGGGATTCACAAAAGTTGCTCCAAGCAAGGATTCAATCGTCTTCTTCTTTCTTCGTCCTTAGTTCCTTGGTAGCTCTGGGGAGACGCTCATCAGCATCAGATCCAGGTTCTCTGCCTACTCTAAGAGGGAGTAAAAGGATTCCGTGGTTCTCTGCCAACTCCATGTGGGAGTAAAAGGATTATGGGTTCTCTGCCTTCACCAAGAGGGTGAAAAAGAATTCAAGGTTCTTTGCCTTATCGAGTTGGTGGAAATATTTGGTAAGGGCTTCTCCACCTTGTTGTGGGGGCAAAAGAAAAGACACTAACTGATTAGTATAATACCTAGAACGGGAGCTTCTGGGGAGTAGATGTAAGTCAGATTTGACCGAACCACTATAAAATTTTGTGTGCACTTTCTTATTACTTTCTCCGCATTTTATTTCTGCACTTTTGTTTGATTTATTCTGTGGTTGAAATCTTTGATTTTAATATATACTTCCGCTTCAGATTATTTAGTTCTTAAAATATTAAAAAAGACAAAAAGATTTTTTATTTTTGCTTAAGAATTTTTAAAAACACCAATTCACCCCCCCTCTTGGTTAGCCTCGGGCTAATTCTATAGGGTTTAACCACCCTCTTGAACTTTCAACTGTTAGTAGGTGTAAGCATTCATCATATGTTGTACTGTATATGCCTACAGGGAGTATTATCATTTGCAAGTGAGTCTAGTATGTTCATTTGCATGTGAATATTGACTATTGGATGAGCCGTGCTCATCGCCGATTTCTTTATACGTTTTGGCCTCCATTGCTTGCGAGGTTTAATGCATTTGACTGTATGTTGATATTGGCTACGAGGTGTCGCATTTGTTGAGCGCCTTCTACATTTTGTTCATGAATACCATTACATTCAATGCAATCATCTTGCCTCCCATTATAGCCTGCGAGCGAGGTTGTGTTTATTAAAAATCTCTCTTCCCACACAAATGAATTATTGTATTTATGCAAATATTATGTTTGTGTTCATAATCATATGCGAGCAATTGTATTTCTGTGTGCTTATTATTCTTTACATGCCACGAGTCCTCTGTTTGTTCATTGGCATTCTTTTGGATGACTATGATTATTAGTTAGCATTTGCATTTCATTTATGATGTGCATTTTTTTAAATTAATGTCCAATTCCCTGATGTTCAGTTCAAGTCTGTTCCCCTGCTATTGTTCAAATTTAATCTCATGTCATTCGTTTAAGTTTTATGTGTCTTCAATTTGAATTTCGAAAGCCTCCCAACGTATCCCCCATTTAGAAGAAATTTTAGGAGTCTTACTATCACAACTCAACCCGATATGACCTGATATCACACAGCTCATACCGTGTCAGATTGTGACAAGACTGACCCCAAGATCTGGTTGGAGAAATACTAAAATAAAATTTTTAATTTATATACTACACAGAGCCACTACTGAATGCAATATAAAGGGAAAGACTACTGAATCTCAATATGATTTTCTATATATCATCTAAAAATATATAATCTGAAGGTTATCTACAACAGTGGTTGGCAACAAAGAGAATAACAAAATAAAAGTCAAGCCTGCAAAAATCAAAACTAACCAAAACATACATACAACACAGATTGGAGCCTGTTATCCAAACTACTCAGCTCGCTCCTTACCCTTTCCCAGGCCTGAAAACATATACAAAAGTATGGATGAGCTAACACGGCTCAGTAGGCTATCGCAGCCTAAAATAAAAATCAATAACTAAACCAAAAGAACTTGAATCATATACTGACATTTCAAACAATTAAACAAATACTGAAATTAACTAAATTATAAGCAAACACTTCATAATTATTATCAGAATAGCTCTTAAGCCCAAATTTTCATACATCTTTGTTACCAAAATCTCACCTCGGAACCCACTGGCACCGGCATAACAGAATCTCATCTCAGTCGCTCACTAATGCCGGCATCACAACACTTCGGTAATAGAATCTCATCTCGGTTGCCCACTGGCGTCGGCATCACAATACTTCGGTTACAAAATTTCACCTAGATCGCTCTTTCGCGCCGGCATCACAACACTTTAGTAATAGAATCCAATCTCGATCGCCCGCTGGCACTGGCATCACATCACATCACATCACATTCCTTTCATATTTTTAATGCACTTCATTAATTAAAACATAATTGGACAGAATTTAAAAATTGTAAAAATGTCCTAACGGTAGACAACAGAAATACTGAGCAAAAATTCACAATTTCAAAACATTATCAAATTATCATAGATTATGTAAAACATCATTCTAAAGCTTTAGTTGAACTAAAGAACTATTTTTATACATTAAAAAAAATTTCTGAGTAGGCAAAAATTGCTGTTTTTTCAAAATTACCCAGTAAAAAATTTTTAGAATATACTCAAAATGTTCATAATCTCACTCTTTATAACATATAAAAAGTTACACAGTAAAAGTTTTACCAAAACAAAGTAATCCTCATTTTTCGGTTACGAAAATACAAATTTGATCAAAAAAATATCAAAATATTAAAAACTAAAATAGGCAAAACGTAATGTACTTTGAGACGAGCAAATCTTCCAACTGGGCCGACGAATAAAAATTGCTTATGGCTGCCAAAACCTAGCTTCCTTCCTTCTCTTTCCACTCTTTCTTCACAACTTTCCCAAACCCTTCTCTGTTAACTTTAAAAAATCTATAATGATTTTAGATTTTTATATAAAATGATAATATAATAATTTTATTATAATAAAATTTTCAATATAAAATTAATATAAATTCTTTTAGGGCTTCCAAAAATTTATATAAAAATATTCATAAAATAATTTATTTTATTTAAAAAATTCTGATGAAATCGGTTTATAAAATAGACACCTGACGGTCCAAAAATACTAGGGGTGTCAACATTTGACACGATCAAAAAATTCCGGGTTAGGGTTAACACGTTTGAGAAATGGGTCGGATTCGGGATTCCGACCCGTTTATAAAATCGGGTCATGTTCGAGTTGACCCAGAAACCTAAAACCAACCAGGGTTGACCCAGGAATATTGCGCTCATCGGCGTCATCCCGTGACCGCATCTGGTCGAGTCATCTCGTGGCGTCATCCCGTAGCCGCCAAACCCATACTGTCGGCTGTCGCTGTGCAACAGGCTCGCAGCTGGCTTCACCGCTGCGTATGGTCGAGTCTCGACGACTCGACATTGTCCAGTCCCTCTGCCGCCAGAGTCCAGACCCATTTTGACGTCGTCCCGTCTTGTAGCGCGTGCGAATGCGCATCCAGTCTGGTAGAGTCGTCCCGTCGTCCGGTCACCTGGGTCCTGTAGCACGCACGAATGCGCGTGAGACCTAACCTGCGCGAGTCGGGTCGGGTCAATCCTGTAACCCACACGGGATGGGTCTGGGTTGACAATCCTGACCCGTTTTCAAAACCGAGTTGGGTTAGGGTCAACCAGTTTAAACCAGGGTCAACTCAAGTTGGACTCAAACTCAACCGATCAACACGTTTTGACACCCCTACAAAACCTTCACTTATACCGACAGGTGCCAATCTTAAAAAATTTCACCAACAACCAAAACTAATAAAAAATTTAGTGACATTAAAGCACCATAATAGATATGTTGCTTTAAAAAGTTCTAACGGTAGACAACAAAAATACTACTAAGCAAAAATTCACAATTTCAAAACATTACCAAATTATCATAGATTATGTAAAACATCATTCTAAAGCTTTAATTGAACTAAAGCACTATTTTTATATATCAAAATAAATTTCTGAGTAAGCAAAAATTACTATTTTTTTAAAATCACTGGGCAAAAAATTTTTAGAATATACTCAAAATGTTCATAATCTCACTCTATAACATATAAAAAGTTACGCGGTAAAAATTTTACCAAAACAAAGTTATCCTCATTTTTCGGTTACAGAAATACAAATTTGATCAAAAAAATATCAAATTATTGAAAAGTGAAATAGGCAAAATGTAATCTACCTCGAGACGAGCAAATATCCCAATTGGGTCAACGGACAAAAATTGCTTACGGCTACCAAAACCTAGCTTCCTTCTCTTTCTTCTGAATTTTTCCAAACCCTTCTCTATTAACGAAAATCAGACAAAAAATGGGATTTATGGCATTTAAAAAAATCTATAATGGTTTTAGATTTTTATATAAAATAATAATATTATAATATTATTATAATAAAATTTTCAATATAAAATTAATATAAATTCTTTAAGCGCTTCAAAAAATTTATACAAAAATATTTATAAAATAACTTATTTTATTTAAAAAATTCTGATGAAATCGATTTGCATAACGGACACCTGACGGTCCCGAAATCCTATGGGTGTCAATATTTGACACGACCCAAAAATTTCGGGTTAGGGTTAACCTGTTTGAGAAACGGGTCGAGTTCGGAATTCTGACCCGTTTGTAAAATCGGGTTGTGTTTGAGTTGACCCAGAAACCGGAAACAAACCCGGCTTGACCCAGGAATATCGCGCTCATCGACGTCGTCCCGTGACCGCATCTGGTCGAGTTGTCTCGTGGCATCATCAGGTGGCCGCTAGACCCGCACTATCGGCTCCGTTGTGCCGCAAACCCGCATTAGGATTCACCGCTGCGTCTGGTCAAGTCGTTGACGACTCGACGTCGTCCAGTCCATGTGCTGCTAGTCCAAACCTGTTTCGACATCAACCCGTCCTGTAGCGTGCGCGCATGCGCATCCAGTTTGGTCGAGTCGTCCCGTCATTAACGTCGCCGGTCGCCTGGGCCTGTAGCACGCAAATGAGCGTAAAACCTATCCTGTGCGTGTCGGGTCGAGTCAATCCTGTAACCCGCACGGGATGGGTCTAGGTTGACAATCCTGACCCATTTTTTCAAAATCGGGTCGGGTTAGGGTCAACCCGTTTGAACCAGGGTCAACTCGGGTTGGACTCAAACCCAACCCGTCACATGTTTTGACACCCCTACAAAACCCCACTCGTAAGGATATGTGCCAATTTCTTAAAAAATTTCACCAGCACCCAAAATTTATAAAAATTTTAGTGACACTAAAGCACCATAATAGATATGTTATAACAAAGATGGTTTATGATTTGGAGTTATAATGACTCATGAATAAATTATTGACTTTTGTATGTAAAAGTGTATTTTTCAAAATTTTGAGTTATAACACTTAAACCTGCCCATCACGTCAGAGAAAGACGTGCATGGTCGGTGTCGGGAGACATCGCGGCCGTAGTCTTCAATCCCACCATGCCAGAGAAAGGCATACATGGGTCTTCAGGGGTAGCTATTTGAAAATGCAATTTTTCCCCGCAGGCACCGAGGCACGTATACGGGTACTTAAATTTTATCCCGCCACACTAAGAAACACGCGCACAAGGCTTACCCGCCTTGCCGCAAGAGACACACCGAGTTCCCTCCCACCACTCTAGAGAAACACATACATAGGTGGTCCCCTGGTACACTGCGAGCGTCAAAAACAGGATCTTGGTAGTTTTTGTGTTTAGAAATCATTATATCTCAGCAAAGGGGATCGACGACGGTGGTGTGATGTCGATGGTAAAAAATGCGCACAGAGATCGAGGAACATAATTTTCCTTTTCTCTCTTTTTTTGTATTTTTCTTCTTCCTCCTCACATGAATTTTTTTCTTTAGTATATATATATATATATATATATAGAGAGAGAGAGAGAAGAGAGAGATGGGTGCTTTAGAGATAAAGAGAGATGGCTGTTGGAAGGGTTGAGTGGATTTGTGAGTGGGTTGATTTTTAGTGAGGGTTGGTTTGGTTTGCAGTGAACTGCTTGAGTTTTTGGGGTTGTTATGGTATACGGGAGGGAAGGCAAGTGGTGAAGTTCGGTTAGATTGGGTGGATCGAGTGCAGGTCAAGTTGTGAGGGAGTTCGGATGCAGGATTTGGTTGTGAGGGATTGGATTCATCTAAGAGAAGGTGAGAGCCGCAGGTCGACTGGTAGAAGTGTTGCCGAACAAGTATCAGGGCTCAGGTTGGAGTCGTGAGGTTCTTGGTTGTGTGAGTTAGATCGGGTGAAGTGGGATAGGTTAGGGATCGTAGCTTGCAAGCGACTTGCAATCGGGAGTGTTAGGAGCAACTCGAAGCTAGAGTTCGAACAAGGCCTTCAATCGAGTGAGGAAATCGGGTGACCTGTAGACGGGTGATTGGGCGTCAGATCGTGAAGAGGAAATCGATTGCAGGAACTGGGCCGGCTAGTTCGATTGAGATGGTGTCGAGTGGTTTAGAGGATAGCAGGTGGAAGAGCTTCGATCGTGAGGGTGGCGGACGGTAGTTGTGATTTGGCTCGTTCGGGTGCTTATGGCTGGGAGATCAGACGAAGGATGCGCTTGCAGATGGGATTAGTGGCTTCGGCATAGTAAAGAGGATGCAAGCGTCGAGCGTAGGTGAGGTAAAGTCGGGATCAGAGTTAGAAGGCGAGATTGGCACAGGTAGCTGTAGGAGATGGGAGTTGTGAGGAGCTGCGAGTCGGGTTACATGCGAACAGGAGGAAGCAAAAGGGAGGAGGCATTGAGTGGTCGGGCACAGCTTTAGTAGACAAAGGAAGGTTGGGGCTTCATGTGCGGGAACCTTTGAACATGACTGGACTGGGCTGGGCTGGGTCGGCGGTTGGATTTGGAAGAGGTGGGTTCAAATCGTTGGGAACAGGTGAGGCCAAATGGGAGAGTTGCCTGTGTGCAAGAGGAAGATCGGATAGGGAGCTCTCCAGCAAGGTTGGAGTGTGAGGGAGAAAACGAGCTGCGAGCTGACAAAAACAGACGGCTGTAGCAGGAAGGATTTGAGCAGAATCCAAGTGGGATTTTGTGTGGAGGTCAACAAACTTTCAGAGATAAGATGGGCATCTACGTCCTTTCATTCATTCACGAAGGTACCAATGTTCCCCCTATTAACTCCAATAAACACCCCACAAGTGATCAAGATAAGGGCCTCTGTTTTTCAATTTCAAATATCATTTTTTGAAACTCCGCCCGAGGATTTTCATAGTTTTTCTTCCTTCCAGGTTTTTCTTTTGTGACTAAGCCATTAGAGTGACTTCTTGTGGAACACACTACAACAACAATAACAACAACATCAAACCTTTGTCCCACTAAGTGGGGTCGGCTACATGAATCCTTTTTCTCCATTGTGTCCTGTTAAAAGTCAAATTCTTGTTTAAATCTAATAAAAAAAGATCATTTCTAATATTTTCTAACCAAGACCTTTTAGGTTTACCTCTACCTTGCCTAATATTGTGGAACACATTGTCGTGACAAATTCTAACCTTTGTTTTCTAAGTGCAATGAGCAGTCCAGAGCTACAGACAAATTCATTAGTTCACTAAATTCGTATAAGGCAGTTTCCAACACGATAATGTTCAATTCAAGTTCAGAAAGGGAATAAGAAGATACACATTTTGTGGCTAAGCCTTTTCCTTCATCATCCATTATTTACCAAGTAAATTAATGGTCATTAATGATTCAAGGGTCCATTTAACTGTCTTTCATGCACTGTTCTTATAGCTAGGACAGTAGACTTTAAGTCCGATACTCAAGAGTTCCATCCTTCAATTCAGACTCAACAAGAATGCCCTCCATAGGGGCTTGGAGAGTATCTCTAAAAACACTGCTAAAATTAAATTAACATGTTACATGCTACACAAGTTTGGAAAGCTTTAACCAACAACATGGAAACAAGAAGGTCAAGTCGAATTGTAACCAAAGAAAGGGAGGGTTGTCCTTGCAATTCTATTACTATTACCATGATTAGCAACCATAAAATTACCCAGCAACCATAAAGAACTGTTCCAACATAGTAACATCTTCAGCAATAAACAAAGCTTCAACTTCCTGACCTAAATAACTCGTACTCAACAATAAATTGTATGTCCTAGTTATTTTGTTCAGATGAGATAAGCAACTTTTTAGATCAGGGAACTTCAACCGACACATGATAATTAAAAAGTGAAGTCGAATCTTAACCAAAAGAATGAAGGGCTGTCCTTGCAATTATACTATTATTACCTTGCTTAGGAAACAAAAACTATCCAGAAACCATACAAACTGTTCCAACATAGAAACACCTTCGCTAGTTGTCAAAAAGGCCTTCCTCCCCTAAATAATTCCTACTCAACGAGAAATAGTACGTCCTAGTTACTTGAGAGCAGGGGCATAGAAAATCAACGAAGACACCATCATTCCTCAATAAAGGTCGTCTTACCCTCAACAAAAGGGTATAAAATAAATCATGAATTAACACAAGTTTGAGGTTATACTCCAAGAATAACTCTGGGGATTTAAAGAACTGTCTAAATTTAAGAGCAGATCTTGTCTAGTGTAACTGAGAATGTTCAATCAAAGAACTCAATCTATCTCTCAAGATTGGAGTGGCTTACACTTAATGTCCCTCTAGCCAGGTAATGACCTGACCACATCGAACTTACAGATCTAATATCTAGTTTATGTAGTCTGAATTTATGCACTAATTTGCAGTAAAGAGACAAGATGTCATATTTATTAAGATGCGGCCACTGGGGCCAAAATTAGACCCAGGTTAGCCTACTTGTGGGGTGGGAGCATTTACCGATTTGGAGGTGCGCTCCTCTAATTTCATGGAAGCAGAAGCCTCGCCTTATGGACCATTGATTCAAGATTGCATCATACATTTAATAGTTTTATGTCAATACTTTAAAATATAACATGAAGAAGTTCAAGATGTCAAGATGAAGTCAACATCTCATGAGCCGTTGAAATTCTTCTACATACAACTGAATATGCATAAATAAATACGTCTAATTGAAACTGCCATGTGAACATAATCAGACAACATTGCATCACAAATGAAATGTACTTGATGAAAGAGAAAAGATAGTAGGGCAGGACAAGAGACCCTAACCATTGCTTGAGCTCCATAAGTTGCAAACAGGCCATAGCATTGATCAATGTACGGATAATTTGAGCAAACCTACTCAATAACAGTTGCAACAATCAATCAAATGGTAAAAGCAATTGTGTGCACAGGATTGTAGTGGTGGTTGTGGTGTACTTAGTTGAGAATTTCGGGAAGGATGGTGAGGTTGGGTAATAGCAAATAAGGGATGTGCTTACCACTGATTGACCAAGTCCTAGCTCAAAACGACCCTGAAAGTCAGGTGGGGATTGTAGAGAGATGGTAGTGGAATGTGGCTGATTTTTCTGCCCCTTTCCTGAATCCTTGTCAGAACCAAAAACTTATTAGCATTTGAAAGTAGGTCATCACTAAAAGAAGATCATTAAAACCTCCAATATCGAAAGCAATAACGTCCAAATGAAAAGTTGTAGTTGACTTTTCAAATAGGAAAAAAAAAACAAGTATTACATTTCTTAAAGTCATAATGTCCACTCATTACGAACTGAACATGGAGCGAGAAAGTACTGAAAGCAATTTGCATTCCAAGAAGAATCACGTTTAAACATTTTCGTTTCAAAGAATATATATATATATATATATATATATATATATATATATATATATATATATATAACATGTAGCAAGAAGAGGAAATCTGTAGAAGGCAGCATCAAAATGTTAAATCATTGCCTAAGAATCCATGAAGACCGTGACTAGCCAAGGAGACATTCTTATAATGAAATTTCTCACTTCAAAATATCCTCCATTACTTAAATTATTCAAAACTAGTTAATTATCCAAAAATTAACTATAGAGTCAAAATGCAGTGTCATATTATACCCTTCACATCATGTATTTTAGGAACGGGATACAAGAAGGATGATTGAACTTGCTAAATAAAAAGATGGTCTCTACCACCTTGAAGAATCTAATGACCAAGGAAGTTTCAAACTGCCAATATTATTATTTTTCGTTCTAGAAACCTTTAAATCCTAAAAAAAAGGCTCCAGCACCTACACCTTGTCCATCCTTCATTTATTATTCTTAAAACTATATTTTCTTTTATTATTAAAAAATATCAATAGTTAAAAATTTTACTGTGGTACCTGTGAGTTAGCAAAACATAAATGTACCACTTTTCCAATAAGTAAAATAAAAATACAAAGCCTTTTTTCTCTAATTATAATGACATCTAGGGACTGTTGAAATCTCAGAAGGCTAAAATCTAAGAGTTTTAAAGTACAAAAGCACAAAAAATCTCAGAAGGCTAAAATCCTAAAATTATAAAGGTTATTCTAGTTCTCTGAAATCTCAAAAGACTAAAAGCCCCAAAAAGCACAAGTTACTTTAAAAAATTTTAGAAAGCATAAGCCTAAAAAAATATAACTTTCTTTGATTCTCCAAAAATCTTAGAAAACTAAAAAACTCATAAGGTATATATTTTTTTGATTTTTCAAAAACATTAATTCCTCAAAAGACACATACTTTTTTTTTGTACTTTAAAACTCTTAAAAGACTAAAAGTCTCATAAGTTATAGCTATCTATGGTTCAACAAAAATCTTAAAAAGCCAAATGCCTTGAAATGTACACTTTTTTTTTTCATATCAATAATACAAGATTACTATTATTGTCGATTTTTCAACTTATTCAAAAATCTTAGAAAGCTTTAAAATTTATTCTTGCTGCGACAGATTATTTCTCAAAGTGGGTTGAAGCTATACCACTGAAAGCAGTCAAAACTAGCAATGTATTGCAATTTCTGAAGGGCCATATCATATACAGATTTGGTGTTCCACGTCAAATCATATCTGATAATGGTCCTACTTTTAAAAGTACCAAGCTTAATCAATTTGTTAATAAACATAGCATTGATTGGAGGTATAGTACGATATATTATCCTCGAGCTAATGGATTGGCTGAAGCATTCAACAAGATATTAATTCAATTATTAAAGAAAACTTTAGATGGGAACAAATGTCAATGGCATGAAAAGATGGTTGAAGCTTTGTGGGCCTATCGAATCACATACAGAACTCCAACACAGGCCACTCCGTTTGCTCTAGTCTATGAGGCGGAGGCTGTTCTCCCCTTGGAGGTAAAGCTCTCATCTCTCAGAATTGCAATAAATAATAAAATTACAAGTGAACAAAATGCCCAACTAAGGTCGAAAAAACTTGATGGTTTAGATGAGAAACGTCTGCATGCTTAACAGAACCTCGAGTTGTACCGAGCCCGCATAGCTCAAGCTCATGACAAATTGGTCCGTCCTAGAACTTTCAATGTTGGTGACTTGGTCCTAGTTCTTTGCATACCGATTCTAACTCACCGTAAAATAGGTGGCAAGTTCGAGCCTACTTGGGAAGGCCCCTTTGTGGTAGAAAAGGCCTATCAAGGTGGGTCCTATTAGTTAATTGATTGTAATGGTGAATGTCTTACATTGCCTATCAATGGATGTTACCTAAAGAAATACTATAATTGATTGTATCCAAATTTCAATTTCAATGAATGAATGTTTCTTTCAAATAGAAATGTTCTTCCCATCCAATTATGGACTGGGTCCGGATTACCAAAACCTTAGTTCAAAATTTTAAACCTTTCATCTTTCCCCAAAAGGAAAATCAAATTAATCTTTCTCCAAATGAATGTTTATGTTCATCTTTCTCCAAAAGAAAGTTAATCATTTCTTTCTCCAAATGAAAGAAAATAAATCATATCTTTCTCCAAAGGAAAGTAAAATTCAAATCTTAGTACCAAATACTAAGTGTAGGCATCCCCAAATAAGATTCTTCCAATCAAGTTGTGAGTTTAGGTAGAATTCAAACCTTCTAAGGTCTCTCCTAGCTCATCTCTCTAGATATTGTTCTATCCAAATTGAACATCAATAGATCTATCCAAATCTAGACTTTTAGTGGTTGTCAAAATGCCCTTTAATCTTGCCAAATGTTAAGGTTTATCTAGCTAAAATAGTTGACCTTTGCACCAAATATCGCTAAGGCTTAGGTAGTAGCCAAAATACTCTTTGCCTTAACCTCTTTTGAGTTTTATCTTACCCAAATAAGGTGGACTCTATCTCTAATTGGTTGCCTAAATACCTTTTAGAACCTCCCAATAGGTGTTAAATGCCTTTTTGACCTTTAGGAAATATAAAATGTTCTTAACCCTTTCAAGTGATAACCAAAATATCTTTGGAAACTTTGTAGGTGGTAGCCAAAATATCCCTAAACATTTAGGAGATAGCGAAATATCCCTAAAACTTTTTTTTTTTTTGAGATACCAAATATCTCTAAATCCTTTTCAAGTGATAGCCAAAATTATCCTTGAATTTGTAGGTAGTAGCCAAAATACCCCTAGCCTTTTAGGTAATAGAAAAATATCCTTAAACTCTTGTAGAAGTTATCAAATTTCTTCTATCAAAACCCAAATTCTTTCTAGGAATACCAAACATTTCTAGAAATCTCTTTTAGAAGTTGTCAAACTACTTCTAATCAATCCAAATCTTTATTGAGAAACTAAATATCTCCAAAATTCTACTTAAAAGTTGTTGAAGTACTTCTATCCATATCAAATTCTCTCTAAAGATGTCAAAAATCTTTAGGTTTCTCTTTAGAAGCCACCAAAATGCTTCTAAATTTCTTTTGCAAGAGCAATCTAAGACTCTTTCCTTAAGGAGATATAAAGAAATCTCCTTATCATTGTAGAGCTTGTCTGAATCCAGGTTTAGGCATCTATAGATCTCTCTCTTTCCCTTCTGAATCATACCCTATTTGGTTTGGAAGATCTCATTTGACTATTATGGTCAATACCAATATGTGTGGCGTACTTCTATTCGTCCACTACACATATTGGGGGTCCTTTTGTTTACATATATTTTCAAGTTGAGCCCAAATCGAGCTGATTCGAGCTCGGCTGGGCTCGATCACGCTCGATCTACTCAATCGACCATCGTAAAGAATCAATTTATCTAAATCGGATCTTAATTAAATAAAATTAAACTTAATTTTATAAAATTAAAATCAAATTGAGCAAATCAACCCAAAATCGGTCTCAATCGAACCCAACTGAGCCTCGTCGAACCAAATTTGACGCAATTCAGTGCCGATTCGAGCCCAATTTCGCAAAATTGACTCAATCGGACCCAATTGGACCCGGATCAACCCAAATCGAGTCGCATTTGGGCTCAATTTCATTCCTAATTGATCAAATCAAGTTCAATTGACTTTCCAAATTAAGTAATTGAATCAAACAGCTGAAATTATCTCGAAAATCCCAAGTTGTGCTGCTATCGCGTGGTTAGATCATGTTTTTGCCTCGATTTGAAGAAGATTTGGGCAGGATATTGCGGCAGAAATCCACCCGAGTGCACATGGTCCTCGATTTCGCGTAAGAGAAGAGTGGGAGATGAAGAGAAGGCCATTCAGCCCTATCTGCTTGTGGGCACCCCATACAGAGCGAGAACAAGGTCCCTCCTTCTGTTCCTTCTCCATGCTTGCATGCGTCCAAACCGAGAGTAGAGAGCGTAGGGGAGGGTGTCTTCATTCCTGCGTGCCTACAGCCGAGAGAGAGGAAAGGAGCGACCAATTCCTCTGGCTTGCGTGCGTCCGACCTGGCCGAGAGGGAGTGCGGGCTCTGGGTTCGTGCGATCCGTCCGGCTGTGAAGAGGAGGTTGACGTCCGACCTCTTGCATATGCCCAAAGACCGAGAGAAGAGAAACGAATGGCCAGAGCTTCCTCGTGCGTGTGGGGACCTTTCTGCATGTGTTTTGGGCTTTGTCTCCCTCACTATTCTTCTTCAAAATAGTGAGGGGCAGCTGCTTTCCTTCTTTTAAGTGGAAGGAAGAGAAGTGGAGGGGTTGTTGAGGACATTGGAGGTATTTGAAGGCTGTTTTCTTATTATAAAGGATCCCTCTTCCTCTTCTACCAACTCTGGCAACTGCTTACCGGTGAAATCGATGTCCGAAGCGGCTTGGACAGTGAACTTCTTCCCACGCTTTCTCTCAAACTAGCCATGTGACAAGGCGCGTGGATTGTGGTTTGCGCCGTAACAACCGGGCAAGGTAAAATCCCTTAAAACTTAGGAAACCACAAGGTCCTTTGGCCATTTGATGTGGTTGACATCCCACGAACCCTAAGGTCCATAGAAACCTTGCATTTAAATTTCTAAAACCCAAGATAGTCGCTGCCTTCTCCGTAAAACAGCAAAAATCTGTTGATTTCCATTTGTGGCTCTCATGTGAGAGTCTGGGGAGGATGATGATGTGCGTAGAGGTGTTGGATTGGTGTCCAACATCTTCCAAAATGCATGATGTCGCATCTTCTCCGTCTCCTACCACTAAACCCCTAAGTTTAGGAGATTTCATTTGATGATTGATCAAACATCGAGGTGTAGATCCTCTCCAAGGTCGCATGCTTTGTTTTATCTCTTAGATTTGCGTGTTATGACAAAATTAACACACATGCGTAAGAGGCTTGCATCATTAACACTTGTGACTTTCTCCGAACTTGCTAAACGTCCAAGTGTGCGCTTCAATTAGTTTATACATTGGTGGAGTTTTTCATAAACACTCACGTTGATGTTTCAAACTCCATAAATGTATAGGTTAGCGTGAAGTCATCCTTGATGATTCTTCCAAATTTTGAGAGATGAAACAAGTAAAACGTTAATCCAAATCTCTGCATACTTAATCAAATTAGTTTGCATCATTCAAATCCTAAATGAACGCATGTTGAAGATCATGTGTTAAGATTGTTGCATGCCTAAGATTTGCAAAATCACAAAACATGCTTATAAAATTTGCAAGTGCTTGTAAAGCAAACGTGGGGGTATTTTGTGGCTTTCAAGAGCTCATAGATATACTCCCACCACACATTGGAATTTGCTAAACATGCTTAATGTAGTTTGCAAGTTAATTGGCTATAAGCAAAAACAAATGACTTGGATATTTGTTTGAAACCTAAAATGACAAGCCTACACAGGCATATTCTCTTAGGTTCCTCTTAGATCACACCAAAATTGATCTTTGGAATCCATTTAGAAGCTTTCAAATGAACATTCCCTCTTTCCAATGAATCCAAAACATCCATAGAAGATTAGGGAATTCCCTTTCAAATGCATTTTTTTTCATGCGTGACGTTTGGAGCCTCCTCAAGGCTCCAAAGGCTTCATTACATGAATCTTTAGCATTCCTTAGGAGCTATCATCGCTCTTCCTTGTGTATGATGTTGTGGATTTTCTCAAAAGGCTCAACATAACATTCCTTAGGTTCTATCATATGAATCATCGTGACTTCAGGATCAAATCCTTAGTCACCCTTTCATTTGCTAATAATATGAAATTAGCGAATGAATATTTCTCCCCTCTCATGAATAATGATTTGAGGTTCCTCAAGCATTCAAACATATCACTACATGAGTCTTCCAACCTTAAGGCCAAATCCTAGGTTCATTTCACCTCTTGTTTATTGAAATCCAAAATCAACAAACAATCATCTACTCTTTCTAATGCATGATGTTTGGGAGCATCCTCGAAGCACCAAATGTCATGCTACATGAGTTTTTGGATCTTAGAAATAAATTCTAAGTCATCCATTCCTCTTATGCATAAATGATTTGGAGCATCTCAACGCTCCAAATATTCCATTGCATGATCAATCATTCCACTCTCTTGTTTGTTGAAGCATAAAATCAACAAACAATCACCTTTCTCATACATGATTATTTTGGACTTCTCAAGACTCCAAGCACTTCATTGCATAAATCATTTGAGCTTGGAGTCAATTTCAAGTTCTTCTATCTTGTTTGTTGAGCAAAAAACCAAAAAATATCCTCCTCATGCATGTTGTTTTGAAACACCCAGAAGCTTCAAATACATCATTGTATGAATCATTTAAACTTGGAACTAAATTTCAAGTTTCTTCTATCCTATTCGTTGGAACACAAAACCAATGAGTAATCTCCTAGACATAGGATTCAAATCCTAGTCCTCCTCCATTCACTCAACCCAAACTAAGTGAATGATCACTTATCCTTGAACCCCAAATGTTCAAGGGATTTTCCTCAACTTGCAACTCATAAATTGTATGTTGCTTCTCCCCTCCTACAACCCACAAGTTGTAGGAAGATCTCTCGTTCGCCCAACCCAAGTTAGGTGAATGAGCATATCTTTCCTTAAACATCTAAAAATACAAGAACTTTTCTGAATTTGCAACATATTCTTCTCCTTCTTTCCCACAAATCAAAATTGTGGAGAAATCCATCTTTCTACAACTTGAAGATTGTAAATTTTTGGCCAAATTTGATTTTCTTCATTTCATTACATACTTCTATACAATTTTAAAACTTAAATTTCAAATACACATTAGTTTCCTTTGCTTGGAGTTGATTTCCATGATGAGGAAGGGAGTGACCAATGGTTCTTTGCTTCGAGACAGGCTAGAGATCATGTGTGAGATGGCATGAATGACCTTTGACTTGTGGGAAGTGTAGTGACATGTTGCAAATGATGTTTAGAACCACCCATGGATGTCCCTTGGTTTTAGGAAGTAGTTCCTTAAATGTAGAAAGCAATGTATTAAAAACCAGACAGGACTGGCCGGTTCAACAGGTTAAATCGTGAATCGGTCCGCTGGTTAGTCGGAAATTTTGTAAAAATCGCTTTAGACATGAACCGGATTGAACCGGCTTGAACCTGCGGTTCAACCGGTTAACTGGCAAACCAGTGTCCGTTTTCAAAAACCGGTTCGGCTAATATTTAATTAAATGAAATATTTAATAAATTTATTATTAAATATTTTATTTAATAAATTAATTTAAAATTTATATATTTTAATTAAACAAGCATAAGAAATGCTTTATCATATGCACATGGCCCAACATATCATGTGCCTTCTTTACCAAGAGTCAAAAAGTTTATATAGATAAAACAATGCTAATATATATTGTCTACGTGATGTGGGACTAAAAACTAAAGAGAAGTTCTCAAGTTCACTATACATACACTACATATTTATACATATTTTTTTAATTAAAATTTAATAATGCAAATAATATTTATCTTTTATCTAATATTTTTCATTTTATTAATTATCTAATATAATTTTTTAAATTTGTATCTATATTTTAATGTTAAATAATATAACATGAATTTATAGATATAATTTTATAATGTAAATTCTGTATACTTTTCATAGGTATAAATTATATCTAAACATATATAAAAAATTAGAAATTATTTATATTAAATTTAAAAATATATATGTGAACTAATTTTTTATTAAATATGAATTATATTGTTTATAAAATGTGATTTTAAACCTCCAACTCATTTTTAGTTTGGATATTTGATATTTATGATGGGATGGATTTGTGTTAAAGTTTAAGGTTAAATCGTCATATAATTATATTATTTTTATTAATTTTTAATAATATTATTATTTATTACGTTATCCGGTTCGACCCTGGTCAAACTGGTCGAATCGTGAACCTCGACTTCTTCTGGTTCATTGTCCGGTCCAGTTTTCACAACTTTGGTAGAAAGTGACAGTGGCTATAGGAGGTGGCAAGGTTTGCCTATTCATTGTGGGGAGTAGAGTAGTATATCACTATGAATGTAGGAGGATGACTTGTAAGAATCCTTGGACATCTCTTTGCTATGGGAATGGGTTGTATGAGCAATTCTTATGGAACTTCCATCATTTAAATGCCATTTCAGGGCCTTTGCCGACCACCCTTGCTATGATTTTTGGCTTGAATTTTCTTGATGCAGCCTTGCTTCTTTTCATGAAATGACCCTTCTATGGTGGTTGAGGGACTCGCAATACACATATATGTTCGCAAACAATGACACAATAATCTGATAATACTAACAAAATACAACAACAATTATTTTGATATTACATCAAATAGACTTAAAGTGAGACACATCATATAACCAACTGACATGTACATTAAGAAAATTCCATTTGCGTTTGCCTTATCATAATTATGCCTCAAATTGAAAAATAAAATTATATTCATGTAAACAAATCTTGTTCTTAGTAGCATATCTTAAATTTTGCATATTGTACATAGATGTATGCTTAGTTTTCTACAATCTTGAATTGTATAACTTTAGTTATTTGAGAATTTTGCTTAATTTACTATAAAACAAATAGGATGTGATGAAGTTTATGCAATTTGGTTAAGTCTCGTGAACCTTCTATACCAAACTTGTAATCAATAATGATATTCATATCTATAGTCGGGCAAATTGGAACCATGCTAGGATGCTCGTTAGCTTCATTTATTTGAAAATGATATTTATTACTCATTCATAAAATTTACCTTAATACAATTGGCTCAATATTGCTTTTGCCTCATGATCAAACTAACATGTTCGGAATTTGCTTCCATATATTTAAGCATGATGGCTCTTCCGATGAATAGTGCTTACTCATGTTCTATGTTTATCTACTTGTATCATGCAAATTGTATTTATATTGCTTTAATGACTACTCTATTAAATGGAATCATCATTAGGTATTAGAGATAGGATTCATTTTATACATTTTGTTTAGCATGTTGGTTTTAAATTGCTTTCATCATTTATAAGATATTAATGTTAAAAAAGGGAAGAGTTGTATTTATCATTATGGTTTTACTAACATTAAAATTCATGGTGAACCTAAAAAAGAAGGAGAATTATTATGTTAGTGTATCACAAAAGCGATGTCGGTATGATGCATGTAATTAGGAAGAGAAATTATGAAATTAGTAAAAAGGAGTAATTTTTACATGATTATATCATTATTTATCCCTCTCGCACTAGTATCAATTTGTCATCATCAAATAGAGGGAGTTTGTCAATCATATGAACCTCAATGACAATCATATATGGTATGATTAGCTCATTAGTAATTGTTAATTGATCTACAGATTTTTTTTTTTTTAATTGATCTACAGATTATTCTTTAATTAGCCACCAAATAGGGTTTTTTTTTTTAATATGGCTCCTCTTCCCTACTTAATGACATGAAACATTTGTAATTTGGATGTTATCTAAGAAGGATAATAATGAAGGTACATAAAAATAGCCTAGTGTTTGAGTTAAGGTGATTTTCATTATAAGTTAATTGAGCTTGATTAATAAAAAATTCAAGAATGAAGAACACAATTAAAAATGAATGATTTTTCCTTAATTAGTCAAAATTATTATTTTTAAATAAAACCTCTTGGAGTGTTTATTAGCTAAATACACTTATGTTCCAAGTTTCATGAATTTTGGACTTGTATTAATTGATTTTATAATGACATATAAACATTTTACTTTATTTTTTAATTAATGAATAAGATATCCTTTGATAAAAATTTCTGTGAAACACGTTTAATTTATCATATTACTTATGCTTTGATCTTCATGAATTTGGAAGCATATTTTTCTATTTCCTTAAGTATTTTTGGAATGACTAGTTAAAAATTAAAATTGCTAAAATTTGTATTTTTAGATAATTAAACGTTTTTTAATATGTTTCAAATTATTATTTTTGTTGATTCTTCTAGTAGCTTACTAACATATCTATGTATTTACATTTTTTTTATATTCAATGGATATATTTAAAAATACCTGCAAATGTTAAATTGGTTGTTTTTGTTAGAAGTTGTTATTTATTCTATTTTTCATAAGTTTTCCTAATCATATGACAGATCCTCTTTAACATGTTAATGATATAATCCCTAAATTTCAAATAGGTGAGATGAAAATTTGTACTTAAAAATTTGTTGACTCGATTTTTTAATCGAGTTGACAATTTAATTAAATCCAATTCAACTTATGACCTGAGACAACCCCATCGAATCAATTTGACTAAGCAACTCAAATTCGACACAATTTTTTACCCGATGCAATTCGATTTGAGTGAATGGAATCAAACAATTCTATTTAATAGAAACTATTTGTTTGATTCAGCCTTAAATTTGATAATCAAGTTGAATCTAATCAAATTGAGTCAAATCGAGCCAACTTGAACTGAATTGAATTTAATCTAGTTGAAATGAGTTAAATTAAACATAATTGAGTTAACTTAAACTTAATCAAGTCTAATTGAAGTAATAGAGTCACATTGCGTCAAATCAAACCAAATTGAGCTTAAATTAGCATAGTCGGTTCAACCCACCACCACATTAAACATTTAAATATCTTGCTTTGGCTTTTCTTAACTGTCTAAAGCTTGGATTATGAATCTAGCCATTGTAAACCAAGGCACTAAGGCTGGTGATCACTGAACATTACCTTCAGTAAGCTAAAACTCTTGAAACTTAAGAAATGTAGGTATATCGACCTTCGTGGTTATGTATGTGACAATCCTGTGCAACTCTAGGTCCGATTAGATAACCCTTGTTGCATTGTTTAACCCACAACCATGCGGTCCACCTTCATATATGAAAATCAAGTGATTTCTCATGAATAGTTCTTACTTAAGAACCTTAGCAAGTGGGCGACGGAGTGTTGGATGTTGATTTTGGTTTTGATATTCTGTATGCTTGAAATTTGTGTTCATATTGAATCCGTTCATTCATTAATATCAAATCCTGGGTACCAATAGCCATTGTATCCCAATCAAACAGTCATACAGTTGCTCAACATAACATAAGTTACATTTCATTCCTATCAAGATTTAAGTTACAACAAAATTGATCTAACTTGTAAAAGTCTTGCATTCGATAGAATTGTCTATTTTTTCTTAAGTTTTGGAGAATATTGAAATGAATTTAATTATTTAAGAATTCATAAAACCCTTGTAGGATCTTTCATAGTCCTTCAAAGGTCTATGTTTCATTTCCAATAATAGGTGAAGTTAATTAAATTCAATTTTGATATGATTGAAAACTTAAGCATGAAAATTAAATGATTAATTGCTCTTAACTTATAAACTCATAACAAAGTATGAAAAATTCCCAAAAATGCAAATTATTTTCTACGTGCTTCTAAATCATAGATTATAATCTGAAGACTTTCTCAAAGCCATAAAAATAACCCTTCCTATTTTGATGAATCGGAAACATTCAAATAAATTAGGAACCCTTTTTCAAGTTCTCTTTCTCTCCATGAGTGATAATTTGAAGCTTTTCAAAGCTTCAAACACTTTACTGTATAAACCATAGGACCTCTTAGGATCTAATTAACTCTTAGCCAATGCTTAGGATTGCCTTGATTCAAGTTAAACCAAATTCAAATTTAAAAATCGCTATCTAGAATCACTTTGTTTGGTGCCTTACTAAACTCCCATAGGGGTTTTCAAACAACCACTAAAGTATTCAAGAGAGCGCAAGAATCCTTAGCACTAAATCATAGGTTCCTTGGGATTTTGTTTGAGTCAAATTCTATCAAGGGTTTTAACCTTTTCATAATATTTCAATCCTAGCATCTCACAATTGCTTAACCCAAACTAAGCAAATAAAATTTTAATCCTTGATAATAAAAGTTTTGGGATTCCTCTTTGATATGTAGTCCCAAAACTACATATCATATTTATAAATTTTAATCATATTTGCTAGCTTAGTTAAACAAATACCTTGATTTCTATGAACCCAAATTAATGAAAGTCCATTCACCCTTAGCCTAGAAGTTATAGAAAATTCCATAACTTTTAGCCTTAAGTTGAGACCAAAAATTCTAATTTTATTGCATTTACATGAATCCAATTCAAGAAAATAATTCAATTGTTTTATGTGACACAAAAGCACATAACAATCCTTACTCCTTAGCCTCAAAGCTGTAGGACCCATAATTTTTCTTAGCTCCAAAAGCTATTGAAACATTCGTATTCACTTGCTTGAACTCAAAATCAAGAAGATGAATGCATCTCCCAGCCCAAGATCAAAATCCTAGCTTTACTTGATTGACTCGGACTAATCATGTAACATTTCATCTTTCTGAAAATATTTGGAACTTTCTCTCGCCTTTAAACCAAGTTTATGGTGGCCTGAGTTATCAAGGTTAAACCCAAATTTAACCTGTTTTGCTAAGTATTCATAAATTCATTTTAGATCCCCTAAGATCTTTTTATGAATTTTAAAGGACACCAGCATTTGTCCAAGACCTTTTTAGGAGCTCAGCAACCTTAAACAAGTGTTAGGTTTACCTTAGTTTAGATTGAGCCAAAGTTGAGCCAAACCTCTCCTATTAAGGTTCATCTCCCTAATGCTCTTTCTAAATCCTACATAGAGCTTCCTAAATGAGCTTTCACGGATCACAAAATAGCATTATCCTATTCTAGAGTTAGAATCTAGAATTCTCTCTCATTTATTTGACCACAAATTCAAAAATTATTTCTAATCTATTATATTGAATTTTAAGTCTAGCAGAAGGTCACCCATCCTAGAAATGCTCCTATACGAGCATGCTTAACTTTGAAATTTCTAATGAAATTTTAACTATTATACCAAAAGGCGTCTTGATGTTTAAGAGTATAGTTTTATTTTCTAACTCACTATGCAATCTTAAGAGAACCTAGAGATACAACAACAACAAAAACATCAAGCCTTCATCCCACTATGTGGGGTCGATTACATGAATCCTTTTTCTCCATTGTGCCCTGTTAAAAGTTAAATTCTCATTTAAATCTAATAAAGAAAGATCATTTCTAATATTTTCTAACCAAGTCTTTTTAGGTCTACCTCTACCTTTCTTAACATAAGTCAAATCTAATACATCTACTTTCTTAACTGGGTCATCGAAAGGCCGCCGTTTTATGTGACCAAACCATCTAAGGCGTCTCTCTCTAATCTTATCTTCAACTGGAGCTACTCCAACCTTTTCACATATATGCTCATTTCGTATCTTGTCTCTAAGAGTAAAGGCACTCATCCACCTATCCTCATCTCTGTAACACTTAACCTAATATTATGCTTCTCTTTTAATGGCCAACATTCTGCACTATAAAGCATTGCAGGTCTAGCCACCATTTTATAGAATTTTCCCTTAAGTCTGCGTGGGACTTTTCTATCACACAACAAGCCCAATGCATTCCTCTACTTTAACCATCCAACTTGAATTCTACTAATAATATCCCCATCTATTTCACCATCACTCTGAACAATAGACCCAAGATATCTAAAATGTGTACTCTTATTAATGACTTGACCACCCAAAGTCACAATCCCCCCACAAGAATTATTATTACTAAAATTACACTCCATATATTCAGTTTTAGATCTACTCAAACAAAATCCTTTAGACTTTAAGGTTGACCTCCGTAATTCAAGTTTACCTTCAACTCCCTCTCTATTCTTATCAACAAGAAGAATATCATCAACAAAAAAGCATACACTAGGGTACAACCTCTTGCAAGTGTCTAGTGAGAATATCCGTGACTAAAGCAAAAAAGATATGGGCTTAAGGCTAATACTTGATGTAATCCAACTGAAATAGGAAAATACTTGGTCAAACCATCTTGTGTCTGAACACAAGTAACAACTCCTGCATATATATCCTTAATGACTTGAATATAAGCATTATTAACCCCTTTCTTCTCACAAGGGAACCAAGAGATATTGAATATAAAATAGGTTCCCTCTGATACCACTCTACCACACCCTAAGTTTGGAAGGAGATACACCTCAACAATATGGAACGTGAGGAAGGAATATGAAGACCTATTTTGTATTCACCAAGAAAAAAAATATGCAAATAATATATACACAACATATCTATTAGAGTAAACAATGGAAGAAAACCAAGATTTCATTTCATTATCATAAATGCATATAACAGTGCATTATCTAAATAGAACTACCATATGAAAAATAAATCGAAAAGAAACAACAATAGAAATAAAACTACCTAACCCTCAAAGGCATATATACAAATGACCTACAACAAACTATAAAAATATATATCAAATATAAGTTATGATTGGTAGATCTGCTACTGTGATGATGACCCACAAAGCACTCTGATAGGACCTACTATGAAAAAAGACAACAACGGGTGAGTTTGATGAATCAAACTCAGCAAATAACTCCTATCTACTAAAGCATAAACAACAAAAAAATGAGATATGCAATATGACCAATCAAACATATAGGAGTGTCAATCAACAATCAACGTATCAATGTAATAATGTCGCATGTCATGATTCCTATAATGGTTCTACTATACTATTGTTGGAAATGTGCATGTCAACTTATAATTAATATAATGTCAATCAAATTTATGCATATACAATCACGCTATGTATCATCATATCTCTATATGAACCATCAGTCATCTCTATATTTATAAATATTTAACTATAGTCGGTTTTATTAAAAATCCTAACCGGGAAGGTAAACATCAATCCAAGAAAATCCAATGATTTCCTATAGAGTCTTCACTCTAGGGGCCCATCGGCCTAGCTAGCCAATATCCAATAAGATTATATCAAAAACATACAAACATACAATAATACAATGTCTATGCTTTATAAATAAGTTTCAATATGTATTATATAAGTCACCATAATAATTATAACTTGTATAACCAATATGATTTACAACATCAATATCATGTGTTGCATTTAGTATAACGGATATGTATGAATTAAATTCTCTGCAACAGAAAACTCATTAATGGACAAGGGCTAATGCAATAATAAATCAAGGTGAGGTTGCATCTACTATATGATACCTTCATAATGAATAATAACAAAATCTAAAGCATATGCAAAATTACAAATGAAATTGAAAGCAAGACTGATAACCTATAATATTAATGATCCTAGCATGAGTAACAAGGATAACTCCCCTAACAAAGAAGACTATGTTTATCCCTTAATAAATAACAATTATTTACCGTGGTCAGCACAAATCCAAATTCGATTACAAATTGCATGCTTTTACCAAGTGAAAATCCTCCAAGAAGCAAAACCAAACAATTATAAATACGTAGTTTGAGACATTAACATTGTTATCCACATCAATCTAAGCTACGTCACCAACTCTAAGTTTAACTATCACAAAGACATGATCTAACTGCAGTCCAAGCAGTTACATTAACTGGACTAAAAATAGAAGATCCCTGTTCAAACACAAGGTGGTTTGACCAAGTATTTTCCTATTTCGGTTGGATTACACCAAGGATCAGCCTTAAGCCCATATCTTTTTGCTTTAGTCATCGATGTTCTCACTAGACATTTGCAAGAGGATGTACCTTGGTGTATGCTTTTTGCTGATGATATTCTTCTTGTTGATAAGACTAGAGAGGGAGTTGAAGGTAAACTAGAATTGTGGAGGTCAACCTTAGAGTCTAAAGGTTTTCGCTTGAGTAGATCTAAAACGGAATATATGGAGTGTAATTTTAGTAATAATAGACCTAGTGAGGGCATTGTGACTTTGGCCGATCAAGTCATTAATAAGAGTACACGTTTTAGATATCTTGGATCTATTGTTCAGAGTGATGGTGATATAGATGGGGATATTATCAGCAGAATCCAAGTTGGATGGTTGAAGTGGAGGAATGCATCGGGCTTATTGTGTGATAGAAAAGTACCCCTCAAACTTAAGGGAAAATTCTATAAGATGGTGGTGAGACCTGCAATGCTTTATGGTGCTGAATGTTGGCCATTAAAAGAGAAGCATAATTCTAAGTTAAGTGTTGCAGAGATGAGGATGCTCAGGTGGATGAGTGGCTTTACCCTTAGAGATAGGATACGAAATGAGCATATTCGTGAAAAGGTTGGAGTAGCTCCAGTGGAAGATAAGATTAGAGAGAGTCGCCTTAGATGGTTTGGTCACGTAAAACGGCGGCCTCCCGATGACCCAGTTAGGAAAGTAGAGGTCTTAGATTTGACTTATGTTAAGAAAGGTAGAGGTAGACCTAAAAAGACTTGGTTAGAAAATATTAGAAATGATCTTTCTTTATTAGATTTAAACGAGAATTTGACTTTTAATAGGACACAATGGAGAAAAAGGATTCATGTAGCCGACCCCACGTAGTGGGATAAAGGCTTGATGTTGTTGTTGTTGTTGTTGTATGTTTTCCTATAAAAATCTTTATTTTAGTTGTTGTACAGGAAATTCAAAGAAAAAAAGTGCTGAAATTTTGAAAAAGGACCCAGCGCCGCGGTGCTGCATAATCAAGCACCGCAACTCTCTCAGCACCTCTCCGGCACTGCAGCGCCATCAAAGACCATTGTAACGCTCAAGTCTTTGGAATTTTTTTCATTAATTCAATATTGGGTGCAGCCTAGGGGTGTAAGTGAGTCGAGCTGGCTCGAGCTCAACTCAATAATGAGCTCACAAGCCGAGCTTATCGAACCGTGAACATGAGCTCGAGTTAAAACTCGAGCTCCTCTATTAAATGAGCTGGATTTAGAGCTTGATGAGGCTCAGCTCATGATCTCGTGAGCTGCCTCGTAATAATATAACTGTGTAATTTTTTTAATTAGCTAATTCTTTTTTCTCTTAACAAAAGTTGTTAGTATAACTAGGATTTGAAAAATAATAATAATCTTCTAGACAAAAAGCTGCCTAGCTGTAATGGTTCCCAATATTAGCTTAAGCATAACCACCTAGCATTAATGAAACTATAGCAGTTTGCTTTTGGGAAAATAAATTGCAGCAATTTTAAAAGAAGAATAAGCAAAAAGACTTGTGATTCCCTAAAAATAAAATAAAATAACAAATAACTTTCTTCTCTTCTCATGCAATAGCCACGCAACCTCCTTCTTCTCTGACACATGCGATCTTCCCCTTCGGCGATGAAGTCGGGATCTCATGAGCTGCTCGCGAGCCTGTTTTTACCAGCACGAGTTGAGATTGAACTCGCCTTTTGAGCTCGACTCGAGTTCAAGCTCATGATTTGGTCGGCGAGTCAGCTCGAGTTAGACATGACTCGACTCGTTAACACCCTTAGCACCGCCTCATCAAGCGTCGTAGCACTTTTAACACAATTCCAGAGGCCGCAGCGCCAGGGAAGAACATTACGATGCTATCTTCTTTGGAGATTTGCAAAATAATTCAGTGCTGATGCACCAACATACAACATCGTCGCAGCGTTTCCCAACGACGCAGCACCATTGTTGGGATTGGGACGATTACATGATGAAACGACACGTCGATTCAAACCCAATGACGCGGCGCTAGTTCACTTCTTCAGCACCGTAATGCCAACTTTTGCAGTGCTAGATTAGTTAATATACTTAATATAAATAGTTTTTTGCTGAATTTTTGATGGAGGGCTACTAGTTTATTGTGCAAAAAAGTGTGTAAAAGTCATTAGAGAGTGTAGGAGTGGGAGTGCTTAAGGGAAGAGCATTCAGAGAGAGACAAGCGTTTGTAATCCGTTGTAAAAGCATTTATGGGTGACATCTTACTAACTCTCTCTATTGTATCTTGTTTTTTTCTTATTTAAATGAAAACTATTTGGTGTATTTTTAATTTCATGGCTAGCTAAATTCTTTGTTCTAGACTTGTGATGAGTGATAAAGTATGATTTACCTAAGTAGACTTTAGTTCTTGCAACATTTAATATTGTTTTCAATTCCCTCAAACTTAATTAATTATTGCACTGGTCATGCTCTAATTTAAAATCTAGTGTGACTTGTTACCTCGACAAAGGAATAAGGGAATAAATAGGAGACTTGAAATGGAACACTACCATGCCTAGACATAAAATGGCTTGGGTTTTGGATTATAAGGAGATATAACAATTGTAGTTGAGTGAAAACTTTGCTTCAAACTATTACAAGCTCGACAGAGATCTAAAAATGCATTTGCTATTATTCATAATATACAACAGGAGAGTCAAACTTAGGTAAACATGTCTTTCATCACTCCTATAGGTTCATGACACTTTCATTAATTGAATTTATATTTCACTAACTACAGTAGGAATTTTAGAGAACTCATTTTTAAATTAGGATTGGTAGGATAAATATTATGATTTTCATGAACAACATTAGGGTAATATTAGGATAGTTCAAGTTCTCGTGGGATCAACACTCAACTCACTCTTTACTTGATCGGCACATGCACTTGCGTTTAATTCAGTCTTTGTTTATTTCTGAGCTTAGTATATCTTATATTTTATACAAAGAAGCTGCATCAATCCCTCGCAAACAAAATTCAGATTTATAAGATGATTGCAATATATTATCAAAATATGAGTTATAATCACCTAATCTAACTAAGAATTAATTAACCTAAGCCTTTAAACAAGATCACGGAAGAAAGTAGATGCAAGAAAAATCAAGAGGCTTATAGAAAGAGTAGGTTTTCTTATTGGCGGCCTTCAATCGAAGAAGAAATGAAGAAGACTCTTAACAAACCCTTGATCCAAGAAAAAGAAGGCGACGAATGGCTGCGAGAGTGAGTCGAAGGAGGATGAAGGTCGAGGACTTTCTCTAACGATAGCTGCAATAAACAAAGTCAAAGAGGAAGGAGAGGGGAGAAGTTCAGTAGCTAGGGCTTCGGAAGAATGGAGAAGGTGCTCTACGGCTATGAATAGGAAAATATGAATAGCATTAGAGCGACACCCTAGATTCGTTTCCTTAAATCAACCAGTGTCGAAGGAGGCAAAATCATGTAAGGAGGCAAAAATTGTGTGATTCACATGATTGGAGTGAGGGGGGAGAGAGAGACGAGCGCAAGGCGTCGCATGCTAACTATCGTGTGCAAGAGAGGATCGAAGGCTATCGTGCTCGCTCAGCTTAGCTTTGGTCGCATGCAAAGGGGCAGTGGTTTGCTCTATTCGTTCAGCAGACAATGCCTAGACTAGTTTGGTCCAAGTTCGATTATTACCCTTAGCATATGCAAACACAGTTGATATAAATGATTGTGGTGTTCTTTTTATTATTGTGGGTTATAGGTGCAATGATCAGCAAGCACTTGACTCCATGTGTTCTTTTCATTATTTTCTAATCATAAACCTTGTAATGGGCATGCATAAATAGAAAACAATGGCGCACATTGGACTATAGGTTGTGTTATGACACATAGGGTGATTGGAACTTTGGTTAGGAAAGACAAGTACCAAATCTAAGAAAGAACCTTGTATTTTTAGTGCTCTGAGTGATGCAAGGTACAATCTTTCTGGAGAACTGAGATTCCCAATATTTGTAAAGGTTCCTTGATTATGATAAAAAGAAGAGTTAGAGGATTTCACGCGCGCAGGAAGGTGAAAATTTTGGGTATTTTGTTCATTATTTCTTCACTTGCATTAGGGAAGCATAGGTGAGTTAGCTTCTAATATACATGAAAAGTTCCTAAATAAATTTAGGCACAAGATGATGGGAAGATTTTTAGAGATCAAATGTGTCCTAGTGTAAGTTTTTACCATCATAGCACTCTAAGACGATGAAATGACCGCATAAGGTGTACAAAACTTAGAGGTGGTGCATGCTCCACTAGAGTAAATTCACTTTAATGTGCAATATTTATACTACAAAAGTTTCTCATGGTTATTTAGTTCGTGCAAATTTGGGATTGATGAGATTAAGCGGTGTTGAGTCCTTCAAGGCTTAGGGATATTAGAGTCTTGGCTTGGAGAGAAGGGGACACAAAGGAGATACTAGTTCACCACAACATTGTTTCAAAAGGAGAATTGTTAAAAGTGACTTATATTTTTTAAGCATATTCTCTAGAATATTTTGTGTCATGCAATACAAAAAAAGGAATTCCTCATAGTATAGAAATTTATGGATGCACAAGGATTTAGGCCAGCCTCAAATTGTATGTATACCATATATAAATGATCTTAGAATTTGCACCTAATCTTAAGATTCATCACACATTGGGACATGCATAAGGGCTTCCATTAAAAGATGTTCAATAACTATAAAAGGATAGGAGATATATCTCATTCCTCATTGAAATGCACTCAATGGCTAGGGTTTCATAGCAGGATAGGAGATTTTAAGGAAACATACAAGAAGAAGACTTCATGGTGAGATAATCTTGTTTGTGAGATTATTCTTAGGCTTCCTCTTTATTTGTGAGAGAATGTAATTAAGATATACGAAGTTTGGTGAGTTTTCCTTCCATTGTGTACACCTCTTGTGGTTTTATCATTATTAGATCAAATCATCTCTCCTATTCCTAGATGTAGTCAAGCTTAGTTGAAGTTGAACCATGTTAATTTTCATGTTTTTGTATTGTACTTCTCTTTTCTTTGTTTTTAGCTTGACACATCATTTCAATACTAGTGATGCTTTAGCTTCAAATTTGTTGGCAACCTCATTACATTACCCTTCTTCATAAGCAACTATCCCTCCATTTTTCTTCATTCATAAAGCCCTTCAAGTACCACTTAAACCTAATTTTCATCACCTCATCGTTGAATGGGAAAGAGTCTTCACTCCTCGCTGACCCAAAGTTGCTTTCATTTTGAATTGTTTTGTACATGTTCATACTTCTATGAGGATGGAACTATAGTAGTAATAGTTACAATTTCAACAATCAGTGCTGAGGCCCACTATGAATAGAGGCGTAGATGAAGATAAATAGACTGAATTTTGAGGTAATGTGTGAGAAAAAGCAGATAGAACTTGGTAGATTTTACATTATTTTGATTTGCTTTACTTTAACCGCTACTATGAATGGAAAAAGGACTGGCAAAGCTATTATTTTATTTCATGATTTTCCACATAGATGTGCCCTTCCAGTATTCTTACTTTTCAGGATCACCTTCCCCTCTTATTTTAGGTTCTCATGCCTGAACAAAGAAAATGCTTACTTAATTGTTCGTAGGTCCGATCATGGAAAACAGACCATGCAATAAGGAGCTTGTCCATTTGTCCTTCGCACGGCTCCTTCAACCAAGGCTTCTAGTCCTTCCTTTCAAAGGATTCTGTGAATTCTTCTTAGCATGCTCATGTAAAACATGTGATACTTAAAAATGACAATCAGAACTCTTTGCAAAAGGAAAATAATCATTGACATTAAATTTTTTATTTGCATAAATCAATTGCATATCACCTATGCCCATTAACATCTAAAGTCCTAACGTACATTAGAATTTGTTACAGGCAGAAGTACTCAGTTCTTCTAGTGCTTTTCTCATAAGAATAACACTTCACATGTTCATATGTTCCCTACAAAGACAAAGAATACTACAACTTATATCTTAGTTCTTCATAATCAATGGATAAGATTTACTTGAGCTTTTTTTGTTATGTGAAAATTGTTCCTTAATATTTTTGAAAAACCATAATTTTCAAGTTAAAATGTCAGAACAACATGGTTACACAACAAGCAAGGCACAGTATTGAAAGAACAATCACTAGCATATCTCTACCTATTGCAACTATATCGGTAGATTATGACACTAAGCTACTAGAACACAGCATGCATGCACGGTGCAAGATAAACATGGTAGGGATTTTTATCCTTCTTGACCGTCAAGTGATCACTTGTAGTGAATGCTAAACCAATTCATTACCGGAGGGTTCCCAGGTGGATGATTATTCACTCCATAAGAGGGGTTATTCAACCCAATCATAACACGTAATACTTAAAATTGAATGTGCTCTATATCCTGGTTGAAAAAGGATGCACCATACAATTGGGGAACAAGTAATGATGCTGATGATGACAAAGAATTTATGTTTTCTCATTCAATTTGAAGGTAGTAGATTATCTTTAGACAAATATATCAAGTACTAAGTCATCCCCTATAAAGAACTGCATTATTATGATCCACATATTTGGTTTCTCATTGATATAGATAGGTAAACTATCTCACCAAGTGCTGCAGAACTCATTTCCTTCCTAAAGCTTAGAGAAATCAGACAAAACTTTTGAAGGACAAAGCGAAATATGAAAAAATACAATTTGAGACCAATAATCACAATTAGAACTGCCAAAATTGACTTTGTCCATTTAAAACTTCAAAATAATATGATTCATTCCATGCCACAAAATTAATATATATATATATATATATATATATACAGAGGCAACAAAAGCTATTGACCGCGAAGACACATCATTGGATTTATTTATGGAAAAAAGAAAAAAAAAACAAGCACAAAAGGCCCTTCGTAGCTATAGAAATAGTTAAAAGCATTGATACCCGGAATAATCAGGAACTTGGCAGAATCACCACATCCATTCCCTTTCTCTTCTATTTGCTGACCTGAACCCAATCTTTGATCAACAGCATGGTGCACTTGCCCGGAAGCACATGTTAATGAGGTGTCTCCCTTCGTGTGTTCCCCAGACAAATTCTTGAATTGACTGAAGGGTTCCCCATAGAGTGGTTGAGATCCAATCCACCACGGAGCCAAAGATGTCTGGGCAGGCTGACCAAGAGAAGTCTGGCTGACACTGCTACTGTTCTTAAAGCAAACCATATTCTGCATCTTATAAACCCTCCAAAGCACAAATAAACAGGATGGATTATTATTCTTCCTTCAAGAGCCACAGACCAACTCTGACACCAGTGGAATGATTCTGGGCATTCAGCACAAATATCGGACATCAGATCAGTAAAGAGAGATTAATCAAGCAAACGGACCACATGAATCAAATGCTGTACATATGGAAACCCCCCAAATATCCATGATTTATGAACCATAAACTTAAATAAAAGGCCAACAAATAAACTTTACAGTTGAAACTCTCAGATATTTCCATTAGAAGACTGGTAAACGAGTCAAATACTCAAATAAGAATAACAAAGAATAGTATAACAACCAAGAAAACACCAAAAAAAAAAAAAAGATTCTGCTGCAGATGAAGATCAAATGGCAGAGAAATGGGAGATTCAAGTAATTTGAAAATTAGGCAACTATCTTCAATTCAGAAACCAAAAAAAGGGAAATCTTTCAATGAACATTACCCTTCCAAGGGCACGCCTAAAAAAAAACACCACCCACATGACTAACGATGCCCATTTCACAACTAATCTTCATCACAAGAAATAAAGTAACAACCCCCCAAAAGAAACCTAAATGAAAACTAAAAAGCAAGGATATCATCCAAGTCAGCTCTCTACCTGAAAAATCAAAAAAAAAAAATTTTAAAAAAAGCATATCAAACAACACTAGGAACCCCAAATGACCAAAATAAAAAAGTAAGAAGAATCTGATCAACATAAAGTAGACAGAAAAGCAACTATCTAAAAGGCTTGGATTTTTGATTCACCAAAGACAGAAAGAGTACAAAGAGTCCTAGAGATAACTCGCATTCCAGTACCTGAAGCTGCAGCCCAGTACCAAAGTGAGACAACCGAAGAGAAAGGACAGCAAAACCAATAGGATTATAAGTAGGCAAAGAGAAAAAGGGAAGAGGAGGGATAGCTGAAGGACTACGTGCCGGAATGTGTAATGAGGAGAGACAGGAGGCCTCCGCCAATCGCAGAGCCTTTCAAGCCCAAATCCACTGCTACTTTCTTTCTCTCTCTCTCTCTTCCTTTGCTTGGGAATTTTTAAAGAGCTCAAGTTGTAGGTTGTGGAGTTTTTTAACTCCCTAGAATTAAATAATTAATGGGGGGCACAGAAAGAGAAGCCAAAAAAATCATAGTTAAGCACCATCTAATGGGAGCCTAATATCTCCTTTTCCTCTTTTTTCAAAATTATTTATAATTAAAAAGTTAATCTTTTATCTCTCATAATACCTATCTTATTTATATTTTAATTTGGATAAATGTTTTTTTTAAATTTTTTCATCAAAATATTTCTAATAAGATATAGGTTTCATTCGAGACAGTTTTTTATCACTATTTTTTCATTTAAGAATTTTTTATATTAAAAAACTGTTTTAAAAATAGTAAGAGACATGTTCCAAACAGAATCACAATCTATTATATTCATGAATTACTAATTAAAAAAGTAATAGCCTCTGAAAGTGGAACGAACCTGACTCGAACACAAATTCAAACCAACTTCGTCCATGCACTTCCTCCACTCCAACAAGAATATCAAACACAATGGCTCTTGGGCCGTCTTTACTAAGAATGATTATTCTATTCGGAGTCCTGATGCAGAGTTGCGGCTGGACTGTGAGTACACACAATATATATACATTTATTTCTTTTATTTTTTAAAATAAAATTTTGAGTAAATGAGATAAGTTCTGTCTAAAAATAATCTACTATCCAAGGTTATGAAAATCGGACCGGACAACGATCCGGAAGGAGGAGGGGTTCGATGGTTGAATTGGGGTCGAATCGGGGTTGAACCGGAGGACGTAATAATTAAGGAATCTTCATTCATTAATGTTGCAAATATTCCAAATAGAACTTCAATAATTTCATAATATGATATATGTTCAATAATAACTGGTATGATCAGAATGGACTAATAACTCAAAATTATTTGTAGTGGTAAGGATATTAAGTAGTACTTTAGATTTTATTCTAACTCAATAGCTATTCAATTATTTTATCGCACTAATAAAAAAGAAATTAGTCCTCCTTAAAATGTAGGGAAAATTTAATTAAGAGACATGTCAAATTATGCATGCAAAACGTGCGGCTCTTACGTTTACTCATTGACCGTTGGATCTAAAATTGACGGCTCAAACTCACCGTTTATTGAACCATGCCGCTCTTCAGAACTGATGTCGGTTCTATAATTCGCTGGTCCGATCAACCAAACGTGGCGGTTTTTGCCCGCTCTGATTCAAAATCGGTTCTATGGATTAATCAAACCGACCGGCCAACCGATTGAACCAGTTGGTTCGGTCCGGTTTTTAAAACCATGCTACTACCTTTATACAAAAGATTTTTTTTTCATTTTTTAATTATCCAATCACCAAAAAATAAAGTCCATAATTTATTATATGACCATTCAATAGCTTTAAATATTTTAAATTTATTTAATTTATAATATGCCAAAATTTTAAGAACTTGCAAAGAAATAATCCCTAAGGCTCTTGTTGATAGGGTTGGAAATGAATTGAGCCAAGTCGAGTAGGTGATTATTTATGTTTTAGCTCTTTTATTTTAGATTGTTTGAGCTTGATTTGAGCTTGATCTAGCTTTTTTGTTTGTACACAAACTTAATTTGTTTAAAATTGTAGATGCTTAGGTTTGGTTTGTATTCGGCTCATGTTAGGTTCATATGGTGCTTATCAAACTATAAACAAACAACTCGTATAAAATAATAAACAAGCATCATCGAACTATATATTAGCATGCTTTACTTTCTAGGTGTTCATTAGTTTAACAAACGAGTCTTATCGAGCCCGTTAATGAATGTATTTAGTGAGCTTAGCCCATAATCAAGCGAGTATATCAAGTTCGAGCTTAAAACTAAGTAGCTTGTCGAGCTCAAAAAATGATACTTATAACAAATGAGCTTTTGCATGGACACTCAAAATAACAATCTATCAAACATGAACAAATATCTCTATTTAATAGAAGCTATAATGTTTAATTATTTTTAAAATTTATTAATTAAGGATTATTATGCCATTAAATTATAATAAATATAAAACATTGATATTAGATTATTAATTGTTTTCATAATGAGACTTAATTGAGCTCCATATCAAATATTAATCGAGTTTCTTAATGGACATGTTCACAAGCTCTGTATCAAACATGAATAGATCTTCTTAACGAGTTTCGTATCAAACTTGCTCACGATCTTTAAATGATACATTTTATAAACATAAATGAGTCGTACAAATAGCTATTCAAGCTTGTTTGATTACTTAATCAAACGATATTGAACAAGCTATAATTGAGCCAAGCCACGCATAACTTATCGAACTTCTGGTTCATTTGTAGCTCTAATTATTGAGAATGAGAAGGGCTGCATATATTTTTCTTGGTTTAATACTAAAGGTTTTCGAGATTATGTGTCAAACATACTTGGCAAATCTACACTAATGAAAAGCCTCAAGAATTTGCCCTTTTTTGTTCCTTTATCTTTAGATCTCAACACATTTTTAATACTCTATGCATGCAAAAAATTTAATATTAATATTTTTAGTCATTTATTAGCTCATAAGAATAAAATTTTAAGCTTTTTTATTATTATTATTGTAAGCATGTAAGCATCTTTTGGTCATTTATTAGGCCTTAGATTGTTAGCTTTTCAATGTGCTACATTGGCACTATCACAAGAATAATTTACATAGTTTTTTTATCAATTTTCCTAAAACAAAGAGTTTTTACCATCGCAAGAAGTTTTTCATCACTTCTCCCAAAACAAAGTTTTATTTATCATAAACATAGGTAGATGCATAATTTACTGATTAATTATAAGAAGTAGAGAGTAGGAATAAATTTATTATAAGAATAAAGTAGGGAAAGATGGAGATTTTTAGATGAGCATAGCCCATTAACCTTTCTTATATGATATATTTTATTTACACAGGTCATTTTGATCTGTTAGTTGGGAGCTTTGGCTATCAATCAAGAGGTCTTAAGTTCGTAGATTGCGTATGTGATGTATGTGTGAGTCTGCCTTAATTGGCTCAAAATTCCAAAAAAAATATTTTATTTTGTATTAATTTCTGTTGGTTTAAAATTCATAAAGGTTAATATCAAACAAAATGCCCACATAATATATAAAAAACCACATTCAACTAAACTCCCCTTGAAGGAAAAAAGAGACATGAGAGAGTAAAATTCAACCACTAAATAATGATCTATTCTAGATCATTTTTTTGTTTTTTTCCCCTTATTATTTAAATATTGATTTGAAATAAAATATGTTTGACATATTAAAAATATAATATTCATTATTTTTATTGAATATTAAATAAAATAATTTATGTTGTCATGGTGGTGACCACCGGTGGAGCAATGACCAGCAATGGCTAGAGGTGGCGACTGGTTGTGTTGATGGAGGTTGTAATTAGAGTGGCCCCAGTAGTAACTAATTGATGATGGCCAATTGTAGTTGGAGGTGGCGGAAAACATCACTTGCAAAGGCCATGGTGGTTGATGATGGCAACGAAAGACGATGGAGGTCAATGGTGACCAACTACAGTGATAGGTATTAATAAAAACACTCAAACACCTTAAAAAATATTTGAGTGCTTCTAGGGGAATCAAATAGTGAAGAGAAGATAGACTCTAAGTAAGTTAGTATCAAGGATCAAAAAGTTGAAGTGAAGGAAAGGCCTAAGTCAAAATTATCCCTAACAATCCGCCTCTCTATATTCGCCATACCCATAGTGCTTTAAGAAGAAGAATTTAGTCAACTAATTTTGAAAGATCTTAGATGTATTCAAAAAGTTTCACATCAACATATGCATTGAAGAAGATGCAAATTTTGTGAAGTTTGTGAAAGAGATCCTCTCTAACAAGCTGAAATTGAAAGACTACAAGACAATTATACTCGCTAAGGAGTGTAGTGACATTCTATAGAGGAGTCTACCAATATAGCTAAATAATCCAGATAGTTTAACCATTCCTTGCACTATTGGGTTAACATAACATTATACAATTTTAAATCAAGTATAAATCTAATGCTACTATAAGATAAAAAAAAAATCCTTTCAATAGGGTTCATAGTGTTGGATATGGGAGAAAAAGATCTAAAGTATCTTATCATTCTAGGTTGATTGTATTTAGCACCAAAATAGTACATATAGATATTCAAAAGGGTGAGTTGCACCTCTAGGTTCAAGAGAATAAGGTGATTTTTCATAGTATATGATGACATGAAACATCAACAATTAAAAAAGGATTGTCATTGTATCATTAAAAAAAAAAAGTTCAGAGCCTTGACTATCACATTGAGTCTATAGATGTAATGTGATATCAATAGGTTCAGCATTCAGTTTCCTTAGTTCCGACCAAATTAGAAAAATATAAGGTTTTGAACTTTTGAGTTTTTCAACTATTTGCATTCTTTAGAAATGTTTTAATGTATGAAATTGATTGGGTGTGCTCTAAAATATGTCCCAAGTGTTACATATGAATTTTGGCAAATCTGATAATGTCACTTTTAGAGCGCATCGGCGCTATGTGTTTGAGCACAGCAGCATTGCACTCACCAAGGTGCCAAAAAGTGACATTACGGCGCCAGCTCTCGTTATTGCAGATTTTTGAGCGTCGGGCACTCAAATTTGAGTGTCGCAGTGCTAAGCCATTATGAACATATTAAGTATTAAAATTTTCCATTTAATCTGATCATTTGCATTCGAGCAGCTGACTTGTAGGAGAGAGAAAGAGAGATGTTGGAGAGAGAAAATTCACATTTTGAGCCGTTTAGGGTCATTTTCAGCCATCATCACTATTGGAAAAGTTGTTTGGATCGAGGTAGCTCACCTTATGCTTATCTTAGTTTTCAAATATACAAAAATTTTCCAAATTTTTTGATTAAAAAAGTTATATTTCTGTTAGTAAAAAATACGTACGTATAATTTTGCACCGATAAAACTTTCACCACATAACTTTTTATATGTTATAGAGAATATGATTATGAATATTTTGAGTATTTTTAAAAATTTTATACCGGGTATTTTAAAATTTGTGTAATTTTAATTGATCAAAAAATAATCTGGATACTGAAAAATGACACTGTAGTTCAATAAATGTCTTGAAATAGTATTTTACACATTCCTTTATAATTTGATTACGTTTTGACATTGTGAAATTTTGCTTAGTAGTAAGTTTAGTTGTCTAACGTTATACAATAATTTGCAATTCTAACATGTGTTTAATTTTGCTTTAACTATTATAATGTGATGAAATGTATGTTTATATGATTGAAAATCATTAGCTGGGAGTTATAAGGGGCTAGAATCGTTTGAGATTCTATCTGTATCAGGGATTATTCTGATGTTATAAGGCATGTTTGGTAGCTATAAGTTATGTTCTGGTACTTACGAGTATATTTTTGTGCTATAAGCACAAAAGGGAGACATAAGAGGCTAAAATCCTTTGAGATTATGTTTGGGACCATGATATGTAATATGAATTGTTATGTGATATAATTGCTTTATGATTTATCTTTTCAACATTTATGTGACATAAATTGGATAATTGTTATGCTTTTATTTCCTTTCCTAGTATAATCAGTGATTTACTTAGCTGTTTTAAATATTTAACAAAATATTAATAAAAGAGAATTTAAAATTTTAGATTGGCTTGTGTGATTTACTGAGCTGTTGTAGCTCACTATTGATTAATTGCTTGTGATTTTTAAGTTCTGGGAAAGGGAATGAGGCTGTTAATTAACAATTCAGGATCAGATCTGAGTTGATAGTTATTTTGTTATTTTGATTTTTGTACAGTTATGGCTAGTTGAATTTTTAGTTATGTAGTTCTTGTCTGTAGCCATGTACTGTAGTGTAGATATTTATTTTGATGAAATGAAAGAAATTTTGTGGATGAGTTTATTTTTAGTATTTGAATATTTTAGTAGCTCTGTTGTCTGTAATTTTATTTGAAATAAAATTGGAAGAGATTATGAACATTTCGAAACTAGATTTTGAGAATTGTCTGTCACAACTCAACATGATGGAATCTATCTTAATCGGGTTAGGGTGTGACATGTAGGTCGAGGGAAAATTAAGGGAGGTGATGTTTGTGAAAAAGTAGTTTCTAAGAGCTACCAGTAAATCAATATAAACAAAGATTCAATTCATCAGTCAGATATAGTTGAGAAAATTTTGATTAGCATTATAACACATTATAACTGAGTCAAAACGGCTTTTAAGAAATAACCGAAGATAAACCATTAGGGCAACTCAAAAAAGGTGATAAATATCCAAATCATCAACTAAAAGCTAGCAATCAATCATGAGCAGTGTCAAAATAGGATATTTTATTGTTAAAATAATATATAAGAAGAACTAGATGAATAATATTTAACTTGATAAAATGTAGAATGAGAAGAATTGGTCAGGTTGCAAATGTTATACCAAGTCCTTATTTGGAGGTAAAAAATTTATTTAGTTGTTTATTTTATTAGTATTTTATTTAAGTTATTAAATGTTTTGTTTTTTTTTAAGGAAAAAAAAAAGATATTTTCTTACAACACTTAGCAATAGAGGTGGATTAATTAGAAACCCCCACGTTTGGCAAGTTCTCTATCTCTTATACTTTCATTATCCTTTTTTTGTTTTTTCATTTAGAATAATGTAGAATATAAGTGTGTGTGTGTTGGGGTATTGTTGAGCTTTATATTAGGCATTTTCTTTGGTTCCCTATAATTTTCTTATAATATGCTTAATATGCTTTTATCGATTTTTAGATATTATTTTTTTTATTTCCATAAGAGGGAACAATGTGAATGAAAAAAAAAATGTTGTGCTATTTTATTGTCATATTCATTACTAATCCCCTCTGATTTATGAAAAAAAATCTTATTGCTATTATTTTATAAAAAAATGGATTGAATAATTTAGGACAATTATGATCGTATTAATTAATATTGTTGCGTCCTGGAATATTCACGATAGTAGAGTGATATATACTTTAGCGTCTTAGCTTTATACGAAGATCCAATACATGTACGTACAGTTAAAAGATAGTGAGATAATATTCATAAGAGACACCAGAGTTTTTACGTGGAAACCCCTTAAAAGGAGAAAATCACGGAGCCTTACCCAGTTAAATGAATTCACTCGTGTTTGCTATTGATTACAAATGAGGCCCTTCCTTGGGGGGAAGGCATTGGCTCGATGTAGCAAATATACATCATATAGAGTGCATTACATGGTGGGAGTTGGAAGAATCACTATTAACATGTTCTTTTGGTCGGCATGACCATAGTCGATGAGCGATGTAGGTCGAAATGACTGTAGTTAGGCAACGATGGTTTGAAGGACCGTAGCCGGGTGACGAAAGTCGGGGAGACCGTAGTATGAAGATGGTGGCCAAAGAGATCATAGTCGGCGAAAAATAGAGGTCGAAAAAGACCGTAGTCGGCGATGGTGGTCTAAAGGACCGTAGTCAGGTGACGGTGGTCGGAAAGGCCGTAGTAGACGAGCGACGGTGGTCTGAAGGACCATAATCGGCAAGCGATGGAGGTCAAAAAGACTGTAGTCCGGTGACAGAGGTCGAAAGGATCGTAGTCAGGCGAGGGAGGTAGAATTTGGGCTCGAATTGGATTGAATTTGGTGTCGTTGGGTTCGTCTTTTCGAGACGTTCAGTTTGACTATAAATTTGCTAAAATTGAAATTTGGATAGCACCGGATCTAATTTCGAAAGTTTCCAATTTAAAATTTCCTTGAGATTCGTGCTCGATCAAGATAATTTTTTGATGATATATCAAATATTTTTAGATGTTTATAATCATTTTATTGTAAAAGTGCATTACAAGATAATATACGTAATCTGCATTATAATATGCTTGCTTTAGATAAATTGCTTAGCATACACACACACACACACATGAAGGATAAAGCTAACTATATGCTTTTACAATTTGGGTATGAGTCAAAATCTATTTGGACAACCATGAAACTATAGAATAATGCATAGCAAGTCTTTAATTGATAAAATGAAGTGTGATATGGGCATATATATCAGACATCCAAAAAGGAAAAAGAGAGAGAGAGAGAGAGAGAACAAAAAAGAAAGAAAGATAAACATCATTCACAAAGAAAAAGGAAGGAAAAGAGTTATCATCTACAAAATAAAATATTAACAAAAAGATGAGAGCTATCACAAGCTTAGTAGAATATGAATAGATGTCCTTTTAAATAACCATCCTTCATAAAGCCCACTTTATTTGCCTAAAATTTACCAAAGTGATTTCATGTGCTAAGTGATACCTATATGTAATTTTGAGGCACATAAGAGTTTTTATGGCTATGTATGCTAACTACTTGTGATTTTGTGAAAATTTAGTAGTAGATGAGTTATGCAACTTTGATATCAATGTAATTTATTGAGTCAATGAGATGAACATGAAAGTATGTCAATATATGGGTTAATAAAATTTTTATAATACATGAATATTACTATTAGTATGAGAAATAATTATCGTTAAACTTTAAGATAATACACCGTCGCCTACCATGTCGACTTCCAACTGCTAGTTGCTGCCCGCTATCGCGGGCCACCCCCAGTCACCATCAGCTGCCAGCTGCCGCTACAGGCACTATCATCCTTTTACTTTATATTGCATTTATTTTACTTCAAGCCAAATAAAAAAAATAATATCATGCATTTTTCAAATAACTTCAAATATTTCAAATATACTGCATTACTTTTAACATTATAGTTTTTTTACTATGTATTTCTTTTTCAACAAATCAAACAATCTCTTACCAAAAAAATTTCTTCTAATTTTTTTTACTTAAAAAAAACTATTAACTTTATTTAAAAAATATTTGATTATAATATATTATTTAATAGCCTTAATTCTAATTATCTTTTTAACCCACTGTCACTTCAACGATCATCCAATTGTCAACGTGAGTCATTTCACAATATCAAGTCAATCTTTATTGAATGATCTGATCACCAACTTGATCCAGTGACAATTTTTTTTTTTTTGGCAATCAAAAGATATTTTGTTGGCCTAAGACTCTTGTAAGATCGGAACTCCGACCCATTTATTGAATGGATGGGAATTGGGTTGACCCACGAATTCGATTTTAATCTGAAAAATAATTCGTTTAATATTTTTTTTTCTTAAATTCATTTGATTGTTGGTATGAAGTTATATTTGATTAATTAATCTATACTCTAACATGCTACAAAGTTTTCTTAATCAAAATGAATTATCGAGTCGGGCTCAAGTTGCACCGGGTCGAGTTCGGGTAGACCTTCTGGATACATTCATTAAATGGGTCAAATTCAAGTTGATTGTATTCGGGTCAAGTCAATTTCAAATCGAACCAAAACTCAACCCGTAAACCCGTTTTAACACCCTAATTATACAACATTATCAATCATAATTGATGATGACGACCTAATTTAAATTATATTATCAAAATAAATAGCATTGAGTTTTTTTTTTAAAATAATGAATGATAAATTGTAATATATCAAATGTAAATTTATAAATCTTAGAAAAATAATATTCTCCCACGAAATCATGACTTTATGAAGCATTGCTCTTAGGACATTTATGAAAGGAATGATGTTATTTTGTTTGATTCAATCATTCAAACAATCAGATTCACTTTCAAAGGCTATGCCATTTCGGACAAAACATCAATACTTTTTATAGTAACAATGTAGAGAGAGAGAGAGAGAGATAGAGAGATAGAGATAGAGATAGAGAGAGGAGAAATTATTACGTACGGTCATCGGATATCATTTAGAGGTGAATCAGGACTCGCCACATCACCATTTGCTGTGTATCAGTGTGTGTACCGGGATGATGTGGTGTATTCTGATTCGCCTTTGGACCATCTGATGACCGCACGTAATAATTTCTCGAGAGAAAGGGGCTGCAAGTGGAGAAATTATTACGAGCGGAATCCGGACGTCATCCAGACTCCAATAAAAAAGGATCATATCGTCTGTACATAAATTATGTAGAGACGATATGACCTATTTTAATTGAAGTCTGGACGAAAATCTCGTTCAAACTCCGGACGTAATAATTTATCCTGCTTTGCAAGTGATCCAAAGGCAACAGGAATTTATTTGTTGTTCACCGCAGGCACTCCACTTCAGTGCAAGGCGAACCCCACCACTGCGCAGCTCGCAACCACATATGGTCCATCATGCAAATATCACTTTTGCATATCCTTTTCACTTTTTAACCTTTTTTGCACGCACTTTCTTCTCTCGATTACTCCATTAATGTGGGGGATTAGGTTCGGTTTTTCAATCAAGGTCCTATGTAATATCGAATTTACAATAATACCACTGCGCTATATTTCTTCTTGATGATTTATTTTTAATTTTTTTATCGTTTGTGTATCACTCATTTATATTTATTTATTTTAATAATTAAATTTTGTTTGAACAAAATTTTAAAAGCTATGTAGATGAATAAATATTTTTAAATATTGACCTTTTTATTTATTCACGCTCGTGATTGTATAAGTGTGGAGTTAGAAAATTTTGGGATCAGAAGCACAAGGTAATGAATTTAAATGTTATTAATATTTTTCATTTTAATATAGGACAAGTATTGATGATTTAAAATAAATTTTTATAAGAGTTTTTTTTTATATAAAGAATATAAATATATAATAATAAAAAAATTATAATTGAGAGCATCTATTACTAAATTTTAAAAGCATTAAATGTTGTTGACCATATTTTTTATTATAAGATTGTGGTCTTGGTAGACTTACGCTTCATTTGAGACAGATTTTTTACTGTTTTCTAAAGCGGGTTTCTAGTACAAAATTTTTTGAACCATAAATTTTGTATTAAAAAGCTGCTTTAGAAAGCAACAAGAAAGCTATCTCAAACGGAGCCTTATTCGCATGCCTTTTTTGTTGACCTCAAATTTTATAGGATATAGGCCATCCTAAATTCTATTTAAGAAGTATCTTGTACGAGTTAATCTAGCCCAAACCTAGGTTTGACCATCTCTTGCTTTGGTAGTCTCCACTATTGAATCCTAGCCTATTATTATATTATGTCCTTAGGAAATTTCATCATAGCAAGGCTTTAGTTTACTATGGCCTACCATATTGGCCTAGTTTTTATCTAAACTTCATTAGGTAACCTAAAGATTATATCATATATTTAATAGAATTTCAGATAACTTATTCAAATCTATTATCCTTTGAAGCACATTGAATCTGCCCTATTGCTTTGATGACTTCAACTCTTGCCTTAATGGACCAAATCCCTATGCATGTCTCCAAAATTTTTATAGCACAAACCTCAAAGTATTGAGTGACATTAGGACTAGCTCACTATCTTGTAGTGAACCAAATAAGTCCTAAATTACCCTAACTTTATCTTAGAACCAAACTTGCCATAAGACGAGACAATCATATTATAATTAGTCTGAATGACCAATTAACTATTTCTTGTCATAATTTATCTTACCCTAAGAGAAATTTTAATTAGTGGTAGGCTTTTCTACTCTTATTAGATTCTTGTAGGATTATTTAAAATCTTCTCAAATAGAATAAACTCAACCCTATGCCAATTCGATTAAGCTTAAATCTTAAGTTCATCAAATTCTCAATTAACCCAAAATGTAGTTTGATTGCCTTATGATTTGGCTCTTAATAATTTTAGCTTGCCCATGGATCATTTCATTTAGCTAATGCTTAGTGGATAAGCTAATTATACCTAAAACTATCGGTTTAAACATAAGTTGAGCCTATGAAAACCTAACTTAGCCCTATGGATTACTAAGGGATTAATTGACCTCATATGCAGGTCAATTGATTCAAAGTCTAGATTTATGTTTTCATTAACAGTTAAGAATACATTTGGACAGCTTAAAATTAGCTCATGACCCATTGAGTCCAAGTTAAATGTGATTAAACCCATTAGGAAAACCTAAGTACTAAGCTATCAAATCTTCACCTTCCAACATAAATTGACATAAATTTACACCCTCAACAACTTTAACCATTGACGGGACCTAGGCTCTATGCTTGATAAGGTTGGTCAAATTATATATGACCTACTTTAAAGTGGTTGATTATGATCTTAATATGACCATCTTGAAGTTCCTATGAATCATTTGAGGTTTCTTAGCTCAAATCCACTAGAGCCTTAGTCAAGGTAGCCCTAAGGCCTTTAAGATTTATTCTAGCGAGCTTATCAAATTGATTAACCCAAGTTAAGCCAAATAATTAACTCCAACCCAACTAAGAGTCATCTAATAATTAGCCCAAGACATTTCCAACAGCCAATAGATTTTCTTAGACCCATATTGCTTTTCCAAATCAAGCCTTGGCCAATCAAACGTCTATTGGTAAGAGGCAGAGATGGTTGGATGCAGGTGATCCTCTCTTTCTTTTCTCACAACCTTATAGTGTTGTCAGACCTTAATAGCTTTTAGGGGAATTGTATAACCATCCAAAATATTTATCCTCAACAACCAGAGGGTTTGAAGCTTCAGCGACCAACCCATTCAAAAGGAAGAATGACTTAAGAAATCTCCAAGCATTCTCTTATAAGATTTTCCCCAAAGCTGAAAAAACTTCTCCAAATATTTTCTCCCTTTCTTGTGACCTCTAAGCCCAAGAGTAACCAAAATTGGTGAACCGATGTAATAGTCTTGGTCTCTAGAGAAAACTCCAAGGAGTTAAGGGAGGCCACAGACAACAAAAAGTTTCATCTCTACTAAATAAAGCTTCTTGCTTCAACTATCCTCCAGACAAAGCTTTGACGAGGTTAGCCAATTCAAACTCTAGAAATCTTCATAGATTTTGATACTTTATGGAATGGATGCCCAGGACAAGCTTAGGAAACCTTGGATCCATGGCTTCTACCTCTGTATCCATGGAAATCACATGATTTCTATTGGATGATTCTAGATCACTAGAGGAGGAAGATGATCTCACAATCATTGAACTTTTGAATCTAATCTAATATTTGATCTTTAGTGTGCTATACATATCATCCTATTTATTAAACCCTAAATCCTAAATTAATATAAAAATAATAAAAAGCAAATTTAATTATTATTTGTTAGGGTTATAATTATTCTAAGGTTTGGGATCATTATTAAATAATCTTAGTTAATTCTAAAAACTATCAAATTTCTATGAAATGTTCCATATATCCTTAAAGGTCTACAATTTAAATTCCATAACTTACAAAATCCAGGTGAAAATTAATATAACTACTTTTGCCTGTATGTACAATGCCTTCAATTATAACATCCTAAGTATGTATGGTTTAACAAGACCTAAAGTTATCTTAACATTAATGTGTGCCATGTGTGAATGTATATATACATGCTTTCTATGCTAACATTTATTTTATAAGAACAATATATAACTATGCTTTTATAATGCAAGTTTAATTTATGAAAGCTTTGTAGGCCTATAGGACATAACAGATAAATGGATCAAAAGGATGAATCCCAAAGTAAATATGTAGATCATCTAATAGACAAAGCTTAAAGACCCCTATTATTTTAAATACATTTTTTTTATTTCAAAAATACAATGAATTCACTACATTCCTTATGAATCATAACACACAATTTAGTATTAGTCTAATTGTTTATCCATAAGAATATAAATCAACACAAAATATAGTCCAATCTTAGTTGATACACATCATATGCATAACATTATTAATTCATATAGAAATAAAAAGTACTACATTAAAGAATAGATAACTAAAGAAAATTATATTGACGAGTCAACATACATATCTTTATAATTAGGGAGCTTAGCTTAAGTGGTAAATTTTAGGGGATAAATAAAGTTATAATTTTTACTACAATTAATTATTTGATAAATTTCAAACTTAAAATGTAAAATGACTTAAAAAATAATATAACTTAGAATTCATTTGGGACAACTTTCTTACTACTTTCTAAAGGTATTTTTTAGAACAAAAATTTTTTGAACTAAAAATTTCTGTACTAAAAAATTGCTTTAGGAGGCAATAAGAAAGCTGTCCTAAACGAAGTCTTAGTTAAAAGATTAAAAACTAGGTTTTGGAATGATCCAATTTTGAGCTAATCAAGTCGTTGATCAAAATAAGACCGAAGTCATATCCTATGGCTCAAAATTAGCTCGTGGATCAAATTGATTTGATTTCAAAATTGCTCAAGTTGAATTAGAATGATTTCAAGTTAATTCCAATTTTAATCAAGCAAACCTAAAATCAATATTACTTATTTTTTTTATTTTTGAAATTATTTTTATGCATTCATTTACATCTATATATACATAATAATTATTATTATTTTGAATTTTTTTCAAGCAAACTAAATTAGGGTCAAGTTTTGCTTAAAATAGGCTTGAAAATAAGACCAAATAAAAATAGCACATCATTCGATTAGTTTAGATTAATTAAAGCTCAATTCTAATAAAAAGTTAATTAAATTTTTAATGATATTTGATTATTGAACTAAAATCTTATATATTCTTACAATTGTTTATAAAAAAATAATAATAAAAACTTAGATTTTCTTAATTAACTTGAAGCACTTGAGAGATTCATCCTCACCCATATATAGATCCTAACATTTGGTAGATAGTGCAATTAGTGGTATAAATTGTCCAACAAAATTTTTATTTACTCCCAAAAGTGCTCTTGCCAAATCTTTGATTATTCATTAGGCAATTATAGAAAAAGAAAATTTCATTTAAATATTTATTATTTTTAATTAAGGAATTTATTTGTGGTCTTCAAAAAATGGTCTGAAAATTTATGTAAGGTTTATTTGGTTGATTGAAGTGAAAAACAAATCTTAGCTGAAATTCCTTCAAGGGAATTTTGATATCCAGAGAGAATTTTGGTCAAGATGGATTTAAAATCTAGTGGATTTATTTTGAGATACATGCAATTTATGAAAAATTTTATATTGCACTCATCTTAGGTCAAATCTAACAACTTTGAGCCATATCTTAGTCGAAATTCCCTTAGAATATTCTAACATAATTTCTCGTTAGGAAAAACTAAAATGTGTTAGACAAAAAAAGATATCAAAGCAAGTTCCACATACGACAAAAGGGACACCTTATTTGAACCATGATCAAACATAGTTCAAGGCATGAAAGGCTATAATTTTCAGTCATTATTTGAATCATATTTGAACATCTTTTGAAGCTATATGTTGATAAAGTATTTTCTATAGGTAAATCAAGTGTCATGCCCCAAGGTCTAAATTAAAAGAATTATCTACTATATCTTTTTAATGATCTATCAGAGCTTCTATAATTCATTAATATAAATCAATATATCCAACAAAAGTAATTAAATATTATACACATTGAAATATTTTATTATATTCATTCACCAAAATCAAATTTATAATAGTCAGAAGATCACTAACAATCAATAATCTATCAATAGCTCCTGACTATAAAGGAATAAATCAAGATACAAAATAAAAGAGGAAACCTGAAGATCTCAATCCGCCTCACTCCATAGAGTCTTGATCCCTTTCCAAACCATAAAATGAGCTTATAAAGCCCAACAAAAACTCAAAACTCACTAAAGCTTTCAATACAAGATTTAAAGAATCAATATGCACGCTCATCTCAATCAATAGAATCAATAACGTTCAATATCATCAATGATCAGTCATCACTGGTACAATTCAATATGATCAATAATAAAAAGTAAAAATCATCACTCTTAAATCCATAAATTAACATGTGCGAGAATGTAAATGTATCAATAATCAATAAATTAGTGATTAATAAATCAGTATTGTAGATCATGAACATACATGTGTTAATATAATTAGTCTTGTCAATCTTATTAATTATCAATTATATAAAATCAGCACATATAACCATTCATATGTTATATATGCACACATATTACTAATATATCAATACTATCAATGTATGTATATATACATCAATATATGATTCAGCAATGCAGGACATCTAGCTTTGATGTAATATTTTTATTCTTTTATATATATTCATTATATCATTATATCATCATCATTTCTATTATCATCACAACATCTTTATTACTATTATTACAAGTAACTTTCAATAAATCATTAAGAGTCATCGCGCTCTGCCCGTCGACGTAATCAACCATCAATTATAGGCTACAACTGAGATAATACCACAAATCACTTTAAAGGAATGCTCATCGACCCACCCTGCTGGGCATGGTATTATGTTTTAAAAGCCAACCCATATTAATTATAGCGTTAACATCCACCCTTTCTTCCTTGCATGCAAATGGCACATTTATCTTATATCAGTTGCATCACTCTCTCTTTCATGCATGAAATACAATATGAAATGCTTAAATCTATAAAATACAAGAAAATTTATATATTAGTCTATAGCTTTAGAAAATCATAACTTTCATTTTACCCTGTGAAATTCAATAATATTATAGTTAAAATGTCCAATTTAAGTTTATCGTATATTAAACGTTACATTACAAAAGTGTGATAAATTGATATAAAATATATTTTTATTAATTTTGGAGAGACTAAACTCATCAAACTCAAAATCATTGAAAATTAGAGTGGGGATTTAGGTTACTTACAACGATCAGAAAACTTCTCCTGACTGAAGTAATGGACAAAAATGACTTAAACTCAGCTTTCTCTCTCTTCCCTCTCTCCTCTTCCTCTACCTTTCCCTCTCTTCTTCCATAATAAGCCACGCAAAATGGGGAGGGGGAAGTGTCTGGTGGTTTTAGTGCTTAGGATATTGGAGTAAAATATATATGAAAATACTATTAGTGGCCTAGTGCAACAGCGATCCGACCCGATGTCATAGCACTACATGTTGAATCCATAATTACTGTAGAATAGAGTCTCAAATGATGCAATGGTGATTTCTGGTACCGTTGTGCTCACAGACACAGAGCCACAATGTTTACATGCTCAATGCCACAGCGCTCTAGTTCAAATAAAAATTCAAAATTTAATTTTAAAATACTTTTCATATTTTTGGGTCGTTACATCAAGCAGTAAAATTCTTATATTGTATGGAGGATAATTGAAAGAAGAAATGCAAGTTTGTTCAATATTCACTAAAAATGGAGCAAGTAATTAAAGATACAAATAAATATTTTTCTTAATGATCTTATTAATCTTAATATAAAGTGACAAGTGTTGGTAAGAAATACTTCATATGAAATTATATGTGATATGTTTCTTTGGTGAAGACCTCTAACTTAGATACTTATGGATGATGATCTTGATTTTTTATTGTAAATGATTTTCTTATCCATTAAACATTTTTTACCACTACTTATAAGAAGATTTCAATTACAGTTCCTTTTCCAAATAAAGTTGTTACAAGATGAATAAGTTTATCATATTTTACTAATGTAGGTGATAAATGAACATTTTATCAAATTCCACAAAAATATGTTATATTATGGAAATACTGGCTATAAATGATTTTGATTCAGTAGATGCCTCAAAATTTAAGCATTTATTGGGGATGCCAAACCCAATCTGTGATTGATCTAAAACTAGCAAATAATGTTGATTTTTCATGTCTCTATTAGGGCTAAGAACAATAATTCAAGATATGTTGAACACATGTATAACTTCCAACCTATAAGGGTTAGTGTTTGAAAGTGTCTCAGATTCAATGGTTGTTGATTTACTACCAGCTTGCTCAAGTTTATTCCCTACCGATACATGTTGTGCTGTTATTTTAGAGTAAAGAGAAGTTCAAGTGGATTTTACTTATATAGCTTGAAAAAAAAAACTTTTAATTTAAGGTGAAGAAATTAAGTAAAGAAGCATGGTGCATCTATTACTCTTCAAAGACATGCTCATGGAGCTTGCAAGCAAAAAAAATATGGTTAATTCAAGTATATTCAAGATAACGAGTCTTAAATTAAAATGCATTTATACATTAGATGGAAGATATAAAGACCACATTCAATTCTTAACTCAAAAATTAATGAGTCATGGCTATATTTTATGGCTAGGCCAAGATAGTCAATAGCCCTACTGAAAAATTTGGTGTTGACCTATAAAATACACAATAGTATTATCAATAAATTATCAACCATTTTTCAAAGGCACACCATGGAGCTTGCACTCATCATGTGCAATGAATATCAACGTGAAGTTGAAAATCAATAGTTGTCATCAATAGTGACACTTGACTTTCAAGATTTATAGAAGAATTTAACAAAATAATTATTAAGATCCCAATGTTATCATTATATCTTTAGAATGGAATCAGTTTTGAGATACAGGCTCATGCCCTCTTCCCTGAAAATTGATACAACTTCATGCCAAATATTATTTTGGAGAGCTTTAATAATATCACAAAGAGTACACGCACTTGTCTAATGACTGTTTTCTTAGAATAAGCCACATAATGCAAAAATAGTACTTTGAAAGGTGTTACATTATAATATACAAAAAAATAATAATATATTAAAGAAAATTGAAGAAGCATTGAAAAAACTCTTGCATAAGGCTCAAAGCATGATCATCGATCTCATTAGTCATTTTAAGTTGTATGTTCTTGATGGTGACCTTAATAGTGATGTTAATATGAAGGAGAGGACATACACATAGAAAGTTTGATGCTATGGGTGTCTCCTGCAAATATGCATGGGCAATAACTCAACATTGGCTTGCCAATAATTATACTCCATGTTCAAATTTCTATAGACATGAAGTATGAATAACTAAATACACCAAAAATATAGATTCAATTGGAAAAGAAGACACCAAAGAAGTTTTAGATAAAATAAAGATAGTTTTCATATAACACCCATTGATGAATCCTAGGAGTGGTTATCCAAAGAAAAAATACAAGGCCTTCAAATGGAGAGAAGAATGTGTTCCAATGTAGGATAGCCATATGAGGTTAGAGGCTATAATCAAGTCACTTATAAGGTCAAGTGCCCAACACCTTCATAATAATTATTTTGCTTGAATAAATTATGATTCGTAAACTACTATCACTGAGTTGTTGTACAATGATGTAATACTTATTACTTTCTTATGAATCTTAACTGATTCTATTTTAGTTGCATTTATTGTGTTATATCTTGTCACAACCCAACCAGATTAGGACAGGTCCTATCATGTTGAGTTGTGATAGGCAAACCTCAAGATTTAGTTTTGGAATTTTTTTTTTCAGATTTTCTGCCAATATATATTAACATAAATATCAAACTATAAAGCTACTAAAATATTCAAATGCTGAAAAAACTCATCCATAAAGTTTTTTTCATTCATCAAAATAAATATCTACACTACAGTACATTAGCGAAAAATGAGGATAACTTTGCAATGGTTAAACTTTTACCCCGTAACTTTTTATATATTGTAGAGATTATTATTATACACATTTTAAATATTTTCTGAAAATTTTACAACATGGGTTCTGAAATTTACAAGATTTTTATTGTATAGAAAATTATGTAGGTGTTAAAAAATAGTGGTGTAGTATAATAAAAGTTTTAAATATTATTTTACACAATCCCTAGTAATTTGATAATTTTTTAAAAATGTACATTTTTGCCTAGTTGAATTTTCTGTTGTCTACTGTTATACAACACTACGAAATTTTGATACATGCTTAATTACTTTTTAATTGTTACAATGTGATGATATATATATATATATATATATATATATATATATATATATATATATATATATATATATATATATATATATACATATATATGTGTGTGTGTGTGAGTAAATTATATCTGTTGGGAGCCATAAGGGACCAAAATCCTTTGAGATTCTGTATGTGTCAGGGAATTGCGGGAAGTTATAAGAGGCCAGAATCCTTTGAGATTCTGTCTGATACAGAGATATGTGATATATTCTGGTGCTATAAGCACAAATAAAAAGGGAGTCATAAGATCCAGAATCCTTTAAGATTCTATCTGGGTCTGATAAATGTGATCTGAACTACTATGTGATATGAATTTCAATATATTTATTATTCTATAATATTATTTAAATCAAAGAATAACTGCTATGCATTTATTATATTTTCTAATTTTGTGATTCTCAATTCAGTGATTTATTTAAATTATATTTAACTACTTTTAGATATTTGATAAAATATGTGATAAAAGAATATTTAAAAATTTTGATTGGTTTGTGTGGCTTGCTGAGATGTGTAGCTCACTATGGTTTTACTTCTAATTTTTAGGATCTGGGAAGGGGAAAGAGGTTGTGGACTAGCAGTTCAAGATTAGATCTAAGGTCATAGGTATTTTGCTATTTTGATTTTTGTACAGTCATGACTAGTTAAAATTTCAGTTCTGTAGCTCTCTCCTGTAGCCATATACTATAATATAAATATTTATTTTGATGAATGAAAGAAACTTTATGGATGAGTTTTTCAGTATTTGAATATTTTAGTAGCTCTGTAGTTTGTCATTTATATCAATAAATATTAGCAAAAAATCTAAATTTTTTTTTCTAAAACTAGATCTTGGGGTTTGCCTATCACAGCTCAACACGATAGGACCTGTCCTGATCAGGTTGGATTGTGACAAGCTTTTGTGATATCAGAGCAATAATTTTGGAATTAGATCATAAAACAAAGCTATAAAAATTGATCTGTATGTCTAGTGGGGTAGTTTCAAGTCTATTTGAGTGTTCATTATTTTTATTTCATGTACATGTATGTTTAGTTGCATATTCTGTGTGATCATGGATCCACCAGACCTAAATATGATAGATGGATAGAGTGCTAGTCAGGCAGCTCCTGTATATAGTTCTGCTCTAATAATTGATTCAGATACAGTTTCACAGTTTTCTACTTTGATAGCTCAGATGATGGGTGAGGCACAGAGCAGGATTCCTATTGTTAGATCTGAAGAGGTAGATAGACATCTACATATGTTTTTGAGATTGAAGCCTCTGAGATTTGAGGGTACGGTTAAGCCCAGAGAAGTAAAGGACTGGTTGAGGAGGCTAGAAAAGATATTTGATGGCATGCAATATCCTCCTGAGAGAAAGGTATCGTTAGCAGTCTTTCTATTGGATGGCGAGGCAAAGTGCTAGTGGATGGGCCAGTAAGAGGAGAAATTTCATGGGAGATTGAACTCTCTAATTACCTGGGAGGAGTTCTCTGATGTGTTTAGAGCTTGGTTTGTACCACCTTCTGCATGATAACAAATGCAGAAGATTTTTCTGAGGTTGGTTCAGGGGAGCAAGATAGTTATGTAGAATGAGGTAGAGTTCACTACTTTGACTAAATATGCTCCATAGTTGGTCAGCACTCCTGTGAAAAAGTGTTATAGGTTCCTGCAAGGACTTCGGGATAGCCTGAGACAGCCTCTTGTGCCATTTCACATTTCTGATTTCTCTGAGCTTGTGGAGAGGGCTTATCTAATAGAGAACGACCTGATGGATACTCAGCAAAGGTGGACTGCTAATAGGAAGAGGTTCAGTGGTGAGACTTATAGTAGCGGTTGTTCTAGAAAAAAGAGCAGATTTACACCTGGAGATTCTAGGAGAGGTGGACAGTCAGCATCTACAACAGTCTCTAGTAGTGGCAACATAGCCAGATCTGGTTCTATTAGTGGGGCACCTGTGTGCCAGAGTTGTGGTCGATGTCATCTGGTCAGTGCTATAGATGACTGGATAGTGCTTCAGATGTAGTTAAATAGGGCATCGGGTAGCAAAGTGTCCACAGACAGGATTTGGCTGATGTTTTGAGTCCAGATCTGAGAGCTTTGTCTGACCTATAGGGAGATCGAGGGTAGTTTCTCTCCATAATTTTTTTGAGGGACCATCTGGTAGAGCTGGTGGTTTGGGTTTAGTGGCAAGAAACAGTGGTCAGAGAGAGTTTAGTAGTTATATTGCTCCAGCTTTAGTTCAACTACTTGTATACAGTTTGACTTAGTAGAAGGTTCGGGATGCTCTAGATGTTATGACAGGTATGATTTATATTTCTAAACCCATGTTATATTTTATTCGATTCTTTTCAAGCATTTCTTCAATTCACTACACTTAGCTTCAGTTCCACTGACTGTTTCTCTTTCTATTATTTTGCCGACTTGAGATAGTATGATAACAAGTAGATTCTATTTCTGTGATATTGAGATTTGTGATAAAAAGTGAAAATTTAGTTTGATTATATTACCCATTTTCTCATATGATGTTATTCTGGGTATGAATTAATTGAGTTAGTATGGAGCTCAGATTGCTTACTTGAAGAAGAGAGTTACATTATTTATGGATAGTGAAAGTTATGTATTCCAGCGAGTTAGAGGTATTTTATCCTATTTGATCTCTACATTAGAAGCAAATAAATTATGGAAGAAGGGTTGTATGATATTTTTGGCATCAGTTTGAGATAGGAGTATAGATGTTAGTTCTCATTCTGATATCCTGGTAGTCCGAGATTTTTCAAATGTATTTCCTAAGGAGTTAGTTAGTTTACCTCCGAATAGAGACTTAGAATTCTGTATTGACATATTTATGGGTACAACCCCGATATCTAAAGCCTCGTATAGGATGGCACCAAAGGAGCTTCAAGAGTTGAAGGTTCAGCTTCAGGAGTTAGTTGATAGGGGATTTATATGTCTTAGTGTTTCTCCCTGGGGAGCACCGGTTCTATTTGTGAAGAAAAAAGATGGTACGATACGTATGTGTATTGACTATAGGGAGTTGAATAAAGTCACTATCAAGAACAAGTATCCATTGCCACAGATTGATGATCTATTTGATCAGCTTGCTGGATCTTCTGTATTCTCAAAGATTGATCTACGATCAGATTACTATTAGGTGAAGGTGAGAGAGACTAATGTGATGAAGATAGCTTTTAGTACTCGGTACGGACACTATGAGTTTTTGGTCATGCCATTTGGGGTGACTAATGCACCAGCTGTCTTTATGGATCTGATGAATAGAGTATTTAAAGATTATCTGGATCAGTTTGTGATTATTTTTATAGATGATATTTTGGTATATTCTGCTTCTGAGGAAGATCACACCAGACATCTGAGAAGAGTATTGGAGACTTTGAGGTAGCACCAGTTGTATGCAAAATTCTCCAAATGTGAGTTCTAGCTGAGAAGTATTTCTTTTTTGGGACATGTGGTGAGTGGTGAGGGTATCTCTGTTGATCCCCAAAAAGTTCAGGCAGTTACTAATTGGCCGAGGCCTACTGCAGTGTTTGAGATATGAAGTTTCTTGGGTATGGCTAGATATTACAAAAAATTTGTGAAGGGATTTTCTCAAATTTTAGCACCTTTGACAAGACTGACTCAGAAGTTAGTAGCTTTTGTTTGGACACCAAAGTGTGAGGCCAGTTTTTAGATATTGAAGGATTATTTGACTTTTGCTCCAGTTTTGGCTCTTCCCTATGGTACAAAAGGATTTCAGGTATTCAGTGATGCTTCACTGAGAGATTTGGGGTGTGTTTTAATGCAGCATGGTCGAGTGATAGCTTATGCTTCAAGGTAGTTGAAGCCACATGAAAGGAACTATCCGACGCATGATTTAGAGTTGGTTGCTGTTGTATTTGCTTTGAAGATTTGGCGTCATTTTTTTTACGATGTCATGTGCGAGATTTTCATGAATCATCACGTTTGAAGTACATAATCATGCAAAAGGATCTAAATTTGAGGCAAAGGAGGTGGCTTGAGTTGATCAAGGACTATGATCTGACTATTTAATATCAACCTGATAAGGCTAATGTGGTGGCAGATGCTCTGAGCAGGAAGTCTTCTGGATTATCATATTTGTAACTCACTTCTGATGAGTATTTGATATGAGATATGGAGAGATTACAGTTGGAGGTGATTTTTTCTATTGATTGGGATTCTGGTATAGTGTCTTAGATGATCATTCAGCCTTCTTTAGAAGAAAAGATTTATGAAGCTCAAAAATTAGATGCAGAATATCCGAAGTTAATTGATCAAATTGGATCTGGTAAGAAATTTGAACTACGAGTTTCTGATTCTGGTGTTATTTTCTGTAAGGATAGACTTTGGGTTCCTATTTTTGGAGATCTGAGGCATAAGATTCTACATGAGGCTCATTATTCAGGCTATACTATTTATCAAGAAAGTAGCAAGATGTATGGAGATCTGAAGGGTATATTTTGGTGGCCTGGATTAAAAATGGACATAGAAGAGTTTGTGTCAAAGTGTGAGGCATGTCAGCTAGTGAAGGCAGAGCATCAGCGACCAGGAGGTCTTCTGCAGTCGTTACCTATTCCAGAGTGAAAATGGGAAGAGGTAATAATGAATTTTGCTATGAGTTTCCCCAAATCGAGGCAAGGGCATGATGCTATTTGGGTTGTTGTTGACCGACTGACAAAATCTGCCCATTTTATTCTGATCGACAAACATATCTGGTGGATAGGTTAGCACAAATCTATGTCAAAGATGTTATCAGGTTGCATTGTGTGCCAAAGGTGATTGTATCAGATCGAGATGGTAGGTTACCTCTAGATTATGGAGAGGTATTCAGTAGGGATTGGGTACAAAGTTGCACTTCAGTACGTCTTTTCATCCACAGACAGACGGACAATCCGAAAGGACTATTCAGGTACTGGAGGATCTTCTGAGATTATATGTTTTGGATTTTGGGGGCAGTTGGCAGGAGCACATCCTGTTGATAGAGTTTGCATATAATAATAATTATCAATCCAGCATAGGCATGACTCCTTATGAAGCTCTATACGGTAGAAAATGTAAGACTCCTTTGACTTTAACAGAGGTGGGAGATAGATAGGTGATATGTTCAGCCTTTGTGGACGATACCACTGCAAAGATCAATTTGATTAAAGAAATGTTAAAATCTGTACAAGACAGGCAGAAGAAGTATTACAATCCGGATTTTCTCTTCTCTCACTTCTCTTTTTCTTTCTAATTCCTTACAAAAAATATTTATTATTTATCAAATTTTATTTAGAAAATTCTAGTGAAATCTGTTTGTAAAACGGACACCTGACGGTCTCCAAAACCCCACTTATACCGATAGGTGTCGATTTCTTAAGAAATTTTGACAGTACTCGAAAATTATGAAAAAATTAGGGAAGGTAAAACACAACATTATAAATGTTTCGGCTAAGACGGTTTGTGATTTGGACTTATTATGACTCCAGACATAAATATTGATTGTTCTAGGTCAAAATTCTTATAAGAAAATTTTGGAATTTCACATATCTAATGTGATCGCTCTCTATTTTATATATCATATTCAAAACCCATTTAAATAGTTTTTATCATTAATAAAACCATGTTAAATTGAATTTTTTATGCTATGTCTACTGTGATCACTATATGAACTTGCTCTATTATGTCTAACGTTAAACGAACCTTATTCTGATATGTAATTCAACTATTTTATAAACTTTTGTGATAATGTCTTATTCTAACATTCCAAATCATGTTCAAATCTTAATTGAAAAATTTTTTTGAATAAAAATGATTAATATTTAATGAGGATTTGAATAATGTTTGTTCATAGATCGAATTTTATCGCCTATGATCTCAACTAAGATTGAATTTTGTTTGCACCTTGTTTGAATATTATTTGAATCAACTTTGGTCATGACTGCCTCAAAATGTATTTCCACGATCCATATTGAGAGCATATTTCTCTAATTTAGGACATGCTAGGGCATTAAAATGCCAAATTTCCCTTGTTGACATGCTACCAAAAAAATGAACTCCATTAAAAAATGTATCTATTAAGCCATTTTCATCTAGGCAAGAGTTTATATATGATAATTGGCTTCTGATATCAACATATTAAAATTTATTTAGATTTAATAATTTTTCTAAACACATCATGGGAAATAAAATTAATATCAACATTACAACAAATATAATGATCATTTAATCATTTTCAAATTCATTCAAATCACCCTAACCTATTAGTAATTTAAATATTCAAAAAACCTAAATCACCACTAGTTAATTTTAGAAATTAAAAGTTTTAACTATATTTTCATATCATTACCTTTTCCTCATAGCAACCATTATATACATAACTTCATAAATTAATTTTTCAATTGCATTTCATCTTAAGAATAAATAAAAACCCTAAATTTTAATTAATAAATAACATCTAAAAATTACTACATAAATAACTATAACATATAAATCAAAAATATGAAAAATAAAAACATATACAAAAAAATAAATATAAACAACTATATGGATCTAACATTAATCTAACCTTTATTTTAGAGTATTACTCTATATCAAAGTTTATGTCGTTTTAAGTGTTGTGTTTTCAGCACGGTACATCAGTTTTAGGCTTTGTTTGGGATAATTTTTTTTCACTATTTTTTTTTGCTTTCAATCAATTTTTATACTAAAAAGCTACCATAGAAAGCAGTAACATAACTTTCCAAAATGAAGCGTCATAATTTATATGAATATTTTGTTTGCTCTCTAAGGCTTCATTTGGGACAGCTTTTTTGCTACTTTCTAAAACAGCTTTCTAGTACAAAAATTTTTAATTCATGAAATTTTTGTACTAAAAAACTGTTTTAGAAAGCAGCAAAAAAACTGTCCCATACGAAGCCTAAGTATCTAAGATCATAAATCAATGATCTTGTTAAGAAAATACTAAATTTTAATAAAGAAACATTTGAATAGAAGCTAACAAAAAAAATAAAATCATCAGGTTGACTCCAAATACAGATTAATATAAGAACAATAGAATTAATTATTTATCATGAATGCAACAGTGAGGGTTACTGTGATGCCTTTGAGTCATTCACCAGCTTCCATTTACCAGTTATGGGCTCTCTGATAGCAACCATTTAACTTGAAAAGACCAATTAATTGTTTGTTAACCAGTAAATTAGTACTAATAACATCATTAACAGAGAAGGAAAAAAAAAAAAAAAAGCTTACCTTGAGAGCACTAATCAATCAATACAAATACCAATTCTTCTTATTTACCATAATTAACTTTTTCATATAACAAATGGCTTCTCATTTAGAGAATTTTTTACTATAAGACCTGATTTATAAAATAATTCTTAATGAAATAGAAGACTATAAAATTTTATTTTTTTATAACATAAAAAATATTGAATAAATATAGTTTTGTTGAACAAAAAATAAAATTTTCCTGCATTATTGGAGGGGCCCATCCCTTTAGTGGGCATCCTTGATCTTTTCCTTCTTCCTTCCTTATATAAGATTATATTTTGTAACTTTGGTAGGTCTGACATTCAAAATGAAATGAATGGAAATATTATTATAAAACAATGGACAAGTTGTCCAAACCTCTTCAAACTTTAACTAATTATGATTGGTCCCCAAAAAAAATAAGAAAAATGTGTAGTTCTATATATCACAAATGTGCATTAGGAAAAGTAGCAAAGATTAAACTATGAAGTGGTCTACTTCAACTATGTGTCACTAAGATTAAATTATTGTAAAGTTAATTATATGCAGCTTCTAAGTTTGTATGGATCCAAATATTGATATGACTTGGTTTTATTGGAATTACAACTATTTGAGGGATGGATTTTGTAGGAATTGTAAATAGAATATGATTAAGTTGAATTAAGTTTTGCAATTCCTCGTAATTATGATTACATGTATCATAAGAAGATGATGTAATTTATTATGGGTTTGATTGTTATTCTCGATACGTCACCAAAAATCGCTTTGATCGAGCACGAATCTTGAGGCATATTCTAGTTGCAACTTTCAAAATTAAACATGAGACCATCTGAACTTTGATTTCATCAGACTTATTGTCAAATTGAATGTACCAAGGAGACAAAACCAACGAGACCAAAATTGGTCAAATCGGAGCCCAAATGGGTCCAAATCAAGGGACCCAAACATATTTGGAAGGTTCATAACATTAATAGGATGACTAAATGATCTCTAAATATGACATGCTTATAGTTGAATCGAGCAGCTCGATAAGACGAATCCAATGAGCACAAGATTGCTTCATTTTGACATCATTAAGAATTTAAATGCTTGAAATTGCTCCATAATCAAGGGAATCATTATGGGTCATCCGATGGAACACACTGAATTTGCCCTAGATCTTCTTCATTTACAAAGCATGTCACTCTCAAAATTTATAAATAGATCCCCACTCTCTACATGAAGGGGATTTTGATAGCTTGGGCTTTTGGAGGCTTAGACCTTGGGCTAGAGACTAAAAAAAGCTCCGAGGCTTGAAGAATCCCTGAACTCCACCCTGACACTACCACCGGTGAACCCTCGCCACCAGCACGCCGCTACTGGACCACTACCCGACCAAGGCCATTGAATCTCCATCCGACAACCATCATCGAGCCTTCGTCCAACCTCCGTCCACTGTCGACTACGATTCCTTCGACTATCGTCACCCTCAGACTACGAATTCTATGAATATCATCGTCCTTTAACTACGGTCCCTCCAACCTTCGACGCCTGCTGAGTACAATCCCTCCAACCTCTATCATCTGCTGACTACGGGCTCTCTAACCACCATCGCTCACTGACTATGATCCCTCCGACCACATTCACTCACTGACTTGGTCCCTCCAACCTTCATCTCCAGTGAACTACAATCCCTCTAACCACCCTCGATCGCCTGTCGATTACAGTCCCTCCGACCACCATCTCCCCCCGACTACAGACCTTTCAACCACCATGGCTCGCCGACTACGGACCCTCCTACCACCATCGTCCGCCTACTACGGTCCCTCTGAAATCTGTCTCCCACCAATTATGGTCCCTTAGACCATCGTTGCCCACCGACTACAGTTCATATGACCTCCATCACTCCCCAACTATCGTCCCTCTAACCACAGTCGCCCGTCGATTATGGTCCCTTCAACCATCGTCACCCACAGATTATGGTCCCTTAGACCATTGTCGCCCGCCGATTACAGTCCATGGGACATCTATTGTCCACCAACTATGATCCCTTTTACCATCATCACCCACCGACTACAGTCTCTTTGACCTCTGTCGCCTGCCGACTAGATTCCCTCCCACCACCCTTACCTGCTGACTATGGTCCCTTTGACCAAAGTCATCCTCCGATAATTATTGCCCGCCGACTATATCCCTTTGACCCCTATCGCCTACCGACTATGGTCCCTCTGACCTCCATTGCCCACCGACTACGGTCCCTCCGACCTTCATTGCCTGCCGACTATGGTCCCTGACCTCCGTCGCCCGCTGAATAAGGTCCCTTCGATCACACTCGCCTAACTACGGTCCTACCAACCAAATAAACCGGCCAACATTCTTTTGAGAATAAATATCATATCACTAGCTTCTTCCAACTCCCACCATGTAATGTTCTCTATATAATATATATTTTTTATATTGAGCCAAGGCCTTCCCCCCGAGGAAGGGCATCATTTGTAATCGACTCCAAACATTTATAGAATCATTTTAACTGTGTTAGGCCCCATGGTTTTCCCCTTTTAAAGATTTTTTCACATAAAAATTTTGGTGTCTCTTATGACTCTTACACCTCTCTCTCTCTCTTATATGTCTATGTGCTGAATGATCATATAAAGCTTAGACACTAAACTCTATATCTCTCTACTGTCGTGAATGTGAATTCTTATAAAGGAATTGGAGCATTGCTTCTTATACACCCTTACATTATCATATACATATTTCTAATTCTCAATGCCATATTTAAATACTTAAGACACATTTAAATCTCAGTTATTTTAGTATGTTGATGAGTGGTGTAAGATATATGACCCGCTTATCCTTTTGTGGATGTTCATCCTTTTTTTTATTATTGTCCCAAAATTTTGGGAGCTATACCTGGAATTTATATTTATTGCTGTTCTCATTATGGGTTTAATGGTTTTGACATGATGGTGTAGAGTTGTAGCTTTATGATGGTGTAGAGTTGTACCATAATGTACATATGGATCATTAATCATCTATGCATGTGTTGCCAAATTAAATTATAGCTCATGGAGGTCTACTAAAAAAATCAATTTCAAATGGTATCAAAGCATTATGATATTATCTAGACTTTTATTCTATATAATAAGGAAGTACTATCCATTACAATCCCTTTGAGTTTACTTTGGTGGATAATATTTTTTTTCTTTTGTCATCTCATAATATAGGAGATTATTAAAAATATATATGTCCCTAAAGCTCTCATGCCTATCTTCATTTATTTGGATCCCCATCATGAGCGTATCAAACTTGTAATCATGATTTCAAGTACTAAATTTAACGCTATAGACAACATCATTCTATCTTTAATATAATTGGCATTCCTTAACATTGTAAAAACATGACAAAAAACGAGAGAGATCAAAGAAAAAAATCTAAAATAATGAATTTTGGAGATGAAAGAGTTTAGGGAGACCTAATCTAATGTATAATAAAAATGTTTCACACTTTCACTTGGTAGTGTAGCACTTGCAACCTAATCGACTTAGGAAGTTGAACGTAGTTCATATAGACCATTAAAAGCTGTAATACCTCCATACACAATCAGAGATTTAGTAAATGAAACACATGAAGTTAACATATTTGTATCAATATAACTTGAGGAGTGCAAAATAAGGTGATAACTATGCTCTCATGATTCAATAACTCTAATGATAATAATGCAGTTAAAACATTATTGGCATGAGGAGTATGTTAACCTATACTTACTGGAGCTCGATAAGAAGGATGCAATGTTAAAGTATAAAACCAAAAATAGATACTTGTATTGATTGACAATGCACCTTGATGTATCAAATTTCTAGAAAGAATGCATACTCTGATGCACCTCACAACCATTAAATAAGAAGAAAGGCTTATAAAATCCTTTACTTATGCTAACTTTGTCATTGGAGAGTATCAACATGAACTTACTAAGATAATTTTACTTGATCAATAATGGTCATAAATATATTTTTCATTATGGTTGGCATGTTATTCAAGATGATAATACTCATTGAGTGTAAATAGAGAATCATAAGACAAGAAATAACTTTCATTTTAAAGAATATTTGTGAGCAGATAAATTTATTAAGCTCAATCATCTCAGACATAAAATACTACACTCTTAGTAGTTCTTAAAAATCTCTTTGAGATATGTTGGATACCACTCTAAAGAGAAGCACAACCTTCCTTCCAAAAATCAATGACCAAAATGAGATTGAAAAGTGGATTGTTATGCTCTTGTTAAGATGATTTAACTCATGAAATCAAAAAAAAAAAAAAAAGAGTTGAAAGCTTGCCATATATTTACTTTGAATTTAATAGGATGACACATGATTTCATAAATCAAGCTCAACTTAATTTGGGATATGCAAACCCAAATTAATAAACTAATTAATAAATACTCGATAATGGCCATGTTGATAGAAAATCTCAACCGGAGGGGACCACAAACATTTAAAATGTCTCACAAATGCACATACAAATTTAAAATTCCAAAATTACTAAATCTTAAAATATTTAAAATAAAATAAACCATCAAACACTTAAAGCAAAATCCATTCACACTTCACAACAATTTAATAAGATGGACAAATCTGAAAATTACTTCAACTCACATAGAGCCAATGTCTAGTCAAGAATATCACTAGGATTTATTCTCAAATAGTCTCTTACCTGTAAAGACATGACACATATCCTCTAACCGATCGTTTCACCGCCAAATGGCACCACAGGTAAACAATTATGATCGGGACCCTCTAAACCGTGTGATTTTGCCATCAAATGGCACCACTAAATTACGATCATGGTCAAAGCCCGCATGTTTCCCAATGACTTCAAATCCTTGAGATATGAATCAATAAGATATAATTGAGAGCACAAAGCCCTCTGTTAGATAAGGTGGATTCAAATTTGTCCCATTAGGAAAATATTCACCCAAGGACTATAAGGTATCCTTGGACGAAGCAACCCATTGCTGCCGACAAAGATCCTTTTTATCAGGTTGGGTCGACTACCTCCTTTGACTAAGTAGACAAGGGATAATGATGGCCCGGAACGATGGAACCATAGGATCTTGATTGGGCTCATCATCATTCCCCCACTATTTTCTTTAAGTGTAAGGTGGTCAATTTTAATTTTAAATATTAAATTTTAAATACCAAATCATGCTGCTAGTATACATCAGATACTACATACGTATACGTATATGTTTGACAACTAGCCCTAATCGAAAGTTCTCTCTCGTTACTGAGATGGGTAATTAACTATAGGGGTTTGCGCCTATAGGAAACCTGAACTAAAGTCATAAAGTCCTCGCAAAATGATGGCAAAATCTCTGAGTGATGTCTTATTCACAATCCAATGTGCCTTCTAAAAATTTATCCTGGAACTTAAGCGTTAAAACTCTCCTCGACAAAATGAAGAAAGAGAAAGGGGCCGCGGAGAGGCTGGGGTGCAAATTTTTGGAGCCCACAGCCATGTCAAGGGTACTTACCTCAAAGTATATTTGACTTTAATTTCTTTCTAGAATTAAGGACCTGTAATGATAGATATGAAGGTCTTGAGATAGCCTAGATATTTTGATTGGAAATTAACAAGATTAACTTTATGCAAAGAAAGAGCTTGGCAAGTCATAGTAGCACTACACATGTCAACATAAATGGCATCTAGTAAGGAAAATTTTGAATAAGAAAATATTATGTTGATATACATCTATAAGGAGGCATTGAAGGGAGAATGTTTGAAGATTAAAAAAATTAAATATAGTTCATTCAAGGTTTTAAATATGATCAACAATAAAATATATTAATTAGCTCTACTAACTTACTTGGAAATATAATTGGCCTACCCTTGGAGGTGTGGATCCAATGCTTCCAATTGTTGTGATGGGTGGTTAAGATGTATAGAACACGCCTAGATGATTGGAGGAATTTCAATGGTAGTTTGGATAAGGAGGGAGGGTTTGCTTTGGTTAAGTTAACCCTAAAAATATCATTTAAGGTCTCACCTTTAGAACTATGATATAGAGGGGGATTTATTGCATGGATCCTCTTGAAAGTGTTAAGGCAAATGTTTATAAATATAATATGAAATTTTTGGTGGGGATTCAAAAGGTTTAGGGGTGTATAATGGAGATCAAATAAAGACTAAGTCTAAGTACCTAATTTTGGCTAATCTTAAAATATGTGATGGAGGAATTATTCTAAGAACGTATTTGGGGGCTAGTAAAAATAAAGAAAAAAAATAAAGAAGTTACTTTAAGTGCACAAAAAATAGAATTAATGTAATGATTGTATGCTATTTTGCAAAGACGATTTGATAAAAATTATATATAGGCACTATAATTTACCTTGATTCAAATCAAGAGTGAGAATTATATTTTTTTTACCTATCATTCCACGTCTACAAGGACTTTATACATCTATGAGCTCTAGTAGTTACATGAGATGGCATCTCAAAAGAATTTCAAAAATATGTGTTCTGATTCATCCATCACATATCGAGGCTAGGAAGCATTTTGATCACACAAATCCATAGTTCATTGTTGAACTGACTAATACTAGGCTTGGATTATGCACTAATAGTTTCACTCCCTATAGTAGGCTGGTTCACCTAATTGATGCTTGCCAGTAATAAATACATCTAATAATTCTTCACAAGAGATGTATATGATTACACCATATATATTTCTCACGCTTATCATACCTAGATCACATGATCCAAAAGAAAAAATAGATGTGTGCTTACAACCATTGATATTTGAGCTGGAGATTCTATGAGAAGAATGTGTACTCATATACATCTCCAGAAAATAAAATTTTCATTATGTAAGCAGCATTAATGTGGATAATTACTGACTTTTTGATATATTTGATAATATCATGTTTTAGTACTATAAGAAAGTTGGCTTACCCACATGCAAAACATTCACTAAAATATAGAAGAAAAATTTTCTGATTTAATTATCATCATATGTTCTTATCTGATGATCATATTTTCAAGAGAAGTAATGATTCATTTTTAAGACTTGAGTAGAGGAATTAAGGCTACCATTAAGGTTAATCAAGGATCAATTATGACAAAAGATAAATATGATACTAAAAATTAATGATTCATCAATATTATCATATTGTAGACTTCTGGGTTATGAAGTTAATTATAATTGGACCAAGAAGAATATTTTTAGGGATCTACCCTACTAGAAGATAACTTTGATAGACAACATATTTAATAATGTGAAGGATATAAAGAGTACAATAAAAAATAATTTGAATAATAATGGATTCAAATAATGGATTTTTATTTCTCATGAATGCATGATCAATAGGTAAGGACATATGATAACAATTAAATCATAATTTTTTTTTGATCTACCCCACTGGAGGATAAATTTCATATGACAATCTTGATGTTATGCATATTGAAAATTTTCTTTTGATAGTATATTCAATATTGTGATGGATATGAAGAATAAAATAAAAGATAATTTGAAAGTAAGAATGAATTTAAGGGAATACTATAGAAGATGATATTTGAAACTCCAACAAATAGTTAATGGAAAAATGTCAAAGCCAAACACTGCATACTCTTTCATGTTAGATCAAAGAAGATGAGTGTAAATAAGTTCAATCACTAAAATTGCCAGATGAATAAATGCATTGATTTAAGATCTGAAAGATTATTCGAAATGAAAGGTTATGATTGTAATATCTTCATGGAGTGTTTGATGCCTACTACGTTTAGTTCATTACCAGATCCAATACTAATCCATTAAATTGAACTTAATTTTTTTAAGGATTTATACTCTACATGTTTAAATGAAGAGCCTTGTTGACCTATGAGCTAAAATGTTATTTTTGATGCATTTCTTTTTTGTCAAAAATAAGGCCATTTTTATTAGAAATTCGAATTCATAGTGGATTTCCAACGGAAAAATAACCGTCGTTAGGGCAAAACATGAAAGGGGAAGGAGGAAGCTATCATGTTATTGGTTATATCCCCAGTATCTCATGAATTTTTTGTCAAAAAATTTGTCATAAATAAGAAACTTATTTTCAACAAAATTTTCGTAAAAACAAATCTACTGAAATTTTCACCAATAATGTCAATAGCATTAGCAGTTTCCTTTAATGTGTGGTAATTTTATGTCGACATAAGAGGATTACACCGCATCCCTTGTAGAGAAGTATAGGGAGCATCTAACAATATAGGAGACTTTGATCATCATACATAAAAAAGGCTACATGCAAGTTTGGGAAATATTGAGTTTATAGTTTTATTCTTAGTGATGCTTCCTCTAAATTCAACAAAGCTTCTCCCTGAGGGATATCCCTATAGGAAAAAAACATCTTTTGCAATATTTTTTATGGCAAATATAATAACAAATAATTATCTATGAATGATCTCACCATCCCCAATAAAAATTGAAGGCGGCCTAAAGATTTGAAGTAGATAAAAAAAACTGGTAATATAAAAAGTAGTTAAAATTCATTTATTAGTTAATTTGAATAGAAGCTATTAAATTTTGTGTGTGTGTGTGTTGGGGGGGGGGGGGGGGGGGGGGGGTGGGGCCCTAATAGGATTCTCATATTATTTTCAACCAATACACTACGAGTTCAAGTGCAAGTAGAGAAACTATTGAGACAACAAAACAATCAACATTCATCTACACTCATATAAACTAAGGAATTCAACTAAAGTAAGACATCTCCCTTCCATCTCTAATAACAACTATCCAAGTTAGCCCACCCAATTTCAAGCAAAGCAATAAAAAGAGAATAATGCAAATCATCTTATTTAGTCCATTAGTAGAGAGCCAAAGCATCCAACTTAGAATTCCAGAGTTGAGACATTACATAGTGTGCGTGTGAATTTATAATTAAATTTTCTCAAAATTATACTAAAAAAATAAAAAGAGAATACTTCTAAGGAGTGATATCAATGCTCATAATATAATACTCGCAGTTATTGCAACCATTAATGCCGACAACAGAATATGGATCCGATTCTGGATTCTTAAGTGTACAAAAATAATTAATAAAGAGAGCTGAGGTGATTAGTGAAAGTCACTATAGAATATTCTTTAAAACTTCATTAAGAGAAAGCTGGAGAGGATTAATTTGGTTTGATAACAATGTTTAAAAAAGGAATGAAATATGTCGACAGAGCCAGATAGAGTTAATTAAGCATCATTTAATCTACTTTTAGATCTCCTAAATCTTCTTTGGGTGCTTCATTATGTGGAAGCCACTGCAGATTTGTCCATTTGCTTACTTCCTTATCATTGTCTGCTTAACTTCCACTAAGAATGATACAAGGAAGCATGCAAACCCTTGAAAATATTGTAATTGCACTTCCATGCTCTCATTCAATTTTCATGAAATACCATATTTGCATATTAGACCCTTAAGAATTCACAAGAAGTAGCAGAGTTGTGCCCCAGAAGAGGACATGGTTTGGATTTAACGATAAGATATCGATGATGGCATTCATTAATAAAGAAATGGGGGTCTTCAGGATTCAATGGTGGCTGTTGCTGAAATCTGCTTTCCAATAGGACCTCAATCGTTTTTTAACCATTAAGTGATTATTTTTTAAGGATTTGTAGCATTATTCAGTCACTTCATGTGACACACAAGTGCTTCTTCAAGCATTTCTTTTCAAATACATTTAAAATATGGAAATTTACATACATACCATTTTATATTATATTATTTACATATCTAACACTTAAAATTTTAATATTTCATACCTATCACTCATAGACAACTTAATATCAAATATATCACTGCTATATTTCATTCCTACCACCCTATAAATTTTAATATTTCCTTCCTTACACCATATTTGACCTATAGGTGGTACGCATGAAATATTAAAATTTTTTATATTAGATATGTAAATAACATGATATAAAGTGATATGTATGTAAATCCCCCTTAAAATATTTGTTGTAAATATAGAGAGAGGAGAATTTAATTGATTTGTTTGAAATAAACTTTGGGCATATTTACCCAAGAATATAAACATCGAGCATATGACACAAATTACAAATATTACGAGGCATATAAAGTCAGTTTTCCTTCAATTTTCCATGCTTCACTTTTTTTAACAAATCCATTCTACAACTTTTTCTCCTACATCCAAAAAAATTAAATTTTTTTAATGGTTATTATAAATTTATTTCCCTTAATGAATTTAGTAATTTATACTGGCTAATTGATAAGGTATGAAATTAAATTAAATTAAATTAATAAAAACTAGTGAAAGATAATAAATATAAAACAAATAAATAAAGATATCTGAGAATCTCTAATTCCTCAAAATTGCAATAAAAATATTTTAACTTTGAAATGCTAACTTAAGTATATAAAAAAAGCTAATTTTTTTTATATTTTAAACCCTAAACTTATGATATAAAATACATTTGAATACATGCAAACTTTTTTTTTTTTTCAATCATATTAAACACTATATACATAATTTTTTTAATTACTTCTTAGTCTTCATTCAACAAATATGTAATTGTTTGCATGCCAATGTGCTTCTATTAAATTACATTATTTCTTCTGCAAATGCGTGGAGCAATCTACTTAGTTTTATCTTCATTTCATAATATATTCATTTCTTTTCTATAACATTCTGGGGCATACAGACAAATTAAACATCTACAAGGGTTTAAATGTAAATATTAAGCTTCATACCTTTAGGCCAAATGGCCCCATGCAAGTGAAGACCACAGAAGGTTACAAGGGCTACAAGACAAGTAAAAACGACTGGTTAAAAAGCCATGCATCGATAGAAGACATGAGGGATGAAAGGCCACTGAACATCCAAAACAATATGCCATCGGATTTTGCAAAGTGATACAGAATCCATAGACAAAAGGTTTTTTTTTTTTCCAAAATTTAAAGAACATTAGGTTAGTGGACAGATAAAAAGAAGCACTCATTTGCACATAATAATCAGTTAGTAGTTGCATTAAGCAGCCCACGTTAACTTCAATCACATTCAGATCACTATCTCCAAATGAATTTACTTCTTTCAACCGTACTATGAGATAACAAATGGATAAACTAAGCATTGCAATCCAATTTTACCGAATAACAAATTAATACTGGACAATAAGCCTATGCCATATCGTTCATTAATAATTCATGTTCAAGGAAAGTTGGTAGAGAGAGAGAAAAAGAAAGAGAGAGAGAGAGAGAGAGAGTTGACAAGTGGCAACGACAATAATAATGGCTACAAACACCAAAGCACTAGTGAACACAGCCACATCAGAAGATTCAGCGGTACTTGCAAAGAACCAATGAGTAGGTCAACACGGTTGGGAATCCCCCATCTCGGGTTCGAATCCCCTCTACTACGGCCTCGCCTCTTCAGTGGGACAAAGCAAGTGTGGGCCCGATGCCAGTGGGTGGCCTTGCTAGGTTCTGCCGAGGGATTAGTTATGTCGCCAAGTGTTCCCTTTAGAATGGCAGCGGATAGATACCCCTGTTCCCAAAAAAAAAAAAAGAGTAGGTCAACAAAACTAATATAAATGAGGTTTCGTCCAAGAACAATTTGAATTACAATCATGATCGAAAAATTTTTGCTATACGATTAAGTTTAAGAGAAATCGACAATAGCATATGCAGAAATGAGATTTGAAATTTTAGCTTTTGTTTTGATTCGGCAATTTGTCTATTTTGATGTAAGGATAAGTTGTCAGGAAGGAAGCAGGCGCTATTTGTATTAAGAAACAAAAAAAAGGAAAGGTTTTTTTCCTAAATACTCCTACAATTTGCTTCAAGAATAAAAATTATGATCAATATCAGTGTTTTGAACTTAGAAAATTTGTTGCCCGCACGATTAAATTGGATGGGACCTTGATGCATACTTTACCCCTGCAAATGCTAACTTGAACCCACCATTAGTAATATAAAAGTCCGAAATTCCTTAATTAGAAACGACATAATTGAACTACCATCTATTGTCACTCTGCAATCTCTAAAATGCATAGCTATACTAGCAGAAAGAGTTCAGGGGGTGGGGGAAATTTAGAGCTCCTCATTATCATCAATAGTAGTCTTATACCAACTTTTTAGGATCTGATAAACTATCATTCTCCAATCATTTCTATTGAGTAGTGTTGTATGAGATACTAAGTTTATTTTACACAAATCTTTTGAGAAAAAGACCAAATTAATCCTTTAACTTTTTTCGAAATGACCAAAATAATTCCCTACTAAATAAAAGTACTAATTTGATCTTTTAACTATTTAAATTGAGATCAAATTAGTTCTTTCGTGGGATCATTTTGATCAACAACAACAACAACAATAACAACAATAACATCAAGCCTTTGTCCCACTACGTGGGGTCGGCTACATGAATCTTTTTTTCTCCATTGTATCCTGTTAAAAGTCAAATTCTTGTTTAAATCTAATAAAGAAAGATCATTTCTAATATTTTCTAACCAAGTCTTTTTAGGTCTGTCTCTATCTTTCTTAACATAAGTCAAATCTAATACCTCTACTTTTCTAACCAGGTCATCGAAAGGCTGCCGTTTTATGCGACCAAACTATCTAAGGCGACTCTCTCTAGTCTTATCTTCCACTGGAGCTACTCCAACCTTTTCACATATATGCTCATTTTGTAACCTATCTCTAAGGGTAAAGCCACTCATCCACCTGAGCATCCTATCTCTGCGACACTTAACTTAGTATTATGCTTCGTTTTTAATGGCCAACATTCGGCACAATAAAGCATTGCAGGTCTCACCACCATCTCATAGAATTTTCCCTTAAGTTTGAGGACTTTTCTATCACACAACTTCAAGTGATCATTTTGATCATTTATAAAAAGTCAGGGACCCATTTTAATCTTTATTTCCAAATATTTTCATATGATTGCTAAAGTATGTCACATTTGTCTCGTGCATTTTCCTTTTTAATCCTTCGCCATTAACTTTATATATATCCATTAAAATGTTTTTAACTGTAAAAATACTGAAAGAACTAATTTGTCAAGAAAAAAATAGAGGAAACAATAATGCTCCAAAATTTTGAGCAAATGAATGCCAAGTACTCTCTGTCCATGATCCTTATGGATGGCTATGTTCATATTATGCTCAATTTTTCCGTTGATATAATACACAATATAAACAAACCCGGATGCTGCAGGATTAGCGACCTGAAAAATGTTTGCAAAATATTGATTTCAGGATCAAATAAATATCAGTTGATATTGAAGAAAATTGTCCTTGCAGAAACCACGGTAATTGAATTCTGATATTAAACTTTCATCTGTGTATAATCATAGATCAAGAATATACAGTGAACACTTTTTCATTGCTTTCTTTTTTATCGTGGTCCTATAATTATTCCGTTTGAATAACAGCAACTTTTCACTGTATTCTTCTTATTATTTTGTTTTTTTTCCTGTACGTAAACAGAAAGGGTCTGTTTAAGTGTCTCTAGACAAAAGCATCAAGCAGTTGCTGCCCACTGATATAATTCGACCATTCCACGTTGATTCCCATCTTTATTATGGACTTAGTTCATGTTTCTGAGTCTACCCAATCATTATATACTGTTCAAATTATAGCACTACCCAGGTCAAAAAGTCACCTAGCTTAACCATGTAAAATTTGTCAGATGCCTGACGTGAACTATTCAATTAGAAGGAATCAAAATATAACTGATGTCCAGTGGAATCAGTCTCATTACTCAGTGTACAACAAGAAGAACAAATCAAATCCACATTTTGTGTCTTAGTACAAATCCAACCTAATACCAACACATCGAAGAAAAAATCATGATTTACCGAGCCTTCCAAAGCTTTATCTTACATTTCACTCCATCAATTTGAGTATTCAGAATTCAAAAAGTTTCGTCTTTGCATTAGTAATCATAAATCTGTCAATGAGAACATAAAAGAAAAAATTCCCGATTTCAATGAAAGAATCAAAACCCTACAAATTAATGATAAAAAATGGCACCATCCAAAGGCTTTTGTTGAGCAAACCATTTTCAATAGTACATTACAATACGGAGATTTGGGAGATTGTAAGGCCCCTTTTTAAGTATGGAGTAAAATTCTTAAACATCAATGTATTTTTTAATGTATTGATTGAAGTTTCATCAGAAACTATAAAATTAAGCATGCTTATGTTAAAGCACTTCTAACATGGGTGGCCTTCCTAACAATTGCACTAAGAGCCGATAACAACTTGAAACTTGTTAGGTCCAAATTAATAATATCTAGATGGTGAAGTTTGAGCTGTGACACTATCTCTTGAGATGCGTTGACAGACAAATTCTAATAAAGTACATAGTGATGCTAGACTATCATCATCATAGAAAAGACTACATCTCAAACTAGCAGGTTGAGTTACTTTAAGCAAATTTAAACTGGTGTGGCCAGTTCTTTTTGATGGTTATCCCGAGTAGATATTTCCTACCACTTGTATAAATATCATGTAATAAAATAAACATGAGAATAAAACATGAGAAAAAAATCCCACGGATTCTCTCCATTCTCTCTTTATTTTTATACGATGCGACAATTATGTAGGGACCATAGCATAGTTTCATAATATCTTGGGATGCAAACAAATTAAACTTCGACAAGGGATTACACGTAAATATTAAGCTTCAACGTTTCAAGCCAAATGGCTATGCAAGTTAAGATGAGAAAAAGTTAAAGGGCTAGCAGACAACTAACAACTAATGATTAAAATGTAATGAATCGTGAGAAGAAAAGACGAGAGGTGATCAAAGATCCAAAAAAGCTGTCACTGGATTTTGCAACTAAGAATCCATAAAGAATTTCGTAATAAATTACCAAATGAAAAAAGATTAGGTTAGTGGACAGATAAAAAGAAGCACTCATTCATATATTAGAATAAGTTAATAGCTGCATTAAGCAGTCCTTGACTTCGATTCCATTAAGATCACTAACTCCAAATGAATTTACTTTAACCGTACAATTGAGATAACATAAGAATAAAATAAGCATTGCAATGCAATTTTACCTAGAAAAAATTAATAATGGACAATAAAGCTGTTATATCCTAAATAATTCATGCGAAGCTAGTAAATTGAGGGAGACAGAGAGACAGAGAGAACTGTTGATCAGAAAATTTTACGGAAAATATTGATGTCATGGTAAAATATTATTTCAGATGACTCGAGGTGTTTCTTTTATTCAGTTGATACAAAAGAAAATTGTCCATACATGCAGTAATTACAGTAGTTGAATTCTGCTACTTTTTTATTCAGCTTTTGTATAATTACATATCAAGAATCTGCACGTGAGCAGTAGTGATCATAGTCCTATAATTATTTCAATTGACTAAAGATACTTTCTCATTGTTCTTTTCTCTCCTAATAAGCAAACAGAAGAGTCTATCGCTGAGCTTCAGACAAAAACATCAGGCAGTTGCTGACCATTCCAAACGGATGCCAATCCCTATTATTGACCAAGTTAATATTTTCTGAGTCCAATCCAATCATTACTGAATGCTCTATTTACAGCCCCACCCAGCAAAAAAGTCAACTACCAGTACGGGTGGAGGCTTAACAATAAAATTTATCAGTCCTGGCGCAATTAGCCAATTAGAAGGAATCTAAACATTATGAATGCAAATTTGATCTAATTTTACAATAATTTTACAGACATAGAAGAAAAGAAACATAATAATGCTGAAGAAGTACTCCAAGACAAGCCGTATGTATTTCAATAATTCAAATTAAGTATTAATTCTTGTGCAAATCTAAATATGAATTAACAATTGCACAATATGCAGTAGGATTGTAGGAAAAACAGATTTAGAATTGTTGCGTCCTGGAGTATTCGCGGCGGTAGAGAAATATAAAGCTTAGCGTCTTAGCATTGTACGAAAATCCAACACATAGTCAGATGAAAGAGAGAGGGTGTAATATTCATACGAGACACCAGAGTTTTTACGTGGAAACCCCTGAAAGGGGGAAAAACCACGGGGCCTGGCCCAATTTGAATGAATCCACTAGTATTTGCAGTTGTTTACAAACGAGGTCCTCCGTTTTGGGGAAGGACTTGGCTTGATATCGCCAATATACATCATATAGAGTGCATTACATGGTGTGAATTAATATATACACATTTTCTAGGTCGGCTGACCATAGTTGGCAGACGACAGAGGTCAGAAAGATCGTACTTGGCGGGAGATGGAAGTCGGAAAGACCGTAGTTGACAGACGTTGTAGGTCAGGGAGACCGTAGTCTGAGGATAGAGGTCGGGAGGACCTTTGTTGGTCAGGCGACGGAGGTCGGAAGGACCATAGTTGACTGATGTTGCTGGTCATAAAGACCGTAATCAGATGACAGAGGTCGGAAAGACCTTATTTGGTGGGGCGACGGAGGTCAGAAGGACCGTAGTCGGCTGGCATTGGAGGTCAGAATGACCTTAATCTGATGTCAGAGGTCAGGAGGACCTGAATTGGTAGGGCGACGGAGGTCAGAAGGACCGTGGTCGGCTGGCGTTGGAGGTCAGAAGGACCTTAATCAGATGTCAGAGGTCAGGAGGACCTGAATTGGTAGGGCGATGGAGGTCGGAAGGACCGTGGTCGGCTGACGTTGGAGGTCAGAAGGACCTTAATATGATGTCAGAGGTCAGGAGGACCCGAATTGGTAGGGCGACGGAGGTCGGAAGGACCGTGGTCGGCTGGTGTTGGAGGTCAGAAGGACCTTAATCTGATGTCAGAGTTCAGGAGGACCTTAATTGGTAGGGCGACGGAGGTCGGAAGGACCGTGGTCGGCTGGCGTTGGAGGTCAGAAGGACCTTAATCTGATATCAGAGGTCAGGAGGACCTGAATTGGTAGGGCGACGGAGGTCGGAAGGACCGTGGTCGGCTGACGTTGGAGGTCAGAAGGACCTTAATCTGATGTCAGAGGTCAGGAGGACCTTAGTTGGTGTTCCGATATAACTTTGAACATCAGGTGATGCTTCGGCGAAAGTTCGGACCTCAGGTGGAGGTCCGGCAGGACTCAGGACGTCAGGTGGTGGTCCGGAGAAGAGCAGGGCCTCAAGTGGTGGTCCGGCGAAGTGCAGGACCTCAGGTGGTGGTCCGGCGTAGAGCAGGGCCTCAGGTGGTGGTCCGGCGAAGAGTAGGGCCTGAGGTGGTGGTCTGGCAAAGTGCAGGGCCTCAGGTGGTGGTCCGGCGAAGAGCAGAGCCTCAGGTGGTGGTCCGGCGAAGTGCAGGACGTCAGGTGGTGGTCCGGCGAAGAGCAAGACCTCAGGTGGTGGTCCGGCGAAGAGCAGGGCCTCAGGTGGTGGTCCGGCGAAGAGCAGGGCCTCAGGTGGTGGTTCGGCGAAGAGCAGGGCCTTAGGTGATGGTCTGGCGAAGTGCAGGGCCTCAGGTGGTGGTCCGGCGAAGAGCAGGGGCCTCAGGTGGTGGTCCGGCGAAGAGCAGGGCCTTAGGTGGTGGTTCGGCAGAACTCCGGCGTCAGGCGGTGGTCCGGCGAAACTCCGGCGGTGGTCGAGGAGGAGCGAGGGGGCAAGAGCTCTCTCTTTTTCTCCTTAGAAATAGGTCTCTTTTTCAAGAGGAGAGGGGGCTCTATTTATAGATTTTCGTGAGTGGCATGGCCCGTAAATAGGTGGAAGATCAGGGGTAGTTAGGGAGTGGTTTGAATGGATGGCCGATCTTGAATCCCTTGATCATAGACCGTTCGCTGGACATTTAAAGGTCTTAGAAATGTCAGATTTTGGCGATCTTGGGCTCGTTGGATTCGTCTCGTCGAGACGCTCGATTCGACTATAAGCTTGTCACCTTTGGAGACCGTTTGGTAATCCAAATTATGGTTTGAACTTTCCAACAACGCTTCAGACCCTTGATTTGGACCCATTTGGGCTCGGATTGGGTTGAATTTGGTATCGTTGGGTTCGTATTTCTGAGACGCTCAGTTTGACTGTAAGTTTGCTGGAATCAGAGTTCAGATGATCCCAAAATTAATTTCGGAAGTTTCCAACTTGATTTTGCCTCGAGATTCGTGTCCGATCAAGATAATTTTTTGATGACGTATCAAGAATCATTTTTGAATTTCTCTAAAAATCAAACAAGTCCGTACGTGCTAATGCATAGAATAATTATTAATTAAAAAATGATGAGGCCTAATATCATGAAATCGTGAAATAAGTATTAACCGCATTATTTGTGCGATTACAACAAGTGCCTTCAAAAAAATTAACAAAACATATCCACGTCAATGAGTAGAAGCAGATTACAAAGATAAAGATACGATGCAACAATATGAAATTGTTAATAAAGAGTGATATTAAATTAAATATATATTTCACCGAAAATGCTTTCACCATTAAAAGAAATATATTACAATTTCAATTTGAATGGATAAAAATATAGTGTATATATGATATTATAAAGAATATAAAAAATAAATATTTATAAATAAAGAAAAAAAACTGCAAAACACAAAAAGAATACGTTATGCAGGAAGACTTCTAACTCTACAAAAATCATTCCATATTTGTGCACCCAATATTATAAATATTTTTTCTTTGTATCATCAGATAGTAATCGTTCTAATAAAAAACATTAATGGGTAAACTAAGGTAAGTGATGTGGTGGCTGGCAGCACAACTGCCCAGGAGGGCAGCAGCCTAGCTGCCCAGGTGGTCAATAACCCAACTGCTCAGGTGGGGCCCACGACCTCCTTTATCGTCTATAGGAGAAGAGATTTTAGGGGGAACTCTTTAGAAAAGATGTAAGGGGCATTTATTAGGGGATTTGGGTTGTTGAAGGGGGAGATTGTGGAGGGTTAGGGTTTAGGTTATGTTTTGATTTTTTTACAGCAGTTTTTGTGGGGTGTTTGGGTTTCTAGTGGCAGCTAGGAATTGTGGGAGAGATAAATCACCTCTCGAATAGTGAATCAACTTGTATATTGCCTTACTTTGCTTGGAGATTAGTAAATTCAGCTCTCTTGGTGTTATTTCTGAATCTATTTGAAAAAAGTTTCTATTTTTTATATTGTTGTTTGTTGTTTGGGTCATCAAGTTCTATCAATAAGATACTGTGATTGACCACAAATTACTTTTCAATTCAAAGTAATAATGAATCATACTATTTATGAATCCAGTTACTGGTTTTTTGGATGTAGTTACAAAAAGAATGGCTATAGTTATTGAAAATTTGAATATAGGCAATAGCTCCATGGATCTAGTTATCATGATTTTTATAAGTGGTTATTCGTTTCAATAATCTAGTTACTACTGCCATGTAGTTATTAAAGTAATGAATTTCATTACTCAAAATGTGAATTTGATCACCAAATGTATGAATAGATCCATACAATTTCATATAGCTAATACCCACTTATAAAAATCCTAATCACTAAAGTCATGCAAACAATGACCACATTCATACTTTCAGTTTAACCATAACTGTTATTTTATTAATCCCATCCAAAAGCAACTGTAACCAGATTAGGGAAATGAATAGCGGCTTCTAAACATTCTAATAATTTGGTCAATAGAGCTAGTGCCCACATGCAATTTTTGAGTAACTAAATCCTTTATTTTAGTAAGAACATTCAAAATAGTAATAACCAAATTCATAATAGTTAGGATTTTTAAAAGTGGCAATTGGCTTTATGAATTTAGTTACTAAAGCTTTGGATGTGATAATCAAAATAATGGATCTGAGTACTAAAGTTAGATTAGTAGTAGTATGAATTTGATTACTGCTATTTTAGACTAAAAAAAATTTTTTTTAGTCAATGGACTAGCAAATAATTTGTGAAAAACCAAACAACCTTAGATCAATTTCTCCAAAATTTGCATATGTTCGAAAGTATAAACACCAAATAACATTATAAAGAAGGGAAATCTAATGATTTCTTTTCCTTAGTGCAATGAAGGATAGCCTGCATTGCATGAACCTCCCATTGTTTGGGCTTATTAAAGGTGGACTATGTAGTGAGAGAAATACAGTTGAACATCAGAAAAAAAAAAAGTGAAGCATTTTTTTAATATAATTAATAAATAGAAAAAGAAAGGAAGAATGCATCCAACAATACAAATTAAAGAAAGAACTCTTCCTAGAAACGAATATTACCTTACAGCGTAGAAATTAACAGAGCAAAAAAGAAAATAGGACAAACGAAAAATTTATAAACTAAATGATTTCCAGAAAAAAACATGATCTGATTGATTGTATATGTCAACTAACTATTGATTTTATAAAAAATATATATGTTGATAGATCGTTTAAACTAACATTATTAATAATGATGCTTTACGCTAAGCTTTCCATGACGATACTCATACAATATAAACAAAAAAAAATGTTATAGCATAGAGAAGGTATGGTTTATCTAAAGAAATAAATAGTAAAATAAAAGTTTTGTTGAATCAAACTGCTTCAAGCTAAGAACAGGAGAATGACAGTAATTATGTGGAAATTAGTTTAATCATGATTAAAATAAAAGTTTTGTTGAATCAAACTGCTTCAAGCTAAGAACAGGAGAATGACAGTAATTATGTGGAAATTAGTTTAATCATGATTAAAAAAAAAAAAAGTTTAATCATGATTAAATTCAAAGGAGAGTGAAAGCCCAAAATCTACTTCAGAACCAACATTCTTAATGCTGAATCTATTACATGGACAGTGAACAGCTAATGCAAATAGATGATTAGCAGCTATGCAACTGATGTGTTAACTGAAATTTTTGTCAACATTAAGGTCATTGTGAGAAGTCAATACCTGGTTCCATCGTATGGTTTTATATATATACTTAGCAACTTGCATGCTATGCTACCTAGGAAAAAGTTAAAAAGAGAATAAACAAACATAGACATGCTAAATGCTTAAATGCATGCAACAGCAGTAAAGATGTGGGCTCCAAATATTCGTGCCCCGGCCTCCCCTTGCTTTCCCCCCCTTTCTTTCTTTTCGGGTCGTCGAGGAGAGTTTTAACAAGTAGGTTCCGGGGTAAATTTTCAATAGGCAGATTTGATTGTGAATAAGACACTACCCAGAGATTTCGCCCTCATCTTGCGAGGACTTTATGATCTGAGTTCTGGTTTCCTTAGGCGCAAGCCCCTATAGTTAATTACCTCTCCCAATATCAAGAGAGAACTTTCGATTAAGGCTAGTCGTCAAACAGATACAGAGTATCTGGCGTATAGTCATAGGCGAAGGGAAGGGGGGGCAACGGGGGCCACGTGCCCCCCCTAAAAAAAAATTACAGGCTTTTTCCATTTCAAGTCTTCAATCCATCTTCTACCCGGACCATGCAATGCTTTAGCTGTAGAGAGAGAAAGACTAATGGGGTAAAATATTGAAAGAGAGAGGGAGGAATGACTTTCCATTGTGGATGAGAGATCTCCTCTAAAGGATTTGGCTAAAGCTAAAACTGAAAGCATAAAGGGGTTTAAAGCTGATTGTTTTAGTGGCTTAACAGAGCAACAAGTTCGCTAACGAGGAAACCTGCTCTCATTTTTGTAATTTTTTCTTTTAAAGTTATTTATTAATCCAAAGAAGCCACCAACATCTTTTTCTGGACACCTGAAAAGCATCAATGGATCATTTTCCCCTTTGCTCCTCTCTCGTGACTCGAGACTCACGATCTTGAGCACGGCTTTAGTTTTCCCTGTCGCTCCTCTCTCGCCCCCAAACGAAGACTGCCCATGGTAAATGTTTATGTCTTCTAAGCTCTAAGGGCTGGGCCATGTTATTTGCATTCTTAATTTTGATCTTACAGCTCCTCTTGGTTCCGGTAATGAGATGACAAACGGAACTATTTTAATATATTCTAACCTTTCAAATGAGACGGAAAACAGAACTATTTTAATTTAGCCCCCCCCCCCCCCCCCCCCCCACCCACCCCGCAGAATAAAATTTCTAGCTCTGCCACTGCGTATAGCAGCAGCATGAGTTTGGTATGTGAGAATTTAATATTTAAGATTAAAAATTTCACCATCTTGCACTTAAAACGAACGGTGAGGGGAATGATGATGAGCCCGATCAAGATCTCATGGTTTCGTAGTCCTGGACCATCATGGTCCCTGGTCTACTTAGTCAGAGGAGGTATTCGACCCAACCTGACAGAAGGATCCTTGTCGGCAGCCATAGGTTGCTTCGTTCAAGGGTATCTTGTAAATCTGGGATGAATATTTATCTAAGGGGACAAATTTAAATCCAACTAGCCAACAGAGGGTTTTTTGCTCTATCGATTATATTTTATTGATTCATTGCTCAATGATTTAAAGCTATTGGGGAACATACGGGCTCTGACCATGACCATAATATAATGATGCCATTTGACGACAAAACCATCCTGTTCAGAGGGTCCCGATCATAACCGTTTACCTGTGGTGTCATTTAATTGTGAAACCCATGGTTTGGTGCAATTTGGCTGCGAATCCACCAGCTAGAGGACATATGTCGCGTCCTTACTGGCAAGAGATTGATTGAAAATGAATCCTAGTGATATTCTCGACTAGACATTAGCTCTTTGTGAGCTGAAGTAGTTTTAATTTGTCCACCTTGGTAAATTGTTGCGTAGGCTAGATGGGTATTTACTATAAGTGTTTGATGATTTAATTTAATCTTAAATATCTTGATCTTGAGTGATTATTTTGGAATTTTTGAATTTTAATAGGCATTTGGGAGGCACTTTTAAACATTTGAGGTCCTCTCCGGTTAAGATTTTTTGTCAAACCGGCCATCATCGGGGTAGTTATGGGCAATTTTATTTTATTGGTTGAACCTTATCGACTTTGTCTACGTACCAATAGAGGATCGGATTCATCGTCAACTTTATGCCTTTATTAGATTCTTGATAATTAAACCCTCCAGTTGAGATTCATATTCAACATGGCCATTATCGGGGTGTTCATTGGCTATTTCATTTCATGAGTTTAAACTTTGTCGACTCTGCCTACTTGCCGACAGAGGATCAGGTTCAAATCTAAATTTATTTCTTGACCCGCAAAGCCTCCTTAGACGTCACATGTGTACTTACAACAAGCTTGCCGGGGCCCATGCGGGTATATGCTGTTACATGTATATTACATGATGCATTCACGAGTTGCATAATATGATTTTGAAATGCAATTGTATTGTCAAAAATCACATACTGGAGTGAAACACTCTGCTTATTATAAATGCATGCGGGGGGGGAGGGGGGGTATTTTTGAATGTGATTACAATGTCAAATGACATTCTTGAATGAAACCCCTGCATCCTACCAATGCATGTTAGAGGTCATTTTTGGAATGTAATAATAATGTTCAGGCGACATGATAGAATGAAATCCTTGGCATCCTACAGATGCACGTAGAAGATTATTTTGGAATGCAATAGCAATGTCGGATGGCATGCCTGGGTTCTGTAAGTTATGACACGTGGATATGCAATATATTAGCATGTAAATGCAAACTTGTTACAATTAAATGCATCTCACGATACTGGATAACATGTTCAAATGAATTATCATGCATGTTACAATGCGTGTATGAGGGGAGTTTTAAAATATGTGGCACTAATCAATTGCGTGGGCAACTATTGTTTGAAGATGCACAACGTTATATTTAAGAGTTTGTAGACACCTTCTGTCTGCTCGTATGAGTGTTACGAATTCAGTGGCATGGTGTTGCGCTTCAGTGGCCTACGGCTTTTACTACTGATTCTCTGCTTTTGCTTACAGGTGAATTATAGCGTTGCATCTAGAATAGTCACGAGATACTTCATTGTTCTGATGCAGGCTCTATTTTCTTGTTCTTTGGGAGATCAGATCTACAAGTCATCTAGTCCTTGCTTAGACAAGGTAAGGACATTCAAATGACATGAGGTCGTTTTGTGATAGATGAGATATCTTAAGCCAATGAGATCGAAAGATCGGTGAATGCACTATTGGCTCTCCTTGTCTTTCAATTCGCCACAAGATATTCTCCTCGAAGCATGAACAAGACAGAGTGCAAGGTCATCTTCGATGTCTCAGTGACATTCTAGTATCTGATATGCACATGGTATATAGAAGCTTCTTTTACGGCTCAAGAATAGTGTACTTGAGGGGCCCGTTCTATGTATTTATGATGCGTATGTAGGACGCTGAGTTGAGGGGCTTGATCTCCGGGTCTTCGCCCAAATAGCGCGGCATATTTTCGGGAGCCTTAGTATTTCTGAAGAGATGATAGAATAACACATTTTTTTCTTCAAGTGCTCATTCTTTGACTCTACAAAATCATTGATAAATTATTCAATTTTGTGTCGTGGTTGGAAACTTCCTTTGATGACGTATCAACGGGTTTCTTTCGTACATCGAGTTGCCTTTATACCCAACATACTCGCAGCATCTCAATCATCGCTGCTTGTGGACATTTGCAGTGAATATTATCATTTGCGAGCAAATATTATGCGTCAGCATGCTAATATAGGCTACCAGATGAGCTGCAGTCATCACTGGTTTCTCTCTGTATGTGGATTGGCGAGTTGCTGAATTTGCTAGCATGTCTTTCGATATTCCTGGGAACTGCCGCATGCATCTGCTAGGTAGATGCCATTGGTCGTAGGGAGATTATTACATTCGTTACCTGTTGGCGGTCTTTTCTTGCAGGGGATTTACCATACTTGCAGCACATTTATCACCGCTACTTGTTGGTGCTTGTATCGACTACAACCTGTATGTATTTGCCCGTGAATAACACGTAGCACATATGGCGAGACTCCTATAGTGGCTTGTAGGTGTTTGTATGTGCCACCAATCATCCACCTTTGCATGCAAGGTGCAGGTGTATTTGCCGAAAGCTTGATTTCATTAACTATATGCACACCCCAGCGTTCGTTGCATGCTGTCTATGTGCGTCTACAAGAAATATCATCATTTGTCGGCAAATTTAGTGTGTTCATTTCCACATTACCGCACACTACTGTTGACTGCCAGTCAAATTGCATTCGACTCTAAGCCCTTCATGCATATTGGTTAGCGAGTAATTATATTCATCGTACACTGGTTTCCCAATATTTGTAGGAGGCCGATACATTTGACTGCATGTTATTATTAACTGTTGATTGTGCTGCATTTGCCGTTGATTTCTACATGTAGGTTGACTGACGAGTTACATTTATCATTAAATCCTTTTTGTACATGTTGGCTGGCAAGTCGTTTTTCAGTGCACAGATCCCTCCATCTTGCAGGTTACTACTGACGTGTATGTTTTACATTGGTCATTTGATCCTTACTTGCGAGGGATCGATGCATTTGCCTACCGCTGAATGACTGCTGACTATAGGGCATTGTTGCATTCACATCTTGGTTATTTGGTCATTGCACTCATCACTTGCCAATCTCTTCTACTCACTAAAAGCCAGTGTATTTGTTTAGCATCTGCTGTAGGAGGTTGTTACATTTTCTTGCAAGCGGAGTACACATCCTCCTCAATTACTGTTGATCATTGCTTGCTGTTCTTGTTTAACACAAGTCACCTGCTCATTCATTTATATTTGAATGGCTTGAACTGCATTTTAGGATTTGTATTTTTAAATTAATTGTGCATTTTAATGTTTAGGGTCCAGTTCCCTGTAATTCAGTCAAGTCCCCTGCTAGTTCAGTTCAAACTCAGTTCCCTACGATTCGTTCAAGTTCAGTGCATTTATGTTCAAATATAGGTCCTCTATCACTTAGAATTTCGGCAGCATCCCGACGTCTCCCCCGTTTGAGAGAAATGTGGAGAGCTGGGCCTTCCCACCACGCTACAAGAGTGTGTATAGGTCTTCGAGGTATCTATTTAAAAATACACAGTTTTCTTTTCCTGCAGGCACTGAGGCGTATACGGATACTTAAAGTTATCCCCACCACGTCACAAGAGCGTGTATAGGGCCTACCAGCCTCGTCGCAGGCGCCGCACCGGATTCCCTCCTATCGTGCTACAAGAGCACGTATAGGAGGTCCTCCAACACGCCGCAAGAGCCGAGAAAGGGATTTGAAACTTTATACCTTTCACAGGGGTGACGGCGGTGACATCGCCGGTATCGACACGTAGATCAAGGCAAGCAAGATTCTCTTTCTTGTTTTCTCTTATTATTATTATTATTACTTAATAATATCATATATCCTGAAGGCCGTCTTGTGCACATCAGCTTCCTTCATCCTGATTTGATGGTATCCTGACTTCAAATCAATCTTGGAGAAGATCACTGCTCTAAATAACGCATCCAAGAGTTCATTAATCACTGGAACGGGAAACTTAACTAGCACTGTTTCCTTGTTTAGAGCCCTGTAATTCACATAGAACCTCTAATTGCCATCCTTCTTCACTAATAAGACTAGACTAGATAAGAGACTCACATTAAGTCTGATGATCCCTGCTTCCATCATCTCCCTGATAAGCCTCTCTATCTCATCTTTCTGGATCTGGGGGTAACAGTATAGTCTAACACTTATAGGAAAAGTCCCCTCTTTTAGGTTGATGGCATGCTCGTGCTCTCATGGCGGTTGTAATCAGATAGGTGGCTGAAATACGTCCTGATACTGTTGCAGAATCTATTGGACCCCCATTGGAATTTCCCATGTCTCTTGTTCCTGGACCCTTTCTATGCTTTGTAACTCCACGAAATACCCAATGCCTGCACCCTGGATTGTCTTGAGCATGGTTTTAAGTGATACCATAGTCTTGCATAAGCTAGCATCCCTTTGAAGCACCACCTTCTTCCCCTCCACATGTATCTCCATGGTCAATGATTTCCAGTTCACCTTCATATCCCCCATGGTCTGTAGCCACTTCATCCCTAGAATCACATTCGTACTTCCCAAGTCCAGAGGAAGAAAGTCTTCCACCACCTGAATGTTCTACAAGGTCATCACCACCCCTTTACATATCTCCCGACTCTTTATCTTGCTCGTTCCTATCATCACCCCACATCCTTCAATCCTTAATAACTTCAACCTCAATCGATGCACGACCCAATTTAAGATGAGGTTATGTGTAGCTCCACTATCCACCAAAATCACCATTAATTGCTCCCCAATTTACCCTCTTACATTCATGGTGTGATTTGGGGTGAATCCCACCACAAAATTTAAGGACACTTCCTCCACATCTAAATGTAACTGCTACACCTCCTCAATGACATTCTCAAGCTTATCCCCGCTCTCCCCTCCCCTTCACAAACCATCAAGACCTGAAGGGGTCGATTCTTGCACCTATGCCCTGGTATAAATCTCTCATCACACTTGAAGAATAAACCTTTTGCTCACCTATCATGTACCTCTGCTTTTGTGAGGCGCTTGAAATTGCCTCCAGGACGAACTTCAGTGCACTTCTCCTTCAGGGCTTCCCTCTGAAATAATACAGTCTGGGTCCTTGCTATCAAGGTCGTAAAGGTACTCCTATAAGCCCCTCTCGTGGTGTTGCTCTAACTGATCTTCTCCCTCTACTGTTTCTTCTCCACCCTTTGTACTAGCTCCATCATCTCCCTTAGACCTCTAAGCCTCAAAACTTTGAGCTCTGCTCATATGTCTTCTTTAAGGCCTTTCATGAAATTTCATTCCAACCCTTCCTCAGAAATTCCCCTCAGTCTTTCTGACAGTAGCTCAAATTTTTCCTGATACTCCATAAAGGTCCCCTCTTGTGTTAAGGCATAGCACTGCTCATAGAAGTCTCCTTCTCGAATAGCTCGAAAACGTTCCAATAAGCAATCCTTGAATTCTCCCCACAAATAGATAGGATATCTAGCCTCCCTCCACTAAAACCAAGCTAGGGCTTTCCCCTCCAAGCATAGACCTGTCGCCATGAGTTTCTCCCCTTCTGTCAGCCCATTGATAGCAAAGTAATGCACTACTCGATATACCCAACCCTGAGCATTTTCCCCTTCAAAGACTGGTATTTTTAAGTTCCTTGATCTGGCCTCCATACCTCAATGGTTTCTTCCTCTGTTAGTTCCACACGTGAAGTTATGGTACGATTCTCTCCCTTCCTCCCTTGGCTGATTTGGACCCCATGATTTGACCAAACCATCACTTCCTCCGACCCACCATCTCTCCTATTTGGGTGGTCTCCAAAAGGTTTCGGCCTCCCCTATCCTTGCCACCCTTCTTCGGAACACCTTGATGCACCTCCCATCGGAGCCCTTCGGGGTGTTTCTTGAGGAAAAATAATCTATACTTCATCATTGTCTTCCTGAAGTCTCTTTCCTTTTGGATCAGCCCTTAGACTAGCCGGTGAAGTATTTGACTGTATGTCGATTAATTTCCTAATCATGCCTTCCATGTTCTCAAATCGGTTTTCCATTCGGATTTCCATGGATGGACGACAGTCTTCCTTCCACCGTTGTGTACCTTCCTTCCATTCCGGCATATTTTTCCTCCATCCTAGCCTTGAATTGTTCCACCTCTCCTTCCAACGCCTCCATCTTCTTTGCTCTCATTTACGGATCCAGTTCCAAACTGCAAAAACAATGATGAATTGTCTTCAATCAGCAAAACTAGCAAAGAGAAGAAATCATGCAGCAGATTTTAGTGAGGAGAATTGCGATTTTGGTCCATGATACAGCTCTGATACCAATTTGATATGCCTTGAATGTGAAATCAACGAGGAACACAATAAAAATTGAAGAAAATTGAGAGTCGATGGATGATTCTTGTATTAATTCTTCAACACCAAAGCAAGATATAATGATCTACAATTAGAGAGATAGATAGTGTAATACTCTAAGTTATGAAGAAATCAAAGAAGATGAGAAAGACTAGTAAGGCAAAGGAGGCGGAAGAGGCCATTTTGTACCTGGAAGCCGAAGGGGCTTGGTGTTGCCTGGAAGTCGAAAGAGGTGAGGAAGACAAAGAAGTTGTTCGAAGTCGCGAAAGTCGTGAAAGTTGAATCGCATGAAGATGAAAAGCATTCCCGTCCTTTGGTGTAGTGGAAGCCGAAGGGTTAGGGCTACTACGTTTCATCTCTATAAATTAGAGAAGAGAGGGAGTGAAACCGAGAGAGATAGAGAGAGGCGAGAGAGAGAGAGAGCGCACGCGAGCTTGACGGGAGCGGGCGTGGAAGAGAACAGGCGAAGCAGGTTAGGGCACGAGAGGGAAGAATAAGAGATAAGTTTGTTATTTCATCTAAAATTTATTTATTAAATTTAGATTTTAAATAATTAATGTTATTATATTCATGATTTTATTTAAATAATTAGTATGAACCTAATTAAGAAGAATAAATAATGAGATAATATATGTATTTTGAAAGAAGAAAATTTTCATTTTATATTAAATTTAAAATATCTTAAAAAATAATCTAATTGAACTATAAGATTAATTGCAAATAAATGGAGAAAGTATATCTTTGAGAGATTTCAATAAAATTATTAATTTTGAAATGAATGGATTAGAGATATATATTTATATATTAGCGAAATGTGAATATTTAATTAGTTAAAGCATGAAATTATTAATTATAAAAAGTTTATAAATAAATTATGATTCATGTTCAATAAAAATTCAAGGAGAACAAATTTTATTCCTAATTTAATAAATTAAATATGATAACTATTTAAGCATATTTAATAAATAAGTAGAAAGAGAAAAAGAGCAAATTATGTAATTTATGAGAGTTAAAATAAGATATAAATTTGAAAATGATAATTAAGAAAATTAATTATAATGAGTAATATAGAAAATATAGTTAAATAAATATATATAGAGAGAGAATGAATATTTTAAAATTTAATTCCAATTAGTAAAATAAATATGAAATTTGAGAGTGAGAGCATAGGAGATATTTCTTTTAATTAAATTTTTAAAGAGGATATGTTAACTTTAAATGAGAAATTATTAAATCGGGCAATATTATAAATTAATGATAATTAAATCATAGTTCATATATATATATATATATAACTGTTAAAAAGAGGATAACAAGTTCTCTTATTTAAAAATAAGAACTATTTAAGTATAATTAATAATTAATTAGAGAGAAATATGATTATACATAAGTTAAAATAACTTTATGAAATCATGTATTATTATAGGTATCATTTTATTGAAGTCAGAGCAAGGACATTAAGAGCAAGCAATTCTAATCAAAGTGACTACTTATGTCATTTTAATTACAGTAATGATTTTGTTCTCTCTTAAATTATATGCATCAAATGATAGTAATACCTTCTTATTAAATCTTTATTGCAAACTAGATCATGATGCGTCTTTCTCATATCCAATAATTGATCATATTGAGTCAAATGAAAATTAAATTGCTATGTTTCACATTATCATATAAAGTTAATGAATACTATTTGCATGAAATGACTAGATAGATATGCTTGCATATGCATATTAACTGATGGAGCACACTCCATTATCGTACTGGCTGGGGACGCAATGTACCCGTGCACATAAATGAAAAAGGTTATAGAAAAGGAAAAGGAAATGAAAAAGGAGTACCTTTATTGGTACTAAATTAGACGGTGTCGCTTGTGACCATTGTACTATTTATGAGAAAGAAGAAAGATATAGATAAAAATACTGTAAATGCATAATATTGAAAGTCTTGAAATGAAATGAATTTAAATGAAATTACTTTATGATATGAATTAAAATGCTCATGCATATTATTCGAATGACCTTGGGTTACTGTAATTGAGAAGCATGTTTTATTCACTGAGCTATGGCTTACTTTTAATTGCTTTAATATTTTCAGGTATAAATTAATATAATCAAAATGAATATAAGAGGTGAAAATGTGTACTGTAGACGTGACGCACTTTGAAAAAGGTATTTAAACGATTTTATTTTAATTTGTTTTAAATTTGAGATTTTATTGACTCTTTCTGCTTATTAGAAATAGTTAATTATTAATTAAAAATCTAGTCAACTGTCCGACCGTCTGTTCCCGCCTCGTTAATTTGAGCCTTCGGGCCGGGTCGACGCCCCTAGAAGCCCTCAAAGAAAGAAAAGTATAGCAGAAAATCAAATCACATAATAATTAAAACAAACCCTAGAATTAACCTCAATTTCCTAAGAATTTTAACTCTCCCCCAACAGGTAAATTGAATAAACCACCTAATTGCCACAATTTATAATTACAAAATCACTAGACAATCAAACTATCCCTAAATAACAACAACAACATCAAGCCTTTATCCCACTGTGTGGGGTCGGCTAATGAATCCTTTTTCTCCATAGTTCCGTAGTATCCTATTAAGAATCAAATTCTCTTTATATCTCATAAAAAATGATCATTTCTAATACATTCTAACCAAGTCTTTTTAGGTATACCTCCACCTTTCTTAACATAAGATGGATCTAATACATCTACTTTCATAACTGGGTCATCAGAAGGCCGAAATTTTATGGAATTGAAACATCTAAGACAACTCTCTTTAGTCTTATCTGCCACTAGAGCTACTCCAACATTTTCACATATATACTCGTTCTGCATTCTGTCACTAAATGTAAGGCCACTCATCCACCTTAGCATCCTCATATCTGCAACACTTAATCTACATCATAATAAATTGCACATCTCACTACTATCTTAAAAAAAAATTTCATAAGTTTAATGGGTACTTTTCAATCACACTACAAACCCGATGCATTCCTCCACTTCAACCATCCAAATTGAATTCTACTAATAATATCCCCATTTATTTCACCATCATTTTGAACAATAGACCTGAGATATCTAAAACATGCACTCTTTTTAATGACTTGATTACCTAACGTCACAATCCCACCACTATATCTATTACTACTAAAATTATACTCCATGTATTCAGTTTTATAGATTTACTCAAACGAAAATCTTTAGACTCTAAGGTTGATCTCCATAATTCAAGTTTCCTTCAACTCCCTCTCTAGTCTTATCAACAAGAAGAATATCATCGGTAAAAAATATATATACCAGGGTACATCCTCTTACAAATTTCTAGTAAGAACATCCATGACAAAAGCAAAAATATATGGGCTTAAAATAGATCCTTGATGTAATCCAATTGAAATAGAAAAATACTTAGTCAAACCAACTTGTATTTGAACATAAATAATAGCTCCTCCAGATCCTTAATGACTTAAATATAAGCATTATTAATTTTTTTTTCTTTTCTATAACTCTCCGGAGCACTTCTCTTGACACTTTAACATATGCTTTCTCCAAATCAATAAATATCATACGTAGATTTTCCTTACTCTCTCTCTATACTTCTCCATCAAACCTTTTAACAAATGTATAGCTTCCATAGTAAACTTACCTGACATGAGTCCAAACTAGTTTTGAGAAAATATTAGTATCACGTCGTAACCTATGCTTAATTACTTTCTCCCATAATTTTAATATATAACACATTAATTTAATTCCTCTACAATTCGCATACTATTGTGCGTATCCTTTATTCTTAAAAAAAGAAACCAACACACTCTTCTCCACTCATTTGGTATTTTTTTAGTCTTCAAAACAAAATTAAAAAGTTTAGTAGCAATACAATCAAATGTGTTTCAAAACTTCTCCAATCGATGCTTAAATTTACTTGACATATACTATTAATATTCATATAATATCCATTTGGCATCAAAATAGATAACACGATATACATTGCCGAAGCACTCAAAACATATAGATAATGCCTCTAAATTTTCAATATAAACAAATTGTCGCCAACTCCAATTTTTCGTAAGACAATTCTTCTCATGCAGCTTTAACTGCTTGGAAGCATATGCTACAACCTTCCCAAGCTCTGTAATTAACACCACAACCCTCTCAGAGAAGCATTACTAAACACATATAAAACATAAAAAAAACATTACTAAACACAAAATCGTCTACACCAGATGGGATAGTCAGAATTAATGCTGATACTAAACAATCCTTCAACTTCTAAAAGCCGGCCTCACAATCCGACGTCAAATAAAAAAACAATACCTTCTGAGTTAATCTCGTTAAAGGGATTGTAATTTGTGAAAATCTCTTGACAAACTTCTATAATAGCCCTCCAAGCTAAGAAACTACGATCATCTGACACTAAAGTTGGTCTTGGTCAATCAACTACTGCTTGCACCTTAAGGTCCCCTCACTACTAATCACATGGCCCAGAAAGGCTATAAATCTCAAAGGGGTATCAATATTTGACACGACCCAAAACCCGACTCTAAAGATTCTAGATTCAGGTCAACTCGTTTGACATATGGGTCGGATTCGGGTTCATCAAGTCGACCCATTTCAAAAGGCGGGTCGGGTTCGGGTTGACCCGGAAACCTAAAAATGACCCGAGTTGACATGTTTAACCCAACTGTACGCAGAGGCGCCTTCGTGGCTTCGCCAAAGTCGAAATAGCCCTGATCGCGAGATTTCTCATCTCCGCCCATCCGCCATGCGTTGCCCGCCTCTCATCCCGAGGCCACCTCCCAGAACACAAAACTCATCGGCCGCCGCCTCTTCCACCAGCTCATATCCGTCGTGGCCCTCCTCTCAACCCGCCGACCACCTTCCATCTCGAGGCCACCTCCCAGAACACCAAACCCACCTACCACCTCCCAGAAAACCACTGCCGATACAGGCATACAGAAGTCACTAAAAACCCAGCCTCCGGCCACCCACACGGCCCGTACCTTACCGTGCTCTGCCAGGCTCCGCCCGCACGGGACTACCTTTACGCCCATTTCGTGTTCGTGGGTCGGGTCGGGTCAACCCGACAACTTGCGCGGGTCAGGTCTAGGTTGGATTTCCTGACCCATTTGCAAAACGGGTCAGGTTAGGGTCAACCTGTTTAAACCCGAGTCAATCCGAGTTCGACCGGAACCCGACCCGCGGACCCTTTTGACACCCCTAACTTAGATAACTTAGGATACAACTAATGTTGCCCTAAAGTCTCCAAATCCAACCACAGATTAATCGCATGATCCTCCTCAGTCCTAAAATACACCAAAATATCATCAATAAAAACAATAATGAGTTGAACAAAATACTCCCTAAACACCAAGTTCATCAAATTCATGAATGAAATCAGTACATTTGTCACCCCAAAAGACATGACTAAAAAATCAAAGTGGCCATAACAAAAGCCAAAATCTATCTTTGCTACATCTTTCGCCTTCACCCTTAGTTGGGGATTCCCAAATCGTAAATCTATTTTTAAAAACACATATACACATTTCAACTAATCAAATAAATCATTGATCCTGAGCAACGAATACTTGTTCTTTATTCAATTTTCGATAACCAATACTAGGGGTGTAAGTAAGCCAAGCTAACTCACGAGCCAGCTCAAGCTCGCCTCGTTACGAGTTTATGAGTCGAGCTTATTGAGCCACGAGTTCGAGCTCAAGCCTATAGTCGATCTCGTATATTAAACGAGCTCGAGCTCGAGCTCAGCTTGTCTTTGACTCAAAAGCTCATTGAGCCACTCAATTAACTTAAAAATATATTTTAAAATTAATTTAAATTAGCATTATATAGTATATTTTAATATTTTTAAATTAATTCTATACTAAAATAAAAAATTTTAAAAAAATGAATTTTTTTTATTTTAAACTAAGAAATCGAGCTCAACAATCAAGTTAAGCTCAAGCCTTCGAAAGGAGCTCGAGCAATCGAGCCTTTTAAAAGAGCTCAAGCAATCAAGCCAAGCTCAAGCCTATAAATTTTTTAATGAGTCGAACTCGAGCACAGTAAGAACTAAACAATCTTAGCTTGATTAGATAGATACTCGACTCGACTCGTTTACACCCATAACCAATACCAATTTGCATCATGCCATCCTTCTTCCTTATAAACAATACAAGTATACCCTATGGAGATCCACTAGGCCTAATAGAACCTCTATCTTGTAACTCATACAATTAAACTTTCAACTCTTGTAATTCCTTAGGTGCTATTATATATGGAGCCTTTGTAATAGAAGAGGTTCCAGACACCACATCAATACAAAACTCAATCTTTCTCTCAAAAGGCAAGCTTACCAACTCCTCAAGGAACACATCCAGAAACTCTCGCACTATTGGAACATCATCAATCGCATCAAAAGATTTATGCCCATCTCTCACATATGTGAGGAATACAAAATTCTCTTTCTTCCAAAGCTTATAAACTTACAAAGCCAATATTAAAGATAACATATCTCTAATACCTTGGAAATAAAATTTCTCTCCCCCAACACATACGACTGCTCTCTTCTGACTACAATCAATATGAGTCTCATACCCACTCAATCAATCCATACTCAAAATAACAAGGGCAATATAATTAGCTCAGACTCCAACTTCCTACTTGAAATCTCAATACAACAACTTCAAGCCTTTAACCCACTACGTGGGGTCGACTACATGGAATCTCAATCTAACATATGCAAATTTGATTAGTGATCAAATAAACTCCAATAGGCAATAAAATAGATAAACTAAACAACAAAGGAACATGAACCAAGCCTAAACAATCTAGAAAACTTTTGGACATAAAAGAATGACTTGTTTCATAATTAAATAAGAACGGCATAGAAACTAACGTTGTACCTATCACAACATCTTGCGCATCTTCGACCTCCTACTAGGTCAGGCTATAGACATTAGGTTGTGTTGGAGCAACACTGACTACAAAATTGGAGTCTCGTTAGGCTCCTCCAAAATGCCTCCTAACAAATCTACCACCACCTCTACATGATGATCCCTCACCAACAACTCTCAAGAGGGTTGCTCCTAGCTATCTCGAATCTCCTCTAGTATTAGACCTACCCTTCAATGCCCTTTGAGGACATTGAGCTATCCTGTGGGTCTACTGACCACACATGAAACATTGACCTGTGAAAGGATAATAATGGCCATGATGCCTGCATCCATAGGAAGCAAATACCGGGGCACTACTCACAAATACAGATGAAATGATCCCATGAACTGTAGGACTTTCTCTCCTAAAATCACCATCCTCGAACCTATTGTTCTTCCCACTAGCACTACTCTTAGGTGGCTCTCTCCCAAACCTCTTTCTACTTATATCCCTACGTTGTTGTATAGCTGTCAAATCATTCTATACCATCCTTTCCCTTTCGACCAACTCGGTGAAATCTTTGCTTCTAAACAGAACCAACGGCTAACTCAAACTTTCTCTAAGTCTTCTAAAAAATATATTTTCACTTTCAAGTAACTAACAAGTTGTGGTGCATACCTAACCAATACAATAAACTCCGCTTCGTATGACAATACAATCTTACTTCCATGAACTACCCAGAAATGATTCCTACATATGCTGCCTGTCTGACAACGACACAAATTAACCCCTAAACATCTCAGAAAATTCTCTCTGTTGTCCTAACCACCAGTGCTTAACTCCATCATAAAAAAATACAACCAAGAACACTTTACAGTTTTTCGAAGATTGCATACTATCAAAGGACTTCTCTAACCTCACCAATCTATTTTCATCCACCTGAGGCTCTACTGCACCTTAGAAATAAAGGGTTTCAATTTTAGAAATATCTATAAGTTGTTATAATCCGGGAGCCCAGCCATATGTTCTAATGATTACAAATATTATTGAATGTTTATTTACTTATCTCTGCTTTATACATTGTATATATTTTTCAGTGCATCACTAACATTTCAAGTTCAGCATACATAAACACCATCAAAGAATCAGAGCTAAAGAAAGTGTTGTGTCAGTTAGTCATTATACGAAAGAGTCTATATTTTATGTTTCTTGAGTCAATTTCTATATTAAGTATATGTTGGCTTAGAAATCGTGCACACACACACAAAGGGAGGTGAAATGAAATATTTTAATTTTCTGATATTCGTATTGTACGATATTTATTATGTTGTGCAATCTGTTCAGTCAAAAATTAATTAAAATGTTTAATTAAATGAGATAAATTTGTCATGGGCTATAACTAATCGTACTGTACGACCACCATATCATATAAGACGATCAGCTATATTTAGAATCCCTGTCGTTGATGTCTGATCACTTAAATTAGGCAAATTTTTAATTTTGAAATTTGAACTATTTGTACTTTATGATCAAGTTTGTACAGGAAATTTAATTATGTCGCCTAATTTAATTCCAAAGATTAAGCAATCAAATCAGGATTAATTATAATTGATTATTATACGGTACAATCTTGATCGACACTCCTCTGACACGTGTTGGACACGTCGAAAATGTGTCCGATTAAAAAATATTAAATACAAATTGGACACGCGTGTCTGGCACATGTGCCTAAATATTTTATGAATTTTTTTAAATATAATTTTTTGTATTTAAAATTTTTACTTATTTAAAATACAAAAAATTAAATTTCTTGTTTCTTATCCACAACATCAAATCAATTGCCCATACTCAATTTATCGAATATTCTCATTTTCATTTCTCTTTAGCGGGTTACAACTTTGATTTCACAACAATGTTCGATGTCATCTCAACATCGACGTCTGACGTCGTTACACCATCAACATTTCAAAACGATCTCCATATCAAAGTTTGACACTATCTTGAATTTGATGCTCGACGCTAGCAATTTCTACACCCATAACTTGACATCTCATCTTTGTCCGGCGCCTTCTCAACATCGACGACTAACACGCTCTCAACATCGACAATAAACGTTCTCTTAACATTGACGCCCAATATTTACTAGATAACATCGATGCCCGAACTCTCGACAGCATTATCGTCTCCTCTCTCAATGACTAATAAACGGCATCGACGCCCAACTCTTGATATCTTAATATTAATCATTTTAAGCACAAATTATAGTTAAATAACTTATTATTTCTATATTATTTTTAATATTATACTTATTTAATTTTTATACAATATTATTTAAAATATAAAAACTATAATACCGTGTCCAACCTGTGTTCGTGTACTATATTTTCAATAATTGAAGTGTCTCGTGTCCGTGTCATGTCATATCTATGTTGCCGTGTCCATGTCCGTGTCTGTGCATCATAGAGCGGCAACTATGTCGGGCCGAGGAGGCGAGAGGAGGGAGCAGCATCTCCATAGGGCTTGAGAATGAAAGGAGTTTTGGCATCTCCATCAGGCCGAGGAGGCGAGAAGAGGGATCAGCATCTCCGCCAAGCTTGTGGTCGAAAGGAGGGACGACAACTCCGCCGGGCCGAGGAGGCGAGAAGAGGAGATTCTTCGGGTTTAAAGAGTCTGTAAGGGTGATTCTCCGCCTAGCTGTGTGCTAAATGAGAGATATGTATAGAGCAATTCCCAAAGAAAATAACCTTTGGGGAGTGGACATAGGTCAATTTGATCGAACCACTATAGATCTCGATTTGCATTGTCTTACTTTTCTGCACTTTACTTTTCCTGCAATTTACTTTCATTGCACTCTTGTGATGATTTGGTTATTTTGGAGAAATAGGCACTTTGGTGAATAATCCTTGGTTGAATATTGTTTTGAAAATCAATAAAGAAAAGAAATATAATATTTGTTTACTACAAAAAACAACATCCGTCGAGAATGAATCTTTTTTCTCCATTGTATCCTGTTAAAGGTTAAATTTTCATTTAAATCTAATAAAAAATATTATTTCTAATATTTGTTAACTAAGTCTTTTTAGGTTTACCTCTACCTTTCTTAATATAAGCCAAATCTAATACATCTACTCTCCTAACCAAGTCATCAAAAGGCCTCCATTTTATGTGACCAAACCATCCAAGTCGACACTCTCTAATCTTATCTTCCACTAGAGCTACTCCAACCTTTTCACGTATATGCTCATTTTGTACCCTATCTCTAAGGGTAAAACCACTCATCCACCTAAGTATCCTCGTCTCTACAACACTTAACTTAATATTATGCTTCTCTTTCAATAGCCAACATTCTTCATCATAAAACATTGCAAGTCACACCACCTTGTGTTTTAGCTCATGCATACACATCCTTAATGACTTGAATATAAGCAATATTAACCCCTTTCTTTTCTCCAAAGCACTTCTCTTGAAACTATATCATATGCTTTCTCTAAATCAATAAATATCATATGTAGATCCTCCTTGTTCTCTCTATACTTCTCCATCAAATCTCTTAATAAATGTACAGCTTCCATAGTAGACCTGCAGGACATGAATCCAAATTGATTTTGAGAAACATTAGTATTACGTCGCAACCTATGCTCCATAACTCTCTCACATAGTTTTAAAGTATGACACATTAATTTAATTCCTCTATAATTCGCACAATCTTGTGCATCACGTTTATTCTTGATACATCATCAAAAAATTATCTTGATCGGGCACGAATCTCGAGGCAAAATTAAGTTGGAAACTTCCAAAAATAAAATTGGGACCATCCGAGCTCCAATTTTAACAAGGTTACAGTCAAACTGAACGTCTTGGAAATACGAACCCAACGACACCAAGTTTGACTCAATCTGAGCCCAAATGGGTCCAAATCAAGGGCCTGAAGCACCGTTTTAAGGTTCAAACAATAATTTGGATTACCAAATAGTTTCCAAACACGATGTACTTATAGTCGAATCGAGCGGCTTAATGAGACGAATCCAACGAGCCCAAGATCACTGAATTCTAACATCACTAAGACCTTCAAATGTCCATCAAACGGTTCACGATCAAGGGATTCAACGTCAGTCGTCCACACAAACCACTCACCATTTACCCTTGATCTTCCACCTATTTACGAGCCATGCCACTCCAAGAAATCTATAAATAGACCCCTCCTTTCTCATGAAAGGGGGCACCTAATCCTAAGGAGAAAAAAGAGAGATCGGAGATTGCTCTTGCCTCATTGCTCCTCCTCGACCACCGTCGGAGTTTCGCCGGACCACCGCCTGATGTCGGAGCTCCGCCGGACCATCACCTAAGGCCTGGACTTTCGCCGGACCACCACCTGAGGCTCGGACTTCCGCCGGACCACCGCCTGACGTCCTCAACTCCGCCGAACCACCGCCTGACGCCCTAAGCTCCGCCGAACCACCGCCTGATGCCCTGAGCTCCGCCGGACCACCGCCTGAAACCCTGAGCTCCGCCGGACCACCGCCTGACGTCCTCAGCTCTGCCAGACAACCACGTAAGGCCCGGACTCCTACTGGACCACTACCTGAGGCCCACACTCCTGCCGAACCACCACCTGAGGCCCGCACTCTTGTCGGACCACCACCTGAGGCCAACACTCCTGTCGGACCACCACCTAAGGCCCGCACTCCTGCCGGACCACCACCTGAGGCCCGCACTTCTGCCGGACCACCACCTGAGGCCCAGACTTCTACCGGACTTATACTCAGTCATACTACGGTCCTTCCAACCTCCATCGCCAAGCAACGATCTTTCTAACCCGTGCCTCCAGTCGACTACGGTCCTTCCGACCTTCGTCGCCCAACCAACTAAGGTCCTCCCGACCTCTGTCATCAGACTACCATCTTTCTGACCTCCAACGCTAGTCGACTACAGTCCTTCGGACCTCCGTCGCCCGACCAACTAAGGTCCTCCCGACCTCTGTCATCAGACTACGGTCTTTCTGACCTCCAACGCCAGTCGACTATGGTCCTTCCGACCTCCGTCGTCCAACCAACTAAGGTCCTCCCAACCTCCGTCATCATACTACGGTCCTTCTGACCTCCAATGCCAGTCAACTACGATCTTTCCGACCTCTGTCGTCTATCGACTATGGTCCTGCCGACCCAACAAACATGTATATAATGATTATTGTAATTCCAATCATGTAATGCGCTCTATATGATGTATATTTGTAACCTCTAACCAAGGCCTTCTCCCAACAAAAGGCCTCATTTGTAATCGACTGCAAATACTAGTGGATTCATTTAAATTGGGCCAGGCCTCGTGGTTTTTCCCCATTTCAGAGGTTTCAACGTAAAAACTCTGGTGTCTCGTATGAATGCAACACCCTCTCTCTTATCTAACTGCATGTTGGGTCTTCGTACAACGCTAAGACGTTAAACTATATATTTATCTACTGCCGTGAATATTCCAGGACACAATAATTCTTAAAAATAGAAATCAACACCTCATTCTCCACTCATCTGGCATTTTTGTAGTCTTCAAAATAATATTAAAAGATTAGTAAGCCAAGAAATTCCATCATCTCTTAGGCATTTTCACACCTCTATAGGAATATCATCAGGTCCAACAGCTTTTCCCCATTTCAATTTCTTTATAGTCTCTCTAGCTTCAGTTTTATTAATATGCCGATAAAATAAAAAATCTTTATTTTCATTTAGGATGCTAAGATCACTAAAATTAATCATATTCTCATAATCTTCATTGAAAAGTTTAGCAAAATATCTCATCCCCCTTTGTTGAATATCCTTTTCTAATAAAAACACTTGATCTCTATCCTTAATGAACTTTACTTGAACTAAATCATTGGTTGTTGTTGTTTACTACAAAACTAAAATAAAATAAAAAAATTTATTTGTTATTTTAATCTCTGTTTTAGAATTGTTTTATTTCTTTCACTCTCGAAGTAGACATCCTACGTTATGCCTCACTCATCAACTAGGCTACCAAATTAGCGAACTGGATCATCGAATCTGATATCATAGCCCTTAATATGCTCTGCACAATCACAATCTGAATATAACTTTGCCTATCTACTCCATCTTGATCTTAGGGATTCAAATTATGGAAATTCATAAATATTTATATCACCATTACTTTTCATTTATATTACCAAAAGAATAATGTACAACAATCAATATATAATTGTTCTAAACCAAATATGCATATACGAACGGGATTGCCAAAAGAATACTCTTATATGAATACTCTTATATATAAGAACTTACACTTGAACTTCAAATCCTTATCAATTGGTCCTACTCGGTTGGAGCCTTACACTTTTCTAAAATGACATATAGGGAATATGGGTGAGCAATGCTTGCCTAATAGGCTCCCCGAAACTTATTATTTTCTCTTTTTCAGTTCAAACTACAACCCCTTTATAGCTAAATTGAAACATAAAATAACTTTAAAATTCATATTGATTAAAAGGTACTCAATGAACTTGCAATTCTTATCAAATGCAATTTGAGTCAACGTAGGTAAACACTGTAGAAGTGGTTATTACACAAAATCTTGAATTGCCAGTGTGTAGGGTGAATCCAAGCAATAGCTTCTTCTAAGGCTTTGATCATGATATGTATCTACCATGTGTATAATTCTGACTAGGTGCGAAAAAATAGGTGCTGTAGTTGTTGAACTAAATTGATCAATACCCTTAAGTCCTACATATCCAGAGGTACTCTGCCAAACTTAAATTTGATTTTGGGTTAGAAGGCTACTCCCTTGAAATACTCATTATGATCACTAACAGGAAATTTTCAGATGATATCATTACAGTATATTGATCAACGAAATGCTCGTAAGGTTTTTTTACATCTAATAATGCATATTAAAACACTTCGATTGCTTACTTTTAACCAATAAGGGAACCATACAATGGTTTTTTAACGTTGAAACCGATAGACAGACCCTAACAAGAAATCGTTAAGTTATTTTACAAAAGCACGGCAATCCCATTTAGGCTTCGTTTGGGACAGCTTTCATACTACTTCATAAAGCAGTTTTTTAGTACAAAATTTTTTTGAAAAAAAAATTGTACTAGAAAGCTGATTTAGAAAGTAGTAAGAAAGCTGTCTCAAATGAAGCCTTAAGATCATAAAAGAAAAAAAAACAAGAGAAAGTGAGGTAAATAATGGAAACACCTTTGTTAAACTTCAAGATCACTTGTGGGACTAGTTGAGTATACTGTAAGGGAGCCATTTGGGTCCTTACTGGTTTTATTTTTTATTTTAATATGAAAAAAAAATATGTTTGTTATTTAATTAAGTGTTGTTTTCCATTTTTAACACATATTTTATAAGAAGATGATGACGGGCAGCACTGGTGACCGGTGGCGTTGACAATGTTAAGAATTTTTCATGATAGTTTTAATTTAACAAAATGAAAACATAACCTAAAGTTATATTGAATATTTTAATGTGGTTCGTATTCAAAAATAAAAAAATGATTAAAAATCACAAATGAAACATATCTTTTAAAAATTAAAAAAAAATGACCCTAAAAAGCACCTTAATATTTTCACTTATTAAGATTAACTAATCTAATAAATAGGCATAGTTTTTTATTAGTAAAACTAATAGGGTCATTAGAGAATTTTAGTACAATTGATTAGGATAATAAGAAATTAATTAGCATAATTAAACATTAATAAAGTTATTTTTTGAAAAATTATAGGAAAAACACTAAATTTATGCACGGATATATAACAATTACCTTCATTGAGACAACTTAAGGGAAAATTCTATAAGATGGTAGTGAGACCTGCAATGCTTTATGGTGCAGAATGTTGGCCATTAAAAGAGAAGCATAATATTAAGTTAAGTGTTGCAAAGATGAGGATGTTCAGGTGGATGAGTGGCTTTACTCTTAAAGACAAGATACTAAATGAGCATATACGTGAAAAGGTTGGATAGCTCCAGTGGAAGATAAGATTAAATTGAGTCGCCTTAGATGGTTTGGTCACTTAAAATGGCGGCCTTCTGATGAACAAGTTAGAAAAGTAGATGTATTAGATTTGACTTATATTAAGAAAGGTAGAGGTAGACCTAAAAAGACTTGGTTAGAAAACATTAGAAATGACCTTCCTTTATTAGATTTAGATGAGAATTTGACCCTTAACAGGACACAATGGAGAAAAAGGATTTCATGTAGTTGACCCCATATAGTGGGATAAAGGCTTGTTGTTGTTGTTATTGAGACAACTAAGATTATCTTAGCTTAAGTAGTTAGGCACCTTGAGTTAAGCTAAGCTTATTAAGGGTCAGTTTTGGGTATGGGTGGCAGTATATAATACAACCTTAAAATCTGATTCGGATCCGACCCGAAAAATCTAGATTCGGGTCACCCGTTTAGCAATTGAGTCTAGTCAAGTACTATTTTTACACATTTTTAATATCGGGTCAGCTTCGAGTCAACCTGCCAGCCTGAAAGCTACCTTAAACCAACCCATTTTCATTCGTGATTAAAATGACATATATAGTTAGGGCTAGGCTTGTCTGTAGAAACAAATAAACTGATCGCTTATTCGCCTACTTTGCTCGGCTCCCTGGTTCTCGTACCTCGCTCTCGCCGTTGTAGGCTCGCAGCCTCACAGTCCATGATTCCAGTCTCTAGGTCGGTCAATTACTCCTCAGACCTTCGAGTCCTCTCGTAGTTTCCTTCAAGTTTCTCTATTTCAACATCACTAGCTGAGCTTGGTCGAGTGTCGATGATGGATACAAGCCTAAAAGAGTAAAATGGTAAAACCTAAGGTTTTCATTTTGAGTTGAGATGATAGCTTGCTAATCTGAGTGACCAAAATGATTTTTGAGATGTGAATTTTCTAAAGCTCGCCATTTGTTTTGGCAAATATTATGATTTTTTATTGGTGATTTGTGATTAAGAAACTATTTATTCATTTTGTGGGAAGGTGTTGATATTTTTATACATGTGAAAGTAAAACCCTAGACCCTAGCGGATGTGATTCCCAAACGGACAAATTATAGGGGATGTGAAACCCTAGTAGATGAAAGGAAAGCTTCACCTTTAACCCTAGCAAAGCAAAACATTCAATCCAAATTGTATCATTTTATTTAATCTAAAAAGGTTAACAGGTCAAGTCGGGTTGGCGGCAGATCGTGTTTGGGATTGGGAGTTTGACTTGTTTTGCTAAACTAGTCAGGCTCAGGTCGAACGGGTTGACACCGGGTTAAATTTGGGTTGGACCCAAACCCGACCTGAAAACCCATTTTGACACCCCTTGTTTTGGGCAAGTTTCTCAATACTAAGCTTTTCAAAATGCTATCATGCATACGTTTGGTTATTATTTTCTTGTTGTTTTTCAATTATTATTTTGTGGCAAGAAAATACTTTTAGGAATCAAAATTACTAGAGTATGATAATTGTAAAAAAAATTTATTGTCTGACTTTAAACAAATATATCTATAATAACTTTAGAAAAACTAATTACTTCACAACAGCTTAACATTCATCTTTATAAAATAAAAAAGCTGCATCTGCTCCAAAATCAACCTTAAGCCTCCTTTACCTAACTGGACATAACATTGCTGCAATGGCTTATAGTTTCCTTAACCTCCAATAAAAAATGCCTTTGTCTTCTCCAAATAATTTTGTGTGCTTATAATTAACTTATCTAGTTGTCTAGCAAAATAGCTTAGCTATTGGAGAAATTATTAATCAACTTATCTTATTGTATAGCAAAATAGCTTATCAATTGGAGAAATTATTATGCGCACTGAGCTACGTATAAGGAGAGAAAATATTATGTGAGGAGTCCAAATATAGCTTGCAACCGGACTCCAATCAAAACAGGCCCCTGCGTACAGGCGACGTTGCCTGTTTTGATTGAAGTTTGGACGCATCTAGACTCCGCAAGTAATAATTTCTCGAATAAGAAGAGTAGTCAATCACAGTTGTAAGTTTACTTTTACTCTCGAACATGATTGGTTGTCCGGACCTACAGGCACTTAATAATTTCTCTACGCTCATAGAGACTGTTTGGTATCAACTTTTGTCTTGTTTGGTTGTCATAGAAAATTATATAAAAAAATAAAATACTAGCCGTAAGTTCACAGTATCTCGTTAATCAAATATTACCAAAGATGCCGTAATCTTTTGAACAAATGCAATGATCAGAACTTTACTAACAGTCAATAAATAGGTTAAAGCCAACAAAAAAAACGGAGAACAGAATATAGCAAAACTTATATTGATTAGGAGAGGAGAAAAAGAAGCTTACCGGGCAAAGGAGGTGGCCGTATTGATGGCATGGGGGATATTTCGTCGAATTTGGGGCGAGGGGAGGGCGGAGATCAAAAGGGGAGAGCTGCGTGTGGTTGAAATAGAAGGAATCACGGTCTGATAGAAGAGTGATACGCGAAGATGAACCCGTATCACCTCTGTATATTCGCATCCTAGCGGAGGTGAAGCACTGGGTTATCGCTTGCCGCCTCCCACGCAATCGTCGCCATTGCCACCAACATCACCGCCGCCTCCGTCAGAATGATTCGCTTCCACCGCCGCCGTTCTCCTTCTTTCTCACATTGATTCACTCTCTACAGCGACCGATGTCGCCTACATTCTAGTTGGAGATGGGCTTGAATCGAATAACTCGAAATATAATTAAATAAATTAATTATATATATGTATATATCTAAATACCTTCTGTCATGTGTTTTTTACTTCAACAAAATTAATGAAAATCTTATTTTAACACTTTTATAATTTATATACAATGTATATAAATGAGATAAATATTTCAGTTATTTGGGAGAATTTTGTTATTGTTTTCTAAAGTAATTTTTTAATAAAAAATTTAATTTAAAAAATTTTTTATCAAAAAATTATTTTAAAAGGCAATAAGAAAGTCATCCCAAATAAAACTTTAAAGTTTATTTGAGACGGCTTTCTTACTGCTACTTGAAGCTGCTTTCTAATACAAAAAATAAATTTTGTACTAAAAAATTACTTTAAGAAACAATAAGCAAGCCGTCCCAAACGAAACCTTAGTGAAGATATTGAGTTAAATTATCTCTATTGACTTATCAAGAAATGAGCATAACTTCTATCTTATATTTTTTATTTTGACGTACATAATAGTGATCTAACTCTTGATGCTTATATTAGTCAATAACAAAGAATTACCAATCGATGATAGGATTTCTTGGTTCAAAATTGGGCTTTATACTTTAGACCTCATTGAAAAATAAATACTCCTTTGAACTTTTTTTGAGCTTTTCAGATTTGACGAAGGAATTTGACATTGTACTTTGATGATGATACTAAACTGGCTCGACACCTACTTAAGTGGCGCCTTTTTAAGTTCCCAGACTTAAGTTATAGGAACTTATGCTTTCTCAATTTAGTTTGTCCGAAATTTCTTCTGGGGCTATTTGGCAACAAGTAGGATTTAATTTTTGTGGATTTACTAAATCTTGTAAATCCAAATATAGTAAATCCTAACATGGTAAATCCTGAAAATTGTTTGATAACATAGTTATTAAATCATGTTAAATGTTGTGAACAATATAATCCAGTATTTAAGACAGTTGGTTCATTAAAAAAATAAATTTAATTTGCGTGTAAAGTACGTTATTTATTAATTTCAATTTTAATTGCCGTCAATGTTATAATGATATATTTGATATCTAATTCTATTGAAAATTCTCTAATTAATTAGTTAACTTTTTTTTTTGAAATAACTAATAATCTTACTAATAGTTTAATTAATTATTTAAGTATTATTTAGTTAATTTTAATTATAAATTTTATTATTAATTATCTCAGTAATCATTTAAGTATTCTACTACTCATTTATTATTTAATTATTATTTATATTTTTAATCAATAATTTTTATTTCAAATTATATTAATTAAGCTCACTATATTAATTTTTATTAATAATTATATTGTTAATTATTTAATTAAGCTAAATAAGATAATTAATTTATGCACTAATTATACTATTAATTATTAAATTAATCTAATTAATTATTAATATTATAAATGATATTAGTTAAGTTATATTAAATTAATTCCTTCCCAATAACTTAGGAGGCGTCTAGGGTTGCTTTTCATCTTCTGTATTTCTTCGTTGATGTTCGACTTCATTTTTTTGCGTGAGGTAGAGTTTTGCACTAGTCACTTCTTCATCTCCTCGTTGTTGTTCGACTTCACTGCAACGTGTCATTTAGTCAGCTCCTTTGACAAAGTTCCCTTCCTGTCAGATCAAAAGTCACGACATTTTGATCAGAGGCAACGACGAGAGCTCGTTGTGAAGGTAACTATCTTTTTTCCCTTTCGCATGTTTCTACGGCAAAATCCCGTAAATCCGCCAATTTTTCAGGATTTACTAATTTTGGGATTTACTGTCCAAAGAGGAAGACGGAGGATTTATTTTGCCGTGAGATTTAGCATGTGCTCAAATCCTATTTGGCAGGATTTAGGTTAAATCCTACTTAAATCCTATTACCAAACAGCCCCCTAGAGTCGATGGTCCCGGACAACAATCATCGTGTGGTGGCGCGCGAGGATAAAGAGTTGTGATCCCAATAGGAATCGCTTGAATGGGATTTTAGGAAGCATCATGTAGTCGCGCACGAACGATGTATCTTTTCACTAACAATTAAAAGTCAAGAGAAATTTGACTTTATATGTCCTATAATAATTAAAATTTAAAAAATGTTTCTATTATTATTATTATTTTTTTTTTGGGGGGGGGGGGGGGGGGGGGGGGTTTATGCCCAAAATTTCACTTAAAACCAAATACCCCATTTTTTATCACTAACAACTTCTTTGTATCACTACGACAAACATTGCTTTAAATAAAATTCGAATGAAGTATAAACAAGGTTCAAACAATTTTGCAACAAGGTTTGTGCCCATGTTAGATGTTTGATGGAGCATTCATCAATTCTTGTCAAAACTAACCATATTTAGTAAAGTTCGAATATGATTCAAAGATTGTGCAATCATTGTTTAAACATTCTTTCAATATGATTCAAATATTGATTGATTATTGTTCTAAGATACCTCGATCACTTGTACAATTTTCATTTAATTATGGTTCAAACATCATTTGAATATGGATGATAACATAGCAAACTATAATGATTAGGGTTAATAAAACAACAGATGATAGGGGATATAATAAAATAGTCATAACACAACATATTTTGTTCAGGATGATATAATATAGTATACATAACATAGAGTGCAACTTAAGAGATACAACTGAATATTTATAACACAACATATATAAATTCAAGAGCAACATAAATTGGATTAATGATAGAATTAATGTACACAAAACAATTAGCATATACATCAGAATAAAAAATTGACCCATGGATCTATATTGTTCAGAAATAAATCTACACATAAACGATCCTTGAAGAATTATATGTGATTAGGTTTAACTTCAAGATTATTCTTCTTTGAAAAATGTATATGATGAATTGCATTACATACTCCATGATTGCCACTATAAATTAGACAGAATAATCATCAAACTATATATATAATAACTACTTAATCTACTTAATTTTTTCTTTAAAATTCAAATAGATTACCTCACGGTAAGACCTAGGGACCTTATATATTTTGGCCCTCCTTCGTGACCAAAGAGATTTGGAGTAAAATTTTTTGTCTTTTATCAAATAACCCCACATGCTCAATTAACCTTGGAAAGCACTTATATAACGTAATCATCATTTCTTATGAGATCAACATTGAGGTGCAAGAGATTCAGAGTCATATAATGCCATGGACACAATAGGTTGCGAGACCTCACATATAATCCAATGAGTCTTATTCAAGTTCATTACATATATGAGTTATACATCAACCCATAACCTTAGGAACTTCTTTCCAATGGCGTATATGAGTGTCATATTCGGATAATTGAAGGAGCCATTTTCCCTAAATTTGTATAAAGTGAAGATTGTTAATCTACAACATTGATCAAATGATTCATATAACACTATTATAATAAAATTATAGATATCTGAGTAACACTAAATTTTCTCCCTTATTAACTACCAAAAAGATTCAATGTGCTACAAAAAAAAAAGAAGTTAGTATAAAGATTATTCAAATATTAAAGCTATATTTTTAATAAATTAAAAGGTTTCTTACCTTGATATCTAACAATAAAATTAAATAATTTTGCTCCCAAAATCATGATGTGCTTTCACCATCCAATTTTATCTCCTTTTTCTTGGAGTTGTCAACCTTTGCTCACACTAAGACTTGAAAGAGGATAATTGCTCCTTATCGATTAAGTTGAGGGGATCAATGGCATACGGAATGGGTGTACGCCTTTGTCCTTAACTAGTAGAAAGATCTCAATCTAGCTAAAGAAAGATGATATGGTGGGGAATATTGGATTTCTTATTTGGGCCCTAGCTAACAAAAGTTGCAACGGAGTGAGACTGCAGTAGCGAGTTATAGAATGGATGAAAATGAGTAGTTCCATGAGATTTAAAAATCTCATGGAGGTTTAGGTTATTTAATTTAAGATTTTAAAAATTCTTTGTCAAATTTTGAAATATAATTATTTCCATATTAAAAGGGAAATATGATTTATATGCCTTATAATATTCATAGTTGGCCAAAAATGATTGTGGTTTTGGTTTGCATAAATATACTTAAATGTTTATTTTTGACCAAAATGCTCTTTATTTTAATTGTAGACTACTTATTTTAAGACCATTATGAACAAAATTGGTTTAAACAGATTTGTATTCAAACCATCTTTTGAACCTAAACGGGATCATGTCCAAATTATTTCCAAAATAAATTCAAACAATGAGTAGCACCTACTAAGTTTGTGAGTCAATGCACTTATTCCGACCACATTTAGTAAGTAGAATTTCTCATTCATGTCTTTTGCATGTGCCTGTGAGTATTTTGTAAACATAAATTATTTTAATCTGTTCTGAAGTGGGTCCTGGGGAATCTGTCTACATGTGCATGAAAATCTAAAATTTTTCTGTAGGAGTGTTGTCGCGCTAAGCTGGAAACACTATTTTTTAAAAATGAACTAACGTCGCGGTGTTAGGGTTTGACGCAGTGGTTTCGTGCTCTTTATTGGAGAGAGCTGGTGCAGCAAGGTCAAGCGCTGTGACGCTAGGTAAAATTTTTATAAAAACATCCAAAACCAATTTTAAATCATTTATTAAAACTTAAAATTTATTTTATAGGGAGGGAGAGGATTCTAATGAGAGAAAGTCCAATTTTGGGCGCCTTCGGCCTGTTTTCTACTGCTAGCCCAATTCAGAAAATTATTTGGATCAAAGTAGGTTACGTTTCACCTATCTCAGATTTCAAAATACATTAAAAAATTGGTATTTTATTGATTTAATTTATAAATTTGTATTACAAAAATAAGAATAACTTTGTACCCGTAAAACTCTCACTATGTAATTTTCTTTATATTGTAAAGCTAGTCATTCTAAATATTTAAATATTATTTGAGATATTTTCACCTGATAAATTAAAAAATATGAGGTTTTTGTTCAAAATTAGGTTCAAGCAAGGCTCGAACTAGAGGTTTAAATATTTTAATTCCTCTAAATATGTACTTTACAACAACAACAACAACAGCAACAACATCAAGCCTTTGTCCCACTACATGGGGTCGGCTACATGAATCCTTTTTCTCTATTGTGTCCTGTTAAAAGTCAAATTCTCGTTTAAATCTAATAAAGAAAGATCATTTCTTATATTTCTAACCAAGTCTTTTTAGGTCTACCTCTACATTTCTTAACATAAGTCAAATCTAATACCTCTACTTTCCTAACCGGGTCATCGGAAGGCCGCCGTTTTATGTGACCAAACCATCTAAGGCAACTCTCTCTAATCTTATCTTCCACAGGAGCTACTCCAACCTTTTCACGTATATGCTCATTTTGTATCCTATCTCTAAGGGTAAAGCCACTCATCCACCTAAGCATCCTCTAAATATGTACTTTGAACCTATTTATTTCGCATGGAATTACATTTACTTTATTTGCTTTATTATGAATACAAATGTCCAAATTTATTATTCTTATGGATAAGCATTACATAACCTAGGTTACATATAAGACTAGTGATTTAATGGAGAAAATTACTTTTTTTTTTTTGAATGAGAGTGCTAAAGATTTCTCCTTTCAAGTATTTTTTTTCAATGCTCCTCCCCTATAGTTCTTTAGAGCCTTGATTTGCTAGCTACTGATTAGAAAGGATGATGATATTATGGAAGAATGTTGTTCTTTATTTTTCAACATTAGAGCCATGAGTTACTATTTGCTGGAGAGCAATGCTTGTGTTCCAAATTTAATACAGAATAAAATGGAGACAAACTAAATGAATCAAGGAATAATAGGGCATGATTGTGGTATATGTACAGGTACAAAATCAAGTATAATAAAAAAATTAACCTAATTAACCCAGTCAAGATTTCATGGATCCGTCATCCTGTGTTGTAAGATGACACACAATACTTGATTTGCAATTATCAAATCAATATTAGGAAGCCATACATGAGCTGAGTGGATCAACAATCTATCTATACCACTATTTTTGCAGTTAAAACAATCTATCTATACTTGATTTGCAATTTCAAACATGCCCAATTTTCATTAAAGAGTAAAAAGATACATAATTCAAAAGGATGTAAGAAAAACAAAAAAAACTTACGATCCTAATAAAAAGAAAAACAACAAGCTAGGCCTAGAAAAAGGAACAACTAACAAGTTACAAACCAGTTAAAAGCTACATAAACAAAGTAGCCCAATAAACAAAGAACAAACAACCCAATTACAACACCCAGCAAGGATTGCCCAACACAAAGGAGAGCAATCAGAAACCAGCAATGAAACCATAATCAAGCAACAACATCCTGATCAACAGAAGCATTCGAGGAAGAAAAGCCATAATCAGCCTAAAGCAACAGGAACCATCAACCAGAATCCATAATCTTCCAACCACAACACCCTGCAAGAATTGTCCTTCTTAAAGAAGAGCTAACAGCAGGAAAGGAACCACGATCAAGCAATAGCAACCAGAACATAACACCCAGCAATAACAGCCCTTTAAAAAGAAGAGCCAAATAGCAACCAGGAGATAAACCACAATCAAACAACAGCAACCAAATCTCCCATCCTATTCGACACCATCAAATCAAGCAAAAAGGCGCAGAATCAGACCCAGAGAAGCCACCTGCCAAAAAAACAAAAAAATAAAAACCAGCAAATCAACGAAAAAAACAACCGAGAAAATGTTAGCCAGATATTGTCCATCCAAATTAAAAAATCGGTTGACAATTTAAGTCCAACCAAGAACACCCACCAACAAAGCCAATCAAACCAAAAAAACTCTTAATTTCATTAAAGGATTTCCAACCAGAAACCTTAGCATAAATAGCATGATGAATCAACCTGCAAACCGAATCCACACTTAAGCAATGACCAGAAAATCTTCTCTCATTCCTCTCTCCAAAGAAAATACAAAGAACAACAAGACACAAAAAAGAAGAAATTCTTAACATTAAAAGATACGTTAAGATCAGAAATAAAATCTAGGACTTGCAAAAAATTAGGCCTAAGAAAAAAATGAGAAAGACTAGGAATGAATAAAGATAACACTTGAAAAGAGTAATCACAATTGAAAAATAAGTGATTGTGAGACTCCAAATCAGAATTACAAAAAATGCATCCAGAAGGAATCAAAATATTTCTTTTAGCTAGAATATCTGCAGTATGTAAACCATTTAATAAGGCCTTCCAAGCATAGTAAGAGTATCTTAAAGCATAACACTTATACCAAATAAACTTAAACCAAAGAACCTTAGACAAACCATCATAAAATTCCAAATGAAAGAATTTAAACTTGGGATAAAGTTCCCCATTCCACTCAGCACAAGTGGAAGAATTTCTCTGAATAGGGATAATATCTATAGTACTGTTCAAAAATTGTAAGCAATATAGCAGAGACAAATTGTTTCCCACGATAACATTTTTCACCAACATAGAATGCCAATGAGTACTAATATTAGGAAATAAATCATGAAGTGACTTGCCACTGATCTAAGGTTCCTAGTAAAATGATAAATCACTATCAACATTAATAATAAGAGAAATTTTTTCCTTAAGATCCACAGCCAAATTACATAATCTTTTCCAGAAAATAGAAGCCTTAGAAGGGGGCGGCTTCCAAAGAGATAAAAATTTCTCTTTCACCCAAGCAGCTAACTGACAACAATTGTTTAAAATTCTCCAAATAAGAGAACAATTATAAGCAAAATAGAGAGCATTAATATCAGCAATCCCTAAACCCCCAAAGCTTTTAGGCTTAAAAACATCCTCCCAAGCGATAGTATGCATTTTTCTCGAATGTATATTACCATGAAACAGAAAATTAGAACAACATTTTCTAATGAACTTTACACCAAATTTAGATATAATCATCCCTCTGATCCAATAAGCAATATAGTTAGTAATAATAAATTTAAGAAATTGAACTCTACCGACAAAAGATAAAATTTTTGCCTTCCAACCCGAAAACAATTCAATGACCTTATGAAACAGCAGTTGAAGATCAATACCACTAAGACTTCTAATAGAAATAGGAATGCCCATATACTTAATGAAATTCTGAGAAGATGTAAAATTTAAAACCTGGCAAATTTGATCCTTATCAGAAGCATCCTTAGAGAATAACGCCATACTTTTATGGTGATTAACATAAAGACCAGAACAAGTAGAGAAATAATCCAAAATTTCTTGAAGCAGCTTTGCATTATTAAGGGAAGCTTTACCAAAAACCAGCACATCATCCGCATATAATAAATGAGAAATAAAAACATTTCTCACTTTAAAGCCCTCAAAAAGATAATCATGAAATATGCTATCAATTAAATTAGAAAGAGCATCCATAACAACACAGAATAAGTATGGAGATAATGGACAACCTTGTTGAAGACCAGATGAGGAATTAAAAAATCCTTCCAAAGAACCGCTAATAACAATAGAGAAATAGGTGCTCTCAATACAACCCTTAATCCATCTGATGAACTTATCAAGAAAACCTTTTTGACCCATTCTTTTTAATAAAAAATCTCTATAAACAGTGTCAAAAGCTTTTTGAATGTTCAATTTTGCACAAAAATATTTAATTTTGCTAAAATTAAAATCTCTCAAGATTTCAAAAGCTAATAAAATATTATCAATAGAAATCCTTTTCTTGATAAACCCAGATTGACTAGGATGAATAATATGAGGCATGATACATTGCATACGATTAGCCAAAATCTTAGCCACATTTTTATAAAAAATATTACATAAAGAAATCGGCCTATAATCTGAATTTTGGGAAGCATGAGAGCATTTAGGAATAAGAACAATAGCAGTAGTTTTAGCAGGTCTAGGCATATTACCAATATCAAAATAATGCATAATAGCCTTACAAAGGGAAGGACCAACAATATCCCAAGTTTTTTTAAAAAATTCAAAGGTGCAACCATCCGGCCCAAGAGCGAAGGAAGAAGGATAAGAGAAAATAACCTTTTTAATTTCATCCAAAGAGATAGGAGAAATTCTTTTTAATTTCATTCGAAGAGATAGGAGAAAATAAATTAGCAATAGCAGTAGAAGGAATGATATTGTCCACCGGAATATCATAGTTTAAAGCAAGAGAAGGCACGGGTGAGTTAAACAAACCCTTAAAATGCTGCACAAAATAATCAAAAATTTCCTTGAAATCAGAGATTAAGCTAGACGAAGTATTAATAGATTTAATAATATTGTGATTATGCCTACTCCAAATCTTGGAGAAAAGAAAACACAAATCATCTTCACCATTAGACAGCCATTTAAATTTGGATCTCTGAATAAGCCAAGAAGTCCATTAGTTAAATCATACTAAAACTACATGTGTGTTCTAATCATAATGAACATGATTATTTTTATTATGATCAATCCCTTATACGCTCATTTGAATGTATAAACACTTGCCTTTTCATCATTTAAAACTTGCCATTATAGTTATATCATCCATATATCATATTATTAATTACTTCTATTGTATAAAATTATTTCTATAACTTCTGCATTATATTGCAATTAATTATACAACATTTATATTGAAAAGAACTTCATAAGAAAATTGTATACCACCAAAAAATTCACACATCCAATTCACTCGTCTCCTCTCCTCTTAATTTCCTTTAATCCTTATGATAGGACATATAGGGGCGGCGAAGAAACATTCGCATTTTGTTCAAGAGACAAGAAATCAGGACGGAGAATCATCATAAGATTTGAGCAATTATAAACACATAGTAAGGGTCTGCTTGAAACAACTTTATCGTTTCTTTACTTTTCATGCAGTAACCACAATTTCATTTGACTACTATTTTCTCATTGATTTTTAGACAATTTTATGATTGAAAACTACTTTGTACCATAAGAATAGTTAAGTTATTTTCCCTACAACTTCACATATAAAATGTTGTAGCGTCTTAAACGGAGCTAAAAGAGTCACATAAAATAATAATGCATTAACAACTCTATTAGGAATACCCTATAGTGAATTTTCTATGAGCTTAGCTCAATGAAAACTCTTATGCTAATAATTAGTATTCTGAATAGTATTGATCAATATTAATATTAAACATTACTAGACTAATATTGGCCAAAACTAACCACAATACTGCCTGGTACAGCTCATAAAAATTTTCTCACAAAATTGTCCCTTGTCCAGTCATTTTTCAAGCAGCACTAAGAATACGCTAATCAAAGAAACAAAGGATTGTTTAAAATGAACAAAAATTAACCAGAAAAATAAAACATAGCCTACAATCAGAAATCAAATAGGAAAACATTGGTGCCATATGAAAATCCCACTAAATTTAAGCAGCAGAATGAGCTCTCTACGCCTGTCTCACTATGTTGCAGTAATTCCTTCACAACACTGGGAAATAGTTGGATGAGTAGCCATGTTTTATGCACAATACGTAAGTACAAAGAGTAGCAGTTTCTCATGTTTGGATTTCGACACTTTCTGTTGCTTCGTTTTTCAGATTCATAATCCGTTGCTCTTCCGATTTGGGGGCTTCCTTGATTGTCTTTTGAGAATTGGTTGCCTTGCTTGCTGAAGGCCGATTAATCTTTCGCTTCGCTGCTGATGCACCTGAGTCAGAACAATTAAGTTTTCTGTCAGAAATAAAAATAACAATATACACAGGCAAGGGCTTTTGAGTTTTGAGGATGGTGGCATCAGGTGCGGTGTGTAGAAAGTGTGTAATGAAAGCTTAACAAGAGAGCCAAGTTGTACATCAGGAATTGAAAGAGAAGCAACCACATGATGACTGCTTACAGATTATAAGGACAAAAAAAAAGTCTGCAAAAGAGTAAAGATCTGTGTTGAGATGACGTCTATAGTTCACTCTCTAGCATTTATTCATCTAAACCTTCCATTAATTTCTCTAGCACAAAAATAACTTACTAGTAACTCTTCTTGATTAAAATTAAATTGATCATCTAAGATTTGACATGATTTTCATTTTCCTTTCCCATACATTCATTGTGTGCCACAATTTTCATTCTCTTATAATAATGTTAGTTTTAATCATCATCATCATTATAAGCCTTATCCCGAATATTTAGGGTCGACATTATAAATTTTCATTCATTATTGCCAAGTGTTGGGGATATTAGTGATAGTTAGGAATCCTTAGAGCCAACCCTAATGTTTGCAAATCAATTTACCAAGTTCCATACATGTAATCTAAAAAATAAAAAAATAATAAACAAATAAAAAAAAGTTCCATACATGTAATCTAAAAAAAAATTCCATACATGTAATCTTAAATTTATTATTTCTCTTCCCTAAACTTTTGACCCACCCTAATTTTAACTTGTCTAACAGGCATGTTTTTTACCACTAGTTGCACATATCCAAATCACCCAAATCTATTTTCAATCACCTTATCTTCAATAAATATCACTCCGACCATTCATCTAATATAATAAATCTTTCATTTATACTTCCTAATTTTGCCACACATTAACTTAACAATCTCATTTCTATTACATTCAAAAATATCAATGACTTTTCACAGCCTAGCATTCAAATTCATACAATATTATTAGCCTAATTATAATTTTATAAAATTTAACTTTAAGCCTCTATGATATCCTCTAAACACACAAAACTCACGAGTCATTACTTCATTTTAATCATTTGGCATTAACTTTATAAGTTATATACTCATGTATATTTTCATTCTTCTATATAATAGATTAAATATACTAAAATAATATATTTGATCTAAAAATTGCGTAGCTTGCTCCCATTAAAGAGTTCTTCTCATTATAATCTAAAGCTGAATTACTACCATTAAATCAATCAGATATTACAAAATAGGAAATTTACAAGTGTGCCTATAAATACAAAGATTTACAACCATATTACATAATTTCATAGAATCTATAGTAAATTTATATATACATGATTTAAGGATTTTGAATGCATAAAGTGCGGCGTCATGACTAACTAATATCCCCTCCCCCTTCAAATTGATATTGATTGATCAAGAAGCATCAAATTACCCAAAAGAAACCGAATGATATTGGCGTGTCATGGCATTTGTACAAATGTCTGCAATATGAAAGTCAATAGAAATATGAGAAAGAGAAACACCAATGACAAATGCTTCATAAATTGACTGATAGTCCACTAGTATATTAGGTGTGCTCATGATAAATCGAATTAGCCACAATTTGAAAAGCACTATTATTTTCTGCATGGAGAAGGTGGGATAATTAAACAAAAAAAATGTTTTGATAGAAGTTCACAAAGCCAGCTAATCTCAGAAAAAGTGGCAGATATTGGGTGGTATTTGATGCTGATCGATTGTGCGGGCAACTGTCATTTGAATGCAACGTTCTATTTAGAAGCTCGTACACGCTCAGTCCGCTTGTATACGGGTTGCGGATTCATTGGTGTGGCATTACGCAAGCCTTGTTGAAGTAGTTTGTACGATAGTAATAGATGTTCGAAGGCCACTAGCCGTCATATATAGACCGTTGTATGCATGGCAGATCTTTTAATGCTGCTTGTAGGACACCGATGTACTCACTGCATGAACATTCTGGCATTACTACATGCTGCATTCATATGTTTGCAACAGACTTTGCTGTTTGCATGCAAACTGACATGTCCATTTGTGTGTCATTATCGGCTATTGGTCACGTTATATTCTCCTACAATCTCTTCATACACGTTGACTGGCGAGTTGCTATGTTTGCAGCACATTGGTCCTCCAAGTTTTGTAGGAGGCCAATTCATTTGCTCACATACTACTATTGGTTGTTGGTTGAGCTACATTCGCCACTGATTTATCCTTGAACGTTGGTTGGCGAGTCGCTCCATTTATAGTTTATCTGCTGTCATCATTCACAGGAGGATCAACACATTCATTAGCAAGCTTCATCATATACGTTTGTACAAGGTATTGTCGTTTGTAGGCATGTTACTACACCTGTTTGCAATCAGGTGACATTGATCGTATGCAAACTGCATCTTATTTCGAACTTCTTGAATACGCGTTGACTAACAAGTCATTGTATTTGTTGTATGTTATTCATCATCGCTTGCGAGATTTAATATGCCAGTTCATACATGTTAATTGGCAAGCCGGTTCATTTAATATGCCAGTTCATACATGCTTGTAGGACTTATTGAGTGCCTGGTGTTGCTATATTCGACATCGGTCCGTTCGTACATGTTAATTGGCAAATTACTACATTCATTCGCAAGCCGGTTCAATATATTCATTTGTAGGAGAGTTATATTCGTCGTCATCTTCCTTATGCACGTTGATTGGTGAGTCGCCACATTTGCTTGCGTGTCTTTCAGTGGTGTATTTAAGAGCTAATAGATATTGCATTATGTCTAGCGTGACTTTCCCACCATTGCCTGTAGGTAGGGCCACTGTATGCATTTTCAGCCTTCTGAGAGCAAGTTGCTTTGAATGCAGATCTTCTAGCACTGTCTATAAGTATTTGCATTGAGTATAGATCTTCTGTATTTGTCAGTAGATGGCATGTTGTATATATGACTTGGCTCCCATAGCGCCTCGTAGGTGTTTGTATCTCCACCTGTCTTTACTTGCTGAGGATCGGTGCATTTGACTAGCATTGCGCAGTTCTTGACTATAAGGGTGTTGTGACATTTATTGCCTCTTGTTGATCATCACTCGCAATGATATTATTATGCGCACGACAAATCACCCGCCATTGTTAGAAAGTACTCGTGTTTACCGTGCGCTGCACTGTGTATGTTTGAATCTCCTTCCTCTACTTTTTGGTGAGGTGTTGTGTTCATAACGAGTCTTCCACAACTTGCAGGTTTGAATGCATGTTTTTGTATCTTGACGTCGAATGCAGAGCATTGTGGCATTTATCACATATTAAACACTTTCATCTATAGTTGTTGGAGTGTTGTTGTACTCATTGCGTATATCCTCCGCATACATTCATCGGCAATTCACCATGCTCATTGTATGTTGACTTTCAACATATATAGGTAATTGCATTATTTATCCATGAACTGACTAACATTGATTAGAGGGAATCATAATATTCATTGTATGTGGCATTATATATGTTTGTAGGGATACCACCATACTTACATCTACTCTACGATTGTTGCTTGAATGTGGGCATAGCATTTACCATTAACAGATCTATAGATTACTTGCCGTCACCTGTCGTTGCTTGCAAGAGTTTGGCATCTTATCATGCAACTCTATGTTTGAAGACAAATTCTTTGTTGTCTTTGAAAACGATCTGCAACATGTATAATGGACCTAGGAATATTGCATATTGATACTTGCTTATAAGCACACCATTATACACATCAATTTCTTTCATTTGCAAGAGGGCAATATGTTTTTTTTTTGTGTGATTAATACATGCATCAATCACCATCGTCTTTATACAGTTTGCATGATATTAATCTAATGCATGTCACTGTCGTTCATGAACACTAACAAGTCTCCCAAAGTTGTTTGTAAGGGATCGTCATTTTTTTTCTTCACTAGCTAGTTAATGTTGATTGCGGGACTATTGCAACATTGGTTGTATGTTAACATGAGTCGTCAAGTGAGCTATGTTCATCACCAATTCCTCGATACATGTTGGTTGACGAACTGCTGCTTTCGTCATCAATTCCTTTATACATATTGATTGGTGAGTTGTTGCATTCGCTCGCATATTGATTGGTATATTTGTCAATTCATATTTAGGATTTTATTCATCGCAAGTCCTCTCACTTGCTCATCGATATTTGTTCGTATGCTTTAAATCATCATTTAATACTTTGCAATTTTCAATCTCATCATGCATTTGAAAGGTTCACATTATCACTTAGCGTTTGCGAATTAAAGTGATCATTCATTTATTAATTTGAAATTTGGTTCCCTGGTGTTCATTCAATGTTCAAGTTCTAGTTCAGCTCACTGTTGTTCAAAAGTCTGCAAATTCGGTCCCCTGTAATTGTCCAAGTCTTGTGCGCTTTCACCTTGAATTTCGGTAGCCTCCCGACGTCTCCCCTGTTTAGGAGAAATTACAGGAGTCTAGGCCATCCACCACGCTACGAGAGCGTGTATAGTCTTCAAGGTACCTATTTGAAGACGCGCAATTATTTTCCCCGCCATGTTACAAGAGCGTGTACAAGTACTTAAGAAATATCCCCGCCACACTACGAGAGCATGTACAGGGCTTACCCGCCTCGCCGTACGCATCGCACCGAGCTTCCTCCCACCGTGTTACGAGAGCGCGTATAGGGGGTCCTCTTGCTCTATGCCAATGCCTAAAGCGGGATTTTTAAGTTTTAGAAGTTATATCTGCGCGAAGGGGCGACGACGATGTCGATAACGATCAAAATGCACAAAAAATTTATTTCTTATTCACTCTTATTTTGCATTTTTCTTTATTTTCTCCCTCATTTCCCTCTTTTTTTCTTTCATCATTTTTTTTACTTCATTTCTTCTCTCTTTTTTATTTTCCTCCTTTTTTTTTGGAAGCTCCTTTTTTTTACTTCTTTTTTTTGGGTATATATATATAATCAATAATAATATACATAATCATTAATCACTAGCTAATAGGATCATTGATAACATTAACTGCACTAGTTAATAGAGATAATAAATAATGAAATAGAAAACTAACTGCTTGGGTTGTTTACTTGAGACTTGTGAGTGTTATTTGGATCTTAAGCTAATGGGTTGTTCAATGATGAGTTGGTGAGTGGGCTTTATGGGGAGATGTGAGGATTTGAGGAGGGATTGAGTGAGGCAGGAGTTGGGCTGTTGGGCCTTAGAGGATGTGGTTTGGGTTGAGGGTATTTGGAAGTTGGGTTATGAGAAGTGGGCCGGTAGTGTTCAAGGGGGCTTAGTGAGGTGTTGAGGCTTAATGGACTGTTGAGTAGAAGTGGTTAAGTATAGAGAGAGAGAGAGAGAGAGAGAGAGAGAGGGCGCGGGGCTGCTGGGGTTCGGTCTATTCACGTGAAGGAAGAGTTTGCTAAGAGGGAAGAGATCGAGAGTGAGCTAGGGTCGGTTTGGCTATGGAAGTCTGCGAACGTGAGAAGAAGCGTTGGGTTGGAGGCTTCGGACAGGGTAGACGGGTTGAAGATCGGGTCTAGGGCTCGGCTGAGTCGAAGGGCACTGTAGCAACTATGGGATACGACAGGATTTCAGACAGGTCCGTATCTTTTTTTTTGTATTTTTTTATGTTACATAGAGGTCAAAAGTTTAGTGACTTGCCTTTTGCTGAAATTGCCTCAACATAATGATGTCTCTCTGTTGGCTTTGAGAAGTTTGTAATATGCTCAAGGACTTGCCAACTTCAGCTCTCACCAACGAATCTAGAATTGAACCCAATAGATCATTCATAGTTATACAGAGGTCAACAAAGAGTCACCAAGAAACATGCTCAAACCCATGTAGATTATCATATATCAAGGTACCCAACCCTATCAGTATACCCATAAGCCATAAGTTGAACCAATTGGAAAGACCAATCCATGATTAAGCGATCCCATTAAGGTATCGAATGATCCGACGAAAAATAGCTAAATATGGATGACAAGAAGTTTGCATAAATGCCTAACTTATCGAAAATATCAAGTTGAGTAACTATCAAATAGTTCAAGCTACCAACCAACTATCGAAAGATAGTGGGATCTAGAAGATCACCCTCCTCACTACATATTGTGTATACACAAAAGAAGTATTTTAAAGCCTACTAATATAATCATATCCTATGAATATGTATATTGATTTAGGAAATATGAGAGGCATTAGTGTGTACTTCCAAACCTAAGAAATAAGTACGCTAAGACTCTTCATATGAAATATGGTTCAAAGATGTAGCTGCGAAAAAGCGAACAATGCCAAATTGTCCCAATTATAACTATTCCATCAACATAAACTAAGAGAAAAATCATACCACTCAATGTCATGCTAAAAAACAAAGATAATTCATATTGCTCCACTAAAAGGAGAAATGAAGTAAAGTTGGTTGAAATTTATCAAACCAAGCCCAAGAAGCATGTTTCAATCCATAAATAATGTCCTTCAATTTACATAAATTTGAAGAGGACAAAGCCATAGATGGGAGAGCTATATAGATCTCCTCCTTATGATTACCATGAAGAAAAACACTTTTAACATCCATTTGATAGTGTGATCATCTTTTTGCAACAATTACATGTCATTCGCATTTCGTACTATAGTCATTTTAGCCACACGAGCAAAAGTTTCCTCATACAAAAACAAAGTAAGCCTTTATCCCATTACATGGGTTCGACTACATGAATTATTTTTCTGTATTGATCCTATATCCTTGTTTATTACACGGACAAATCAATTGTTCCATAAAGATCTAGAGTACCATCAAAGCGAAGTTTGACCGAGAAAACACATGCAATCAATGGCTTTAACCTTAGGGGGATGATAAATAACACCCCATGTATAGTTGTCCCACGAGCCTAAAGTTCTTGTGCCTTTACCTCCTACCAACAAGCCGTTTGATAGCCTATGAATAATATGAAAGAATGGAGTAGAAGCCATGCTAACCTGATCAAATCCTTATGGTTCTATCATTCAAGGTTATCATGAACATCGTCTATTTAATTTGGGGAGGTAGTCGAATAAACTTGATCGAAGAATCCTTGTCAAAAATTATATGTTATGTCGTCTAAAAATACCTCATATGCCTAGGGTGAAACCTTCCAAACGTGAAAAATTTTAAACAGAACTTAGCTAACATAAGGCTTCATTCCCTACCTAGTGCGCTTTATAGCTCACAACTCAAACTTAGTCATTAGGGAATATTCAAGCTTAAGCCATAACCATAATATAATAATATTATCAAAATCAGTCTAACTAACTGATCAAATGGCATGTGGCATGTCCTTATTGCTGTTAATTTTTTTATTGTAATCGCATGGATATACTTGTTATATCATTGACTCTTTGTGAGATTTGGTCAAACTTAACATTATTATCACTAGCAAATTATCGGAGAACAGATGGATAGTTTCTATATGCGCAAAGCAAACGATTATTACTTGACTTTTTTATTTTGAATTTATATATTTTTTAGTAATAGATTTGAATGGAGATCCCTCCAATTATGATTTTACTGTGATTATGGTTAATAGCAGGAAAAAAAGCCTAAATTATATTAAATTTTCCTCACTTAATGATTTGTTCAAAAAAAAATTCAATCTTAAAATTTCCTCACTCCCTTGCGTGTGTGTGTGCAAGGTCACTATTTTGCATACACTCTTACATGGCCAGACTCAAGAAATAAAAAATAGAAAAAAAGTAAAAATTACAAACTCTTTTGAATGACATCCTATTCTACCCAAACTTGAGTCTTGAGTAATCATGAGAGATTTATAATGTACCTGAAAAGTTAGTGCGCACAGACAAAAATAATATCCAATGTATATGCTAGGAAAAATAAAATCTCAGTCAATAATGTTTGCTATCATCAAAATCACAAGCTAAGGATCCTGGATTTCAACAATCTCCTCCTTTTTGATAATGGCAAACTTTTTTTGTTGAAATAGAAAGTTAATGATCTTTTCTCCTAATCTCCCCCACACTAAGTAATAGATTTGAAAAATAGGGGTAAGAGTTTTTAATTTTGATTTTTGGATTTTTGGATTTTTTTTTAATTTTAAAAAAGGTAAAATCAACGGCTAATTGAATTATTAATGCAAATGAACTAATCATACTGTACGATTTGTTTTGATCTATAAACCCTAGCCGCCAGATAAATTAAGTAAAAAATTTTTAAATTGAATTTTGAACTAATCGTAATGTACGATATTTGAAATCTTACTTAAATTATCCCTTGTGATTAGTCAATTAAATCAAGATTTAATAAATATGGCTAATCGTACTATACGATCAAGATCGTACCGTATGATTGACAGAGATGAAATCCGGCCGTCCCAGAGATCATATCGGACAAAAATCTTGATTTTTGAACTAATCGTATAAGTACGATATATATATATATATATATATATATATATATATATATCGTACTGTACGACTATTGATATTGCATTGACTGTACTGTATGATGTGAATCGTATCAGACGATCGATAGAGACAATTTTCAATCGTCCTGTACGAACAGAGTGGAATTAAACTAATTGTACCGTAAGACCTTACGATTTTACTATATAATAGGTTTGCTGAATTTGAATAGTTCGTCTAAACAATTGTTTCATCGCACTGGATGAGTCCTATTTTTGAACTGATCGTACTGTGTGAACCCAGATCGTACTGTACGAACAGTGACGGCCAATTTGAAAATTTAAGATTTTTTTTAGCCTTGTACTTAAGCATCTTATTGAAGTCTTTTTGTAAGGACTTTGGCTGTAGAAGGAACTCTAAGGGAGAATTTTTTGAGAGAACTTTGGGCTTGGAGACGAAGAATGTGAGGTTGTGTGTGAGGGAGAAGAAGTGTGAGGGGTATTCACACGGTTGCTCCAGGCAGGCTTGCACCCAGCTTCCTGTGGCCTTAGTGAGTTCTTGAAGTTGCTGTTGGGAGAGAAGCTTTAAAGTACGGATCCTAGGTTTTTTCTCTTCACTAGAAGGGTGAAAAAGGATTCTGATTCTCTGCGTTCACCAGTAGGGTAAAGAAGGATTCCAGGTTCTCTGCCTTCACCAAGAGGGTGAAAAAGGATTGAAAGTCCGCTACCGTCACCAAGAGAGTGACATAGCTTTCGGTTCTCCGCCGTACTAAGTTTGGTGGAAGTGATTCTTGTAAGGGCTTCTCCGCTAGTGTTAGTGCAATGCCCAGAGAGAAGGACTCTAGAGAGTAGACATAGGTCAAGGTTGACCAAACCACTATAAAATTTTTGGTGTGCTCTTTCTCATCTGTTTTTACTTTTCTGTATTTTTATTTCTACACTTTAAATTTCTTGCACAAATTTCATCTTTTATTACAAACTACAATTAGGTAAATTCATGGTGTGCTAAAAAGAAAATTTTTATATTTTTGATATATTTTTGCCTCAAAATGAAAACATTTTAAACTCTGAATTGCTTCCGTATGTGTTAAGTTACTCATTTAGATTTGTTTTTCAAAATCATTTTCTAGCATAAAACACAAAAAATATTTTTATTATTGCATTAATTATTTTTTAAAAGTAATAATTCACCCCCTCTCTTGGTACGCCTAGGGATAATTCGCCGAGATCTTACAACCTCCCTGAACTTTCAAGTGGTATCAGAGCAGATCTTGGAATTCACGATTTTAAAATCCCCAGGTAAATATCAAATGCCATAAATTGGAAATAGAAATACTACGAAGGGTTATTCAATAACCCTTCCACCACTATTTGAAAACATTCATTTTGATTTTTGAAAAATTCGTATGTCTACATTTCTGCAATCCATTGACTATAGAATTTGGCATATGATTCAAACTGGTTATTCACTTCCATCCTGAGTAGTTAATGGAGTCAAAATTGATATTCCCTTTATTGAATGGAGTCATGAGGATAGAGAGCTTGCTCAATTAAATGCTAAATATTTAAATTATTTTTTCTATGCTTTGAAATCTGAGGACTATATGAGAGTATCTACCCGTACTACGGGGAAAGAAATATAGGATAGATTGTGCATCACATATGAGGGAACTAGTGAAGTCAAATAGTCTAGATTAAATATTCTGCTACATGACTATGAACTTTTTCACATGAAACCTAGCGAGACTATATCTGAAATGTACATTAGGTTTACACAGATAGTAGAATAGGATGTCACCATAAGAAAGACAGTGTTATTTAGCTTAGCAATCAGCTCTGATACTAGTGCAGAAGAGTGGCATACTTAGTCACTGTCTTGCTTCCTTGTTTTGTGCTTCCTACTTTGATTTTAATTTCAAAGATTTGAGCAGCATTCCGAGCTTTTGAGAAGGTTTGTCTAGCGGCATCCCATATGTCCCTTGCAGTGGATAGGAACATAAACATATCGCTAATTTCTGGAGTAATGGAATTCCACAACCATGAAATAATTACGGAGTTCGCTTCATCCCATGCCCAAAACTTAGGATCTCCATCTTTTGGTCCTCCTTCGAGGAGGTGGTGTATTTTTCCTTTTCCTTTTAAGTAGGTTTTCACAAATTGAGACCACTTTAGATAGTTCTTCCCATTTAAGCGATAGGAAGGTTGCATGCTTTGGAGATCACTTCATTCTTAGCACACCATAAGATCCTCAATTTGATCAAAGCTCTGCGATGAATTTCCTTCAGACATTGTGGTGTCACAACAATAGATAGTAATAAAGACTATCTCTTAATTATATCAGCAATGAAGACCAATATTTGAGTGAATAAGAATTTAATAGATCGAGTCGCACGCCTGACTCGGTCTTACGACTTGAGCCCACGTCTCGCATGAAAAAGAAGGGCTTGGCCTCTTCTTCTGTATGCATGAGTCGGTTCACAAGCAGGAGGCTCCGTCCTGCATGTCGTTCGGCTCCGCCACTTCCTTTGTTTGGCTCCATCACTTCCTTCGTTCGGCTTCGTCGCATATGTAGGAGGTTCGCTCGGCCCCATTCTGCATGCCAGAGGTTTCGTTCGGCTTCGTCCCGCATGCAAGAGGCTTGCTCGGCTCCGCCTTCCCACACGCAGGTAACTTCTTTCGGCTTTGTCCCGCACGCAGAGGGGACCGACGCCACTGGCTTCGACAACTAGTTTCTAGGGCAATGAAAGCCTCTTTCTCTTCTTCCTTACGATGGTTTCCTCTTCACTTCCTACGGCACTTTGATACCATGTTGAATTCAGGTGAGAGGGAAAAAATCATACTTTATTACACAATTTCATCTCTATATATAGATCTATATAAAGGGTTAAATAAAGAAATAACTGAATTACAAAATCAAGCATTATTTCCCTCATATATTCCTTCCTAAATAAGCTACCTAAATATGGAAGGGAATCATTGTGATTCAGGCGGGCTTCCCACGGATCCTGATTTGTGGCCGTGGGATCTCTTTAGAGAGAGCGGATGGGATTTAACAATAGTGCTTGCAAACTTTCTAATTTTTTATTCCTGAAATTTTATATAATAAATCTAATATTAAATTTAGACCAAGTTAACCCTTCCTTACTTTTGATCTTGATTGGGGTTAACTTGTAGTGCATTACTTAAGGGTGATGTCCTAGTCCACCCTTGCTTTCTTTTCACTGCAATCGATAAGTTGTAGGGTGTCAGTTAGATGTGACATTATAGCCCACCTTTATCTACTTTTCACCACAATCGAGTTAGGTTATTACACTTTGCCTCTGAGGAATGCCACAACATGAATTTGTGATCGTCTATCAACCTAAAATTAACCCTCAGTCTTTCACAATCAAGCTAGGGACCAGCAATGCAAAAATCAAAAAGAAAATGTCATAGAATAATACAACAACAACAACAAGCTTTTAACCACTATATAGAGTTGGCTATATGAATCTTTTTTCTCCATTGTATTTTGTTAAGAGTTAAATTCTCATTTCAATCTAATTAAAAATGTCATTTTTAATACTATCTGACCAAATCTTTTTAAGTATACCTCTATCTTTCTTAATATAGGCCGGATCTAATACATCCACTCTCCTAACAGAGTTATTGAAAGACCAATGTTTTGTGTGACCAAACCATCAATTATAATTCAAATTTTTGAAAACTGCATTTGACCTGCAACAATAAAGAATTATTTAGGATTCATTATAAGCCCAAATCATAAACCTTATTCACCATAACACTTCTATTGTTGTGTTTTAGTTTCTCTAATTTTTTCATAATTTTTGGGCACTGGTAAAATTCCTTAATAAATTAGCATCTGACGGTATAAGTGGGGTTTTTGGGACCGTTAAGTGTCCGTTTTGTAAACCAATTTCACCATAATTTTATAAACAAAATAAGTTAATTTATGGTTATTTTTCTATAATTTTTTAAATCCCTAAAAGAATTTCTATGATTTTTATTTAAAAATGATTATAATATTATTATTTTATTATTAAAATATCTAATTGCACTTAAACCATTAACCTATTTCATTCATTTTAAATAGAGAAACAAACAAAAAAATTGGGAATTTATGGAAAAAAGAGGAGAGAAAAAAGCTTGGTTTTAGCTATCGTAGAGCGATTTTTGTCCGTCGGCCCAGTTGAAAATTTTGCTTGTCTCGAGGTAGGTTACATTTTGCCTATTTCAGATTTCAATAATTTTGTGTTTTTGATATTTTTCCGATCAAAATTGTATTTCCGTAGATGAAAAACGAGGATAACTTTGTTTTAATAAAACTTGCACCGCATAACTTTTTATTTGTTATAGACACTGTGATTACAAACATTTTGAGAATATTCTGAAAATTTTTCACCTGGTGATTTTGAAAAAGCAACGATTTTTGCATACTTGAAAATTTATTTTGACATCTAAACATAGTGCTTCAGTTCAATTAAAGTTTCAGAATGATGTTTTACACAATTTGTGATAATTCGATTATGTTTGAAAATTGTGAATTTTTACTCAGTAGTATTTCTATTGTCAATCGTTGGGACATTTTGATAAATTTTGAATTCAGTCCAATTATGCTTTAATTAATGAAATGCATTGAAAAATATGTTGTGAAGTGTTGTGATGTTACGCCGGCGCCAGTGGGGGACCGAGATGAGATTCTGTTACTCCGACGCCAGTGGGAGGCCGAGGTGGGATTCTGTTACGCCGGCGCCAGTGGGCGGCGGAGATGGGACAGCGCCAGTGGGCGGCCGAGGTAGGATTCTTTTATGCCGGCGCCAATGGGCGGCCGAGGTGGGATTCTATTATGCCGGCGCCAGTGGGCGACCGAGGTGGGATTATGTTATGCAGACGCTAGTGGGCGACCGAGGTGGGATTCTATTATGCTTATGAGATTCTATTACCTAAGTGTTATTATGCTGGAGCCAATGGGCTACCGAGGTGGGATTCTGTTACGAAGTGTTTACTTATAATTCAGTTCATTTCAGTATTTATATAATTGTATTTAATTTCAGTATATGATTTAGCACAGTGATCACAGTTCTTTTGATTTTGATTATTGATTTTGTCTTAGGCTATGATAGCCTACTGAGCCATGTTAGCTCATTCCTGCTTTTGCTTTTATTTTCAGGCCTAGGGAAGGGTAAGGAGCGAGATGAGTAGTTGAGATAGCAGGCTTTGATCTGGGTTGTAGGTATGTTTTGGTTAGTTTTAATTTATGTAGGCTTGGCTTTTATTTTTGTTGTGCTCTCTATTGCTAAGCACTGTTGTAAATAGATTTCAGATTATATATGTTTAAGATAATATATAGAAAAAATCATGTTGAGACTCAGTAGTCTTCTGCTTTATATTGCATTCAATAGTCTACTGAGCCATGTTAGCTCATTCCTGCTTTTGCTTTTATTTTCAGGCCTAGGGAAGGGTAAGGAGCGAGATGAGTAGTTGAGATAGCAGGCTTTGATCTGGGTTGTAGGTATGTTTTGGTTAGTTTTAATTTATGTAGGCTTGGCTTTTATTTTTGTTGTGCTCTCTATTGCTAAGCACTGTTGTAAATAGATTTCAGATTATATATGTTTAAGATAATATATAGAAAAAATCATGTTGAGACTCAGTAGTCTTCTGCTTTATATTGCATTCAATAGTGCCTCTGTATAGTATATAAATTGAAAGTTTTGTTTTGGTACTTCTCCAACCAGATCTTGGAGTCAGTCTTGCCATAATCAGATACGGTATGAGCTGTATGTTATCGGGTCATATCGGATCGAGTTGTGACACCATCTAAGACGGCTCACTCTAATCTTATCTACCACTGAAGTACTCTTAACTTTTTTATGTACATGCTCGTTTAGCATTCGATCTCTAAGTGTAAAGCCACTGATCCAACTGAGCATCCTCATCTCTACAACACTTAATTTTATGCTTCTCTTTTAATAGCCATAGCCAACAAATAATAATAATAATAATAATAACAATCATAATAATAATAACACTAATATTAATAGTAACATTGATAATATTTTAAAATAAATTTTGATAGTGACAACAAAACAATACTAAACAATATATGAAAGGATTAAAATATGAATGGTTGGTCACAGATGAGCCCACCAATCAACAAAAATAAAATCCAAGGGAACCAAATGTTGATATGCGTACCAGCTACTTTAGTTAGTCTAGTAAACATCTTGAGTTCATACCCTATCTACAACAAATTTGTAACTTGGAATTTACCATTCACATATAAAAAAATTATAAAAAAAAATTTCTTAAATGCCTCTAGCCTAACCTTATCAAAAAGCCTAGTGACACCAATAGCTAGAAGACAAATAATGTGCAAACCAAAGGGTCAAGCCAAAAATTATTTAAGCCAAATATAATTGTTTGACACATTTTAGTCTTAATCATTGACTCAATTTTTGAATTTGCATTAATTCATAAGAGGATTAGATGATCATGCAGACAAAATAAGATACTTGGAAGAGACAGACAACATTATTAAAATTAGACATATAGAGACATACCATTGTCAGGTAATGAGAACCTCTTCCTATCCTGCGAATCTAATTGCAGATTCCTTTCTTTTGGAGTGCTTTTGGACCTCGGAACCATACCATAAGATCTAGAAATGGCTTCACCTGGCACCAGGTTGGAGGCACCCACCAGTTTCACAGAACGATTTGATGAGGATCCACTTCCTTCGGAATGAGAGGGATTAGTTTTCTGAATGACACAATTTGAATGAAGAGTAGAAATAGGCTTCCTCTCAGAAAGCTTCAAAAAAGATGTGGCTACTTGCTTTCCCTCTTTTGGTACATTTCCATTAGCCATAACTCCATCTTTGATATTGATGTCAAGAAAACGATTCTCCCATGGCCGGACTGCCATCCATCTCTCTAACCAATTCCAACCCCAACTGTTTGTATCTGGTTCATACCCCACAGGGCCTGTCTGCTGCCTGGAACCTGCTTGCCACTGAGAAAGACCAACAAAAAAAAAAGGTTAGAAAAGGCTAAATGACCTATTCATACAATAGATAATAGACAATATCCACCAAGTGACCCTTTCAGTCTATAGATAAGAGTCAAAATCTGCACTGGACACAAAATAATTGTACATTTGTTTGACATTCAGCCTGATTGGCTAGGAGAATTCAGAATTTCAACAGTCAAATGTCTCTTACAAGTCATTACTATGCAAGGGCGTCGATGTTTTATAATAAACATTGGTTACGGTGGGAAGGATTGAGTATAGTTTATGCGAAAATGGCCATCTTGTATCACAGCAACATTTATATTCTGCTGCAACGCAACAGAAAATTAGACAAGCCAAAGGAATGACCGAAATCTCAAATTTGAAAGTGGTTGATTTAGATGAAACCCAAAATAAAGTAAATCCAACAAGCTCAAATGGAACAGCATTGGCATTGTCAATACAGTACAATGAGTGTATCAGATGCTATCGTATTCCCTTTAAAACATTTCTTTTGATTCAGCTACTTCCATAATCTGAAGTTGTAAAAAAAATATATTGTCCATCTAAAAATTTCTGGAGCATGTACTTTTTGAAGTTAAAACATTTTTACAGATGTGACATGTCAAATCTATCTCACTTGATGTTGTTCTGATCAAATTGTACCTGGTGAGAAAGAGCATAAGCCATCGCTCTCTCACGTTTGGCTGCAGCTTCTTTCCTTTTTAGCAGTTTTGCTTGCATTTCCTCAACAGATCCAACACTGTCACACCAACCTTCCTGCGTTCATAGAAATTGATCTTAGAAGATGAGGCAACGAATTTAAATTAGCATGGAAGTGTAATGTTTTGCACACAGGAATCTATGTTTTTAGTTTGGTCACTTGAAATAAAACAAAACAATGAATAGATTTTCAGATATTCAGAATTCAGGATATGTACAAATTAAAACAGTTTTACAATCAATAAAACTAACAAATATATCATAACACTAAACTTTAATTGTACGCAAGAAAAAAAAATAATCAAGATCTTCATTGCTGCCTTGCTGGTAAACGCATTAGTCGTCATGACAATGACCACTGAACAAATCCCAGATGCAAACTAATATATAAATTGCCATTTCTGGCAAACAGAATATAGTCTCTAGTGGAAATTACCAGTGAACAGCGCAGTGGAACCAACATAGTCTAAACAAGAAATGAACAGAACTTGTCCTTTTTTGCTACAATTTTCTAACTGTTCATGAACCATCATGACATACCAGATAAATTTGATAGACGTTGCTAAAGAACAGAAAACATCATAAGAGAAGTAGAAGACTTGAATAGAAAATAAAAAAGCAAAAGTAAGAGGCTTGAATAAAAAATACAAACTGTATTGCTGTTGGAGAACTCTTTCGTAACCGCACCATTTCTAATGCTTTAATCTTCAGAATTTTTCTTACAAAATATTGGACATTTTATAGGATTGACTATAAGTGCTCCATCCATATATGGCCCTTAATGCCTCTGGCAAAATGAATACTCCTACATATCAAGTTCTCCTAAACAATGTATGCATAACAAATACAAAGGGGCATACATATCTGAAAGCAACTTTAAAGAACTAACTAGATTTGGCAAGGTGGCAAATATGAAATCATAATGGATTGGTTTCCTAAAATCCATGTAGATTAAAGGAAACCAGAGTCGAAAAAGATAATGGTGAGATAGCATACCTTTTTTTCTGATGCTCGGATGGTTATCCTATTGTAACTTTGGAGCAGTAGCTCAAACGTCTAACATGAGGTTTTTTTGTACAGATATATTCTAAGTAATTCAATAGACGAATTTGGACAACCATACTACCAAAGGAAGAAATTAGTTAATAAACAAAAAAGAAATCATAATTTGCATTGTGATGCCCAAATAAAACACTCATAAGCAATAAACAAATATCTAATGTGGACTATTATCACCAAGTAGCCTTGTCGATTACCTCTATTTCTTTAACATGTGCCTCCTGAGCAACCTGTTGTTGAGCCGTTTGCTGCCCAAGTTGACTCTCCAAGGCTATGCGCACTCGCCTTGCTCTAACACGGGCCTGGACTCTAACCAAAGCTTGCATGCAACGAAGGGTTATTGCAGCTTGTTTCCTTACAGCATGGCCCCTAACAAGGGCCTGCAGTTTGACAAGTCCTTTCAAAGCTCGTAACGCTCGTCTGGCCTGGGAACATGATAAATGTTTGCAATGATTGAGTTATTTATATATATATGAAATGTTTAGCAAAACAGGATATATGAGCAAATTTATCGTATTAGCTACAACGGATCAAAAAGCCACATCAGAATTTTCCGGGAGTTTGGAATTCAAACTCAAAAACACAGGAGGCCTTTTGTAGGACTCGATGGCTTAATACTTAGCCTCAAACATTTTAGCCACGAAACTATAATAAACATATCAAAGAGATTAAACAAATAAAATAGATGAATTATGTGACTCTCTATAGAAACTATGCTAACTGCAGATTTGGGGAAACGATCAACCATGCAGCCTAGTGAAAAAAAAAAACTAAAGCATGCTAATTAACAATTTGGACACCAATAAGAGTATACGACTGGTATTTGCAGCAAGACACTATGCTGCTCAGTGAACTTCTTTGAGAATGCATAGAACTTTGAAGCAAGTAAATACCAAAATTCATCTAACCTTACAATGCTGATACAACAAAATCACTTACAAAACTATACTTATGCCGTGTTCTTTTGATGTACAAATATCCGCAGATCTCAAATGGCTTGTATGTCATAAGACCAATACTTGAAGCCTCCTCAACATTGTTGACCTATGTGTATGTGTCACAAGACAGTATAACTATAATCAGTCAAAAGTGACTAACAATGGCCATAGACGCAACATTGCACAAAATTAATCATAACATCTCGATCACAACCTAAACCATCCGAAGCCCATTCGTAAGCAGATCTGCCGATGCGCCCAAAGCATCGAATTTATCAAAAAAGCATCCCTCACCCTTAATTCAATCAAACAAGATGAACATGGCCAATGACAAATACAACATCATGCAAAATCGCTCAATCATCACCCGTGCACAAAATGAATTGCATTGACATGTCTGAGATGCTAAAATATCTAGAAATGACTTCTAGTATTGCCAAATAACCACACAATGAAAAAACGATGAATTACGAATATGAAACAGCACAAAAATGCTCAAACATCATCCGTTCATAAAACGGACTACATCAACACATCTAAAATGTTAAAATTACCCAGAAATGACACCAATAGTGGCTAGGTTGCTACATAAAAGCGAAACAAGAGATTTGTCTGCTCATAAGGTGATAGCATGTATTTTGAGATGTACGAATGACGAGAAATTGTGCGAAGATATTAACATAATTTTAAAATAAATTAAATTAATTTTGCTATTATTATTATTATTTATTTGATTAAAAAAATCAAATCAATTAAATCCTAGAAAACCTCATTCACGCCAATCTATCAACCACTAATGTTTCGTCCTATCACTTTCCCTCTCCCTCATTATCTTAGTACCGCTCCCTACGTCTTCTCCTCTCATTTTTTAGCAAACCCGCGAACAGCCACTATCCCTCATTCACTGAGCACCGCTCACTTGTCTCCTCTAATTTTTGCACAAACCCGTGACCAGACCCACTCCCTCCATCTCCTCTCACTTTTGCACAAACGTGTGACTAGCCCTGCTACTCTTCCCCTCCTCTGCACCTAGACTGAAACCTATCCTCAAGCCACTATCTCCCTCACTAGAGGCGAAATCGGCCTCATTGTTCAGAGTAGGCAAACTAAATTATCAAAATTTGATGACATTTTCGTTTGCATTATTATGATTTCATAATAAAGTTAAATTCACATGTAATTTAATTATTTAAAAATTTTGTTATATCTCATATTTTTGTGTAAGATTTATGATAATTTTATTTTTTTTCAATTTAATTATAAATATATGCATAATTAAAATTGCTTTTATTAGAAATTAAGATTCATTTTATTTATAAACAGATAAACACAACCCCTATTGTTGGTTCTAGTGATTTGAGCTGTTAAATTTATCAGCTAAATGGAATTTTGTAGCTCCATGATTAAGCATTTAAAAAACAATAAGATTAATATACAATTTTAATAAATAATTAAATGATCATTCAACTTCACCGAAAAAATTGTGTGCGTTCGCCTAGGATTAAGGAAATTAATATGAAAAAAATATTACTTTTATTGAGCAAGGGCTTCCATCTAGGCAATAATCATTATTTAATATTAGCAATTTATATATATATATATATATATAAATATATATAAAATAGAGAACAAAATTATTTCAGGGTGGACAAAGGTGGGGGGCATTTGCCCACCTTGACTACATAGTAGTTCCACCCTTGACACTCACGTCCCTCCTCACCTTCATGTTGACGCCTCCATCAGCCTACTTCCAGCCACCAATTACTCCAACACCCATCAACATAGGCCAATCATCAGCTACACGTTGGTGATCGACCAAACTCTGCACCTCCCCATAGCCAACCTAGTCGCCACAACTGAGCAATCGCAATCACCCTCACAACTCCCAAACCACCTCTCCCCTATCTCTCTTTCCCTTTCTCTCTCCCTACCTCTCTCCCAACTCCTTATCTAACTCTCCTTAGTTTTCTCTCCCTTTCTCTCTCTAAATAGAGGAAGAACTCTACCTAGCCCTCTCTACCTCACCCTTTCTCTCTCTAACTCTCTCCATTTTCTCTCTAAACAAGAGAACCAAAAAAGGTATCTCTTTCTCTCTTAAAAAAAAAGAAAAAAAACCAAAATAAATCTCATAAAAGAGAGAAAAATAAATTAAAAAGAAAAACAATTAATGATAGAATACCTAGAATTAAAAAGAAAAAAAGCATGTATACTGACTAATCTCTCTCACCTTTACATGCTTTTTAAACCTCATAAAAGAGAAAAATAAATTCCAACATTGACCTATACATGCTTTTTAAATGCGATGAGATAAAATACCCCTGATCGTGATGTCCCATGACACCAATTATACACATTTTTTTAAAGCATGGTGTGAAGGCCTAGCATCCCCGAAGATGCCCCTATGCGAGAAAGATATCTTCTGTCGAAATTCAAACTACATGAACTTACAGGGAACAAATCATTAAAGACATCTTTGAAAAAAATCAACCAAATGAAATAATAAAATTATAAAACAATATTGAACATTGAACACTAAATGAACTTAAAAAAACTTGGTAGAACTCACCTACTCTTTCCCTTCTCAATTCCCCATTTTTTAGTGTTGCTGGCAAACTAAAAATCTTCGTTTAGGATCATAATAGACGTAAGGTGTGAAAACTATAAATTTAATGATAACTACTAGTGCTTTCAAGTTAGCTCTCACAATCATCCCGTGTTTCTCTTGATGATTGGCTAAAGTGTGACTACTTTGTTAAGAATGAGATGAGCTTGGATAAGATATATATGCTTATTTAATAAATGTCTGACTGTGAGTAGGTATTTTATCAATCAAAATCATTGAATATAGTGTAAAAATCATAGATAATACAACTTTAAATTATTTGACAAATTATTTGACATTTTAATAACATTATAATATAGAAACACAATTTTTTGCAAGTGACCAAAATCATTAATCAAGCACTGCTGATGAATATAATAATCATAGTGGCTTGGCTTCCTGTCATGTTTGACTTGACATGATAATTAAAGTTTTTTGCTTGAACAAGACTTTTTAAGCTTTAACTAGCTTAAACTCAGCTTGTGTTCGGATCAATAGTCAGCGAACCAAGCTCAACAAGGTAGAACCTCACTCATTTCTGGCTTGCTTATACCCTAAATGGAGACAGTTTCCATTGCTAAGGATAAGTAAAAAGAAAATTATTCTCAGATTGAATTTCAAATCTAATGCAGTATGAATTCTCCAAACATTGATATCTTGATGTACATTTTCAATGCTCATTGCAAATTGCTCGTTTACTATCAAGTTTAATAGCATGGATTTGAATACGAAATAATTGGAAGCCACTTCAACGCTACAAAAGAAGGATATTATACCAGGAAAGCTCGGAAAGCAGTTTGAATAACAGTTGCAGCCCATTCCTCTTTCACATTTTGTTCAGATTGAGCCTGGGAAGACACCTGCACATGAAGTTTGGTGGCAGGAGAGTGTTCTGAATTTGAACTTTCTTGGACAACTGCATCTCCTGCCGATAGAGTTGTTCCAACAACATACTCATCCTCTTTTACATAAGTATCAAAATCAACAGAACGGCTTCTCCGGTGCCAATAGCTACTAGTTGCATCCTTTTTCTGCAGTTTCTTCAAGCAAACGGAAAATGATGGAAAGTCAATCAAGAGAATGTTCCAGTAACTGATGTCAGTAGACATAAATATATTAATACCATAAACAAATTTCAAACATGTAGAGCATAGGAGCAGAGTGAAGAAATTAATTTTAGGTACTACTCTGAACCGTAAGGTAGTTATGAAGTTGAGTGGAGTGCCACTAGAACTTGCAGTTTTTTGTTTAGATAGATTACCATTCATATCCAGCCATTATGAATGACTTTCTTACTTCTAATATTTCTTGGTGCAGGTATTGAATATCCATCATGAATAGGTAGCCTCATATAAAGTGATGTGATCCAACTGATGTTGGGATCAAACTGCCTGTCACTTCATTAATGTCAATTTGTCTCATGACATACATTGTTAAACTAAATTAAATGAAGCAGCAGACAACCTTTTCCTTGTCTTGCTTCGAATCATTGAGTGGATCTAAATGCTTTCTTGAACAATTTAATTCATAAGACGAGTAAATCCCCTTTTATATTTCTAACTAAATATCTGATCGTGATAAAATATCTGAACTTTTAGGCAAAGCTACACTGCAGCAAAATTCCAAACAGTTTGAAACATCAGCGAGGCAGCTAAGATGCATAATATTAAGCATCAGCTTGTAGGAAAAATAGAACACTGATCCATCCATCTGTGAAACCGTCTAGCAGTATGTAGCATAACTCTCTAATTGAGTAGTTCATTGTGAATCAAAAAGGGATGTGTTAGAAGAAAGGACAATGGTGCATTATTCTGCATGTCTCCAATAATTTATTTCTGAAATACCAGCTCTCATAAGCCATCATCTCAGATGTTGAAATTGCCATAATAACCAGCTAGCTTTTTCTATAGCATAGACTAGTGGAGAAATTTTATTTCTAGCAGAAATAGTAAAAATGAAGAACCACCAGTAGGGTGAAAGCTTTGTTTCCATATCAGTCCGACAAAAGAAGGTAATTATATGTATTTAATTTCATATTAATTGAAGGTATTATTCACTTTTATTTGTTTCCTGCAGTATACCTATTTAAAGGCCAAATATATCCAATCAATGACAAAGAAATCCCCTTTCCACTCAATATGGTATCAAAGAAGGAAAACCCTAACATCCTCCTGATTATTCTCTAACAAACCCTCCGCCCCATCTGGCTTTCGTATGATACCCTAGCTTCATATGCACTCACCAATCCCGCTCTGAATGCACATCCATTGCCCTTGTGTGAGCACATCAATTGTAATAGGTATCAATACACATCTCCTATTGTTGAACATGCCCACTTCCAAACCCGTGAGCCTGCACGCTTAGTGTCTCTTGCACTAATCACTTGCTCGCTTAATATGTGCATGTGCAGCACGTCACACTACCTTGCATGCTAGCTTCACTTGATACTTGGTGCTTGTCAGCTTCTACATCTACAGCTCAATGATTTAATCTCATTTCTTCTTCTTCATCCTTAGCTCTTGTAATATCATGGCCTCTAAAACTCATCTTCCTGATGCAAAACCCTATTGCATTATTAGTACCTTTAGCAAATCTAACGGTACCAATTACTCTTTGTGGTCAAGATCCTAGTGCTTTGTCATTGATTTTATGATAAACTCTCCCAACTTAATGCTCTCCCTCCAGCTCATGATGATATATCAAGTTCTTCAACTTATGTCATTCAAACTTGGTTGTTGAGTTGTCTTGAACATTTTATTGCCTCAATGTTCATTTTTTATGAGACTATCAAGGCAATGTGAGATTTTCTCCCCTCTACTACCAAGGAAGAACATCTCCATGATATATACCTTATAATATAACTAATTTTTTGCATGACTAAAACATTGGCCCATCTAAGATTATTATGGTTACCAAGAGTTAAGTGGGATTAGTTACTTCACCACACACTTTTATCATTGATCAAAAGATCTAGCAACAACAAAATGAAGTGTTCCTAGTTGTTAAAGCTCTCTCCTGCCTTCAGTCATCCCTTCAACATGCACAATCGTAGCTGATGGCCAATTCTATAATTTATAATCTTGCAACCGCTCGCTCCCGTATTCATAATATCACTAGGCAATCATCACCTTTACAACTCACTTCTGATTGGATTGCCTTCACGATCAGGCATCGTGGTTGTCATGGTGGCCATGGTGGTGAGGGGAGAAAATCATTACCTCCCTGCTCTCGTTCTGATCACGCCAATCATCCATCAGAGCAATATCAGGCTAAACTTGGCTATCCTCCTGCTTCTCAACAAGCATATAGAACAACTACTTATGTTAATGGTTCTCCCACTACCACCATTGCTTCAGATTCTATTATACTTTTGCTAGAGAAAGTTGATTGCTTGATTTAGAACTCTCAGGCCTCTACTATTACTTTTCATGTTGTTTCCTCCTCTAGATTTACTTCAGCTACTCCTCAAGTATGTCTTGGAATTTAGATTAAGGAGCCACTTCACATATGAAAACCGCCAACAAACTTTTTTTTTCTCTCCATATGACCTTTCTTTCTAATGTCATTATAGGTATCAGTCCCTCTCCCCCATATCTGGGGAAGGCATTACAACTCACTGGAAATCTCTCTCTCTCTCTCTCTCTCTCTCTCTCTCTCTCTCTCTCTCTCTCTAGTGTCGTATGCCTCATAATTTTCTATAAATTAAGTATCAAGTCACCTAATTACATCATTATTTAAGAGGTTAACTAAGGTTAGCCTTAGTTTATTCCCCTTTTCTATGTTTTTTGCCCTAGTAGACCTAGACGTTTTTAGGGCCCATTATCAGAATACCTCGTTGAACTGACCTAGTCAAATCTTATGTATCCTTGATTCTAGACCTAGCCTACTGTTAGACCGGTCCATTGGACCGGTCCAGCCGGTCCGACGAGACCGGCTTACGCGAAACAGGCGGAGAAGTTCCGCCTTCCTGCGCACCCGATCCGACCGCCCGCTTCTACAGAGCTGTTTAGGAAGGATTTTGAAGGAAGTTTAGGAGGAAATTTGAATGTAGGGACTGTTTAGGGATTTCCTTTTGATTTGTATGCATTAAATAGTTTGTTTTCCTAGGGTTAGGGCATTTGAATTTGGCTGAAATTTGAGATCTCCTAGATTTAGGTTTTCTTTTGGGCTCTAGCGGCGTCTAGAGATTTGGGAGAGATCGATCCTCCTCTCGAATAGAGGATCAATTGTATCTTGCTATTTTCCGTTTCTATTTCATCAAATAATACAAATTACTACTGTTTTTGTGGATTTGTGTGGATTTTGGTAGAGAAAGCTCGTTGTTTTTCGAAGATTGATAGGAAATACGTGAGATCTACAAGTGCTTCCTATCAAATTGGTATCACAGCATGTCGATCTAAGGGTAATCAATAGCCGGAAGGAAGGTTGAAGTCTTGGAGGGAGAACTTGGACAACTAAAGAAAGATTTCGAGGAAAAAATCTCTGATTTTTAGAAGCAGTTTGCATCCATCCATGAAAAGATGGATGTAAGGCTTGCCGCCTTGGAAGACATGATGAAAAAGATGCTTTAAGACAAACAAAATCCGGCTACATCGGAAGCAAAGGAGACCACCGACGGCCATGGGAGAGGAGGAAATCCGAACCCGTTTATGGGGAGGGAGAATCCGGAAGTGGAGATCCTTGAGGGAGATGACGGAATGCCTCCTCTAGAACCCCTTTCTAGGGAGGAGATGAGTATGGGGTACGAAAGGAGGGGTGCTGAGTTTGTGGGGAGGAGGGAGGATTTCTACCACCGAGGTGCTGATTTTAAAAGAAGAGGGGAATGTGATGAAGGGTATGGGTATGATCGCCGGAGGGAAGATTGTGACAACTGGGGAGCACCTCCTCTTCGGGGAATGGGAGATTATGGAGGATTCAGAGGAAACGGGGGTGACCCGAAGGTGAGAAAGCTGAAGATACCCATCTTTGAGGGCGAGGACGGCCATGGTTAGATCTACAAAGTGGATCGTTACTTTGCTGTCAACGGGTAGACAGAGGAAGAGAAGCTGACAGCGTCAGGACTGTGTTTAGAAGGAAAGGCATTGGCATGGTACCAATGGCGAGACATGAGGCGACCAATAAGGACCTGGAGGGAGTTTAAAGACTGCCTGTTGGAACGTTTCCAAATCAGCAGGGGAGGGGACTTCTACGAGCAGTTCTTCGCTTTGATGCAGGCGGGGTCAGTGATGGAGTACCGTGAGCAATTTGAGTACCTTGCCATTCGATTGGATCGACTTCCAGAGACTGTACTGGAGGGGAACTTTATGAAGGGATTGAAACCAAAGATCCGCGCAGCAGTCAAAGTGATGAGACCTCGGGACTTGGGAGAGTCTATGGAGTTAGCTCAGCTCAGTTGGTGGAGGATCAGGGGCACCTAGAAAAAGGAGCAGGAGGCAGCAGTTCAAGAGGCTCGTACAGGATGACCACCACCTTTTTGACACCCAAGGAGCCAACACCGAATACTCTTAGGGAGACTTCGAAGGAGAATACTGCTGGCGGAAGACCTGGGGGACAACTTCAAGAAGCTCACAGAAATAGAATTACAGGAGAAGAGGGCGAATGGGATCTGTTTCAGATGTGACGAGAGGTATACGCCGGGGCACAGGTGTAAGGACGAACTCTTCAGGTTCTTATCATTTGTGATGAAGAAGGAATGGAGGAGGGTGTCATCTTTCCACCTTGCGGTGTGAATCTTTAGGAGGGGAGTATTGTTAGACCAGTCCATTGAACCGGTCCAGCCGGTCCCGACGGGACCGGCTTATGCGAAACAGGCGGAGAAGTTTTGCCTTCCTGCGCACCCGATCCGACCGCCCGCTTCTACAGAGCTGTTTAGGAAGGATTTTGAAGGAAGTTTAGGAGGGAATTTGAATGTAGGGACTGTTTAGGGATTTCCTTTTGATTTGTATGCATTAAATAGTTTGTTTTCCTAGGGTTAGGGCATCTTGAATTTGGCTGAAATTTGAGATCTCCTAGATTTAGGTTTTCTTTGGGCTCTAGTGGCGTCTAGAGATTTGGGAGAGATCGATCCTCCTCTCGAATAGAGGATCAATTGTATCTTGCTATTTTCCGTTTCTATTTCATCAAATAATACAAATTATCTACTGTTTTTGTGGATTTGTGTGGATTTTGGTAGAGAAAGCTCACTGTTTTTCGAAGATTGATAGGAAATACTTGAGATCTACAAGTGCTTCCTATCACCTACATGACATTAAGAAACTCTAGATCACTCTTAGATTTCACCCAGTATTTTAGAGTTTATCATTGTCCTATTAGATTGATCCTACCCCTCTTAGCTTAATGGTCAACCTTATTGACCCCAAGTTTGCTCTAAAGCTATCCCTAGATTGGAATGACCTAAGCTTAGGCTCATTTAACATTAGGATAAGCCTGCCTTGATGAGCCCAGGCTAAACTCATTAAATGATTTTTATACCTCACTATGTAATATTTAATGAGTGCCTCAAAGCTTGAATTTCAAAATAAAATCTTTCAAAATCAAGTTCAAGATCTTCAATATTCTTTTTTAAAACTTAAATTCCAAAAATTAATCTTAATATTTCAATATTAAATTTTCAAAAACTATTTTCAATCTTTTTTGCATCAATACATAGTGAGGTTATATTGATTTATAGCCAAATATGCTTGGTGCAACAAGGATTTTCCCTCCTTACAAAACAACAATAACAACAACAACAACAACAACAACATCAACATCAACATCAAGCCTTAATCCCACTACATGGGGTCGGCTACATGAATTCTTTTTTCCCATTGTGTCCTATTAAGAGTCAAATTCTCATTTAAATCTACTAAAAAAAAGGACATTTCTAATATTTTCTAACTAAGTCTTTTTAGGTCTACCTCAACCTCTCTTAACATAGGCCAAATCTAAAACATATACTCTCATAACCGAGTCATCAGAAGGCTGACATTTTATGTGACCAAACCATCTAAAGCGACTCTCTCTAATCTTATCAAAGCAAGGCTAGGTCTAGAGCTTCTTAATATCATGTAAGGCTAGGTCTAGAATTAAGAGTACCATCAATTTGGCTAGGTTACTTCAATTAGGTGTCTTCCTAATAGGGCTTAAGAAAAGTCAAGGTTCGCCCTCATAAAGGACATAGGAAAAAAGAATAGATTAAATCTAATATGACTAAAGCCTAATTAATCTCATTAAAAAATAAGGTCAACAACAGTGTCTTGCTAAGTCCAATATTTTTCAATGACATATATCCCTCCCATCATGTATTTTAGGATCTCATCTTGAAGAAATGATTGTAGGAGGTGTAGAGGTAGGTGGGACCTACTACCTATGACTGATATTCGTTCTGCTCTTTCCTCAACCATTACTCCTTCTCATTTGCATTATTAGTTAGACCATCCTCCTCTAACAAGCTTCAAGATGTTGTCTCCAATTTTACATATGTACTAAGACATTGTGAGCTAGGTAAACACCAGTGTATGTCTTTTTCATCTTCTATCACTAGTCATTGTCTCATCTTTTTTAGGCTAATTTGCACTGATATTTAGGATTCTTGCACTGATATTTAGGATTCTAGCCCAGTCATTACACATATAAGCTCCCACTATTTAGTCACCTTCATTGATATTTTTCATGGGCTACATGAATTCACTTACTCAAATATTGCCCTAAGGTCGTCATGTATTTCAAATTTTTTAACTTTTGAATCATTCATCAACCTCAATCGAGGCATTAACATTACAACATTTCAATGACATGACCAACCACTTGTACAACAATCCTTAAGTCTTGAAAGAAGTCTTCCATATATTTACCTCATTAATGTGCACCTACCGAGAACCAAATTTGAGATCTAGCTTAGTGAACATGGTTATATGCTTTAATTAATCCAACAAATCATCAATGTGAGATAGCGGATAACAATTACTTATTATTATTTGGCAATGATCACGCCCTGCAACATTTACTTGGAGTTGGAAGTGGGTTTTATCTTTTTATCCATCATTTTGTTATTTAAGAAGTTAAATCCTTCCATACATAGTTTTGGAGTCTTCTCTTTTCTGCCTTGATTATTGTGCTCTATGGCCATTGCCATTATACTAACTAACTAAGATGGGTGATTGGAAACAAGCCAAGTTCATTAGCAATTTTGCAATTAAGGCGAAGTTGTACCTAATCAAAGTTATTACATCCCAAGATTTACTCCCACAGTCAACTTCTGATCTCGGAACTCTATGGTATCCTTCTTGCACAAATTGTCCTAAGTGTTGCCTCAATTTATTCCTCTTCTTCCACTGATCTTCTATATACACCATCGGATAGAACTTTTTGTGTATCATTTGCTTGAACTTCAATCGGGCGAAATCAACCTTATCATGGTGATATACCCATACAAGGTGAAAGTAAGTCTCCAATTGATTGATCCATGCATCTAGCTTCTCGATATCAACCATCAAAATTTTCATTTTATATTCTACTTTGACTAGTTGCATCCTTCAAGAGTGATAATCATATCTCTATCTTCATCCTCTCCAATCATGTTTGCATCTGGTATGAAAGTAGTAGGAATATGACTTGGCCCACTAGCCCTTGTAGTGGTTTGCATTCTAATCCACTCTATCATGATGGCCATATATTCTACAATACTATGGTTCTAAAGCTACAGGAGCAGAAAACTGAAGGCAGCAAAGGGAGAATATAAAAGAGAATTTTCAGAGAAACCTTAGATCGATTTTAGTTTCTTGTTATTAAACCTATATATAGGCAACTATGGCTGGGAATAGTTCTTATCCACTTCCTAAACAAACTCCATAAAAAGAGGAACCCATACGTCATATCACAAAGAACAAATTAGATGACTTCGACTACAAGATAATTCCAACTAATTTTATCTTAATCCAGACTTCAAAGTTCAAAATTAAGCTTATACAAACAAGTTTTAAAAATTCAAACTTTTCCTTATCCTGCTATAACTTGAATTTTAATTTAATGGTCAAACTTTTAGGTCCTTAATCTCTCTCGTATGTTTTTTTTAATGATAATTTGATCATGCAAAATGGGTTCTTAGGGACATTATGTTCCATCTCAACTATGTGAATTGAGAATCACCAACATCAAAAAATTGGATCGGATAATCCAAAATCAACTGATTGGATCTCTTGATCCTTTCACAATCTGATGTGCAAATTGGGATGGGTGCTTCCATTTGTAGCATTTTTAAATGAATGGTAAGATTGATCATCCCCTTCGTGATATGACCTCCATATTAGTGATTGACATTGGCATATTTTTCTAACCTTTGATCAAAAAACTTTATGTTTGTCCTTTGAATTCTATGCTTCTCTTTGTGCTCCACCTATAGCTTAACATCTGCTGATATTGGAAATTGAGACAATCAAATCTTTGATCTCAAATTTTAGCAATGGTGTCTTATGAAAAGCAAGTCCTTAGCTGTTGTCATACAACTTTAAAAACCCAACTTAATTAGTTACCTTCTAAAAAAATGTACTTACCTAGTTGCACTACTAGTAAAGTGATCGAGGGGATAATTGCCCAACCTTTACTGAATTATCATGAAACAATAGAATTTGTGGAGTTTAAAGATAGTCTACTTATCATCTCCACAATGAAAGGTTGATAATTGCCCAAGAAGGACATCCTACACACGGAGGAATGATTACAGCACACTATGGCATGGTCTCTTATTCTTTGATGAGTATTTTTGGCAACCAGAAAAAGCCAGCAAACTATCATGAAAGGAGGAAAAGATACCGTTATATTTGTACCCACATTTTCACCGTTACTTGAGTTTTGCAGCCTCTCTTGCTTTTTAATCCCAACAAATGATTTAAACCACCTTACAGGAATGCCCATGATGATTTCAGTTCAGCTTTACATAACTAAGACCTGCAAAAAAAAAAAAAAACAGTAAAATCAAACTCCAACTTTTACCGCTTCGTGAAATCTTCCCAAACAAATCAGCTAAACGGGCAGCAGTGTTGTAGTACAATAAATTAAACTATTTAATTTAGTATCAGCTGTTAAAACAGGAGTAATAGTCATACCTTTCGCTATTCAAATTGCACAATTTCTAGAAAATTACACACAATCCAGTTGAAACTAGGACTTAATGATTATATAACCACTGAAATATGAACACCGCTAATTGAATATAACAATAACAATGCAAAACAGCTTGCCAAGCATACAACAAAAGTATTTAAAAAAATGACAAGCATTTCATCAAAATTTCTTTATCAGAGTTGGGTGAGAAATATTGGGGGATTTACCAGGGACGAAATCAGCCTCTAGTTTAAGAGTAGGTAAATTTATTATGTAAATAAATTAGTATTTAAAAAAATAAAATGAATAATATATAAATTTTTTTCACACTTCTATTTATTGAATGCTCCTTTAAACCAAACAAAAAAATATATATTTTCCACCAAATTTCTCTCAAACAAATAAGTGGATTAAACCAATGTAAATTCAACTTATTTAACATTTATTTATGTTTAAGTCCTTCAAACAAAACATCAATATTGATGGCAGAAAAGTTGAGGGGGCAAAAAAGAAAGAAATAAGAACAAAATAATTTATCCATTGGTTCTGAATTTGTGGCCAATAACTCGAGCATTTCAATATTGTGAGAAAAATTCTGTGAAAAAGCTGAAAATGATCAAAGCTTTTTTTTTTGTTTTTTAACAAATATAACAATGAAAATAAATTAAAAATATTCAGGCATTACAATAAAGATAAAAAGCATGCACATATATATGCAATCAGAAGCAACAATAAGAAATTCAAAAAACTTTGAACCTAATGATGGGAGCGAGATGGTCGATTATTCGAATGAGAAGTAAGACACACGAAGGCAGGCGGGAGAGAGATGGTTATTTCTTCAAACAATTTGAATAGCGACGAGCCATTTCTTCGAACAGAAGGCAAAAACATTTTTCATTTGTGAAACTTGGGCAAAATAGGGTTGGGAGGGGAGTGAAATACCTAAACAGCCCTGAGTGTGAATAAATATTATAATTTTGAGGGTGGGCAATTGCCCAATCTCGGCTAGCCATGAATCCGTCCCTAGGATTTATATACATAGCACTCAAAACTTTCCCATTTATATGTTTAACACCTAATATTTCAAATTTACATCATCTAGCACTCTATTAACCTCCATTATTGAATCTCATTGAACATTAGCCAAGCACAAGGAAGGAAGAGGTGAATTTCCATGCTAGACCGCCTCATGTCATTGCTCGTGCTTGACCACCTCCCATCGGCCGCCCCTCTCCTTAGTCGAACCTTCGTTGAGTCCACCTCCGCTCCATCCTACCCAAGCCTAACTCGAGTATAGCCGTTGGACATTGCTCACCTTCTCGCGCTATGACCAGCAACGAATGACAACATGTCAAGGGTGAAGGAAGCGGCAATGACCAGCAGTGTGTAAAGGGTGATGAGACCGATGCAACCATGGATGGTAAAGAGATGTTATTTTTTATTTTCTTTTATATTTTGAGTGCTATGCATGTAAATAGAAGAGTTTAGGTGTTAAATATGTAAATTAAAACATTTTGAGTGTTGTATATGTAAATCCCCCTAAATAATATTATAGATTCATCAAATTACTCAAAGTATACACTACCATAACCCATATGAACTGATATCCAGTCTCTGGTATGCTAAACTTGATGACACGCTGACTGGCTTTCAAGACAAGGAGAATGCAACTTGTGCTTTTTTTGACTAAACGTAATGCAACAACATAAATTAAACTATCCAGAAGAGAATGTTTTGTGCCACTATCTTTCCCTAGCACAAGTTAATAGAACGAAATTTATTTAGTAACATCAATTATGTTTTCCCAAACATGGATTCTTTAAGAGCACGACCAATATCCTGCATATACTACATATATTGTAAAGCTGGTAGCTTACATCAATATTTTAACCTTCAGTGCCAGTAGATATATGAATGGAACCTTTCATAACAATAATCAGTTACATGTGCATAAATTCGATTTAAATTGAAACTAAGCTAAAGACATCCACCCAACTTCAGCCTCTAGTAATAGCATTTTCTAGCAACTGAAATGCAATTAAGGAAGAAATTACACTATTTCCACTGGCATGTAGTTCAGCGGTATTTTCCTTGACCCCAAAGGGAAGGTCTGGGCTTGAATCCTGTTGACCTATGAATCAAAAAAAAAAATCAAATAAAAAAATATATACCTCTGTCAAATCCTACCGAACCCGCCGTCGCTACAGTCGCGTCCCTTGCCCTGCGAACGGCGCCGTATGCAGTCCTCGATCGAGTTCTTTGTCTCGACGCTTCTCCCGCTGTTGTTAAAAGCAACGTGAGAAGAACCCTTAGCTCTCGTCTCTCACGCGCAGAACTCCAACTAGCCTCCAAGCCTTCGCTATCCACTTCTTCCTTCGCAAACCGACGAAGCCACCCGACTCCCTCCTCTCGGCCGAAGCATCCTCCAGCCGAAGCCCTCATCTCTTCGCTTCTCCACTCGGCTCGCAATCCTCCACGCCGACCTCAACCTCCTGCATACCCGAACAGCCCTTACCTGTAGCCGAACCCAGCTCCGACCTTCCCACGTCCTGCCGAACCCCACACGATCAAGATCCCATTGCCGACCTCCCTTCTACCTCCACCTAGACGGAAGCCTTGCCCGACCTCTAGGTTTTCCCAGTCGAGAGAGAGAGATATAGAGAGAGAGAGAGAGGGAGAGAGAAGGCTCCCTACCTCATTCCTCCATGTGCCGACGTTCCCGCTGCTGTCCGACTTCACTCCTGCGACGAAGCTCCCTTCCTGTTAAATCGGAAGTTGGGACATTTTGATCAGAAGCACGAACGGGAGCTTGCTGTGAAGGTAACTTTCTCCCCTTTCACATGCTGCTTCAGTCAAATCCCTTGAATCTGCCGAATTCCAAAGCAAAAGAAGGGAAGCAGGGGATTCATTTCATAATGAGATTTAACTGTGCCCTAATTTCTGTGTAATATCCGGCTTGAATCCTATTTGATAAGATTTAACAGTAATCTCGCTCAAATTCTGTTTTAATCAGAGCAGTTATTATATTTGATTTTAACTGATTATAAATAGTTATTATTAAATATAGTTAGTTATGATTAATCATGGTTAATCATAATTAACTATCATTAATAATAATTAATTATTATCATTTATATTATAATTACTCATAATTATTAATTAATTATTATTAATTATGTCTAATTATTATTGATTACATTTAATTATGATTAACTATAATCAATTGATATTAATTATAATTAATTATTATTAATTATTACTGATTATAATTAATTATAATTAACTACAGTTAGTTATGAATAATTGTGATTATTTAAAAAAAAGAAAAGACAAAAAAAGAAGAAGAAATATCTCTTCCCTTGCCTCGATTCATGTGCCCTCCACCCCGACGCTTGCAAAGGTATAACCCTCCAACCCTAAAACTCCGAGAGCCCGTTCTTGTCGTTGGCGGCGCACCGGAAAACCGCCCATACACGCTTTTCTTAGCGTGGTGGGATGGGACCCCGGTGCGGTGCCTACGACAAGGCGGGTAATCACCAAAATCCCGCATTCGACGTTCGTGTCGAGCCGGCAAACTGCCTATACACGCTTTCTTAAGCGTGGTGGGAAGGGAACCCTGTGCGACGCCTACGGCGAGGCGGGTAAGCCCTATACACGCTTTTCTTAGCGTGGTGGGGACAATTTTAAGTACCTGTATGCGGCTCTGTACCTGCGGGGAAATAAATGTTCTTCTTTTCAGGTACATTTGAAGACCCATACACGCTTTCTTAAGCGTGGTGGGGATTGAAGACTTTATACGATCGCGGTGTCCTCGAAAGAGGGCATCTATCATACACGCTTTCTTAAGCGTGGTGGGAAAGGCCCAATTTTCCGTAATTTCCCCTAAACGGGGGAGATGCCGAAATGCTGCCGAAATTTCGGGTGATCATATGACTGTACTTGGACTTGTTTGAACTCAAAAGAAGAGGACATGGACTATATTTGGACATTAAATGAACTAAATAAAGAACTTGAAACTCCACATTTAATAACAAGTGACTTGAACTTGATTCAAATTTGAACTTGTGAGGACTTAAATAAAACTCGAACAACAAGAGACTCAAATTTGACATTGAGTTGAACTTGAGCATGGACTACAAAGGACTTGCAAACATTTGAACAAAATGAAACTTGAACAAAAAGTATACAAAGAGCCTGGACTAAACTTGAGCTCAAACTAAATTCAGAACTTGAACTTGATTTAAGTATCAAGTGGACAAGGCTTGGACTCAATTTGAATATCAAATGAATGTGACTCGGACTAGTTGGATTCAAACTCAAATGAACAAAGAACTTGATTCAAACTTGACTTGCTTGGTTTGAACACCAACAAAGACTTTCAGCTTTGACTGCAGGGAGCTTACAAGATGTGGACATGAACTTGATTTAGACAACAAGACTTGTACTCAAGCTCTTAACCATATTTGAACTTCAATTGAATTTGAACAAGGACTTGGACAAGTCAATGGTAGACTTGTGAACATGTACTCTGAACTCAACAAGAACTTATGCATTTGAACTTGAACTGTATAACGCCAAGTGAAATTTGAATTTGCAAGCATAAGATTCAAATCCGGATGAACTCGATATGGCAGTAGAAGACTTGAATGAATTCAAGTCTGAATGAAACTAAACTTGGAATCAAACATATACAAGGAACTCAAAGCTTGAATCATATGCGAGGGAACTCAAGCTACAAGAACAGTTAACTCAATGTTAGATGAAATATATTGATCCTTGTAAATAAATGTGACTAAGATGCAACAAATGCGAACACCCACGAGTTCTTGTAGGAAGGATATTGCAACATCCTTGTCACCAACATCGAGGTACAAACAGTCACACTACAAGGCTCCAATGCGCACAAACAAAGACTGTAATAGACTCCTACAACAATCCCTATAGTGCCTGTTGATTGAAGAAGGCAACATTGTCAATTGACGGTGAAAGATCACTCCTTGCAAACAAACACTTTTAAACCACCTGAGATTGGTGAAAGGTGGATATGAAGCAAATACAACGAATCCTTGTGGGCATAAGTATAAATAGCACCCACAACAGCGATGATCGAGATGTTGCGAGGATGTTGAGTATGGGGATAACTCGATGTACGGAGAAAGACATCTCCTGTAAAGATGGAGGAGATGTTGAGCAAATTTGAACTAAACCTCCTGTGTTCCAAAATTCCCTACTTGGTCCTATACCTAGGAAGAAAATGGTTCTGACGTCCACAACCCAGATGCCTCTGTTTATTTGAAGGGCCACAATCACGGATTTCAAGCCAACAGTAGGAAAAGATGAGGATGAAATAACTAGAAGGTTCCTTGTTGATTTCTATATGAGTCACAAGAAGAGAAAGCTAGATCAAATCATCATGGGGTGAGTGAATCTCAGTTCAGTCAAGTCCTGAACGTCATGTTGAATCAGATTATCAAGACTCACGAGTCCCTGATGAATGAATGGTCCCCTAAGCTTATGCTGATGATTACACAGAACTCAAAAGCGAAGGATATACAGTATGTACCAGCCCCTACGGGAAGCTGTGGGAGACCCGTTGTACACTCAATCCATTATCCACAAACAAAGTATAAGATGAATATACCAAGCATGAGCTCCTACGAGCTGTCATAGGAGACCTTCTATAAATATAAAATATTGCCTCTACACAGAATATAGAGAACCGCCATCAAATACGAGCTCTTACAAGCTACTGCAAAAGACTCTTATACACCTAACAAAACGCCACCGAATCCGCAACATTCATGCAAGCGGACAGAAGGCGTTTACAGATATTTCAAAGTACCCCCGCACATATGCACCTTAATTTGTATACACATAGGAACACAAAAGGGGTCAATACAACCAAAAACCCGCATGGGCCACGGCGAGTGTGTTATTGGTACACACGTGACGTCTAGGGATGCTGCGCGGGTCAATAAGTGAATTCTAGTTCGAGCCCGATCCTCCTATACGGGTAGATAGGATTCGACACGGCTCGAACCATTAAATAAATATGCGGTCACGAGATCGACCGGGATATTTATTTTGTAGTTCATATTAGGCCTTCAAGGCCTATAATCAAGAGAATTCACTAACAAAGGCATAAAGCCTATGAAACCCGATCGTCTATCGACCAGTAGATAGAGTCGACAAGGTCCAATCAATAAAATATAAATGAGCTCATGCACCCCGATGATGGCCGTGTTGAATGCAAATCTCAACCGGAGGGGTCCACACAGATCATTTCAAATGCCACCCAAATACCCAAAACTCCAAAACTCCAAAACCCCACAAAAATTCCCAAAATCCCAAATTCCAAAAATATTTAAAAATTGAAATCCAACTATCAAAACACCTAAAGCAAAATTCATCCACCCTCCGCAATAGTTTGCCGAGGTGGACAAATCTGAAAAATACTTCAGCTCACAAAGAGCTAATGCCTGGTCGAAAATATCACTAGGATCCATTCTCAAACAATCTCCTACTAGCAAGGACGTGGTACGAGTCCTCTAACCGACAATTTCGCCGCCAAATGACACTGCAGGATAAACGGTTATGACTCGGGGCCCTCTGAACCAGGTGGTCGCCGCCAAATGGCACCATTATATTATGGTTATGGCCAGAGCCCGTATGCTACCCAATGGCATCAAATCCTTGAGATATGAATCAATAGGATATAATCGATAGGGCATAAAGCCCTCTGTTAGCTAAGGTGGATTCAAATTTGTCCCCTTAGACAAATACCCACCCCAGGTCTACAAGGTACCCTTGGACGAAGCAACCCATGGCTGCTGATAAGGATCCTTCTGTCAGGTTGGGTCGACTACCTCCTCTGGCTAAGTAGACCAGGGATCACGATGGCCCGAGACGACGGAACCATGGGATCTTGATCGGGTCCATCATCCATTCCCCCACCATCTGCTTTAAGTGCAAAATGGTGAAATTTCTATTTTTAAATATCAAACCTTCCAAACTCTCCAATTTCTGAACCCATGCTGCTACTATATGCCAGACTCACGTATCTTTACGTATCTGATTGACAACTAGCCTTAATCGAAAGTTCTCTCTCGTCACCGGGAGGGGTAATTAACTATAGAGGCTTGCACCTATAGGAAACCAGAACTCAGATCATAAAGTCCTCACAAAATGAGGGCGAAATCTCTGGGTAGTGTCTTACCTACAAATCCATCTGCCTTCCAAAATTTACCCCGGAACTTAATCCGTTAAAACTCCCCCCGAAGAAAGCAAAAAGCGGGCGGAGGCCAGGGCCGAATTTTCGGAGCCCACAAATCCTCCCACAAAAAGTAAATAAATAAATTATTACTTCTTCCGATTAGTTAAGAAAGTTACATTATAGTATTAAATTGCAGTTTGTTCTTAAACCAAGTTATAAATCAGCATGCCATAAGATGTATAAATCAAGCAACAAATGAGGAGAGCTAGTTTCTGGAGAACCAAATCAAAAATGAAATTCAAAATATCATGGCTAAAAGCCGTACTTAAGCTACCAAACTAGTTATGAATTAAATTACCCCCATAATCCTACTAATTCCTTTCAAAGTAGAAAATTAGTGCAAGTAACATTGTTTGATAAGAAAGTTCCCATTCATAGAATGGGAGACCAAGATCCCTACAGTAGCTGTTCAATGTGAAATCTTAGAAACACAAACATGTAAAGAGTTCAATGATTTCTTTCTCATGACTGCCACCTAAAACCTGAATTTTTATTGAGGGTTTATTTAGTTAACTGCAATAGATGTGGCTACATTCTTTACATATTTCTGGAAGAGAAAAAACTATGGCATAAATTAACTTTAGCATCAATTTTACTTTGAACCGCACACAAAACTACGTTGCATGCTAATTTTATTTTTTCTATCAAATTTACAGCCAACCAAACAGCTAAACAGAAAAAAGACCAAGTACTCAACATGCACAAGAACTAAACGTTAAGTTTCTAAGTAAAAGTTCGAAGATTAATTCCACCCACCAGTTGACATTAGGCAATTTTACCACCAGGAATCTCGAAGCAGCCAATACAATTCTAACTACGTAAAGAACCATATGCATAGAAATGCTTCAGAGACCAATAACTTCTCACCAAAAAACAAAAACGTGCAGCCAGCTCAGAAGGTTGCCTGCAGTTGGTGGCACATTTTCAGAGTATAAAAAGACACAATCAGCAAATTAAAAAAGGGCAATTACACCTAATCGAGCGTACTAGGTCAAAACATTTCGGATTATTAAACATAACTTTTTACACAAAATTCTATCCTACAGACCAGATCATACAAAAAAGGTAAACGTTAAAAAAATTGCAGTAGCAATTCTAAACCATCGCGTAAATATTAATGAAAGAACAAACTGCATAGACAAGAATGCAAAAGGCACACAAAATTCATAAACCAATTTCTCGGTTAGTTCGGACCAAAATAAATGCTTTTTCAAGAGGTCGAACAGGGGGTGTTACTTCAATGTGAAAAACATCAAGAAAATGCCAAGAAGATAATGGTTGGCTCCTTGTCACCGAACACAATGCACACAAAGCGCCCCCAAAAGTGTTAGTTATTCTAAGAGATGAATTCTCCCAAGCGACCAACAAAAGAAGCGCGTGGGAATAATCGAATAGATAGAAAAAGAGGATTTACTCTAACCAGAATGTTAAACAAGAGAAGTGGCAAGTTATAAAAACTTTTCCATAAGAAATAACAGCATTAACCCAATTCCTGCATCGACCTCAATCCAACTAGTTTCCAGTGCCTAGAAGCACCCATTCCCTTAGAATCACAACAAAACTCGAAAAGAAAGTAGCAGAAAGCGATAAATTAACTACACAACCGTAAAATTCAAGCTTGCCCCGCTTGCCAATCTCAGATCTAACAATGCTCGACTCAAATCACATCGAACTCCAAGTAAAGCAGAAATTGTGGAAAAACCCAGGATCCAAAAGATCTGAACTCACCTCCTATCGCAAACTAACTCCCATTCGCTTATCTCTTCCTGAAAGTTTTCAACTTTTAAGCCACGGAATCATGGTAAAATCACTAAGTCTTGCCCTTCCATCCAAGAGTGTGTCGCTTCGAGATCCATCAACAGAAGTGTTTCATTCGCCTACCACCTTTTTGGCGCACACATACTTTCCTACTAGTTTGGCGTTATGTGATGCGGTCGACGCTTGTTTTTCTCTCTCCACTGTTTCTGAGCCTCAATTTTCTGGTTATCGCCTTCGTGATTTGGAGGTGAAGAGGCGCATATTTACTACACTTTATCGGCTAACGTGCACCGGACTCTGAGAAGTATACGGAATGTATGTGTATGCTCTTTGGTAATTGGATGAAGTGAAAACTTAGGGGGGCAGCAAACCGACAAAAATACATTTTCGAGTTTATACATAGAAAGGACTCGTTTAAAGTTTAAACTGGCCTATAAAAAATTGTTATAATTATTTTTTAAAATATACTGTAACATTTTTTTTAATTGTCACTAACGAATTTGTTTAGTAACCACCTAAAAATGAATTTATATTTGTTAATTATGATAAATTTTAATTTCCATTTTTATTATGTTTACAAAAAAATTATGTCGCTGATAGGAATCTTAAGATAAAATTGAAATATAAAACTTTTAGAATTAAATTCAGGATCATTTCAACTATAATTTCAATAAACTTAATGTTGAATTGAAAGTCTGGATAAGATGAATCCAACGATATCAAAAGTGGTCTAATCTGAGCCTAACTAAGCCTAAATAAAGCACTTATTGCATAATTGAAAACTTTATATATTAATTGAATGACCAAATGATCTCCAAATTTGATATGCTTATAGTTGAAATGAGTGATTCGACGAGACGAATCTAACGAGCCTAAGATCACTAAATTCTAACATCGATACAATAGACATGGATCATACGATAAAGTGCTTTAAATTCTAACCAATTTACCAATATGTACATCTCAAAAAGGGCTATAAATAGAGTTTCATTCTTTACAAATGGGGGTGATGAAAGTCTTAAGCGAAGAAAAAAGCTCCCTTATATTTTCTAGCTCTCGTCACCAACACCACCATCAATTCTCGTCGCTGATGACCAGCACTATCAATCATTGCATTCGTCTCCAAATTTCTATCAATATCTAAGCCTATTGTTGGGTATTAATTGTACGTATATAGATAATTGATTCCTATAATCCCTATTAAAGAAATCTGACATTTATTCTCAAAATAGTCATATCTTCTTCAATTGTAAGGTAGAAAAGATTCTTATATCTACTATTATATAATTATTTTTTCAATTGGTCAGGCCTCATAATTTTTTCCCTTTTATGGGTTTTTCATATAAAAATTTTCTTATCTCCTACAACTTGTATTCTATGCTTGTTGGTTTATGTAAAAAGCTAGGACTCAAGCATATACTTTACCACCACAATTTTTCTAGCACATCATAATTTTATATATTAGACTCGATTTTATTTGTAGGTCATGTATTGCCCCAAGATCTAAGTTTGAAAAAATTGTATATTTCTAAACATCAACGAGAGTTCACTAATTTCATTCTAGTATTATAAACAACGAAAACATAAATGCATTTATATTTATTTAATATCTATAACATATACAAGCCCAAAATGATATATGTACAATAGTCATGATATGTAATGAATCAGTCCATCACTATGAATAATACATCAGGATTATAAAAAGAAAAAGAAAGATCAACAAATGTAGAAAGAAACTCCAACCTTCAGCCCAGAATAATCTCAGTATACAAAATCCTTACCCTTACCTGAAAACATATAAAAATCACATAATAAGCATGTAGCCCAATAAATAATCAATATCTATAACTGAAGTTAATGCATCGAACAAAAGCAATAAATATATAGTTGTAGGAACATGTAGCAGTCAATATATCATATAATTTATATATAATCTTATCATATTATATCAATCATATCCTCATCATATATTATATGTTCATGTTAGTATCTTCATGTCTAACTAGATGCCAGCCATATGATTCAATCAATCCTTTCATTAGTTAATCAATCATTATATATCGTACTCATGTGTCATCAATCGCATCAGTTATCAATCTTATCAATTATCATGTGACACCCCGAGATCTAAAATGGAATCATTTCATTTTTTTATTTCTTTTTTTAATTATCTTTTTTAACTCTTTAACAATTAGATCATTGACAGCTAAAGCTAGCAAAATGCACTCAAGAAAAAATATAAACAATTAGAAAATATAATTATATTTTTATAATTAATATTTACATTTTAATTCAAAGTCCAAAGTCCAAAAGTGTTTATACAATAGCCACCATGGGATACAAAAGAATATACATAAAATTAAAAGCTAGAAGTAAACTAAACTAGCATCAAACCATCATCATTGCTTAGCTTTATGTTGTAGGCTTCTAATCTTTACTTGAAATCATATAAAACTAAGTAATGAGCATTAAGCCTAGCAAGTTACAAAAACTTATTATTGCATTCAATGCAAGGTAAAATAATTAATATGCTTATTTCAGTCAATATCAATCGACAAAAAAACTAATATAATTAGTAAAGCTAAAAGAGGTCTAGGACACCATAATACAAATTGGTACGAGACTCTATCAATATGTTGTATCACTATGATATGCTATATTATATCAGTATCAATGTTAGTTCAATCAATTCTACATCAGTGGTATATATCAAAATTGCTCAATATACTATCATGTAAATGTAATCATGAATGTGATTATAAAGAACAAGATAGAGCATCTAGCTTTAATATGATTTTTTATCCTTCCACCCTAACTATCGGCTAATTGATCATCATTCTTTAATTTAACTATAATTATTGATCAGTTGGTCAGGCTTTAACTTATCATCATTGTTCATTATCTTAAGTCATTTTACGGGTGGCTTTCAATAAATATTTAAGAATCGTCACTCTTTACCTGTTGATGTAATTAGTAAATCGATTTTATGCTACAACTAGGATCACACTACAAACCTTTTATTTTAAGGAAAGCCTATCAGTCCACCAATAGTAATTATATTTTAAGAGCCAACCCGTAATAATCATAGACTAGTCTTCCTTGTTTACAAACAAATGCCACATTTATCTTATATATCAGTTATATCATTTTCTTTATATAATACAATATCATGTATGAAATGCAAGAAAATTTGAATACTATTCATTTACTTCAAAAAATCATTACTATCATTTCACCCACTGGAATTTAATAATATTATAGTCAAAATGCTCATAAAACTATATCTATCATATACGAAAATTTATATGGTAAAAGCTCGATAATTCAGAAGAAAATATATTTTTTTATTAATTTTGGGAAGATTAAAATTGTAGAAATCAAAATTATCAAAAATAGAATTAAGAGTATAGTAACTTACTTCAAGCAGAACAAAATCATAAAAGAAGCGTCGGACAAAATCACCCTAGAGAGCTTTCTATCTCCCTTCTCATCTTGCCTTCCTTGACTCCTTACCCAGTAAGAAATGGAATAAATAGGGAGGGGAGAGCTGATTATAATATATATATATATATATAAAATATTTTTCAGCACCTAATATAATGAGGCTCCAACTCGGCACTACAACGCCACATGCTCATTCCATAGTTACTGTAAAATATAGAGATGCCATCATATCAAATTTTGGCGCCCCAACATTGCTCCCTCACAGACTGGTTGTGCCCGCAAGCGCCAAGTCGTAGCGCCCAATCCAAAATTTTTATATATTTTTAATAAGTTTATATTAAACTTTATGGTTATTACTGTGCGCTCCAAAAATTTGGGCTTTTGGGGCCCCGACCTCTCTGTGTATATTGAGGGAGAGCTTTAATGGATAAATTTTTAGGGAAAAATTTTTTAGGGCAAATCAGATAGAGATAATACGCTACTAAAGATTTCGCCCTCTAAATGAGTACTTTAAGATTTGAGTTATAATTTTCTATAGGCACAAACCCCTATAGTTAATTACCTCTCTCGATAATGAGAGAGTACTTTTTATTAAGGTTGGTCGTTAAATAGATATTTAGTATCCAACATATAGTAGCAGTAAATCTAGAATTTAAAATTTAAAATTTACCACCTATCAATTAAAATGGATGGTGAGGGGAATGATGATGAACCCGATCAAGATCTCATGGTTTCGTCGTCTCAAATCATCATGGTCCCTAGTCTACTTAGTTAGAGGAGATAGTCGACCCAACTTGACCGAAGAATTCTTATCGGCAACAATGGGTTACTTCATACAATGTTACTTTATAGACTTGAGATAAATATTTATCTAAGGGGCAAATTCAAATGAACCTTAGCTAATAAAGGGCTTTATGCCCAATCAACTATATCATATAATTCATTACTCAATGGTAACTAACCATTGGGGAATATACAAGCTTTTAGCTAACCATAATAAAGTGGAGTCATTTGACAAAGCCACTAAGTCAGAGGGTCGTGGTCATAATCATTTACCATGTGGAGCCACCCTAGCCAAGCCACAGGTTCTTTATAGAGCTGTCTGAGCAAAATCACTAATTAAAGGACCAACATAGCTATTTATCATGTAGAGCCATTTGACCAAGCTACAGGTTTTATGGAGCCATCTGGTGTAACTCCCTAGAATCAAATTTGAAAGAATTATCTATTTATTATTTTAAGAATATATGAGAGCTTCTATAATCATTAATATAAATAATAACTAGTAAAAGTAACTAAAATCATATAAATCAAGATATTTTATTATTCATTCACCAAAATATCATTTACACTAGCTATGAGATCACTATAATCCCTAACCTATCATAAGCTTCTGGCTTAAAAAGAATAAAAGAAATTATAGAATAAAATCTAAAAAAGAACCTAAAAATCATTATTAGTATCACTACTCACGATCCTAACCTCTTCTCTGATCTGAAATTATTAAAATCTATATAATGAGCTAAAAAACCCAACAAAAAATTAAAACTTTATCACTACTTGCAATACAAGATAAAAGAATTCATATGTATATTTTTGTTCTAATCAATATCAATTATCTCTTAATATGAGCAATAGAAATCTTAAAAATTAATAATAAAAAAATATGATGTCAGTAAAGTCAAAAGAAATCCATCAAATTATATGACATACAATAAAATGTACTATCATCCAATTAATCATGTTAGTATGTTATACTATATTGTATCAATATTGATGATACTATTATTTAAATTATACTATCAATCAATTCAATGTACTATTAATCAATTCAAATGTACTATCATGAAAATGCAATCATGAGTGCAACATCTTTTTCGCCCCAATTATTGCCCACTTAGGTATCAATCTTAATCAAGCCTAGCTGTCAATTAATTAGTATCGGTCAACCCCAATTGTCATCCAATTGGGCATCAATCTTAATTAGACCCAAGCGTCAACTAATTGGTATTAGAGCAATTGATAGAAGAATTAGATTATAATTAGAGTTATAGGAATTAGATAAAATTAGCTTTGATATTATAAACAATGAAAACATAAATGCATTTATATTTATTTAATATCTATAACATATACAAGACCAAAATGATATATGTACAATAGTCATGATATGTAATGAACAAGTCCATCACTATGAATAATACATCATAACTATGAAAAGAAAAAGAAAGATTGACAAATGTAAAAAGAAACTCCAACCTTCAGCCCAGAATAATCTTAGTCTACAAAATCCTTACTCTTATCTAAAAACATATAAAAATCACATAATAAGCATGTAGCCCAATAAGTAATCATTATCTATAATTGAAGTCAATACATCGAATAAAAGTAGTAAATATATAACTGTATGAGCACGTAGTAGTCAATATATCATATAATTTATATATAGTCTTATCATATTATATCAATCATATCCTCATTATATATTATATGTTCATATTAGTATCCTTCCTATCTAACTACATGTCAATCATATGATACAATTGAAAGTTCGAATAGGTTATTAGACCTATTGCTTACGTCCCTAGGCTAACCAAGAGGGGGGTGAATTGGTCCTTTTAAAAAAAATTTCTCGAAATTTTGGAAAACTTTTATTTAAAAATTTATGCAAATCGTACAGTACGATTTACCTTCATACAATACGAACAGAGTGATTTTTAATACTTTTTTTTTTCAATCTCAGAAATTCAACCACAGAAAAATAAAATGTATAAAAATAACAATGCAAAGAAGTAAAAAGTAAGAACAGAAAATACCAGAATTTATAGTGGTTCGGTCAAACATGACCTACATTCACTCCCTAGAGACTCCTTCTCTAGGTATTGCACTAAACTCAAGTGACTCTCCTTTTGCCCCTACAGCAAGGCGGAGAAGCATTTACAAACTCTCTTCCACCAACCAGGTGAGGCAGAGAACTATCATCCTTTTTCACTCTCCAAGTGACGGCAGAGAACCGATCATCCTTTTTCACCTTCCTGGTGACGGTAGAGAACCGATCGTCCTTTTTCACCCTCCTGGTGACGGCAGAGAACCAGTCGTCCTTTCTCACCCTCCTGGTGACGGCAGAGAACCGAACCTTCTTCAAACATCTTCTCTCAAGAGTCTTCAAGGAGATAAGGAAGTGACTTGAAGTACAAACAATGAAATCCTCACTCTTGGATAACCTTGTGAATCCCCTCACAATTTTCACACCAAGGATCTCACACAACTCACACCCAAACACTCTCCCTTCCACTCTCAAGAAGAAATTCATAGAAGCATCATCCTACAAGTCAGTTTAAAGATCCTTAAACACTAAGGACAAGAAAAATCATCAAAAAACTGAATTTTTCAACTTTCACACGTCCCGATCGTCCTGTACGATCGCTCTTCGTACTGTACGAATAGTTCAAATCATTAAAAAATTCATCCCGTACTATCACATACGAACCAAAGTCAGAGCCGTTCATACCTCAAAACCTTCTGTACGAATTATATTTTGTACTGTACGAATAGTTCAAAAATGAATGATTCGTCCCGTATGATCCAATATGAACCAACTTCAGAGCCGTTCGTACCACAAAACCTTCTGTACGAACTATATTTTGTACTGTACGAACTATATTTTGTATTGTATGAATAGTTCAAAAAATGAACGATTCGTTCCGTATGATCCAGTACGAACCAACTTCAGAGCCGTTCATACCATAAAACCTTCTGTACGAACTATATTTCGTATTGTACGAATAGTTCAAAAAATGAACGATTCATCCCGTACGATCCAGTACGAACCAACTTCAGAGTCGTTCGTACCACAAAACCTTCTGTACGAACATATTTCATACTATATGAACTAAACTTAGAAAAAATTTCAAGACAGATAGGTTCGTTGTGGAGGACATATAATACAGATCGTCCCATACGATATCATATCGTACTGTACGATCAATTTTAAAATTTAAGTTTTTACTCCCCCATTGTGTGTGAGTGCATAATTATCCAACTTACAATCACACTCTCTCAGACTCAAGAAAAATAAGAAATACATACTTCACTTTTAATAAACATTAACAAATGACTTTGAAGTCTTCAGCAATCTGGAGTGTGAATATCCTGAAAAATATGTTAGTACACACAAAAAGAAACTCCAATATATGTTAGGAGAAGAATAAAACAAATAATAAGCTTTTGTAATCATCAAAAATAATTTGTATCAGGATTTTTTTGAACGAACGAATTTACAAAAATCATAACAATAATCAATCCTTTCATCTATCAATCAATCATTGTACATCATACTCATGTGTCATCAATCATATCAGTTTTCAATCTTATCAATTATTATGTGACACCCCAAGATCAAAAATGGAATAATTTCTTTTTCTTTTTATTTCTTTTTAATTATCTTTTTTAACTCTTTAACAATTAGATCATTGATAACTAGAGCTAACAAATTGCACTGAAGAAAAAAATATAAACAATAGAAAATATAATTATATTTTCATAATTAATATTTATATTTTGATTCAAAATCCAAAGTCCAAAAGTATTTATACAATAACCATCACAGGCTACAAAAGAATATACGTAAAACTAAAAGCTGGAAGTAAACTAAACTAGCATAAAACCATCATCAATGCTTAGCCTTATTGAAAGTTCGAAAGGGATGTTAAGCCCTAGTGAACTAGTCCCAAGGCTAACCAAGAGGGGGGGTGAATTGGTTATTTAAAAATTTCACGATAACTACAAAAATCTTTTCGATACTTAGCAGCGGAAACAAGTAAACAATAATGAAAAGATCAACCAACGATATTCACCCAAGTAGTTTATATTGAAAAGTAAAATGCAAAACTGAATCAGAAAAGCAAACCAGATTTTATAGTGGTTCGGTCAACTTGACCTACGTCCACTCCCCGGAGCCTCCCCTCCGGGTATTGCACTAAACGAAAGTGACTCTCCTTTTGCTCCCACAGCAAGGCGGAGAAGCCTGTACAAACCACCTCCTTTTCACCACACGGTGAGGCAGAGAACCCGACCTCCTTTCGCTTCCTCCTGAAGCGGGCAGAGAACCCACGAACTCCTTTCGCTTCCTCCTGAAGCGGGCAGAGAACCCACGAACTCCTTTCGCTTCCTCCTGAAGCGGGCAGAGAACCCGGATCTTCTTGCGAACGATCCTCCCACGAAGAACACCGACTAGACGACAGACGACGAGCGGAGAAGACGACTCTGATCCGTGCTTGGAGCAACCTTAGTGAATCCCTCACTAACTCCCCCTCACAAGATCTCTTCTCTCTCTCCCAACTCTCTCTCTCTCTAGGATTTCTCAGGGAAGGAAGGCAGCAAAAGATTTTTCCAAATCTAGGAAAAAGTTCTTTTAAAGGAGGGCTTAAAACTTGCCCTAAATCTCAACTTGTCGGCCAAGATCGTCCAGGACGATCGGTAGATCGTCCTGTACGATCAGTTCAAATTCAGCTGTTTCAGCCTGGACGATCTGGCTCTTCTGGACGATCAGTAGAAAAAGTTGTTCATATCGTCCCGTACGATCCTGCGATCGCCCGGGACGATTAGTTCAAATTGAAGGAAATCGTCCAGAAGACAGTTCGGGTCGTCCAGAGAAATCTGTGCTGGACGACCAAAAAATGACTTGATCGTCCCGTACGATAGGGTAATCGTCCGGTACGATTAGTTTAAAAAGGCCCCAAATCGTCCTGTACATAGTTCTGGACGTACAGCTGAAATGCACAAGACGATCATGATCGTCCGGGACGATCCTGCGATCGTCCAGGACGATGTGATCGTATCAATTAAACATTAATTGCTTTCCTTAATTACCAGACTAATTTAGGCATGATTGTAGTAAATCGTCCAGGACGATACACGTATCGTCCGGGACGATCAGACCAAAATACTTAAAATAAAACTTGCCTAACTTAATCTGGCGGCTGAGAATTTCTGATTTGGGCATATCGTCCCGTACGATCCATAGATCGTCCAGGACGATCGGCTCAATCAGTCCTTCTTAACTTAGTCGCCCTAATTAGGGTTTCTGTTTTAACTGGATCGTCCAGGACGATGATACTATCGTCCAGGACGATCTGAACAAAATTTTAACAGAAACTCTAATTCACTCAATCTCTCTCCCTGAGTGTGTGTGTGCAAGGTTACTTAGCTAGGGAATCAGTTACATTACAATTGACTCAATAAAAGAAAAAATCATACATTTGACACACTTGGACCCGATCTTGAGTTGGCTGGTCTTTTGTGCCTGAAACTGATTAGCCAAGAAAAACACACTGGAAACATGTTTGTCATCATCAAAACCAGATTTGCAACAATCTCCCCCTTTTTGATGATGGCAAACATTTGTAAAGTAGTCTGAAAATAAAATGAAACTAAGATGAAAATAAAATGAAACTAAGAAATCAAACAAAACACATATTTTTTAAATTTTCATTTAACAGCTCAAACAATACAGAAAACATGACTCAGAAAATAGAAACAGACACGACTACAACTGACTCCCCCTTTTGACATCACAAAAAGGAGGAGGGAAAAACATAACACGGAAATAAAATATAAAATAAAACATACACAGAACAACAACAAAACAGGAAAATCAGAATTTTTCCTTGATTTTAGATTCAAAAACCAATGAGAGGACGATTGACAGCGCTGAAATCCAAAAAGGTTGGAAACAATCAACTTTCGTAACTCTGACCCCGGGCACCTTATCGATGCAAACCTCTTTCAAAACAAAAATCCGATTCAGAATAAAAGACATTAGATTTGAAAAGAAATCCTTTCAAGCCTCGTTCCAGAAAAATATCTGATATAATAGTGTTACAAAGTAAAAAATCAGAAATCGGGATTTTCAAAACTCAAGCTTTTGAAAATATTAAGTGACACACGAGTTTTTTTTCTAAGACATTTAAAGATCTGAAAGAGAAAAAAGCTTAGGTTGGGCTCATTTTGTGCCTCTTTTTTTTCAATTTATTTGGCGCACTGCGCATCTTTTGATTTTTTGATACACTTTGTGTATTTGGCATTTTCGCATCTTTTCAGTTTTGGGCTCATTTTATGCCTCTTTTTCAATTTGGTTGGCGCACTGCGCATCTTTTGTAAGCTTTCTCCTTTTCATAATCATTAAAGAGTCTCAGCTGTGAATCTATCTTCCAGACATAGGAGATGTCTCTCCACAGTAGGGAAGAATGATTCACAAAACAAAAAAACACACATCATATGATAAATGCAATCACTTGGTTTTAGAAAATCAAACTAATGACTCAAGACTTTGAAAAACACTATTGATATGAGGCAGATTACTGTAGGAAGATAAAATAATCTCTATTTCAAAAAACTAACATTTTAATTTTGAAGAAGATTTTTATCCAAAAGAAACCATACACCAGTAAAGGAGTTAGAGGAAGAGAAACAATCATCAATGTTTCTTCCCTTTAACAGATTCAATGGAATCAATCACTGCTTACCAGCTTCTAAATCAAAACAAGGTAAAAACTCCCAGTCAGAAATTCAGATTATCAGAAGTAGTGAGCGGTGATCAGATTTTGAAAAACATAAAACAGTAAGTGCAAGATATGAGCTAGTGAATAAAAAAAATAGGTATAAAATCATATCAGAGTAAATACTTAAATCAAACTAACAATAAGGCTAAAACAGAAATCAGCAAAAGACATAAAATCAACTGAAAGTAAATAATCAAAGCCAAAAACTAACTAACAGAAATCAGAAATCAAAAGAAAAACTAAACCTACCTAACAGAAATCAGAATACCAATCAGAAAGATAATAAATCAGCAGTCATCAGAATCAAGCATTTATATCAATCACTCCTAATCTGGTTCTCAAAATGCTGAATGAGTCAAAGGCCAGTGGTTTAGTGAATATGTCAGCCAGCTGATTTTCAGTTGCTACATGATGTAGCTCAATGTCCCCTTTTGTAACATGGTCCCTAATGAAGTGATGCCTAATGTCAATGTGTTTGGTCCTAGAATGTTGGATTGGATTCTTAGAGATACAGATGGCACTGGTATTATCACACAGAACAGAAATTGTGCCAACGGGTACTCCTAAATCCAAGACTTGTTATTTCAACCACAGAACTTGGGCCACACAACTTCCTAAGGCAATGTACTCAGCTTCAGCAGTGGAAAGTGCAACTGAGTTCTGTTTTCTACTGGACCAGGAGACTAACGACTGTCCTATGAATTGACAAGTCCCAGAGGTACTCTTCCTATCCACCCTACACCCCGCAAAGTCAGAGTCAGAATATCCAATGATCTCAAAAGAGGTGCTGTGCCTAGGGTACCAAATTCCTAGGTTTGGGGTCCCCAAAAGATATCTAAGAATTCTCTTAACAGCAGTCAGGTGGGACTCTTTAGGATCAGCCTGGAACCTAGCACAAAGACAGACACTAAACATGATATCGGGTCGGCTAGCAGTCAGGTAAAGCAGTGAACCTATTATCCCTCTATACTTCTTCTGATCAACAGATTTTCCATTTGAATCCTTATCTAACTGAACTGAGGAGGGCATGGGAGTATTGATTGGCTTGGCTTTGTCCATTTCATATTTCTTCAAAATGTCCTTAGTATATTTTGATTGATTGAGAAAAGTTCCATCTTCCATTTGCCTTATGCTAAACCCCAAAAAGTAGGACAATTCTCCCATCATACTCATCTCAAACTCTTTACTCATTGTTTTAGAAAACTCTTCACATAAGTATTTATCAGAAGATCCAAAAATTATATCATCAACATAGATCTGGACAATGAGTAAGTCATCTCCTAATCTCCTCAGAAAAAGGGTAGTGTCTACGCTCCCCTTAACAAACTCTCTTTCTAACAGGAATGTGCTAAGCCTCTCATACCAAGCTCTGGGTGCCTGTTTCAATCCATATAAGGCCTTTTTTAATTTATAGACATGACTTGGATATTGGGAACTCTCAAAACCTGGGGGTTGTTCTACAAAAACATCTTCTTTAATTACCCCATTTAAAAAGGCACTCTTGACATCCATTTGAAACAGCTTAAATCCCTTATAACAGGCAAAGGCTAGTAGCACTCTAATGGCTTCCAATCGAGCTACAGGGGCAAAAGTTTCCTCAAAATCTATCCCTTCTATCTGATTATACCCCTTAGCCACCAATCTTGCCTTATTTCTCACCACCACACCAGAATCATTCATCTTATTCTTAAAGACCCACTTGGTTCCCACAATACTTTGATTTTTAGGTCTTTCTACTAACTCCCAAACATCATTCCTTACAAATTGATTCAATTCTTCCTGCATAGCTAAAATCCAAAATTCATCCGACAGGGCTTGATTGATGTTGGTGGGTTCAGTCATTGAGATAAAGGCAGAATGGTTTACTTCCTTCCTAAGTCCATGCCTAGTCCTAACACCTTCAGAAGGGTCTCCTAAGATCAGTTCTTTAGGATGACTCGAAGAATATCTCCAATCTCTAGGCAAAGTGGTTTGAGGTTCTACCCTTTCCTCCAAATTTGTATTTCCAACTCCTTGGGTAACCTCAACAATCTCTTCATCTTCTACTTCAGATCTAGACTCCTTAGGATCAGATTCATCAAACACTACATAGGTTGTTTCTTCCACCACCAAAGTCCTCCTATTGAACACCCTAAAGGATTTCCCCACACTTGAATATCCTAAGAACACTCCTTCATCAGATTTGGGGTCAAATTTTCCTAAGGGTGACTTCCCGTTGTTTAGAATGAAAACCTTACAGCCAAAGACATGGAGGTGGGACAGATTTGGAGTTCTACCCTTAATGATCTCATAAGGTGTCTTGTTCAGCTTGACTCTCACATTTACCCTATTCAGCACATAACAGGCAGTGTTCACCGCTTCAGCCCAAAAGTATTTTGGAAGTGAATACTCGGCAAGCATGGCTCTAGCGGCTTCCACTAAGGTCCTGTTCTTCCTTTCAGCTACCCCGTTCTGCTGAGGGGTCCTAGGAGCTGAAAAATTGTGACTAATCCCATGATTCTCACAAAAACTTCCAAATCTTTCATTTTCAAACTCCCCTCCGTGATCACTATGGATGGTAATAATCTCACATCCTAACTTCTTCTAAATCCAAGTAGAGAAAGATCTAAACTCATCAAATGACTCAGATTTGTGTGACAAAAACTTAACCCAAGTGAACCTTGAATAATCATCAACAATCACAAAACCATAGACTCTCCCCCCTAAGCTGGCAGTGCTAATGGGTCCAAAGAGGTCCATGTGAAGAACTTCTAAAGGTCTAGAGGTGCTAATGTCCTTAACAGAGTGAAAAGAGGACTGGACTTGCTTCCCCAACTGACAGGCATCACACAGGTGATCCTTAGTGAACTTAAGCTTGGGCACACCTCTAACTAAGTCCTTTTGGGTGACTCTCCTAAGGGTTTCCATACTGGCATGACACAATCTCCTATGCCATAACTAAGACTCATCAGCAGCAGTTTTTAAGCAAATTGAATTATCAGATTTAATGCTACTTACATCCAGCTTGTAGACGTTGTTGATCCTTTGCCCCTGCAAAACAACTTCATCATTTAAGCTTAAAATGCAGCCAGTGGGCAGGAATTTGATGCTGTATCCCTTGTCGCAGAGTTGACTGATGCTCAGCAGGTTGTGTTTCAGTCCATCTACAAGCAAAACATTATCAATCATAAAGTTCTTTGAATCACCAATTATACCTGTGCCTACCACCTTCCTGGTGGTGTTATCTCCAAGTGTAACCTTGCCTCCAGCTCTGGCCTCCAGCGAAATGAACTGATTTGCATCTCCAGTCATATGTCTAGAACATCCGCTGTCCAGGTACTACATGCTCTCACGAGGTCTTGTGTGAGAGCATACCTACAAAATCATCAAATGTCAGTCTTAGGAACCCAAACAGGTTTGGGTTCCTTCTTATGAAAAGAAGAATGCGATGCATGTGTGCTGTGCTGTGCTGTGCAACAGGCAGTTTAGGTCTCCACACCCAATGTGTACTACGGTGAACAGTACAAGTGTGTGATATGTGTCCTAACATGCCACATGAAAAACATCTAACACCAGGAAAAGGATTAACTAAACGTCGTGAGTGATAGTGCCTCTTCCTAGTAGTGTATGAAACATGCTTTGAAGAACTTGCAACAGAATTTTTAAAAGGTGGCGGTGCATAAAATTGTTCAAAAGTAGGCGGTGTTTTGTTATTTTCAAAAGAACTGATTTTTACTTTCAAAAACTCAATGTGTTTGTTTAAACTTCCAATTTCAAACGTTTTTGCACTATCAGTACTTTCTAACTCAGATGCCAAATCATTCACTTTCTTAAAAGCAAGTTCTAATTCAACATGCGCTATTTTTAACAAGTTATGCTCAACAATTAAATCAGAATGCTTTTTATTCAGTTCATCAAACTCATCTAGTAAAGACATGTGATTGCTATCAATGGTGGAATGATCCTTAATCAACACTTCATGCTCTTTTTGCAAAGTCAGATAATCTAGTTTCAAACTAGCATGGGTTTTCTTAAGCTTCCTATACGATGTATGAATCTTTTCAGAAACTTCAAATAACTGATCGTAAGTAAGCTCACATACCTCTTCCTGGTCGGACTGACTAGGGTGATCATCCGCCATCAAACACAAGTTTGTTTCCTCCTCTTCAGCTTCAGTCTCAGAAGAGTCGGATGCAGAGTCTGCCCAGAACGCCTTCTGAATCCGCTTCTTGTCCTTTCTGTACTTTGGTTTCTCCTCACCCTTCTCCTTGCTTGAGTGAGCTTTAAGTGTTGGACAATCAGCCTTTATGTGTCCAGGCTTCCTGCATTCAAAACAAACCGATTCAGATGAACCCTTAAAGTTTTTATTGAACTTACCCTTGTTCCACTTCTGATGGTTCTTATGTTTCTTCCTTAGAAAGCTTTTGAATTGCCTTGTGATTAAGGCAACATCATCGCTATCAGACCCGGAAGTGCTAGCATCTGAATCTTTGGCCTTTAGTGCCACTGTCTTCTCTTTCTTGCGTTCACCTGCATCAAGTTGCCTTTGGTTCACCCCTTGCTCGTAAGCAATGAGTGATCCAAGTAAGCTGTCAATAGAGTAAGTGTTTAAATCTTTGGATTCAGTAATAGCAGTAATCTTAGCATCATAAGAAGCAGGCAAACATCTAAGAATCTTGTTCACTCTTTCGTAGTTGGTAAGTTCTCTACCTAAAGCATGCAAAGAGGTAACAATCTGAGTGAACTTTGTGTACATTTCTGAAATAGTCTCACTAGGTTTCATGCGAAAAAGTTCGTAATCATGTAACAAGATGTTTAACCTAGACTGTTTGACTTCAGTTGTACCTTCATATGTTATACATAATCTATCCCAAATCTCTTTTCCCGTTGTACAAGTAGAAACACGCATATAGTCCTCAGATTTTAAAGCACAAAAGAAACAGTTCAAACATTTGGCATTTAACTGTGCTAAATCTCGATCATCAAACGTCCAATCAGCAAACGGCAATTCAGTTTTCACATTGTTAACCATTCGAAAAGGTGGTTCGTATCCGTCCTTAACTAACATCCACATGCGATAATCAATAGACTGAAGAAAAGTAGACATGCGTGTTTTCCAAAAATCAAATGGAATGTTATCAAACAACGGTGGTCTAGTTATAGAATAACCTTCAGCAGTATTACGATTGTTACAGTTAGCCATTGGATCAAATTCAAAAGTTTTTAAACAGAAATTTTGAATCCCGCTCTGATACCACTTGAAAGTTCGAAAGGGATGTTAAGCCCTAGTGAACTAGTCCCAAGGCTAACCAAGAGGGGGGGGTGAATTGGTTATTTAAAAATTTCACGATAACTACAAAAATCTTTTCGATACTTAGCAGCGGAAACAAGTAAACAATAATGAAAAGATCAACCAACGATATTCACCCAAGCAGTTTATATTGAAAAGTAAAATGCAAAACTGAATCAGAAAAGCAAACCAGATTTTATAGTGGTTCGGTCAACTTGACCTACGTCCACTCCCCAGAGCCTCCCCTCCGGGTATTGCACTAAACGAAAGTGACTCTCCTTTTGCTCCCACAGCAAGGCGGAGAAGCCTGTACAAACCACCTCCTTTTCACCACACGGTGAGGCAGAGAACCCGACCTCCTTTCGCTTCCTCCTGAAGCGGGCAGAGAACCCACGAACTCCTTTCGCTTCCTCCTGAAGCGGGCAGAGAACCCACGAACTCCTTTCGCTTCCTCCTGAAGCGGGCAGAGAACCCGGATCTTCTTGCGAACGATCCTCCCACGAAGAACACCGACTAGACGACAGACGACGAGCGGAGAAGACGACTCTGATCCGTGCTTGGAGCAACCTTAGTGAATCCCTCACTAACTCCCCCTCACAAGATCTCTTCTCTCTCTCCCAACTCTCTCTCTCTAGGATTTCTCAGGGAAGGAAGGCAGCAAAAGATTTTTCCAAATCTAGGAAAAAGTTCTTTTAAAGGAGGGCTTAAAACTTGCCCTAAATCTCAACTTGTCGGCCAAGATCGTCCAGGACGATCGGTAGATCGTCCTGTACGATCAGTTCAAATTCAGCTGTTTCAGCCTGGACGATCTGGCTCTTCTGGACGATCAGTAGAAAAAGTTGTTCATATCGTCCCGTACGATCCTGCGATCGTCCGGGACGATTAGTTCAAATTGAAGGAAATCGTCCAGAAGACAGTTCGGGTCGTCCAGAGAAATCTGTGCTGGACGACCAAAAAATGACTTGATCGTCCCGTACGATAGGGTAATCGTCCGGTACGATTAGTTCAAAAAGGCCCCAAATCGTCCTGTACATAGTTCTGGACGTACAGCTGAAATGCACAAGACGATCACGATCGTCCGGGACGATCCTGCGATCGTTCAGGACGATGTGATCGTATCAATTAAACATTAATTGCTTTCCTTAATTACCAGACTAATTTAGGCATGATTGTAGTAAATCGTCCAGGACGATACACGTATCGTCCGGGACGATCAGACCAAAATACTTAAAATAAAACTTGCCTAACTTAATCTGGCGGCTGAGAATTTCTGATTTGGGCATATCGTCCCGTACGATCCATAGATCGTCCAGGACGATCGGCTCAATCAGTCCTTCTTAACTTAGTCGCCCTAATTAGGGTTTCTGTTTTAACTGGATCGTCCAGGACGATGATACTATCGTCCAGGACGATCTGAACAAAATTTTAACAGAAACTCTAATTCACTCAATCTCTCTCCCTGAGTGTGTGTGTGCAAGGTTACTTAGCTAGGGAATCAGTTACATTACAATTGACTCAATAAAAGAAAAAATCATACATTTGACACACTTGGACCCGATCTTGAGTTGGCTGGTCTTTTGTGCCTGAAACTGATTAGCCAAGAAAAACACACTGGAAACATGTTTGTCATCATCAAAACCAGATTTGCAACAATCTCCCCCTTTTTGATGATGGCAAACATTTGTAAAGTAGTCTGAAAATAAAATGAAACTAAGATGAAAATAAAATGAAACTAAGAAATCAAACAAAACACATATTTTTTAAATTTTCATTTAACAGCTCAAACAATACAGAAAACATGACTCAGAAAATAGAAACAGACACGACTACAACTGACTCCCCCTTTTGACATCACAAAAAGGAGGAGGGAAAAACATAACACGGAAATAAAATATAAAATAAAACATACACAGAACAACAACAAAACAGGAAAATCAGAATTTTTCCTTGATTTTAGATTCAAAAACCAATGAGAGGACGATTGACAGCGCTGAAATCCAAAAAGGTTGGAAACAATCAACTTTCGTAACTCTGACCCCGGGCACCTTATCGATGCAAACCTCTTTCAAAACAAAAATCCGATTCAGAATAAAAGACATTAGATTTGAAAAGAAATCCTTTCAAGCCTCGTTCCAGAAAAATATCTGATATAATAGTGTTACAAAGTAAAAAATCAGAAATCGGGATTTTCAAAACTCAAGCTTTTGAAAATATTAAGTGACACACGAGTTTTTTTTCTAAGACATTTAAAGATCTGAAAGAGAAAAAAGCTTAGGTTGGGCTCATTTTGTGCCTCTTTTTTTAAAATTTATTTGGCGCACTGCGCATATAAAATCAAGTAATGAGCATAAAAGCCTAGCAAGTAACTAAAACTTATTATTGCTTTCAATGCAAGGTAAAAGAATTAATATGGTTATTTCAGTCAATATCAATCGACAAAAAAACTAATATAATCAATAGAGCTAAAAGAGGTATAGGACACCATAATACAAATTGGTATAAGACTATATCAATATATTGTATCACTATGATATGCTATATTGTATCAATATCAATGCTAGTTCAATCAATTCTACATCAATGGTATATATCAAAATAACTCAATGTACTATAATGTAAATGTAATCATGAATGTAATTATAAAAAAATAAGATAAAACATCTAGCTTTAATGTGATTTTTTCATCCTTCCACCCTAACTATCAACTAATTTATCATCATTCTTTAATTTAACCATAATTATCGATCAGTTGGTCATTAAGTTTTATCTTATCACCATTATTCATTATCTTAAGTCATTTTTTATGTGACTTTCAATAAATATTTAAGAATTATCACTCTTTACCTATTAGTGAAATCAATCAATCAATTACAGTCTACAACCAGGATCACACTACCAGCCTTTTATTTTAAGAAAAGCATGTCAGTCCACCCATAATAATTATGTTTTAAGAGCTAACTCATAGTAATTATAGACTAGTCTTCCTTGTTTACAAACAAATGCCACATTTATCTTATATATATGTTATATCATTTTTTATATATAATGCAATTTCATGTATGAAATGCAAGGAAATTTGAATACTATTCATTTACTTCAAAAAATTATAACTCTCATTTCACCCACTGAAATTTAAAAATATTACTGTCAAAATGCTCATAAAATTATATCCATCATATACAAAAATGTATATGTTAAAAGCTCGATAATTCAGGATAAAATATATTTTTTTATTAATTTTAGGAAGATTAAAACTATAGAAATCAAAATTATCAAAAACAGAAGTAAGAGTATAGTAACTTACTTCAAGTAGAATAAAATCCATAAAAGAAGCGTCGGACGAAATCACATCGGAGAGCTTTCTCTCTCTTTGTCTCTCTCTCCCTTCTCTTCTTCCCTTCCTTGACTCCTTCATTAATAAGAAATGGAATAAGTAGGGAGGGGAGGGCTGAGTAGAGGATATATATATATATAATATTTTTCAGGGGGCTCCAACCCAGCACCGCAACGCTACATGCTCATTCTATAGTTACTGTAAAATATAGAGATGCCATCACATCAAATTTTGGAGCCCCAATATTGCTCCCTTGCAGAGTCATTGTGCCCGCAAGCACAAAGTCGTAGCGCCCAACCCAGAATTGTTATATTTTTTTAATTAGTTTATGTTAAACTTTATGGTTATTACTGTGGGCTCCAAAAATTTGAGCTTTTGGGGCCCCGACCTCTCTATGTATATTGAGGGAAAGTTTTAATGGATAAATTTTTGTGGAAAATTTTTTGTAGGGTAAATTAGATAGATATAATACGCTACTAGAGTTTCGCCCTCTTAACGAGGACTTTAAGATCTGAGTTATAATTTTTTATAGGCATAAGCCCCTACAGCTAATTACCACTCTCGATATGAGAGAGCACTTTTTATTAAGGTTGGTCATTAATTAGATATTTAATATACAGCATATAGTAGCAATAGATTTAGAATTTAAAATTAAAAATTTACCACCTATCAACTAAAATGGATAGTGAGGGGAATGATGATGAACCCGATCAAGATCCCATAGTTTCATCATCTCGGATTATCATGGTCCCTAGTCTATTTTGTCAGAGGACATAGTCGACCCATCTTGATTGAAGAGTTCTTATCAACAACCATGGGTTACTTCATATAAGATTACTTTATAGACTTGAAAAAATGTTTATCTAAGGGACAAATTCAAATCAACCTTATCTAATAAATGAATTTGTGACCAATCAATTATATCATATAATTCATTACTCAATGGTAACTAGCCATTGGGGAACCTACGAGCTTTTAGCAATAACCGTAATATAGTTGAGTCATTTGACCAAGCCACTAGGTCAGTGGGCCATGGTCATAATCATTTATCATGTGGAGCCACACTATCCAAGCCATGGGTTCTTTATAGAGCCATCTGGAAAAATCACTAATTAAAGGACCAATCATAACTATTTACCTTGTAGAGCCATTTGACTAAGCTACAGGTTTTATGGAGCCATCTGGTGTAACGCCCCATAATTAGATTTGAAAAAATTATCTATTTATCATTTTAAAAATATACGAGAGCTTCTATAAATCATCAATATAAATAATATAACCAGTAAAAATAACTAAAATTATATACATCAAGATATTTTACTATTCATTCACCAAAATATCATTTATACTAGCCAGAAGATCACTATAATCCCTAATCTATCATAAGTTTATAACTACAAAAGAACAAAAAAACTATAGAACAAAATCTAAAGAAGAACTTAAAGATCTTTATCAGTATCACTGATCACGATCCTAACCCCTTCGCTGACCTGAAATTATTAAAATTCACATAATGAGCTAAAAAGCCCAATAGGAAACTAAAACTTTATAATATAAGGCAAAAGATCAATGTGTATTTTTGTTCTAATCAATGTCAATCATTACTTAATATGAGCAATAAAAATCTTAAAAATTAATAATAAAAAATATGTTCAGTAAAGTCAAAAGAAATCTATCAAATTATATGACATAAGATAAAATGCATTATCAACTAATAAATCATGTGAGTATGCTATGCTATGTTGTATCAATATTGATGCTACTACGATTTCAATTATACTATGAATAATTCAATATATTATCAATCAATTCAAATATATTATCATGAAAATACAATCATGAGTGCAACATCTTTTTCCACCACAATTATTATCGAGTTGGGTATCAATCTTAATCAGGCCCAACTATCAATTAATTGATATCAGTCAATCCTAATTGTCATCCAGTTGAATATTAGTCTTAATTAGGCCCAAGTGTCGACTAATTAGTATCAGAGTGGTTGTTGGAAGAATTAGATTGTAATTATAGCTATAGGAATTAATTTATGATTGGGGTAGAAGTTGGGTAGTATAGATTTGTTATTTCTGTATTTAATTGATTAAATTGCATGTAGAGTTTGTGTGTTATTGATTAGGAAAGAGAATTTTATCAGTAGATAAATGGACCATACTGATCAGGATACATATAATGGATAGAGTGTAGTAGCAGCTCCATTAAGTTTTGATAATTTGATACAGTTAGCCAATATGCTTGCACAAGTTATGAGTGATGCTCAGAGTAGACAGGTGAGACACAAGGAGTCAAAGGGGACACACATCTATAGATGTTCCATAAGTTGAAGCTCCTATTATTCAAAGGAGCTATAGAGCCATAGGCAGTGGAGGACTAGTTATTAAGGATATAAAGATATTTGACAGTATGTAGTGCTCAGAGAATCAAAAAGTACCACTTACAGTGTTCCTATTTGAAGGAGAAGTAGAGAGATGATGGATATGACAACAACAAGAGAAATTTAAGGAAAGATAAATGTAGAGATCATATAGATAGAGTTTATTGCTGTCTATAGAGACTGGTTTGTACCTCCATCAGCTCGACAGTAAATACAAGAGGCTTTCATGAGATTGGAGCTATGGAACAGGATAGTGATGTATGAGGTAGCGTTTACGATATTGGTTAGGTATGCACCTCAACTGGTCAATACTGTTGATGAGAAATGCTACAGATTTCTAAGAGGATTAATGGATGAATTGAGGCATCGACTTGTACCACTGCGGATTCAGGAGTTTTTGAGCTGGTTGAGAGAGTGAGACTAGTGGAGAATGACTTAGCCATTCCAATATTTAGACATTATATGAGCAAGAAGAGACCAGGAGATGAAATAATAAGGAGAGAGAGCAGTGAAAAGAGAGGTAGAATTTAAGACAACATGAGAGGTTCTACATTTATGTCTAGTGTAGGTTATGTACAAAAGTGTCCCAGATGTAGGAGGAGACATGCAGGACACTATTATCTGATTACAAGACAGTGCTTTAAATATGATCATCATGCACATAGGATGATAGATTGCCCTCGGAGAGGGTTGGAGGAGAGATTTGGGTCTAGTATAGATTAGTCTAGACAGGCATATGACCAAAGGTTTGCAGGATCTTGAATTTCTAGTCAAGGTTTTATGAGCAGTATAGATGGAAGAAGACGGGTTGAAATTCAAAAAGGACCTACACAGTCTACTATAATATCACTGCCACCTGTACAACCTAGAGTCTATATTCTGATCCAACAAAGTGATAGAGATGCACCTGGAGGATTGATAATTATTGTATGCTATATTGAGTGATTGAATGGCATATGTGAGTGTGATTGTTTGAGTAAATTCATGATTGATTGAATGGAATGAATAATAAGTTAGTGAGCAGTATTAATTTTAAATGGATTTCTTGATTTTGAATCATATCAATTTATTTTGACAGATTTATGAATTAATCTTTTTTAATTATTGATTTTTTTTGTTTGTGGAAATTTCCGGGTGACATTTTTTTAAGGTACAAAGATTATAATAGCTTATATTTTATACTAGATAAATAAATTTTTTAGGAGTCATTATAAGTCAAATTTAAAAATCATCTTTATCATAAGATAGATATTATAGTATTTTAATTATAATAATATTTTTCTAATTTTTTAACATTGGTATAAATCCTTAAGAAATTGGCACCTACTGGTATAAGTGGGGATTTTGAAATTGTCAGGTGTCTGTTTTACAAACTGATTTCACCAAAAAAATTTTAAATAAAATGTTCTATTTTATGAATATTTTTTATAATTTTTGAAATCCCAAAAAGTTTATATGAATTTCATATTAAAAATTGATTAAATAATATAATTAAATAATATTATATTATTATTTTAATCCTAAATATCTAAAAGTATTATATAACTTTATTAAATTCCTTTTCTCATTTCCTATATTTGGCTAACAGAGAATGCATTAAGAAATTAAGAGAGAAAATGAGAGGAGAGAGAAAATAGAAGTTTTGATTTGGAGGTTGTCGAGTAATTTTAGTTCGTCGAGCATGTTGGAAGATTCGCTCGTCTCGCTATAAGGAACAATTACCTTATCTCTGATTTTAATCATTTTATATTTTTAATATTTTTTTGATCAAATTTATATTTTTGTTACCGTAAAATGAGGATATTTTTGTATTGGTAAAACTTTCATCACATAACTTTTGGTATGTGATTGATCTCGTCAATATAAACATTTCGATAGGACTATATTGAATTTTCACCAATTAAATTAAAAGTTATGAGTTTTTGAAGTAAATGCATAGTAGATGAATTTGGTAGATTTTCCTATATTTTATGAAATCTATACTACATAACTTCTACCCCACTCATAAATTAATTCTTATAGCTGTAGTTATAATCCAATTCTTCCAAAAACTGCTTTGATACCAATTTACCTAACTTGGTAATAATTGGGTGGAAAAAGATGTTGCACTCATGATTGCATTTACATGATAATACATTTGAATTGATTGATAGTATAAATTGAAATCGTACTGGCATCAATATTGATACAATATAACATAACATACTTACATGATTTATTTGATGATAGTATGCTTTATCAAATATCTTATAATTTGATAGATTTCTTTTGACTTTACTAATCATATTTTATTATTATTAATTTTAAAAAATTTTATTGCTCATATTAAGTGATGATTAATATTGACTAGAAAAAAAAACATACATATTAATTCTTTTGTCTTGTATTAAAAATAGTGATAGAGTTTTAGTTTCCTACTCAGCTTTTTAGCTCATTATATAGATTTTAATGATTTCTTGTCAAGAAAGGGGTCAGGATAATGAACAGTGATATAGATAAAGATCATCAGGTTCTTGTTTAGATTTTGTTCTATATTTTTTTATTCTTTTTTAGTTAGGAGCTTGTGATAGATTAACAATTGTAGAGATCTCCTGACTAGCATAAATGATATTTTATTAAATAAATAATAAAATATCTTAATGTATATGATTTTAGTTGTTTTTTTAGTTATTATTTATATTGATGGTTTATAGAAGCTCTATTATATTCATAAAATGATAAATAGATAATTCTTCCAAATTTGATTCTAGGGTTACATCTAGTCAAGCCACCAGTTAGAGGACAAATATTATATCCTTACCGGCATAAAATTATTTAAGAATAAATTTGAGTGGTATTCTTAACTGGACATTTGATCATTATAAGCTAGAGTTATTCTTGAGTTCATTGTCTGTCAAACGGTTGCGGAGGGTGGATGAGCTTTGCTTTAAGTTATGGTTAATTTTAATTTTAAATATTAAAATATTTAATAAACATTAAGCTTAAAGATTTTAATGAAATTTAGAAATTAACCCATCTAGATGATATTTATGTTCAATGCTGCCATCATCAAAGATATTTAAATAGCTTGCATATTTTTCATTTGAATCATGTCAACTTTATTTTCTTGCTAACAGAGGATAAAGTTTAACATTTGATCTTGTATGTTATCATACGAATACTAGGAATCAAGAGCTTTATGTTTTATGATGCATTTCATCTAAAGAGCCTTTAAAGGCCTAATGTGAACTTCAAAATCAAATATCCTAGTATGTTTGTGATTAAACATTTGTTTGTTAATTCAGTCAGACTTAAATATTTGATCCACACAGTATTCTCTAACCTTTGATTTAGGAGTTATATGCAACAATCAGAACACATGTGTGTATTTAGTTTGAAGATAAGATTTTAAAATGGCAAGCTTTTAACCCCCACGTAGCATTCTCAGAACACATGTTTGCATATTTAGTACTTTTAACAGAGCACATGTGGGGCTATCGCATTTAAGTTTAGGGGATTATATTTTAATGCATGATGTGGATTTTAAAAATATTTAAAGAATTTAATTAATTATGCAAGTGATTATCATTAAAAAGTGTGCAAGATTTTATTTCGGTTTAAAATATGCCTTCTATCCGCTTATACGAGTGTTACAAATATATTGGTGTAAAGGCAAATTATGTTTCCATAGTAGTTCATAGGAGAGATTATTTAGCTTATTTTACCTCATTCAAGTTGTCATTTAGCATGGTTCATAAAGGAAGTCTGTTTAATAGACACCAGGATATCATGTTCTTGCTTGTAAATGAGCTACATTATTCACTACGAATCTCTTATTATCATCTATAAACAAGCTAATTTATTCGATACAAGTCCCTTACTCTCCCCACTAGGCTAGTTATTCTGTGCACTACAGATTCCCTGCTCCTGCTTACAAGTGAAGTGTAGTGTTGGTTAGATGTTACTTATTATTTATTGTATGTAAACTTTTGTGCATTACAAGCTTCATTAATATTATATATAGGCAAGCTAAAATTATCTAAATTTACTACATTCATCCATAAGCGAATTGTTGTGCACAATATGAGTCTTTTATTATGCCTGTAAGGAGTATCTATAGGCATTCTTATTGATATTGCATGTAAAAAAGTTATCATATTTGTAAGTTTATTAATATTGTCCCCGTGCTTTACTCGTGAGTTGCAAGTACCTCATCCTTATAGACAAATTATTTTGTTCACTAGAAGTTCCGTGTAGTCAACTATAAGCAAGCTGTCATATTACAAGTTCTTTATTCGTGCATATAAGCATGTTACTATATACTGCAAATCTCTTACTCAGCCTTTTAACTTTATGAATTATATTTAGTTATGATTTAACTTAAATGATTAATGAGGTTTAGTTTTGTGTAAGTTTATTTAAGTCCTTATTTTTATTTCATTTTTAACTGTACATGTAATATATAAATTTCTAAGTTTAATAATAGTTCGTACAAAATTTTGCCAGCCTCTCGAGTAGGGGTGTTAAAATGGGTTTTTGGGTTGGGTTTGGGTCCAATCTAAAATTAACCCACCCTCAAATGATTTGACCTAAACTTGACTCGATTACGTAAATGAGTCCAAAATTAAAACCTGGACCTGACTCGTGTTGACCTCATTTTTGTATGAGGTCAGTAGGACCAATCAAGACCTTAGGATCTTCCTAATCCTTAGGATTAATCTTGACCCTAGGATCAATCTGATCTTAGATCAATCCAGACTTTAAATATTAAATCCAAATTCAATCTCCAAATTGATCTAGGACTTTAGGACCTATCCTAAATTTTAGGATTTCTAGATCCTAAGATTCCTAGATCCTAGACCTTAGAATTTCTAGATGTTAAGATTCCTCTATACCTTAGGGTTATCCCAGACCCCAAACCCTAGGACTTCTAGACCCTATGACCTTCCTAGATTTCAGACCCTAGGATCTATTCTAGACCCTAGGATTCTGCCAGACTCTAGATCTTATGATCTTCTTAGATCATAGGATTTATTCTAGACCCTAGGATTCCTCTAGATCCTTCTAGATCTTAGGATCATTCTAGACTTAGGATTCTCCTAGAATCTAGACTTTAGGATCTATTCTAGATCCTAAGATTCTTCTAGACCCTAAACCCTAGGACTTTCCTAGAATTCATACCTTAGGATCTACTCTCGATCCTAAGATGTCCCTAGATCCTAAGATTCCTCTAGGTAATAGGATTTCTAGATCTTAAGGTTATTCTAGACTTCAGATCCTAGGACTTCTAGACTCTAGGATCTTCCCAGACTTCAGTCCCTAGGATCTATTCTAGACCCTAGGATTCCTTTAAGCTGATATGGACCCTAGGACCTACTCTAAACCCTAGGATTCCTCTAGATCAATCTAAACTTCAATTCAATCTAGACTTAATTTAAATCCTATCATTCAAGCTCAAAATCCAGTTCAAAAATAGATTTCCAGACTCAAATCCAAGGCTAAAGGTCTAAGTCCTGAAAGTCTTTTCTAGTGAATTTTTGAATATTTCAAAACCCTATCAAATGACTCTGATTCAAGGTCTATCAATTCCACAGTAATGTGGCTTGTCTCTAGAGGCAACCCTTCAAATTTGAGCTCATTCTGAGGTCTCTAACCTCATAAACTGAATTGAAATCCAAAGGCTGTAAAACCTTCAAATATTTACAGTCTATGCCACTGGATCTGCCACCCAGTGGATTTTGATCGTGGAGCTTTCTCCAAAGCTTCAAATCACTTCCAGACCCTTGATTATGACTCATTGAGCAATGAACTATATTTTTTTGGATTCAATTTGACCCCCAGTTGACCAAGAGTCAAAATGACCAAAATACCCCTTAAGGGTTCAAATACACTTTTCAAACCATATCACCTCCAAATTGCTTGGAACCACTTTCAACTATTTTCAAACATCAAATCAAACCCATTAAACCCAAAATCAGCCCCTCGGTCAATCTGGTTGACCAAGTCAACTAGGTTGACCAAATAGGCCCTTTAAGGTCAAAATAGGTCATTTTGACCAAATGACCTCCTCAGACCTTAGGACCACCTCCATTGGTCTCCAAATATCAAACCAAATCTGTTGATCCAATTTCCAGACCCTGGACCCACCTGGTTTACCAAGTCAACCAGGGTTGACCCAAAAGGCCCATTAAAGGCCCAAATAGGTCATTTTCACCAAATGACATCCCCAAACCTTGAGACCACCACCAGCAGACTCAGAATGTCATTCTGAACTGGTTGGACCCAATCCCTGACCCTGGGTCAACCTGGTTGACCAAGTCAACCTAGTTGACCCATTAGGCCCATTAAGGACCTAAATATGTCATTTTGACTAGATGACCATTCCAGACCTTAAAACCACTTCTACCAGACCTCATTCATCATTTCAAACTTATTGAGCTCAACCCATGACCATGGGTCAACCTGGTTGACCAAGTCAACCTAGGTTAACCAAATCAACCTTTAAGCTTTTACACTTTGAATCAAGCCTCAAATGCATTTCAAATTTTGTTCAAAAACCCATTAAGACCCTTTGAACACATCCCCCCAACAATTAGGACTTCATGGGACCCTTGACCAAGTCACTAGTTGACTTGGTCAACTAAACTAAGTTTAGTCAAATCTAGCCAATTTGGATCAAATCAACTCACTCCATCAAATCATCACTTTCAAGCCATCAGATTCATTTCAAATCATGCCCTTGGTATGTCCTAATGCTTGGCCTATCAAATCTTAGGAATTTTGACCAAAGTCAACATGCTAGTTTTGGTCAAATTCCCAAACCTTTAATCAAATACCCATGTATTTTAAATCAAACTCTCAAGTGTCTTTCAAGCAGCTCCCAAGACCTCCCTTAGTCCACATCAGCAGGTTTGACCAAGTTGACTGGTCAAACAGTCAACATAGGCCTTTGAATGAGTCAAAAGTGGTTAAATACCTTTCTAAATCCACTTCAAACTATTCCAACCCTATTCAACCCAATCAAATAGTTTTCTAAGACCACTCCCTTACCACCTCAGCAGTCCAAGTGGTCTTGGACTGGTCAAATAGTCAAAGCAAGGTATTAGAGTGGTCAAAGATGGTCAAACTCCCTCTCATGCATATGTATGCATTCAAACCTCAAGACTTTGGCCTTAAGCTCTTTCCAAATTAACTTAAAGCCTCCTTGACTGCCACCTCAGTAGTTATTTTACTGTTTGACTAGTCAAACAGTCAACATAAATCATTTCATGGCTTAAAGAGGGGCAAACTAATCCTAAAACTAACCCATTCCATTCAAGACCACTCCAGTAATCCTAATCTTCATCTAGAAGTTTCTTAAACCTGCTTTGATACCTGGATTAGGCTTAAGCTAGAGGAAATGGTCCCAAGCTCCATATGAGGCCAAAATAAGCTTTCCATGTCATTATCCTCTATGTCCTTTGATTCCTACTGCTCCCAACAACCCCCAGGCCAGATGGCATGCATCCAGGAACCTCCCAAAGCAATCCTAGCCCTCCATTCGATCAGAGGACATTTGAATAGGGGGAAAACCCTCATTAGAGCTCTCATTCTCACCCTAGCTGTCTCTCACCTATTCCAGACCTTCTAGCCAAGCTCTCTGCTCCTGTTAGCCCTAAACTACCTAATCTTCATATTTCCGACCAAGATCCACCGGTCAAAGCCCGCCGGCGACCATATTCCAAAGAGTTAAAGGCTTGATTCATCCAAGGGTTGCATAGCTTGATCCAAGGCGTTTCAAGTCGCGGTTTCAACTGAAGATTTATACGAGGACAGTCCACAAGCTCAACCAAATCAAGAGTTTAAAGATCCCACGGTAAAAATACTCAAAAACCTTAGCCCTAGGTCACTTAGTTTATAGTTAAATAACTTTTGATTGAATCCATTTTAAGCCAAACCAGAGATCCCACATGATTTTTGTTCACTTATTATATTTAGGTTTAAAATTTCATTGCATTTGGTTAATCGGGTCAAGAGAACGAGCTCAAAAATGAGCTTAGGGTTCGGTTTATGTAACCCCTATGTTACGTAAAATCCGAGTCATTGATCTTATGATCAACGGCTCGGATTTGATCCTCCTGCGCTCTCGGCTGAGCATGGATTCGATCGCGCGTCCCTGAGCTCCGTTCAACGCATCTTAACCCTTGATTCAAAACCGCGGGATCGAACATCCGCCGTTTGATCTCTCTTCGCGAGATTAAAACCGCGGGATTCGATCACAGCCGTCTGTTCGTTACAACGGGTGATCGAACGGTCCGGACTCGTTGCTGACTCAGATTAGTGAAACTGTGTCTGCGGTTTCGTTATTCGGCAATCATTACCGGCGGTGCAATGATTGCGCCGCCAGGCAATGATTGGCCGCGGTTTAGCCGTGGCCAATCAGAGGCTGCCACGTGGCCCCGCCGCCGCCGTTTATTTTATTTTATTTTTTACGAATTTAAAATCTTTTTAATTCATTCTTTTTTAAAATAAATATTAAATTAATTTTAATATATATATTATATTAATATAATTCAAAAATTAAATAATATTAATTTAAAATTACTATTAATTTAATTTTATAATTATATTTTGAAATTATATTAATATTAATTATTAATCATTATAAACTAATAATTAGCATTTAAATATTAAATATTTGGTTTAAAAATTAATTATTAAACATTAATTATCAAATATTAATCATTAAGTATTAATATTAAATGATCTTATAACTTTAATTTATAATTAAATTATTTAATATTTTTAGTAATATTAAATACTTTATAATATTAATTAATATTAAATGATTTTTAAAATTTTAATTAATATTAAATTACTTAATATTTTAATTAATATAAAGTATTTTATACTTTTAATTGATATTAAATTATTTTAAAATTTTAATTAATATTAAATTATTTAAAATTTTAATTAATATTAAATTATTTAATATTTTAATTAATATTAAATAATTTATAATATTAATTAATATTAAATGATTTACAACTTTAATTAATAATTAAATTGTTTAATATTTTAGTTAATATTAAATATTTTAAAATTTTAATTAATATTAAATAATGTTAAAACTTTAATTAATATATAATTTTAATATTTTAATTAATATTAAATAATTTATTACTTTAATTAATATTAAATGATTTAATATTTTAATTAATATTAATTTTAGTTAGGAAATTTTTTTAATATTATTTAAGATATTTTAAAATTTTAAAATAATTTAAAATACTCAAATATTATTTAATTCTTTATATAAGTATTTAAATAATTAATTAATATCTAATTAATTTTAAATTTAATATTAATCTTAAAAATATTTGAACATTTAAATAAAATTTAATTAAATTGTTTAATATTATTTAAATGATTTATAACATTTTAATAATTAAATAATTAATTAATATTCATTAATTTAATTAATCAATATTTAATAATTAATTAATTGTTTTAAAATATTCTAATTTTAAAATTAAACTATTTTAAACTATATTTTATATTTGAATTAATTAAATACTTGATTATTAATTAATGTTTTTTTAATTAATAATTAATAATTTAAGTATTTTTTTTAAAAAAATCAATATATATATATATACTTAAATAATTTTAAAATTTTAGAAAACTCTTGAGATTTAAGTTAACTGATTTTAAAATTATTTTAATTATTAATTAATTTAAAATCAATTAAAAATTCCTTTTAAATGATTTAAACTTCAAAAATTCATAATAAATTCTTTTTAAATCAGAAAAATAAGTATAATATATCAAAATTTTCAGAAAATTGAGCACTCTAATTTGAAATTAATGTCAAAGATCATAACACTTTTAATTTTAAATTTATTTTAATTTACTTAATTATTATAGTATTTAATTAATATTTAATTACATACTATATTAATTATTTTGAAAATTAAAATCTTATTTTCAAATAATCTTTGAAAATCAGTAGATCTCTCATTTAGATATTGAATTTGCCCTAATCATATCTTTAAGTATTTTAAATTTAAAATTTATGTCTATATATAATTTTATGTATAGATTAAACATATATTTTAAAATAGTATATATATACTTAAACACTTTAGGTTGAGAGATCTACTTTAAAATTTTTGACATGGATTGAACATGATTGAATAGAAATTAATGTGGAGTGATCATTAATCAATGAATAATTACTTTGTTAATTATTCATTGATTAATTTTCTAATCAATTGTATCTTATTTTAATCCTTGCATGCTTAGGGTACACACACCACTTAGCTTAAGGCTCTCATAGATCTAGGAATTGCTTGTGCTCATATGTGTGCATAATATTAGTGTTGAGTCCAAGGGTTATAGTAAACATTGATTTAAACCCATAAAACTTAATTACATTATTAAGAACAATAATTAATGACTTGATTTAAAGAACTTAGAATATTTTCAATAATTAGGATACACATCATATTTACTTGAAACTCAAACCATTGAAACTTAGTGACATGTTCAGCCTATAGAAAATTATCTCACTTAAACCCCTTAATTAACTTAATCAAAATCAAACCTTAATTAAGCATTAAAACCTTCAAGAAAATATAATAAATCAAGATTAAGTCCAAAATTTACAAATAATACCTCAAACTGACCAGAATAGAACCCTTAATCAATGAAAAATAAAAACCCTTTGATTGGACTTTAAAATCAAGCTTAATTTAATTTTAATTAAAATTTGATATTTAATTAATTTAATTAATTAAAATAATTAAAAATTCAAAAAATTTTCCAAAAACTTGGAGATCACTCCTTAGGTCATTCCTAACCTTTAGAGTTGATTTCAAGGAGTTAGGAGGTCATTTGGATTCAAACCATAAAAAAGGCCTTAATTAAACTAATTTTGAAAATTCAATAAATACTCAAAACTTCAAAAATTCATAACTAATCCAAATAAACTCCAAATTGAGCAAACTCAAAGGCATTCAACTCATAATAAGGTCTAATATTTATTTAAAATATTAAGTTTCCAGAAATCAATCAATTTTGAAAAAGTCAACTTTTGGTCAAACCTTGTTCAAAATCTAGTTAAAACTTCAAACCTTCATAATAAAATATAAAAAAAATCTAATTTTAGTGTACTTATTGTCTAACTGATCGTATTAAGGTCTAGTATTTTAATAAAATATTAAATTTTTAGAAAACTCTTTAAATCAAAAAGTCAAATTTTTGACCCTTAAATTAAATCATTAAAATAATCCAAAAAATTCTAAAATTCAATAAATCATTAAAAATTCCAGAAAATCTTAAATCTATATTAAAACCAGTAAGCAACCAACCTTAATTAAAATTCAATCAATCTTCAAACCTTAATTAAACTCAAATTACTTAATCATACCGGGTACCACTAGGTAACTCAGGCCTACGAGGCTATTAAATTAGCCCCAAGGAAGGTGAAATAAACTTCACGGCCTCGGTGTGAAATAAAGGTGGTATCCAATGAACAATCAAAATTAAGTTTAAAATTAATTTCAAGTCATTAAGATTTAAACTCAAATTAAAACTCCCTTAAGCCTTCAACAAATTAGAACATCAAGCAACTTCGATCAAGTGCCTATTTAGGACATATCAAAACCACACGGCCTACCTCACACACTTTAGATGGTTTGCTAGGACAACCAACTCTAGTCTTAGGTTAGGCCGGTGTTTACTTTTCTGCTACTTGCGTGTGCCGGATTTTCCATGGTTTTCATTGCATGCTGGTTGCTAGATCTAAGTAACTGATATTGATGTGACTGTTTATTTATTTACTATATTCTGTGTTGATTTGATTGTACCTTAAACCTACCCTTAGGTTAGGAACAATTTATACTAATTTAATCTTATATAAGTGGCCATGCTCATATAGGGCATAAATTAAAAGGGAAAAAATCATAATTATTAAATTACACAGGTGCTCTAAAGAACTGTTTAAGTCCCCCTTTAAAATTAAAAGAGCATGGCCAAGTGAGTCTGGCTTGAATACTTTAATTTTCAAATATATTAACTGCTTGAGATGTTTACATAACTACTGATTATTAGGATAACCATACAGGATCGAGTCTAGATTTTTCAATTTTAATTAATATAATTTGAGATGATATTTGAGTTTTAAATGTTAAGTGCTTTGAGATTGAGATGTTAAGCATCCAATTTGGAATCCAAAGAGGAAGGAACATCCCTTAGGGGAGAGTTCCTGTCCATTTGGAGATCCAAATTAGGATAACTTTTAGAATATCCAAAGACAAAAGATAACACTCCTATTCAGGGGGAGTTTCTTTTCATTTGGATACCTAGACCCGACGATCCAAGCAGTTCCAAGAAGATGAAGAAGTGAAGAATGAGAAGAATCTCAAATCTCAAAGTCACTTGAGTCTTAGGAGTAGAAACCGGATTGTTGTTAGTGGTACCTGGCCACTTTACTTTTCCTATAGACCCTGGGTTGTATAATTAAAAGGCACTTGCCTATGGACTTTCAATTTGAGTTTTAATTTAATTAATTTAATTAAATGTTGATTGTTTGATGTTGATTGCGATTAAGGACCCACATGCTTTTAGTAGTTTATTTGGCGATCTTGCATGTCGTATTTATTTTAGCCTGGAATCCGATCGGAGGCTCGTGAGGGTACGGTCATGAACTATTTCTACTTTAACTAAAATTTAAAAATTTTAGGCTCAGATAGAAACTCTAACGATTTTAAGAAGTAAGCCCGGACTCGCCAGGAGTTTTTCATGCATTCATATTAACTTTTCTTTTCCTTGTTAGGCACCTCCCCGCCTGCGGGTTTTGGCAGACCACCTGACTTATTAGGGTGCAGTTCTGTCCAAGGGGATATTGTGCAATCTCTAGGATAAAACCTATTTTTTAAGCCTAATTTTAAAACTGCTACATTTTGATTTAAGCATTTAATCGAGTCAATTAGCATGCATCGCATTAGTAACAAATTAAATTTGAGTCTAATTCTTAATTGCATTTTATTTAGACATCTCACCCAACATAAGTCAAGGGGTCAATTAGGAATCTGCTCTAGATGTCGGCCCCGCTCTCCTTAAAACTAATCTTAAATAATGTCCTTAACCACTCTTTCATAAAGATCGGACTCATGGTTTTAAAACGTTTAGGTGATTTAGCTGGCTCCCCAATCCAGGTTGGGGTAAGTCTAGGATCGTATTGCATTAGCTAGGATCCGGGTCACTGATTTTCAGTACCCATTTTAGACTTAGGTTCTGAGGCAAATCTTCAATCTTAAGACCTCAACCTCCGGGAATCTAATTCCCACTTTCTAATAAAATTGACAACTTAAACATTAAATATCTTTCCATCAAATTCAAGCCCAACAGTTAGGATAGGTTGGGGCACTTCTGAATTGCTTCAGAATCCCAAGTGCCTCCTACCATTCCTCCTTTGATTCTAAAAATAAGTGCTCAACCTTGAACCATTCCCACTTGAAATCCCAGTCCTTAACCTCCTTTGATATCAAACGTTGAAATCATAAATAAAATTCGTATCGCTATTTTAATCGAGAGTATTCGTAGGAAATTTTTTGGTTTCCTACGATGTAATTAACTACGAGGGCTTGTGCTCGTAGGAATTTAGAAACCCAGACCTGATTTTCAAAAATTAAATTTTCAAAACTTTTAATTAATTACCTTTGGGAAATCAAACAAAAAAATGGCGATCGTTATTGCCATGTTCAAATAATTAACCATAAGTGATATCTTCTTCCTTTGGGATGATATATCATTTGTTGATATAATTTTGAATATGAAATCAACGATACTCTATCTAGATTATCATAACCAGATATCTGATTAAACTTCATTTTTGATCCTTTGGGATCATATGTAGTCCCTCCTAAATCAAGCTACGATATTCAGGATCGTATTTGAAATTCTAAATTTGAACCCATTAGGAGATTTTATCTCTACCTTTCGAGATAGTATATTATCACTAATGGATGTTCAATTTCAAAATTCAAATTTAAAAATCAATTTTGAATTATTCCCAAAGATAATTAATCTTTTTCAAAAATATATTTTTTACATCAAATCAACTCGCTCTAAATTTGGATCAACCCGACCTGACATGTTGACCCAATGGGTTAGACGAGCATGAAGCGAGGCTATCCGCTAGCGTGAGCCTGAGGAAAGTGGGGGAGGTGAGGCAATCATGAGTGCAATGAGAGTAAGTGCGGCAATGCAACGACTGAGTAGGTATGTTAGTGTGAGCTGGTGTGACCGTGCGAGCATGATGGGAGGTGAGCGCGATAAAGCATGCAATCACAAGGTAATGGAGCGGGCGATCGTGAAGCAGTGGAGCCTAACTTGAATCAAGGTAATTTTCATGTCAATTTTAGGTTTTTGGGTTGACTCAAACCTGACCCAAAATTGAAAATTGGTCAGAATACAAAACTTGAACTTGACCCATTTTCTAAATGAGTTGATTCAAACACAAAATTTTCTTGTCAGGTTTGAGTCAAGTTTTGGGTTCATGTTAAATATTGACACCCTAACTCCCACTGTCTCTCCAACATAGGGAAAATTTTGGTAGATAGGGCCTGCCCATCACTCTATGAAAAGTATGTATAGTTTCTGTCGTGCAACACTATTATTGATATCTTCAATCCCACCACGCTACAAAAAAAGTGTGTATAGGTCTTCGAGGTGCCTATGTGAAAGCTCACAAATTTTTTCAGTGGTATGAAAGCGCATACGAGTTCTTAGAACTATCCCCGCTATGCTATGAAAAGAGCGTACAAGGCAAACATGCTTCACCGCAAGCGTCGCCTTCGAGCTTCCTCATGCCGTGTTATGAAAAGTACATGCAGGGGATTGCTCATTACGTCATAAGCATTGATAATAGGATTTGAGTTTTCCCAAGTTCAGTAAGTATTATACCTTATCACGAGTGAGGTGATGGTGACAATATCGAGAGCAATGATGGTTGAAACACATAAATATCTCTCTCTCCTTCTTCTTCTTCTTCTTTTTAATATCACTTTTCTCTTTTTTTTTTTTTCTTTTTTTATACTAATACTTAATAAAATTAGTGTTATAGAGGTTAAATATCCTCTCTGTTAGAGAGAGAGAGAGAGGTATGGTTGTTTGGGTGAAGTTTGGAGGTGAAATGGGTTATAGTTGTTGCAGGCTTAGGTGCAGATGGTTGCAATGGTCATATTGAAGTTGCTTGCTGGAAATGCAACTGTCGGTTGTTGGAAGGAGATTAGATGGAGAATAGAGATAAGGAAGAAGAAATGGAGATACTTTAAGGCTTGGTGTGTAAAAGATATTACTATTTGTAGGGGGTGAAGTGGAGTGAAACTAGTTTGAGGGGTTTGTGTAGAGGTTCACGTGAAGGAGACTCGTGCAAGGATGCTATTGCAGGTCACTGGGTCTAGCGACTATAAAGGCAGACTGGAGTTGGAGTTCTATTTAGAGGATGAAGTGAGTAGGGTTGGAGGCAGTTTTGTTGGGAGCCACAACGATATTAGCTGGGGTTCTAGCATGTGAGGTGGGATGGGGGCTGTTGTATTGAAATGACCAAAGAAGAAGTGAGGAATAAAAGGTTTGGCTCTTGCTAAGTGCGAATAAAGGTGGGAAAATGGAAGATTTGGCTGAGGTGGTTGAGAAGGCATGAGCTAAGTGTGAATCTATTTGGAGGAGGAAACATGGGCTGTGGGAGGTTGTAAGGAGCATAAGGGCTATTTTTGTTTGGTGAGATTCACTTGATGGGGGAAGAGGTGTCGAATGGGTGAGCAGGTAGACGGTTCAGTCTACTACGCATAAGAGGGAGACTAGTGAGAGAATAGAGGAGGAGAATATGAGGGGCTCTGGGAGCTGCAACTTATTATGAGTGAATAGAGATGGCTAAATGAGGGAGCTCATGTAAGGCTTCTATTAGAGATATAAGAGTGTAAAGAGAATAGGAATAGAACTGAGTTTGATTTCCTAGATCCAATAATAATGTACATGATATATATTTTTTATTTTAAGTCAGGCAGCTTATGTAGAGATCAGCCAAATACATTATTTGGATAGGGTGGCCGCAAGATTTTGGGCAGTGATTTTTGTAGGGATAAATTATTCTATTGGTAGTAGATATTATTATAGGATTTTATATTTATTTTTATTATTATTATTATTATATCCTTTTAATAAATTTAATCTGTGCAAGAAAAAAAAGTGATATGAATCCACCTTGACAGTTCCTCATTCTTTGTGCATCACATTTTATGTTTTGACATCTCGTAACTCAAGCCAATTTTGCCCTTATGCTCATGCAAGGACCTAGAAAGTATTTCAATTATTCCTGTATATTTTTGACATTCTAGACGCAATGGCGATGTCCATTTTTTAAACGGATGTCATTCGGGCAATGTCATGTATCATCACATCTGTAGATCATCGATTTTGACTAATCTCTCTTTATTCAATCATGAGAGAGACCTTCTTGGCTAATTTTGATGTTTCGAGTGCAACGGTAAAATCTGTTTCATGACCGAACATTATTTGGGTAGTTTTTTGTATTATTATCTTGAAACTTATGCTAATTTCACCTTTTTGCATTATACAGTGATCTATGCAATATTACAACTTTTTTCAATATTCTTAATGTTTCAAATGCAACAATAAAGTCCATTTTATAAACGAGCATTATTAGGATAATGTCATGCAATTATTCATCCATAATTTGTCAATTTCAGCTATCTCTACTCAAAAGGTCTCCCTTTAGGTAAATTTCATATCCCGAACACATCAAGGCAGTCTGTTTGATGATCGAAGGTCGTTTGAGTAGTTATGTGTAGCATCATGTCCACCAATACTCACTTTTGTCACTTGATCATCTCAATTTTTATATGAACAGTTCCTCTTTTGTAAACTTGATATCATGAATGCACCGTTACAGTTCATTCACAGTTGAGCAAAGTTTGAGTTTCTTTAATAATGGTCGAGGTGCTTTGATATTTGTTACGTGCCATCTCACATATGTCGGTCGTTATTCATGTCGCTTTTGCTCGCACTGATTTTGTCAGGTATGGAGGTAAATAATTACTTGTCAGGCCTATCAGTCATCAATCATATCTATCCTCTATCTAACATTTTTCATATCTATCATTTTTATCATTTTTGTATCTATCATATCATGTATGTAATTATGTATATTATCATGTATGTATGTATCTGAATATTTAATTTCAACAAGGTAAGACATCCAGCTTTTAGGTGTTGTATTCAACATCTTTAATCCCAACTTCCTACGAGTTGGTCATCAATATTTATCTTATCATCATCATTCATAAACTTTACATCAATTCACAAACACCTTCCAATAAATCATTAAGAGTTGTTACTCTCTACCCATTGTTAAGTGTAAATTTTGTAGTGTTTTATTATCTTAAATATCAGTAAAAATATTATTTTTAGTTAATGTTCTAAATATCTCACAAAAAAGAGAAAATTTCATAAGTGTTGAACTAACACCATAATACTCCAATAACTAGCACTGCAGCGTCCACAATGCCCCAACTCTAGATCAGGAAATCGTAGTGCTAGATCATTGATGGAGGTTATGGAGTGAACTTTTGAATGATGTAAGAATTGCATGTTTTATTAATCCTAAATAATGCTTAGATTTTATTTAATAGATAACCTAAAAGTTCGATAGGGATGTTAAGCCCTAGTGAACTAGTCCCGAGGCTAACCAAGAGGGGGGGTGAATTGGTTATTTAAAAATTTCACAATAACAATGAAAATCTTTTCGAAACGTAGCAGTGGAAACACATAAATAAGAACGAAAAGATCAACCACAGATATTCACCCAAGCAGTTAATATCAGAAAAGTAAAGTGCAAAACTGAATCAGAAAAGCAAACCAGATTTTATAGTGGTTCGGTCAACTTGACCTACGTCTACTCCCCGGAGCCTCCCCTCCGGGTATTGCACTAAACAAAAAGTGTCTCTCCTTTTGCTCCCACAGCAAGGCGAAGAAGCCTGTACAAACACCTCCTTTTCACCACACAGTGAGGCAGAGAACCCGACCTCCTTTCGCTTCCTCCTGAAGCAGGCAGAGAACCTTCGAACTCCTTTTGCTTCCACCTGAAACGGGCAGAGAACCCCGGATCTTCTTGCGAACGATCCTCCCACGACGAACACCGACTAGACGAAAGACGACGAGCGGAGAAGACGACTCTGATCCGTGCTTGGAGCAACCTTAGTGAATCCCTCACTAACTCCCCCTCACAAGATCTTCTCTCTCTCTCCCAACTCTCTCTCTCTCTCTAGGGTTTCTTAGGGAAGGAAGGCAGCAAAAGATTTTTCCAAAAATTGGAAAAAGTTCTTTTAAAGGAGGGCTTAAAATTTGCCCTAAATCTCAACTGGTCGGCCAAGATCGTCCAGGACGATCGGTAGATCGTCCTGTACGATCAGTTCAAATTCAGCTGTTTCAGCCTGGACGATCTGGCTCTTCTGGACGATCAGTAGAAAAAATTGTTCATATCGTCTCGTACGATCCTGCGATCGTCCGGGACGATTAGTGCAAATTGAGGAAAATCATCCAGAAGACAGTTCGGGTCGTCCAGAGAAATCTGTGCTGGACGACCAAAAAATGACTTGATCGTCCAGGACGATAGGGTCATCATCCTGTACGATTAGTTCAAAAGTGCTCAAATCGTCCTGAACACAGTTCGGGACGTACAGCTGAAATGCACTAAACGATCATGATCGTCCGGGACGATCCTGCGATCGTCCAGGACGATATGATCGTATCAACCAAAAATAAATTGCTTTCCTTAATTACCAGATTAAATTAGGCATGATTGTACTGGATCGTCCGGGACGATAAGACCAAGTATCTAAAAATAAGAACTTGCCTAACTTGATCTGGCGGCTGAGAATTTCTGATTTGGGCATATCGTCCCGTACGATCCAGAGATCGTCCAGGACGATCTGCTTAATCAGACCCTCTTAACTTAGTCGCCCTAATTAGGGTTTCTGTTTTGGCTGGATCGTCCAGGACGATGTGGAAATCGTCTAGGACGATCTGAACAAAATTTGAATAGAAACTCTAATTCACTCAATCTCTCTCCCTGAGTGTGTGTGTGCAAGGTTACTTAGCTAGGGAATCAGTTACATTACAATTGACTCAATAAAAAGAAAAATCATACATTTGACACACTTGGACCCGATCTTGAGTTGGCTTGAGTGCCTCGCGGTCTTTGGTGCCTGAAACATATTAGCCAAGCAAAACACACTGGAAACATGTTTGTCATCATCAAAACCAGATTCGCAATAATCTCCCCCTTTTTTATGATGGCAAATATTTGTAAAGTAGTCTGAAAATATAAGTAAACTGGGAGATCAAACAAAAACAAACATTTTTTTTTTAAATTTTCATTTAACAGCTAAAACAATATAGGAAACATGCTCAGAAAACAGAAACAGATACGACTACAACTGACTCCCCCTTTTGACATCAAAAAAAGGAGGAGAGAAAAACAGAACACTGAAATAAAACATAAAATAGAGCAACTACAAAACAGGAAACTAAAACTGAGGCGGATCCTGATCGGAAGAAGGAGGTGCTGGTGGAGGGTAGAAGTAATGGTGAATGGCCTGAAAGTGAGCTCCGAACCAGGCCATGTCCTGGTCGTGCTGCTGTTGCTGCTGCGCAGCATAGTCAGTGAAGCGCTGGATGTCCTCGGCGTGCCGCTGCTCCTGGGCAACCACGTAGGAGTCAAAATGGGCCTCCCACTGGTCGAAGCGCTGCACCACGTGGTCAAAGGGAGAGGCAATGCGAAGGGGTGCAGGTGCCTCTAGTGCAGCAGGAACTGGAACAGCCTCTTCCTCTTCTTCCTCAACATCCGGGGCGGGCTCCGGATGTAGTCGGGTGCTGTGTAGGATGTGGAATGAGTTGTTTGTGAAGAAGGAAGGAGGGACATCAGGAGGGACAGGATACTGAAGGTCATATTTTGTCTCTAAGGCATAGTGAATAAGATGACCTAAAGCTAGATTTGGGAGACGCCTGTGGCCCGGATCTCTAATGGTGGTGAGGTGTTCTATGTATCGGATGATCAGATTAGAGGCATTAAATTCTTGACGGGCCATGATGTAGTAGGTGGTCAAGGACAGGAGCGGGGTAATGTGAATTCGATCCCCCGCCTTTGGAATGCGGAGGAACGAAGGACGTGCTGAATGGTCCGGGCGTCCTTGAGAAGGGAAGTGCAAGCATTGTCGTGATAGGGTGCGTTGGTATTGCGAAGGAAGTGATTGGCGACACTCCAATCATAGTCAGGATCGGTGATAAGCGTGTGAATTTTGTCGCCAGGACAGACAAGTTGAGAATATTATGAAAATCGTGGGTCGTGAGTTCCACGGGGCGTTGATTTACATAGGATCGAAGAGTGGAATAGCCCGCAAAAATCTGCAAGTTGGCAAAGAAGATTCGAAGGAGTTCCAGATTGAAGGGAAAGGCTAAGGTCAGAATGAAGGTGAGGGAGGTGTGTGCGAACAAATCTAAGATGGGATAAGTGAGAGTGCGGGGATTGATAATCTTGGAGTGCGTGATCCCCACATTCCGATAGCATTCGAAAGCCGCCTGATCGGCGGCATTCGGAAAGCGAGGATCGACATGTTCCCGGGACGAACTGGCCCCCTTTTGACGAGACATTTTGCCACCAGCCATTAGGAACCCAAAGAGGAAGAAGGTAGAAGGAAAGTGGAGGAAAAACGGTGTGAAACATATGAAGAAAACTGCTGTTTAAATAGAAAACGGACTGATCGTCCCATACGATCGCGGGATCGTCCAGGACGATTTGGTCATTTATGACGTCCTGGACGATTGGTCAAAAAGGCGGTCCGATCGTCTAGGACGATCAGAGATCGTTCAGGACGATTAGACACAGGCGATCATCCTGAGGAGTCAGGATGGACGACCGTTGATGAAAAGTATCATCCATGACGATTAGGTGGATCGTCCCGGACGATATGCAATAAATATGTCGGATGGGCCGAATTCCAATCGTCCAGTGGCTGACACGTGGATCGTCCAGGACGATGCTCAATAATTGGTGCAATGTCAACCGTTTGATCAGATCAGGAAGATATGGATCATATCGTCCAGGATGATGCAAGGATCGTCCAGGACGATCACCAATAATTGGAATTTTTCAGCAGCAGGAGCAGTGTGGGGACGATTTTGCACGAATCATCCAGGACGAAGTGGATCGTCCAGGACGATAGTGATATCGTCCAGGACGATAGTGATATCGTCCAGGACGATAGTGATATCGTCCAGGACGATGTGAAGAAAACAGAAAAAGATGAAGGATGAAAGATGATCGATCAGGATCCCAAAAACACAACCATGAAATCAGAATAACACAAAAACCACTAAAATTGACCATACAAACATATAAAAGCATTTTTTTTATTAGGATGCTCGAGAAAATCAGAATTTTTTCTTGATTTTAGATTCAAAAACCAATGACAGGACGATTGACAGCGCTGAAATCCAGAAAAGGTTGGAAATAATCAACTTTCGTAACTCCAACCCCGGGCACCTTATCGATGCAAACCTCTGTCAAAAATAAAAATCCGATTCAGAAGAAAAGACATTAGATTTGAAAAGAGATCCTTTCAACCCTCGTTCCAGAAAAATATCTTATATAATAGTGTTACAAAGTAAAAAATCAGAAATCGGGATTTTCAAAACACAAGCTTTTGAAAATATTAAGTGGCGCACAGATTTCTCTAAGACATTTAACAATCTGAAAAGGAAGAAAGCTTGGTTTGGGCTCATTTTGTGCCTCTTTTTCAAATTGGTTGGCGCTTTGCGCATCTTTTGATTTTTGAGACACTTTGTGTATCCAATTTGGTAATTTTGCATCTTTTCAGTTTTGGGTTCATTTTATGCCTCTTTTTCAAATTATCTAGCGCACTGTGCATCTTTTATAAGCTTTCTCCTTTTCATAATAATTAAAGAGTCTCAGCTGTGAGATTATCTTCCAGACATAGGAGATGACTCTCCACAGTAAGGAAGAACGATTCACAAAACAAAAGCCATACAACATATGATAAATGCAATCACTTGGTTTAGAAAATCAAACTAATAACTCAAGACTTTGAAAAACACTATTGATATGAGGCAGATTACTGTAGGAAGATAAAATAATCTCTATTTCAAAAACTAACATTTTAATTTTGAAGAGGATTTTTATTCAAAAGAAACTACACACCAGTAAAGGAGTTAGAGGAAGAGAAATAATTATCAATATTTCTTCCCTTTAACAGATTCAGCGAAGTCAATCACTGCTTACCAACTTCCAAATCAAAACAAGGTAAAAACTCCCAGTCAAAAATTCAGATCACCAGAAGTAGTGAGCGGTGATCAGATCTTGAAAAACATAAAACAGTAAGTGCAAGATATGAACCAGTAAATAAATAAAAACAGGTAGAAAATCATAGCAAAGTAAATACTCAAATCAAACTAATAGTAAGGCTAACACAGAAATCAGCAGAAGAAATAAAATCAACTGAAAGCAAATAATCAAACCAAAACCAACTGACAGAAATCAGAAATCAGAATACCAAAACTAACTAACAGAAATCAGAAATCATAATACCAAAAACTAACTAACAGAAATCAGAAATCAGAATACCAAAAACTAACTAACAGAAGTCAGAATACCAAAAAACTAATAGAAGTCAGAATACCAATCAGAACAATCATAAATCAGCAGTCATCAGAATCAAGCATTTATATCAATCACTCCTAATCTGGTTCTCAAAATGCTGAATGAGTCAAAGGCCAGTGGTTTAGTGAATATGTCAGCCAGCTGATTTTCAGTTGCTACGTGATGTAGCTCAATGTCCCCTTTTATAACATGGTCCCTAATGAAGTGATGCCTAATATCAATGTGTTTGGTCCTAGAATGTTGGATTGGATTCTTAGAGATACAGATGGCACTAGTATTTTCACACAGAACAGAAATTGTGCCAACAGGTACTCCTAAATCCAAGACTTGTTGCTTCATCCAAAGAACTTGGGCCACATAACTCCCTAAGGCAATGTACTCAGCTTCAGCAGTGGAAAGTGCAACTGAGTTCTGTTTTCTACTGGACCAGGAGACTAACGACTGTCCTATGAATTGACAAGTCCCAGAAGTACTCTTCCTATCCACCCTAAACCCCGCAAAATCAGAATCAGAATATCCAATGATCTCAAAAGAAGTGCTGTGCCTAGGGTACTAAATTCCTAGGTTTGGGGTTCCTAAAAGATATCTAAGAATTCTCTTAACAGCAGTTAGGTGGGACTCTTTAGGATCAGCTTGAAACCTAGCACAAAGACAGACACTAAACATGATATCAGGTCGGCTAGCAGTCAGGTAAAGCAGTGAACTTATTATCCCTCTATACTTCTTCTGATCAACAGATTTTCCATTTGAATCCTTATCTAACTGAACTGAGGAGGGCATGGGAGTATTGATTGGCTTGGCTTTATCCATTTCATATTTCTTCAAAATGTCCTTAGTGTATTTTGATTGATTTAGAAAGGTTCCATCATCCGTTTTCCTTATGCTAAACCCCAAAAAGTAGGACAATTCTCCCATCATACTCATCTCAAACTCCTTACTCATTGTTTTAGAAAACTCTTCACATAAATATTTATCAGAAGATCCAAAAATTATATCATCAACATAGATCTGGACAATGAGTAAATCATCTCCTAATCTCCTCAGAAAAAGGGTGGTGTCTACGCTCCCCTTAACAAACTCTCTTTCTAACAGGAATGTGCTAAGCCTCTCATACCAAGCTCTGGGTGCCTATTTCAATCCATATAAGGCCTTTTTTAATTTATAGACATGACTTGGATATTGGGAACTCTCAAAACCTGGGGATTGTTCTACAAAAATATCTTCTTTAATTACCCCATTTAAAAATGCACTCTTAACATCCATTTGAAACAGCTTAAATCCCTTATAACAGGCAAAGGCTAGTAGCACTTTAATGGCTTCCAATCTAGCTACAGGGGCAAAAGTCTCCTCAAAATCAATCCCTTCTATCTGATTAAACCCCTTAGTCACCAATCTTGCCTTATTTCTCACCACCACACCAGAATCATTCATCTTATTCTTAAAGACCCACTTGGTTCCCACAATACTTTGATTTTTAGGTCTTTCTACTAACTCCCAAACATCATTCCTTATAAATTGATTCAATTCTTCCTGCATAGCTAAAATCCAAAATTCATCCGACAAGGCTTGATTGATGTTGGTGGGTTCAGTCATTGAGATAAAGGCAGAATGGTTTACTTCCTTCCTAAGTCCATGCCTAGTCCTAACACCTTCAGAAGGGTCTCCTAAGATCAGTTCTTTAGGATGACTCAAAAAATATCTCCAATCTCTAGGCAACTCGGTTTAAGGTTCTACCCTTTTCTCCAAATTTGTATTTCCAACTCCTTGGGTAACCTCAATAATCTCTTCATCTTCTACTTCAGATCTAGACTCCTTAGGATCAGATTCATCAAACACTATATGGGTTGTTTCTTCCACCACCAAAGTCCTCCTATTGAACACCCTAAAGGATTTCCCCACACTTGAATATCCTAAGAACACTCCTTCATCAGATTTGGGGTCAAATTTTCCTAAGGGTGACTTCCAATTGTTCATAATGAAAATCTTACAGCCAAAGACATGGAGGTGGGACAGATTTGGAGTTCTACTCTTAATGATCTCATAAGGTGTCTTGTTCAGTTTGACTCTCACATTCACCCTATTCAGCACATAACAGGCAGCGTTCACCGCTTCAGCCCAAAAGTATTTTGGAAGTGAATACTCGGCAAGCATGGCTCTAGCGGCTTCCACTAAGGTCCTGTTCTTCGTTTCAGCTACCCCGTTCTGCTGAGGGGTCCTAGGAGCTGAAAAATTGTGACTAATCTCATGATTCTCACAAAAACTTCCAAATCTTTCATTTTCAAACTCCCCTCCGTGATCACTATGGATGGTAATAATCTCACATCCTAACTTCTTCTGAATCCAAGTAAAGAAGGATCTAAACTCATCAAATGACTCAGATTTATGTTATAAAAACTTAACCCAAGTGAACCTTGAATAATCATCTACAATCATAAAACCATAGACTCTCCCCCCTAAGCTGGCAGTGCTAATGGGTCCAAAGAGGTCCATGTGAAGAACTTCTAAAGGTCTAGAGGCGCTAATGTCCTTAACAGAGTGAAAAGAGGACTGGACTTGCTTCCCCAACTGACAGGCATCACACAGGTGATCCTTAGTGAACTTAAGCTTAGGCACACCTCTAACTAAGTCCTTTTGGATGACTCTCCTAAGGATTTTCATACTGGCATGACACAATCTCCTATGCCATAACCAAGACTCATTAGCAGCAGTTTTTAAGCAAATTGAATTATCAGATTTAATGCTACTTACATCTAGCTTGTAGACGTTGTTGATCCTTTGCCCCTGCAAAACAACTTCATCATTTAAGCTTAAAATGCAGCCAGTTGACAGGAATTTGATGCTGTATCCCTTGTCACAGAGTTGACTGATGCTCAGCAAGTTGTGTTTTAGTCCATCTACAAGCAAAATATTATCAATCATAAAATTCTTGGAATCACCAATTATACCTGAGCCTACCACCTTCCTGGTGGTGTTATCTCCAAGTGTAACCTTGCCTCCAGCTCTGGCCTCCAGCGAAATGAACTGATTTGCATCTCCAATCATATGTCTAGAACATCCGATGTCCAGGTACCACATGCTCTCACGAGGTCTTGTGTGAGAGCACACCTATAAAAGTATCAAACGTCAGTCTTAGGAACCCAAACAGGTTTGGGTTCCTTCTTATGAAAAGAAGAATGCAATGCATGCGTGCTGTGCTGTGAAACAGGCAGTTTGGGTTTCCACACCCAATGTGTACTACGGTGAACAGTGCAGGTGTGAGAAATATGTCCTAACATGCCACATGAAAAACATCTAACACCAGGAAAAGGGTTAACTAATCTACGTGGATGATAATGCCTCTTCCTAGATGTATATGAAACCTGCTTTGAAGAACTTGCAACATATTTTTCAAAAGGTGGCGGTGCATAAAACTGTTCAAAAGTATGCGGTGTTTTGTTCTTTTCAAAAGCACTGATCTTTACCTTCAAAAACTCATTTTCTTTCTTTAAACTTGCAATTTCAAATTTCAAGGTTCCCTTATTACTTTCTACTTCACATGCCATTGTATCTAATTCTTTAAAAGCTCTTTCTAAGTCCACATGCGTAGTTTTCAATGAATCATGCTCAGAAACTAAATCAGAATATTTTTTATTCAACTCATCGAATTCATCAAGCAAAGACATGTGATTTGAATCAAGTGTGGAATGATCTTTAACTACATAATCATACTCTTTTTGCAAAGTTAAGTAATCTAATTTCAAACTAGCATTAGTTTTCTTAAGCTTCCTATACGATGTATGAATTCTTTCAGAAACTTCAAATAATTGATCGTAAGTCAGCTCACATACCTCTTCCTGATCCGACTGACCAGGGTGATCACCAGCTATAAGACACAAGTTTGTTTCCTCCTCTTCAGCTTCAGTCTCAGAAGAGTCGGATGCAGAGTCTACCCAGAACGCCTTCTGAATCCGCTTCTTGTCCTTTCTGAACTTTGGTTTCTCCTCACCCTTCTCCTTGCTTGGGTGAGCTTTAAGTGTTGGACAATCAGCCTTAATGTGTCCAGGCTTCTTGCATTCAAAACAAACAGATTCAGATGAACCCTTAAAATTTTTATTCGACTTACCCTTGTTCCACTTCTGATAGTTCTTATGTTTCTTCCTTAGAAAGCTTTTGAATTGCCTTGTGATTAAGGCAACATCATCGCTATCAGACCCGGAAGTGCTAGCATCTGAATCTTTGGCCTTTAGTGCCACTGTCTTCTCTTTCTTGCGTTCACCTGCATCAAGTTGCCTTTGGTTCACCCCTTGCTCGTAAGCAATGAGTGATCCAAGTAAGCTGTCAATAGAGTAAGTATTTAAATCTTTAGATTCAGTAATAGCAGTAATCTTAGCATCATAAGAGGCAGGAAAATATCTAAGAATTTTGTTCACTCTTTCGTAGTTAGTAAGTTCTCTACCTAGAACATGCAAAGAGGTAACAATCTGAGTGAACCTTGTGTACATTTCTGAAATAGTCTCACTAGGTTTCATGCGAAAAAGTTCGTAATCATATAACAAGATGTTTAATCTAGACTGTTTGACTTCAGTTGTACCTTCGTATGTTATATATAATCTATCCCAGATTTTCTTCCCAGTTGTACAAGTAGAAACACGCATATAGTCTTCAGATTTTAAAGCACAAAAGAAACAGTCAAGCATTTTGCATTTAACTGTGCTAAATCATGATCATCAAACGTCCAATCAGCAAAAGACAATTCAGTTTTCACATTGTTAATTAATCTAAAAGGTGGTTCGTATCCGTCTTTAACTAACATCCACATGCGATAATCAATAGATTGCAGAAAAGTAGACATGCGTGTTTTTCAAAAATCAAAAGGAATATTATCAAACAATAGTGGTCTTGTAATAGAATATCCTTCAGCAGTATTACGATTGTTACAGTTAGCCATTGATCAAATTCAAAAATTTTTAAACCTAAATTTTGAATCCCGCTCTCATACCACTTAAAAGTTCGATAGGGATGTTAAGCCCTAGTGAAGTAGTCCCGAGGCTAACCAAGAGGGGGGGTGAATTGGTTATTTAAAAATTTCATAATAACAATGAAAATCTTTTCGATACGTAGCAGCGGAAACACATAAACAAGAACGAAAAGATCAACCACAAATATTCACCCAAGCAGTTAATATCAGAAAAGTAAAGTGCAAAACTGAATCAGAAAAGCAAACCAGATTTTATAGTGGTTCGGTCAACTTGACCTACGTCCACTCCCCGGAGCCTCCCCTCCGGGTATTGCACTAAACAAAAAGTGTCTCTCCTTTTGCTCCCACAGCAAGGCGGAGAAGCCTGTACAAACACCTCCTTTTCACCACATGGTGAGGCAGAGAACCCGACCTCCTTTCGCTTCCTCCTGAAGCAGGCAGAGAACCTTCGAACTCCTTTTGCTTCCACCTGAAATGGGCAGAGAACCCCGGATCTTCTTGCGAACGATCCTCCCACGACGAACACCGACTAGACGAAAGACGACGAGCGGAGAAGATGACTCTGATCCGTGCTTGGAGCAACCTTAGTGAATCCCTCACTAACTCCCCCTCACAAGATCTTCTCTCTCTCTCCCAACTCTCTCTCTTTCTAGGGTTTCTTAGGGAAGGAAGGCAGCAAAAGATTTTTCCAAAAATTGGAAAAAGTTCTTTTAAAGGAGGGCTTAAAATTTGCCCTAAATCTCAACTGGTCGGCCAAGATCGTCCAGGACGATCGGTAGATCGTCTTGTACGATCAGTTCAAATTCAGCTGTTTCAGCCTGGACGATCTGGCTCTTCTGGACGATCAGTAGAAAAAATTATTCATATCGTCCCGTACGATCCTGCGATCGTCCGGGACGATTAGTGCAAATTGAGGAAAATCATCCAGAAGACAGTTCGGGTCGTCCAGAGAAATCTGTTCTGGACGACCAAAAAATGACTTGATCGTCCAAGACGATAGGGTCATCGTCCTGTACGATTAGTTCAAAAAAATACCCAAATCGTCCTGAACACAGTTCAGGACGTACAGCTGAAATGCACTAAACGATCATGATCGTCCGGGACGATCCTGCGATCGTCCAGGACGATATGATCGTATCAACCAAAAATAAATTGCTTTCCTTAATTACCAGGCATGATTGTACTGGATCGTCCGGGACGATACACGTATCGTCCGGGACGATAAGACCAAATATCTAAAAATAAGAACTTGCCTAACTTGATCTGGCGGCTGAGAATTTCTGATTTGGGCATATCGTCCCGTACGATCTAGAGATCGTCCAGGATGATCTGCTTAATCAGACCCTCTTAACTTAGTCGCCCTAATTAGGGTTTCTGTTTTGGCTGGATCGTCCAGGACGATGTGGAAATTGTCCAGGACGATCTGAACAAAATTTGAACAGAAACTCTAATTCACTCAATCTCTCTCCCCGAGTGTGTGTGTGCAATGTTACTTAGCTAGGGAATCAGTTACATTATAATTGACTCAATAAAAAGAAAAATCATACATTTGACACACTTGGACCCGATCTTGAGTTGGCTTGAGTGCCTCGCGGTCTTTGGTGCCTGAAACAGATTAGCCAAGCAAAACACACTGGAAACATGTTTGTCATCATCAAAACCAGATTTCCAACATAACCCACTTAATATACACAAATATAATAGTGATATAGTAAAGTGTCAAACCCTTGAGAAAATGTTATACTTACTTACAATAAAATATTATTGTTTAATCTAATTGCACGAATTATCCTACTAAAAAAATTTGATATTTTTGAAGTTTTTATCACTGAATAAAATAGTAGAATAGTGGATACAATATTTAATAAAAATATTTTAGATTGATGAATGTAAATTTTATATTTTTCTTAATTAGACTCTTCATAGTAATGTGATTCAGACCATATGCATCCCTAAATCTCTGTCGGGCTTGTAGGGGTGAAAAGGATAACTGCTGATCTCCTACCGTTATAATATCTCCTTAAAAATCTAGAATATTTAACATCCTATGTCTAAGCATGCCAACATTCTATTTTAATATTCCTGTTTGTTCTTGCATTCATCCGTCGAGGCTATCCATCATACATTATTTTAATTACATATATGGTCACTATATATATTAAATAAAGAACGGGATAATACTTAAAAATCATTAAACATTTATGAACAAGAGTCTTCATTACTTAACATGGTCTTTGTATCATCAATCCAAAATAAGAGATTTAGCTAGACACAGAATAAATGACAAGTAAACTCATTTTTATTAAATTCATAGAAGAATAAAAACATAAGAGAGTGATATCACTATAAGGGATCAATGTATCTCCTCTACACATCTTCCATTACTTATAGAGTTACTTCAACAAATAAAAGCTAAACACTCCAACATATTGTATCTTATACTTCCCTAACATCCCTTAGATTTTATTCTAAGAGGGAACTAGAAAATTATATTAAAAAAGTACTGAATTTTACACTAGTGATTGAACTTCTCTATAAACAAAACATAATATTTATTTATAGGAATACACAAAAAGGTAACTAGCACTGTGTCGCTTGAAGGATTGGCACCACGGCACCCTTAAAAAGAACTAATGCCCCATCCCCAAAATTTTTGCTCTGCCGTGGTGCTTGATGACGTGGAATGGTTGCTTGGTGAACATTTGTGACCTTTTACGGGAACAATGTGGTCTTTGGAAGTTACAACTGCAATGCGTTGTTCACAAGTGAGCGTTACGGCGCCCGATTAAAAAACTTGGGGCCAAGGCTTGAGAAATTATGATGCTGCGCATTTAAATTTCCAAGAACTTGGCGCTACCAATTCTACTTTATGACGTAGCGACATTGGATGTGTCACCATCGCAAAACTCAAAAATAGAGAACTTGGCATTGTTATGTCCAAACTATGGCGCCTCGGTGGTGTTGAAGGTGGTGCTGCAATGGTGTTCCTTCCTACGTTGCGGTACTATGGACTCCTTAGTATTTTCTACTATTTGTGAATTTTTTTATACAAAATCAACTAAAATAGCACATCTTTACCAAAAATAAAATATATTAAATAATACATAATTTACACTTATCAAGCATCAAGAAAAATGATAATTAATTCAACACCCTGATGAAGCCAAGGTTAGTACTGCATGACACTATAGTGCTAGAAATTAGCATCATAGCTACTGCGTCTCAGAAATTTGAGCGTCAAAGTGTCGAATTGTATAATGCCATAGTGTCGAAGTACACCTTCACGTGCCGCAGCACATAACTTCTCTAGCACCACGGAGGAGTAGTTGATGAAAGATGGAACCACACCGAAATAACAAAAAGATGTGTCGGTTCAACCTTAAACGCATCGCATCAGTCCAACACTGCAGTGGAGCAGGCTCAGCTGTGTCGAGGTGCGAGTTTATTCTATAACGCTACAATTCCACCATCTCAAGCATTGTGGCACCTAAGTCCATTTTTATACTTGTATAAATAGTTTTTTAGTTCATTTTAGTGGGAGTTCTATAATAATTCTATGTAGTTTAGTCTAGATTATAGTACCCCTTTAGAGTAAAGTCTAAGGGAGGTGAGGGGAGAAAATGATACTATATTTAAGAATTGTTAGTATAATAACCTAAAAATATAAAAAGTGTTAAAAATTTTGAATTTTTGTTTGAACTAGAGTGCCTCGGTGTTGTGCTTATGAGTGTTGTGGCACTAGGTTTGAAGAGCATAACAACGCAAAAAAATGCTACTATGATGTTTGAGTCTCTGTTCTACAGTAATTCTAGATTCGAAATGTAGTGTTGTGATGCTAGGCCACTAATAATATTTTTTATATTTTTTTTATTATAAATATCCATACCACTGCCATCCTCACTTCATAATTGTTTAGCCAGGAAGAAATGAGAGAAGAGGGAGATAATGGGAGAGGAAGAAGATGGAAGGATGAGAGAGAAAGCTCATTTTTGTCCATTTTTCTTTTACAAAAGTTATTCTATTTATTATAACTATCCTCTTACTTCTATTTTTGATGATTTAATTTCTACAGATTTATCTCTCCTAAATTTGCTAAAATTACATTATCTTTTGATTTTGTATGCTTTCACGGTGTAACTCTTGATATATTATAGATTTGATTATTCTGAATAATATGATATGATTATATTATATTTTCATTGGTTAAATATATGTATAGGAACTTTTAGATAAAATGAGTAGGAAAAAAGATAGACTGTAAATAGGTTAATTTGACATGATAAGACTACACGGTAGTATGTATTAAAATGATTTATATGATTGAGTTATGCAAGAATGTAATATTGTTGTTAGTCTGAATCTGATATGATGTACTGATTGATAGCCTCATGTGATATTCACAAGATCCATGTGATCCACGGACAGGAGTCAATGAGCGGGATTTATAAGGAGCTAGAGATATATTGGGAGTTATAAGGACTCGGAGTAATAGTCATGTGATTTAAGGGGAGTTATAAGGAGTATACTAATTGGGAGATATAAAGGGCAACTAATTGGGAGTCATAACTGTATGAGCAATATACCCTCTTCAGAAAATCTAAATATAGTACTGATACTGATTATTATCAATGATTAGTCCTTACTATTATTAATACTGCAGCTTACATTATATTGATGCTGATTATTATTACTTATTACTATTATTGTTATTATGGTGGACACATAGAATATTGATACTAATACTATGATTGATGATGTAATAGACTGAGATAAGATGTGTTATAAATTAAGTAATTGGTATAGATAATCGGTATAGATATTAATGCATAAATTTTTTTATATGATTTACAACATATTATTTCTCTTTTTATTTCATTGATTTCAATTATATAATTTTGATTATTTGCTGAGCTTTTATGCTCATTACATGGTTTTATATAATTTAAGGTAAAGGTAAGGAAACTATAGGTTGAGGCGATAACATGCATAGTTTTCTTTCAATTTCTCTAGTTTATGTATGTTCTTTTATAGCCTATGAATGCTATTGTATATGTTATTTAGAACTCTAGAGACAAGAATGCAAGCATTAATTATAGAAATATAAATTATGTTTTTTCCACTATTTATTTATTTCTTGTAATGTAATTAATCAGCTCTAAAAATTAAATTGATCTGGTTGTAATGACTATTGGGTGTTATTGAGAAATAAGAAAGAAATAAATAATTGAAAAGAGAAAAAGGAAAAGAAATTATTTCATATTAGATCCTGGATCGTGATAGTTAGCCTATCTCTTTATAAGCAATCAGATATTTGAAGGAGAAATGAGTGTGGAGAGTACATTTGTACTATCCGATGACATCTGAAATAACTTTTACACCTATGTTTTTTCTTTTATGCAAGAAATAAAATCTGATTTGTTTTCTTCGCATTCTATGTTTGGAAATTTTTTTAATTTTGGGCTAATGATGTGAATCCTTTGGTGGTACTAATAAATACTCTTGTGCTTTGAATGAATAATGGATGTTTTCAACATCTCTCATTTTTAATTTAATACATACAATCACTATGTGCGTAGTTAAAATGTAATGTGATATATTACCTCGACAAAGGAATATTGGAATAATTAGGAGCATTGAAATGGAACTATTGCATACCTAGACATAGGATGTTTGGCATTATAAGTTCTATAGAGATAAAATAATTATAGGAATGTCATAAACCTCCCTTTACATTCCTACAAGCTCAATAGAGTCCTAGAGATGCATATGCTCTGATCCACATCAAGCATAGAAGAGTTTAATTATGAAAACTTTGGTAATTCATAGTTATTTGTCCAAAACATTTTAATCATCTGGCATATTATCTTTACTTTTGTAGTTCCTTGCAAAGACATAATCTCAACCCTTATTTTCACTCTGTAAGATAAACATTATAGTTGTAGTAGATTGCACTAGTTTATTTGCATGTTAGTAGAACACTTTCGTATGAGATCGATACTCTCTCAATCACTTTATTACTTAATCGACATGTGAACTTGCTTATTTAGTGGGTATTATGTCAAAGAAAATATAGGCATATTTTAAACTGTAGCATAAATATAATTCACACGCAACCCATGTGTACCCCATCACCCATCGGTGTAATAAGTCAATTGATTACAAGCTAATATTCAGGATTACACTATAAATCTTTTTATTTGAAGAAAATCACATCAGCCCTCCCTCTTATACATTATTTTACATTTTAATAGCCAACCCATGTTAATTATAGTATTTTTTGTTAGTCTTCATTGCTTACATGCAAATGCATCTATACATCAGTCTTATCATTTTCTCTATACAGTTTAAAATTTAACTTCATGTTATGATGCATTTTTATGTAAGCTAGGAAGGTTGACTATCAATATTATTGGCTCTTAAAATAATAATATATTATACATGAGGGTCGGTCGACAAGCTTTCCTTAAAATAAAAAGTTTGTGATGTAATACTGGATTTAGTTTGTAATTAATTAATAGATTGTGTTGAAGGGTAGGGAGTGAAATTTTTTTATTAATTCATTTAAAGTGAGGTGCTAAAATAAATGATTATTAGAGATAATTAAAAGTTATGATATATCAATGATAGGTATGATAGATATATAATGACAGGTGTGATAGACTGATGACAAATGTATAAATATGACATATGAATGATAGATGGATGGACAAAAATATCACATGAAAGTTAAATGACTTATCTTGTTGAACTCAATATTAATGTAATAACCCAGAAATATGAAAGAGTATGTAAAAATAATTTTTTTATTTTTTGTTTTAATTGGAGCGCTTCGGCGTTGTACTTGTTAACATTGTGGCACTAGGCTTGAGGTCACAACAGCACCATAAATCGCTACCATGACATTAAAGTCTCTGTTCCACAGTAATCTTGGATTCATCATATGATGCTGCGACTCTGGGTAGGAGCATTGCGATGCTAGGCCACTAATAAAATTTCTATATTTTTTATTCTAAATCCTAAGCACTAAAGCACCCTATTGCCTCCATCTCCACCCATATGTGCTTGGCATGTCGTGGAAGAAGAGAGAGAAAGGGAGAGGAAAAGGATAAAGGAAGAGAGAGAAAGTGAGTTTTGGTCATTTTTGTATGTTGCTTAAGGTATTAAAAATAGGGGTGTAAACAAGTTGAGATGAGCTCGAGTCACCTAACTCAAGCTCTACTCGCCCTACTCGCTAGCCAAATCCAAAGCTCGAGCTCAAGCTCTTGTCAAGCTTAAAGGGTGAACTCGAGCTCGGCTTACGGTTCGAATGGTGGGCTAGCGAGGCAGCTTGTGACCATAGGGAATCGAGCGTTGTCTAAGAGGAAGAAAAAGGTGCGAGATGCTACAATGAGAAATATGTGTGGGTGCAGACGAGAGGACTAGAGATCGAATTCTTGAGCTCACAGAGAAGAAGATAATTTCTTTCAGGTAAAAGAGATGTGACTAGTAGTACTTTTTTGGAACATGTGATGCAATTTTATAAATTATTGAAGAAAAACTATAATTTTTATACTTAATTTTATTATTTTATAGCTTTATAATTTCCAAAAAAAATTAAAATCAAGTTAATTAATATATAATTTTAAAAAATAAAAATACTAATAAGAAAAAAATTGAATAAATATATTATACGAGTTGACTCATGAGCTCACGAGCCGAGTCTCGTCAAGCTCAAGAGCTCATTTAATACACGAGCTCACATTTAAGCTCGAGATGACAACTCGATAAGCTCAACTTGCGAGCTCATTGTCAATCCCAGTTCGAATCAGGTCACGAGCTGGCTTAACTCGCTAACATGCCTAATTAAAAGAGTAACTTGAATCTCATTTTGATTTTCAAAGATGTTTAGTTTAATGAATTTAATCTCTCCTGATTTGATTAAATTGCATTTTCTTCTGATTTATCTTACTTTTACCCTACAACTTTTCATATACGATAGATATAAACTTTATGGATATTTTGATTGTAATATTATTGAGTTTTACTGATTAAAATGAAAGTTATGATTTTATGAAGCTATAGATTAACATACATATTTTTCTATATTTTATAGATTTAAGCATTTCATGCATAAAAGAGAAATTTATACAATCGATATAAGATAAATATGGTATTTGCAAGTAAGCAAGGAAGACTAACTGTTAATATTATAATTAATGCAGGTTGGTTGTTAAAACATTATACCCTGCATTGGAGGGTGGCTGATGTGCTTTTCTTTAAAGATGATTTGTAATGTTATCTTGGCTGTAGTCTATAATTGATAATCGAATTAAGATGACGTGCAGAGGGTGATGACTCTGAATGCTTTATTGAAAGCCACCTATAATAATAATAATGAAAAAGATGTAATATTAATGATAATGATGAATACAGATTAAAGAATAAAAATACTATATTAAAGTTGGATGTCATTCCTTGCTAATTCATATATTGATGCATACATTTATATGTTGATTAGTATTGATAAATAGATTATTGATGTTTGTGTACATATAGCAAATAAATGGTTATATATATTAATAAGATGAACATGACTGATGATATTAGCACTTGAATATTCATGATCTATAATACAAATTGATTATTGGTTTATTTATTATTGATGTATTTACGTTCTTGCACATGTTGATTTATGGATTTAAAGCATAATAATTTTTACTTTTTATTATTGATCATTTTAAATCATAACAGTGATGACTGATCATTGATTATATTAAATGTTATTTACTCTATTTATTATGATGAGCATGCATATTAATTCCATAAATCTTATATTGAAAGCTTTAGTGAGTTTTTGGGTTTATGTTGGGCTTTGTAAGCTCATTATGTGATTTTATTGATTTTAGGTCAGGGAAGTGGCCAAGAATCTATGTAGTGAGGTGGATTGATCTTTAGGTTTCTTCTTTTATTTTGTATTTTTGTTGTATTCTTTTATAGTCATGAGCTATTGATAGATTTATTGATTATTAGTGATCTCCCGGCTATTGTAAATATAATTTTGGTGAATGAATGATATTTAGTTGATTTTATTGGACATATCGATTTATAATTATGATTTATAGAAGTTCTGGTAGATTATTAAAAAGATAAATTAGACAATTCTTTCAATTTGATCTTAGAGCATGATAATTAATATGCATACATGATTGCATACACAATTACATGCATAATGTGATAGATATAAAAATGATATATATGATAGAATACTAATAAGATAGATGATCTAGTGATGATATAATCGACGATGGATGACTGATACGACTGATAACTTATAAAAATGATGATACATGAGATATGATATATTGTAATAAATTAATAGATGACAACATTGATTGATTGTCATGCTGTTAGACTGATAGAATACTGATATGAACATATGATATATGACAAGGGGATGACTAACATGCATATGATAGGACTAATATGTATATGAAATACATTATATATAGAATATTATTCCTGTTGATTACTGCAGATCATTCTTATAGATATGTGGTTGCTATTTCTATTTGATACGTTAACTTTAGTTATAGATATTAGTTACATTACTAGGCTATGTGTTGATTATGTAGTTTTTATATGTTTTCAAAGCAATGATAAGAATCCTGTAGATCGAGAATATTTTAAGTTGCATGGTAGAGTTTCTTTCTACATTTGTCAGTCTTTCTCTTTTTTTTTATAGTCATGATGTACTTGTAGTGATAAATTATTGTTAGTTTCATATCATGACTATTGTATATGTCATTTTGGACTTTGAGTCAGGGTATAAATATTGACTATAAAATGTATTTATGTTTTGTGCTATTTATATTTTTTGAATGCAATTGGTCAACTCTAGTCATTAATTAAAATGATAGAGAGATGTGTAATTTTTTTACTTAGATTCTGGGTTGTGACATTAGTGACAACAAGTGTTCGTGCTTTTGGTGATGACAGTCATCAAACATGTAAATTTGGTGAACAATATAGTTTATATCGATGGTGGGTGTAAACCTTACTGGCTTTAACAGGCATTAACAAAGTATTAATATTGGTATTAATGGCAAGTGATGGCAAGAAGCTGTGTGTCTTTGGCATTGTGCATCAGCTTTATTAACAATAATAGTTGCATAGATTATTGTCGACGGTGTGTGTCGATCCTATAAGTGATAGTAAGTATCGATGTTGTTTGTGATAATGTGAATCAAGTTGATGTTGACCTCATATATCAATTTTATTAGCCATGATAGACATTGATGTTGTTGGCGACTACAAGAAATAATTCTATTAGTAGTTATGATTATCAATATTGTTAGTGTCATAGGGTAATGACCTTGTTGGCATTGATGGGCATTAACATTGGTGTTGATGGTAGGCAACAATATTATTTATGATGGCGGCTAAAGACTTTTTTTTTTGCATTAGTAGGCATCTATATTAATGAGTGACAATATTATTTTCACTAGTTTTGATAGTTATTCATGTTGACTATGGGAAATAACTTCATTGATGTTAATAAGTGACAATGTTAGTGTCAAGCTTCGATATTGTTGGACATGGTTGTCATCGAAATTAGTGTATATGCCATGAGTTGTCCTTATTGGAGTAAGCAAGCATCAACACTATTAGCAATGATGAGTGTCAACTTTGTCGGTGTTAGCATGCCTCAATATTGTTGGTGTTGAAGACCATCAATTTTGGTGTTGGTAAAGGGCAATGATGTTACTGGCTACAACAGATGATAACCTTGTTATTGTTGGTAGGCCCTAAGGTTAGTATCGATATTGGGTGGCAACCTTATTTGTATTAAAGGTCATCGATGTTGGCATTAATGATGGATATCGACTCACCTTGACATTAGAACAATGTTGTCGACATCAGTAGGCATCAATGTTGGTGTCGATGACATGTGTTGACTTTATTGACAAAGAAGGTAATCATTGTTATAGACGATGAAGATTGTTGGCAATGATCGTCAATATTAATCATGTGGCATAACTTTAAAATTTTGTAAATCTATGAGCTCTCTCCAACTCTAGATCTCTTCATGTATAAAATGGGGGTTTATTTATTATTTGTAATGATATTTTGATTATTTTTGTAAAAACCTCCAAACACTCTATTTGATGGTTTAGAAATTAGAACCACCCTTCTTGATCTCTTAATCTTTTATAGGCATTTGAGTACCATAATGATGTTGAAATTGGACTCCCTTAGGCTTAATAGATTATTCTTATCGAAACACTTATTTTGATGTGAATATAAGCATGCATAATTTATAGATTATTTGATCCATCAAACTATCTTAAACTATACTTTTAAGTATTTAATCTAGCTCCATTTAGATTAGGACCAATATATTTTTGGTGACATTAGGCTTGATTCATCAAAACATTTATTTAACTATAAATTTGTATAAAATAGAGGTTAGATGATCCAAACATATACTTTCCTCACCATGCTAAAAAAGCACACACATAACTTATCAGTTGAGTCGCAAGTGTCACATACTAATTTTCCTATCGCACTAAGAAAATCATACATGGCTTCGCTCTTCATGCTAAATGGTCGCAATCGAGAATTTAGGAAGCAAGAAGAGAGTATTTTATACTTAGTGCGTGAGATGATGAGGCAACAAGATTTTTTACGATGAAGGCTTCGTCTGAGACGGCTTTTTTATTGCTTCTTAAAATAAAATTTTACTACAAAAAACTCCATTTTAAAAAATAATAAAAAAATCATTCCAAACGAAACGGAAGTTAGCACACAACTTTTTTTTTTCCGGCTTCTTCTCTTTTAATTTTTGTCTTTTTTTTTTTTTTTTTTGGGAAAACTTATGACTATTTTTCTTTTTTCAGAGGGAGAAAAGAGAGAGCGGTTAAAGGTACAAAGGAAGAGAAGATGAAAGAGAATGGATAGAGAGTGCGATGGCGGGTTGGTTGCTTGAGTATGCCAGATTCAATGGAGATCGAAGACTATGGAGATTAGATGTCAGAATTGGAGGTAGAGGTTTGGAGATTGTTGCGAAGGTAAAGGTGAATAGGTAAGAGTAGGTTGGAAGAAGGTTTACAACTATTCAGAAAGTAGGAACTTCAGTACCAGAGGGAGAACGAGAACTTAATGGCGAGCTATGTGCATATACACGAAGCTGTGGCAAATGGGCTCAGGCAAGACAGTTAGAGGTTGTTGGAAGATGCTTGAAAGCAAAGATACTGCAACTTCGGCGTTCTGAAGGAGGGCGAGCCGAAGGTGCTTAGGGGCGAGGTAGTTGATGCGGATTTTTTGTGCGGGGAGGAGGAATTAGTGTCAAGACTGGATTAAGGGAGTCAGTGAGGAGGTTAGGAGCTAAGATGACTGGGGACAAGGGAGTTGTTGGGCCTTTTTTGAGGGGAAGAGGAGTTCGTAAGCATTGAAGATAGTGTCACTGCTGGCAAAGCCCTTATTGATGTCGAAAGGCAATGGGGTTAACAATGGGTGATAACTTTTCTCTTGTTAAGGGTCGTTAATGTTAGGGTCGATGAAGGTTTTTTGTTTGGGATTGTATATCACTTGTGTTGATCTTATCAAAGTTAGTGTGCATTGAAGTTATTAGCGATTCATGTTTCAATATTGTTAGTGACTGTGGGCTCAATTTTAGTGTCGATGAGGGGCAATAATAGACGATGAACTTGTTACACTCAATAGACATTAGTGTTAGTATTGATACTGAGTGGCAACTTTATTGATATTAAAGGGTGTCATTGTTGATGTTAATGATGAACATCAATATAAGTAACTATGATCCGCTTGACATTATTGCTAAAAACCTTGTTGACATTGGTGAGCATCGGTGTTGATGCCAATGACGTGTGTTAGCCTTGTTGAGAATGATGATAATTGTCATTATAGGCGTTGGCAATTGCTGGGAAAGATCATCAACCATAACTCTATAATTTTGTAAATTTATGAGCTCTCTCCAATTCTAGATCCTTCTTTGTGTATAAAATGAAAGTTTATTTATAAATTTTAATGGTATTTAAAAAAAAAAAATTTTCAAAATCTCCAAAAACTCCATTTGACGAGTTAAAAATGACCATCTTTTTAATTTTAAGCATTGGAGTACTTTAATGACGTTAAGCATGTGAGCTTCGGAGATTATTTTGTCCATCAAATTGTATTTTAAAAATTTTGAACCATACTTTTAAATGCTTGATTGATGTTCATTTTGACTAAAATAAAGACATTTTTGGTGCATTAGGTTTATTTCATTAAAATATTCATTTTGACTACAAACTTATAAAAAATGGAATTTGAAAAATCCCAATATATATTTGTTCACATAGTGCTAATAAAAAAACACTCACAGCTTACCTAGTATATTGTGAGTGCCACCTCTAGTTTCTACTACTGTGCTAAGAAATTATGCATGCACAAAGCACACTCTCGTGCCAATTGTGGATTTTAGGAAGCTCTTAGAGGAGTATTTTATACAAAGATTGTGATGATTATTTGAGACGGTAATATATATATATTACCACACTTTTTTTTTTATTTTGCATTGTATTTATTTTTTGAGAGACAGAAAAGAGAGAGATCATAGATGAAGAAAGGTAGGGAAAAAGAAAGAGAATGCCATAATGGGCAGTGCGGCAATGGTTTAGCAACATGTGTATGTATGATTCAATGGAGAACGTTGACTAAGGAGAATAACGGAATAGTGAAGCAGACTTAGAAGGGAGAAATGTGAATAGATACGAGTAGGTTATAATAAGGGTTGAATCTATTCAGGAGACTGAAATTCCTATATGAGAGGGAAAATGGGAACTTGATTGTGGGCAGTATGAACATAGGCAAAGCAGTTGCAAATGGGTTCAAGCAAGAAAGTTAAGAGTTTGCTAGAAGATGCTTGAAAGTAGAGGCAAGATAGTGCACAATGGAAAGAAGCACACAGTCGGCACACATTGGGTGAAAATAGCAAAGCTGAGACAACAATTTGTGAAGCAGGGTGAGTCATTGAAGGCTTATGTTGTTGCTTGATGGAGTTATCCCAATGGTTTGGGCTGCTGAAGTAGGAATTTGGTGCTTGCCATTAGGTCGCCGAGAGCTAGAGGAGGCGACTGAAACGGAATAGAGAGAGAGAGAGAGAGAGAGAGAGAGAGAGAGATGTATGTGAAGTTGCTTAGGGATGGAGTTGGTATGGATTGTTTGAGGGGAAGAGTATTTTGTGTCTAGACTGTGTTAAGGGAGAGAGCAAGGAGGTCACGGGTTAATATGCTTAAGGCAAAGAAATTATTCTATTCGAGTCTGAACGGGAAGAACCGTATCGACATGTGAGTGTACACACTATGTACACATTTGTACATAGTGTGTATTAAATTTTTGTACAAACAGTTTGTGTACTAACAGTCCGAATGATTCTTCTCATCCAGACTCCATACAGAATAATTTCTCTTAAGAACAAGGGATTTATTGGGCTTTTATAAGGGAGAGAGGCTAGGAGGTCTCAAGGTGGGGCGGCATGGCCGCATGTGAGGAGAGAGGGAAAACAGGTTGGGGTTGCATGTCATACCACACATCTCTAAGATGGTGTCATATAAAAGAGAAATTATTACGTGCGAAGTCTGGACCTAGCTTTATGTTTGAATTCCATTAAACCATAACACGTGAATTGTATATGCTAATTTTTAATATATATTTTTATAACTCATGACCCAACGACCCGACCCCGACCAGTTGATAGTTTTGAAAAAAGGCTGTCGTGGCCATGTCTATTCACTTTTAACGTTGTTCCATCCGTTCACTTTTAAAATCATGGCAAACCAAAATGTTTAAGGTTTTAGATTTGGAAGTCAATTTTCATCATTGAACAAGGATTACTCTCATCTCCTTCAGGCACTCTTCATCTTTCAATAAGGATCGGTTTGTCATCTTCTTCAGGGGCTATTCAACTTTTAATGATTTGTCCAGCATTGCTCTCTTCATCCGCTTTAGGCGTCATTCCAACAATAAGATTCAGAAGGTCAAAGTTAATGTAATAGCCCATATTTTAACTTTGTAAATTTTTTTGGAGTTATTATAAATCAAAATTATAATCTATCTTGCCATAGTATTTTGTTCATAGTATTTTACTTGCATAATTTTTTCGTAATTTTTAGGCGCTCGTGAAAATCCTTAAGAAATTGGTACATATCAGTACAAGTGAGGATTTCGAACCAATTTCACCGATATTTTCTAAATAAAATGATTTATTTTATGGATATTTTTCTATAATTTTAAAATTTTAAAATAATTTATTTGAATTTATATTAAAAGAAAATGATTAAACTAATTATATTATATTATATTATTATTTTAATAAAAATATCTAATGTCACTAATTAAAAAGTTTTTTAAAAGCCTTCCTCCTTAAGAAATCGGCTAACAGAGAGGGTTTAAGAGAATTAGAGAGAAAATGAGAGGAGAGAGAAACTAGATCTAAAGGCTGCAGAGTGATTTTCGTCAGTCGAGCCAGTTAGGATATTTTCTCGTCTTGCTGTAAGGAACCTTTAGCCTATTTTTGAGTTCAAAGATTTTGAGTTTTTGGCATTTTTTTGATCAAATTTGTATTTTCATTTTCAAAAAAATGTGAATAACTTTGCACATATAAAATTTTCACCACATAACTTTTTGTATGTTATAGCGATGGAGATTATGAATATTTTGAATATTTATTTGAGATTGTTTACTGGGTGATTTTGAAAATACAGCAATTTTTGTCTACCTAAAAATTTATTTTGATGTCTAAAAATAGTAGTGTAGTATAATAAAAGTCTTAAAACATCATTTTATATAATTCCTAGTGTTTTGATTATTTTTTGAAAATGTTCATTTTTGCCTAATAGGATTCTTTGTTATATATCGTTATGACATTTTGACATCTTCTTAATTAAGCTCAATTATGCATTATTTGTTATAATGCATTGAAGATGGATGTGGATATGTGCTTGAGTAATAGCTAGTCGCTATTACTGTTATAGTATTGTAATAATAATGTGTGTGTGTGAAATAAATAAGTAAAGACTGGTTGACTTGTTGGTTGGAGACTGATTGATCTTTACAGGATTGTAGGCCGACGGGCTTTCCTTTAAATACTGTGGTTTAATGTTATCCTCTACTAATTCATATGATACACTGGTTAAGAGTTATAAGGAGATTATTACTGTGCCGACGGACAAAGAGTGACGACTCTATTCGCTAAGCTAACAGTTTACTAACACTGATACCAACACTGAAAAATACTGTGATAGCCATGACTTCTTATTTATTTAGTGTGACTACTGAAAAGTATTTTCTTGAGACATTGTTCTTATTATTATTATATGGATTTACACTACTCCTTCCACTGGATTATTATTGTTACCGATTTAGATATTGATACTACTCATTCACTATACTGATATTAAGCATGTAATATACTAAGCACATGATATGGAATACCTAGATAGTATGGATACACTCTTATATAGATCCTGTGTATTATACATGATTTTTGGGAATGAATATAGATGTGTACATTAATGTTTTGAATTACAGAATCTATTTTGATGTTTATTACTGATATATGATATTAAATAGCTCTGATTATTATTTATTAAAAGATTAAAAGAATAATTCTTTCAATTTAGATTCTGTGGCATCATAATTAATATCAGAGCATAGTTGTTGGAAGAATTGATTATTATCAAAGCTCTAGGAATTGATTGAGAGCTGGGTAGATTGGGTAGTTTAAGGTGCATTAGTTTGCATATATAGTTAAATGACATGTAATAGAATGAACCGCAAGATTGTATGATTTTTTGATGAGTTTTAATTTACATTTGAGTTGATTTGAGTTTTGATTGTACATATTTGTTTTATCATAATTTTATGCCCGAATCTTTTAGGAAAATGTTGGGGATGATATTTTCTTAAGGTGAGTAGATTGTAATAGTCCGTATTTTAATTTTATAAATTTTTTTGGAGTCATTATAACTTCAAATCATAATCCGTCTTTGCCATAGTATTTTGTTCATAGTATTTTTTTTGCACGAATTTTTTTGTAATTTTTGGGCGCTGGTGAAAATCCTTAAGAAATTGGTACTTATAGGTACAAGTGAGGATTTCGGGACCATCATGTGTTCATTTTGCAAACCAATTTTACCAATATTTTCTAAATAAAATGATTTATTTTATGAATATTTTTCTATAATTTCTTAAGTCTTAAAATAATTTATTTAAATTTATACTAAAAGAAAATGATTAAATTAATTATATAATATTAAAAAATTATATTAATAAAAATATCTAATGTCACTAATTAAAAAGTTTTTTAAAAACCTTCCTCCTTAAGAAATCGGCTAACAGAGAGGGTTTAAGAGAATTAGAGAGAAAATGAGAGGAGAGAGAAACTTGAAATTTAGATTTGGAGGCTGCGGAGTGATTTTTGTCAGTCGAGCCAATTGAGATATTTTCTTGTCTCGCTATAAGGAAACTTTAGCCTATTTTTTATTTTAAAGATTTTGAGTTTTTTGCATTTTTCTGATCAAATTTATGTTTTCATTACTAAAAAATGTGAATAACTTTGCACAAGTAAAACTTTCATTGCTTAACTTTTTGTATGTTATAGAGATCGAGAATACGAATATTTTGAATATTTATTTGAGATTTTTTACCGGATGATTTTGAAAATACAGTAATTTTTATCTACCTAAAAATTTATTTTGACGTCTAAAAATAGTAGTGTAGAAAGTATTTTGGTAATTTTCTAAAAATATACATTTTTGCCTAATAGGATTCTTTATTGTTTACCGTTATGACATTTTGGCATCTTCTTGATATAATTTTAACAGTTTTTATTGATATTTTGATTTGATATTTTATACGATTTTTATACTGATTGGTATTACGGATATGATGATAGCTTTATAGATTTGATACTCATACTGGTTTCTTTCTTTACTGGCTTACATACCATAGTATTTTACTGTTCTTAGATTCTACTACAACCACATTTAAATTTTACTATTTCTATACTAATTCAATGATCATATAAATATAGCTGTTATGATTTGACTATTGACACGCATATTGCTCCTTTACCGTGCTTTGAATTCAGTTATAGGCTTTGGTGACCTGTTGGGATTTTTAAGCTCATTATATATGGTTAAATGGTTTCAGGTCAAGGCAGGGAAGCAGGAGTGTAAGGCTGGTTAGGATTCTTCATGTTATATTTCTTTGTTCTAATTTTTTTTTGTACTCAGGATATAATAGTTATTTGATGGTTGCATTGACCTGTACAGGATGGTGGGCTGACTGGCTTTTTTTTTAATGCTATGATTTGGTGTTATCCTCTACTAATTCACATGATATACTGGTTGGGAGTTATAAGTAGATTATTACTGAGCCAACGGGCAATGAGTGGCGACTCTATTTACTGAGCCAACAGTTTACTAACACTGATACTAACACTGAAAAATATCATAATAGCTAGGACTTCTTACTTATTTAGTGAGACTATTAAAATACATGGTCTTGAGGCATTATTCTTTCTTTACTGGCTTACATACCATAGTATTTTAATATTTATATATTCTACTACTAGTGCATTTGAATTTTATTATTTCTATACTGATTCAATAATCACATAAATATAACTGCTATGATTTGACTATTGACATACATATTGCTCATTTACCATGCTTTGAATTTAGTTATAAGTTTTGGTGATCTACTGGACTTTTTAAGCTCATTATATGTGGTTACATGATTTTAGGTCAGGATAGGGGAGCAGGAGTGTAAGGCTGGTTAGGATTCTTCAGGTTCTGCTTCTTTATTCTAGTTTTTCTTTTGTACTCATAACATAATAGTTATGTGATGATTGTATAGATCCTGCGTATTGTACATGACATTTGGGAATGAATACAGATGTGTACATTAATGTTTTAAATTATAGAATCTATTTTGATGTTTATTACTGATAGATGATATTAAATGGCTCTAGTTGTTATTTATTGAAAGATTAAAACAATAATTCTTCCAATTTAGATTCTAGCGCATCACAGTTAAGCCAATAGTAAGTTTGATCAAGGTGTCATTTTATCACTATATTTGAAAAGAGAAGAAATGAACGATTAAGCAACATACTTAATTTAGGGTTTCTCTATTTAGAGTTTGCCATCTCTAACCAATATTGGCATCGTACTGTTTAAAAACACATTTTAAAAAAAAATCATCAAATGGCCGAAGAAGAGAAAGGGGAAGCAATTTTTTTAATAAATGATAAAGAATATACGTGTATTAAGAAATAGATTTTGGTTGGAGATTAGTTACTATATTTTTCAGTGTTGCTATATTTTGGAGTGAAAAATGAGTTTTTTGGTTAAAGATTATTTTTAGAGTTTTTTGTAAGGTATTATATCTCTATATTTGTTGAAGGCATGAACACCAAAGCTACATAATTTGTTTTGGGTTTCTCCATAAATGGTGTATAAAATTCCTGTGTTTCCTCCCAGCCAAGTGATATTCCAACATAATTCGACTAGTATAGTTCACTCTACAGAAGCTACACCAAAGCTTCTATTGCTTTTTCTTTTGGAAGTTTCTTGTACACAGTGTACACGTTATACACAGTGTGTGTACAACTTATACATAGGGTGTGCACAAAGCGAATTTGCCAGGTGTTTCATTTTATTAGATTAACATACAACATGTTCCGATAAAGTCTCTTCAATATAGGCAACTTTAGTTTCAATATGTGCAAATTTTATTTGAAGCCGCCCAACCTAGATTCCCCTTATACACACCTTGTATACATGTACACAGTCTTTGTATAAGGATAATTTATATACTCCCTCTGTATAAACGGCCTGTGTATAGGCTTGAGCATAGTGTAATAAGAGCAATTTCTTCTTGAAATGTAAAACTTGTTGAAATTTTCAATAAAAAAGTTATCAATTTTTTTACATGAAAATCAAGTATTTGCAGAAATTCTTGTGTGTATAAGTTATACAGAGTATGTTTTGATTATACACACCTTGTGTATGTTGACCTCACTTTTATGTGAGGTTAACTAAATCAAAATCAAATTCAAATCAAATTCAAACTAAATCCTAATTTAACTCAAACCCAAATCCAAACTCAAAATTCAATGCTTTAGGTATCATCAAGCCAAACCATCCTCAAAATTACTTGGTTGCATGTCCCATGCATTTTCCAACACTTTCATGGGTCAAGTCATTGTTGGGTTGACATGGTCAATTCACTATAAAGGGTCAAATCTATGTATGTAGCTAAACCACCATTCAAACTCCCAACCATTGGGCTCAAACCCCTTGAAGTTTCTTTCTACAGCATGCATGGCCCCTCTCCAACATATCCTAGTTACCATTGATTGGTTGACTAGTCAACAAATCAACAAAACCCCTCCAAAGCAAGAAAATTGGTTAAATAGTCAAGCATAACTAGCCAACTCATTTCCCCCCAAATCCTCCAGCAAAGCTTATCCAAATCAACTTTAAAAGTAGCTTCAAATCAACCCTAAACCAAGCCCAAGCTTTGGCTTAGTCAAATGGGAAAAGGAGTAGTCCCCTCTCCTTACATGAGCCAAAACAAGTCCCTCTCAAGCCACATGCTCTCTCTCCAGTTCCCAACCACCTAATACATGTGTCAAACATCCAACTAAGGGCTCAAATTAATCTCATCCATTGGCTTAAAGCGTAGGGCTCAAAATAGGGTAAAGTGGCCAAGAACCCTCATAACATCATATCATACTATCTAAGTTGCCTCCAGCCCCCAAGTTTCTTCTCTCTGCCTCTCCAGAAGTTCCTCCACCTTCTCCAAGCTTCTCTCACCATTCCATAGCTTCCAAAGCTCATTTTGGTGAAGGGAAAGAAGAATAGAGAGAGAAAGTGGAAGTCTAGATTTAACATTCAATCCAGCCCAAGAATGTGTAAATCCTCCCATAGGTTAGTGAGATATCATAGTCTAAAGTTTAAACTTCAAGTTGCATGTTATCCCAGATCTCAATGCATTGTGCCTCCAAACTCTAGAATTTGAAATATATGGTTATATAAATCCTATATTTCAATTTTCAACAAATTTGAATGGTCGGAACGAAGGTTATGGGAATTTAAAGTTATAGTTCATTTTTTGAACAGCAAAAAAATGTGCGATCTGGACCATCTGATCGTGCGTGTGTTACAATCAAACAGCGCAGATTGCATCAAACTAATGAACTGCCCGATCAGACCCCATACGTGATCTAGGTTGGATAATGTGGCACGATCCTGGCCATCTGTCCGATCTGCATGGATCAAATAGCCCGAAAAGTGTGCTGATATGGCAAGTGGACAAACCATAATGTGCCATGTATCCTGCACATGCCGCCTAGTCGCTTCGTGTGCCATGTGTAGCCTCCAGGGTGGCCACCATCATTTTTATTATAAAAATAAATTAAAAATACATTTTTAATGTCTAGAATCTCAAAAAGTCACACAAAATCCAAATCTCCACCAAATTAAGTGTTCTTGGGCTCGTTGGAATGGTTTGGAGCTCTAGTATTTTTTAAAAAATAATTCCAAGAATATTTGTCTAGTGGATTTTGCATAAAATAACATTATATAACAACCTAATTTCTTAATTTTCTTATTATCCAATGGTAAAATGGAGCTCAATTTTGTATGGTAGATATTTGAGCATGTTGTTTACCTTCCATAATTTTCTTGAGGCTTGATTTGCTCTGGATTTTTGTGATTTGAATTTTCAAAGTCATGTGGCCATTTTGGACCCATAATTTTAAGAATTCATAAATGTTCAAATAATTTGGTTTTTCCTGTAATTTTTTCTGGTGTGCTTGGGCATACATAAGGGTTAGCCAAACCAAATTTTAAACCCATTGGAACACTAGTGACACCTAGAAAAAATAATTAAAAATCTATCTAAAAATATTAAAAAAAATTTACAGAGACTCAGTAGGGGTGAAACTTTGAAATAATAAACTTAGTGATATTATGAACTTTAGCTTTTAATTTCACTAAATTCAAACTTCATTAGGTCAGAAAATTAATAAAAACAAATATCAGCCCCTTTTTGGGGTCTGAAACTTAAAAAATAATAATAAATCTAAATTAAATTTAAATGATTCAAATAATGGCTCAAATTTTTCATAATTAAATATACAAGCTAGAAAAATTAAAAGCCCCATCCTTAGATCTCAAATTTGGCCTTAATTTAATAATTGGGAAAATTCAAAAATTAATTAAAATAAATAATTAAAAATTATTAAATATATCAAATAAATTCTAAACTCTTGAAAACACTCCTATAGGTCATTACTAATATTTGGAAGGGATTTTAAGGGGTTTGGAGTTAGTTTGGTGTAAAAATAACAAGACCTTCCTAATTAAATAATTCAATTAAATCCTTAAACTTCCTAAATTCATAACTGATTGTAGAAAAATCCAAATTGAGTAAACTTAAAGGCATTGGACTCCCCTCAGGGTCTAATATTTATGAAAAATACCAAAATTTTAGAATTCACTAAAATCAAAAGTTAATATTTTGGTCAATCTTAGTTCAAAAACATATCCAAACTTTGAAAAATCATAACTAATTATAAAAAATTTTAAATCCCACAAACTCACTGGCATTTTACTCATCTTAGAGTCTAGTATTTATTAAAAATTCATAACTTGAAGTCAATTAAAAAGTCAAAAAGTGAACCCTTCTTTTAAATTATTAAAATATTCAATAAAACCAAAAAAATTTCAATAATCTACCCAAACTTCGGCAAATCACTAATCTAATCAATTAAATCAATTGACTAACATTAAAATGTACAACCAACATGCCATTGATGAAGTTTTTAGGATGGACTATCTCGAGTTGTAGAGCTACATGTCCTAAGAAGGCCTTAGTCCTCGAGCATGTTGTGACAATGCCACGAATGGATTCAATATGATACAAACTATAAGATTAATAAGCCATTAAATAATTGACTGTACCTAAATAATTAATATAACCAACACTCATTTGATGAAGTTCTTAGATGGACTATCTCGATATACGGGGCTACGTGTGATAAGGAGGCTTTGGTCCTTGTACCCGTTATGACAATGCCACAAATAGATATAATGGAGTGTAAAATAAAAATTATAAACTAAATTAGGTCAGTAACCAACCAAATAAAAATTAAATCATTAATATAACTATATCAATAAGGTTTTTAGGATGGACTATCTCAAGCTATGGGGCTACGTGTTATCAGGAGGCTTTGGTCCTCTTACCTGTTACGACAACACCACAAACTTGTTGATGAAAAATATTAATAATTAAAATAAAAATCATTAGTAATAAAATCACAAACTTAGATAACATAATCAATTAACTAAATCAAACCTAAAGCTAATGATAACTACTGCGTAACCCAAGCCTACGAGGCTATTAAGTTAGCCCCAATGACGGTGAAATAAATCTCATGGCCCTGGTGTAAACAAAGATAATTATTATTCAACCTAAATAATTAATAATAAATTGTTAATAAATTAAAGCTTCTATATCTTATGTAAATTCCATTTTGGACAGCATAAACATATTAAATTCTGAGATTTAAGGATTAAAATACCTAATTAAAATTTAGGACTTTAGAGAACTAATAATTAATCAATTTTAACATTTAAAACTTATCCTAAAATAAACACTAAAACATAAAACTTAAACTTAAATTAAATATTCCTCCAACCTACAATAAATTAAATAAGATATTAAAAAACTCTTAACAATAACCTACTTAGATTATATCCAAACCACACAAGTTGATGCATATACTATAGATGGCTTGTTAGGACAACCAACTCTATTTAGGCTAGGCCATTATTCCTTTATATTAGGGGCGTCAAAACTTGACCCGACTTGTTACCTGACATGGACCCAACCTAAAAAAATTTTGGGTTTGAGTCAACCTATTTACCATACGGGTCTTGGGTTTGAGATTCTGACCCATTCATAAAATTAGGTCAATTCAGGTTGACCCAAAAACTTGAAATCAACTCAAACTGACATGAGACACCTGGACTCCGCTAGTCTGCTTTATGCAGCTTACAGCGCAAGTGAGCACCCACGATTCAGGTCCGTATGGACTTATACTTTAATCCCACATGGGACACATCAACTCGATCCCACAACTTGCAGATGTAGTACAAGCAAGCGGTCGAGCGCTCTATGCTCGCAATTCAGGTCTATCTGGACTCCGCCCTCGATAGCTCTATCCTGTGTGGCCTCATTGGACTCCAGCATCCCACATTGATCCCTTGTTGAGCACCAGCACCGTAGCGGTGCAGCCTTATTTCTTTGATCCTATGTTGAGTGCCATCGCCTCAATAGGCGTGTATAACACACTACGTATCATAGTTTACACACACCCAATCTCTTATCTCATGAAATCTTGGACTCTGCTTCATCTTTGCCTATCTACTCGGACTATGCTTCATCTCTATGTATCTGCCCTGCATTAAGCTTCACTTTGGAATCCCGGTTAACGGGTTGGGTCAGGTCAACCCGGTAAGCCACACGGGTTGGGTCTGGGTTAGAATTCCTGTGTCTGGTTAGGGTTAACTCATTTGGACCTGGGTCAATTTGGATTGGACCCAAACTAGACCCGTTGACCCATTTTGACACCCCTACTTTATATTTGCTTTATGTGCGACATAAATTTTTTTATGGATTTTATATGATTTTCCTTGCATGTTGGTTGTCATGATTTAATGTATTCTGTAACGCCTTAATGTAATATTTCTGCTGTGATTACTTGTGATATAATATGATGATCGTTAAATTTCTCCTATATTAGGATAATCTAGATGCTAATAAAGTTTTTTGCATGTGGCCATGCTTATATAGGGCTATATAAAGGGGGTAAATAAAAATATATAATTAACAAAATTTTTTGCAAGTTCTAAAGCTGCTAACCCCCTTAAAATTAAAAGCATAGCCAAGTGATTGTGTTGGCTCAAATGTGAGCAATGAAATTATAAATGCTTATGATTTTGATGATTTTATATATGAACTGCTTAGGATAACATGCAGGTTATATTATAGTCATTTTATAATTTTCACATGTTAATTTAAATCTGTCACTTAAAGTGGTGGGGGGGGGGGGGGGGGGGGCGCGTATCTGATACCCAATTTAGGATCTAAAGAGAAAAGAAATATCCCTTAAGGGAGAATTCTTTCCATTTAGAGTTCCAAATTTGGGTAAATTTAAAATCTAAAGAGAAAAGAAATAGCCCTCTGGGAAGTTCTTTTCATTTGGATATTCATATATGGTGGATTCAAGGAGACTGAAAAAAGAAGCTTATGAAATGAAGATAATAGAAAAACCCCACTTTAAAACTTGTGTCCTTCTTTAGGATTAAAATTCAGATTTGTTGTCAGTGGTGCCCAAACATTTTTTAATTTCCATAAACCTTGGGTTATATATTAAGTGGCACTTGCCACATAGACTTTTCTACTCATTTGACATGATTTGATTGGAAGATTGTTTAAATTGATTGTGCCTTGTAAATTGTCTATTTTTCTAGGTTTATTTCTTGCATGTCAAATTTATTTTAGCATGGAACGTGATTAGGCTTTTAAGTATAATAAAAAAAATTTATTTATACTTAAATAAAAAATATTAGGCTCGTATAGAAAAATAAGAGCTTTTAAGAAGTAAGCCTGAGCATGCTAGGGGTTTCTTATGTATACATACCCTTCCTTCTCTCTTTGTTAGGCACCTCCCCGCCTGTAGTTCATGGCAAATCACCTGACCTATTAAGGTGCAGCTCTACCTAGAGGATGTTGTGTATCTCTAATAAAAAATCTATTTTTAAGCCTAATTTTTTAAGTTCATCATATGATTTTTGTATACAAGGTCAATCAGCATGCATTGCATTGAAAACTAATTAAAAAATTAATAAAATTCAATTGCATGGAGCATAAATCTCACCATACATAAGTAAATGGGTCACTTAGGACCTTCTCTAGATGTCAGCCCCAAATTCTCTAAAACTTAAGCAACAAACCTTACCCATCTTTCATAATGATTGGATACATGGTTTTAAAGTGCTTAAGTGGTTTAGCTAGCTCTCTAATCTAGGCCGAGGTAAGCCCAAATTTGCATACCATTAGTTAGGTTTAGGTTACTGTTGTTCAGTGCCCAAATTAGATTTAAGATCTTGGGGGAACTCAAAATTATAAGTCCCAAACATCGAGAAATTAATCCTAACATTTTAATACAATGATGACTCAAACTAAAATCTTATCTAAACTAAAATATAAAACCCAACACATAAGATAGATTGGGGTGTTTTTGAATTATTTCAGAATCTCAAAATACCTCCTACTTCTCATCTTTTGGCCTCCAAAAATAAGTGCTCAAAATTGATCATTTCGTATTAAAATTCTCATCTCATTCCTTTCATATCACTCCTTGAAAATTCTAAATAAAATTTATACCATTATTTTAATCGAGAGTATTCATAGGAAACTTAAAATCCCTATGATGTAATTAACTACGAAGGCTTACCTTCGTAGAATATTTAAGACCCCAGAAACAATCAAATCTCATTCAATTTAGCTCCTAAATAGAATGAGGGAAAAATAATTCATTTTGGGAAAACTAAAATCAAGGATAATTATTATCATTATGTTCAATAATAAATAATGCCTTCCAACTTACAAGAAATTACACTTCTTATTGGAAGATTTTGGACATAAAATTAATGATAAGTGTATCTAGATTATTATAATTAGATACATATTTGAACATCATTTTGACCATTTAGGGTTGTATATAGTTCACTACGATGATCTGATTATAATAATTGATGATAAAGCATTTTAGCTATCATAGTCAAATATACAATTGAATATCTTTTTAATTCTCCAGAATCATATATAATTCTCTCCTAAATTTGATTATGGTAGTCAGAATAAACACTTATAGTTTTATAATTTAAACCTACTAGGGAATGATTTTTTCATCATCCAAAGTGATATATCATTCATAATGACGAGATTGCCTTAAGGTTAGGAGCTGACTCCCCCTCCGCAAAATGGAGGTCGCTGTCACCACCTTGCCCACTGTACCCTCTACTCAGGAGGATAAGAAACAGAAATTAATGATAATGACTGAGAGACTATGTCTGATATTGGGTCAAGTTCTAGCATCCCTTTTACTAGCAAGAACAAGAAGAACTATTTGAGAAGGATGAGCAAGAAAATTACTAGGCTAGAAAAATTATTGAGTTGGAAGCCTTAAAGCAAGTCAAATATGAGGCCAATGGAGAGTTATTTGCTCCTCGTGCATCCCCTCTCTTTGGTGCAAGCCACTTCCATCCTCTTTTTGTTACCTAAGGGAGAGAGGTTATGAAAATGATAACGCGATCTCTATCGTGCCCTTTTGATTATTGTACAGAAAAGATCAACCAAACAAGAAATGAGAAATCACCAGTAATAGACCATATGCCACAAGTTGAGCGTTATGATCCATTCACTTTATTAGATGATGTTAGATTACACTTTTATCGGTGTTTCACTGCATCATCTTTAGAGGAGGTGTAGAAATCACTAGGGGTGCCACTCTTATAATTATTAGATCACTAGTAATTAGAAAGGAAAAATTAAGAAAAAGAGGAAGAAAAAATTGGTCATAAGGATGATAAATCTGAAGTCTTATCAGAGTGATAATATCTGAATTTAATTTTCAAAAGGGTCCTATCGTGATATATTTTTAGGTTCAAATGCCTAACTACAAAATGATGCAGCGTCATCTAAGGATAGCACAAGCCTTTCAATCTCTTCCTCTTAAGAGATTGTAGAAATATAATTTCATATTGGTAGGGCCTTGCCACCCAGACTTATAATTTGTAAGAAAAGCATATCCTCTCTCAAGTGCACTGCGTCTGGATTTGTTTTAGAAGATAGAGCATTCATCCTTTTTAATGAAATTTAGCCTCTACTCTAAATCATAAACATAAGAAAGTTGTGGTTGACTCTACTAGATATTTAAAGGTCCCTTCCTCCCACCACTTGTGTGGGTTAATTTCATCTTTAAATAAAAATCTATATCAAACTAAAATTGGATTTAAGAATAAAAAAATTTATCTACCTTCTTGTAATTTTATATCTTATAGGCATTTTTTGTATGCTTATGAATAAACTCAAAGATTTTCTTAGTCAAGTTATTATTATTATCAAAGGATTGGATTTATTTTGTAGGTTTTTCTTCCTTTTATAAGAGAGTAAATTTTTCTTTCTTAAGTTTGGAAGATAATCTTACTACTGAGAATAATCATTTTAAGGTTTGAAAAAAGAAGCCCCCTTATTTTAAAAAAGAAGAAGAAAGGGTGCACAAGACTTTCCAAAAAAATGAAAAGGTGCACAAAGCGTGCAAAAAAAAAAAATGAAAAGATGCACTAAACATGTCAAAATAAAAAATATTCAAAGTGTGCCAAAAATTAAATAACTAAATGGCTTTCTTTTCAAATCCTTGAATCTCAGAAAATTCAATTTTCTTAAATATTTTTCTTGATACTTGACTATAAAAATCTTAATCTTAGATTCATCTTCATACATTGATATTCGATTAGATAAAAAAAAATATCATCATGCAAGAGAATTGAAGAAATTAAATTTCTTTTTCCAATTTAAATCTTTTGAAGTAGATTTTAATTTACAAAATATATATAAAAGAAACCCCAGTTCAGCTTCTTATGGGGCTTGATCTGGGTTAGGGCTGCAAATGAATCGAGCGTTCGACGAGCTACTCATGGCTCGGCTCGATAAGAGCTCATTCATGTTCGTTTGATAAGGTAAACTAACGAGCTTGAATACTTTTGATAAATATATGATAGCTAATTAAACAAGCTTAAATAACTTGGCATTCTGTTCATTTATGTTCATGAATAATATCATTTAACACTTATGAACAAGCTCGTTAAGAAGCTCGATTAGAACTATATTAGAGTTTTAAAAAATAAATATTGTTAAATTTAATAATTTAATAATTTATTTTTACTAATTCTGTCTAAAATCATTTAATAATTTATTTTTACTTCCTGCATCTGCCAAAAATCACGAATAACACGCTCTCTGAATAAATATAAGATGAATCATAAATCTTTTGTTCGTGAACTAGCTCATTTGGTAGCTCGAAAATACTAATTAGATATGTTTATGAACGGGCTCATTTGATAGCTCAAGAATACTCATTGGATATGTTTGTGAACGAGCTTGTTTGATAGTTTAAAAAATTTTGCTAGATATATTCACAAATAGGCTCAATGTAATTGTTTGTTAGAAGGCTCGATAAATCTCATTTGTTAAGTTAGTGTACATTTAGAAGTAGAGCTCGTTTATAACTAGATAAGGCTCCTTTGTTTAAAGCTCGATAAGCACGAAATGAATCGAACATAAACCAAACATGAACATCCATTAATTTGAACGAACCAAGCTTGAACACAAATAAAAAAGCTCAAATCAAACTTGAACTGAACTTGAACAAACTAATAATAAACAAACTCAAACATGAACATGCACATACTTGGCTCGGCTCAGTTCGTTTACAGCCCTAATCTGGGTTAAGAAAATCTAAATCCCTAGACCCTTTTGGGTTAGTTGGAGTCAATCCACTTCTCAATGTACCTTTGAATTTGTCTCCATTTCTCATTTTGACAGAGTCCAAACGATTGAGAGGAAAATTTTTCAATAAAAAGAATATATCTTCTACTTGATAAAAATCTAAATCTCATTATAAAGGGATAGGTGTAAGCCCTTATATATATATATATATATATGCATCCTTTCTTTTAGGGTCCAAGACCATTCCACTTCATAAAATCAAATTCCATGATGGGTCCAAGACCATTCCCCTCTTGAGCATGGCATCTCCTTAGAGAATGCAATGTCCTCTAAACTAGTCTTCATCTTCATCGGCTATATCTCATTTTTCTTTTCTCAACAGGCATCAAAAGTTTTATTCCGCTCAGATCCTAAATATTAGGAAGCTTTCACGTGTTTTTTTCTTAAAAATGAATGACAACCCTAAACCCAAAAATTGGACGGGGATGTTGAAGGCCTTTTTCAAAACTATCAGTGGGTCTGGGCTAGGTCGTCAGGTCACGAGTTATAAAAAAATATATTAACAATTAGTGCATACAGTCCATGTGTAATGATTTAATTGGAGTCCAGACGCAGAGCTATGTTTGGACTCCACATGTAATAATTTCTCCATATAGAATGTGACTTAAGGCATTTGGGACAGCTTTTTGAAGTAGTTTTTTGCACCAAATTTTTGTACCAGTATAAAATTTTTTAATTTTATTAATAAATAGGAAAAAAATTATTGCAAATGAAATTTAAAAGATATGAAAATATCTTTTGTATCTGTTAAAATAAATTTATATATAAATAATATAAAGAGAATATATAAAAGTAAATAATAAAATAATAAATTTATATTTTATTTTTATTAATAAGAATTATAATAATAATACATCAATGAAGTATGAATGATAATAATCGAAAACAAAATGAAAGTACTAACTATGTATGTAATACCCAAACTCAATAGACATACGAGAGGCCAATATTTGGGGGATATGGATCGGTTAGGGCTGGACCTTTCTTTTTTGAGTAACTGTAAACATATTTTATTCCATTACATTCCTAGGCCGAGTAATAGAGTCGCTTATTTTTGTGTAGCCTCAGTTGTTTTTGATAGATTTATTTGGGATGATGTTAATGATAGAAACCTCCCGTCATATTCTTTTTGGTCTCTTTTGAGGGAGGATAGTGATAGGATATCCCATACATAGTTGTATATTCTGTACTCTCTCTTTCAATTTTGATTAATGCAAGATGCACTTTCAGCAATAGATATATAAAACAAACTACTACGTAAATTTAAAAATATCAAATCAAATTTTACTGTTGAATAATATATTCCTATGGTAATTGTCCAACAAGCACTCTGAGAGAACATACAAAGAGAAAGGTTTATAATTAGTGAGTTTAAAATTTAATCCCAACAATAGACTCTAACTTATTTAATCACAAATAGTATGATAGTGGAGCATGTAGCATGAATAATAAAAAATATGAATAACTATGTACTAGCAATGTAAGCAAGTTACCAAGTTAAAGTTTTATTACATTTTATAAATGAAAAGTGTTACCAATTTTAATATAATTTTTAGCATGATGATGTTTATGAATGTTTTGCATGTTAATTGTAAGCATTTATGCTAACATCTATATGCCTAACATGAAGTGTACTAATATAGATTTCATTTGTGAAGTGTATCTAGCACAAGTGACAATGAATTTTTATTCTTACTATTTTGAACCACATATAAAAAGCAATAGAAAAAACCTAGTAAGACCTCTGTCTATAACTCTAAGTGCCTTAAAATTTGTAATTAAGAAATCTAGGATTACTTTGGAAAATTCTAAATTGAAATAGGAAAGTTTTTTCTTATGGCGTTACAATGCTGAGCTTTGGAGCGTTGTGGTGCTTCCTTCTCTGTTTAGGAGTAAAATTTTTGGGAATGCAGTGACGCTGTAGAGCTGCCCTCTCTATATTAGAGAGAAGTTTAGGGGAGCAATGTAGCACTGGGAGGGAGCACTATGACGCTGAGCTCTCTGTCTAAAAGCATCTAGAAATTTTGACAGAGTGCTGCGACGTTGTCTGTTAAAGCGTCGTAGTGCCGACCACTAAAGTAAGATTATATATATTCTTCACACCATGCCCTATACCCTCAGTAGTTGGTTGGCGAAGATAGGGAGAGAAGAGAAGGAAGTTTGAAGGTCATGGAGTCAAATTTGTCCATCGGGACAATTAAGTAAATTATTCTACTAGAAGTAGCTTCCGAATACTCTATGTCTGATTTCAATTCCAATGTTTGTACAAAAATTTATGAAATAAAATATGATTTAAATGAGTTTTATAAAATTTCCACCATATGATTTTGGTATATTATATAATATTTCATTTTGGTCATTTTGATAGTAAGAAATCAAAATTTCATTGGTTGATTTTCTTTGTATGAATTATTGAATGTTTTATATTAAACATGGAATTTTTGGCATTACTTATAGTTCATTAAAAGTCATAAAATAATGTTTTATACGTCCTTTGTGAATAATTCTCTGAATGATAAATGTTAAGTTTGTGTGCAAATTGAAGATGTGTTAATTCTAAAATGTTGTGCATGTATCAACACATATATGTTCATATTCAAACTCAAAATCATGTATACATGTTAAATCTATTAATCTCTACATGTGCATTTATGTTCATATGGCAGAAGTTATGATGTGGGAGACATTAAAATGCACTATTAGTTCTATTATATGTGGCAAAATCTTTTTTCTTTTTTGGTTTTGATAAGGCCCCATCTACGTGGTATGACTGTGGGAGATTATTTTTAGCCCCATTTACTTTATGCTAGTGTGGGAGGTTCAAGGGAATTATAAGGGGAACCAGGCTAGGTTTCCGCCATCTATCATAAGCACGTGGGTTGACCTTGGGAGATGTAAGTGAAAATAAAGTTATAAGCAAACATCAGGATATGTGCATATCATTATTTATATGTTGCATATCATTTGGTGTAAATTTCATATGCATTTGATGTGTGGCACTTTAGATATGTATATTTTTTCAATGTAAAAACATTTAATTTTGATTATTGGAAAATTCATATCACCACGATGTAATTGGTTTTATTGAGGATTCATGGACATGTAATGAATATATCTAAATATTTTAGGAATTTTTTTGATATCTTCTATAATACTTATGATTTTGGTGTGAATTATGGGAAATAACAAATAATTTATAATTTTTTTTAATATTTAGAAATGTAATTTTGAATTTGGCATATCAATCAACTTTATTTGGCTGAAGGTTGGTTAATCTCACAAAACTTTCTTATTAAAATCTCTATTTTTTAGTTATTTTATTAAGGGGGGTTTACCTACATAGCACATAAAATATGAGGATTTGTATGTAATGCATAAACTTCATTATTTACATACGTAGCACCACTGACGGATTTAGGGGCCCCTAATATATATTTCATTTTGCAGCTAATCGTGAGTGATTCAGGTAATCCAAATTATTTAGTTTATAGATCATATTTTTTTGAAATTCTGTACAGGTTTAGAATTGAGGCTGTTTATGAGCTTATAGTTTTTCAACCAGAAGATGTGAAGATAGAATATTTAGATGCCTTAGATGTTAATGCATAATACTTTATTTTTAATAAACAAAATTTTGATAGTTTTCACTAGAGGTGTGAGTCAAGTCGACTTTTTAAGAATAATAAATGCAACAAAATTTTTTTAAAATTTTTAATGTTCAAGCGAAGATCGAATGAAAGAAAAAATCGTTAGAATTAAAAAAAATTATTTGGGCCCCTCTATTAAAACTTTCTGGCTCCGCCAGTACACTTAAAACGTTTAAATAAAATAATAAATAACATCTCTAATTACATTCCCGTCATCCCAAACATCACGGTACCAATCTCATTGCCCTTTTACACTTGATCCTTTCCCCTTCACATAACGCTAGTCATTGTTAAGCCTCCCAACCTCACACTCCCTCTCTCTCCCTCATTTTCTCGCTCTTTCTCTATCTCTCTGTGCTCCATCACCCTTGATCTCTTTGCTTGCTCTTCGCTCCTCTACTCCCACTGAAAACCTCGAACCCATCAACAATAAAAAAGTAAGGAAGTCACATGGGAGCTCACAAGCGAAGGCATTGGCGGGTTTAGACGCGTGTGGAGGAAACAAAGAAATTGTGCTGGTGTTAAAGGAGGCCATCATGGGCCCATCAACATGTAATGAAGAAGAACAAGTTGCGCATGAGCTCGCTAGGAGAAGACATTGACGTGGTCATTAATAATGTTTGATGAGTGTTTGATGATTGTCTGCTAGATAATATAAATAATCAATTTTAGATGTTAAATATGCAAATCTTAAAATTTTAGAGGTTATATATGTTAATGAGCTACTAAATATGTTTGAGAAAGGCGAGATTTAAGGTTTTAAAGTTTTTTATATTACTTGATATTACTTAATTAAAAATTAAATTTAATCTTAATAACTAATATTAATAATTGGAAAATACATTAATTTTTAAAAATGTATTAAAACACTTTATATCCAATTAATTTTATAAGTATTAATTAATTATTAATGTGAATGTTAATCCTAACAAAATAAAAAATAATTAATAAGATTAGAATTGAGAATAAATTTTATTAATTACAATTATTAATATCCAATCATCAAATATATGTATTTATATAAATCAAGCAATTAATTTAATCTCAATAAATAATACATTCCATTAAAATTATTAGTTAACTTATTATTAGTGATTAATTTAATCTTAACAATTGACAATAATTAATTGGCTTAATAAATTACTACCTAATTATTCATTGGTATTGTTTATTAAATTAATTATAATTTAATTAATCCAAATAAAATAAAAAAGTATAAATATTTCAGTCATATAAATTTAAATGATTGATTTAAATTTAACTGAATTTAATATCGATCATAAATAACCATTTTCAGAATTTAAAAAATTTGTAAATTTTATTTGCTTCCGAATATTTCTTCGTTGTTTTTCATTTATGGGAAACAGATGAAGTGGCAAAGTTGATGAATCCAGTAGGGCTGCTCTCAGCCGGCGGTGCTACAACCATTAACTCCGGGCTCCACCACCACCTCCTCCTCCGTCTGCGAGCCAGGTTCCATTTTTTACCTGCACCTTCTTCCGGCCTGCGCATTTTCGTGAACACCTCGCGTGCATACGTCAGTCTCCCTCCTTTCCTTCTCCTCAGAACTCGGACTCGCATGCACTGCTCCAACTGCTGCGAAACCCTAAATAGAGGCCGATCATTGACGCTATTGGCCATGTCTCAGACCCAGGACATTGTCGTTCGTGACTACGAGTTGCTGGATAAAAAGAAGGCAGCTATCCGAGAAGCCGGCCCGAGTAAGCTTCAGGTGGATCAGTGTTTCTTTCTGGAAGTTTGTGTTTTAGTATTTTTTAAAGGAGTTTACGGAATAAAAAAAAAAAAAAAACACTTTCTGTGCTTTCAGATTATTGCTGATTTTGATGGAACCCTCACTAAATACTGGGTAGAGGGACGCCGTGGCCAGAGTATGGTTGCTGCTCCTCTCGTAAAAAAAAAGCTGCTATCTATTTCGAGATGATTATTTACTCGTGTTCTAATTCTGATTTCTAGGCAGTCATGGCTTATTAAAGCAGGGGAATCCTGAGTATGATGCCAAAAGAGAGGAGCTTTATGATTACTATCATCCATTGGAGTACTCTCCCACGATACCCATTGAAGAGAAAACTAAGCTAATGGAAGAATGGTATGTTTTGTTTCTAGCGTCTTTAATCCTGGTTTAATTAGTATCCTAATACACAGCTATTTGAAACATATAAATCTCTTCTTTTTAAGGCTGGATTTTAGGAAATCTCGGAATCTCCTACCCAGTCACTCTCATTTTATGAGTTGCATTTGAAGTTAGGTTGGGTCTAGTTATGAGCTAAATATGTTTGAGAAATAAAAAAGTTTGCCAGATTGTTTAGGCTCGCTTGTGCTTTCTAGAACTTCTATTTTCACTTTATCTCATCACGTTACTCCTGCTTTCTGCAATTCTTTGTTGTGCGTCCTCATTAGCTTGCTGTACTACTGATAGTAAAAGCTTGGTAAGGTTAGTCATTGGAACATTTGAAAACACAAGGTTCGTTAAATGTTGCTTTGATACAAGCACATTTTTGCTTATTATCATAACTCTGTTAGACAAATTTAATGCCACACTCTTGAAAACCGTCCATACTTAAAATGGAGCTATATCAACGGCCAATGACTAATGAATTATGCTATATTCCGCAAAAAATGGGGCCATGCTAGATGCTATAAATGCGGCCAACTTAAGATTTAAACTTAGGCTTTGTTTGAGACAACTTTCTTAATGCTTTCTAAAGCAGCTTTTTAGTACAAAAATCTCTTGAATTAGAAATTTTTTACTAAAAAGCTGCTTTGGAAAGCAGTAAGATAGCTGTCCCTAACGAAGATTTAATGTTATGAAAACAAGATTTGAACATAACTATCTAAATTAAAATTTTTCCACATCAATTGCCAACTGTGCATCTTAAGTTGCCTCATTTTTGTGTGCAGTATAGCGTTATTCGTATAAAAATTGCAAACTCAGCTTCCTCTTAGAATTAAAGGCAATAGACATGTGTTATATATCAAATTAGTAATATTAATATAAATTTCTGTTAACTTTAATTATCATCTAAAAAACTTTTAGATTTAATGTGATGTTCATCACACCATGATGTTCTTAGGTGCCTAAAACTATTGCTTTTGAGTTTTACAAATCTTATGGTTAAAGTTCAATGTGTGATGCTTTTGCTTTTTGGTAGCTACCCAATCACAATTAAAAAAAATTTCAAATCAAAACCTGTATACATCTAATAAATGCAAATCTTATTGTTTTTTTCTCATATGCAAAATAAGAATATACTTGTTATTGTTCTGGTGTAATAAGGATATACTTTTATAGTTCTGGTGTTGATCCAGTATGTGAGCAAACATATTAATCTAAACTCATCTCTTGTCTGTGATGTTATCAGATGACTTCTTCGTGAGGATCATGCACCATTTAGTTTTAGTGCTTCTACAAATTCCATATTAGTGACCTCAAGTTTCTAAGCATGTTGTTTTTAGGGATTAATGCAGGTGGGAGAAGACACATGGCCTTCTCATTGAGGGTGGCTTAACGTTGGATGCAATCAAGAAATCTGTTACTTGTTCTAACATTGCTTTTAGAGATGGTGTAGTTAAGCTGTTTGAATTTTTGGAGGTAGGAGCCCTCTCTATTTGCTTATTTGAAGAAATTTTATTTTGATATTGCTCTAAGCTTACTTATTCAAACAGCTTTTTCTTGGTTTTGGACTTTCATTTGAGAAATGAGAGAAATGAGGGAGATTAACAGATAATCTGCCCATCTTGAGTAGTCCATTACCATCAATTTCCTTGGTATTCTTCATTTGGACCTTGTTGTATGATGAGAGGGTTTCCTAATACAAATTGGAATGATGCGATGTATTTAAGCTACACAAAGGAACTTATGTTTCACAAATCACAAACTACTAAATAAGATAGCAAGTTACTTTTAAAAAAAATGTAAATGTTAAATACGAGAATTAGAATCCGCACAATAATGTAATGATTGAACAAATATGAAGAAATCTACTAGAAATCCAAAACATGTAAAATTAACTAGCAAGTGTAATGTAATCGCCACAATTAGATTTCCAATTGTGCCAGATAAGAACAAAATAAGGAATTCTAGCAAGACAATAACAAATTTTGTAGAAGAATAAGATCAAATAAAGAAGTTACAAGTTAAGAAGCTGCACATTGGTTCAACAGATGACTTATTATGAATTAGGTAGTCTCAATTGTACTGTAAACAAATGAATCACACATAAACTTGTGTGCATGAGATTGAAAAGTAGAAAAAGAATTTTCTTACTCAATTGAAGATAATAATTTACACGTTTTAGAACATTTATTTATAGACTCCTCATCTCTAGATTAGTATATTTGATTGGTACAATATTAGCTTAGTTGGTTATAGATAATCCTAAGATTCAATTCGATTATCCCATAACATATTCATAGTTTGGCCTTGGCTTTAAATTTTAAAGTTCTATGAAAAATCATTGATTTAGGCTTCGCAAAACTGCAACCACCGCAATTCATCATGTCAAAATAGTTCACCATTATATGCCAAATCAAAATAAAACCCATCAACTCATAGAAGCAAACAAACCCACCGAATAAGCTATCAACAACAACAAGACCAAACTCCCAACAATGACTTGAAATCCACACATGATGCTCGCCGTGAAAGATAATTCTCAAAGATAACAACAACAACAAGTAATAATGTTTGAAGAAAATCCATAAGAATAGGGACCTGGCGATATCCAGAGGAATAGTTATCGTGGATAGTGGGTATCACTCTTTAATTGCTCTTTAACAATTAAATTGAACTTAAGTGTCAAAAAGCCAAACCAACCTGTTCTCATATCAAGCCATATGGACCAACCTAACCTTGAGAAATAAATACATCATTTATCAAAGAACACTCATGTCTGAGATCACATAATAAATAAAATAAATTAACAAATGAAATCAAATAAAAATTTCTCATATCATTGCTTAATGGGACATTTTTGATGAGAATAGGCATGCAAATTTCCATCAGAATTGGAGGAAAGTACATATGATTTTTCTGTCCATCCTATGCCTTTATGAAATTCCTACAGCTTCTTGGATTACTTCTGTTTTATTTCACCCACAAACATTAAATTAATGGAATTTATTGTCCAGACAAACTTCCTTAGCTTGTGCTTTGTATTTAAAATCTAATTGGTTGCTGTCCGTTTTTGAATTTTGAACCAAGCATGACAGGATTCAGGAACATAATATGATGAACCTCAGATTGGCAGCTTAGTTCTAAAATATTGAAGTTTGGTGCTTTGTTTAAAGTGAACCAACCAACAACTATGACTGTCTGTGTGGTCTTATTCGCCAGTAAGCCCATTCTCTATTTAATATATAAAGATTTAATCAATCTAAATCTCTACTGTAAGAATCAAGATATTTTTCAGTCGGAATTAAGCGACAAGCTTCTCCACTAACTACTAGTCGGATCACATGTTTAAGCTATTCCAGCTGTTGGACCTTACGATCTTTTTTTTTCTTCTTTATTTTCTTTTTTTATTACATATATATTTGATTGTATTTTATTTTTTATTAAGCTAATTGTGCGTGTGTGAAATTTTCTTGTGAATTTTTCATCGCTTGCATATGTTAAATTTTTCCCTTCCTTCATTTGATAGCTCGAGGAATATAGGAGGCCCTTTGATTGTTTTGTCCAGACTCATTGAGGTAGTCTATTTAGTGAAATGGGTGACGAGTCTGGTTTTTTTCCTTATAAGTAGGATTTTTCTAGTTGCTTTCGTGAATTTGCATCCATCTTTTGCCAGTCTTTGTAATTGATCAAGTTGACTCATGGAACACATATGGTGGTCAACACCAATATTGAGTCGATCAATGATTAGTACGTCCATGCTGAGAAAATAGAGGGAATGACTTCTCCTGAAAATCAGGTCCACTATTAATTTGTCTTCCACAAGCCTGATTGCCACAATAATGATGATGTGCTATAGTATAGCTAGGGAAATTTGATCAGACATTTGTGGAGGAGATAAGGCTGCAGTGAATCGAATAACTTGAGAAAGAACTGTGACAAGATTGAGAACCATAGAGCCTTCTATCAATTAAGATTACTACACATTTTGAAGGTTTTGATGAAGGCCGAAGAGAAACATGGTGATAATTTTTTTTCATTTTATGGCTACAAGCCCTTAGGAACTGTGGTAGACGATTGATGAAGTAACTCATCCCATGTACCCCTAGGTTGTTGTAGTAAACCTAGATAGCTAGATCCTTCTGGTATAGAGAAAATAGATTAACGGACAAAGTTTAGATACTTGAAATGTTACTTTATTGGAAGTAAGTGGAACGGTGAACATCCCACATCGCCTTGACAGTCTCATGAAACATGATCGTTGAGGCAATAAAATGTTCAAGACTATTCAATAATTAATTGAGAATAACATAATCAAATGCTTTCCGTTTGGAGAATTTAATTGTATTATCAGGAGCTTGAGGGGGTGCATCAAGATGAGAGAGTTTGTCATCGGAAACAACAAGCAACTGATAGGCCTATGATTACAACAGATAACTAGCATTGTTGAACTTCATAGATGTGTTGATAGGGAGAGATTATTTTGTGCGGACACCGGACGGAGAGAATCATCCGGATTTACTGCGCTTTTGCTGTGTTTTTGCAAAAGGGCAGCAAATATTCAATTATGAATAGGTTTTCACTGCCCTTTTGCTGCCCTTTGCAAAAGCACAACAAATATTCAATTATTTAGTAAATATTAAATTTTTGCTGCCCTTTTACTGTCCTTTTGCAAAAGCGCAATAAAAGGGTAGTAAAAGCGCAGCAAATCCGGACGGTTCTCTCCGTCCGGTGTCTTCACAGAATAATTAGTTAGCGGAGGGTTCTGTATCTTAAAGGTGAGACAAGGCGATCGTGATAACCATGGGAAGAAGAAATAAAAAGAAAAAGAGACTAGATTAGTGTTTGTAAATTATCAAGAGAATGATGAAAGCAGGTGGTGTAATGCACAACAAACGAATCCAACATACAAGACTATATCCCTATACCGTTGACATTAAAGGTGCTCAAGGGAAGTGGGTGGTTAGCACAAATGTTTTTCTGGTAGTGCAATAAGGGGTTTGGACGAAAAGACTACGATGCAATAACTACTAGAAAGCTGTTAGCTTTTGGGTCGTACATGCAACAGAGGAGCATACTCGGTGAGCACACAAGATAAAGCACAGATAGGTTTGTGTGACAGATTTGATGCGTGCAAGGACTTAGGCTGTGATTGTCTGGATGGGGCTTGGGGGTGGATTCGATTGGGGCTGTTGGGTTGTGGACATTATAAGGGGATCAATGATCTTTTAGTCATGCTCTGATACCACATTGAGTGTTAAAAAAACTAATTTTTTTTGTATTAGTAATTTGTAATATGGATTATAAATAAACATACATGAGAATATAATAAATAAATAACCCAAATTATATCCTCAAGTATGAGGATATCTTCTACCAAAATCTCCTAGCATTATTAGGTGTCTATTGAACACCTACTAAATACCCAACATACTAAATATGCAACCAGTATACTTTTACTTGCCTATATGTTGAGGGTTTTTGACATTAGGGGGGCAAGTGAGCTGAGCCAGCTCACGAGTCGGCTCGAGCTCGGCTCTGTGGGCTCCGAAAATTCGCGCCCTTGCCTCTCTGTGGCCCCTTTCTTTTTGTGTGGGCGAGGAGAGTTTTAACGAATTTAGGTTCTAGGGTAAATTTTCAGAAGGCAGATTGGGTTTTTAGATAAGACACTATCCAGAGATTTTGCCCTCATTTTGCGAGGAATTTATGATCTGAGTTCTGGTTTCCTATAGGCACAAGCCCCTATAGTTAATTATCCATCCTGATAACAAGATAGAACTTTTGATTAAGGCTAGTCATTGAACAACTACGTAGTATGCAGCATATAATAGCAGTATAATTATATATTAATAATTGTACAGCACATTTAAATCGGATGGTGGGGTGAATGATGATGAACCCAATCAAGATCCCATGGTTCCATCGTCCTGGCCATCATGATCCCTAGTCTACTTAGTCAAAGGAGCTAGTTGACCCAAACTGATCGAAGGATCCTTGTTGGCAGTCATGGATTGTTTCGTCCAAGGGTACCTTGTATTCTTGGGGTGGATGTTTGTCCATGGGGATAGATTCAAGTCCACCTAAGCTAATAAAGGGCTTTGTGCCCTGTCGATTTTGTCCTTTAGAGTCGTTGGGGAACATACGGGCTCTGGTCGTTATTGTTATTAGTCGTACCATTTGGCGGCAAAACCCCTCGGTTAGATGGCCCCAGTCATAATCGTTTACCTGTGGTGCTATTTGACGGCGAAACTACCGGTTAGAGGACATGTGCCACGTCCTTACTGGTAGGAGATGATTTGAGAATAAATCTTAGTGATATTCTAGACTAGACATTTGCTTTTTGTGAGCTGAAGCACTTTTCAAATTTATTCATCTCGACAAACTGTTGCAGATGGTGGATGTATTTTCACTTTAAGTGTTTAGGTGATTTATTTTGATTAGATATTTTGAATTTTTGAAGAGTAATAGATTTGAAATTTTTATTTAAACTTTTAGCCCTGAACAAATAACTTCGAGATTAGGGGCATTTCTTTGAAATTTGTGGAGCCCTCCGGTTGAGATTGCATTCAACATGACCATCATCGAGGTGATTTTGAAATTACTTTAAAAGATTTGTATTTTCATTAGGGTTTATGAGTATTTTGAAATGTCGGGTTTCCTTCGGTTGGAATTTTCTATCAACACAGCCATCATCGGGGATTATGGATAATTTCATTTTATTTGTTGAATCTTGTAGGCTCTGTTTGCTTGCCAACAGAGGATCAGGTTCAGCTCTTAATTTTTGAATTTATCATGTAGATGTCAGAACCGGAGGTATTCATTTTAATATACCAATTTTCTTTATAAGAGACCTTGAAGGCCTAATATGAACATATAAAATTAAATGCTTCGGTTAACTGCAACGACTGTCGGTTCTGAGAGTTTATGCTTTTAGCAGTGATTTTTTTTGTAATAGATCTTGAAGGTTTAATATGAACGTATAAAATCAAATACTCCGGCCGGTATTATGACTGTATATTTGTTTGGTGGTTCAAGTCGTGTCAACTCCGATCCATTTAAAGAGGAGGATTAGATTTGAACTTAAGTTTAATTTTGACCCGCGCAACATCCTCAGACGTCACGTGTGTACATATTTTTGTGGGCTCTGAAAATTCCACACCCCCCGGCCTCTCCGCACTGGCTCTTTCTTGTTTGTGACGGTGGAGAGTTTTAACGAGCTTAAGTTCAGGGTGAATTTTCAGAAGGCAGATTGGGTTTTGAATTAAACATTACCCAGAGATTTTGCCCTCATTTATGAGGACTTTATGATTTGAGTTCTGGTTTTCTATAGGTGCAAGCCCCTATAGTTAATTACCCCTCCCGATAATGAGAGAGAACTTTTGATTAAGGTTAGTCGTTAAAGAGATTACGTTGGTTATAAATCCAGTGTGACGAGCCCGATAATAGCAATAGTTTTAGCGTTTGAATTTTGGATATGAATTTTGGGGTTTATGACTTTAACCTTTAGCACCATAATCTTAAGACTGGTGATGGGGGAATGAAGACGAGCCCGATCAAGATCTCATAGTTTCGTCGTCCCGGGCTGTCATGGTCCCTGGTCTACTTAGTCAGAGGGGGTAGTCGACCCAACCTGACAGAAGGCACCTTATCGGCAGCCATGAATTGCTTCGTCCAAGAATACCTTGTAAACCTAGGGTGGTGTTTGTCTAAGGGGATAGATCTAAGTCCACCTTATTTGACAGAGGGATTTATGCCTATCAAATATACCCTATGATTCATTATTTAAAAGTTTGACGCCATTAGGGAACATACGGGCTTTGGCCGTGATCGTAATATAATGATATCATTTTGCGGCAAAATCACCCAATTAGAGGGCACGTGCCACATTCCTGCCGGCAAGAGACTATTTGAGGATGAATCTTAGTGATTGATGCAATCAAAATTTTGAAAAAAACTAAAATTGCATACACCTATGGTCTTCCTTTCAAAATTGACAGAAATAAACACAATAATAGACAAAATACTACTTAAACAAGACTATAAATTAAAAAGATAGATTTGACTTTTTTTCCATAGACATTACAAACTGAAATAAGATAACGATAATATTAAAATAAAGACACACTACAACTTTTATATATTTTAGAGAAGAGGGATACAAATGGGGTGGACACTTGTGGAGAGAAGTAGTTAAGAAGCCTGAGACGAAGTCATAGAGAGGAAGGAGAAACAGAAGGCTAGCTCGCAAGCTAGTGAAAACCCGCAGGTTTCACATTCCAAATATTTTCTCTCCAAAATCTGCTTCCAAATGCCACAAAACAGCCCCAATATATAAGTGAAGAAATGGAGCCAAACAGCCACCCAGCTGCCCCAATGACCCAATCAGAAAAGAAAAGAAAAAGTAAGCAATTACTCACGTTGGGAGCCCAATAGCCAAAAGAAACCAGCCATAAATATATGCAGGAACCGAACAATCAACTAGGGAGCTGAACAGGAAATCCACGGGCAAAGCAAAGGAGCCGAACAGGTAACACCAAGGGAACCAAAAAGAAAGCAAGCAACCAGCTCCTCATCCCAACTTCTTTCCAAATATCAAACAGCAATACACCTCAATGGGCCAAGCCAATTAAGCCCCAATCAGCCCACTATTTAAATACCCAACTAAACTTGGCTCAAACCCAAATCAGCCAAAAATCAGTTGACCCCCCTTGCCTACATCAGTGATACACCCAACACGGCATTATCTCTTTGTGAGCTGAGGTTAATTTCAAATTTATCACGCCCGACAAACTGTCGCGGGAGGTAGATGTATTTTAGTTTTTTAAATTTTTTCGGCAATAGATTTCATTTTAGGGATTTAGACTTTATTAGATTTGAGATTTGACCCATCTGGTTGATATTTATATTCAACACGGCTATCATTGGGGTGACATTAAAGTCACTTGTATTTTTGTACCAATTTGGGAGGCATTTTATGATTCAGGTCAGGTCAACTTCGGTCTTTTCATGTTGGAGGATGAAACTTGAATATTTGACCCTCGTAGCATTCTCGGACCTTGGATTTAGAAACATATGTGACGATCGGAGCATATGCGGGATATGTTTTAATATATATATTGGAGTTATTATAGAGATATAGCATTCTGTCTGCTTGTATGAGTGTTGCGGATCTGGTGGATTTGACTCTAACTCACTTGCATACAATCAAATAGATTATAACTTCATTACATTTACATATTTCCTAAAGTAGCAAATAATCATCAAGCTCTTAGTAATATGGTATAGCTTATAGCTTTCTAGATCAATAAGACCTTTGTTTTTAAAACAACATTGTTTGCATCATTGACATTTAATGAAGATGGATTTAGAAGTGTTGTATAATTCTCCTATAACTGAAGGGAAGAAATTAGTCCATCTCTCATAGGAATTAATTTATTTGTCTCCATGCCATATTCATAATTGCTCCTAGGATAATGGTTGTGAACTTCTTTTATAACCGCAATAATTTTCAGGGGAAACAATATATAAGAACATGCATAATCAAGTGTCAAGGTGGGCAACTTCACATCTATGGTAGATTTGCAAGGATCTTATTTGACATTTTACAGCACTATTGGATGGAGATATAAGAAACTCAAAACTACCCAAGTTCCCTTTGAGTACTAATTCAAACTCTAAAATTATAGAAGTTTTCAGTGTATTTGAACAAATACTGGGTAAAAACCTATTTGGAAGGTTTCGCATGGAACTCCTTGGAAATGATGCCAAAAGGATTCAATTTATTTACCCCATTTTCATATGGATTTCAATTTGGTTTGCATGTGGATGGGTTGTGGGTTCACTTTTATCAAATAAAGAGCTACTTCTAGCATTAGTTCTTCTTTCCTGAGAACAAATTCTCCTAAAGCAATGCATAGGAAACTCTTTAATAGCAACTTTTAACACTAGGATAAAGCCTTGCAATTGAAAATTCTTTAGACTGATTTATTGTGTTATCACGTTGTAATGTTTTCTTGTTTTGAAATATTGTTTCCATTTTTGACAATTTCAATTATCAATGGCTATTGGCTTATATGAAGTGATGGAACTTCGGCTATATCATCTTGATATGTAGATTCCATATTTAGATGATTGTTGCCTTGAAAAACCATTTCAGCAATTACATAATGTTGAATAGCTATCAAGAATATTTGAGGTAACAACAATATTCAATAAGTTATATATGTTTATCTTCATATTTCTAAGAAGTCTTGTTGTAACTGCTTCTCCAGTTATCCCGTCATCAAACTCTTCTAAGAATAGGGTCTACAAACACTTATCCATAAAATTTCTTTTAATGGTGAAGTGGATTTCAGTGTCATTAAAATTATTGCTTAAGACTTGATTCATTTGAGAATTATTATATTTTGAATTGATTTTGAATGTGCCATGATAAATAAGTTTAAATGTACATTGACTTGAAATTCCTCCTGAGCTTTAGAATTACTTTCCAATTTATTATTATTATTATTATTATTATTATTATTATTATTTAATAAAGTGAGGGTCATTTTGTCAGTTTCAATTTCGGTAGCCTCCCGGTGTCCCCTCCTCGCGAGGGGAGGTTAGGGAGGGCACTTGCTTTTTCGATCGACTCAGCCGGATCAGATTGGCGAGGACTTCGAGGGAGCGAATCGACCCCGGTATAGGTCTTCGAGTCTTCTAATTGTGTGTGACTTGTTAATTAAGTGCTTTAATTTTATTTTTTTAAAAAGATAATTTTTTTTATCACCCTTGAAAATTCAGCAGCCTTCTGACGCTCTCTCCCCGCAATGGGAGGTTGGGGAGGGAAATTGCCTTTTTTAGTTTGCCTAGCCGGAAAGATAATCGATGGCTGAGAGCTTCAGGGTGTTGTTTGGTCCTGGAATTGAGCTTCAAGTCTTCAATTCACTCGGCCGGATTAGATCGACGGCCAATGGCTTCGGGGGATCATATCATACCCGGGATTTCCTTCAAATCTTAACCTGTTGTGATACCTATTTTTTAAAAAAATTCCTTCTCATTTCTTTTATTCTTCTCTTTTTTATTATAAATATAATATAATTATATTATTAATAATATATATTTATACATATACATAACATATATATTATATTATTATATTATAATATATATAACATTATATTATATAAATATAAATAGAGGAGGAAGAGCCGATCGGGCATGGATCAGAGATGGAGCCACGCACAGATGTCGAGCACAGCGGCTAAGCACGTGTCTGGCCGTCTGAGCACGGCGGGGTTTGTTGGGCCGGCGAGTGTAGGTGGCTGGAGTTGGACCGGCAAATTGACAGCTGGTCAGGCCGGAGGCAGGCAGGGAGGTCCGTTCGAGTGAAATCATAGATAAAGGGTCTTCCGTGTGGTTCGACAGGTTCAAACGAAGAAGAAACTGGCAAGGAGGCGATGCTGTGTGACGCGATTTGCTCATAGACGGGGCGGAAATCAGACAGGGCTTGATTGAGGGACGACTAGGGTAAACGGAGGCTGGAGGGGCTTCGATTGAGTTTGACGGAGGTAAGGGGCATCAATTTCCTCTCTATTCGTTCGTATGCTTGTTGCTGTCGTGTGAGGGAGATTTTGGTGTGAGCGTGGCAGTTGTGCGATCATGGGATCATGGGGGTAGTGAGGAGCCGAGTGGTTAGAGATCTACAATCAACAATATTACACTCGTCGGGGCCCATGCGGGTATCTTAACTTTCATTTTAAATGATACGCGTGTGTATGTTAGCGTACTTATACTATGTATTTTGTACGTTTAAAAATTCATTCATTATTTCTTTTAGCCCGCGCAACATTCTCAGACATCACATATATGTCACGCTCATTGGGGCCCATGCAAATTTTGCTTTTTGGTGCATTTTGCATAATGCATTCGCAAGATGATTAATACTTTTTTTATGGCTTGCATAATGCATAATATGCTCTATATGATTTGCATGATGGTGATACATTTGCATATTGCTTAGAATGAACTCTTTGTTTTTTTTTTGCATGCTGTGTGGTGTGTATGCCTACTACATCTATAAGTTGCGTAGTGTGTGCACATAATATATTTGCATGTCACACAATACGTGCATATGGCGTATTTGTGTAGGACATCACATATGCCTAATATATTTGGATGTTGCATACATACTTGTGTAATGCATTTATATGTTATATGACTAATATGTATTATGCATTTACATATCGGATATTGCATATGTATGTTGAATTGTTGGATAATACATGTATGATGTATTTGCGTATTGCATAACACATGTACATGAACCATTGACATGTTGAATAACATGTATATGATATATTAACATGTTGGACAATGTGTATGCATGATGCTTTTGTATGTTGCATTATGTGCATTGCTATTTTGCACATTGCATAGTATATATGCATGCGACACAATGGGTGTATGACATATATGTATGTTCACATACACATTTGCACGTATATTTATATATTTGTATACTTGCATATGCATTTGCATGTTTGTATGTATACTTGTGTATTTGCATATGCCTTTGCATGTTGTTAAGCATGTGTGTAAAATACACTTGCATTTGTATGATGCACTCGTGCAGCGTACTCGTATATTTTGTTTAGTGCTTTTGTGATACACCTACATGAATTTTGATGCACTTGCATACTGGCATGATCATTGGCATATGTAGGAAGTGGTTTGCATGATCAATGGTATGTGTGCATGTTACTTAGTGCACTCGCATGATTGGAGGTATGCATATGTGCCACTCGATGCGTCTGCATGTATTTGATAAATCTGCATTATATAATAGGGGCCTCATAGGCGGACATCCTTTTGTGATTTGGCAGGTCAAGCATATTTTAATGAAGGGGTCGTGCAACCCGTGACACATAACAGTGTTCTATTTTATTTTCTTTGCAAAATCAAATGTTTACGGGATGTACGACACATCCATGGGGGGCGTACGAGTCTCTTGACTTTAATAGCTGGCGTGCGTGCTACCTAAGGCACTTGTGCACCTGTGACTCCTCCCTTTGTCATTTTTTATTTTGAGTTTGGCTCAACTGGTCTTGCAAGGTATCAATTTTCTGGGTTGTAAATAGGGAACCCGGCCCTAATTCATTTCTTTGCACATTTCAGTTTAGAGATTGTGTGTTGCTTAGGGGTTTGAGTGTACACTAGCTAGAAGCTCAGAGAGAAATTTTAGTCTGTTTGTTGGTGAATAACTAATTCTCCTGCAGGTTCTATTTTGTTAAGTTTTGATTTTCAATTCATCTTTGCTTTCCAATGTTTAGAACCTAAGATATTGCGCATTTTATATTTTGTTAATTTAGGAGTTTGGGTAGATATTAATTTCTTCAAAATTTTCAAAGTTATGAGTTTTGTTGTAAATTTTAGCAGCACTCCGGCGTCATCCCAACGTAGGGGTTCGGTCGACGCATGTCGGGTGAGCTACGCGTACGTCGCGCTCTTTCGCTTTTGAAACTTGCCGTGCGTGGTCGACACGACCCTGACACTAGTATTGAGGTCAGCAAACTCATTAACGAGCTCTAGAGTCGAGCTTATCGAGCTTCGAGCTCGAGAAAAATTTCGAACTCGTTGGATTATTGAGCTTGAGTTCGAGCTCGAGTGATGCTCTGCTCGATTAGCAATAAGCGTGGGCGAAGCGCGGAAGGCGCGGGGTGAGCCGCGTGCAAACTGCGAGTGAAGGCGGAAGCGGGGCAAAGCTCGGAAGCACGGGTGATGTCTGCTCGTGCGACCGCGAAAGGCGGATTGGAGGAGTCGTGTATCGCACAGAAGGCTTGCGAGTTGCTCGCGAGCTCGTTTTTAGTGGCACAAGCCGAGCTCGAGCTCACCTTTTGAGCTTGACTCAAGTTCGAACTTTGATTTTGGCTTGCAAGTCGAGCTTGAGTTAGGCTTGACTTGAGCTCCACTCGACTCGTTTGCACCCCTAGTTGACACTAATGGGATATGATACTAATTTCTTTGAGCAAATCCTTTGGAATTTCCTTCTATTTATGTGGAACTTTTATATCTCACAGTATGTTTTGCAGTATTTATGTCTGCAACATGCCAGGTACTTTCAATTTCAGTAATTCTTGCAGCCATTCAACAAACAGGCTTTTCAATCACTACAAATAGAGTTCTAGAATCGATATTGTAATTCACTTTAGTGTGCATTACTTGGCCACTTTGGTGAAATTGCAGATGCGGCAGGCCAAGTTTCTAAAGCTTCCACTATTTTATTGAAAGAAATAATTTCATGTTACATGTAAAACTAAGTAGTGTCCCTGCAGCAGTTGATATAGTTTTGCTAAACTTGCCGTACTACACAAGAAAGATAACCGTTGGATCCTTAAGCAGAATTTACGTCTAGATTGTCCTGTAAGTTAGAAAGTTCAAATTCACAAGTCACATTTCATTATTGGCTTAACAGCAATTGTATCCTCACATCATCATGCATGTATGTGTTATTGTGATGAAGAATTGCCTATTTTGAAGTTCTTTGATAACCGCATGTCAAAATACACACAGGCTTCTTGATTATAGATGCAGAATTGAGAGTTTCTGAGTCTCTAACATACTCCGTACTTCCCATGCAGGAAAAGGGTGTTCCTATTCTAATATTTTCTGCAGGACTTGCAGATATTATAGAAGAGGTAATTAAAATCAGGTTATATTTCCAAAAGATCATATAAAGATCAGATTTGGTAGTTAATAATCATATTTTTTTCAAAATTTACCAGGTCTTCAGACAGAAGCTCCATCGTTCTTTCAAAAACATTAAGATAGTGTCAAACAGAATGGCATTTGATGATAATGGTCGGCTTGTGTCCTTCAAAGGTGATCCTTCAACTCTCTTATTACTCTTGTAAAATATTAGTAATCTTTCAATTGTTTTATGTGTCATTGAATTGCCTAAGCTTGAGCCAAGAAAGTGCAAATAAAGCTTTTTAATACGTCTTGAACCATAAAAATTAGCGAACAATAGTAAATTTCAGCAAAATAACAGAATTTTATTGCTTGGAAATCAAATAACAAGAAGCAAGATACAATTGATCCTCTTTCAAGAATATGATCTTCTCTTCCAAACCCTAGACACGGCTAGGATCCCTCACAAAAGAAAACTACAACATTCAAAATAAAATTCTGCATACGAATAAAATAAACCTTATTATGGACTTAAGTAGGCTTCCTCCCTCCCTCCTAAATCAGCCCCTTTCTAGTATATCTTCCTCATTCATTTGAAAATAATTTAATTAGAAAAGGATTTCATTAGGAAAGGATTTCCTAATTCAGCACTGTTCCTAATATATCTCCCTCTTTAATTTGAAAATAATTCAATTAGGAAAGGTTCTAATTAGGAAAGGTTTTCCTAATTGATTTTCTCCTAATATAATGTATTAATTCCCTGCTGGGCCCCACCCCCTTAACCTCCTTTCTTTCCTTGTCCAGTCCTGCCGTATCAATACTCCCCCCCAAAAGTTCCACCTCGTCCTCAAGGTGGAATGCAGGGAACTGCTGCTGAATAATCTGATAATCCTCCTGCGTGGCCTCATGCTTTGGTAGGTTTTTCTACCTGATCAGCACCTCTTTTCTTCCTGTTACTCCCTGGCATACCCCTTTGACCTCTAATGGTTCCAATAATACCTCCATATCGTTCATCAAGGTCGGGGGAAGTAAAGAAGTTGAAATGCTCTCTTATTGCCCGCCGCAACTGACACATGAAATACAGTGTGGATGGCTGACTATGGTGGTAACTATAGGCAATAAGCCACAGCCTCGATGCGCTCCATTATCTCGTAAGGACCAAAATATCTTGGTGATAACTTATCATTCTATCTTCGTGCCAAAGATTTCTGTCAAATAAACCCTATCCCCACTTCGAATTGAATGCCCCTCCTTAGTACACTGCTTTTCTTTTCATAATTTGCTAGGCTCTCGACAAATGCCCTTTCAGTTCTACTAATATTTTATCTCTGTCATTCAAATACTGCTCTACTGAAGCCACAGGCATGCTACCATATCCATAATATATCAAGTGTGGTGGATCTCTTCCTTATAACACTTTGAATGGTGTGGTCTGAGCTGTTAAATGATAGAAAGTGTTATACCAATATTCTGCCCATGCCAATCATTTTGCCCACAACTTGGGTGTGTCTGATATAAAGCACCGTAGATAAGTTTCCACACTATGATTGACCACCTCTATTTGCCCGTCAGTCTGAGGATGATAAGCAGTGCTTCTTTTCAGAATGGTCCTATGCATCTTGAACAACTCCTTTCAGACATGCTTAGAAAGATCCTATCTCAATCTGAAACGATCAATTTCGGGATCCCATGTAATCTCACCACCTCCCTCATGAAAACTATCACTACTGATACTGTAGTATACAGGTGGCGAAGGGGAATAAAATGGGCATACTTACTCAGTCGATCCACTACCACCATAGTCGTAGTGTATCCTTCTAAATTGGGCTGCCCTTCAATGAAATCCATGGTTACCTCCTCCTACACCTTTTCTGGCAGAGCTAACGGCTGGAGGAGCCCTCCAGGAGACATTACTAAATACTTGTGCCTCTGGCATATGTCACAGCTAGCCACCATCTTCTCGACATTCTTCTTCAAACCCTCCCAATACAACTCTGCAGACAGCCGGCGGTATGTCTTTTGGACCCCTGCATGTCCCCTAATAGCCATCCCATGGAACTCCTGGAGTAAGCAGGGATGTAATAAGAGGTCTTTGGAAGCACAAAGCGCTCCCCATGAAGCAACTTCTGTCCCACTACTGAATATCCTGGATGGCTGTTATTGTTTCCTGTCAGCTCCTCTCTAATTTTCTGTAGGCCTGCATCCTGTTCGCTCTCTCTTCTTTGTGCTTCCCAGTCAACCACCAAAGGCACAGACAATGCCATCATGTGGGGTTCCCCCATTCACTTGGGTAACCCATCTGCTGCTTTGTTTTTCACTCCTGGTCGGTATTTGATTTCAAAATCATAACCCAATAACTTGAAAAGCCACCTCTGATGCTCCTCAGTGATCATTCTCTGCTCCAACAAATACTTCAAACTTCTCTAGCCCATTCTGACGATGACATATCTTCTAAGGAGATACTGTAGCCATTTCTAAATGGCCAGTATAATCGCTATCAGCTCCCTCTCGTAGACTGATTTGAGCCTGGCTCGGGTTGTTAACACCTAAATGAAATAGGCCACTGACCTCTAGCTCTACATAAGTATCTCTCCTAGCCCAAAACCCGAGGCGTCTGTCTCCATAATAAAAGGCTAGCTAAAATTCGGAAGGGTTAAGACTGGCACACTGGTCATAGCCTGTTTCAACTCTTCAAAAGCCTAGGTGGCCGATTCTCCCCACTTGAAGTTGTCCTTCTTGAGCTGTTCTGTCAATGGCCTTGCTATTGATCTGTATCCCTTCACAAATTTTTGATAGTAGCCGGTGAGTCCCATAAATCCTCTTAGTTCCTTCAGGTTTTTGGGTATGGGCCATCTGAGCATGGCCTCAATCTTACTTTGTCTACTGTAACTCCCTCTTGAGATATCACATGTCCCAAGTACTCCACTTTGGTTTGGGCAAACAAACATTTCTTTTTATTGGCATATAAGGAGTGCTCATTTAAGGTCGACAACACAACCCCTTTGGACCCGCTGTAAACTAATATATCGTCAAAAAATTAACACAAACCTTCGTAAGTATGGCTGGAATACCTTGTTCATCGAGGACTGGAAGGTGGCCGGTGTGTTAGGGAGGCCAAACATTATCACCAAAAACTCATAATGCCCTTCGTGCATCCTAAAATTTATCTTGTGGATGTCTCCTAGTTGCATTCTAATTTGATGATATCTGGATTTCAAGTTGATATTAGAAAATATCACAGGTCCATGCAACTCATCTAACAGCTCATCGATGACATGTATGAGAAACTTGTCTGTATTGTTTCCTTATTTAAAGCATGATAATCTACATAGAACCTTCAGTTCCCATCCTTCTTCTCCACCAACAATATAGGACTTCAGAATGGGCTCATACTGGGCCTGATGATTTCAACTTCAATCATCTCCCGAATCAGTTTTTCAATCTCGTCCTTCTGGATCTGGGGGATTGATAGGGCCGAACACTAATAGGGGAAACTCCCTCCTTCAAAACAATTGAGTGCTCGTGCTCCCGTGGGGGTGGCAATCCTTGGGTAAGTTGGAATATCTCCCTGAACTGTTGAGCAAGGGCTGGACAATGTCGAGAATGTCCTCTTCACCCTCTATCTCTTCTCCCTCCAGACTCTGGAGCTCCACCAATAATCCCCCTTCTTCCCCTCGAAGGGCACGAACCATGGTTTTCAACGAAACCATTGTCTTTGATAAGTAGGAGTCTCACTTAATTACCACCCTTCTCCCCTCCACCTGAATCTCCATAGCCAAAGCCTTCCAGTTCACCCTGGTCTCCCCCAAAGTCTATAGCCATTTCATGCCCAAGATCAAGTCAGCACTTCTTAACTCCAATGTAAGGAAATCCTCCTTGATGTGGATCCCTTGCAGCTCTACCACCAAACCCTGACATATCCCTTTGCTCCTCCCTACTTTTCTTGTACACATTATCACTCCAAACCCTCCAGTGTCTACCAGTTTTTGCCCTAGTTTATCTATCACCTGGTTTGATATGAAGTTGTGGGTAGCCCCACTGTCCACCAGGATCGCCAATGTCTCTCTTCCTATATGCTCCCTTACCTTCATAATGTGATTCGGGGTGAATCCCACTACAGAGTTCAATGAAACTTTCGTCACCTCCAAATGCATGAGCTCCTCTTCCTCTTCTTCCTCCTTCGATTACTCTTCTTCATCCACCTCTTATCCACCTCTTTCCCATCACACAATGAGAACCTACAATGTGCAATTTTTGCACCTATGTTCTGGTGTAAATTTCTCGTCGCATCTGAAACATAGCCCTTTTGCTCTCTTGTCTTGTAATTCGGTCTCAGTCAGCCTCTTGAAATCTCCTCTTTGTCGGGCTCCCGAATTTCCCTCCTTTGGCTTCTCCCTTTTAATTGGTACGGTCTTCACCCTAGGTGCTAGGAAAGTGGTTGTTGTGCGGTAAGAGCCTCCTCCACTGCCTTCTTTACTACTCTTCTGCAGTGGCTTCTTACTCAATCATCTGTGCCAACTCTATCGCCTCTCCCAGATCACTAGGTCTTGCCACCTATACTGCTGCTCTCAACTCTGGTTTGAGATCTTTCATGAAATTGCTCTCCAATACTGCCTTTGATAACCTCACTATACGTTCTGACAGAAGCTCAAATCTTTCCTGATACTCCATCACAGTGCCCTCCTGTGTTAAGGCAAAGAATTGATCATAGTAATCCCCATCCTTTTGGACTTGAAAGCGCTCCGACAAGTGTTCCCTGAACTCATCCCACGAACAGATTGGGTACCTCGCCTCTCGCCATTGGTACCATGCCAATGCCTTTCCTTCCAGACATAGGGCGACAGCCATCAGTCTTTCATCTTCGGTCAACCCGTTCATTGTAAAATATCTCTTCACCCTGTATATCCACCCATGTGCGCCATCTACTTCAAATACAGGCATTTTCAGCTTCCTAATCTTCGGATCCCCTCCGCCCCAATGTCCCCTTCCATCCCCCATACCTCCCATGGCGCAAGCATAGTGGTCCCTTGATGCATTCTATATTTTTGTAATGTTATTTGAACAATGGTTTTTATAGTTTTTATAATCTTTTTAGCTATTCAATGATGGAGGACATCCGATGAACATGGTAGGTTGTGCTTGGGCTTGGTAGACCTTGGTTTGCTAGCTTGGAGGGGTCTCTTTTTGGTGGCTGCTGGTTCTCGGGTTGGGTTGGTGGCTCTCGGTTTTGAGCTAGTGCTGAAATTTCTGGGTATTTCTTTTTGAGCTGAAGTTTAGCTCATTGATTGTTAAGTTGTGGTAGCTCATTATGGTGGAGTGTGGCTTTTCCTTTTCCCCTTGCTGCCTTCTCGGTTTCCCCTCTTAACCCTTCAGTTTTGGTGGTTTTTGTTGTTTCCCATGTGATCTGCTGGGCTTCTTGTGCCTGCTGCCTTGGTTGCTGGTTTGCCCCTTCGGCTCCTTCCCATCTGACTGGTTCCGTGGATTTCTGGGCTGGTTCCGTGGCCTTTTTGGCTGGTTAGCTGTGGGCTTTTCTCTTTGTTTCCTGTACCCATTTATGGCTGCTGTTTGGTGACCTTTGGTCTTTCATTTCCCTAAATCTAATTGGTTTAGATGGAGGTGCTATGGCTGTTTGGTTTCCTTATGGTTTGCCTATAAATATAACATGTTTTTGGAAGGAAAAGGTTGTTGAAATTTGCTTGGCATAGCCACCAAAACCTGAGGGTTTCTTCTCTTCTTGGAAAAGCTTGAGAGCTTGTTCTGTTTCCTTCTCTTCTCTATTTCGTCTGGGCTTCTTACCTCTTCTTCTCTCCACAAGTTACATTCCACCTGTACCTTTCTTCTTGAGCAATTGGTGTTATCGGTTGGCTGATTTGGAAGCATTTGCTGGAGGAGTTGGTTGGACGGTTGGACCTTCTTGCTGTGGTGGACCATTTGGTTTGCTAGCCCTAAGCACATACTTTACTTTACCTACTTTTCGATACATGTGAGGAAACCGTTCCTACGGTTGTTCTGAGGATAGCGCCTTTTATTTTTTCTTTTGTTTTGATTGGTTTCAACTTTTATTTTGTTTGGAAGTTTGGTGGATGATTGCTACTATTTGAATTGGTGGATGATTGCTACTATTTGAATCTAATATAGCAAGTGTTGCCTATTGTTCTCTTTATCTGGCTCTCTCTAGTTTGCTTGCATCAGTTTTGGTATCAGAGCAAGTTCTTTTCCTTGGATTTTCGTTTCTTTTTCGTTGGCTTTTGGCCGTGGTTGGTGTGGTTTCTTATCCATTTTTGGAGGGACTTTTCTTAACAAGTTTCAATGGCTAATAATCCGGGGGATTGGCAAAATCTAATGTAACAATTGAATAACTTGCAACAACAAGTTAACACTTTGGCTGAAGCTGTGGTAAATTTAAATGTTAACAATGTTAATGCTAATCCTAATGTCCAAACTTCTGAAAGTGAAGAAGAGGTTTCTAGAAATCATAATAGACAACAAAAAAATTGGGATCATGGGATTAAAATAGATGTTCCTAACTTTGAGGGAAAGTTGCAACCCGATCAATTCCTTGAGTGGATAGAGAAAATGGACCAGTTTTTTGAGTGGAAAGAAATACCGGAAAATAGGAAAGTTCGTTTTGCTAGCCTAAAACTTTCTGGTCATGCTTTAACCTGGTGGAAAATTTTTCAAAATAACAGACTTAGGAGAGGTAAAGGAAAAGTCCAAAATTGGGAAAGGATGAAGGAAAAAATGAAAGGAAAATTTTTGCCAACTGATCATGCTTGAACCATATTTCAAGAGTTTAATAATTTAAAACAAGGGAACCAATCTGTTGAAGAATACACCGAATCATTTTACAAACTTCAATCCAGAAACGATTTGAATGAATCTGAAGAGAAAACTGTGTCAAGATACATCAATGGTTTGAAATGGTCTATTCAAGATCAACTTAACTTGCATCACATTATTAAAACTGATGAGGCATATCGAATGACTATAAAAGTGGAAAAGCAACATCAAAGGGAAAGGGGTCATAACAAAGTTATGGAAACATATAAGAGACGAACAACTGGTGGGGTAAAAACTCAAACTTCTGAGGGAACATCTGGTGTTAAAATTAAAACTTTTGAAACTCAAAATGCTGACAAAGGAAAGGAAATCATGGGAGCTAAACCAACTGAACAACTTAGATTAATTGGACCATGTTATAAATGCAGGCTCTATGGTTATCTTTCTGCCACTTGTAGGAAAAATAATCCACCTAGAAGCAATCTCATTGAAAACAATGAAAACTTGGAAGAGGAAGAAGAAAATGAATCTGGGTCTGAAAATGAAGAGGAAATAGAAAAAATTGATGTCGAAGGAGATGAGAGAGAAGAGCTTTTGGTCATAAGGCAAGTCTTAACAACAAAAAATGACAAAGGGGATAGATGGTTAAGAAGAAATATTTTTAAAATAACTTGTACAGTTGAGGGAAAAATCTGCACACTCATAATTGATAGTGGAAGTTATGGGAATTTTGTTTCTCAAAAATTGGTTGATAAACTGAAAATAAAGTCAAAACCTCTTGCCAAAACTTACAAAATTTCTTGGTTTAAAGAGGGGGGTGAGGTTCCAATCACAAAGCAATGTGTTGTCAATTTATCGATTGGTGGATCTTTTAAAGATCAAGTGGTTTGTGATGTTGTACCACTTGAGGTGTGCCACATTTTGTTAGGACGACCTTGGTAATATGACCACAAAACTATTCATAATGGAGAAACAAATACATACACCTTGATTCAAAATAACAAAGAATACACTCTCCATCCTCAAAAACTTATGCCTGATTCACCTTCAAAGAGTAAACTGGTTGCCAAAATTAATACTCCTGAGCTGCTTTTAAATGCTAATGATTTGAAATGTTATGAAGTTGCTTACTTAGTGTTGGGAAAAGAAAGTGATTCTACTTTTCAAATTCCTAAAGAAATGCAAGCATTACTTTATGATTTTTTTGACATAACTCCTGATGAGTTACTAATTGGTTTGCCTCCTATGAGAAATATTCAACATCATATTGATTTGATTCCTGGAGCTACTTTACCTAACCTTTCTTATTATAGAATGAGTCATTCTGAACATGATGAGCTTTTTAAACAAGTGACTGATTTATTGAAAAAGGGTTTGATTCAAGAAAGTTTAAGTCCTTGTGCTGTGCCTGCTTTATTAACGCCAAAAAAAGATGGAACGTGGCGAATGTGTGTGGATAGTCGTGCAATAAATAAAATCACTATTAAGTACAGATTTCCAATTCCTAGGTTGGATGACATGTTAGATATGCTCAGTGGCGCTAAAATCTTTTTTAAAATTAACTTGAGAAGTGGGTATCATCAAATAAGAATAAAACCGGGAGATGAATGGAAAACTTCTTTCAAAACAAAAGAGGATTTGTATGAATGGCTTGTGATGCCTTTTGGGCTTTCAAATGCTCCGAGTACTTTTATGAGAACCATGAATCATGTTTTGCGAGCTTTTATTGGAAAGTTTGTTGTGGTTTATTTTGACGACATTTTAATTTATAGCATTCATATTTCTGATCATTTGAATCATGTGAAACAAGTGTTACAAACGTTGCGTGAACAAAAGCTTTTCATCAATTTGAAAAAATGTTCTTTTATGACTTCTAGTTTTGACATTTTTGGGTTTTATTGTTTCTGCTGAGGGAATAAAAGTGGATCCAATAAAAATTGAAGCAATTCAAAGTTGGCCTACTCCGAAAAATATAAGTGAAGTGAGAGGATTTCATGGCTTAGCTTCTTTCTACAGAAGGTTTATTAAAAATTTCAGTTCTGTGATTGCTCCTATTACTGACTGTTTGAAAAAAGGGATATTTAGGTGGACCCCTCAAGCTGAAAAGACTTTTGAAATCATTAAAGTGAAAATGAGTCAAGCACCTATTTTGAGTTTGCCAAATTTTGAAAAATTTTTTGAAGTTGATTGTGATGCTTCTCATGTTGGTATTGGTGCTGTTTTGAGTCAAGAGGGGAAACCTATTGCTTATTTTAGTGAAAAACTGAATGATGCTCGTTCTAAATATTCTGTTTACGATTTGGAATTCTATGCTATTGTTCAGGCTTTGAAATTTTGGCGATGTTATTTGATTCAAAGAGAATTTATTCTTAATACTGATCATGAAGCACTTCGTTTTCTGGGTTCTCAAAAAAATTTGAATAAGAGACATGTCAAGTGGGTTTCTTTTTTGCAAGAGTATACTTTTCATATCAAACATAAAACTGGTGTTTTGAACAAAGTTGCGGATGCTTTAAGCCGGAGATCTCATTTGCTGGTAACTGTTTACCCAACTATTACTTCATTTGATTTTCTGAAAGATACTTATGCTTGTGATTCTGATTTTAAGAATATTTGGGATTCTTGTCTTACTTCTGGAACTGATCCTTCTGCTCAATTTGTGAGACATGAAGGTTTTTTGTTTAAAGGTTCTCGACTTTGCATATCTAAAAACTCTTTAAGAGAGCAACTTGTGAAAGAACTTCATAGTGGGGGTTTGGGTGGTCATTTTGGACAGGGAAAAATTATTGCTTTGGTGGAAGAAAAATACTTTTGGCCTCACATGAGAAAGCAAATTACTAAGCTAGTGAAACAATGTAAGGTATGTCAGGCTTTTAAGGGAACTTCACAAAATGTTGGTTTGTATACTCCTTTGCCTATTCCTAACAAACATTGGGAGGATATTTCTATGGATTTCATTTTGGGTTTGCCTATTACTATTCGAAAATTTGATTCTGTTTTTGTGGTGGTGGATCATTTTAGCAAAATGGCACATTTTATCCCTTGCAAAAAAACTTCTGATGCTTCTTACATTGTTGATTTGTTTTTTAAAGAGATTGTTCGTCTTCACGGTGTTCCTCGTACTTTTACTTCTGATCGAGATACTAGATTTTTAAGTCATTTTTGGAGAACTCTTTGGGCCAAACTTGGAACTACTCTTCAATCAGTAGTGCATATCATCCTCAGACTGACGGACAAACTGAGATTGTCAATCGAAGCTTGGGAAATTTATTATGGTATCTTACTGGGGAAAAACCATCCCAATGGGATTTAGTCTTGCCCCAAGCTGAGTTTGCTTACAATAATTCTGTTAATCGTACAACTGGTAAAACTCCTTTTGAGATTCTTTATGGCCAACTTATTCCTCACATTTTAGATAGAAACTACTTGCCTTTGCCAAACAAAACCAATGCTGAAGCTTTTGAAACTTTTGATCACATAAAGACTGTCCAACAGCAAGTCCTTGAAAAACTCCAAAAGGCTAATGCTAAATACAAATCTGCTGCTGATAAACATTGAAGGGAGGTTAATTTTAATGTGGGTGACTTGGTTATGGCCTACTTTCGTCACCAACGATTTCCTGTTGGTACTTTTAGAAAGCTAAGTAGAAAAAAATTTGGACCTTTTCGCATACTTCGAAAATTAGGCACAAATGCCTATCTGTTGGATCTACCTATTTCTGTTGGCACTTCTCCTATATTTATTGTTTCTGACCTATCTTTATATGAAGGAGATTCTGACAATTCTGTAGAAATTGAAACTTTGCCATTCTCTACTTCTATGGCAAAAACTGAAGAGCAAATTGAAGACATTATTGATGTCAGAATTTCTAAAACAAGATATGGTGAACATAAAAGGTTCTTGGCAAAGTGGAAGAAACCGTCCTCTGACTGATTGCACTTGGATGGATGAAAAAGAACTAAAACAACGACATCCTGATCTTTTTCAAAAAATTACTGAAGCTTTCTCATATGGAGATGAGACTTTCCCACCAGGGGGAATTGATGCATTCTATATTTTTGTAATGTTATTTGAACAATGGTTTTTATAGTTTTTATAATTTTTTTAGCTATCCAATGATGGAGGACATCCGATGAATATGGTAGGTTGTGCTTGGGCTTGGTAGACCTTGGTTTGCTAGCTTGGAGGGGTCTCTTTTTGGTGGCTGCTGGCTCTCGGGTTGGGTTGGTGGCTCTCGGTTTTGAGCTAGTGCTGAAATTTCTGGGTATTTCTTTTTGAGCTGAAGTTTAGCTCATTGATTGTTAAGTTGTGGTAGCTCATTATGGTGGAGTGTGGCTTTTCCTTTTCCCCTTGCTGCCTTCTCGGTTTCCCCTCTTAACCCTTCAGTTTTGGTGGTTTTTGTTGTTTCCCATGTGATCTACTGGGCTTCTTGTGCCTGCTGCCTTGGTTGCTGGTTTGCCCCTTCGGCTCCTTCCCATCTGACTGGTTCCGTGGATTTCTGGGCTGGTTCTGTGGCCTTTTTGGCTGGTTAGCTGTGGGCTTTTCTCTTTGTTTCCTGTACCCATTTATGGCTGCTGTTTGGTGACCTTTGGTCTTTCATTTCCCTAAATCTAATTGGTTTAGATGGAGGTGCTATGGCTGTTTGGTTTCCTTATGGTTTGCCTATAAATATAACATGTTTTTGGAAGGAAAATGTTGTTGAAATTTGCTTGGCATAGCCACCAAAACCTGAGGGTTTCTTCTCTTCTTGGAAAAGCTTGAGAGCTTGTTCCGTTTCCTTCTCTTCTCTATTTCGTCTGGGCTTCTTACCTCTTCTTCTCTCCACAAGTTACATTCCACCTGTACCTTTCTTCTTGAGCGATTGGTGTTATCGGTTGGCTGATTTGGAAGCATTTGCTGGAGGAGTTGGTTGGACGGTTGGACCTTCTTGCTGTGGTGGACCATTTGGTTTGCTAGCCCTAAGTACATACTTTACTTTACCTACTTTTTGATACATGTGAGGAAACCGTTCCTACGGTTGTTCTGAGGATAGCGCCTTTTATTTTTTCTTTTGTTTTGATTGGTTTCAACTTTTATTTTGTTTGGAAGTTTGGTGAATGATTGCTACTATTTGAATTGGTGGATGATTGCTACTATTTGAATCTAATATAGCAAGTGTTGCCTATTGTTCTCTTTATCTGGCTTTCTCTCTAGTTTGCTTGCATCATACCTCCATGGTTCCCCATCTTACCTTTGTCGTTCATATCCCCTTCTTCCTCCAAATCCAACATGTCTGTTCTCTTCTTCCCATTCCCTCCTTCCTACATACTCCCTACCCATCCTCCTTCTCGGAATAGGCTCCAAGCAGGGTATTTCCTTCTCCCCTAAAATTTCCACCTCCTCGTGTTCCCTCGGCATGTCATCTTCCTTATTTCTTCTTGCTCATGGCAAAACCTTTTTAGTATGAAGCTCCAGCACTAGCTTCATTATTTCCTCCATGTTCCCAAACCTTTCTTCTATTGCTGAAATATATTCATTTATTGATCCCACTTTTGCTCTTAGTTGCCCTACTTACCCCTCCAATCTTTCGAACGCTTCAACTCTTTTTTCGGCCATTGGTACCTGGATCAAGGTCCCGGCGAAAAAAGCAACTTTGACACGGTTATGCCCTCCAAACAACATATATCAGTGAATGATAAGGATGATCGCAACAGAAATCAGCAACAAAAACTTGGATTTTGGTCCAGGAATGTGCCCTGATACCAATTTGATATGTCTTGAACCACAAAAATCAGCGAACAAAAGTAAATTTCAGCAAAATAACATAATTTTATTGTTTGGAAATCAAATAACAAGAAACAAGATACAATTGATCCTCTTTCCAGAGTAGGATATTCTCTCCCAAACCCTAGACACTGCTACAACACTCAAGATAAGATTCTACATAAGAATAAAATAAACCCTACTATGGACTTAAATAGGCTTCCTCCCTCCCTCCTAAATCAGCCCCATTCCAAATATATCTACCTCATTAATTTGAAAATAATTCAATTAGGAAAGGATCTCATTAGGAAAGGATTTCCTAATTCAGCCCTCTTCCTAATATATCTTCCTCCTTAATTTGAAAATAATTAAATTAGGAAAGGTTCTCATTAGGAAAGTTTCCTAATTGATTTCCTCCTAATATAATGTATTAATTCCCTGCTGGGCCCCACCCCCTTAACCTCCTTTCTTTCCTAGTGCAGCTCTAACGTATCACTTTTCAATTCCTTTGTTGCGGTTGCAGGGAGGAAGGGGTAGTGGTTGGCAATTTTGGTTTGGAGATGCAGTATTGAGATGACTATGTGATGCAGAGCACGAAAGCTGTAACAGAAATCTTGTTTTTATTTGCTTATGCAATAATCTAATTTATCAGTGTAGTAAGATTTTCAGGTTTTCAACATTGAATTGCCTAAACCTTACAAGTGAATTTATCAAAATGCTAGAAGTTGATCATCAAGATGAAAATATGAAAAAAAAAAAAGATTATCCTCATCATTAATTCAATTTATGAAAACTTGAAAAGTTTACAATCATTATTAAATTATGAAAATTTTTTTGTTTTAGAAATTGCTATGCTGTTACCATCATAATAGAATAAGTTGATTATCATCATGACCATTAGTTAAATTTGAAAATAATTCCTTCTCTTTACTGGACTCCATCTACATTGATTTAATGCTTGAGAGATTATGATAGTTGCCTCAGCATAAATTAGCTTTACTGAAAGGCTAAATTTATTAATAAGTTCATTTACAATCACTTTTGGGTTACTCAGTTTAATAAGAAAATTCACTGGAAAAAAAATTATTCGACCTGCTGTCATTAGATTCGCCACTGCATATTTAACATTGTAAAGATTTAAGGAGTTAAGACAGCCCTTAGAAGCTATGTTTGCTTCTGAAGAATGGGATAAAAGTTCATGGGCCAAAAAGTAAGAAGGAAAACAAGTGAAAGAATTATAATGAAAGATGATTCATTCTGGCACAATGTATATTATGCTTTGAAGACAACAGGACCTGTAGTTAAGGTGCTCAGAATAGTTGATGGTGAGAAGACCCCAACTATGAGATTTATTTATAAAGCAATGAATTAAGCCAAAGAAGAAATAGCAAGAGAGTTGGGCGGTCAAGAAGGAGCCTATAAAGAATTATGGGAAATTATAGATGAAAAGTGGGATCGCAAATTACACCAACCCTTATATGCGGTTGCATACTATTTAAACCCTCAGTTTCATTAATGATAAGGACTTCCATGTTGATAAAGAGGTAAGATCTGGTTTATATGCATGCATGGATAGGGTTGTTTCTGAAGCTGACTACATCAAAGTACTAATCTACTTGAGTATTTTCATTTAAAGAAGGGAATGCTTGGATTTAGAGCAGTGCAAGCATGTTACAAAACGCGATCTCCTGGTATGTTTATACATTTATAAATTTAAATTTTAATGTTCAGTTTAGGCTTTCTACTTGAATATATTTATAATATAATTTTCATTTTAATATAGAACGTTGGTGGGCTCAATTTGGAGATGATGTACCTGAATTAAAAGCATTTACAGTTAAAGTTCTTTGCCTAATATGTTCGGCTTCTGCATGTGAGCGCAATTGGAGTACTTTCAATTAAATTCATACAAAGAAAAGGAATCGATTAGCTGCAAGACGAATGAACAAACTTGTATATATTATTTTAACAAAAAACTTAAGGATAAACATCAAATTACAACAAAGAAATAGTGACAGTGAATTAGATGCTTTACTTGTTAATGATTTACAATCTGATGATTAATGAGCTACTCCAAAGGGTGCTAATGCTCTTGAAGATGAAGTTGAAAGAGAAACTCATATCAATGAGGACAATGAATCAGTTATTGTGGGTATTAAAAGGTCTATTGAATTGGTATCATTGTCTACTCCCCAAATATATAAAAGAAAGAAACAAAGTGGGATTGGAACTTGAAAAATATTCAAAGGTAATCTTAAATATAATAAATTATTTTTTATATTATTTTTATTGTTTCATTTTAGAATATAACTAATGAAATGTTAAATGAATTAGGGGATAAGAAAAATAATATTATAGATGAAGAAGATTTTGAAGATCACTTTGACATAAATTATGAGATTCTTTTGAAGATAGTCAAAGTGATAATGAGATTGCCTTGGGTCTTGATCTTAAGGGCGTGTTTCTGTTTTAAGTGAGTATTTATGTTGAATATTGTATTCTAGTAATATTTATCTTCAAACAAATTTTTATATTCATAATTTACTTATTATTTTATCATTTTTTGAATTATTTATAATTTTCTTACTATATATTTTTTTATTTTGAGGCTTACGCCTCGATTCACCTCGAGGCTATGCCTTGCCTCGCTTAGACAAAATACTTCGATTCCTAATTTCGCCTTTTAAAACATTAATGGGGATATCCTACTTTTACAAGTTTAACATTATTATATACTGTCCTCTTCTCTTTCTCTAACTTCCATTAAGGTTCCAATACAAAAATTCAGATGCTTTTCAATCAAATATCTATTCAATTAAGGGGTTGATTGGTTTGAAGTATTTTGAGTGTAAAGTAAACCAAATGCAGGAGTTTTAACATTTTAGGTGTTTAGTTTAGTATGGAAGTAAAGTAAAATAAAATCCTAAAGTATTAGGAATTTCCCATCTTAGCTTATCAAAAATAAGAAGTTTTGTTATAAAAATTTATTTAGATCTAAAAATTATGATAATTGGGAAATATGTAAAGAGGCCTGTAAGGAGTCTAAGAAAGCAATATGCGAGTCAAAGATTTTAGCTTTTAGTAATTTATATAATATATTAGATACTAAAGAGGGAGAAAAATATATGTATAAGGTAGCAAAATAGAGAGATAAGAGTAGTAAGGATTTAGTATTAAGGATGAAAATCAAAAAGTGCTTTTATTAGAAGAGGATATTCAACAAAGGTGAATGTGATATTTTGCTAAACTTTTCAATGAAGATTGTGAGAATACGATTGAATTTTGTGACCTTATCATCTTAAATGAAAATACAGATTTTTGTTTTTATTGGCGTACTAGTAAAATTGAAGTTAGAGAGGCTTTAAAGAAAATGAAGTGTGGAAAGGTTGTTTGACTTGATGATATTCCAATGGAAGTGTAGAAATGCTTAGGAGATGAAGGAATTTTTTGGCTTACTAAACATTTTAATATTATTTTTAAGACTATAAAGATGTCAGATGAGTGGAGAATGAGTGTGTTGATTTCTATTTTTAAGAATAAAGATAATGCACAAGATTGTGCGAATTATAAAGGAATTAAGTTAGTGTGTCATACTTTAAAACTATGGGAGAGAGTTATGGGGCTTAGGTTGCGACGTGATACTAATGTTTCTCAAAATCAATTTGGATTCCTGCCGAGTAGGTCTACTATGGAATCTATATATTTATTGAGAGGTTTGATGGAGAAGTATATGGAGAATAAGGAGGATCTACGTATGATATTTATTGATTTAGAGAAAACATATGATAAAGTTCCAAGAGAAGTGCCATGGAGAGTTCTAGAAAAGAAAGGGGTTAATAATGCTTATATTCAAGTCATTAAGGATATGTATGTAGGAGCTGGTACTTGTGTTCAAACACAAGGTGGTTTGACCATATATTTTCCTATTTCAGTTGGATTACAACAAGGATCAGCCTTAAGCCCATATATTTTGCTTTAGTTATGGATGTTCTCGCTAGACATTTGCAAGAGGTTGTACCCTTGTATATGTTTTTTGCTGATGTTATTTTTCTTGTTGATAAGACTAGAGAGGGAGTTGGAGGTAAACTTGAATTATGAAGGTCAACCTTAGAGTTTAAAGGTTTTCGTTTAAGTAGATCTAAAGTCGACTATATGGAGTGTAATTTTAGTAGTAATAGATCTAGTGGGTGGATTGTGACTTTGGGCAATCAAGTCATTAATAAGAGTGCACATTTTAGATATCTTGGGTCCATTGTTCAGAGTGATGGTGAAATAAATGAGAATATTATTAGTAGAATTCAAGTTGGATGGTTGAAGTGGAGGAATGCATTGGGCTTGTTGTGTGATAGAAAAGTCCCCCTTAAACTTAAGGGAAAATTCTATAAGATGGTGATGAGACCTTCAATGCTTTTTGGTGCAGAATGTTGGTTATTAAAAGAGAAGTATAATATTAAGTGTTGCAGAGATGAGAAGGCTCAGGGGGATGAGTGGCTTTACTCTTAGAGACATGATACAAAATGAGCATATACGTGAAAAGGTTGGAGTAGCTCCAGTGGAAGATAAGATTAGAGAGTCACCTTAGATGGTTTGGTCACATAAAACGGAGGCCTTCACATGACTTGGTTAGGAGAGTAGATGTGTTAGATTTGGCTTATGTTAAGAAAGATAGAGGTAGACCTAAAAAGACTTGGTTAGGAAATATTAGAAATGATATTTCTTTGTTAGATTTAAATGAGAATTTGATTCTTAACAGGACATAATGGGGAAAAAGGATTCATGTAGCCGACCTCACGCAGTGGGATAAAGGCTTGATGTTGTTATTGTAGCTTATTCACTCGTAAAGTGAAATCGCTCAAATTGAGTTAAAAAGGAATGAGCAGACTAGCGGGCGAGAGAGAGAGAGAGAGAGAGAGAGAGAGAGAGAGAGAGAAGGGTCTTGACTGTCTTGCATCCTGTATTTTCGTCTTCATTGTCTCAACATTCACCGGTGAGAGAAAATCATGTCTGTTGCTGCTGTCGACCCCGACACTCACAATCGTCATGTCGTAGATCACAAGCTCGCGACCTTCATTACATCCAGCTGCTTGTGACTCCAGGCCATACTCATGATTGTCTTGCCCTACTTGCTCGTGACCGTCACTGTGAAAAACCTTCCTGCTCGTGACCCCGCATTATCGGCTGGTAAGAGAATTTCTTTTGAGTGATTATCGGATTTTCCTGCTTCCTTTCAGCTCTTTAGATTCATTATCGGGCCACCGCCTCCCATCTCCCCTCGCTAATAGCATTCATTTTACTTCAAGCAAAAAAAAATGAATCTCTTGTATTTCTTTTTCAATCATCCAAACAATTTAAAATATTTTAATTGCACTCCATTCCTTTTAAATTACATTCCTTTTACTATACATAATTCCTTTTTCAGCAAACTAAAAAACCCCTAATATATTTTAGGAAATTATTTTTTCGGTCTTAAAATATATTTTGTTCATTTGCTCAATTATATTTGTGTTTAATGAGTCCTTTAAAATGCCTTTTATGAGTTTGTTCAATTAAAATTCTGGTAGCCTCCCAGCATCTCCCCTCACATAGGGGCATTTATGGAGATTTTGGTTCTTTCCATCGCGCAAAGAAAGATGTTCATAATTGGTACCTGAAGACACCTTGGTTGGAATCTTCAAAATCCACCATGCCAAGAAAATCATGTATAGGGTACTAGCATGATAGATTTGTAACATATCTCTGCCATGTTGAAATAATATGCACAAGTATTTAAATTTGAATTTCTCTGTTGTGTTAAGAAAATCATGTACATGACTTGCTGGGTCGTGAGTGTAGCCTGCAAGATTCCAATATAGTGCTAAGAAAAGCGTGCATAGGTTTTACTCATCATGCCAAATACCTCCCAACTAGGATTTTGAGAGTTTTAAGTGTTATCTTTTTAATACTGTGCATGGGGGATGACAATGGCGATGAAACGAAGAGGACCTATGCTGAGATTTGAAACACACGTTTCTTTTCTCTGTTTTTTTGTTCCTCTTTTTTTCTTATAGAAATAAGGAGAGAGGAAAGGGAGAGACAAAAATAGTTAGGAGAATGAGATGGAGGTTTCTCTCTCTATTTAGAGGAAAAAAGGGGGAGTTCGAGAGAGACAATGAGGGATATAGTGAGGTAGAGAGGGTAGAGATAGAAAGAGAAAGGGAGAGAAAGAGTGCTATAGAGAGGGAGATAGAGAGAATTAGAGAGGTAGAGAGTGTTATAGAGGAAGAAAATTAGTTGAGAGAGAGGGTAGAGAGAAATTTTCATGTAGAGAGAGGAAGAGAGAGTGAGGTTGAGAGAAAATTTCTCTTTAGAGAGAGAAAGAGAGGATTGAGAACGAGGGAGTGAGGTTGGAGAGACAGAGTGAAAGAGAAGTGGTGGAGAGAGAGTTAGGTAGTTGCGGCTGTGGCTAGGAGAGAGGAAAAGGTTGTGGGTTGGTCTAAGTAGGTGGGACTAGGGTCAGCGACGACTAGGAGGAGTTTTAGCGAGTGTAGGATCTGGCGCATGCAAGGTATAGGGCTTGTAGTCTAGGGAAGACGGGCTCGGGTGAGTTGCAGCTCTTGGCAAAGGATGGTGAGGAAGAGAAGAGGGGAGAGGAGAAGACGAGCTGGGTAAAGCGAGAGTGGGAGAGTGTGTGAGATATACGAATCGGGTAGAGTGGGCAGCTGAGTGAGGAGGGCTTTTCTCTCTTTTTTTTGTATTTAGCCTGATAGGATGAAGGAGGTGGACATGGCATTATCAGTGATGAGATGGTTACGAGGTTAGAATTGCAGGATTCATAGCGAGAATGAACATTTTCTTTTTTTTAAATAATAATAAAGTAAAATAAAATAAAAAAAGTGTGCTAAAACCTGTGCAATTTCTTGTTCCTCACGAGTCTTAGAATATATGTGGTTTTCGCCTTTCTGTGACAACCCAAGTAATATGAGTGTCAATTCTAGGTTATTTCTGACATTCTAGATGCGTTAGTGTAGTATGTTTTGCGAATGAGTGATGTTTGAGTACTTTTTGCATGATGTCGCCTCCGCTGTTCACCATTCTCATTGCATTTGATCGAATTAATTGCGAGAGGTGCTTCTTTGATAATTTTGACTATTTAGATGTGTTGGCATAGTCCATTTCATGAGCTAGTGACATTTGAACGACTTCAATTGTGGTCAAGGTCTTTTGAGCTTGATTCGCAGGATGTTGCATTATTTGGGCATTGTTCTCTCCTTGTTTGCTCAAATCGGTCGTGAGATACATACGGAGGTCAATAGTGGGTATTAGATGATGAATTTTCTATTGTTTCTCTTCTTTTTCTGTAGGAGAAGATTAATTTTGACTTCATTATGATGATTGACAATGGATGATGAATTTTTGGTTGATCTTATTCTTCATCCATATTGGTTTGATTTCTCCCTTAGATGTAAGGGAAGTGAACAAAGGAGCTTAAAAGAAGAACAAAGGGTTGGAACCTATCATGGTTGCTACAGCAGCTTGGGAGGAGAAACAAATATTTGGAGGGAGAGAGATTGAGAGGAGAGAGGAGACCTATTTATTGGGCTGAATATATATATATATATATATATATATATATATTGTGTATTGTTTCCTTTATTTATATTGCTATATCATTTGACACTCATGAGTTTATTTAGCTAGGCAAGAGTTTGCTTTTCTTTCCTAAATTGACTTAGGAATAAGACCAAACTATTTTAAATTTAAATCTAGATAATTCATAATAACCTAAATGTTAGACTATTCAAGAAATAATCTTTTTGAGCTGCATCACTTCTACAAAGTATTCTACCCTTCATTTTCCCCACTATAGAGCTCAATAGCTGCATTTTAGTTGGAGACAATGATTTAAGGCTGGAGAGTTGGGTATGATCCCTATATGTTCTTCTCAACTAGGTGTGGGCTCCGAACATTCGGCCCCGGCCTCCCTTGTTTGTTTTTCGGGGGAGTTTTAACGGAATTAAGTTTTGAGATAAATTTTGGAAGGCAGATGAGTTTTTAGATAAGACACTACCCAGAGATTTCGCCCTTATTTCACGAGGACTTTATGATTTGAGTTCTGGTTTTCTATAGGCGTAAGCTCTTATGATTAATTACCCCTCCCGATCATGAGAGAGAACTTTCGATTAAGGCTAGTCGTCGATCAGATACGTAGATATACGTGGTATCTAGCATATAGTAGCAGCATGGGCTTAAGTATTAGAAAAATTGGATATTTAAAATTGAAAATTTCACCATCTTGCACTTAAAACAGATGGTGGGGGAATGGATGATGGACCCGATCAAGATCCCATGGTTCCATCATCCCGGGACATCGTGATCCCTGGTCTACTTAGTCAGAGGAGGTAGTCGACCCAACCTGATAAAAGGATCCTTGTCGGCAGCCATGGGTTGCTTCGTCCAAGGGTACCTTGTAGACCTCGGGTGAATGTTTGTCTAATGGGACAAATTTGAATCCACCTTAGCTAACAGAGGGCTTTGTGCCCTATCGATTATATCCTATTGATTCATATCTCAAGAATTTGATGCCAATAAGATATGTATTAGCTCTGGCCATAACCGTAATTTAGTGGTGCCATTTGGCGGCAAAACCACTCGGTTCAGAGGGCCTCGAGTCATAACCGTTTATCCTGCGGTGCCATTTGGCCACAAAACTGCCGGTCAGAGGACACGTACCGCATTTTTATTGGCAGGAGATTATTTGAGAATGGATCCTAGTGATATTTTCGACTAGACATTAGCTCTATGTGAGCTGAAGTAAATTTTAATTTATCCACTTGGCAAACTGTTGTGGAGGGTGGATGAATTTTTCTTTAAGTGTTTGAGTGGTTGAGTTTCAATTTTTAAATATCTTTGAATTTTGGGATTTTGGCTTTTAGTGGGTGTTTGAGTGGCATTTAAATGTTTGAAATTGACCCCTCCAGTTGAGATTGCATTCAACACGATCATCATCAGGGTGCATGGGGTCATTTCCATTTATGGATTGATCCTTGTTGACTCTGTCGAGCTGTTGACAGAGGACTGGGTTCGTTGCTGGCTTTGTGCCTTTGTTAATGAATTTCTTTTGTTATAGACCTTGAAGGCCTAATATGAACATATAAAACAGATATTCCGGTCGACACCCTAATCGTATATCTGTTTGATAGTTCGAGCCGTGTCAAATCCTATCTATCCACGTAGAAGGATCGGGCTCGAACTTGGGTTCATTTATTGACCTGCGCAGCATCCCTAGATGTCACGTGTGTATCTAAAACATGCTCGTCGGGGCCCATGCGAGTGTATGTGGGCATTTTATAATTATTTGTTGAGCCTTATCGACTCTTATTTACCTGCCTAGGAGGATCGGGTTCAAATTTATTGATCCGCGTAGCATCCCTAGACGTCACGTGTGTTCTTACAACATGCTCGTCGGGGCCATGCGGGTGTTTGATTGCACTTACCCCTTCTGTGTACCTATGTATATACAAATTAAGGTGCACGTGCGGGAAAATTTTGGTGTGTTTGGCGTCGGTTAGTTGTGCGGGCGACCGTCATTTGAATGCATCATTCTTTTTGGAAGCTTGTGTACGCCTTTTGTTCGCTTGTATGCATGTTGCGGATTTGGCGTTGTTGCTTTGCACTGGTTATTTGCTTGTTTCGTACAAGTAGATTATCGTGCACTACTTGCTTTCTGCAGGTGGATTGTACTGCGCTAACGAATCTTTTACTTTGGATTGTAGATACTTGTACCTATCGTAGTTTCTTTCATATTTTTCCATAGACACCATGTTGAATGTATGATGAGTCTCTCTCAGTGGCACATAGGCAGTTACATTTGCTGTAATCATCTGCCATTTTATTAATAAACAACAATTCGTGTGTATAGCGGGTCTCCCGCAAGGGCCCGTAGGTACCTGCCTTTACTGCACATCGTACATCTTCGCTTGTAAGAGGACGATGTATTTGGTTGCCATTGGATGGTTGTTGATTGTGAGGGTACTGTAGTATCCTTGCTATAATAGTTCGTAGGTACTTTGCATATGGGAGATTCTTCTTACATTGACTCGTAGGAGCTCGCATCTATCATCTTGCTCTCCCTACATATTGACTGTGAACACGTTTATGCAATTATTGCATGCTAATCACCATGACTTACTGAGATTTGGTATACTTGCTTGTGTCTCCTCTAGTTCTTGTATCAACTGTTGCTTGTATCTTCAAGATCTACAAGCTTCCGCCAGTGCTTGTAAGTATATTGTTGCTTCCTCCACAATGTTCATTGGTCACTGTTTGTGCATGGGTCATGTCACATGTCATAAGTCTTTCACTGCTTTGAAGATAACTTGTATCTCATGTAGTGAATTGACTTGCTGATATTCGTACTTTTGTTGGCATGACGATCTCTTGATATCTCATTGAGATTCCTTGTTGTTGATTGTAGGAGTGTCACAATTTGTAGTATGTCCCTGGTATTTAGTCATGTCATCACTTTCATCATGCTCTCCTTGCATATGTTTGTAGGACGGTGGTTAATGCTATTGCAAGTCTTTGATTTTTCACCTTTGTTGCGTGTCAACTGCCACCTCTATGCCTTGTTAATAAACATGTCGTATCATTGTTCGTACATATGCTGCACTCCTTGCATGTCGATTGATGATCTGCTTCATCCATCATGTTTTGACTTTCAATCGAAGTACTTGCTTGTGAGTTGAAGGTGTTATCGAATGCATTGAGCATGTTATCACATTCACTACAACCCTCTTTCTTTGCATATACATGCAGGAGATGTTATCGTTTGCATATGATTGATCAAGTATTGTGGCTTGTCATTGAATTGCATTTGGAGTTTCATCATTTATATGCATGGAGAGTTCATTTCCCACTCGCTTGTTTGCATAAGGATGTTGGTTATGAAGATATTACTGCATTCATCACATGCCCTTGCATGCATGACACTTATTTAAATGCTTCAAATTGTTAATTAGCATTTTATACTTTTCAATCTTTATCATGAACTTGTAAGATTAAAATCCAATTCTTTGTTCTGTGAATTATGTTCAAGTCATGCTCAAGTCCGAGCTCTTTTCAATTTCATGCCATCCAAATCGGGTTCAAATCTAAGTCCGGTTCAAGTTCATGTCCATTGTAGTTCAGGTTCAGTTTAGGTCAAGTTCAATATGCAAGTTCAATTCAAGTCTTCTGTCGTTTGTTTGAGTTCAAGTCCTCCGCTGTTCAACTTGCAAGTTCAAATTTCTATATAGTCTTGTTCGTTTGCATTTTAATGACATGAAGGGGATGCGATCGAGACGAGCGCGACAGGTCTGCAAACGGCGCCGTTGTAAAGGTATGGAGCATTGTAGCTGCGGCTAGAGCAGCGATTTGGGCAGGATATGAGTATGGGCAGCATGGCAGAGGTAAGTTTCTTAAGCCGTTTTTTTGTTTCTTTTTTTTTTGACGTGGCATAGAGGTCAACACTAGGTTACCTGACTGATCTTTTTAGTGAATGGCATTTTAGAAATATGGAGGTTTTTAATGGATCTATCATGGAGGGACAAATTTGAAGCACTTAATTTTATCCATAAACTCAATTATAGGTTTTTTAAAATGTGGAATAACGTGTCCTTGACATTAGGTATCTGAATGTAATTTACACTTATCTATTTTAGTTTGTTCTATAGTTTTCTGTGAGACTGTTCTATTCTCTATATGTATTTTTAATTGGAAATAAAATATAAATTCAACAATGATGTTTAAAATAGTGTAATTGTTATTATTCACTAAGCTTCTTTGACTTGTTTCTCATTAAATATTGATCACAGGCAAGACAATTCACGTCTTAAACAAAAATGAGCATGCATTGGATAGGGCTGTTCCTGTTCATGACCAACTAGGCGATCTAAATGGATTGAAGAATGAAAGCAACTCTGTCAAAAAGAGGACCAACGTGCTACTTCTTGGTGATCATATTGGAGATTTAGGCATGTCTGATGGACTGAACTATGAAAATAGAATTGCTGCTGGATTCTTGTGAGTTTGAATTCATATCCATCTGCTGAATGTTATCTACGCTTACTCATCAAGTTCCAATCCTTAGCACTTCAGTTATATTATGACGTCAAAACCCACATTTGTGATGACTAAATGATGGAATATGAGAATTTTACGGGCTATTTGGGATCAATTTGTTTTTTTTTCTTTTATTATTTTAAACATATTTGTTTAGTGTATCTTATATACTTTTTATTATTTGCATTTAAAAATAATTTAAGTTATTTTTAAAAACACTCAAAACAATTAGAAGTTATTTTGAGTATTTTTTAAAAATAACTATCACTGCTGCTAGCCATCTTTGTCAGCCACTTTCAGTCATTATCGGTCACCAACTTTGGGCACCGCCAACCACTACCTCCAACCACTGCTGTCCACTACCTCCAATCACTGCCGATCACCACCTTCGGCTACCATCGCTGCTATCGTGGGCCATTGCTAGTTGCCTTCGTTGGCCATTGATGCTCGTCTCTGTCAGTGATGGCCGCCATTGTTAGATAAAATAATTTATTCAATATTCAATAATAATAAAAATATGTTTTTAACAGACCAAACATATTTTATTGTTAGTCAAAATATAAATAAGATAAATTAAAATATAAAATATGAAAAATGAAAAATAAATCTGCTCCCAAGTAGACTCTTAATTTTTATTGAAATATGTTGATAAGGGTCCAGTCATAATTTTGCTTTTATTTTGTTCGCCCAATATGCCAACTTCACCCAACAAGTTTATTTTTCCCTGAAAAAAGTGTGATAAGAGTCGCATCATAATTTTGGTCCTTACTAGCAAAGAAAAATATGTGAATCGCTTTTATTTGTTGTTGATGAATAACAGTGAAGTCCATCAACAATCCTGCATAATTAAATCAGCATCCTTCGCTTTTTTTTAAGCTGTTTCATTGTGTAATTTTCTGTTTCTTGATAGATCCACAAGAAAGCTACAGTTGCGGATAAATTGTTCTTTGGTAACTGCTAACAAAAAACAATCTGTACAGTAATTTAAATATAAATGGCATGTCCGTACAACCCAAGCTTGGTGGCACCATACCTGGAACTGATTGAAGCCAGCATTTTATTGCATTTTTACGCTATTGATAGTTTTTGTTGTGTGAAATGCAAACCATGAATTGATCTACCTACTGTGAGGTATGATTACTTTTGGAAGGCTGTCGTCTACCCTTCAAACACATCGGAAACATGAACACGTACCAAACATTTTATGTGGAAAAACTCATTTTGTTTGTATGAATTTAAGATTTTCTGTAGAAGCTTACTGCCAAATACAACTAATCAAATAACATTTGAGTAATAAACTCGCACAATCCTACTTGAACCAACTACTTGAAGCGATGAAATTCATGACTGCATTCTTTCTATCGGTTTAAATTTGACACTCAATAGTAGTTTCCAATATCTGTACGCGATTCATAATCCATTCCCATATAGTTTGGATGAAGCTGATAATGATGAAGGCTTACACTGGATTCATTCCATGTTTTCATCTTTTGCTTCCACGTTCCAACTAGCATCCACCCTTTTTTATACTCGCTATGAAAATTTTAGGTAAAATAAAATTAGAGGTCAGTTCATATGTAACATTCAGAGTTTGCTATTTTCAAAGCTAACACCCTACCTCCATTAATTAAAATATTTCCCAAATATTAAAATTCATGACAGAACTACTAACTCTCATTGTCAACATTTCATCAAATTCTCATTGATTTGGTCGCAACACATAATATTGGGGTTTTCTAGTTCAAGTTTTTATTTTCTTGGGTGTTAAATATGTAAATTTTTTGGTGTATGAGTGTAAATATCTCATAAATTTATCATGATGACTAGGATGATACTTTCAATACTTAGAATCATATGAGAGAAATGTAAATATTTTATTGCTGATCTTCATATGCATTTCACAACTGAACTTGATTGAATGTAATGGTGCCAACAGAAGGAAAACACCTTTCCCAAGAAATCCCTCGCTTGGTTCAGCAATATTATCTAGGCAGGGCCTCATGTATTGCTGGGTTGCAACGCAAGGAAAAGAACTACATGCACGAGGAGTGAGAAATTTGCAGGGAGTTTGTGCTCATTCACTTCTTTAAAAAAGTTATAAATTAATAAAAATATATAATAATACAAATGCAAACAGAAATATATTTATAAATAAGAATAAGAATAATAAATAATAGATATTCATGTAAATTATACGTGGTAAAAATCTCGTTAAGTCAAAACATATGTTTAATATCTATATTTGAAAAAATCTTTTCTTTTAAAATTATTCAAATGAATTCTTTTTTTCAAAAAAGAAAGGAATTTCATGGGGGCAGATAATGTCATCCCTTTATTTACTTTTGCTAAAGCAGAGTTGCAAACAACATTCCCTCTTTATTTCCCTCATGCATTTTTCTCTCATATGCATATAGAAGTCGAGTGCCCCAAGCTTTTCTGTTTTGCCCACTCTCTCACTCATGACGATCTCACAGTGACAAGTAAAAATTATGAAGGAGACCTTAAGCGCTAGGCGTACAATCTATTCACTTCATCATAACATGGCGGTAAACACTTTTTTAGGTAGAATTTAGCCCATAATGTCCCACCCCATTTTGACCCCCCCTATAGTTAACGTGGAGCGTAACAGAGAAGGAGAATATGAATAGACATACTTTTCACTAGCACTCATCCTGAAATATTTATATCAGGATCAAGTGAGTAGGAAATAACATATCCAGACTATCCCAACTCATCAGGTTTTTCAAGTCTTAAGATTCTATCCAAATAATTCAACCTTAGAAGCATATTTAAACATATGGAATGAAATACAGAGCTTATTAAACTTTCAAATAACATTTACATGCCAAATAATTTGTCTGTGCATCTTCCTACTTTGACCTTTATGTACACCCAAAATATATGTGATCAAAAGTATAGTCAACCTCATGTCTAGAGCCCCATGGGCTCCTTCCCCTTTCCTGCAGTACAATCACTGCTAATGAGCTTTCCTGCAGTACAATCACTGCTAATGAGCTAAAGCTGGGGTGTCAAAATAGGTATTCGGGTCGGGTTCAGGTCGAACTCGAAATTGACCCGGGTCTAATTCAGCTAACCCGAACTCGACCTGATTTTGCAAACGGGTCAGAAATTCAGAACCGAACCTGACCCAATGTGTTACCAGGTTGACCCAACCTGACCCGACCCGCTAACCTGGATATGCGAATGGGGCGAGCCTGTGAGAGGCCTGCGGGCGAAGGGGGCATAAGCGGGTGAAGCACTATACGGGTGAAGGGCGCGCTAGTGGGCGAGGTGTGGGCGTCAGAGCAAGCGAGGATGTGACCGTGCCCGGGTGCGGATGAGGGAGGGCTCGCTGTGGACTGTGCGATCGTCGAAGTCGAGACTGTAGGCAGGTGATCCAAGTCTTTTGCAGGTTGATTTCGGGTTTCCGGGGCAACCCGAACTCGACCCGATTTTAAAATGGGTCAGAAAATTAAACCTGAACCCCACCCGTCTGAAAAACGGGTTGACTCGAACGTGAAATTCTTTGGATCGGGTCCGGGTCGGGTTTTGGGTCTGGTCAAGTTTTGACACCCATAACTAAAATTCAATAAAATACACAAACATTGTATAAGAGATAAGAAACATAACATTTGCAGTCAATTGTAAAAAATCTTGAAATTTTTATAAGATCATGAGCTGGAAGAACCGTTGGTATATCATAATTTGTAGAATGGTAGTGGAATTAAGTGGAATGGGGTGAAAGAGCTTAGTAAAATTTTAAGAAGGCAAAGCTTCTAATATAAGTAATTACAGGAGAATTAAAAGTAAAAAAAATATATTATATATACTACATATATCTTTTCTCAAATTTAGGAGCGGTGAGAGTAACTATTTATTCTAGAGTCAACTTCATATGCAAAGAATCTAGTATCTTGGGTTCTTAAACCACTTTTATACCCTTCACATTAGGCCACTTGAATGAATATCTTCATCATCTTGTATATTCAAGACCTGTACTGGTTGAACCACAATGTAATGGCTTTTAGCCAAATCTCCCTTTACAAGAACTATTTCTATGATAATACACTTGCACAAGAGCTATTTCATGGATAATGCAACCCATATGTTACAAGCATATTTAACTTGAATCACCGGAGAACTTAAAAAATTATGCCAAATCCCAAAAGTTGGTGGCTGGTTTGATCATGTTTTTGAGTAATTGAAAAGATTTTGGTTATCATTCTTGAACATAGTAGTTGTAGCTATTCCAGTGGTATACGGAGATCACAGAATGAAAAGCTAATGGTTATTGGTTGAACCGTATTTTGTTGTTTTAATAGTTCTTTTTTCCCCTTAATTTCGTTTCAGGAATGACAGTGTAGAGAGTTCTCTCGAGAGTTATAATGAAGCATTTGATATCGTATATCTGGTGAGCCATTTATTCAAGGCCATTGAATGATACTTTCACATACTGCAAGTCATTCTTCTGCACATAAAAGCTGTTTGGTTTGAAGGAATTGAAAACGAGAAAGGAAAGGAAAATGGAAATGATAAGAAATTTGAATGGAAATTTACTTTACCCACTTGTTTGGTTGAGCAGAAACTCATTAATGTATATATATATATATATATATATATATATATATATATATATATATATATATATATATATATATATATATATATATATATATATTTCTAATTAAGTTGAGGAGAAACTGAGCTCTTATTTTTTAAGGAATGTTTTCAATGATGACTTCATAGATTTTTCTATTTATTTTTCAGTAGTCTTATGTAGGGAATTGCCTATGTGGAAAATGTATATATTCATATTTCATAGGCAAATCCAATCACCTCTTAATTACATTCAAACCAAAGTCCTAAAATGAATTTGCTCTTTAAATAAGGCATCGTTTGGGACGGCTTTTTTACTGTTTTCTAAAACAGCTTTCTTGTACAAAAATTTTTTGAACAAAAAAACTGTTTTAGAAAGCATTAAGAATGTCATCCCAAACGAAACCTAAATCTACATTTCCAACATTCCCTTCAAACTAAACAGAGCCGAAGTGTTCTTGCAATTCATTCTTCTGTTCATCAGATTCTTCTCTTATTTACCTCATTATGTCGTTATGCAGAATGATGCATCAATGGATGGTATTTTTGATCTTGTAACTGAGCTATGTTCATCTCACGGCTGATTTTCCTCCTTTTCCAACCCCTCCAACCAGAAGATCATCTAATATGAGGAGTTTGGTTAAAAAGAAAAAAAGGCTTCTCTAGTCTGAGCTGACATGGTAAGTGCAATCCTGGAGCTACAAGAAGATTTGTTTAGGTTTCTTAAGCAATTAATTACATTGTATTAAAGATAAGATAGAGTGTAATCCTTGCCTAACTGCTACTTAGAACGCAATAAAAATGCACATGGTTTACCAGTTGGCAGATTCAGGCACATGCTGGCTTAATTTCTATGTTATAATTAGCTTGAATGAGTATCTCATTGATTAAGACAACTCATAACCAAGATAGATAACTTACTGATAAATATTTCTTCTGATGGAATGATTGTTGGTTGCTGTAGCTACAAGAATTCCAATGTGACAGCCTGCACTGAGATTCCAAAATCCTTTGCTGGATTTCAACTCCACAAGACAAGTGGATTCCTGGTTTTGTTGAATCTGACGTTTACTCTTTACATGTAAGTAAAACTCTTTGTTTGGGGTGCTGATCTTGTTCTAAAAAAAAAAAAAAGCTAAATTGGGAGATCAGAACACAGATTAAGATTTCGTTTGGGACGGCTTTCTTATTGCTTCTTACAGTAGCTTTTTAGTATAGAAAATATATTTGTTGTACTAGAAAGCAGTTTTAAGAAGCAGTAAAAAAGTCGTCCCAAACGAAGCCTAAGTGCTTAATATTTCCTGCTGTTTGTGGCTATACGTTTAAAGGTTTTTTTTAAATTAGCTTTCTAATACTTGGAATTCAGTGTTCAGAAGTGAATAGGCTTGTGTGTCACTATTGGCTTTCTTTTCAAGCCAATTCCAGCCTCAAGATTGGAACTCTTCATTTTTTTAGAATGAGTTTCAACAAGAATAGGTTTTTTTGATAATTTTGTTTTTTAAATAGTAATTATAATTTTATTTAATTATTTTTTTTTTATTTTATTATTTTTCAAAAATTTATATGGTGAAGAATTATTTTATGCAACTATAATAGAGAAGGGTTTTCTCCACAATAATCTCACAATCAACTTTATATAATACTGTAGCTATTTCAAATAAAGCTTAAGTATTGAATTTCTTTCATTTTCGATCAATTAGATGTTTGAAATCACTTTTAAAATTGATATTTAATAATTTCTCATTTTTTTCGGATATTTAGGCTAATTAAAGTAAACTCATATACATATCACATACATAAAACTCGATCCCAAGATCTCTTAGGCTTCGTTTGGGATAGTTTTTTTACTGTTTCTTAAAGTAGTGATCTAATATAAAAATTTTAATTTTTTAACTAAAAAGTTACTTTAAGAAGCAATAAAAAAGTTGTTTCAAATAAAGTTTTAATTGATAACTTAAGCTCCTAACCAATAGGCCAAGATGAGCTTTGTACACTAGTGATATAAATTAGTTCTAAATGGATTGACCGATCATGTGAGAGTGAGTGAGAGCTCCCACAGCATCCACACGTGAAAGTGCAAGTCCTGTCGCTACTTTCAGGCAATAGCTTCTTACAAAAATTTAATACTGAAAGTTTTGCGAGTTCTAAACCGTCTCTCAGGCTAAATTCTAGCCGAATTAAGAGACAAATATGATCCAAAATCTAGGCAAAACAGCGACATTACAAATGGCTGACTTTATTCCTTTCCATTCGAGCAATGAACATAAAGGAGGATAAAAGTCATTTGAGGTGAAATATTCATCATTTTCGACAAGTTGTTCAGTCAAATCTATCATCTTTTTCTTAACAGCTTTCAAGAAAGTAGATAGAAAGTTGATTAATGCTTGCTCATACTTCATATGGGAATGAGTGGAGAGAAACTCAAAAGAAAAAATAAAAATCAGCAAAGTACAACGAGGAACACATATGTCAATACCAAATAAATTACTATCCAGAAAGACATTTAAATGAAAGCAAAAAAGAAAAAAGTTTAAATTTATAAAAGCTTTTACTTGTTTAATTAATTTGTAAGAAAATGAAAAGAATGAAAGCTAAAATACAAAAGACAACTTAAGTGAAAGAGAGCGGGAAATCTTTTGAAAAAAATAATAAATAACCCTGGAGGGTTCTACTGAGTCAGTCATATTGTAGCTTGTAGCAAAGCCTCGAAAAAATTGGGCCCAAAGCCAGGGAATATTATTCTGTGCGGTCACCGCAGAGGTAAATAAAGAAGCACCACATCACCAGATACACAACACTGATACACAACGAAAAAATAACGTGGCGTGTCTTAATTTGCCTCCGGACGACATCTGGTGACCGCACAGAATAATTTCCCCAAAGTCAGGCCCTAATTATAGTCATCATCAAAACATGGAATACGAATACTAACCACATATCATAAAGTTTACATTTCAACGCATCAAGCTTGCACTATATCTACTGTAATACTTCCAACCACAGTACAGGCGAAAAATGATGATCACTAAACAAAACTCTTGTTTTCGCACAAAAACAGGATGGTAGCAAAAGAAATGGCTTTTTTATAACTTTGAGAAAATCCAAAAGAATACATTACAGAGTGATTAAGATCAGTAGTTATTCTTCCATCCGAGAACTGATGATGTCGGACCAAACTAAACAAAACTAAAGACAGCTTTGACTACAAAATCAGAGGACAAGAGAGAGTTGCAGCTTTGTAAGGAAAAAAAAAAAAGTGTTCCGGTTAGCATCAGGTTAGTTGGAAACTAAGATATGGGCCGCTCTCTTTAGCTTTTACCCATAAAGTCCCCTATTAAGAAGGTTGCTGCATCGCTCACCTTAGTCAGTAGCAGTTAGGACTTCATCTATGCAAAGAAAAGCTAAAAAGATACTTCAACAGCTAATAATCACAGCAGTTAGGCTCTATACAGTGAGGGGTTGTCCTGTAGATGGTGATGGATATGCAGGCCAAGAGATCAGTGATTTTGATCCTGTAGACTGTGATGGTGGAAAAACAACGAAGTTTGATAAATCTTTTGATGCCTCAGTGTAGTGGAACTCAATCTGAAGGCGTTGGTGAAGTGGAGTAGAGGCCATTAATCCCTTCTTCGCATCAGCCTGGAGCTCCCTGATAGGAATTGCAGCCAGGAAGCTCTTTATGTATTCCTTACAAGATTCTTTTCCATTACAAACAAGCTGCTGCTCCTCAGGTCTGTCACATTCATTTTCTTCTCCACAAGAACTCCCCTCCTTCGCATTTGCACTGCTTTCTTTTTTGCTTGGTAATTTATGAATGGTTGTGCTCTTATCAAACTTCAGTATGTAAGCCTGCTCGCAACCCTCATAGAGCCTCTCTCCAAGTGTGTCTACGATGTAATAGGCATCCCGCTCAACCTTAAGTACAAAGAAGTGATCATTCCAACTAACAATGAACACGCAATCAGACCTGACCTGACTGATCTCTTCCCAAATGCTGTCAAAGGACATGGCCCCATGCAGGAACTCAAAGCCTCTGTTATCCTCACAAACATCGGGGTGAAAAAATCCAATGAAGGACTTCCCAGATACAACAGATAGGGGGCGGATCTTTGCCTGGAGAACTGTCTCAAGGTCGAAATGCTTGTCAGGGAACTGTTCTCTATATGTCTGGTTTTTGCATAAGTTCCTCCACTCAAAGGAACCTTCCCGAATGAGACTGTCTAACTGAGACTTGACGGGCATTATGTTCTGATTAGATTGGAACCAGTCAGCTATAACAGCAACTAGAGCTGTGCATGCACTCTGACCAGCGGCTCTTTCACTCCTCTGGTCTATGGATGCAAAAAAGACCTGAGTGGAGAGCTTCATCTGTCCACAACGGCTAATGATTTCTTTTAACTCCCAACTGCCAACAGCAAAATTGTCATCTCCAAAATCTGATATTGATGAATGATGAGCAGAACCATCATCATCAGACTTCTGCACCAGAGAAAAATTACATATTATTTAATATGAATTATAGATGTACCAAACAAGCACACCTGAGTTGGCAGCTAAGCCAAAAAAAAAGTGGATGAAATGTTTAGTTTTCAATGAAATAGAGAAATGAGTTTATAACCAATTTAGCTCGAGTAAAAAAGAGAGATGTAAGTTGATTTATTTGAGGTACAAATTAAAGGTACCTTTCCCGATAAAGATTCATCAGAAGAAGTAAGCAGACGCCGGTCATAGTCAATGTCATCCCCTCCGTCTTCTCCATAAGCTTTCTTCAACAAAGGTTCACCTTTTGCTTTAGGAGATCTAAAACTATACTTTCTCTTTTTCCAGGGAAGGATGCTTCTTTTAGGAGATTTCTCGGGAATGGATGGCATAGCCTCCTCAACATGAGAACAATCAACATCAGATCTTCTGTGACTGTAGTAAATTAAATCTTCATGGTCATCATTCATTTTTATATCATTATAAATGGTAACACCCAACATATTTGCAGCTGCCAATGTACCATAACAGAAAGATTTTCGAGTAGTACTATTATCTTTGCAATATTCAATTTCTTCATCACGTTCATCATCTTCCAGGGAATCAGTATCAGCATAATAACTATCCTCGGTCCTAACAGAGGACTTGCCATCACTACTTCCGTCGCCATGGAATGTCTTTCTAAACTTCCTACCAGGCATAAACTCTCTAAATACTCTTCGAAATCCAGCTTTCAGAGAAGAAAGTTCATCTTTATCTCCAAGGGAAGATGGAGAAGTTGTGGGTTTCTGCACTGCTTCCTTTTGTTGCGGGAAAGGTCTTAACTCAAACAATCTCAAAGACAACTGCAACATGATAAAAAAAAAAGCGCAATGGCATAAAGGTCAACAACACTTCAAAACCATAGTTAATATTGAGTAGATAAGCAGGTAAGCATAATCGAAAATTATAAAAATATAACATAATGTCCTTATGACAATCAGGTAATCCAATAGAGATCAAATTAGAACAATGTAGAAAAGAAACTATCCATAGAATGCTTGCTTAGCTATTAGCCGAGTTACACATCGACATATTAGCAAAGTTTAGCATAGTTTTTGAAGTAATTTTTACTGCACATTTTCATAAAAGAATCATTCAAACATACTTGAATTATTGGACAAGACTCAGCACTACCACACAGCAGCAATGGAAGATTTAGCTCAAACTCTTCCCCAGGAGCAGAAGCATATTCAGCAAGATTCAATGAAGTCATTCCAACCACGCTCGTTTTGTTCTTATTACCTGGCTGCAGAGCCTACAGAATTGAAGTAATTGATTGAGATTTCATCTAAAGATGTTCAATAGGCCAAGGCAGCACAAAAAAAAAAAAAAAAAAAAACTTTAAAGCAAAATAATGGATATTTAAATGAATGACTCTTCATGGGCTCAAATGCTCCCCCAAAATAGAAAATGATGTAACATTGATATAAAGCAAGATCACACTATCAAGATTTTAAATGAGGAACCCAAGTTGGAAAACATTAGATTACACAAATTACTGCAAGCTATCTGACAAACAGTTATTGATGAAGTAAAAAACGGTGGTTGTATAATATTTCGCTTTTGAATAACAAAAACCCCCAATTGCAGGTTTTGTTCTAGACACTTACAAGAATGGAGCAACGACAAACAAAAGAACTATCCACATGCTTTGGGATGGATACCATTTGAAAAGAACACAAACCATGGAATCCATAAATAGCGCAGTCTTAATACTTTCTTATAATTTTGATTGAATTGCACCGATAACATGTCCCTAATAAAACCAGATGTCACTTTAACATAAATTTTCTGATCCAATAATTTCTGCATATGCAAACGAAAAATGCAACTTTTTAGTAATTGAGAAGTTTAAAATATACATTGAAACATCTATTATCATTTAAACAGTTAAATGACGAACTTCGCAATGTTTGAATGATTATCATACGTCACAAGGCAAGATTAGAATCGCAAATGTCGAAAAAAAAATAATGCGAAAATATCAAAACAGATAATAAAGTTCTTATAAGAAAAAGTTCGCATCAGAGAGAGATAGAACTATTGAGAAGCCACATGTTCCAATTCCATTCTCCTGAAAAGCCCATCACCGCAAGATAAAATTTACTATTCCCCTTCCCACCTTCCATGGATTCCTAAAAGATCAGGTAAAAAAAACTGTTGCAGCATAAACGCATGGAAAAATCCAACGAGAAATCCCCATCCCTGAACAAGCAGAGATTTACCCAGAAAGGAGAAAAATTTTAATAGGAAAAAACTCGAACCATACTGTCTCTCATCCAAACCCTAAGACAAGGCCCACACATCAAAAATTCAAATGGATAAAAATCAACAGTGGAACCCCAAAAAAATCACAAAAATCATAAAAAAGAAAAAAATAATCGAAGAAATGAAAGCTCAATGGTGCCATTGGGGTAATAAGACTCACACAGAACACGGCGATCTCGATCTCCCACGGATTGAAACCGTTCTCCCTTTGCGCAGTGAGCACAACCTCGCTCTCAAACTCCTCGTTCCACTCCACCTTCCCTCTATCCCCATTCACCACGTCCTCTCTTGTGCAGTTCCTCTTCACCGACCTCAGCGACCGCAGTGCCGTTGTCTTCCCCTTCCATCTCACCTCCGCTTTCATCCTTGTCTCCGCCCCTGCTTCTTTATCCACCGGGAACCCCTCGATTCCCCTCAAAATAAGCCTCACTGCGAACTTCTTCGACGAACCCGTCGGCCACGGCCACCGCATCAATCTGGCCACCATTTCGGCCCTATACTGTGTTGGTCCCACGCTTATAACCCCAAGAAACCCTACTGCATTCTCTTTGCGACTTCCCCAGGTCCTTTTCCGGTGCCGGTAAAAGGCAGTGAGGATCAATCGCCAGTGGGATCGGAAAGGGAGATCCACAAATGTACGAGGAAACTAGAGATACGAGTGATTGATATATAAATAGACAATTCGAAGAGCTAGAAAGAGAGAGAGAGAGAGAGAGAGAGAGAGAGAGAGAGAGAGAGCGCGAGCCAGCGAAGGAAAGATTGAGAGTTTGGTGATCTCTGAAAGCTCGGTCGTCTGTTTTCACCCTCTTCAATATCAAGGGCTCTTCCCGTTTTTATCCCCTGCAGGGATGGTTAAATTACCGAAAAGTCATTTGTTTTTTTTTTTTTTTTTTGGCAGTTAGGGGATTCGAGCCCGAGAGAGATGAGAGCAATTTATTCCGTCGATCACTCCGCCGCAGATCCGATCTCTCCGACAAGTCCTTAATTTTGCAAACTTTTAATTTTTTGTCCAGTGAATAAATGTATTTATTTATTTTTAATATTTTAAACAAATTTAATAATATTAAGAATGGTTTGTGTTATTATTTGATATGCAATATTTTATGATAATATTTGTCATTAAGGGTATATTTAAGATAGCTTTCTTATGCTTTGACCTTTTAAATAGTACCTATAATTTTCTTTTTTTTTTTGGGACATTTAGGCCAATTAAGACAAACTCACACACACATCGCATACGCAAAGACTCGAACCCAAGACTTTTTAGTTGAAAACCTAAGCTCTCAACCAACAGGGCAAGGTGAGCTGTGTCCTATAATTTTCTTTGACTATTACATTTTTGCTATTTTTTTCCATAAATTTTTTATGAAATGTTGCTTTTTATAATCAAAATAGATAAGTTGATTTTTCCATAATAATTTCACAATAAATTTTATAAAAAGCTACAGCTGTCTTATACAAACCCTAAATTTTTATGATAATTGAAAATTTATGTTATTATAATGCATCTAATAAAAAAATTACAAATTAAGTATTAATTTGAGACGCTGTAGTATTTTATAATGTTAGTTGTGAAGTTATTATTGGGAAAATAACTTAACTATTATGGTTGTTAAAAATAATTTTTCATCATAAGAATTTATTTAAAAAAAGTGAGAAAGCAAAACTATCCCAAAGAGACCCTAAATCTTTTGACATATATTAAATGTGTGAGATGATTATTTAACTAAGGAATAATCTTTTTTTCTTAACTCATTCAAAAGAGCTCAATGTGCAAATTTTATTAAATGCTAGGAGTATTAATAATTTCACATAATTAGTTGAGAATTTACTTTATAAATACATAATTAATGCGTTATATGGATCTATTTTTTTAAACAAATAATATGTAGTTCAAGGTATTAAAAAAATAAAAAATTTAGAAAGTATGCATTGTGAATATATATATAAAGTGTGAGGTAATTTTTATCAATTATATATATCCGTATTAGAGGTGCAAGTGAGCCAAGCCAATTTGAACTAGACTCACCTACGAGCTCATGAGTCAAGCTTATCAAGCTAGAAGCTTCAGATCAAACTTGAGCTCACCAATTAGATGAGCTAAATTTGAGTTTAATGAGGCTTGATTTGTTGGTTTGTGAATTATGAACCCTAAATGGCTAAATCCAATTTTCTCCCTATTTCAATTTGGATCTAGGTTAGAAGACAAGAGCAAATCTGATTACACCATACATTTATATAACTTCTTGATAGTATTCCAACCTAATATGTTGAAAGAATCTTGGAGAAATCTAAATCCTAGACCTAGTCATCATGATTTACAATATTGAGCACTTTCTCTTTTCTATTTTAGTTAATGCTTGTTTTTTTTTTTTTTTTTCACAAAACATCACTTGATTTTGATTATTTGAATAGTATGAAATTAACCTAATAATAAGAAGCGATTGGCATAGTCTTTATAAGACAATATTTGATACTTTCCATTTTGTTACTTATACAACCACATAATCCTGCATGCACGTTTGGATAATAAGTTTTTGGTGCCATTGGACAATATTTGATACTTACCAATTTTATTACTTATATAACCATGTAATATTGTGGGTATGTTTGGACATAAGAACAAATTCACGTGGCTATTAAGATGGGAGTTTTAGAAGGTAGCTAATATAGTGTCAGTTTTCGAGTATATGAATTTCTACAATAACATAAAGTATAGGTGAGAGAAAAGTGACAAGTGGATAGATAATGCAAAGTTAAAATAGTAGTATGAAGATATGTATTGGTTAATGTAAGAATTTCTTTCACTTTTGGTACCCATCAATGCTTGCTTAGGACTATATGAGTTTGTAGATAAGATCATTTCATGTTATAGGCATTGTGGGTCAAATGAACATGAAAATTTATTTTTTGAGGTTACATTCATAGACCATACTCTCAAATAAGGATTTTGGTGGTCAATGTTTTGTTAAATTAGGTTACATTATGTATATTAAATGTTTGTCAAGACTACTAGCAATTTAATTAGCTTACATAATGGTGGAGCAACATTCAAGTGCACTAAGTGAGCAGGTTTTAGAGTGCAATGGGATTCCTTACTGAGGGTAAAAAAAAGCGAGGATACGTTTATTTGGGACATGTACTCTCGTTTGATTACATACTGACTTCCGAATCACAAAAATAGAAACTTTTAATATGTGAGGATTGACAAAAAATTCAATGGGACACATTATAACCTATAGTAGGGTCACTCATAATCAATTACAAATATGCTTGTGACGGGGATTTATGTGGGAGCTTGTTCGTGGCATAGAATAAATATGTTTAGATTGTCTTTGATAAAAATAAAATAATAAAATCCCAATAGATACACAAGTATACATGCCGATCAAGTAATACAGTGATAGAGAAGAGTGTCGATCCCATGAGGAAGTATTCTGTTTAATTACAATTAAACTACTACTATCTAATATAGATGTACAAGATATCTTACTAAATATAAATGATTGTTCTAAATTTTTGTCAATTAATAGAGACTTGTAAGATAAAAGGATATTAATATAAATAAAGTATTTTGGACTAATGAATGTAAAGTAATATAATTTTCTTAATGAGACTCAATTTTTTGATGTGGATCAGAGAATATACATTCCTAGATCTCTGTCAAGATTGTAAGGGTGAAAAGAGAGTTTTATGACATTCCTACAATTATAATATCTCTATAGAACTTAAAAAGTTAAACATCATATGTCTAGGTATGCCAATATTCATTTCAAAAATGTTATTTGTTCTAATATTCCTCCTTCGAGGTAATATATTGTACTATATATTAATTATACACATGATCATTGTATGCATTAAATTAAGAACGAGAGTTATTAAAAACATCTATATACTATTTTAAGGCATAAGTGTCTACATCAGTACTTGTTTTGCGTTTACATCATCAGCTCAAATTTAAAAAAATTAGTCAGACATGGATAACACAAAATACAAATTCATATTCATTTCATTCATATAAAAAAAATACATGATAAATGCCACTAGGAATGATCAATAGATATTCTTCACACTCATTTTTCCTCCAATTTTAGAATTTACTTACAAAATATATGCTAAGATCTCCAAATACAAATATCTTACCCTTTCCTACTCTTTCTTAGACTTTACTTTAAGGTAGAACTAGAGAAAGGCACTTAATAGTACAAGACACCACTAAAGATAACATAACTCTATTAGCACTAACTCTCTCTTAAACAAAAGAATTGAAAAATTATTTATAACAAGAATAGAAAGGCCTCAGGCGCCACGACGATCAGAGTATGAGCGCTGCAACGTTGTAAAATGAACTAGCGCCTCAGCGCTGTAAAACTTGCTTCGTTGCGGTGTTGTGTTGACCTGACACGGTTAATGGTTGAATAGACGCATCCTTATGGCTGTGTCAGTGCGACTCCTCATTTTTTGATAACTGCTCCTACACAACGTAGAAAAAGTTGAGCACTACGGCACTGTAGTGTTGCGATGATTGGTGCTCTGACATTCAAATTCTTGAGACTTAAGTGTTGTTGTGCAGATTTCTAATGCTACGACATTATGGGGCGCTACGGTGCTAACCTTGTATCCGTCGGGGCACTGATTTTTCCTTAAATTCTTTAGAGGCTAGTGTTGTAATGTCCAAATAAGACACCGGGGCATTATAGATGACAACGCTGCGATGCTGAATTTGTGGGTGCTGCGGCGCTTATTTAACGCTTATGAATTTTTGTCTTTTCTTGAATATTTTTTGCACAAACAAAACTAAAACAACACATTTTCATTGAATTTTAACACAATAAATAGTACATAATTTACACTTAACAGCTTGCATAGATTTTAAAGAGAAGAAAAGACTAAATTATTATAATATATCTACAAGAAGCTCGTTGAAGACTTTAGTGTAAAACATTTTACTCTCTTCTTGTTATAATAAGAATATTATAACAACTTAGATATGATATAATTTTTATGATAATGTCACTATTTGGTTATGAAATGATGTAATACTTATCATTATGATGTGTCATAGTTTTTGTTTAACACTATATTATATTTATTTTATAAACAACAATATCATTTTTATTGTGATAGCTCTCTACTTTGTAATAGTTTCTGAATTTCTTTATTCTGTCTATCTTTTGATATATTGTGTATAGTGATTGCATCATATTGTATTATTATAGTTATTGAAATGATTCGAACCATCTTTGCCCTTTCTTTTAATCTTATTCGAAGATGATTCGAATCTCGTTCAAACCCTATTTGAACACTACTCGAGCTAGTTTCGATTAGTGTTTGAATATAATTCGATCGAATTTTCAACGAATATTTTTTTAAACTTTAATCTAATATGATATGAAACTTGTTTGAACATATTATTATCACGACATATTCTAACTAGGTAGTTCGCACTCTATATCAAAGATATTTTTATTTAAAAAAATTTGTGAACCTTTTTTTTTAATAATGGCTTATTTATCCAATTTCAGATAATATTAAACATATAAAGTTAAATCTCCCTTAGTTTGAATTGCAAAAATTAAAATAAATAATACTTAGTCTTTGACTTGGTAATACAAAATGCTTTTTTGTTATACTTTTGAGTGGCATATTTGTAAAATACGGTTGGTTTGAGGGCATAAACGACATTTGGAATGTACATCCCTGGTCCATCGCTGCTTGATACATGAAGGGCTGTGATCGGATAAGAATGCAGAGCAAATCTCGAAGAAAATTACGAAAGTGCTCACCCAGCAGTGGACACGTGGCGAGTGACTGTAGTTAATAAGGCAATTTGTAGTTAATTTAAGTATCCCGTGATTAAGGGAGATAATTAAGTATTTTTTTAATATTTTAATTGGCGGGTAAAATTACCTCCAACGGTTATTTCCTTTATTACACGTGTAGGATTTCTAGTGGTTGTTTATTAAATGGGCAACGTTCTAATGTGTTTGAATTGGTCAAAGATGGCCCAGTCTTCTATCTCTCTCCCTCTCCATGGAAGGAACATATAAAATAGGAAAATATTTAAATATTATTTTAAGTCAATGTTTCTCTCATAAATTATAAAAAAATTATATTCCAATCGATCGATTTGGTCAAATAATCTATTTTATAAGATTTTTTTTTGATATTTTATTAGAATAATCTTAGGCATTGAATTCCAAAAAAAAATTCTGCAAGATAAAATATGATTTTATGCATAAACGTTTGAATAAATATGATAATACAACTTCAAAGCAAGTGTGAATTTTTATGTTTTAGAATTTGTAGAAAAAAGATAACAAATTTTTTTCTTTTTCTGATTTTTTTTGTTTCTTTTAAAAATAAATATGAATTACAATCAATCACAATAATCTTCTATCACAAGTGCAATTAAGAAAATGACGATTTAAAAAAAAATCTTCAAAAACCTTTTTAAATAAAAATCAAAATATGATTTTATGCAAAAGCATTTGAATAAATGAAATAATACAACTTCAAAGCAAGTATGAATTTTTGTGCTTTAGATTTTGTAGTAAAATAATAACAATATTTTTTTTCTTTTTCTGATTTTTTTGTTTCTTTTAAAAATAAATATGAATTACAGTCAATCACAATAATCTTCTTTTACAAGTGCAATCACAATCAAACCATAGTGCTGAAAATTAAATTGCAAGAAAAAAAGAGAGCTAAAAGTAAATGTGAAAAGCAAAGAAATGCAAACTAATTTTAATAGTGATTCGGTCAACTTAACCTTTGTCCACTCCCCGAAGGTTCCCTCTTCCAGAATTGCACTAACACAATGACTCTCCTTCAGCTCATAACTATGCGAAGAAGCCCTTTTCCCTTTTCACATGTGGAGATTAATGCACATTTACAAACTCTTCATACCCAAAGAATCCCTCCTTTCAGCTCCTCGGTTCGTAGGAGTCACTGTACCACTAGCCTCCTTAGCTAGTGGGCCTTTAGCACTAAAGGCTTTTCTTTACAATTGTGATGTCATAGGATCTAAATTGGAAGAATTATTTTTTTTTAATAAATAATAACCAAAGCAATATAATATCATCTATCAGTAATAAACAATAAAATAGATTGTAGAATTCAAACCATTAATATACACATCTATATTCATTCCTAAAAGTCATATACACTACTCAGGATCTACACAATCATCATATATCTATCATGTCCTAAGTACAAAAAAAAACTAAAATAAAAAAATAGAAGCTGAAGAACTCTGACCAGCCTCACACTCTTGCTCCCCTGCCCTAATCTGAAATCATTTAATCACATATAATAAGCTTAAAAAGTCCAACAAGTCACCAAAACCTACAACTGAAATCAAAGCACAACAAAGGAGTAATATGCATGCCAACAGTCAAATCATAACAGTTACATTCATATGATCATTGAATTAGTGCAGAAACAGTAAAATTCACATGCAGCAGTAGTACAATCTATAAATAGTAAAACACTAAGATACGGAAGCTAATAAAGCAAATAAACTAGTACAAGTGTCAAATCTATAAAGCAATCATCGTATCTGTAAGACCAATCAGTAAAGAAATTGGATAAAACATCGAATCAAAATATCAGTAAAGACAGTTGAAATCAAATCAATGTAGCAAAATTATATAGGAGTGTTCACATGCTATCCAGTTATTATATATCAGCATTTAAATCAGTATCTCAATCTAAAGCTTAATATCTCAATCACATGCTCAATAAATTATGTATATCATGTGCTCAGTATATCACATGTTCAGTATCAGTACAGTAAATCAATAGTATCAAATAGTATACGTATCTATATCAGTAATAGTAACAATCCAATGGCAGGAGCAATCTAATGGCAGGAGCAATAAAATAATGCAATAATGTCCGTACCTTATAAATCTATATAATAATAAGAAAAATGCTTCAAAACATGCATTTCAATAGTTATACTAAACAAGTAAGAATTTCTGGCTATCACTGTATTTTTTAGTATTGTATCAGTAAACTATTGGCTCAGTAAACAGAGTCGTCACTCTTTGCCCGTCAGCATAGTAATCATCTCCTTATAACTCCCAATCAGTATCACGTGAATCAGTAGAGGATAACACCAAATCACAGTATTTAAAGGAAAGCCCGTCGACCCACCATCATGTACAGATCAATCAATCTCCAACCAACGGGTCAACCAGTCTTTACTTATCTTTTACACACACAGTAGTATCACAGTATAATAATAGTAATTTTAATCATATATCCACATTAATTTTCAATGCATTGCAACCAATAAAACATAATTGAGCTTAATTTAGAAAATGCCCAAAATGTCCTAACGGTAGACAACAAAAATCCTATTAGGTAAAAATTTATATTTTTAGAAACTTACCAAATTACCAAGGATTATGTAAAATGATATTTTAAGACTTTTATTATACTACACCATTATTTTTAGAGGTCAAAATAAATTTCAGGGTAGACGAAAATTGCTGTATTTTCAAAATCACTGGTGAAAAATCTCAAATAAATATTCAAAATGCTCGTAATCATGATCTTTATAACATACAAAAAGTTATGCTGTGCAAGTTTTGCCAATACAAAGTTATTTATATTTTTCGGTAACGGAAATATAAATTTGATCAGAAAAATATCAAAAATACAAAATCTTTGAAATTAGAAATGGTATAGATTTCTTACAGTGAGACGAGCAAATATCTCAACTGTGTCGACGGACGAAAATCGTTTTGCGGCTTCCAAATCCGAGCTTTTAGTTTCTCTCTCCTCTAAATCTCTCTTATTTTTTTCTCTCAATGCTCTTTGTTTGCCGACATGAGAAGGAATAAAAAAGGTTTTAAAATAAGTTTAAGTGCCTGAAGATATTTTAGAAGATAATAATGTTATAATATTTAATTTAATCAATTCTTTATTATAAAATTCAAATAAACTATTTTAGGCCTTTTAAAATTATAGAAAAATATCTATAAAATAAATCATAATATTTAAAAAATATTGGTGAAATCGGTTTGCTAAATGGACACCTGACGGTCCCGAAATCCTCTCTTGTACCGATAGGTATAAATTCTTTAAGGATTTTCTCGGTGTCAAAAAATTACGCAAAAATTCATGTAAGTAAAATACTTCGATCAAAATATTATGGTGAAAATAGATTGTGATTTGGAGTTATAATGACTCCAGAAAAAATTTAGCAAAAATCAACATATGGGTTATTACAACAAAGCTCCTCTCAAGAGACACATCAACACAACTGGAGGACCTAAGATGCAGGTCAGTCAGTGCAACCATGTGAAAAATCCTATCACAATCCCTTGAATTCCTCAAGACTCTTCTCCCTCTCACTCACCCTCTCTCTCTTTTGCTAAATGCTCTCTTTTCAAGCTCTCTCACAAAAGAACTATAACCCTTGCCTACCAAAAATATTTTCCTCTCAAATTGGAAAAGAATTTATAAAGAGGGCTTTAAAATAACCTAATTTTTAATTTAGCCACATTTGATCATATAGTGCGATACTCATATCATACAATACGATTATTTCATTCCCTTATGTATAATCCAAAATCATCTAGTATAATTAGTTCAATCAAATAGTATTTAGTACAGGATGAACCCTAGGATGATTAATTATTATCCAGAATGTCACTCTGCTGATCATTTAATATGATCATACTATATTGTATAATCAAGATCATACCGTATGACCATCAATTATAATTAATCCTGATTTGACTACTTAATCATAGTGATTAAATTAGGTAATATATATAAACTTTATATAATACAAAATAGTTCGTACAATATGATTAGAAGAACTTTTAAATTTTAAATTATTATCTAACTTAAATGATGGTGGGGATACAAAATATAGCTGAGCATCATGTACGATGTTTTGGTTATACAATACGATTAGTCATAGCCTATTACTAATTAAGTTAAATAATTAAATATTTTAAATAATTTTTTATTAAATAGTTCATATAGTACGATCCAAATCATACAATACAAAATTTATAAAAATTAAATATTTAATTTTAGACCTCTTTATGCGTGTGTACATGATTGCGAAGCCAACATATGCGTAATACAAAAATTGACTCAAGAAAAGTAAAATATAGACTCTTTCGAACAATGACTGACTAACACAATACTTTCTTAAGCTTTAATTCTTTGTTAGCACTTTGTTTAAGTTGAACCTGAAATATTAGTAATGTATAGAAAATATATGTAATGTATAAAGCAGGGATATGAAAATAAATATTCAAGAATATTTATAATCATCAAACACAAAGTCGGGCTTCTGTATTGCAATATAACCAAATCATCTAAGGCGACTCTCTCCAATCTTATCTGCCACTAGTGCTTCTCCAACATTTTCATTTATATACTCATTTTACATATTATCTTTAAGAGTGAAGTCACTCATCCACCTGAGCATCCTCATCTCTACAACAGTTAACTTAATTGTATGCCTCTCTTTTAACGACCAACATTCTATCATAAGGCATTGCAGGTCTCACCACTATCTTATAGAGTTTTTCTTTAAGTTTGAGAGGTATTTGTCTATCTTAGAACAGACTTGATACATTCCTCCATTTCAACCATCCAACCTGAATTCTACTAATAAAATCTCCATCTATTTCACCATCAAAAACCTTTTTGAATAAAAATCAAAATATGATTTTATGCAGAAACATTTGAATAAATAAAATAACACAACTTCATAGCAAGTGTGAATTTTTGTGTTTTAGATTTTGTAGAAAAATAATAACAATATTTTTTTCTTTTTCTAATTTTTTTTGTTTTCGTTAAAAAAAAATATGAATTACAATCAGTCACAATAATCTTCTTTCATAAGTGCAATAAAAATGGTGATTTAAAAAAATTATTCAAAAACCTTTTCAAATAAAAAATAAAATATGATTTTATACAGAAGCATTTGAATAAATGAAATAACACAACTTCAAAGTAAGTGTGATTTTTTTTGTTTTATATTTTGTAGAAAAATAATAACAATTTTTTTTCTTTTTCTGATTTTTTTATTTCTTTTAAAAATAAGTATGAATTATAATCAATCATAATAATCTTCTTTCACAAGTGCAATCACAATCAAACTAGAGTGCTGAAAATTAAATTGCAAGAAAATAAAAGTGTTAAAATTAAATGTGAAAAGTAAAGCAATGTAAACTAATTTTAATAGTGGTTCGGTCAACATGAACTATGTCCACTCCTTGAAGGTTCTCTCTTCAGGAATTGCATTGACACAATGACTCTTCTTCAGCCCACAACTAGGCGAAGAAGCCCTTGTCCCTTTTCACAGGTGAAGAATGCACCTTTACAAACTCTTCACACCCAAAAAATCTCTCCTTTCACCTCCTCGGCCTGATGGAGTCACTGTACCACTAACCTCCTCGCCTAGCGAGCCTTTGGTACCAAAGGCTTTCCTTCACAAAGCTCCTCTCAAGAGACACCAAGACAATTGGAGGACCTCAAGTGCAGGTCAACCAAAGCAACCGTGTGAAAATCTCTCTCACACTCTCTTGAATTCCTCAAGGCTCTTCTCCCTCTTACACAAAATCACTCTCTCTCTCTCTCTCTCTCTTTTGCTCAATGCTCTCTCACAGAAGAAATATAACCCTTGACTGCCAAAAAGATTTCCTCTCAAATTAGAAAGGAGTTTATAAAGAGGGCTTTAAAATATCCTAATTTTAAATTCAGCCACCTTTAATCGTACAATATGATACTCATATCATATAATACAATTATTTCATTCCCTTATGTATAATCCAAAATCGACTAATATAATTAGTTCAATCGAATAGTATTTCATACAGGACGAACCTTAGGATAATTAATTATCATCCAAAAGGTCGCTCTACTGATCATCTAGTATGATCAAGATCGTACTGTATAATCAAGATAATACTATATGACCATCAATTATAATTAATCTTAATTCAATTTCTTAATCATAGTGATTAAATTAGTCAAGATATTTAAACTTTATACAATACAAAATAGTTCGTACAGTGTGATTAGAATAACTTTCAAAATTTGAATTATTATCTAACTTAAATGATGTCGGGATCTTAAATATAGTTGAGCATTATATACAATATTTTGATTGTACAATACGATTAGTTATAGCCTATTATAAACTAATTTTATTTAATTAAATATTTTAATTGATTTTTTATTGAACAGATTATACAGTACGATCCTGATCATATAATATAAAATTTAGAAAAAATAAAATATTTAATTTAGTTCTGTTTATACTGTGTGCCCAATTATGAAGCCAACATACGCCTAATACTGAAATTGACTCAAAAAATTAAAATACAAACTCTTTCAAACAATGACTAACCAACACAACACTTTCTTGAGCTCGAATTATTTGACAGTGCTTTGTGTAACCTAAAATATTAGTAATGCATAGAAAATATATGTAATGTATAAAGCAGAGATAACTAAATAAATATTTATTAATATTTATAATCATCAAAATATAAGGTCGAACTCCTGGATTGCAACATGACCAAATCATCTAAGATAACTCTCTCCAATCTTATCTGCCACTAAAGCTTCTTCAACCTTTCACGTATATGCTCATTTCACATGCTTTCTTTAAGAGTGAATTCACTCATCCACCTGAGCTTCCTCATCTCTGTAACGCTTAACTTAGTTGTATGCCTCTCCTTTAATGCCCAACATTTCGCATCATAAGGCATTGCAGGTCTCACCACTATCTTATAAAATTTCTTTTAAGTTTGATGGGTACTTTTCTATTTTTAGAATAGACCCAATACATTCCTCCATTTTAACCATCCAACTTGAATTCTACTAATAATATCTCCATCTATTTCACCATCACTTTGAACTATAGACCTGAGATATCACTATAGGAAAACCTCAGTTTATCGATGACATTTTTGACAGAATCATATCAGTCGGTAAAGTGGTGGTGTAACCGTCAGATATTTCACCTATAATGGTAGAATTTCTGACAGATACACTACCGAAAAATTACCGGAAGCCAATCCACTAGCACATCCGTCAATTTTTACAAAACAGGCGGTAATTTCCTGCAAAAAATATGTCAGAAACTACCACCAGAATTTTTTACGAAAAATTTGTCGGCTTACTTAAACTCGATGAAATAGTTTTGGCAGATTTTTTACCGAAAAACTGCTTAAAAAGACCTTATTTCCCCCCTAGTAGCTTTCCTTCTCATTTCACTCCTGCTCATTTTGGTTCTCTTCCGCTCGCGTTAGTCACCTCAACCTAACACTGTCTCCATCAAGACCGCTTCGTCGCCCGACGTTCGCCGCCTCAGTCGCCAACGTTCGTTTCCTCAGTTGCTAAAAATCTGCTATAAGTTTATCTTAATTAGCCCATTTGTTTTTTCTTTAGTCATGGATGTTTTCGATAGAAAATTGTAAGAGATTGTACCATCGTGTATGTACTTTTTGATGCTATTCTTCTTGTTGATAAGAGTAGAGAGGGAGTTAATGTGGATACCATTAGTAGAATTCAAATTGGATGGTTAAAATGGAGGAATGCGTTGGGATTATTATGTAGAGATGAGAATGCTCATGAGTGATTTTGCTCTTATAGAAAAGATACGAAATGAGCATATACGTAAAAGGTTGGAGAAGCTCCTATAGAAGATAAGATTAGAGAGAGTGAGCAAGTTGCCTTAGATGGTTTAGTCACACAAAATGGAGCCCTCTCGATGACCTAGTTAGGAAAGTAGAGATATTAGATTTGGCTTATGTTAAGAAATGTAGAGGTATAAAAACACTGGAAGAGTGCAAACTATATTTTTATAAGCTAAGAAAATCAATAAATCTGCTGGAAATATCTCCAACAAAAATTGTGTTTTCACACAAGTACCCCCTTGATGACCTATACACGCCTTTTTTGGCGTGGTAAGATTGAAGACTAAAACCTTAGTCACCTTGCACCAACCGTGTACGTCTTTCTTGATGTGGCGGGCAGGCTAAGACTAGACACTGGGAGGCTGCTAAATTTTTTGATAAGGGATTTATGTGAAATAACACCATCCAATTTATAAATCAATTTGAGTTCAATCTATTTTCCTTCAACAGATGTTACTCAAATCTCTAATATCTCCATATTATATATAGGCTAAATTCTTCATATTATGGATATTAGAAATCAAAGAAGTTGGATGTATAACTGATTGTTATAAAGACGAAAGACATTAATAGATTATTTCATTAATAGGATAAATCTTTTCATCTGAATAGCCTATCAACTACCCCTTTATCTCTGATGGAAAGTTTTGATAACCTTATTTTAAATATAAAAATCAAGTGCATCTAAGACTAGATGATATAATTATTGATATATATCATAAATGGTTCATGTGCACTGAGGGTTGATCAAAAATATTTTTGGTAGGCACAAGAATGTGACTTATGGCCCATCCAATAGGTTTGTATGCACTGAGGGGATCTCTTCTTCTCAGCCTATCACTTAGAGTCAGCCTAGCCCTCCTTTGCCAACTCCTCCATCCAGTAGCTCACAGTTCTACTCACCAGACTCTCGCTTTCCTTCGCCACACACCACACACAATACTCCCTTCTAGCCTTACTACACCCTACCTTCTTATGGAGGCCCTTCCACTTATCCATATCCACCATATGTCCCACAATTCTATCCCTCACCACCCCCTCAACCATGTGTAGGTGGACTTTCCACCCTAGTTGCAGCAGCACAGACATCAGAGGGGTGCATGTTGATTGCACATGAGGGTGATAGTATGTACTAACTATATTCTTAGCATGTTACTAAAATTGATAAATATCTTTTCACCTAAAATATTTTATGCAGGTTTTATCCATCAAAGCAGCCGAAGCATAAAATACAGGACATCATACGGAGCATGTATGATGCTCCTTATATTTCTTGGAAAAAAGTCCAAAAAGAAGTACACAATATGTGGTTTAAATAGTTTGAGGTTAGTTATTATAAAAATATATTATATTTTTTAATTAATAAAAATATTCTTTATTATATGTTTTTTTAATGCAGAAAGATTTTTATTGGTTGCTCAAACACAATGATAAAATCAAAAGAAATTTTGAGAAGCATGGGTCGACTCGCATACGAGACGTGTTTGCAAATATTAGAAAGTCAGGCGAGCGACCATTATGAATTGGTGATAGTGTATAGGGTGAGCTGACCAGTGTTTGGGCTAGCCCAGATTATACCAGGAGGAGGGATCAGAATAGACAAAATTGAGCTTCTATTATTGGGGGCATGGATAGTTTATATTGGGGGCTTAGTTCTACTTACTGAACACGGGCGGCATTTGGTAAGAAATTTTAAAATATTTTAATAATTTACTTATATATAAATACTAATGTAAGTATATTGCAGAAAGAGGTATTGGGAAGACAATCGATTGCTGTTGAGTTGCATAGTCATACCCACAAGTGGTAAGAGGACTAGCAATAGATTGATGAGCGAGCAAGGAGAGCATACGTGACTACATAAGTTTAATATTTTAGGTATCATGTGTAAATTACTTAATCATTTATTAATTTTTATATGACGAGTATACATGGCTTCGAGAGAGCCAACCAGGAGCAGGTGAGGGATAATTTAGGGGATCAGTAGAATATTCTAACTACCGCACTTAGTCGCAAGTGGTAGGAGGAATGCAAAAAGGTCGGGTTTATAGTTTAGGCTTAAAAGCCTACGCATACAAAGGGTAGACATTTGGTGGCTCCAACTTCTCATCAAGTAACCAGGAGTCATTGTACAACCAACAGGTAGTTGCCCTTACAGTTGAGCTAGAGCAAGTTAGAAAATCACAAGCTAACATATAGATGTAAAAGTAGATGTAGATGCAGATACAATAAACTCAGTTATTGGATGAACAACAAAAATTGAGAGAGTAGTTCGGTGGAAAGCAGTAAGCAACATCAGCAGAGGGGGAGACTGATTCTAATTAGATATTTTTTTATTATTACATGACATTTCATTTATATATTGGATATTTCATTTGTATGTTTAATTTTAAACTATTTATTAAACGTTAAATGAACTTGGAATAATTAAATCTGTTATTAAACTATTTAGTGAAGTTAAACTATTTATTTATGTTCAATGTCTGAATGAATATGATATATATATAATTTTATGCAGATTTATTGTGTTGTAAAAATATAAACATAAGACAGAATGCTTTTTTTTGCTACAAATTTTCGGCGGATTATCTGTCTGAAATGGAGATACGACGAAATGTATCAAATTTTTGGTGGAACTATTTCACCGGCAATTCTAACGGATAACTCACCAGAAATTACCACCGGTCTAAGTCCGTCGGACTTTTCTAACGGGTTAGCCGTCGAAATTTCTGACGGGATAGTTCCACCGGCAATTTTGACGATAACCCGCAGGTAATAGTGACTCTTGAACGATGAGTTAAACTGCTATATGCTGTCGTAATTCCGTTGAAAATATTTCTAGCGAAATATTTTTGCCAAAATAAGGTTTCTGACATGCGATTTGTCATCGACTATATTTCTGACAAAAATCCGCCAGAAATGCATTATTTTGGGCAAAATTTTATGATTTTTAGTGAATTTTGGCACCGATAATACCCAAATTTACTGTAGTGTATCTAAAATATATACTCTTATTAATGACTTGATCGCCCAAAGTCATAATCCCCTCACTAGATCTATTACTACTAAAATTGCACTCAATATTTTTTATTTTAGATATACTCAAACAAAAATATGTATACTCTATCTCCATAATTTAAGTTTACATTAAACTCTCTCTAGTCTTATCAATAAGAAGAATATAATCAACAAAAAGCATACACCATGGTACATCCTCTTGCAAATGTCTAGTAAGAATATCCATGACTAAAGCAAAAAAGAAAAGGGCTTAATGTTGATCCTTGATGTAATCCAGCTGAAATGGGAAAATACTTAGTCCAACCACTTTGTGTTTGAACATAAGTAACAGTTCCGCTTACATGCATATCTTTAATGACTTGAATATAATCATTATTAATCACTTTCTTTTCTAGATCTCTCCATAGCACTTCTCTTGGAACTTTATCATATGCTTTCTCTAAATCAATAAATATCATATGTATATCATTTTTATTCTCTCTATACTTCTCCATCAAGCTTATTAATAAATATATAGCTTCCATAGTAAACCTACCTAACATGAATCCAAATTGATTTTGAGAAATATTAGTATCACGTTGTAGCCTATACTCAAGGACTCTCTCCCATAGTTTTAAAGTTTGACACATTAACTTAACTCCTTTATAATTCACACACTCTTGTGCATCACCTTTATTCTTAAAAATAGAATTCAATACACTCCTTCTCCACTCATCTAACATCTATTTAGTCTTCAAAATAATATTGAAAGGTTTTGTAAGCCAAAAATATTCCTTATATCCTAAGCATTTCCACACCTCTCTATTAGAATATCATCAGGTTCAATAAATTTTTTGCACTTCATTTTCCTTAAAGCCTCTCTATCTTCAGTTTTACTAATACATCAATAAAAATAAAAATCTCTATTTTCATTTAGCATACTATAGTCATTAAAGTAAATTTAATTCTCACAGTATTCGTTGAAAAACTTATAAAAATATCTCATCTATCTTTATTGAATATCCTCTTCTAATAAAAGCACTATGTGATCTTCATCCTTAATGCACTTCACTTAAACTAAATCTTTACTTCTCATATCTATTTATTTCTTAAATAATCTATTATAAATCTTGGGCAAAACCTTTCTTAAAAGGGTAAACCTTAAGATTAAAGGAAATTAGAGAGAAAAGAGCTAAGGGAATCAAGAATCAAGAACTAATAAACCACTCTAAAAAATGTTCATGATAAAAGATTTTATACTTAGAGTCAAAACTCTTTAATTTTTATCAAAGTTTGCATATTGGCTAGGTTGAACATGGTACTATCTTGGAGAGAGTAATTAGATTATCATGGTCAGGCAAGTAGGCTTGCTTGAATTCAATGCTTATTGATAAATGGGTCCTCATAAATGGGTATTATTATTGAGCATAACTATCTTATTTCAATCAATTCAACATATTAGTAGGTGTCAATGGCTATATATTATTGATTAAAAAATAAGACAAACGTGTCATTAGTTGATTATCAATAGGTGACCTGGCCTAGGATATTACTTCCTCATTTAACTTTTAATTACTTCTTGAATGACTCATGATAAAGAAGCCCTATTAGGTGATTTCCATTGAAAGCTTGATGCAATTAATTGATTGGCTTTACTGGACCAAACCGTGAAATTGAACACAAAATAATAGTGAAGTACTCTGTAAACTATTAGTAATTTTAGGGAACTAATTTAGTGAGACTCCTTTAACCTTAATTAGTATCCACAAACATGCTTAAGAGGTTATCTCCATTACCCATGAAGGAGAGGTTTAGCTCCACCTTACTAGGAGCAAAAGGAGAGAGTGGTGTCAAGAGTTTCTTCATTTTCTTATAAAGGAGAGAGGCTTCTCCACCTTATTGGGAGCAAAAACAATGAGTATTAGTGGAGATCTTAAGAGATGACTTGAGGAGTGGATGTAGGCTCATTAGCCAAACTATTATAAATTGGTTTACAATTTTTTTTTATATTTTATACACTTTATATACTTGCTGCTATGAATCAAAAATAAAAAATAAAAATAAAAGATATTTTTACCTATAATTGAAAAAATTATTTTGGGAGTTATTATAAGTCTAAATTACAAATAATTTTTGCAATAACATAGATATTATTATGTTTTAGTCTCACTAATTTTTTCATAATTTTTAGGCACTGGTATAATTTTTTAAAAAGTTGGCACATATCAGTACAAGTAGGATTTTTGGGATAATTAGGTATCCATTTTACAAACTGATTTCACTCAATTATTCTAGCCATATTTAGTTAATGATGAAAGAAATGTGATGTGATGTGATGTGTTATTATGCTAGTACCAGTGGGCAACAGAGGTGGGATCTATTATGCCAAGGTCTACGGGTTACTGAGGTGGGATTTTGTTATGCCAAAATAAGCCAATGGGTGACTGAGGTGGAATTCTATTATGCTGGGGCCTGCGGGCTACCAAGGTAGAATTTTATTAATGAAGATATATATATATATATATATATATATATATATATATATATATATATATATATATATATATATATATATATATATATATATATAAATTTGGGCTGAGAGCCATTCTGATAAAATGAATATTTGCTTATAATTCATTTGATTTATGTTTTAACTTCTACTTTAGTTTCAGTTTCAATTTTTCGTACATTACTTTAACTTAATTTATAGCACAATATTTTTAATTTTCTTTTGGTTTCAATTATTGATTTTTATTTTAGGCTACGATAGCCTGCTATGGCGTTTGTAAGCTCACTCATGCTTTTACTTTTATTTTCAAACAAGGGAAATGGTAAGGAGTAAGTTGAGTAGATTGGATAGCAGGCTCTGATATGTGCTGTAGGTATATTTTTATTAGTTTTAATTTTTGCAGGCTTGACTTTCATTTGGATAGCATGCAAATTTCCACTGAGAATTCCAGCGGATAAAAAGCCGGAACTCATACCCTGGAAACGATATTTCTGCTTCCCTTTTTTTGTCGGTAAGTCCGCCTGAAACGTTTCTGGAGAAAAATTTCCGCTAGAATAGAATTTCCGACGTACGATTTACTATCGAACAAAGTTCCGTCAAAAATCCGCCGAAAATGTATAATTTTCGGCCGATTATCACCGTTATCGGCGAATTTTGTCCGCCGGTAACTATCAATTTTCCTGTAGTGAGATACCTCAGATTGTATATGTATTTTTGGATGATATATATAAAAATTATTTTGAGTTTTAGTTTTCCGCTTTATAATGTATTCAGTAGTGACTATGTGGTGTGTTTAAATTGAAAGTTTTTTTTGTGCTTCTACAACTATATCTTGGGGTCAGTCTTGTCACAATCGGACACGGTATGACCTGTTGAATATCGGGACATATTGGGTCATTTTGTGACACTTGCAATATTTCATGTGTGGTTATATTCTAGGTAGTAATATCATTAATGGAATACAAATTTCAAGAATCTCAATTTTCTCTTCGGTATATATTAGGTTGTGATAAATTGTCTTTCTCTTAAATTTGGTAATTAAAATTGAAAAATATCTTTTAAGAGATAAGAAAAATTATTTTATCATTTTGGTGCATATTTTTTAGAAAGAAAATTTTAATATATTTGTCCTTATGAATATATTCTTGTATTCATCCCCCACCCAAATCTTTTTAATTTTTTGGAAATAGAATGATGATATACCTTAATCAAGCAATACAAGATTGTGGAATCTAATTTTGAAGGGTTATAAGAGACCGATTTCTATTGTTAATGGTATGGTAACTCCTAAACCAATAGAGGAATAATCATGTGTTGAGTTAGATGATTTACTAAAAATTTAAAAGGTATATACATTTTATATTATATGAAAGTGTGTAATTTGGGAACAAAAAATAATTTTGGATAAGCTCATGATTACCTATGAAGGAACAAAAGAGATGACAAAAATTATGGTTAATATTCTTATATAGGAGTATGAATTATTTAGAATAAAATCTAATGAGATCATCACCAAAATATTTGAGAGATTCACCAAAACTCCAATAGTCCACATGCTCTTGGTAGGAATAGATTGACCAGGAACATGTAAATAAAGAAAGGAAGTTTACCAATATGCGTGGGAAGAAAGCACAAAAAGTTAGATATACACAAGTTTTAAGATCACTATCTCCAGAAGTTATTCAATTCATCAATCTTTTTGTAAGCATGATAATGTACCTACAAACTTCCTAGCTGAATAGCTTGCTTCTGTCAGGTCAGAATCATTAGGACTTGGATTCCATCGATATGTGTTCAAGAATTCAATGCGATGCTCTAAATCCTTTAATCTATTCTATTATTGTTAGTTCTATGTGGAATCTGATTGTGTCGATCAATCGGATTGTACTGTTAATTCGGACTTCAATTTCATAGGTTAAGCTCGCCGAGGGGTGGCGCTTTGGCCCCCTACTTGGGGTTTCGGGGATTGTCGCCGAGGTTTTTTTTCTCGTACAAGCACCATAGCTAGCGTTGTATGTTGGAACACTGCAGAGTTTCAAGCTTGGGGCAGAGATAGTGAGTAGAGCATTGCGGTGCTCCAGCCCTTGTGTCGTGGTGCTGCAGGCCTAGTTGGAGGTAAAGGGTTGAGCACTACGACACTCCAAACGTACCTCAGCACGGTGGCGCTGCGAGTCGATCGCACTAAGCAGTTTTTCTTCCTTCTTTTTCTTATTTCACTTGAAGAGTTGTGTCCTTTGGCATATTGAAAACATCTCTTTGTTTGTTCGGAGTGTAGAACACAGAGAAGTAAATAGAGATAAGGAGAGAGTAAGAGAAATAGATCACATAATTTCTCCCAATTTCATAGTAAATTTTTTGGTGTGGAGTAACTCCCTGATTTTTTTTTCAATTTCTATTTTTTCCATGTTAAATCCAAGTGTTCTTTTCGTTATGTTTCTTTTCTTGTTTGTTAGTTGCATGGATTTACTTCCCAACAATTGTCGTCTTATCAATCTAAATCTGTTGAGCCTTTGATTTGGTTGTTCCGAATAAAATCAGACGTAGATCAATTCAATTTTTCTGAGCTGCATTGACGAGAGCGCATCACATCAAAATTCATATTTGATGAGAAAAATCTGACCACCGCAAAGATCATTCTTAGCAAGGAAGATAAATGATAATCTAAGGCTAACAAAATACAAAACGATGCCCACTCATAAGCAAATTGATTAATGCTGTACGCGTCACCAAAAGTTGCCGTTGAAACCTAATCAGAACAGGTCAAAAGCATCTCTACCTGCAACTCCACCATACGTAGGCCGCATCACCATTATTAAATAACAAATTCAAGCTTAGCAAACGTGATTAGATTTGTTAGAGAGAGAGAGAGAGAGAGAGAGAGAGAGAGAGAGAGAGAGAGAGAGAGAGAGAGATCATGGCCGGTTGGTCGGCCATACTTGAAATCTTTGCTTATGCGTTTGGTTTGGACGTCTTTGTCGTTTGGAAAAGATTATGGTTGTGTAGCCACTGGCGTGCATGCCTTCGTTGAAAAGGTAGATCAATGTTTTTTAAACAAAGAAACGTCCTTGTCACTTATCAGTAAGTACTAGCGAGCTTTTTGGTTAAGAATTATATATGTACTTAATATGTATGAGAATGTTTCAAATATGAAATGCATGGCCTGAAATGAAGGAAGAAATTCAAACAAAACTGCCTACCCTTTTGTTTCTTTTTTATGATTTTTGATGAGAATGTTGAATATTTTCTTAGGCACCGTTTGGAATAGCTTTTTTGTTGTCTTCTAAAATGACTTTTCAGTTATTATACCATAAACTCAGATTCAGGATCTTTAGCAGTACTGTAGTGACTTGAGAATTTTCGAATGATTTTTTTTTTTGAAAAGCCCGACGGTGGGGCCCTACGTGTTAATAATGAAAAGGTTACACAGTCCTTAAAAGGATCCTCCAGCTCGAAGCTACTGCTCAAAAGAGCTACAAAATCAAACAAAATAAAACCTAAGAGCTAGAGGTTCCTTATACTAACATTTACAAAAATACCTAATAACATTCTAGGGCTGCAAGGAGACAGCACCCAAAAAAGGAAGACATAAAGATCATCATTCAGCACATTCTTCCAAATCCAAAAAAGAGACCGCCAACAGCAAAAAACCTGAGTAGACTGCAACCATCCAAACACAGGAGCAAAAAGAATCAAATACTGGTTCCAGAAACACTCACCAGTGGCAGTATAGTTGAAGATTTTTCTACAAAAATTGAGAAATCCAGGAAGATTCCTAATCATCTGCACACAAAATATTCTCCAAGACAACCAGGTTAAAATACAATAAGTATGGAAACAGAAATACCATAAGTTAGAATTTCTACTACCTTTGGGATTTAAGAAATCAAAGACCAAGAATTTATAGAAACCTAACTCACATTGATAGCATAGAGCAGCACCCAAAGTAAACGAAACATACTTAAAACTGAAGATAAACGTATTACCCTCCACAGCAAGAACCAACCACATAGCCAAAAGGAAATTGGAAATTTCCAAACCCTCCCACATATTAACCATATGAACTGGGAAAAACCCCACGGCATAACAGTCACCAATAAACCAAACGAACAAATTATCAGCCATAAAATATTCCACACCCAGAAGAAGCATAAATCGATCCAGAAAAAACCCCTCACAACCGCCAAAACCAGCTATAACCAATAGGCTAGGAAACACCATAACCAAAAAAACCATAAAGACAAAAAATCACCAGGCCATGAAAAACCAACCAGAGCCCCAGAAAACCAACCAGCAAGAAACATAAACTCAAATAAAACATTAACACCCGGAAGAAAGCTTGTCATAAGCATAATGAACCTTCTGGCAAGCAGGAAATCCCATACAGGAATTCCAATAACACCACACATGCGCAAAAAGCCACTAGCAGTAAGAAAATTAGAAACCATAATCAGCATAGCCATCCAGCCAACAACAAACACCATACTCCAATCCAAATCACCCTCCAGCAGAAGATATAACCAACAACAGAACAACCGAAATAAATCACAACTTCCTGATATAAGGCATCCCACATTTATCCAACTTAACCAAACCAGTAAGTTGGTGCGGCAAATTGGATTCATTAAATTCTTGTAACACATTATTATTACAACCCCACTTGGCTAGCCAATCAGCACAAGCATTCCCCTCACGGAAAATGTGAGCAATAGTAAAGGTAAAATTAGCAAGGGACTGCTTAATGGAGCGAATAGTATAAAAATCAGCAGGGCTACCAGGATTTCCATTCAGAACAATATGAATAAGCATCATAGCATCAACTTCAATTGCCACATGATGAAAACCCAATTTAAGACAAAGATTTAAACCATAATTCAAACCCATCAGCTCAGCAGAAATAACAGAGCAGTAAGAAAGAGAAGCAGCATAAGCCAGAATAACATTACCATTGCTATTACGAAGCATACCTCCCATACTAGCCTTATTTTTACTCACAGAGCCATCCGAATTAAGCTTAATAAAAGGTTGTGAAGGTCTAAAACATCTCACAGTACGGTCACCTCTTTCCACATAATCCTCCACCAGAGAAATACCAAGAGCAGAAGCTAATTGGTGGGCATGTTTAAAATTTTTAATAGAAATGAGATTGGTCGACTGGAATTGTAAAATTCTATTTCTAATATTGAAAATGATTTGATTAGCATCCATACTAATCTCATTATGCTTAGAATCATTCCTAGCCTTCCAAATAAACCACAAAATGAGAATGGGCAGTAAGTTATAAATATGGCCTTTAGTGGTAGTAAACCAATGCTTGAGCATGGAAGCAACATTACCGTTGAAATTGAAACAACTTTTATCAGTCAAGTTGATAAAATGGCACCACACTTTTTGGGCAATATTACTAGTAAAAAAAACATGAGTAATATTCTCAATGTTAAAACAACATTGGCATTTAGAAGGAAAAAGGAAACCTTTTTTCTTAAGTAATTCATCAACAGGAAGATACCCCTTAAGACATCTCCAAGCTAAAATAGAGTAGGATAAAGTAATATTATTATACCAAATAGACGCAAAAATTTGATTAATATCCCTTATCATTCTAGTAGCATTCCAAATATTCTTCAAATTAAAGTTACCAGAGGAAGAAATATTAAGGAGAATTTTATCGTTACAATCAAGCTGTAAAGGAATATTCAAAATAATAGCAATCAAATCTTGAGGAATAGTCTCTACTAACTTACTCACATTCCACTAACCATTACGAATGAAATTATAAACTTTGCAGTTATCAATAGAGTGAGTATTCAAGTAATTATCTATAGAACAGGAACCCAACCAATTATCTTGCCAGAAAAAAACTTTTCCTTCTCCCAGACCCCATTGAATAAATTGTTCAGCTTCCCACTTACTTTTGCACAGTCTTTTCCAAACAAAAGAATCAGAAGATTTAGCATAGCAAACCAAAGGATGAAGATCTTTGCAATACTTAGTATTCATAAACTTAGCCCATAAGCTGTTATTAGTACGAAAAGAAAACCATAATTTATGAGAAAAAGCATGAGAAGTATCCATAATATTCTTGCAACCTAAACCCCCTTCCTTGTAAACCCCACATGCTTTATTCCAGGATGCCTATTTAATAGAAGACTGATTGAAATTAGAACCCCAAAAGAATTTATTAATCATACGATCTAATCTCAAACAAATAGTAGCATTAGGTTGCAAAGTGTGTAAAATATAAATAGGAATAGAATTAAGTACACTTTTAATCAAGACCAGCCTACCACCAAAAGAAAGTAATTTAGAAGACCAATTTAGAAGTTTTTTTTTGGAGCATAGTAAATATACTGTCAAACAAATGAATCCTTTTTCTTCCCTTAAAAAGAGGAGTACCTAAATATTATATAGGAAGCAAAGTAGAGTTAAAACCACAAATTCTTTTAATACACTCTAATCTATTTTGTTTCACCGACTTACCAGATAAGAAATAACTCTTATCCTTGTTAATGGACAAACCACTAATATCCTGAAAATGATCTAGAAAAACCATAACTTTTTTAACATTACGAATGGAAGAATTAGAGAAAACTATAAAGTCATCAGCAAAACTAAGATGAGTTATAGGAAAGCCACCAATAGAATGAAAATACAGAGAAGGATATCTAGCATAAAGTTCTTCAAGGCCTCTAGAAAGATATTCCACAGCTATAATAAAAAGAGCAGGCGACAAGGGATCTCCTTGTCTAAGACCATGAGAGGAATTAAAAAAACCATGCTTTCTACCATTTATCATAACAGAAAAAAAAATAGTTTTCTATACTATTTTTAATAAGCATAGTAAAAGATTGATTGAAACCAAAAAGAGACATCACCTTATAAAGAAAATCCCAATTCAAATTATCATAAGCTTTAGAAATATCTAATTTAAAAATGATGTTGCCACCAGAAACTCTAGCGTTGATATCATGAACAATCTCTTGAGCAAGAAGAATATTATCAAAAATGCTTCTACCTTTAACAAAACCGGTTTGATTGATAGAAATAATTCTAGGGAGAATCTTCATCAATCTAGAGGCAATGATTTTAGAAACAAGTTTATTAAGAAAAGTACAAAGACTAATAGGTCTAAAATCATTCCAATTAATGATAGCTTCCTTCTTAGGAATTAATACAATATTAGTAGAAGAGAAAATTTTAGGATAAGAATTTCCCTTAAAAAAATCATGAACAGCCTCCACCACATCAGCCTTAATAATATCCCAGGCAGTAATAAAGAATTTTGTAGTAAAACCATCCGGACCAGCAATAGACTCCCCATTCATGTTCTTAACATTAACCCAGATCTCCTCCTTAGAAGGTATTTGAGTAAGGAAAAGATTATCTTCCTCATCAAGAACCCGAGGTATCACATAGGGATTATCAATAGGAGCAATACAGCTATCTTTATTAAAAACCTCTCTAAAATGATCCACCCCAGAATTAATAATCTTATCCTCAGTGTCATAGACACATCCATCTTTATTAACAATTTTATGTATATGACTCCTCATTCTATTTTTGTTAGCCAAAGTATGAAATAACTTAGTATTTCTATCCCCTTCCAAGATTAATTTAGTAAAAGCCTTTTGTTTCCAGTAAATTTTCTCCTGATGTTGCAATTGAAAAAGAGTATTTTTAGCATTATCCAGAAAAGACATATTAGCACTAGTGGGATTATCCAAGAAATTCTTTTCTAAACCTAACACATTGTTTTCAGCCTCCCTAATGTTCGAGAACACATTCTTAAACACCTTTTTATTCCACCAATTCAGAACCTGTTTTAATCTACTAAGCTTAGCCCAAAGACGATCCATACCTTTGATACTATTGTCAGGATATATGATGGCGTTCCAATTGTTACTAACCACATCCATAAAATCTTTATGGGTTAACCACATATTTTGGAATCTAAAAGCATTAGGATAATTATAATTAGTAATACATAAATTAATAAGTAAAGGGGCATGATCAGACAAGGTTCTACGTAAATGCTGCACATGAGTCATGGGGAAATTCCTGATCCAATCATTATTAAAGAGCATCCTATCCAATCTTTGCCAAATGTTGGTTCTACTCCAAGTAAAAGCACCACCAGTAAAACCAATGTCATGTAAATTACAATCAGATATCATAAAATTAAAATCTTCCATAGCACCATTATTAGGAGGATTACCTCCCACTCTTTCATTAACATTAGAAACAATATTAAAATCACCCCCAACACACCAAGGGCCGTTAGAATTCATAGCAAAATCGGATAAAAGCTCCCAAAGAGGGAGCCTACCCAATCTAGTAGTAGCAGCATAGACAAAAGAAGCATTGAATTTAAAATTGAAATAAGATATTTGCATATGAACAACTTGAGCAAAATCAGAAATAATATTTATGTTGAAATAACTCTTCCACATAATCCAAATTTTATTAGAAATATTGGTAAACTTCATATCAAAACCCAAAATAGAAGCAGTAGAATCAGGTTTATCAGAAGAGATAAAAGGTTCCAGCAAGACTAACAACTGAATATTGTGAATACGACAAATGTTTCTAACTCTAATTCTAGACTCCTTTCCCCCAATACCCATCACATTCCAAACAAGGGCTTTAATCATTAGAACTTTTGGCAATAGTTTGAGCCCTAGTAGAACGAGGTGTATCGGGTAAAGGGGCTTTACCATGTTTCTTTTTCTTCTTAACCACCTTAAAGGCTCCTTCTTCCTCAATAGTTTTGGTACCATTATCAAAGATATCAGAAGAAGATGTAGGATCCACATTATCTAGATAAATAAGATTAGCAGTAGAGGTAGATCCTGAAATGTTATTAGGAAAGAATTCACCTTCCTCCAAAACAATATCACTAACATTACTTTTCTCATTAACTAAAAGTTGAGAACTATCATCATTATGAAGCATAGAATCAATAGAAACAAATAATTTAGGAAGCTTATCACTTTTCTCAAGATTTAACTCAATATTCTCACAAGACTTATCATTTAAAGTAATTTTTTCAGGAAATAAAACAGAGATATCTTCAGGATTATCTAGTTTATCCGAATCAACATCCAATTCATTACTAACATACTCAATCTTATTGTTAATATCCACAACCTGCTCCAAAGGAGACCGCTGAGAAATAGTCTCATTTAAAGCATTGGGAACTTCATTTCCTGCAACCTTCTCATGAACTATAGTTTGAGCCATAAAATCACCAGCAGGGTTAGTATTTTTCTTTAAATTAGGGTGAAGTTTAAAATATTCAGAGATAGCATGCCCATGTGTCTTACAATGACTACAAAAATCAGGGACCTTTTTCAAATTCAACCTTTTGTAAGTAACCAAAAGCTTTAGAACCTACCCAAACCTCCTTAGCATGCTTTTTAGTGATGTCAACTTCGACTAAAACCCTAGTCATAGACGGACGGGTTCTAGAGGCAGTTGCCTGATCCGTTTGTAAGGGGCGACCGAAAATAGATCCAAGAGCGTGTAAAATTTTAGTATTAAAAAAGTGTAGTCTAAGATTAGGAAACGAAATCCAGATAGGAACGATCAGGGATTCTTCCCTGACGTCGAAGAAAGGGGTCCATTTCAATATGCGCATTTGACAGTTCAAAATGAAATAAGATCGACGAGCAAAAATACGACTGTAATTTAAATTGTTCGAGAGCTGGATAGCAACATGTTTAGGGTCCAGCAGTCCAACCGAGTAAAAACCCGACAATTTTAAACCACCGAAGAAAGCACGAATAGAATCAAGATTAGGTCTACGAATCAAATTTTCCAACTAAGGTAAATTGAAACAGAGTAGCAAGTTGGATCACTTCTTCATCAGAAAGTAAAATAGCCGGAACTCCATTAAAAGTCGAATGCGTTAAGGAAGGAAGGGCATCACCATTAACAGAACCAGATAGCACATCCTTGAAAGAACGTGATTGAGGAGGAGAAGGACCGCTCGAGTCCAAGTTGAAGAGACCCCTTTTTGGATCTTGCTGATGGGTTGTAACATTTCCCCAAGGCGTCGAGGACGAAGCCCCCGCCATTTCACGGAGCCCAAGCAGGGCAAGGACGAAACTCGAACGTCAGAACTAATCAAGCAGAGAAAAACACCAGTAGATCGGAAGAATAAGTCACCGATCGCAGGAAAAGGAAGGAAACCCTAAAATCGCACGAGGCGGCGTTTAGGGCAGGTCTGGTGAAGCAAGTTGATCATCAATCGATTTTTCGAATGATTTTCTTTTTGTAGTAAGACCTAATGTTATAAGTTTGTTACTACAAAGTAAAACCAATAAATAAGGATATCCAACTTGCAAAATATCTTTCCTATAGTTAGAACAAAACTAAAATGCAAACACCTTAATGTTTTAATGAATTTGTAGAAATTTATTTTGGTTCTATTTAAATTTTTTTAGTACCCAATAATGAATCATTAGCAATTGATTTAAGATTTTTCCATTAATCTATTGCTAAGGTGATCCTAAGAAAAAATTTGGATACAAAATTCAAACTAAATCATATTAATCAAATCAATAAACTAATTAATAATTTAATATGTAATATAATACTTGTTAACAAAGTCTCTTGCACCAAGTAATTTATGCCATGGTAAAAGTTGCTTTCAACCAAAATCTAAGATAATTAAGAATAAAAAAGGGTAAATTATGAGAGTGTTTATGTAATAACCTGATTGTTGAAAATGAATTAAAAACAAAAATTTGAATTTTTGTTTGAACTGGAGTATTGCCGCACTGGAAGTTGCCGCCGCAGCATTGACACCTTTGCTCAACAGTAATTCTGGATTCAGCATGCAGCGCTAGGTACGTGGTGGCACTGCGACGCTATGCACTAATATGTATTCCACTCACTCGCCTCCCCCCCACCACCAGTGCCCGCTTGCTGTGGATGGAAGAAGAGAAGGGGGAGGAAAGGATGAGAGAGAAAAGAAAAAATTCACATTTTGGCCGCCCATCCATTTTGCTACTTTTATGAAAATCGCTCAGATCATGATAGGTGAATGTTATCTTATCTTTGTTTTCAAATATTTCTATTTCGATTGTTTGACTTCTTCTAAATTGATTTTATTGCATTTTCTCCGGATTTAGTGAACTTTTACCGCGTAACTTTTTATTTATTGCAGTACAGATTATTCTGGACATTTTCATTAGTTGATTGTGTCATTTCATTGGGTAAAATAAAAGTTATTGTGTTTTGTACAATTTGCACAAAATAGAATTTTTGGCATTTTTAATATAAGCATACTTGTATACAAGCATTGCGAATGAATATGACAATATGATTGGGTAATAGTTGGTTGTTATTACTGTTATAAGTCTATGATAATAGTATGTGTGAGGACAAGTAAACACTGGTTTTACTGATGTTGGCTAAAGACTAGCTTACGAGTATCAGCCGATGGGCTTTCCTTCAAATACCGTGGTTTGATGTTATTTTCTACTGATTCACATGATTTATTGATTGGGAGTTATAAGGAGTTTTTACTATGCCGACAAACAAGGAGTGACAACTTTGTTTACTGAGCCAATAGTTACTTATTACCGACTACTGGAAATACATCGCGCAAGATAGAACTCCTTACTTGTTTACTGTGATTACTTGAATGCATAATATTGCACTATTATTAATGTAATGTTTTAGTAGTGCAAATCGAGTCAACCCACCTTGCGAGCCAGCTTGGGATCGACTCATTAACGGGCTCGACGAGTCGAGATTATCGATCTTGAGTTTGAACAACCCTCCACTCGACTTGATTACTCATCGAGTGGCTCGCAAAACTAAACGTTGGGATCATGGAGGCGGAACTGGATCACAGGCGGAGGGATCGCGATCAGACGCTGAACTGAACTGGATCACAGTCAAACGCGGGAAGATGATTCGCACAATCGTACGTGGGGGGCAGTGGGAATGGATCTTGGGCGGGCGGGAAAATGAAACCGCAAGCTGGGCGGAAGGTGGGAAGCCTGGAAGGCGGGCGGGTAAAAGAAACAGCGGACGGGAAAAGGATGCGGGACGCAGGATCAGAGGTCGAACTCGAAGAGCTAGTATTCCCCTGGAGAATCGAGCTTGAGCTCGACTCTCGTTCGAGCTCGATATTTGGCTCGTGAGTCAAGCTCGAACAAGGCCGGACTCGAGCTCGACTCGACTCATTTGCACGCCTAAACTATTTTACTGTTTGATTACTATTATTATTAATGTAGTGTTTTATTATTACTGACACTAGTTTTATGGACACTATTGCTACTAATATTAATACTGTTAATGATGATACTCATTTTATTATTGATACTACTACTGATTCATTATTACAATTCCTATGATTAATTTACTGTTTTCTGATTTATTGTTATCGAGCACATGATTCTTATACTGAGCATGCAATACTGGTCATGTGATACTAAGAATGTGATATATTATATTGATTGGATACTGAAATAGAATGATTGAACCTCATATGTATATTGATTTGATTGTACTGCATTGGTATAGATTCTGATAGTTTTCATAAATGTTTCTAATTTATTGAATTATACATTGCTATGATGTATGCTTTGGGAAGGATTATTTACTATTTATTTGATTTGATCTTTGTACTGATTTATTGATCTACTGATCTGCCGATTTACTAGTTTATTGGTTTACTGATTCTACTGTGTTACTGCACTGCACTGCTTTTCTGGCTACCGTACTGCACTCTTATGTATTTCACTGATTTTACTGCTACTGCATGTGATTTGCTATTTCTGCACAAATCTACGATCATATTGACTATTATAACTATGAATTGACTGACGATATGCATACTGCTTCTTTATTGTGCTTTGACTTTAGTTGTCGTATTTAGTGACATGCTGAGCTTTTTAGCTCTTTATATATAATTTCAATGATTTCATGTCATGAGGGTAGAAGATCATAAGCGTGAGAATGATCAGTTAAAGGATCCTTCATGTTTTCTATTATTTTGTTTAGTTCTGTTTAGTTATTCTTTTGTCATCAAGAGTAGATAGACTGTATGTTGTGATTATTTAATTCATGACTATTGTATATAATTTTTGGAGTATTAATATGTATGTATATTGATGTTTGGATAAATAACATCATCTAGACTACTAGTTTATATTAATGATAAAAGAAATTAGATAGATGTGATGGTCGTTGATTATAAAAGATAATAAGAATAATTCTTTCAAATTTAAATTATAGAGCATGACAATTTATGAGAAAGAATAATAAATAAACAAGAAAATAAATACACATGATTTACATAGTTCTAAAACTTTAAAAGTAAGGCTTAAAGTCTTTCTCAAAAGAAAAAGAACAAGCAGACTAAAATAATTGATCTTAACTGAAACGTGCAGGGGCTTGAGATGTATGACTTCTTAGTTTGAACATAATTTGAGCAAAATTAAAATCTTATATTGAGTTCCTATGGGCCAACTCAATCTTATTTCTAATTATGCTGTTAAAATCTATTATGCACTTTTAAAACAATAAGGAAAAATAAAAGTTTACAATAATAGATAAAAATGTTAAGATCTTGACAATGGCATAAATAATAATAATAATAATAATATTATTATTATTATTTTGATAAGATAAACACTAGTTTAATGTGATTTTAAAATATATTAAAAAATATCAAAGCTCATGATACAACTAATGAATCAAACGTTTGTGCAGTAGTAGCACTATTATGAAGAAATCAAATTTCTTAAAAGTTATTTTGCATATCATAAATATATATTTTTTTAAAGAGTTATATGGCAATTTTGTTATAGATACCGCACTCCAACACATTTAAGCTTCGTTTGGGACGACTTTTTATTGCTTCTTAAAACTGAGTTTTAGTAAAAAAAATTTAATTTTTGTACTAAAGCTCCATTTTAAGAAGCAATAAAAAAGCCATCCCAAACGAAACCTTAGTAAAATATAACTTTTCACTGCACAAGTTTTTAAAAAATAATAATCAAACAAAAATACAACAGCAATCTCAAATATAAAATAATAAAAAAGTCACTTATTCGCTGAAATCATATTATTATTATTTAAAGCGCCACGGCCTTAAGCTCTATGTTATTTCTCCCAATAAATTTTGCAGCAGCGGGGTACTCGGGAGCACAATGCTAGAGAGCTCAAGTACACAATGTTGGGAAGCTCGGGTGCACATCTCGTTCTTCTTACACCTAACGAGCTGGCTCGCGAGCCCGCATCTATTGTCATGAGCCGAGCTCGAGCAAGCCATTTAAGTTAGAGTGGAGCTCGAGCTCACGATTTGACCGACGAACTAAGCTCGAGTTAAACAAGACCGAGCTCAACTCAACTCGTTTACACCCTCCCTCCATCCAGAGTCCGCACCATCCACGCATTCATAGAAGCCCTGTTACTCAGTAACAGAATTTTTATTCTTATTTTAAGAATAAAAAAAGTATTCGCAGGCAGGGGGAAGTGTCTACAGGATGCGTGTAGGAGACGACAGCTTTGCGTGGATCCCTTTACGTGTGCGTGTTTTTGTATTGGAGTGTTGGCTGCGATGGCTTTGAGTGCGGAGTGGGTTTTTGAGTGCTTCTGTATTACATCAACTGATTTTCAAATCTCCCATTTGCGTCATTCCCGCCGGCCAACTCTCGTCGTCGCTGTCATCCACCACCGTCCGCTGTTTTTGCCACCGCCAGCCTCCTTTGCTGACGCCCGTTCCATCAAAATAAATAAATAATATATATTTTAATGCATTTGATTTGCATAATTGAATAATTATTATATTTTTAAAATACATGTGTTATAATTATTAACGATTTTTAAAATACATGTATTTTAATAGTATCCAACTAAATTAACTCCTAGATTTAGAGTAAATATTTTAATCATGGCTTTTAAAACCAGGCCGGACCGGCTGGTTCAACCGGGAACCGGTCGGCCGGCTGGTTACAGGTTAAGATAGAACCGGTTTCGCATAAAACCTGCGCCGAACCGCTCGAACCAGCAGTTCGACCGCCAACCTGTCAATCCGGCTCCGGTAAAATATTTTTGCATCTTTCTATGATTGGCTGTGTCTTCAAGTGAAACATACTATTATATTTTTCTTATTTACTATATATATTGTTTTATTTTTTATGCTTTATATTATGATTATGTTCAATTTTTATTATATATTTATAAATAGTTATGTCATTATTATAATATTTAAATATAATAAATATTTATTATGTCATCCGGTACGACCCCAGTTCGACCCCGGTCGAACCATCGAACCACTAACCTCTTTCGGTTTATTGGCCGGTCCGGTCTTAAAAGCCTTGATCTTAATATTATATATTACATCAAAATTTTTTAATCACCCCATAAAAAAATTAAAAAAATTAGTAGCAAAATTATAATTTAATAACACTCATATATTATTTTCTTAATATTGTGACGAATTTCTAAGAAGAAGTTTGCTGAAATCGTAATTTAGCAATATAGGCAAAATTTTTTTTTTTTGTAGATTTCTAATGTTAATTTAGTTAATTAGTACATTATTTTTGGTGAAAGGCTAAACCATGAATTAATTTCATTCTTTGAAGTTATCGTTTCTTCTATTGTATTATGCATGATCCATGATTCGTGTTAGGTAGGTTTAAAATTCGGATTAATTAGAATTAATTTAATTATGAAATTATACTTTTGAAAGAATTAAAAAAAACAAAAGAAATCGTGAGAAAAAATAAAGAACTGTTTAATTTAGAAATATTAAAATTATTTTACCAATTTTTTTAAATTTAATTATTTTTACGATCAAAATAATTACACTTACAGATGCTTGCAATCGTTAAACGTGTAAGGCAATCATTAAAGAAAAAATAATTTTTAAGATAAAATACTAAACATGGTTTAATTATAATAATTAAGTTTCTACAAAAGCACACTAAACTAATTAAACATAGCTTACATTAACAGTTTTTAATTTAGAGATAAACTGAGTTGTTATACAAGACTAATTGAAAAACAAATTCAAATATTTTCAAGCTCATTTTAATATAATTTAAATCTACATGTCCTGATATAATTTAAAAAAAAATATTAAAAATATGTTCGAATATTCATATGTAAATTATATAATTATAAACTTTAATATATATATAAATTTTTTAATTTGACAAACTACTCTTTTTTATTTGGAATAATTTTTTGATTATTTTTTGACAAGAAAAACGATCAGTAAAAAAATATGTGTTTTGAAAGACATTTTTTATTTTTAATATTTTTTTGTTTCACCTTTAAAAAAAATATTTTTTAAAAAATTAATTTTGAATGTGTAGCGCAAATATGAGGTTTAAAAAATAAAAATAGAAAAACCTTAAGTTAACTAAAGCAAAGCCTAAGGAGCCGTGTTGGATATAGGATTTATAGAGATCGGGTCTGCGGCCGAGTGGCCGACGGAACACGTTCCTTCCATCTCACCCGGGCTCGAATCCCCTAACTGTCCAAAAAAGAAAAGATATAGGATTATGCCGGATTTATGCTAAATTTTGTCGAACAGGATTTAGGAACTATTAAATCTCACTGCAAGTTAAATTATCTGTTTCTTCTTTTTTGCCGTAAATCTTAAATTTAATAAATTGTGAGTTTAGCGGATTTAAGGGATGTAGCCAAAGAAGCGCGCGAAAATGAAATTAATCAAGAGAAATGGTGAAAAAATAAATGGTGACTCATAGTATGTTGGTTTAAAATTTGGATTAATATATTAGTAGTTTAATGATAAATCTTTATTTTCAAATGTGAATTATTCAAGAGAAATTGTGAAAAAATAAATAAAGCATTATTTAATATTGAAATATGAAATTTATTTTACCATTTTTTGTAGTTCAATTTATTTTAATGATGGAAAACCTTAAATCTTGGGAATGTTAATTTCTTGTAAAGCCAAATTTTTGTAGCCTTTTACTTTCTATTTATTTAAGTAAAGTTTAATTTTTAAAATAAATTAAGATTTATAATTTAGGAATTTTATTATCTATTAAAAATTACGAACTGATGAAGCACTACAGGAAAGTTCATTGTTACCGGCGGACGAAATCCGTCGGTAATAATGAAAATCCGCCGGAAATTGAAGATTGCCGGCGGATTTCCGACGGAAACCCTTCCGACGGTAATTCACGCGTCGGAAAAAAGTAACTAACGGAATTAATCCGCCGGAAATATTTCTGCGGATTTTCCGGCGTAATTTCAGCGAAAACTTTATAGAAAACGATGGTATTTATGTTGCTGAATTCCAGCGTATTATCCGCCGGTATTTCCGGTGAAAAATTCCTCCAGAAATGCCGACGGATAATACGCCGAAGGAAAAATGACACCCTTGTTACCGTCGAACATTACCGGCGGGTGAGCCGTCGAAAATTTTCGTCGCACAATCTGCCGGAAAGTACGACATATCTTATCACCTATACTATTTCCAACGAAAAATCCACTGGAAACCTGTAGCATAAACAAAAAAAAATTACTTACCTTCAAACCAGATTTTCACAACTTGCAAACAAAAGATACAATAATGTATACATTCATGGGCCACTTCTGATCAATAACATCCTCAATTATATTATAAAACATGTGCAAATAATAAATAAATAAATATGCACACGATAAACATAAATAATAAGAGCAGAAAGGAATCCACAAGAGTATATTATAAAACATGTACAAAATAGCATCCTCCTCAGCTGATGTAGATGTCCACAAGAGTATATTATAAATCATGTCCAAAACACATGAATACAAATGTCCAAATCCATAAAATAAATAAATAACATCTACTCTGAATATGTTTTCTCCTCAGCTGCTGTACTCCTCCAACTACTCATCTGCTCCCTCATCTTTCATATTTCTTCTAACATTTGAGCTTGTTGCATTTGCATCTGCTGTTACATCTCGAGCTACTGTTGTTGCATCTATATCTGCCAATCAGCTTGTGCTTTCCTTACATGTTCTAGCTTGGATATAAGGGCAGCTATCTGTTGGCTATATAAAGATTCCTAGGTACTAGCTGAAAAATTGGAGCCACCAGATGTCTGCGCCTCATATGCATGGGCTTGTGAGCCTAAATCATATACTCTGCTGTGCTGCAGTCCTCCTACCGCTTGCGACCAAGTGCGATAGTCAGAATATTTAGTTGATCCACCAGAAGAACCTTCACCTGCTGCAGCCTGGCTCTCTCGAATCCATGTATAGTCCTCTTATGAAAGTTAATAAAAACTTAAGCAATTTATACATCACATCACAAAAATTGAACTTATATACTTACAAAGGCTTTTCTCGCACGCTCGTCAATCCATTGTTGGTCCTCCTGTTACTTGTGGGTATGACTATATAATTTAACAGGAGTCGGTTCTCTACCCAGCACCGCTTTCTGTAACAGACATATATTAGTATTCTTATTAAAAAAAATTATTAAAAGATTTTTAAATTTCTTACCAAACATCTTCTGTTCTCAGTATGTGGAACAGAACCCCTAGTATGAAGGGAACTGCCCAAGCCCCCAACATCAGAAGCTCTGTTCTGTCTATTTTGATCCCTCCTCATGCTATAATTTAGGCTACTCCAAACACCGCTCAACTCTTCTCATACACTCTCACCCATTTAAAGTGGTCGCTGGCCTGACTTTCTAATGTATGTAAACATGTTTTGCATGCGAGTCGAGCCACGCTTCTCAAAATTCTTTCTAATTTTAACATTATGTTGTGGCAACCAATAAAAATCTTTCTATATTTAAAAATATATAATAAAGAATATATATTTTTATTAGCTTATATAAATAAAATATAATACATAATATTTTAAAATAATAACAAATCTTAAACTCTCTAAACCACCTATTCCGTACTTCTTTCAAAATTTTCTGCCAAGAAAGATAAGGAGCATCGTATTTGCTCCGGATTATGTCCCGTATTTTATGCGTTGGCTGCTTTGGCGGATAAAACCTGAATGAAATATGTTAGTTGTCAAAAAAATTAATTCAATTTTATTTGCATAGTTGAAATAAAATTAGTACATACGTGTCACTGTTAGGTTCAATCAACATGCGACCCTCTATCGCCTGCTCTGCTGCAGCTGGGGTGGAAGGTCCACCTGTTACGGGATGAGATGGTGAAGTAGCGGGCTAATGTGGTGGTGAGACATATGGTGCATATGGATATAGAAGAGGGCCACTATGAGGAGGTGGGGGTGGGTAGTAGGGGTAGAAAGGAGTACCCTGTGTAACATCTGGTGAAGGTAAGCATGGGTCTGGTGAGTAGAACGTCTGTGGGTTACTAGCTCCAGGAGTAGGTAAAGGTGGGCTAGGTTGACTCTGGGTAGTAGACTGAGATGAAGAGGTGCTTTCAGTACGTACATGCCTGCTGGATGAGCCAGTTGTAACTTTCTTGCACCTACCAAATATATTCTTTATCAATCATCTCTGACGGTTATCACCTGAAGCCATATGTACAAAAATTTAAAAAATATTAGCAACAGTAATTAAGTAAATGTAAGTACAATAAAAATTTAAGTAAAAATTAAATTTTAATTGATTGTAAAAAATCACTTATATACCTTATGATGATTTACGTTCATATGATGAAATTTCTATACCATTATCAAATTCATCATGAATGTCCGATAGGTTTAAATCTACTTTCGTTAACTACAACTCACTCTCAATAGTTATAATTTGATCTCCTACATCGTAAGCAAGATCTTTTATGTTTGACATAAACTCTTCTTGATGTGTTGGTAATATTGAAGTAGTCTTTTCAATAACTCCCCTGGGTTTGATCTTCATAACTATGAGCCAATCTTATTTGCCTCATACTCTACTCGGGTAATTAGTAAAATAGACCTGGCTTGCCTGACTAGCAATGATGAATGGATCAAACTTTGAATATCTCCTATCCTGCTTAACTTCTGTTATACTATAAAGTGGATGTACTCTTGTACCTCTATTCTGTATTGGATCAAACCACTCATAGTTGAATAGATACATATTATTTCAATAGCCAGGATATTCCAACTGAATATTTCTTGTAATACCCCGTAGTACTCCGAATCATCACCTGTATGGGTATTCCCTCTTACACATACACCAGAATTCTCTATTTTCCTATCTTCACACCAAAACTTTGTTTGGAATTTGTAACCATTAACTAAAAATTTTGATAACACTTTACAACTCTATTTGGTCCCTAAGTTAGATCAAGTAGCCCATGATATTGCAAATTACTACCTTGAGTGTACACCTAATTAGTAGGTAAAATATCATTAGCATGCTTATTAACTAATTAAGGATATATTAATTAAAATAAAAAGGTAATATGTACCGTATTTTTAAATCAAATAGGGAATTCTATTTCCACTATCTTTTGTACTTCTACTTATTCTGTTATGTTTAAACCATCAATAAAACTCCTATAAATATTAAGATTTAGATCAGCGTGTAAAATAATAAATTTATGAGCAAGCTTATTCATACTTACTCGAGATATGACTCAACTTCATCATAGTTAAGTAAGATATAAAGTGGTAACTTGCATCTCCTTATCAGTCAAATAGTGCATTGTGCTAGCGCCTGAGGGTTCACCATTTTCATTGAATATAGATAAGTTTGAGAATCGAGCCATATTTTTAGGTGCAGTGCTCTTACTTGATTGTGAGGCTGTTTAAAGTAATACGAGTAAAACTGGGTTATCTCGTACATTAAATATGCTTCGCATATTGAGCCTTCAAGATGTGCTTTATTTTTAATAGTCTTCTTAAGTTTATTCAAATACCTCTCAAAAGGATACATCCACCGATACTGAATAGGTCCACCAACTCTAGCTTCATATGGTAAATGCACAGGAAGATGCTCCATAGAGTCAAAGAAAGTTGGAGGAAATATCTTCTCAAGTTTACATAGAATAAAAGGGATATGCTACTCCATAAGAATCAGGTGCTCTACATTTAGTTTTGAGGAGCATAAATCTTTGAAGAAGATACTAAGCTCAATCAAGGGCTTTAAAATTTGATCCAACACATAACTAAAGGCAGTTGGTAGTAGGCATTGCATAAAGATATGACAATCATGACTCTTCATACCAAATAATCTCCCAGTTCTAATGTAAACACATTTGCTTAGATTTGAAGAATATCCATCAGGTACCCGTAAACTCCTGACACATTCACAAACAGCTCGTCTCTGCTCTAAAGTCAAGGTGAAAGGAGCTTTTGATTTGAAAATTTTTCCATTCCCACCATCCTTAAATTCTAATGGTTTCCTTCTACAAATCTCTTTTAAGTCCATCCTTACTTTTATGTTATCTTTGGATTTATCTTTGATGTTCATAACTGTATTGAATATATTATCAAAGATATTTTTTTCTATATGCATCACGTCTAAGTTATATTTAATCAAGTTTGTCCTCCAATATGGTAATGACCAAAAAATATTTTTCTTAGTCCAATTATGGTTGACACCATACCCTGATAATTTGTAATCAGCTAATATTGGAGAATCCATTATTGTGGGTATGGACCTTACTCTTTCAAATATTTTTTCACTAGTTAATCTTGGAGGAGGTGGCGATATAACCATTTTATTTTTGATAAAACCATCCTTATTTCTCTTGAAAGAATGACCTGTAGGTAAGAACATGCGATGACAATCAAACAAAGTGTTCTTCCCTCCGTGCTTTAAAGTAAATGACTTTGTATATTCCATATAATGAGGACAAGCTAATTTTTCAGAAGTGTTCCAACCTGAGAGCATACCATATATAGAAAAATCACCAATTGTCCAAAGTAATGCTGCCCTCATAATGAAGTTCTATTTGGTGGAGATATTATATATACTTATTCTCTCTTCTCATAATAAATTCAAATCATCAATTAACGATTGTAAGAATACATCGATCTTTGCTTTTGAATTATGTGGCTCTCGAATGATAAGTGTTAGAAATATATAAGGAGTTGTCATGTACAACTATGGGGGAAGATTGTATGGTGTGAGTATCACGGGCCAATATGAGTAAGGTGAAGCAGACTGACTAAATGGAGTGAAACCATCTACATATAAACTTAATCTTATATTTCTTAATTCTGAGGCAAATGTGGGATTTATACGATCAAAGTATTTTCAGGCATCTACTTTTGATGGATGTGTAATAAAACCTTCTTGTGAGATATATTCTTTATGCCATCTCATATATGCAGTAGATTTCATGGATGCATATAACCGTTACAGTCTAGGAATTATGGGTAAGTAAAATAACCTACTGGCTGATACTTCCTTCAGCTTTCTTTTTGTGATAAATTTTAGTTTAAATCCCAGTGCGTTGTAATAACGACATATAATTTCTAATTGATCATCTTTATAGAATAATATGCATCCATTGACATAATAATCTATCTTTATGTATGTCAAATCAAGCTTAGAAACTAACTTCTTAGTCCGATATAAATCTGTAGTAATTACATTATCTGCCAGATTAGTTTCTTTGAGTAGTCCAATGAATTGATTAAAATATTTACGGGAGACATTATATTCTGCCTTACTTAACATCTTAACAGCAACAGATAACTCTGAGTGAGTAGTACACTCCTTCCATATTGGTTGTTGAGAAGTATGCAACAAATCATAAAATTTTATGCTTCTTTATTAGGTGACTCAAGATTAGCTTCTGTATACTGTTCAAATTATGCTCCACTTGCATCATGAATTAAATTCTCAAGATTAAGTTGCATATTTTCTTCCTCCTCTATAGTAGCACTTGTCGATGGGCTACATTGAGAATCGAAATGTGGTTCATACTCACCATGAGAAGTCCAATACCAATATTCTGGCATGAAGCCTCAATGATATAGATCAACAGTTACGCCATCTGGGCTTGGTGCACCTGATTTTTATGTTTAGAATATGGGCAGTGAATCATTCCATCTGAGATGAAGCTGGGCAGTTGAGAAGCTGTCTGAATGAAAATATTCACCCCTCTAATGAACTCATTGGTTAATGTATTTCGTCATTGCGCCAATCTATTATACATCCAACTTCTTTGAGTTCTGATATCCATAATATAACCTATTTATAATATGGATATATTAGATAATATTATAACATTTATTGAAGAAAAATATAAAGACTCTTAGCCTGCTCGGAAGGTCATCGTTTTAATTAAGTGACCAAACCAAACTAGACTAAGGCTCCGTCTAGGATGACATTTAGCATTTCATGCAAACTCTCACTGCAGCACATAGCTTCGAGTGTATCGACCACCAATTTCTTACTTTGCAGACCTAGTTATCAAAAGGCTGCAGTTTTATGTGACAAAACCATCTAAGGCGACTCTCTCTAATCTTATCTTCCACTAGAGCTACTCTAACCTTTTCACGTATATGATCATTTCATATCTTATCTCTAAGAGTAAATCACTCATCCATCTGAGCATTATTGTGATTGAAAAATATATAGTGTTTTGAAAAGTGTTTAATTTTCTTTGGAAAATATTTAATTTCTGGAATTTAAATTTTATAATCAAACACTTATTATGAATGATGTGTCACCTCGAAAGGTGAACATTCATTCTCTAACAGGTTCAGATTACAAATCTTGATTTACCCTGATTATCATAGTCAAACTCAAGGAGAAATAACATATGATCCCGAAGAATCAGAATGATGTTTAATCCAATATTTAACTACAATAATCTAGTAAAGAGATCATTAATTTTATAATCAAAGTTATAATAATAGTACGATATATCTTTCCAAAGAAAGAGAATATCGTCTGTTATCGATCATTTGAAAATGATGATAATGATCGTTGACTTTTGAATTTCCCAAAGATAATTAATTTATATTTTGAAAAAGCTTAATTTTGAAAATCTGGTATGGGTTTCTAAATCTCCTACGAGCGCAAGCCCTCATAGTTAATTACATCGCAGGAAACCAAAAATTTTCTATAAAAACTCTCGATTAAAATAGCGATATGAATTTTATTTAAGAATTCAAAGATTGATGTCAAAGGAGGTAGGGACTGAAAATTCAACAGGGATTGGTTCGAGGTCGAACACTTATTTCTGGAGTCAAAGGAAGAAGAGTAGGAGGTGTTTTGAGATTCTGAATTACTTCAGAAACACCTCAAACTATCCTAAGTGTTGGGCTTGAATTTGATTGAAAGAGATATTTAGTTTGAATGATCAATTTTATTAGAAAGTGGGAATTAGATTCCCGGAAGGTTGAGGTCTTAGGATTGAACATCTGCCTTAGAACCTAAGTCTAAAATTGGGTACTGAAAATCAGTGATCCAGAACCTAGCTAATGCAATGCAATCTGGACTTACCCCGGCCTGGATTGGGGAGCCAGCTAAACCACCTAAACGCTTCAAAATCATGAGTCAAAGTCTTTATAAAAAAGTGGTTAAGGATGTTATTTAAGATTGAGTTTGAGGAGAGCGGGGCTGACATCTAGAGCAGATTCTTATTTAACCCCTTAACACATGTTGGGTGAAATATCTAAATAAAAATGTAATTAAGAATTAGACTCAATTTTAATTTGTTACTAATGTGATGCATACTAGTTGACTCGATAAAATGCTTAAATCAATATGTAGCAGTTTTAAAATCAGGCTTAAAAAATAGGTTCCTAGAGATTGCACAACATCCCCTTGGACAGAACTATACCCTAATAGGTCAGGTGGTCTGCCAAAACCCGCAGGTGGGGAGGTGCTTAACAAAAGAAGAGAAAAATGCAACAAAAATGCATATGAAAAACCCCCGGCGGTCCCGGGCTTACTTCTTAAATTGTTAAAATTTCTATGTTATCTTAAATCTTTTTAATTTTGTTTAAGTAGAAAATATTTTAACGATCCCTCACGAGCCTCCGATCGGGTTCCAGGCTAAAACAAAATCGGCATGCAATAATCGCCAAAAAATTATGAAAAACAGGCAAGTCCTTAATCACAATCAGCATCAAGTAATCAAATCAGTTAAATAATTAAATCAATTAAATAAATGCTCAAATTGAAAATCCATGTGACAAGTGCCACTTAATTATACAACCTAGGGTCTACAGGAAAGTGAAGTGGCCGGGTACCACTGACTACAACCCGGATTCTACTCCTAAGACTCAAGTGACTTTGAGAATGGGTCTTCTCATTCTTCACTCCTTCGTCTTCTTGTAACTCCTTGGATCGTCGGGTCTAGGTATCCAAATGAAAATAAACTCTCCCTTGAAAGGGGGTTATCTTTTCTCTTTGGATATTTGAAATTCATCCTAATTTGGATCTCCAAATGGATAGGAACTCTCCTCTAAGGGATGTTCCTTCCTCTTTGAATTCCAAATTGGATGTTTAAACATTCCAATCTCAAAATACTTTAAACAATTTACAACTCAATTCAAATATCAAATTACATTAATCAAAATTAAAATTTAGACTCAACAACCTACAAGGTTATCCTAATAATCAACAGTTATATTTGACATCTCAAGCAGTTATATAATTAAAATTTAAAAATACTCAATCACAGCCACACTTGGCCATGCTCTTTTAATTTTAAAGGGGGACTTAAGCAATTTTCTGGAGCACTTGTGTAATTTAATTTATGCCCTATATGAGCATGGTCACCTGCATAAGATTGGATTAGTACATATCATTCTTAACCTAGGGGTAGATCTAATGCACAATCAATTATATCACAGAGTACAGTAAATAAATAGACAATTACAGCAATTCTACTACTAGCAAACAATATGCGGTGAAAGCTCGAAAACCCGACACACAGCAGACAAATAAACACCGGCCTAGCCTAAGACTAGAGTTGGTTGTCCTAGCAAACCATCTAAAGTGTGTGAGGTAGGCTGTGTGGTTTTGATATGTCCTAGATGGGATAATTTGATTGAAGTTGGTTGAGATTCTGGTTGGTTGAAGGCTTAAGGGAGTTTTAATTTGAGTTTAAATATTAATGACTTGAAATTGATTTTAAATTTGATTCAATTATTTGTTAGACACCACCTTTGTTGCACACCGAGGCCGTGAAGTTTATTTCACCTTCCTTGGGCTAATTTAATAGCCTCGTAGGCCTGTGTTACCTAGTGGTACCCGATATAATTAAGTGATTTGAGTTTGATTAATATTTGAAGGTTGATTAATTTTTAATTGAATTTGATTGGTTGTTGGTTTTAAAGTTGATTTAAAATTTTCTGGAATTTTTAATGATTTGTTAAATTTTAACATTTTCTGGATTATTTTAATGATTTAATTCAAGGGTCATAATTTGACTTTTTGATTTAAAGAGTTTTCTAGAAATTTAATATTTTATTAAAATACTAGACCTTAATACGATCAGTTAGACAGTAAGTACGCTGAAATTGGATTTTTCTACATTTTATTATGAAGGTTTGAAGTTTTGACTTGAATTTGAAGTATGTTTGACCAAAAGTTAACTTTTTCACATTTGATTGATTTATGAAAATATAACATTTTTGATAAATATTAGACCTTATTATGAGTTGAATGCCTTTGAGTTTGCTCAATTTGGAGTTCATTTGAATTAGTTATGAATTTTTTAAGTTTTGACACTTATTGAATTTTTAAAATTGATTTAATTAAAGCCCTTTTTGTGATTTAAATCCAAATGACATCCAAACTCCTTGGAATCAACTCCGAAGGTCAGGAATGACCTAAGGAGTAATTTCCAAGTGTTTGAAAATTTTCTAGAATTTTTAATTATTTTTAATTAATTAAATTAATTAAATATTGAATTTCAATTAAACTTAAATTAAACTTAATTTTAAAGTCCAGTCAAGGGGATTTTATTTTTTGTTGATTAAGGATTCAATTCTGATCAGTTTAAGGTATTATATGTAATTTTTAGGTTTAAATTTGATTTATTATAATTTCTGGAAGTTTAAATGGCTTAATTAGGGGTCAATTTTGATTAAATTAATTAAGGGGCTTAATGACTTCAAAATTCAGTGGGTATTTTTCTTAAGGTTGAGGGTGTCACTATGTTCAAATGGTTTGTGTTTCAAGCCAATAAGAGGTGAATCCTAATTATTGAAAATATTCAAAAATTTTTAAATAGGTCCTTAATTATTGTCCTTAATGACACTAGATTTGAGTAGGTTCAAATCAAGGTTTTGCTAACCCTTAGATATAACATATATATATATATATATATATATAGGAATACACATCATTCACAATCAATTCCTAAATCTAAGAGAGCCTTAAACTAAGTGGTGTGTGTATGTCCTAAACATGCAAAGATTAATGCTAATTAAATATACTTAATTAGATTAATGAATGATTAGAGCATAATCATTCATTAACATTCCCACATGATTTCTATTCAAATATGTTGATCTATGTTTAAAATTCCAAAGTAGATCTCTCAACTTAAAGGATTTAAATACATATATATTATTTTAAAGTAAGTTTAAAATATATTTATAATATACATGAACTTATATATGTATACACATAGATTTTAAATTTAAAAATACTTGAAAATATGGTTTGGGTAAGTTAAATATCTAAATGAGAGATCTACTGATCTACTAAGGTCATTTGAAAATAAGTTTTTAATTTTTAAAATAATTAACTTAGTATTTAATTAGATATTAATTAAATACTAAAATAATTAAGTAATTAAAATAACTTTAAAATTAATCAAGTTTTAATCTCTGAAGTTAATTTCAAATTAAAGTGCTTAATTTTCTAAAAAAATTGATATATTATACTTATTTTTCTGATTTAAAATAAATTTATTATGAATTTTTGAAGTTTAAATCATTTAAAAGGAATTTTTTTATTAATTTAAAATCTGTTAATGGTTAAAATAATTTTAAAATCAATTAATTTAAATCTTTAGAGTTTTCTGAAATTTTTAAAATTATTTAAACATATATATATATATGTATATATTAATTTTCAAAAGTATTTAAATTATTAATTATTAATTAAATATTATATAATAATTAAATATTTAGTTAATTGAAATATAAGATATAATTTGAATTGATTTAATGTCAAAATTAGAATAATTTAAAAATAAATAATTAATTATTGGATATTAATTAATTAAATTAATGAATATTAATTAATTATTAAAATATCATAAATCATTTAAATAATATTAAATAATTTAATTAGATTTTATTTGAATTTTCAAATATTTTTAAGATTAATACTTAAAATTAAAATTAATTAGATATTAATGAATTATTTAAATACTTAAAATATTAAATGATATTTGAATATCTTAAATTAATTTCTAAGTTTAAAATATTTTAAATAATACCTAAAAAAAAATTTCTAATTAAAATTAACATTAGTTAAAATATTAAATCATTTAATATTAATTTAAGTAATAAATTGTTTAATATTAAAAATATTAAAGATTATACATTAATTAAAGTTTTTAAAATTATTTAAAATTAATTAAAATTATAAACTATTTAATATTAATTAAAATAATATTTAAATTGTAAAATTAATTAATTAATTTCAAAATAATTTTATAATATATATAAATATATATATATATTAATTTAAAATTAATTTCTATTTTTTTTTATAATTTGAAATTAATTTTTAAAATAGAATTATAAATACTATAAAGTATTTTAATTATTATTTAATTAATATTTTAATTTTAAAATAATTAAAACTTAATATTTAAAATATATTTAGTATTCTTAAATTAATATTAATTTGAAATTAAAATATTAATTTTTTTGAAAATATTAATATATAATATATATATATTATTATTTAAAATTAATTTTTAATATTTATTTTAAAAGAAATAAAATTTTAAAAAAATTTTAAATTTGTTTAAACTTAAATTAAAGGGACGGCGGCGCCGGCGCCGGCGCAGGGACGCGTGGCGTCATCTGATTCGCGGGCTCAAAATCACGCGGCGACGGCAATCATTATTGCGCCGTCGCGCAATCATTGCAAATGATTGCAATGACGGCCCGGGTCATTTCCACGGCGACTTATCCACGTCAGCCTGTTCTTCTGCCGTTGGATTCCCCGCTATAAAGAACGGACGGTTGAGATCAAGCCGTATGATCTCTTGATGCAACGGATCGATGTATGCGGTTGGACGGACCGCGAGAAGGCTTAATCAACGGTCCAAAATGCGTCTAGTTACAGAACATTACGAATGAACCCTAGAATGGGTTTTTCGTCTTGTTCTCTCGATCCGATGAACCAATCTTAATGAAATTTTAAACCTAGCTAACCTAAGTGAATAGAAATCATGTGGGTTATTTAGTTGAGTTTAAAATGAACTTGGTAAAAAGTTAATTAACTCTAAAAATAGTGTCCTAGGGCTAGAGTTTTAGGAAGATTTACCGAGGGATTTGAAGGGGAAATGGTTTCTCTAAATCTGTGGTTTGTCCTCGTACAAATCTTCTGTTGAAGTCACGATCGAATCCTCTTTAGATCAAGTGAATGAAGACTTGGATGGATTGAGCTTGAGTTCGCCGGAGAGCTGCTGCCAATGAGGTTTGACGGTGGAGTTTTGGTCAGGAAGTATAGGGGAGTCTCTGGGGAGCTCAAGGAAGCAGGGGGTTGAGCTTGAAAGAACTGGAATGGTGAGAGAATGTAAGGGTTTGAATGATAGCTCTAATGAGGGTTTTCCCCCTATTCAAACGTCCTCTGATCGAATGGAGGGTTAGGATTGCTTTGGGGAGCTCCTAAGATGCTGCCATCTATCCCTAGGGTGGTTGGGAGCAGAAGAATCAAATGACACAAGGACAAATGACATGTAAAGGTCATTTTGTCCGTTTGTGGCCATGTGGAATGAATGAGAGCCATTGGATCTTGATCTAAGGGTTAAGATGAATTTTAGGAAGCTTCCAGAGTCTGTTCAAGCTGCTGGAGGGATTTAGATTAGAGGAGATTAGGCTTAGGAGGTCATTTGACCAACTTTGACCCCTCCTAATGCCTTATTTTGACTGCTTGACTAGTCAACTTGACTAGTTGACTGATGAGGTGGCATGGGTGAAATGTTTGAACTGCTGGAATGTAATCTTGAGGGTTTGATAAGGTTTTAATTGGATTTATTTGATGATTTGACTTAAACATAGAGTTTTGACCAAATCTTGTAAGTTGACTTGGTTGATATTAGCTTGGATTTGACTACCCAAGGTCTAAGGCATGCTTAAGCTAGGGATTAAAGTTGATTAAGGGTTTGAAAGTAATGCAAAAATCATGGAATAGGGATTTAAATGAAGGTTGGCTTCATGAGTTCCCTCCTTATGCTAGAGTTGACCATTTGACTAGTCAACCTGCCATGTGGACTGATGAGGTGGCATGATAGGATGCCTTGAGTTGATAGGGAGGCTTTGGAGGGGATTCAATGTTCAAGGGTTAGAGATTTGAATGCATTTACATGCATAAAAGGAAGTTTGACCAAATTCTCAAAGCTTGACCAAGTCAAACCTATGTGGTTTAACATTAAATGAATTTGAACATTTTTGAATCACCACATGGAATAGGTTTAAGAATTTGATGAGCTTGATTGGTCCAAATGGGTTAGATTAAACCATATGAACCCCTAAAGGTTATTGGGTCAACCTAGGTTGACTTGGTCAACATAGATTGACTTGGTCAACCAGGTTAACCCAGGATATGGGGCAGGATTGAACATGTTTTTTTAGTATTTGAAGTCTGGTGAAAGTGGTTTTAGGGTTTAAATAGGTCATCTAGATCAAATGACCTATTTAGGCCCTTAATGGGTCATTGGGTCAACCTAGGTGGACTTGGTCAACCAGGTTAACCCAAGGGCTAGAAGTGGGCTCAAAAGATCTGGTTTGATGTTTGGAGTCTAGTGGATATATTTCTGGGATTTAAATAGGTTATTTGGATCAAATGACCCATTTAGGCACTTAATGGGCCTAATGGGTCAACTGGGTTGACTTAGTCAACCAAGTTGACCCAGGGTCAAGGATTGGGTCCAACCAGTTCAGAATGACATTCTGAGTCTACTGGTGGTGGTCTCAAGGTTTGGAAAAGTCATTTGGTCAAAATGACCTATTTGGGCCCTTAATGGGCCTTTTAGGTCAACCCTAGTTGACTTGGTCAACCAGGTGGGTCCAGGGCCTGGAAATGGGCTCAACATATTTGGTTTGATATTTGGAGACCAATGGAGGTGGTCCCAAGGTCTGAGGAGGTCATTTGGTCAAAATGACCTGTTTTGACCCTAAAGGGCCTGTTTGGTCAACCTGGTTGACTTGGTCAACCAAATTGACCCAGGGGATGGTTTTGGGTTCAATAGATTGGGTTTGATATTTGAAACTTGCTGGAGGTGGTTGCATTTGATTTGGAGCTCATTTGGTTCAAATAACCATTTAGATCCCATAGGGGTATTTTGGTCATTTTGACCCTTGGTCAACTAGGGGTCAAATTGAGTCCAACAAAATGCAGTTTATTGATCAATGAGTCATAATCAATGGTCTGGAAGTGATTTGGAGCTTTGGAGAAAGCTCCAGGGTCAAAATCCACTGGATGGCAGGTCCAGTGGCATAAACTGTAAATATTTGAAGGTTTTACAGCCTTTGGAATTCAATTCAGTTTCTGGGGTTAGAGACCTCAGAATTAGCTCAAATTTGGAGGGTTGCCTCTAGAGACATATCAAATTAGTCTGGAATTGATAGACCTTGAATCAGAGGTCATTTGATAGGATTTTGAAATGTTCAAAGATTCACTGGAAAAGGCTTTCAGGACTTAGACCTTTGGCCTTGGAATTTGATCTGGATTTTTGGTTTTGAGCTGGGTTTTGATTTTGAATGATAGGGTTTGAACTATCTAAATCATTTACAATCATTTGGATGATTGTAAATGATTAAATAGGATTAAAGTCAGGTCAGAGGCTGGAGCAACTAAATCTGGGTTGTTTAAAGGTCAGGATTGATCAGTGATTTGAATTGACTTAAACTCTGAATTGATTTGAGTCTTGAATAGATTAATTTAAAGTCTGGGTTGGTCTGGAGTTTGAATAAATTTGAGATCTGGATAGATCTAAGATCTTAAAAGAATCCTAAGACCTAGATTGATCTAGAATCTGGATAGATCTAGAATATGGGTAGATCCTAGGATTTAAAGTCTGGAAGAATCCTTGGATCTAGAATAGATCTTGGTGGGGGGGGGGGGGTCTAAAATCCAGGAAACATCCTAAAGCTTAGGATCTGGGAAAATCCTAAGATTTGGAAGAATCCTAGGATCTAGGAATCCTAAGATTTGGGATCTAGAATGATCCTAGGCTTTAAATGAATTTGAAGGAGTCTTAGGGTCTAGAGTAGATCCTATAGACTGAAGTCTAGGAAGATCTCAGTATCTATGAGTCTTAGGATCTGGGGTCTAGAATAGTCTTAGAGTCTAGAAGAATCCTAGGATCTAGGTTCTAGGAGGATCCTAAGGTCTAGATGGATTTAAAGGAATCCTAGGGTCTAGAATAAATCCTAGGATCTAAGAAGATCATATGATCTAGAGTTTGGCAGAATCCTAGAGTCTAGAATAGATCCTGGGGTCTGAAGTCTAGGAGGATCCTAGAGTCTAGGTTAGTCCGAAGTTTGATTGAGTTGAGTTTTAAAATTAATATGTGATTAAATCAATTTGAGTCTGGATTAATTTTTAAAGCCTGGATTGATCTAAGATCAGCTTGATCCTAGGGTCAAAATTAATCTTTAAGGATTGGAATGGTCCTACTGACCTCATACAAAAATGAGGTCAACAAATGGACCCCCAATATGTGTAATAGAATGTAATTCTATTGCACATATTGACGTTGACCGAATAGAATGGTCAAGTCTGGAGTTTTGATCCTATGGAAAAGAAAAGTCTATCCTTGGGGAATCGAGGTTTTACTTGATTCTAGGGTAGTGCCACGGAGGGCGTACTCTACCACTAGTGGGTTTGGTCCTAAGGGAAAGGAATAGTCTATCCCTAAAGGAGAAGAAAGTCTGCAGTATCGTATAGGAAGGAAAAACTTCTAACTATGAAGGATTGAATCTAGATTTGATTCTAAGAAAAAGGTAAGTCTAACCTTAGAAGATTAAATTTGAAATTATACTAGGGTAGTGCTGGGGGCAGTATACTCTACCACTAGTAGATCTAATCCTAAAGGAAGGGAAGGAATCCTATCCTTACAGGAAAAGAAGACCTGGGCCACTGTATAGGAAGGATGAACTCTTAACTATAAAGGATCGAATTTAGATTTAATTCTAAGGGAAAGGAAATCCTATCCCTAGAGGATTGAGTCTTGAAATGATACTAAGGTAGTGCTGGGGACAGTGTGCTCTACCACTAGTAGATCTAGTCATAAGGGAAGAAAAGGAGGTTGAGTGGTTGTATAGAAAGAAGGAACTTCTAGCTACAGGGGACCGAGTCTGGATTTTGATTCTAAGGAAAGGGAAAACCTAACCCTAGAGAAATGAATTTGAAATGGTACTAGGGTAGTGCTGGGGATAGCGTACTCTATCACTTGTAGATCTAAGCCTAGTGGAAGGGAGGGAAACCTACACCTAAAGGAAAAGAGGGTCTGGATGATCGTATATGAAGGAAGAATTCCTAGCTATAGAGGATCAAGTTTGAATTTTGATACTAGGGCAGTGCCATGAAGGGCGTACTCTGCCACTAGTAGATCTAATCCTAAGGGAAGGAAGAAGAACCTAGCCGAAAAGAAAAGAAAGCTTGATTGAGATTGATTCCAGGACGGTGCCATAGAGGACTTACTCCATCACTAGGAAGTCTAATCCCAAGGGAAGGAAGGAGAACCTACCCTAAGAAAGAGGGAATTGGATTTTGGAATTAAACCCAGGACGATGCCACAGAGGACCTACTCCATCACTGGGGAGTCTAATCCTATGAGAAGGAGAAGAACCTACCCTAAGGAAGAGAGAACTAGATTTTAAAATTTGAAATTGATTCCAGGACGGTGCCACAGGAGACTTATTCCATCACTAGGGAGTCTGATCCTAAAAGAAGGAGAATACTTGCTCTGAGGAAAAGAGAACTAGATGATCTCATAGGAAGGTGGTATTACTTCCTATAGGAGATCAGACTTAAAGTTTTAAAATTTGAAACTAGAATGGTGCCGTAGAGGGCGTTATCCATCACTAGTAGATCTAATCCTAAGGAAAGAAAGCATGATAACTCACATCTGTCCTTAAGGAAAAGAAGACTAGAGGACCCTGAGGGAAGGAAGCATTGCTTCATACAGAATTGGGTCTAGATTTTAAACCTAGGATGGTGCCACAGATGGCGTGCTCCACCACTAAAAAATCTAATCCTAAGGAAAGAAAGTACGATGACTCACATCTATCCTTAAGGAGAAGAAAACCAGAAGAAGCTAGTATGGTGCCATAAAGGGCGTACTCCACCACTAGCGGGTCTAATCCTAAGGAAAGAAAGCACGAGGACTCATATCTAACCTTAAGGAAAGGAGGTTGGATGATCCTGTGAGAAGGAAGCATTGCTTCGCACAGAATCGGGTCTGGAGTGATCATATGTAAAGGAAACTTGCTTTACACAGAGGATCTGGTCTGGAATGATCGTATGTGAAGGACACTTGCTTCACACAGAGGATCGAGTCTGGATGATCACATATAGAGGAACTTGCTCTATACAGAAGATCGAGTCTGGAATGATCATATGTGAAGGAAACTTACTTCACACAAAGGATCGAGTCTGGAATGATCATATGTGAAGGAAACTTGCTTCACACAGAGGATCAATTCTGGAATGATCGTATGTGAAGGAAACTTGCTTCATACAGAGGATCGAGTCTGGAATGATCGTATGTGAAGGAAACTTGCTTAACACAAAGGATTGGATCTGGATTCTGGAATTTAAATTTGAATTCAAAGGGTTGTTTGAATTTGAATTAATTATGTTTTAAATTTGAAGATATCTGAGTTTAAATTTTGATTTGAATTGATTTTGAATTTGAGGAATTCAAAATTTGATTTGATTTTGATTTGTTTGGGTTTGATATTATTTTGAACTTGATTCAATTTGATTTTAAATTTCAAAGGTTTTGAGATTTGATTTTGAATTTGAAAAACTTGGACAAAATTGAGTTGAATAGATTCAAAATTTGAAAATTTTATTGATTCGAAATTCGAGCTACATCAAGCATAATATTTTTTCAGGAATTGCCCGTTTACAAGAAGCATTGGATGATCTCCTTTACAATCCACTAGCTGATACGAGCCTCCTTCGTAGACTATTTCCACTACAAAGGGTCCTTCCCAGGTTGGTTCAAACTTACCGCCGAGCTTTCAGTGGGCTAAGATAGGCCTCCGAAGAACCAAGACCAAGTCGCCTACTTATCATGAGCTTGAACCATTCTGGCTTTATAGAGTTTTAGATTTTGCTGGGCTTGGAGACGACGTTCTTCAAGGCCCTCAAGTTCTTCAAGTCGAAGTTGTACATTCTGTTCTGTTGTGATCTGATTCTGGACTGCAGTTCTGAGCGAAGGGATTTGAATTTCCAGAGGGAGTACGGCCTCGGACCCATACACTAGTGCAAACGGTGTGGATTGGGTCGAGGTTTGATATGTGGTCATGTAGGCCCACAAAGCTTCCACCAACCTCTCATCCCACTAACGTTTATTGTCATCCAGGGTCTTTTTGATGATTTGTACCAGAGTCTTATTGAAGGCCTCAGCCAATCCATTAGCCCATGGGTAATAGATCGTTGAGTATCTCCAATCAATACCGTGGCAACTTGCAAAGTTATTGATTTTTGTAGACTTGAAAGCGGACCCATTATCGGATATGATTCTGCGAGGCACGCTGAATCGATATACGATATGGTCGCGAAAGAATTTCATTACATGATACGATGTTACATTTCTTAGTGGAACTGCTTCTGCCCACTTTGAAAAGTAATCAGTCGCTGCTAAGATGAAGCGATGACCTCTTGAAGAAGGAGGGTCAATTGGTCCGATGATATTTGTGCCCCAACTTTTAAAGGGCTACGAGGCTATCGTAGGATGCAACACATTAGGCGGCTGATGTAAAACCACACCATGAATCTGGCATTGATAACAATATTTTGCAATTTTCATACAATCGTCAATCATCATAGGCCAGTAGTAGCCAAGTCTTTTGATTTTCATTTTCATCTTAGGACCCGATTGATGAGCACCGCACAGTCTAGCATGGACTTCATTAACGATCTTCAGGGCCTCTCATTTGTCTAAACAACGGAGCCACATCTGATCGAACGATCATCAGTACAACGTATCGTTGACTAGTGCATATGATAGGGCACGTTTCTTGATTTGATTGGCAAGAGATCTGTCGTGGGGAAGCTTGCCTTCTTGCAGATATTTAATTATTGGTTGTCTCCAATCTTCTTCTTCATCAACTGCTGAAGATGTAGAAAGGATCTGGGAAGATTGTTGGTTAAGGTACTCAATGTCTACAGGGGACATGACTTGACGACCCTGAACTTCTATAGGGATGAAGTCTTCTTCTAGGCAAGCAAATTCCTTTGCAAGCTTTGCTAGGGCATCCGCCGAGGAATTGCTTCCATGAGGAACCCTATACATAGTTACAATGGGAATTTTCTCGAGCAGGTGCATTGTGTATTGGTGATATTTCAGGAGTTTAGGATTCAAGACCTTATAGGTCCCTGCAACTTGATTGATCACCAGTTAAGAGTCACCATAGATCTTAATCTCTTTAATCTCCATTAGGATTGCAAGTTCCAAACCAGTTATCAAAGCTTCGTACTCAGCTTCATTGTTCGTACAAGGTTCTGATAAATAGTAGGAAAAGTGCATCATTCCCTTATCCGGTGTTATGAAAACCAGACCGACTCCGGCTTTTCCAGGAATAATGGATTGAGGTGTTTTGCCCCGTTGAGAAGACGCTGCACCATCAAAATACATTTCCCAGGTTTGAGTATTGGATTCCTCAAAACTCATGATTTGCTCGTTAGGTAAATCATCATTTAGAGGAGATTCCGCCGGTAGCGGGTGTGCCGCAAGGAAGTCGGCGATGGCCTGCCCTTTCATAGCACGCAGGGGAATGAAAGTGATTTCAAATTACAGTAATATTATAGACCAACGAGCCAGACGTCCTGACAACGTGGGCTGGGTCATAAGATATTGCAAGGGGTTGACACTGAAAATCAGACTGACTTGATGAGAAAGCATGTAATGTCTTAATTTTTGTGCTGCAAAGACTAAGGCAAGGCAATATTTTTCAATTGCATGATAACGGATTTTCGTTGGAAGTAATCTCCGACTCAGGTAGTAGAGGGCATTCTCTTTCACATCATCATTGATTTGAGCTAGAAGAGCCCCAAGAGATTCGTCAAGGGCTACAGTGTAAAGGATTAAAGGTCTCCCTAGAATGGGGGCTGCCAAAACTGGAGGATTTGTCAGGTATTGTTTGATATTTTTAAGTTGGCCACACTCACCCAAGAGAGAAATGGATAGAGGGACCAACAGAAGAAAGGTAGTCAAAAATATCGATGCAATAAAATTTATATTACTATTAAAGATGGAGAGAGAGACTTTCCCCAGCAGAGTCGCCAATTTTTTTTGTTTGATTGAAAAATATATGTTTTAAAAAAAGGGTTTAATTTTCTTTGGGAAATATTTAATTTCTGGAATTTAAATTTTATAATCGAACACTTATTATGAATGATATATCACCTCGAAAGGTGAATATATCGTTCTCTAATAGGTTCATATTACAAATCTTGATTTATCCTGATTATCACAATCAAACTCAAGGAGAAAACAACACACGATCTCGAAAGATCAAAATGATGTTTAATCAATTATTTGATTATGTTAATCTGAATAGGATCATTAATTTCATAATCAGAACTATGATTGTAATTGACATATCTATCCGAAGAAAGAAGATCTCAATCATTATCAATAGTTTGAATATGAAAATAACGATCGCCATTTTTTGTTTTGATTTCCCAAAGATAATTAATTAAAGGTTTTGAAAAAGCTTGATTTTGAAATCAGGTCTGGGTTTCTAAATCTCTTACGAGCGCAAGCCCTCATAGTTAATTACATCGTAGGAAACCAAAAAATTTCCTACGAATACTCTCGATTAAAATAGCGATACGAATTTTATTTAAGAATTTCAAAGCTAGATGTCAAAGGAGATTAAGGGTTGGAAATTCAATAGGGATTGGATCAAATTTGAGCAGTTATTTCTGGAGTCAAAGGAAGAAGAGTAGGAGATGTTTTGAGATTCTGAATCACTTCAGAAACACCTCAAACTATCCTAAGTGTTGGGCTTGAATTAGATTGAAAGATATTTAATGTTTAAGTTGTCAATTTTATTAGAAAATGGGAATTAGATTCCCGGAAGATTGAGGTCTTAAGATTGAACATTTATCTCAAAACTTAAGTCTAAAATGGGTACTGAAAAATAGTGACCCAGAACCTAACTAATGCAATGCAATCTGGACTTACCCCGGCCTTGATTGGGGAGCCAGCTAAACCACCTAAATGCTTTAAAACCATGAGTCAAAGTCTTTATGAAAGAGTGGTTAAGGATGTTATTTAAGATTGAGTTTGAGGAGAGCGGGGCTGACATCTAGAGCAGATTCTTATTTAACCCCTTAATATATGTTGGGTGAAATGATTAAGCTAAAAATGTAATTAAGATTTAGACTCAATTTTAATTTGTTACTAATGCGATGCATGCTAGTTGACTCGATGAAATGCTTAAATAAAAATGCAGCAGTTTTAAAATCAGGCTTAAAAAATAGATTTTATCCTAGGGATTGCACAACATCCTCTTGGACAGAACTGCACCCTAATAGGTCAGGTGGTCTGCCAAAACCCGCAGGCGGGGAGGTGCCTAACACGGATGAGAAAAGTCAATATGTATGCATGAAAAACCCCCGGCGAGTCTGGGCTTACTTCTTAAGAGCGTTAGAGTTTCTATCTGAGCTTAAATTTTTTAATTTTATTTAAGTAGAAAAGGTTTATGACCGTACCCTCACGAGCCTCCAATCGGGTTCCAGGCTAAATCAAATACGACATGCAATAAGCGCCAAAAAACTACTAAAAGCATGCGGGTCCTTAAGCGCAATCAACATATCAATCAAATCAATTAAATAATTAAATTAATTAAATAAATTCTCAAATTGAAAGTCCATAGGCAAGTGCCTTTTAATTATACAACCCAGGGTCTGTAGTAAAGTAAAGTGGCCGGGTACCACTGACTACAACCCGGATTCTACTCCTAAGACTCAAATGACTTTGGGATTTGAGATTCTTCTCGTTCTCCACTTCTTCATCTTCTTGGAACTCCTTGGATCGTCGGGTCTGGATATCCAAATGAAAAGAAACTCCCCCTGAATAGGGGTGTTATCTTTTCTCTTTGGATACTTAAACTTCATCCTAATTTGGATCTCCAAATGGATAGGAACTCTCCCCTAAGGGATGTTCCTTCCTCTTTGGATTCCAAATTGGATGTTTAAACATCTCAATCTCAAAGTACTTTAAATAATTTACAACTTAATTTAAATTAAATTACATCAATTAAAATTAAAAATCTAGACTCAACAACCTGCAGGGTTATCATAATAATCAACAGTTATATTTACATCCCAAGCAGTTATATATTAAAAATTAAAAAATTCTCAAACCAGCCACACTTGGCCATGCTCTTTTAATTTTAAAGGGGGTCTTAGCATGCTTAGCACCTGTACAATTTAATAATTATGATTTTGCCCCCTTTAATTTATGCCCTGTATGAGCATGGCCACCTGCATAAGATTGAATTAGTATAAATCGTTCCTAACCTAAGGGTTGGTCTAACGTACAATCAATCAAATCACAGAGTGCAGTAAATAAATAAACAATCACATCAATTCTACCACTAGCAAACAGCATACAGTAAAAGCTCGAAAATTCGGCACACGGTAGAAAGGTAAACACCGGCCTAACCTAAGACTAGAGTTAGTTGTCCTAGCAAACCATCTAAAGTGCGTGAGGTAGGCTGTGTGGTTTTGATATGTCCTAAATAGGATCATTAGTTAAAGTTGTTAAAGATTCTGGTTGGTTAAAAAGGTTTAAGGGAGAATTTAATTAAAGTTTAAATCTTAATGACTTGAAATTAATTTTAAACTTGATTTTGATTGTTTGTTGGATACCACATTTGTTTCACACCAAGGCCGTGAAGTTTATTTCACCTTCCTTGGGGCTAATTTAATAGCCTCGTAGGCCTGGGTTACGTAGTGGTACCTGATATAATTAAGTGCTTTAAGTTTAATTAATGCTTGAAGGTTAATTAAATTTTAATTAGAATTGATTGATTGCTGGTTTTAAGTTTGAATTAGTGTTTTCTGAAATTTTGAATGATTTATTGAATTTTGGTATTTTTAGATTATTTTAATCATTTAATTCAAGGGTCAGAAGTTGACTTTTTGATTTAAAGTGTTTTCTGGAAAGTTAATATTTTATTAAAATACTAGACCTTAATACAATCAGTTAGACAGTAAGTACGCTGAAATTAAATTTTTTTAGATTTTATTATGAAGGTTTGAAGTTTTGACTTAAATTTGAACTAGGTTTGACCAAAAGTTGACTTTTTCAAATTTGATTGATTTCTGGAAACTTGACATTTTTAATAAATATTAGACCTTAATATGAGTTGTATGCCTTTGAGTTTGCTCAATTTGGAGTTCATTTGAATTAGTTATGAATTTTTGAAGTTTTGAGTATTTAATGAATTATTTAAATTGTCTAATTAGAGACCCTTTTTGTGATTTGGATCCAAATGACCTCCAAACTCCTTGAAATCAACTCCAAAGGGCAGGAATGACCTAAGAAATGATTTCCAAGTGTTTGGAAGTTTTCTGGAATTTTTAATTATTTTTAATTAATTAAATTAATTAAATATTGAATTTCAATTAAAATAAAATTAAGCTTAATTTTGAAGTCCAGTCAAGGGGTTTTTATTTTTCATTGATTAAGGGTTTAATTCTGGTCAGTTTGAGATATTATTTGTAATTTTTAGATTTAAAATTGATTTATTATAATTTCTGGAAGTTTTAAAGGCTTAATTAAGGTTTAAACTTGATTAGGTTAATTAAGGGGCTTAATGACTTCAAAATTCAGTGTGGAAATTTTTCTAGAGCTGATAGTGTCATTATGTTTAAGTGTTCAAAGTTTCAAGTCAATAGGATATACATCCTAATTATGGGAAATATTCTAAGTTATCTAATCAAGTCCTTAATTATTGTCCTTCATGATGTTACTAAATTTAATTGGGTTTGAATCAAGATTCTTCTAACCCTTAACATAACAGGTGTAAGATGTATATACATAAACACAATCAAATCCTAAATCTAAAAGAGTCCTAAGACTAAGTGGTGTGTGCATGTCCTAAACATGCAATGCAAATCAAAATTTGATTATTTGAAAGATTAATCAATGAATAATTAATCAAATAATTATTCATTAATTAATCATCATTCCACATTAATGCTATTCAAGTATGCTTAATCAATGTCTAAAGTTTCAAAGGATCTCTCAAAGTTCAATGTTTAAAATAAGTATAATTTTAAAATATATACATATATATATATATATATATATATATATATATATATATATATATATATATATATATATATTAAATCTAAAATACTCAAAATATTGATGAAATAAATTTAAAATTTAAATGAGAGAGCCACTGATTTTTAAGGTTATTTGAAAGTAAATTTTGTTTTATTTTGAAAATACTTAACATAATATTGAATTAAATATTGATTAAGTAATAAAAGAATTAAAGAATTAATATTAATTAAAATAAATTAAATTCTTGATCCTTGAAATTAACTTCAAATTAAAATACTTAATTTTCTAAAAATTTTGAAATATTATACTTAATTTTATGATTTAGATTGAGTTTAATATGAATTTTTAGAGCTTAAAGTCAATTAAACAAATTTAAAATAAGCTAAGAATAATTAATATTTGAAATATATATAGATATATTTTAAATTAGGTTTAAATTAAAGGTTGAATATTTCTGAAATTTGAAGATAATTTAAAATAATTTTAATTAGATTTTCAAAATTGATTAAAATTTAATTTCAATCAAATATTAACTAACACTTAAATATTTAATTAGTTTAATATATATATTTAATGAAATGTTTTAATCATTTTCAAATAAACAGTAATTAAAAAAAAATAATATTTAACATTTAAAATAATTTAAAGTATGTTAATATTTTAAATTAACATTAATTTTTAAATCAGAATAATTAAAATTTTTTTTTAAAATTTTAAAACACTTAATTAATTATTAGGTCTTTTAAAATATATTAACATTTTAAATTAATATTAATATATTTTAAAATTAATTCTTAATTAATTATTGATTTATTTTAATTAAACGTAATTAAAAGTAATTAGAATTTAATAATAATAATAATAAAAAGGCTGATGACGGTTTTGCCACATGGCGCCCTTTGATTGGGCATTGCAAACCGCGGTGGCGGCGCCCAATCATTGGCAATGCTTGGCGCCGCCGCCAATCATTGGCATCGAAAACGATGGTGCGGGTCCCACACGCTTCTCACTTAAACCAGTCAGCGGATCATGGAAGCCGTCCGATCGGGCGCGTTTTGAAATCAAAGGCCATGATAGCATCGGATAGGGGATCACAGAGGCTGTCGATCCCGCGGTTTGGAATGGACGGCTCAGATTGAGCCAAACCGAAAGAATTAACCGTGGGATCTGATCTGTGGCCTATTCACACCGCGGCATGGGAAGATCTCAATGGTTGATCCTAAGATCAGCGGTCCAGATTCCCCCAGTAAGCAAGAAATGCAAACCGAGCCCTAGAACTCATTTTTTGGCTCGTTTGCACAAACGACTAGATTATTTAACTTAAAATTTTAAACAGAGAAAGAATGAATGAACATAATTAATGTGGACGTGGATTTAAAATTTAAAATGCGTTATATATAAAGTTATTTAATCTAGTGCATCCTAGACTAGGGTTTAAGTTTTTGAAATATTTTACCGATGGATTTAAGATTTTTTGGATTCTTTGAATTTGTAGATTATCCTCGCAACTTTTCCTAGCTGAAGTTGAGGCCTGGAACGCGATGGATTGAGCTGGAGATGCCCCGGACTGAATTTGAACTTGAGTTCACCGGGAAGCTCGTCGGAAACCACTTTGACCGGCTGGTTTTGGCTCGGGATGGGTAGAGGAGAACCCTGGGAGCTTGAATGAATAGAGGGTTCAATGGGAGAGCCTGAGTGTAGAGAGAGTGATAGGATTGGAATGAGGCTCCTTTTGGATGACCTAGCCTATTCAAACGTCCTTGGGCTCAAGGAACGGCTGGGATTGAACCTAGGGATGCCTAGATGGATGACAAGTGGCTAGGGGGTAGGTGGGAGCAGAAGCATCAAAGGACACAAGGACATCCTAGGTGGAAAGGTGTCCTTGTCCTCATACAAGCATGTGGGGATGATATGAGCTGTTGGATCTTGATCCAAAGGCTAGGATAGGCTCTAGGAATATTCTAGACCATGGTTAAGCTGCTGGAATGATTTGAGCTGGAATATATTAGCTTAAGCATAGGGATTTAATCATTTGGAACCAAATAAGTCACTTGTTGACTGAGTTGACTGGTCAACCAGTCAACTTGACTGGTGAGGTGGCATGGGAGAATGTTTGAGAGTTGGTTGAAATGAATTCAAAAAGATTTAAAGGGTTAAATCAAATATAAGAGCCAACTAGTGAATGGACAAATTGATTTGACTAAATCCTAATGCATTGACTAAACTCAAATGTTCATGATTTGACTCATGAAAAATTTAGATAGGTTTGGAATATTATTTGAAATAAATTTGAGGGCTTGGTTGGCTTAAGGATTGGGATTTGAATGGGAATAAGGGAATTTGAGGAGATTTGACCAAATCTTAATGAGTTGACTTGGTCAAACTCAAAGTGATTTGACTCTAAAAGGATTTAAAAATATTTGAATCATAATTTGAGGTGAGTTTAAAAGATTTGGATGCATATAAGGTTTGATTCAAAGTGGAGAAGCTTAAGGGCTTGAACAGGTCAACCTAGGTTGACTTGGTCAACCAGGTTGACCCAGAGCCAGGGTCTGGACTGGATCAATTTCAAATGGTAAGTGGAGTCTGGTAGATGTAGTTTGAGGGTTTGAATAGGTTATTTGGGTCAAATCACCTATTTGAACCCTTAATGGGCTTAATGGGTCAACTGGGTTGACTTAGTCAACCAAGTTGACCCAGGGTCAGGGTTTGAACTGGAATGGTTTGAAATGATGAATGGGGTCTAGTGGAGGTGGTTTTAGGGTTTAAATGGGTCATCTAGATCAAATGACCAGTTTAGGCCCTTAATGGGCCTAATGGGTCAACTAGGTTGACTTGGTCAACTAAGTTGACCCAGGGTCAGGGATTGGGTCCAACCAGTTCAGAATGACATTCTGAGTCTGCTGGTGGTGGTCTCAAAGTCTGGGGAGATCATTTGGTCAAAATGACCTATTTAGGCCCTTAATGGGCTTTTAGGTCAACCCTAGTTGACTTGGTCAACCAGGTGGGTCCATGGTTTGGAAATGGGTTCAACAGATTTAAAATGATATTTGGAGACCAATGGAGGTGGTCCCAAGGTCTGGGGAGGTCATTTGGTCAAAATGACCTATTTTGACCCATAAAGGCCTATTTGGTCAAACTAGGTTGACTTGGTCAACCAGGTTGACCCAGGGGCTGGTTTTGGGTTCAATAGATTGGGTTTGATATTTGAAACTTGGTGGAAGTGGTTGCATTTGATTTGGAGCTCATTTGACCAAAGTGACTATTCACACCCCATAGGGGTATTTTGGTCATTTTGACCCCTGGTCAACTGGGGGTCAAATTGAGTCCAACAAAATATAGTTTACTGCTTAATGGATCATAATCAAGGGTATGGAGGTGATTGGAGGCTTTGAAGAAAGCTTCAGGGTCGAAATCCACTGGGTGGTAGATCCAGTGGCATGGACTGTAAATATTTGAAGGTTTTACAGTCTTTGGATTTCAATTTAGTTTCTGGGGTTAGAGACCTTAGAATGAGCTCAAATTTGGAGGGTTGCCTCTAGAGACATGTCATATCAGTGTAGAACTCACAGACCTTGAATAAGAAGTCATTTGATAGGGTTTTGAATTATTCAAAGATTCACTAGAAAAGGCTTTCAGGACTTAGACCTTTAGCTTTGGATTTGAATCTGGAAATCTGGTTTTGAATTGGATTTTGAGCTTGAATGATAGGGTTTGAACTATCTAAATCATTTATAATCATTTGTATGATTGTAGATGATTAGATAGGATTGAAGTCAGGTTAGAGGTTATGACAGCTGGATTTGAATATTTTAAAGGTCAGGATTGGTCAATGGTTTGAATCGACTTGAACTCTGGATTGATTTGAGTCTTGGATAGATTGATTTAAAGCTTAGACTGGTGTGGAGTTTGAATAGATTTGAAGTCTGGATAGATCTAAGGTCTAGGAGAATCCTAAGATCTGATATTGATCTAGGGAAATCCTAGGGTCCAGAGTAAATCCTAAGGACTGAAATCTAGGAAACTTTTAGAGTTTAGGAAACTCTAAAGTCTGGGATCTAGAAGGTTCTTAGGATCTAGAATAGATCCTAAAGTCTGGATTCTAGGAAGATCCTAAGGTTTAGATTGATCCTAAGATCTAAAATCTAGGAAAGATCCTAGGATCTAGAATAGTCTGGAAATTTGATTGATCTGAGATCAGGGTTGATTTGAGTCTGGATTGATCTAGGATTAAATTGATCCTAGGGTTAAAATTAAATCCTAAGGATTGGAAAGATCCTAAAGTCTGGATTGGTCCTACTGAGCTCATACAAAAATGAGGACAACACCGATGCACCCGGATCAATGAGAACTCTTGATAACTTAAACTTGCCCATATTTACGGTGATGTAAAGTGGACAATTGTGGTCGGCAGTTCCAAGGAGTAAATCTTCGTCAGAGAAGGTAACCCCAGGGATTTCCTTAAAGTACAAAGCTTCTTCCTCGAAAGTTGAGGCTAATTGAGCTAAGCAAATCTCTAGGTCGAGAAGTGTTTTAATTAGAGTCTCCCTCATCTCTTTTGAAAGGACAAGGGCATCATAAATGCTCAATTTGGCAGGAAACTTCCTAAGGTGAGCTAAGACATTGTAATCAACACTTGGAACGTTAACATTGGGACCCGGTGGATTTGAAAGAATTGGAGTTGATTGTTGAGCAGGGATTTGAATTGGATCATCAGAAATAACTTGTTTTCCTTTATCCTGAGGAGGTCGCCTAGGGGGTAAGACCTTCCCACCACGTAGTTGTACTTGTACGACTTCATCGGAAGAACTGTCACAACCCAACGCGACAAGAACTGATCCTATTGTGTTAGGTTGCGACAGAAAACCCCAGGATCTAGCTTTGGAATTGCTTTTCTTTTTCTTTTCAATGAATTATAGAACCACAGAGCTGCTATAAACATCCAAATGTACGAAAAACTCATCCATTCTTTCTTCTTTCTTTCATCAAAAATAATGTACACTACAGTGCATGGCTATAAATAGAAAGTACAGAACAGAAAAGTAACCTAGCCATGACTGTACAAAAATCAAAAGTACAAAAATACCTATGACTGCAATTCAGATCCTGAACGACTAGTTTGACACTTCCTTCCCTTTCCCAGAACCTGAAAACCATGAAGATAACCACAGTGAGCCAACAGCTCAGCAAGATCACACTAGCCGATCTAAATTCTCAGATCCATTCACAGAACTGAAATCTCAAAACAAAATACACAATTCAAGCATCAAACAGAATACAGATTATCACAGAAATTCTCAGAATATCAACCAGAATTATCGTACCACAGAAATCATCGGTTCACAGAAATCACAGAAATTATCATATATCAGATCACATGTCCCTGACCCAGACAGAATCTCAAAGGATTCTGGCCCCTTATGCCTCCCTTCCCTGACACAGACGAATCTCAAAGGATTCTGGCCCCTTATGCCTCCCTTTGTGCTTACAGCACCAGAACATACCATATTTATCAGATCAGAATTCATTTTGATATTCCCGGACCCTAACAGAAACTCAAAGGATTCTGGCCCCTTATAACTCCCTTCTGATATCTCATATCATATAACACATCAAATCATATCATATCAAATACGTATCGAAATACAGTCGGACGGCATAACGGCAGACAACAGAAAATTCAACATACAAAATTCACAGTTTCAGAATATTTCCAAATTACCAGAAATCGTGCACAACATTGTTTCAAGACTTTTATTGTACTGAAGCACTATTTTTCGACATCCAGAAAATTTTCTATTCGATAAAAACCTGGCAGATTTCAAAATACCCGATGAAAAATGTCCAGAAAATAGGCAAAATATGCAAAATAGCAATCTCGACAACATACCAAAAGTTACGCGGTAAAAGATTTGCCAGTGCAAAGTTATACCCATTTTTTGCTAACAGAAACACAATTTTAATCAGAAAATTCGTCAAAATTCACATTTCTGAAAATTTGAGATAGGCATAATGTGCCTTACCTCGAGTCAATCAACTTTCCCAACTGCGACGACGGACGAAAACGGACCGAAGTCGCCCAAATTACGGATTTCCTTCTCTTTTTCCTTCTCTTTCTCTCTCTAGCCTTTTTCTCTCTCCAAAAATCACATAAATGAGATATTTAATGGGCTGAGATCTTTTCAGTTCGTCCCGGACGATCGTGTCATTCATCCCGGACGATAATTTCTTCGTACGGATGAAATTACTGGACGATCGGCTCTGTAAAATTTTTGTTCTGTTCGTACAGACTGTTCGTACGGACGAACTAAGTTCATACAGACAGTTCGTACAGACGAAAATGTTGTACGATCGGCTCTGGACTGTTTGTCCAAACGGTTCGTACGGGACTAACATGTTCGTATAGACGGTTCGTACAGACGATTCTGCAGGACGATTGGCTCTGAACGGTTCGTACGGGACTAACAGGTTCGTACAGTACGAACCTACACCAAAAATCTTGAATTTCTCAGTTCGTAGAGACGGTTCGTACAGGTTCATCCGGGACTAACCTGCACGAAATTTTTTTTTTTTCAAGGGTTCTCACAAGAACAAACTACAGGGGAGTCTACGCTCTCCTTAGGCGATTGATTGTCGTTATCTGAGCGAGAGTCCGAATCTGAAATATCTATCACGACAGGATTCCCTTGAAAGTTAATTTCAGGGGCTTCACTATCTGATAAGACATCAGATTCGTTTCTCTCTTGAAGGATCAAATCTGGAGAGCTGAGTGTTTGAAATTCTTGATTGATCTCAACTTATTCTTGATTATTTTCAACAGAAGAGTCATTAAAATTTTCATTCTCAACATTAATCATCAAGATATGAGCAGAAGGATCAGACTTTTTATTCAATTTTTGACCCTTTACCTTTGATGGGGCAAAGTAAAAGTCAGATAATTTCAATGGTGACAGAGATTTTGAGCCACCATCAACCACTTGTACAGATCTCTCATCAATAAATTTCCTCTCTACAGAAGATTCACTATTTTCATTTTTATTTAATACAGTAGTTCCTAAGACTACTGGAGAGGAAATTATCCCAACGTCCTCCTGCGAAGCCTCGAGGTCAACCTCCTAGATCGGGTCCCAGGCTCTCGTCGGTAACTGCTGAGAAAGATGAAAAGATTTATTAATCAACTTTTTAAATGCCCGGGATAGTGTTATATCCCAACCATCTTCAATGGACAGAGAAAAGTTAGAATTTATACCTGAGATAGATTTGACAGACCCATGATCCGGATCGACCAGGTACTCCTTTGGAATTATAATATGACCTTGACGAAAGTTCTTTTCCAGCCAATCTTTGAAGACAATGCAGCCTTCGATTGTGTGGCCTAGCATGCGATGGTAGGGGCAAAAGTTGGATCATCCGTCTTATTTATCTCTTCCGACTTCTTGGCCTCCAGCAATCGAAAATCTGGCTTCTTCTGAAGACTTTTAAAGATCTTTCTCACCGACTCCCTTTTAAATGGATATGTACGAGTCAATCTCTCTTTAAAAGAAATCTGGTGAGAATCTCTAGTAGGTTGAGAAGTTACCTAAAAAGGTGGAGATTTCTGAGTTTGATTTGTTGGAGGATTACTGGACTGAACATTCATTGGTTTCTTCCCCTTATCAACAACTGAAACCATTGTTGTTCTCTTTTCAAAGGACTTCAATGGCTTACTAGCTTTCTTGTCCTCAGTAGAATCCTTCAGGAATGGCATTTTGGAAGCCTCGTCCTGTAGATTACTAGCCTTATTCAAAAGTTTTTCGAAGGTTTTGATAGTGAAACCCTTCAGGAGAAAAGCAATAGGCCCGTTGATATTCTTTAAAAGAATCTCCACTGCATGTTGCTCTGCAACTGGGGTTCACACTTCATCGAGAGATTTCGTCACCTCAAGATGTACTCAAACAAAGACTCTCCTAGTTTTTGTTTTTCAATGACGAGATCACCAATGGTTACACGCTGCTGAGCTCCTGAGAATCTCTTTAAGAATAGACTCTCGAGCTCTGTGAATGTTTTCACTGAACCATTAGGTAGATCTGCGTACCACTCAAAAGTAATACCGGATAGACTACTCATAAACTGGCAAAAGAGTAGAGCATCTGACCCTCCTGCGTTGTAACAGCTCGCTCGGAAGTGGGCCAGGTGCTGTCTTGGGTTTTCTAACCCACTAAAAACTTTGAATGAAGGTGGCACAAAGCCTTTAGGATAAGAAGCTAAATCATATTCTTAAGGGTAGGGGCTACCCTTTGGAATAGATGCAGTCCCTTGAGAATGGGCTAATGCCTCCCTTACCTGGGTTTCGATCATCTGGCGGATATCTTTGTCGGCTGGAGAAGTTGGGGAAGCAACCTCTGGAGTTCTAGGACTTGATTCTATCTTCCTGTTGTGCTCACCCACTATATGTGTTGAAGGTTACAACTGCTCGGATTGAGACTGTTGTGCTTTAATCATCTGATTTTACATCTGTTCCATTCTGAGCATCATCTGTTCAATTTTGTTCTCCAAACTCTTGATGTATTCATCTTTCTCATTCAGTTTAATTAACCATTAGAGTCTGAATCTACCGCTGCAGAGGCTTCTTCCTTACCAGATCGGTGTCTTGAAGGTTTAGCATCTTTATTTGATGCTCTAATTTCAACCATGTAAATGTTCCCAGCTGAATCTTCCTCCATCAAATCATCTGCTTCTGGATCAAAGGCTTCAATTGCCTTCTTCTTAAGTATATCTCTTATTTCCTGTACCACCTCATCGACCGGTCTACCCTCAATTGATTCGAGGTCGATTGATAGGTACCCCTTATAGTTAATCATTTCTTCAAATTCCTCATCTCCTAATTTGGTGAGGACTTCTTGAATCTGCAGGTCATCTGCGGTAGGTTCTGCTACCAACTGATCTAACATTTCTTCATCATCCTCAAGCTCTATCCCCTCCCCTTCGACTATCCCGGGGTCGGTATTCACGAGGGTGACATCCTCAACAGGGTGAGGGATATCTAATCTAACAGGTGATGACGGAGTTTGACTTGTGGGAACTCCAACATCAATCTGAGGAGAATCCTCACATCCCTGAATGAGGAGTCGGGGGACTTTAACAGGTAACTGAACTGGAGTATCTCTGATCTGAATTCCAATAGTTCTACTTATTTTCATCGGTACATATGGTTCATCCAAAGGTATGGGCCTCTTGCCCTTAACATCAACTAGCTGCAAGTCTTTAACAATCTCTTTTGATTTGGCTACCACAGGGGCCAACTTTGAAAGTCTTGAAGGGGGAACTAGAGGTCTACCACTGAGAGGGTGACTCCTACCAGATCCAGTTAAAACTATCTCCTCAGTTTTGCAGTTGGGAGACGAGGCACCCAGTGATATCCATCCACTAAGACTGAAGCTACAGGTTGCTTAACAAACTTTTTATTTCTTCTCACTGGCTGAGGAGTCAGGTTTCTGGCTTCAGACTTTTCCTCTTTTAAAACTTCCTTTTCAAGCTTATGTGATATCACCCCCTTTAGGTGTCTCACATACTGTTCTTTTGTTTGACCTGTCTCAGCAGCACAGGTATGGATGATGTTCCTTAACATCCTTGTTCTTAAAGTGTTCTTCTTCTTTATAGTCCTCTTGACAGTATAGTCGACTGGGCTAGGTGGAGAGCTAGCAATCCGCATGACTCTCTCCTCCCCTACAGCAGTTGCGAGAGGGTGAAAACGACTCCCTTTCAGGAGTGGAGAAGAGGCAGGGATAGGCAGCTCCTCAACAGCCTCAGGCTCAACTAAACTCAGAGCCTTCTGTTCAGCTATCTTTCTGGACTTAGTGATTTTCTTTCTTATCCTTCTCAGATAGTTCTTTCTAGCACTCTTAGTGCCAAACAGTGCTCCAGAACTAGAGGATCCCTTCTCAACAGTAGACTTCACCTCAGTCTTCTTGTCCTTATTTTGGACTGAGGGTACAGAAGGTGTAAGGATAGCACCTACTGCCAGTTCTAACATTGGGGGAAGGTCACTTGTAGCCCCCACAGCTAGTTCAAGTACTGGACCATTCTCACCCTCAACAACGAGATTGATGATTGTTCCACCATTTACAGATAATTTCAGAGTCTTAAATCCCATTCCAAACTGAATTGCACTGCTATGAATTAATTCTTTAACTTGAAGGCCTCGGTCAATTGAGAACAGAAGTTTGCCAGCCATTACGGAAGGTTTGATTGTCTGAAATTTGAAAGAAAAGATTTGGATCAAACTTTTGAATTTGAATTTTGACAAGAAATTTTTTATATTTTATCACATAAATCGAATTATAGGAATTATAATCCGATATGTAATGATAAAGTACAGATATCAATTTTGACTTGAAAAAAATTTGAATTCTTGTTGTATATATTCAACTACAAGAGAATGTTGTAGAAAACATATAACAACGGTCTAGATTTGATTTGAAAGGATTTGACTAGAGGTTTGATGTTTTGAAAAGTGAATGATTTTCCTTAAGGATTTGAAACCAATAAGTTGAGTTTGATATCAACTTTGATAGTTAGCAAATTTCAAAGGAAATCAAGAAATTTCAACTCGACTCTCTTACCCCACTGGCTAGGCTAAGGATAAGATGTCAGAGATTTGAATTGATGAAAAGATTAGATGTTTAAGCTTGAATTTGGAAATGATTGAATTTAGATCGTACATGTTATACTACAAGAGAATATTATAGTGGTACATGTGACAATGAAGATTGAATTTGAATTGAAAGGGAATTTAAGTAACTCAAAAAATCTGGCAACATCTCCCCTTATTTTTGAAACTCGAGGTGTTAAATTTGCATTCAACGTAACAGTTTACAAATATTAGGGAAGATTTTATAGGAAGGAACTCGACTCTTTATATCTTATCAAAGATGAGATGTCAGAGTTTAAAGATTTAAAAGATACTGAAAATAAATGTTGAATTTGAATTATCAATGTTAATCTATAAGAGGTATTGTAGAAGAACATATGACAAGTGACGATTAAAATTTGATGAAATTGAATGGATACTTTTGAAAACTTGAATTTCCAGCAGCACTGTTGACCTCATTTTTGTATGAGGTCACTAGGACCCACTTGGGTTTCTTTTTAGTGACCTAATGATGGGGAGATGTCCAACCCTTAGTCATAAAGGTCCTAATAAAGACCCAATTCAATCCCAGTCAAACCCAGCTCTATCTTTTAATTCAATCTTTAATCCAACCTTCAATCAACATTCAATCATATTCCAAATCATATCTAATTAATTTCAATCATTCATTTGATTTCCATTGATATGAATGATTCAAGGTCAATCATTTAACTCTTAAATCCAACCCAAATCTAATATTCCAAATCAAACACTCATGGTTAAGGACCTAGGTCCTGAAACCCTTTCTGGGTGAACTTTCTGTCACCTAGAAACCCAGTCAAGTGACCTCCAAATCATGACCCGTCAATTGCATATTGTCCAAACATGTCTCTAAGATCAACCCTCCAAATTTGAGCTCAATCCAACACTCCTAGCCCCTCAAACTGAATCTTTTTCCAAAGGCTGCAAAACCTTCAATTATTTACAGCCTATGCCACTAGACTTGCCATCCAGAGCAATTTGACTTTGGGACCCTCTCCAAACCCTCCAATCACAGTCATGACTTTTTCTATGATTGGTTGACCAGTAAATTACACTTTTCCAGACCCAATTTGACCCAGTGTTGACCAGGGATCAAAATGCCATTTATAGGGATTTTTAGTCTTTTCCCCAAAGTTCAACATGACGTTCCCATATCAATATTCAAAACCTATTCCAATGGATCCTAAATATCATTAGGAATACATTGGAACCAAACTCAAGTCTTGGTTTGACCTGGTTGACCAAGTCAACTAAGGTTGACCAAAAATGCCCCTTAAGGTTTCAAATGTCAATTTCAATTCAAATGACCTTACCAATGCATGGTACAACCACTATTGATCTCAAAATACTCTTTTGAACTTGTTTGACCCAAACTCAATCCATGGTTTGACTAGGTTGACCAAGTCAACCATGGTTGACCAAATCAACCTTTAACCCACATAAAGATCAATTTCAATGCTTGAACCAATTTTAAATTAAATCAATCCCTCAAAATCATTCAATTGGACACCCTTGACATGTCTAAAGCTTTCCAAGTCAAGCTTCCCCTTTGGTTGACTTGGTCAACCCATTTGGAGGGGTGAAAACCTTCTCCAAACCCCTTTAAGCCTATGGAAAGAGGCCAAATCATGGCCACATCACCAAGACACCTTGGTAATCCATGGCTTAATCCAAAATCTGCTCAAACCTGATAGAAATTGACCCATTTTCTCTCTTAAGAAGCCCAAAGCCAACTCCCTAAACCAAGCCAAGCTTTGGTTCACCCAAATGGGGGAAAAGCTGTGGTCCCTTTTCCCATGAACCAAGAGAGGTCACACTCACCACCAACCCTATTCCCTAGCTTTGGGTAGCTTAGGGGACACTTGTCATGCATCCAAACTCCCTCCAAACAAATCAAGACCATCTAATCCAAAAGCCAAGGGTTAAAGTGGGAGAAACCTAACCTAAGAAAAAAAAAATCTTCATTATTCACTCTCCCTCAACTCTCCCCCAACTCTCCTCCAGCCTTCAACCTTCCAAAACCCTTTCCCATCTTCTCCAACCATTTCTAAGGCTTTCCCAAGCCTCTTCCCACCATTTCCAAGCCTCAAATCACTATTTTAGTGAGTAGAGAGCATTCTAGAGAGAGAAAGAAGATTTTTCAATACAACTTTTGATCCAGAAAGATCTAACTCTTGGTTTCTTCATCAAAGTTGTAGAGGATCACTGTAGCTTTCCAATGAGCCCACGATCTCAAAAATCTGACGGTTGGATTGTAAGTTATACTCATTTTAAGTTTAAATTTCAATTTGAAACTGCTCAAAAATTTCATTGCTTGGGGTCTCCAAACTCTAGGCAATGAAAGTTCATGTTCCCATGAGCCTATGTTTCAAATTTTGTTAAATTTTGATGAGTATTTTAAAAGTTATGAGTATTTTCATTTTCTAGTTCATTTTGAGCTAAAACGGCCTTGATCGATCTCGGCCGTCCGATTTTCTGTCTTTCTCGATCGGACGGCTCGGGATTAGTGATGGCGTGGATAACTGGTTGATAAACAGCACTTTGCATATCAAAATGCCACACGCCGCTGCTGTTTTGGCGCCGATCATTGCCAATGTTGGACTTAAAAATTTAAAAAAATAGTCATAACTTTCAAAATTCATAGTAAATTCATTTTTTCACCAAATTAAGTGTTTTGGGGCTCGTTGGAAAGATAATTTACTCTAGTATTTATTAAAATTAATTTTGAGTTAATTTGATCAGTGGATTGTGATATATTTCTATTTCTTTGAAATCAGTTTTTTGTGATTTTCTCACAATCCAGTGGTCAATTAAGCCCCAACGTTTGGTGGAAGCTATTTGGGTATCTTAGGCATGCACTATAATTTTCTTAGGTTCAGATACCCATTGAATTGCTATGATGTAAATTTTTAAGGTAATGGGTCCATTTTGGACCCAAAACTTTGAAAATTTATAACTCCATTTTTCTATAGAATTAGGCTGCATAAATTTTGTGGTGTGATTGCATATATGTAAGGGTTAGACAAACCAAATTTTAAGCCTATTTAAATAGTAGAGACACCTAGGAAAAATAATTAAGAAAAAGTCTAGAAAACTTAAAAAATTCCTAGGGGATTGTACACACACCCAATAGGGGTGAAACTTGAACACACTAAACTTAGTGACATAATTAGCCTCAAGTTCAAATTTCACTGAATTTGGAGATTATTAGGTCAGAAAATTAATTACCCAAAGTTTCAGCCTTTTTAAGGACCCAAAAAATTCAAACAAATGCAATAAATCCAAATTAAGTCCAAAAATTACAAATAATATCTTAAATTGACCAAAACATAGTCCTCTACCTAGAAAAAATAAAAACCCCATGCTGGACTCTTAATTCAATTTTAATTTGACTTTTAATGAAAATAAACAATTAATTATATTAATTAATTAAAAATTATTAAAATCCCAAATAATTCCCAAACACTTGGAAATGTTCCCATTGGTCATCCTTGACCTTTGGGAGTGATTCCATGCAGTTTGGGATGAGTTTGGATGAAAATGATCAAAACCTTCCTAATTAGGTAATTTTAAAAAATTCAATAATTAAGAAAACTTTGAAAATTCATAACTAATTACAGAAAAATCCAAATTGAGCAAACTTAGTGTCAATCAACTCAAATTAAGGTCTAGTATTTTCTAAAAATGTCAAACCTCCAAAATCTGGTCAACGTCAAAAAGTCAACCTTTTGGTCAACCATAGTTCAAATCTAGGCCCGAACTTCAAAAATTCATAACTTGTCATAAAAAACTCCAAATTGAGTGTGCTAACAGTCTAACAACTCATCATAAGGTCTAATATTTATTAAAAATCTTAAACTTACAAAATTAACTTTAATTTAAAAAGTCAACTTTTGGACCCCTTAATTAACATAATTAAATAATTCCAATAATTTCTAAAAAATCCCATAACTCATTAAAATTCCAAAAAATTTTAACTTGATTAATAAAACACTCAACCAACACTCAAATACATAACAATCACTCTAAAGATGAAGTTTATTGGATGGACTACTCCGGGCTGCGGGGCTAAGTGTCCTAAGGAGGCCTGGTTCCTCGAGCCTGGTGGCACAACGTCACGAATGAATTCAATGGAGTGTTAAACATCAAAATTAAGTTACTTTTAATTACTTAACCAAATTAAAATCTTTAATTCGACTACATCAATAAGGTTTTTAGGATGGACTACTCCGGGTTACGGGGCTAAGTGTCCTAAGGAGGCCTGGTTCCTCGAGCCTGGTGGCACAATGCCACAAACCTGTTGATGGAAAACATAAAATAATTTAACTTTTAAAAATTAGTTATTAATTAAATTAATTAATATTAATTAATCCTTAATCTTCACCAAACTAAATCAACTTAATCAATCCCGATTACTACTGGGTAACCCAGACCTACGAGGGTATTAACTTAGCCCCAAGAAAGGTGAAATAAACTTTACGGCCTCGGTGAGCAACAAAGATAGCAATCATTTAACAATTAAAATATATTTAAATTAAGCCTTAATACATTAATACTTAAACTCAAACATAAAGCCCTCCTTTAGCTTTTAACAAACTCAAACATTAAACAACTTCAATAAATTACCCATCCTAGGATCTACCCCAGCCACATGACCTTCTACACACACTTTAGATGGTTTGTTAGGACAACTGACTATAGATCCAGGCTAGGCCGGTGTTTACTTTTCTGCTGTGTGCCGGGTTTTCTGAGTTTTCATTGCATGTTGTGATTGAAATTGATTGATGCGTTTGTTTACTTTTACTACACTCTGTGGATTGATGTGATGGGCGACTAGATTACCCTTAGGTTAGGAACGATCTGGATGCTCACTGAATTTTTTGTAGGTGGCCATGCTCGTGCAGGGCAATAAAGGGGGGCTAAATAAATAATAAATATAAATACTACAGGTGCTTCAGCTTCTTAGCCCCCCAAGTAAAAAGAGTGTGGCCAAGTGTGTTTATTTTTCTACACGTATATATATATAACTGCTTGGGATGTGTTTTAATATCTAAATGCTTAGGATAACCCTGCAGGAGAGTCTAAAATTTTTATTTTTACATTCATGTAATTTGTTTGAGTATTGAGTTGTGAAAGTGGCACTTTGAGTTTGGGATACATAGATCCAAAGGTTGGATTCAAAAGAGGAAAGGATACCCCTTTGGGGGATAGTCCTTATCCATTTGGAACTCCAAATTTGGATCACTTTATTACCCAAAGTGGAAAGAGTAACCTCCCCCTCAAGGAAAGAGTTTTCTTTTCCATTTGGGTATCCAACCACGAAGAATCCAAGGAGCTCGAGGAGGAGAAGACCGAGGAGTTGAAGACATAGAGTATCCCACTCAAAGTCACTTGTATCTGTATTAGGATTAGAATCCGAGTTGTTGTTAGTGGTGCCCGACCACTTTTAATTTATGTAAATCTGGGTTGTAATAAGCAAGGCAATTCGCCTATGGATATTTATTTAATTAATTTGATTATTTAATGTATTGTGCTTTGATTGCGTATAGGATTGTCTATTTTTCCTAGTTCTTTAGCGATTGCATGCCGTTCTTTTTATTTTAGCCTAGAATTCGTTAGGCTCTTTAAGGACCAAAAATATTTTTACTCATAACTTATATTTAAAATTTTAAGATTTAAATAACATAAAAACATAAAGACCTAGGGAATAGCCGAAATCGTCTGGGGTCGCATGCATATTACTGCATCTCTCTCCCTCCTTGCTATAAGACCCTTCCCCGCCTGCGGGTAGAGTCCAGATAATCCGACCTATAAGGATGAGGTGCTGGATCTGGGGAAGTCTAGTCTTTAAAAAAAAATATTTTATAAACCTTTTTTTTAAAAAATATCATGCATACCTGATTTGGATACTTTAACCACCACCATGTATCGCATTAGAAGCTAATTAAATTAAAATTTTAATTGCATTTTAGTCTAAGCATTCCACCCGACATAAGTCAAGGGGTCAATTAGGAATCTGCTCTAGATGTCGACCCCAACTTCTTAAACCAGTCTTAAATAATGTCCCTGATCACTCTGCATCAAAAGACCGGACTCATGGTTTTGAAGCGCTTAGGTGGTTTAGCTGGCTCCCCAATCTAGGCCGGGGTAAGTCCAGATTTTGCACTGCATTAGTTAGGTTCGGACTACTGTGTTCCAGTGTCCAAATTTAGAGTTAGGATCCGGGGCAGATTTCTTTTTGAGTCATAAGACCCCAACCTCTGGGAATATAATCCCAAATTTCTAACAAAACGTTTAACTCAAATTAAATATTCTTCCAATCCAAAATTTAAAGCCCAACACTTAGCTTAGGTCGTGACGCTTCTGAATTGTTTCAGAATCTCAAAGTGTCTCCTACCCCTCTTCCCTTGACTCAAAAATAATTGTTCAAAATTTGATCCAATCCCTTTTTAAAATCCAAATTCACCTCTTTGGTATCACTCCTAGAAATCTCTAAACAAAATTTCTGCCATTATTTTAATCGAAAGTTTTCGTAGGGGACTCCGGTCTCCCACGATGTAATTAACTACGAGGGCTTGTGCTCATAGGAGATTTAGAACCCACATCTGATTTTTCAAAACTAATTTTCAAAACTTGATTAGTTATCTTTGGGAAGTTAAATCACTAATGATCGTTATCGTTATGTTCGAACGATTATTAATAAATGATATCTTCTCCCTTCAAGGAGATATATCTTTTGTTAAAATGAATTCGAATATAAAATTAACGATCGCTCCTCTTGATTATCGTAGCTCGATATTTGACTGAACCTTATTTTGACCCTTTAGGGGCCATATGAAGTTCTCTCTTAAATTTGGCTATGATATTCAAGATAAGATTTATAATTCTAAATCTGAACCCCATCCTAAAATTTTATTTTCACCTCCCGAGTTGGTATACTTTTTCTAATGTGATGTTCGATTTTAGAATTAAAATTTTTAACATTAATTTAAATTTCCCAAAGATGACAAAATTTTTTAAAACCCGCTTTCAAACAACTACAACAAGCACCTCCCCTTATTTTTGAAACTCGAGGTGTTGAATTTATATTCAACTCAACAGTTTACAAATTTTAGGGAAGAGCTAGGGAAAACCACTTGACTCTTTTCATTTCAAAAGAGTGATTTATAATGAAATGTCAAAGATTAATTTAACCAAAAAAATTTGAAGAAATTTTGCATATATTAAACTACAACAATTGTTATAGAGAAATATATGGCAATGCATTTTGAACTTGATTGATTTTGAAAGGATATTTGAATATTTTAAAAATCTGGCGGCATCTCCCCTTATTTTTGAAACTCGAAGTGTTGAACGTATGTTCAACATAACGGTTTACAAACTATAAGAGGGAGATTCTAGAAGATCAACCCGACTCTTTCATTCCAACGAGTGATTCAGAATGAAATGTCAAAGATTGAAACAACCAAAGAAATTGAAAGTACATTGACTATATACAACTACAACCATTATTGTAGAAATATATAGTTGCAATGATTATTATGGCTTGAAATGGATGTTGAAAAATTTAAAATTTCGGTAGCATCTCCCCTTATTTTTGAAACTCGAAGTATTGAACGTGTGTTCAACATAATGGTTTACAAAAAAATTTTAAATAAGGAGACACTAAAAAGCTAACCCGACTCTTTCATTCCAATGAGTGACTTGGGATTGAAATGTCGAAGGTTAGATAACCAGAAGATTTCAAACTTTGGATTAAAATTTGGAAGAGAAGTCTATATCCTATCACACATATTGAATTATAAGAATTACAATCCTATATGTAATGATAAGATATAAGAATCAATTAAGATTTGAAAAAGATGAAATCTTGCTAGACAGTTGAAACTATGATTTTGAAGTTGGAGAATTTTCTATAAATTATAAAACTTAACACGCTATGATTTATTTGCATGCTAGTTTACAATATATACAGAAAGACTTTGAAAAGCTTGGCCTGATTCTTTTACTCTACCAATGAGCTTAGAGGCAAAATATCAAAGCTAAACTTAGAGGGAGGTATCCTACACTCACCTCTCTTTTCACATATCTTAATTGAGTTGGCCAAACTCACCCAAGGGAGAAATGGGAGAGGGACCAATGGAAGAAAGGTATTCAAAACTACCGATGCAACAAAATTCGTAGCGCTATTGAAGATGGAGAGAGAGATATTCCCCAGTAGAGTCACCATTTTTTGATGTAATTGAAAAATATATAGTGTTTTGAAAAGTGTTTAATTTTCTTTGGGAAATATTTAATTTCTGGAATTTAAATTTTATAATCGAATACTTATTATGAATGATGTGTCACCTCGAAAGGTGAACATTCGTTCTCTAATAGGTTCAGATTACAAATCTTGATTTACCCTGATTATCATAGTCAAACTCAAGGAGAAACAACATATGATCCCGAAGAATCAGAATGATGTTTAATCCAATATTTAACTATAATAATCTAGTAAAGAGATCATTAATTTCATAATCAAAGTTACAATAATAGTACGATATATCTTTAAAAAAAAGAGAATATCGTCTATTATCGATTATTTAAAAATGATGATAATGATCGTTAACTTTTGAATTTCCCAAAGATAATTAATTGATGTTTTGAAAAAGCTTAATTTTGAAAATCTGGTCTAGGTTTCTAAATCTCCTTCGAGCGCAAGCCCTCATAGTTAATTACATCACATGAACTAAAAATTTTCTACGAAAACTCTCGATTAAAATAGCGATACGAATTTTATTTAAGAATTCAAAGACTGATGTCAAAGGAGGTAGGGACTGGAAATTCAACAGAGATTGGTTCGAGGTCGAACACTTATTTCTGGAGTCAAAGGAAGAAGAGTAGGAGGTGTTTTGAGATTTGGAATTACTTCAGAAATACCTCAAACTATCCTAAGTGTTGGGCTTGAATTTGATTGAAAGAGATATTTAGTTTGAATGATCAATTTTATTAGAAAGTGGGAATTAGATTCCCAGAAGGTTGAGGTCTTAGGATTGAACATCTGCCTCAGAACCTAAGTCTAAAATTGGGTACTGAAAATCAGTGACCCAGAACCTAGCTAATGCAATGCAATCTGGACTTACCCCGGCCTGGATTGGGGAGCCAGCTAAACCACCTAAACGCTTCAAAACCATGAGTCAAAGTTTTTATGAAAAAGTGATTAAGGATGTTATTTAAGATTGAGTTTGAGGAGAGTGGGGCTGACATCTATAGCAGATTCCTATTTAGCCCCTTAACATATGTTGGGTGAAATGTCTAAATAAAAATGCAATTGAGAATTAGACTCAATTTTAATTTGTTACTAATGCGATGCATGCTAGTTGACTCGATAAAATGCTTAAATCAATATGTAGCAGTTTTAAAATCAGGCTTAAAAAATAAGTTTTATCCTAGAGATTGCACAACATCCCCTTGGACAGAACTGCACCCTAATAGGTCAGGTGGTCTGCCAAAACCCGCAAGCGGGGAGGTGCCTAACAAAAGAAGAGAAAAATGCAACAAAAATGCATAGGAAAAACCCCCAGCGGTCCCGGGCTTACTTCTTAAATCGTTAAAATTTCTATGTTATCTTAAATCTTTTTAATTTTGTTTAAGTAGAAAAGGTTTTAACAATCCCTCACGAGCCTCCGATCGGGTTCCAGGCTAAAACAAAATCGGCATGCAATAATCGCCAAAAAACTATGAAAAGTAGGCAAGTCCTTAATCGCAACCAGCATCAAGTAATCAAATCAGTTAAATAATTAAATCAATTAAATAAATGCTCAAACTGAAAGTCCATGTGGCAAGTGCCACTTAATTATACAACCCAGGGTCTGCAGGAAAGTAAAGTGGCCGAGTACCACTGACTACAACCCGGATTCTACTCCTAAGACTCAAGTGACTTTGAGAATGGGTCTTCTCATTCTTCACTACTTTGTCTTCTTGTAACTCCTTGGATCGTCGGGTCCGGGTATCCAAACGAAAAGAAACTCTCCCTTGAAAGGGGGTTATTTTTTCTCTTTGGATATTTGAAATTCATCCTAATTTGGATCTCCAAATGGATAGGAACTCTCCTCTAAGGGATGTTCCTTTCTCTTTGAATTCCAAATTGGATGTTTAAACATCCCAATCTCAAAGTACTTTAAACAATTTACAACTCAATTCAAATATCAAATTACATTAATCAAAATTAAAATCTAGACTCAACAACCTGTAGGGTTATCCTAATAATCAACAGTTATATTTAACATCTCAAGCAATTATATAATTAAAATTTAAAAATACTCAATCACAACCACACTTGGCCATGCTCTTTTAATTTTAAAGAGAGACTTAAGCAATTTTCTGGAGCACCTATGTAATTTAATAATTATGATTTTGCCCCCTTTAATTTATGCCCTGTATGAGCATGGCCACCTGCATAAGATTGGATTAGTATAGATCGTTCTTAACCTAGGGGTAGATCTAACGCACAATCAATCATATCACAGAGTACAGTAAATAAATAGACAATCACAGCAATTCTACTACTAGCAAACAGCATGCGGTGAAAGCTCAAAAACCCGGCACACAGTAGAAAAATAAATACCGGCCTAGCCTAAGACTAGAGTTGGTTGTCCTAGCAAACCATCTAAAGTGTGTGAGGTAGGCTGTGTGGTTTTGATATGTTCTAGATGGGATAATTTGATTGAAGTTGCTTGAGATTCTAGTTGGTTGAAGGCTTAAGGGAGTTTTAATTTGAGTTTAAATCTTAATGACTTGAAATTAATTTTAAATTTGATTCAATTATTTGTTGGACACCACCTTTGTTGCACACCGAGGCCGTGAAGTTTATTTCACCTTCCTTGGGGCTAATTTAATAGCCTCGTAGGCCTGGGTTACCTAGTGGTACCCGATATAATTAAGTGATTTGAGTTTGATTAATGTTTGAAGGTTGATTAATTTTTTATTGAATTTGATTAGTTGCTAGTTTTAATGTTGATTTAATATTTTCTGGAATTTTTAATGATTTGTTAAATTTTAACTTTTTCTGGATTATTTTAATGATTTAATTCAAGGGTCAAAATTTGACTTTTTGATTTAAAGAGTTTTCTGGAAATTTAATATTTTATTAAAATATTAGACCTTAATACGATCAGTTAGACAGTAAGTACGTTGAAATTGGATTTTTTTACATTTTATTATGAAGGTTTGAAGTTTTGACTTGAATTTGAACTAAGTTTGATCAAAAGTTGACTTTTTCAAATTTGATTGATTTCTGGAAACTTAACATTTTTGATAAATATTAGACCTTATTATGAGTTGAATGCCTTTGAGTTTGCCCAATTTGGAGTTAATTTGAATTAGTTATGAATTTTTTATGTTTTAACACTTATTGAATTTTTAAAATTGATTTAATTAAAGCCCTTTTTGTGATTTAAATCCAAATGTCCTCCAAACTCCTTGGAATTAACTACAAAGGTCAGGAATGACCTAACGAGTGATTTCCAAGTGTTTGGAAATTTTTTATAATTTTTAATTAATTAAATTAATTAAATATTGAATTTCAATTAAACTTAATTTTAAAGTCCAGTCAAGGGGATTTTATTTTTCGTTGATTAAGGGTTCAATTCTGATCAGTTTAAGATATTATATGTAATTTTTAGGTTTAAATTTGATTTATTATAATTTCTAGAAGTTTAAATGGCTTAATTAGGGGTCAATTTTAATTAAATTAATTAAGGGGCTTAATGACTTCAAAATTCAGTGGGTATTTTTCTTAAGGTTGAGGGTGTCACTATGTTCAAATGGTTTGTGTTTCAAGCCAATAAGAGGTGAATCCTAATTATTGGAAATATTCTAAGTTTTGTAAATAGGTTCTTAATTATTGTCTTTAATGACACTAGGTTTGAGTAGGTTCAAATCAAGGTTTTGCTAACCCTTAGATATAACATATATATATATATATATATATATATAGGAATACACATCATTCACAATCAATTCCTAAATCTAAGAGAGCCTTAAACTAAGTGGTGTGTGTATGTCCTAAACATGTAAAGATTAATGCTAATTAAATATACTTAATTAGATTAATGAATGATTAGAGCATAATCATTCATTAACATTCCCACATGATTTCTATTAAAATATGTTGATCTATGTTTAAAATTTCAAAGTAGATCTCTCAACCTAAATTATTTAAATACATATATATTATTTTAAAGTAATTTTAAAATATATTTATAATATACATGAACTTATCTATGTATACACATAGATTTTAAATTTAAAAATAATTGAAAATATGATTTGGGTAAGTTAAATATCTAAATGAGAGATCTACTGATCTACTAAGGTCATTTGAAAATAAGTTTTTAATTTTCAAAATAATTAACTTAGTATTTAATTAGATATTAATTAAATACTAAAATAATTAAGTAATTAAAATAACTTTAAAATTAATCAAGTTTTAATCTCTGAAGTTAATTTCAAATTAAAGTGCTTAATTTTCTGAAAAATTTAATATATTATATTTATTTTTCTGATTTAAAATGAATTTATTATGAATTTTTGAAGTTTAAATCATTTAAAAGAAATTTTTTTAAATTTAAAATCAGTTAATGGTTAAAAAAATTTTAAAATCAATTAATTTAAATCTTTAGAGTTTTCTGAAATTTTTAAAATTATTTAAACATATATATATATATATATATATATATATATATATATATATATATATATATATATATATATATGTATATATTAATTTTTAAAAGTATTTAAATTATTAATTATTAATTATTAATTAAATATTAATTAATAATTAAATATTTAGTTAATTGAAATATAAGATATAGTTTGAATTGATTTAATTTCAAAATTAGAATAATTTAAAAATAATTAAATAATTATTGGATATTAATTAATTAAATTAATGAATATTAATTAATTATTAAAATATCATAAATCATTTAAATAATATTAAATAATTTAATTAGATTTTATTTGAATTTTCAAATATTTTTAAGATTAATACTTAAAATTAAAATTAATTAGATATTAACGAATTATGTAAATACTTAAAATATATAAATGATATTTGAATATCTTAAATTAATTTCTAAATTTAAAATATTTTAAATAATACCTAAAAGAAAATTTCTAATTAAAATTAACATTAGTTAAAATATTAAATCATTTAATATTAATTTAAGTAATAAATTGTTTAATATTAAAAATATTAAAGATTATACATTAATTAAAGTTTTTAAAATTATTTAATATTAATTAAAATTATAAACTATTTAATATTAATTAAAATATTAAATAATTTGATATTAATTAAAATTAATATTTAAATTTTAAAATTAATTAATTAATTTCAAAACAATTTTATAATATATATATATATATATATATATATATATATATATATATATATATATATATAAATTTAAAATTAATTTCTTTTTTTTTTGATAATTTGAAATTAGTTTTTAAAATAGAATTATAAATACTATAAAGTATTTTAATTATTATTTAATTAATATTTTAATTTTAAAATAATTAAAACTTAATATTTAAAATATATTTAATATTCTTAAATTAATATTAATTTTAAATTAAAATATTAATTTTTCTGAAAAAATTAATATATAATATACATATATTATTATTTAAAATTAATTTTTAATATTTATTTTAAAAGAAATTGATTTTAAAAAAATTTTAAATTAGTTTAAACTTAAATTAAAGGGATGGCGGCGCCGGCGGCGGTGCAGGGACGCGTGGCGTCATCTGATTCGCAGGCTCAAAATCGCGCGGCGGCGACAATCATTTGCAATGATTGCGCCGTCGCGCAATCATTGCAAATGATTGCAATGACGGTGCGGGTCATTTCCGCGGCGACTTATCCACGTCAGCCTGTTCTTCCGTCGTTGGATTCCCCACTATAAAGAATGGACGGTTGAGATCAAGCCGTATGATCTCTTGATGCAACGGATCGATGTATGCAGTTGGACGGACCGCGAGAAGGCTTAATCAACGGTCCAAAATGCGTCTAGTTACAGAACATTACAAATGAACCCTAGAATGGGTTTTTCGTCTTGTTCTCTCGATCCGATGAACCAATCTTAATGAAAGTTTAAACCTAGCTAACCTAAGTGAACATAAATCATGTGGGTTATTTAGTTGAGCTTAAAATGAACTTGGTAAAAAGTTAATTAACTCTAAAAATAGTGTCCTAAGGCTAGAGTTTTAGGAAGATTTACCGAGGGATTTGAAGGGGAAATGGTTTCTCTGAATCTGTGGTTTGTCCTCGTAAAAATCTTCTATTGAAGTCACGATCGAATCCGCTTTAGATCAAGTGAATAAAGGCTTGGATGGATTAAGCTTGAGTTCGCCGGAGAGCTGCCGCCAATGAGGTTTGACGGTGGAGTTTTGGTCAGGAAGTATAGGGGAGTCTTTGGGGAGCTCAAGGAAGCAGGGGGTTGAGCTTGAAAGAACTGGAATGGTGAGAGAATGTAAGGGTTTGAATGATAGCTCTAATGAGGGTTTTCCCCCTATTCAAATGTCCTCTGATCGAATGGAGGGCTAGGATTACTTTGGGGAGCTCCTAAGATGCTGCCATCTGTCCCTAGGGTGGTTGGGAGCAGAAGAATCAAATGACACAAGGACAAATGACATGTAAAGGTCATTTTGTCCGTTTGTGGCCATGTGGAATGAATGAGAGCCATTGGATCTTGATCTAAGGGTTAAGATGAGTTTTAGGAAGCTTCCAGAGTCTGTTCAAGTAGCTGGAGGGATTTAGATTAGAGGAGATTAGGCTTAGGAGGTCATTTGACCAACTTTGACCCCTCCTAATGCCTTATTTTGACTGTTTGACCAGTCAACTTGACTAGTTGACTGATGAGGTGGCATGGGTGAAATATTTGAATTGCTGGAATGTAATCTTGAGGGTTTGATAAGGTTTCAATTGAATTTATTTGATGATTTGACTTAAACATAGAGTTTTGACCAAATCTTGTAAGTTGACTTGGTTGATATTAGCTTGGATTTGACTACCCAAGGTCTAAGGCATGCTTAAGCTAGGGATTAAAGTTGATTAAGGGTTTGAAAGTAATGCAAAAATCATGGAATAGGGATTTAAATGAATGTTGGCTTCATGAGTTCCCTCCTTATGCTAGAGTTGACTGTTTGACTAGTCAACCTGCCATGTGGACTGATGAGGTGGCATAATAGGATGCCTTGAGTTGATAGGGAGGCTTTGGAGGGGATTCAATGTTCAAGGGTTAGAGTTTTGAATGCATTTACATGCATAAAAGGAAGTTTGACCAAATTCTCAAAGCTTGACCAAGTCAAACCTATGTGGTTTGATATTAAATGAATTTGAACATTTTTGAATCACCCCATGGAATAGGTTTAAGAATTTGATGAGCTTGATTGGTCCAAATGGGTTAGATTAAACCATATGAACCCCTAAAGGTTATTGGGTCAACCTAGGTTGACTTGGTCAACCAGGTTGACCCAGGATATGGGGAAGGATTGAATATGTTTGTTTTAGTATTTGAAGTCTGGTGAATGTGGTTTTAGGGTTTAAATAGGTCATCTAGATCAAATGACCTATTTAGGCCCTTAATGGGACATTGGGTCAACCTAGGTGGACTTGGTCAACCAGGTTGACCCAGGGGCTAGAAGTGGGCTCAAAAGATCTGGTTTGATGTTTGGAGTCTAGTGGATATATTTCTGGGATTTAAATAGGTTATTTGGATTAAATGACCCATTTAGGCACTTAATGGGCCTAATGGGTCAACTGGGTTGACTTAGTCAACCGAGTTGACCCAGGGTCAATGATTGGGTCCAACCAGTTCAGAATGACATTCTTAGTCTACTGGTGGTGGTCTCAAGGTTTGGGAAAGTCATTTGGTCAAAATGACCTGTTTGGGCCCTTAATGGGCCTTTTAGGTCAACCATGGTTGACTTGGTCAACCAGGTGGGTCCAGGGCCTGAAAATGGGCTCAATAGTTTTGGTTTGATATTTGGAGACGAATGGAGGTGGTTCCAAGGTCTGAGGAGGTCATTTGATCAAAATGACCTGTTTTGACCCTAAAGGGCCTGTTTGGTCAACCTGGTTGACTTGGTCAACCAAATTGACCCAGGGGCTGGTTTTGGGTTCAATAGATTGGGTTTGATATTTGAAACTTGCTGGAGGTGGTTGCATTTGATTTGGAGCTCATTTGGTTCAAATGACCATTTAGATCCCATAGGGGTATTTTGGTCATTTTGACCCTTGGTCAATTGGGGGTCAAATTGAGTCCAACAAAATACAGTTTATTGATCAATGAGTCATAATCAAGGGTCTGGAAGTGATTTGGAGCTTTGGAGAAAGCTCCAGGGTCAAAATCCACTAGATGGCAGGTCCAGTGGCATAGACTGTAAATATTTGAAGGTTTTACAGCCTTTGGATTTCAATTCAGTTTCTGGGGTTAGAGACCTCAGAATGAGCTCAAATTTGGAGGGTTACCTCTAGAGACATATCACATCATTGTGGAATTGATAGACCTTGAATCAGAGGTCATTTGATAGGGTTTTGAAATGTTCAAAGATTCACTGGAAAAGGCTTTCAGGACTTAGACCTTTGGCCTTGGAATTTGATCTGGATTTTTGGTTTTGAGCTGGGTTTTGATTTTGAATGATAGGGTTTGAACTATCTAAATCATTTACAATCATTTGGATGATTGTAAATGATTAAATAGGATTAAAGTCAGGACAGAGGCTGGAGCAACTAAATCTGGGTTGTTTAAAGGTCAGGATTGGTCAGGGATTTAAATTGACTTAAACTCTGGATTAATTTGAGTCTTGAATAGATTAATTTAAAGTCTGGGTTGGTCTGGAGTTTGAATAAATTTGAGATCTGGATAGATCTAAGATCTTAAAAGAATCCTAAGACCTAGATTGATCTAGAATCTGGATAGATCTAGAATATGGGTAGATCCTAGGATTTAAAGTCTGGAAGAATCCTAGGATCTAGAATAGATCTTGAGGGGGGGGGGGGGGGTCTAAAATCTAGGAAACATCCTAAAGCTTGGGATCTGGGAAAATCCTAAGATTTGGAAGAATCCTAGGATCTAGGAATCCTAAGATTTGGGATCTAGAATGATCCTAGGCTTTAAATGAATTTGAAGGAGTCTTAGGGTCTATAGTAGATCCTTTAGACTGAAGTCTAGGAAGATCTCAGTATCTATGAGTCTTAGGATCTGGGGTCTAGAATAGTCTTAGAGTCTAGAAGAATCCTAAGATCTAGGTTCTAGGAGGATCCTAAGGTCTAGATGGATTTAAAGGAATCTTAGGGTCTAGAATAGATCCTAGGATCTAAGAAGATCATATGATCTAGAGTCTGGCAGAATCCTAGGGTCTAGAATAGATCCTGGGGTCTGAAGTCTAGGAGGATCCTAGAGTCTAAGTTAGTCTGAAGTTTGATTGAGTTGAGTTTTCAAATTAATATGTGATTAAATCAATTTGAGTCTGGATTGATTTTTAAAGCCTGGATTGATCTAAGATCAGCTTGATCCTAGGGTCAAAATTAATCTTTAAGGATTGGAATGGTCCTATTGACCTCATACAAAAATGAGGTCAACAAGCATCCTTATCTCTGCAACACTTAACTTAATATTATGCTTCTCTTTTAATGGCTAATATTCTACACCATAAAGCATTGTAAGTCTAACCACCATCTTATAGAATTTCCCCTTAAGTTTGAGGGGGACTTTTCTATCACACAACAAGCCCAATGCATTCCTCTACTTCAACAATCCAACTTGAATTCTACTAATATACCTATCTATTTCACCAACACTCTGAATAACAAACCTAAGGTTGATCTCTATAATTCAAGTTTTCCTTCAACTCCCTCTCTAGTCTTATCAACAAGAAGAATATCATAAGCAAAAATTAAGCATACACCAGGGTATAATCTCTTGCAAATGTCTGGTGAGAACATCCATGACTAAAGCAAAAGGGAGAAAGTTACCTTCACACCAAGCGAATGTCGTCAAAGGAGCATCGAAGGACCGAACTCGAACACGCGTGAGGGAACATCACCCAAAGCGAAGGGAACGTCGTCGTCGAAGGAGCGAAGTCAAACACCGAGGGAATGTCGTTGGAACGTCCCACAGCGAGGGAACGTCGTTAGAGCTTCGTCGAATAGAGAATAAGCCGAATGAAATTAGCGAACGAAATGAGCAACCAGGCGCGGGCGGCACGAAATAGGGCCTTTAGCGGTTGATTTTCCTGCAGATACTTCGTTGGTAATATTACCGACGAATATTACGCCGGTAATATTTCGTGGACTTTAAATAAGCCGGCATAAATTACGTCGGTAATTTCATCGGTAATTTCCAGCGAATTATGTGCCGAAAAATAAAATTTTCCAGCGAAAGTCTGATGTAACTTTCCGCCGGAAAGTTAGCGACGGTAAATCAGCCAGAAAATCCGCCACATGATTACCGTTGAAATTTTCACTAGTTTTTTCACAGCTGTTTTCGCATGATTTCCGTATATTTTCCGCCGGAAATTCCAACGATAATGGCCTATTTTCCTGTAGTAAAATCTTTTATATTATATTAATTTTAAATGAAAGTATATGTTGGAAATAATTATGATAGGTATTGTGATAACAGAATATGTTCTGATATCTTAAATAATTAATATGTAGGGTTATTTTTTTATAATTTGAAATGTACCTAAATGATAATAATATGAAATTTAGAGGATTCCTTTGAGCTACAAATGTTAATAGTTCCTAGTCTCTCATATAATCTTATTAAGTAATGAAAATAAATCTTCATAGAAGAGTTAATATTATTTTTTTATTACAATTTGATTTAAAAAATAGCAAATTTAATAAGTTTGGAGAGGATACCAGAATGAAAGTCAAGTAGAGTCACTTAAAATTTTTTAAAACTTAGTGTCTCTATGTAGTAAAGATGTATTGTTAGCTATTTGACACATCCTTATTCCTTAGAGAATGTCATGGTTAATTTTATACTTTGGTGGCGAGTTGCAAGTTATAATTGAATTCACACCACCCTATGTCAGTGGTAGGAATAGGCCAATCATCATAGAGGACATTATACTGTTGGCTCAATTAAAACTATAAATTATTCGTGCACTACAATACAATTCATTGACACAGTCAATAAATCTTGTATGTCGAATTCATAATAACAGCGGATCTCTGCCACCCATGTGATTGATGATAATATTTGTGAATATATATTGTTGGAGGCTAGAAGGCACACTGTTACCTTATATATCGAGGCTGAAGAAGTTCTCCCGAGAGAGCATACCGAAACAAGTACAACAACATTCACATTTGATGTTGCTAGCCCATTAACTCAAGTATATCAGTAAGCTATCATATAACATTGAAGTTTCCTTTCTTTGTTAGTGGTCTTTAACAAAAAAATGACATGTTGTGAAACTATGTCATTATTTGATAGGCCGACAATATCCATTCCATAAGCTATTATCAGTGCAGATTTTTCAACAGCAATGGCTGCTGACTTTCGTGGATGCCTAAGCTTATGTGAGCGCCCAACTTATTTGCAATAAGATGCACAACCACTGCTAGTGTTAGTGAGCGATGAGGTGATCACATTTCACATTTCATCTTTATAGTTTGCATGATATGATGGCTTGCTGCAATGTGAACTTTTATCAATAATTAATGAGACAAACTTAGCAGGATTACAATCATATGAAAATAAAAGCCTGTAAAATTGATTTAACAATACAAATTGATTTGACAAAATAATTATATATTAATGTGAATCTGACTGAATGTTTATATTATAAAATATCTGAACTCATAATAAATATTCTAACAAAAATAATAATTTCATATTAAAAATAACAGTAAAAAAGATTGTGTTGTCAAATCAACATTCATTATCAAATCAGTATGTGTTGTCACATTCAAAAAATTGGCACTGTAACGTTGCTATGTGTTATCAAATAAGCATGAATTATCAAATCAGCTTGTATTATCAAATCAGTTTGTATTATCAAATCTAACAGTAATGTCAAATCAGGGTATTCATTTATTTCTTACCAACTAATAATTGCTCCTGTAATCTAATGGACTTTTCTTATAAATTGAGCATGTTTTTCTTGTTTGAATGCATATAACTAGTATCTTGCATTCTCCACTTCATCTGCAAATCTTCTTTTGCTTGTTATATCTTCTTGTGCAATGTATATGACACCAAAAATCCCTTTAAAGTAGTTGATTGTGGAGGATAGCTGTCGATTGAAGGAATGTTTAATGCATTCCATTGATGATGGGTTAGAGGAGATGGCCAGATCGAATGACATTTACCGGTGTTGTATACATTCCAAGTTAGACATGGAAGATTGCATATTATGGGACATATACGTCGAAGTTATAAAGATTCTCTCTTACGGGGATTGAGCCAGTTTGAATGAGGCGGGTTGAAAATTTCTACAAAGGAGGTTTATGGAAATGCTAGGACATCTAGCGCCAATTAACATTTTGAAGGCAAGATATGCTGAAATTAGACACTGTAAAGATGGATCATTTGAGGTGATTGTGGACAACCCATTAACTGATATAGATCATTGTATTCTTTATCATAAATGACATCAAGTGGCTGATGCATTCCTCGTTAAGACATATGAGAATCAAATATTTTTTCCAAGTAGAAAGAGGAAGGAGTTTCTCAATGCATCAGACTGGTAATGTGTCCAACATTAGTTTCAACACAAATTCAATTGCTACCTAACTCAATCCCAACTCCAAGCTCACATGCGCATTATGATCAAGAATTTTTAAAGGCTTTCTTTTTTTTTTAAGCAGAATTGCCTCATCATAGTTTGTAATCCAAAACCAATAACCAAACCATAATAAATCTCCTCCAATCGAAGATAAACCCACACCAAGCACAGCACGAAACACACCACTAGTACACAAGTCAACTGCACCGAAACCACCCAAATAATCAAATCCATGCTAACAATAGAGCTATTTATTCTTAAATTTACTTTTACTTCTTTTACCAGCACCCCTTGCAACAGCCTGATTAACTCCATGACTCACCATGAGATTATACATATCATGAAAATCTTGAAAATCCTTTGCAAGCTTACGGACATCGACTTCAGATGCATTCAACCAATCAGAATGATCTCAACTTGAGGTACTCCCTGACAAAGCCAGATGGTCTTTCAACTCTGCATTGGACACAACCAAAATTGGAATATCAACAACAGCTTTTGGTATAGACACATCAACTAAAGGACTAGCTGCATCAACATCCTTAAGAGCCAAATCATCACAAGGGTCCCCAACATCCAACCCGACCTCACCTTGAACAACGGGCACCAGCAAACTATCAGGAGAAACAACAACCTGAGAACCAGGTGCAACAACAAGTTCTCCCATAGGGCAAATAGCCCCACTGTCCCAAGGCACTTGACCGACAGAATCATTACACACAGCAGCTTCACCAACACAATCAATGCAAACCGCAGCTCCACCAACAATAACCGAGTCAGGAGTACCAATAGAGTAATCCTCAGCACACCAGTAGCAGCTATCGAGGAAATAATGGGGCTAGGTAAAGTGTTCTCAAAATAAGTTGAACACCCATAGCAAAAGAAAGACCACCCTCCCCAGCTAAATTAGAACAAGGAACAACAGGGCCAATATCATCCACAACCGGGCAAACCCCATCACGTAATTAAGGGGAAAGCTCCTCAGCTACAATAGAAGGATCAGCATTTACTAAAGAAACAACGAGATTACATCCATCGTCATGTATGTTATTCAGAGAAACATCAACACCACAAGGATCCACACTAGTTAAAGGCGGATGAACACCAACAACATGTAAAATGTGAGCATCAACCAAAGTTCCCTCCACCATAGGAGGGCAAACACCCCGATTAGGAAATAACATCGGGCAACCATCGTGCAAATGACCCAAAGATTTACAATGGGAGCAATGTGGGGGAAACTCTTCCAACTCGACAGATTGGATATATCCCACATAATCAGAGCCAACCCACACTTGATTAGGATAGCGTTTAGTAATATCTAACTCAATAAGTATACGAGCTATCGATGGTCTAATACCATTAAGAGTAGCATTATCAGTGCGTAAGGGTTTACCAAACAAAGAACCTAAACCATGCAGAATTCAGGGGGAAAATAGATGCGGGCGAAGGAAGGGAAATGACACCCAAATGGGAATAACAAGAGATTCAACGTTGGGGTTGTTTGGATGTAAGATTTAATTAATATTATATTTTTATATGCATGAAAAAATATGCTCAGGAGAGAAATTAATGACCTTTTTAGCGCCTAGGAAAAAAATTCAATCAGCATTCAACATTCATCCAGATAGGGATATATGCAAGCAAGTCAAGCTGACTCGTGAGTCAACTTGCGCTCAACTTGATAACGAGCTCATGAGTAGAGTTTATCAAGTTTTGAGCTTGAGCTCAAGCAGATTTAGGAGCTCATTATGTAATCGAGCTCTAGTTCGATTGAATCGCTGCGAGTACGAAAGGTGGAACCACAAATGCGGAAGGTGGATTTGTTAATGTGGAAGCAGAAAGTTGAACTATTGACACGGAAAGAAAAATCATGGAATAAGAAAATGAAATCGCAGAAGGCTAAAGGTGAAACCTAGAAGTTGATCCAGAAGCAGAAGTGAAAGCAAAACATCAGCCCTTTCTTCTTACACCTCACAAACTAGCTTGCAAGCCCACATCCATTGTGACGAGCTGAGCTCAAGCTTGAGTTCATATAATGTTAATTATATAACATTATACTAAGCAATTTAGCCTAGGTTTAGTAGTAGGTTATATGTAGCCATATATTGGTATAGCATTGTTCTTGAATGTATGGGTAGGCCCTTGTATATATATTTGATAAATAAGGGAATAAACTACTGAACTTATTGAATTAATTCCTCGCTACATTCATGAGTGTGCAAGTTCCTAGAGATATCAAGAAATCCATCTATTTTTGTGTGTGTTATGTTCTTAAAGGTAGAATTCTCAGTTTCAGAAGTTTGGCTTCAGCTTCACACTTCCAGGGAGCTGAATTCCCGCATCTTCTACACGTTGCTGAGTGTGGCTCGGTTCTAGCATATGTTGCTCTCTCGTGTGATCCCGATTTGGTTTCTGCTTCACGCTAGAGGGTGGTTTTCTCTAGCTTCTAGTTCATGTTGGGGCATGACTTGCTTCTGTCTACAAGCACACGCCAGATGGGTGTTTTGTTCTTTATAATGTAAACATTATTTGGCTTCTAGCTCACGCTAGAAATCAACTGCTCTTTCTCTTCTCATTTTCTATTTTTTGCAATCAAGATTACACTTCTAAAATTAGTATCAAAGACTTGGAGAAATCGAGATGATGTTCATGTAGAAATTTGAAATTGATTGAATCATAGGTGAGAACAATTTTAGCCCATGGAAAATAAAGATGAAAGCATTACTAGTGCATCAAGGATTATCGGAGGCCATTTATATAGAAGGATTTACGACATTAACTGATTGTGTAAAAACAAGAGAAATATAGTTGAAAGATTGCAATGCCATACTGCTTTCACTTAGGGATGAGGTGTTGCGGGAAGTTGCTGAAGAAGAAATGACCATTAATGTATGGGAAATTCTTGAATCATTGTTCTTGAAAAGGTCTTTGGCAAATCATTTATTCATGAAGAAGCAACTGTACACATTGCAAATGGATGAATTAAAAGGACCATAGGAAGTACATGGATGAGTTTAACAAAATCATTCTTGATCTTAAGAATGTAGATGTCAAGATTGAGGAGGAGGATCAAGGAATTCTTCTCATAAGTTCTTTGTCGAAATCATATGAGAATATAGTGGATACATTACTATGTGGTAAGCAGACATTGACTATGACTGAGGTGAAGTCATTCTTGATGTCCAACAGTTTCAACGAAGAACTAAGAACAAAGAGGAGAACAAAGGTGATATTCTGATTGCAAGAGGAAGACCAGAGTTCAAAGAAAACAAGTTCAATAAGATGTATATGGGTAAATCGATATCCAAGTCAAAAACTTTAAGAATGCTTTCACTGCCACAAAGAAGGACACTTCAAGAGGATTGTCTAGAGAGGAAGCATTTGCAAGGAAACAATATGAAGGATGATGGGAAGGCAACAGTGGCAGCTAATTCTGATGGGTATGAATCATCAGAGGTGCTGGTGGTTTTAGCAAAGAGCTCCAAGAATGAATGGATAATTGATTCTAGATGTTCTTTCCACATGACTCCAAATTAGACTGATTTCAAAGCCACAAGAAAGGAGATGGTGGAATGGTACTATTGGGAGACAACAAAGTTTGCAAATCATGGGAGAAGGAATTATTGCTATTCAGATGTTTGATGGCTATATCAAACATTTGCAAGGTGTAAGGTTTGTTCCCAAAATCAAAAGGAAATTTGATCTTTGTTGGAATGATAAATGCTGCTGGTTGCAATGTGAAAATTGATAAGGGATTGATCAAAGTAACCAAGGGAGCCATGATTATGATGAAGGGAATGCTAGTCAATGGTTTGTATTCATTACATGGTGAAATAGGGACACATACATTAATGTGCAATACAACAAATGATGTAGATAAGACTAGAATTTGGCATTTGATCGAGGTTAGGACATATTAGGAAACTTGGCTTGGATGAGCTGTGTAAATAAGACCTGTTGTATTCTAGGTAAAAATAATAGGATAAGGTTTCAAACAACAAAGTACTACTTATTATTTTAGCAATTCTCTTGTGCTCAGGATAAAGTAGTTGTGATATGATTGTATATATCATGAGTCATATATATTATTTTATTGGAAAATAAATATAGATGTATATATTAATGTTTTGATCGATAATTTTATTTTTGCTGGTATTTATATTAATAAAAAAATTAGATAACTCTGGTTGTTATATATTAAAAGATAAAAGAATAATTCTTCCAAAATAGATTCTAGGGCATCATAAAAACAATCATTTATACAATGGTATGTGATGTGTGATAGTTTCATACATAAGATTGGTTTTTAAAGATGTAAGCATAATAATTATGTATATATGAAAAATGGAGATAATATCACTGTCTATATACTAGTTGTTATATGTTGATGATATATTGATAGCAAGTACAATTAGAAAAGAAGTTGATTGGTTGAAGGACCAACTTTCTTCCAAATTCGAAATGAAGGACATGGGGCACCCAATAAAATATTGGGCATGCAAATTGAAAGAGATAGGAGCAATCACAAACTATTTATATCACAAACTTCATATATAAAAAGTATATTAAGTAGATTTAGAATGCATAATGCCAAAATAATGCAAATTCCCTTGGCTGCTCATTTTAAATTAAGTTCAACAAATGTTCCAAATTTTGAAGTTGAAAGAACATATATGGAAAAGTTTCCATATGCAAATGCTATAGGAAGCTTAATGTATGCAATGATATACATTGCCAGATCTTGCTTACTCAATTAGCATGACAAGCTGTTTCATGGCAAATCCCAGAAGAACACATTAGATTGCTGTGAAATGGATGTGGAGATACATAAAGGGATCATAAACAAAGGTTTACTATTGACAAACAACATGCATGACAACAACATTGTATCTGGATATAAAAACTCAAATTTTGTAGGATGTTTAGACACGAGATATTCAATTTGAGTTTATTTGTTCACCATTTTTGGAAACTTAGTTGGAAGTGTTCCTTGCAACACATTATTGCATTGTCCACCACCGAAGTTGAATTTGTTACAGCCACTGAAGAAAACAAGGAACTGATTAGGATTCAAGGTCTTATGAAAGAACTTGGTTTTTCACAAGACAAATTTATTTTGTTTTGTCATAATCAAGGCGTTATACATCTAATGAAAAATCCTATTTTTCATGAAAGGTTTAAACACATAGACATAAAACTACATTTTATTAGAGATGTCTTAGCAGCTAGAAATGTTGAAGTGCAGAAAATTTCTTCAGAAGAAAACCCATCATATGCTTTAACAAAGTGTTTGCCAAATTCCAAGTTCAAAAATTGTTTGAACTTAGTTAATTGTGTTGATTTGCTTCACTCAATAAAATTGGATCAAGGTAGAGATTTTTAGTTTTAATGATCCAATTTTAATTTCTGTTAATCATGTTTAGTAGTAGGTTAGGTATGTTTTCTATGTAGCCATATATTGGTGTAGCCTTGTCCTTGAATGTATGAGTAGGCTCTTGTATATATACTTGATAAATAAGGGAATAAACGGTTGAACATATTGAATTAATTCCTCGCTACATTCATGAGTGTGCAAGTTCCTGGAGATATCAAGAAATCCATCTATTGTTTATGTGTGTTCTGTTCTTGAAGGTAGAATTCTCAGTTTTAGAAGTTTGGCTTCAACTTCACCTTCCAGGGAGTTGAATTCATGCGTCTTCTACACGATGTTGAGTGTGCTTCGGTTCTGCCATATGTTGCTCTCTTGTGCGTGATCCCGATATGGCTTCTGCTTCATGCCGGAGCGTGGTTTGCTCTGGCTTGTTTTTCACGCTAGGGCGTGACTTGCTTTCATCTTTAGGCACATGCCAGATGGGCATTTTGTTCGTTAAGCTGTGAATAGAATTTGGCTTCTAGCACATGCCAGAAATCAGCTGCTTTTTCTCTTCTCAATTTCTATTTTCTGTAATCAAAATTATGCTTCTACAGAATGATTTTGCCCATACTAAAAAAATAGTTGATTCCGCCTCTATTTTTATCAGCTCTCTCTTTTGTGACACTTGTTGGTGTGAAATCACTACATGCAAGAATACATAATCACAATCATAATAAAATAATGAGAAAGCTATAGGGATTCATAATGACCTATATCTGCTAGGAATTCCTAATAACTAAGATGGTAGATGGTTCTCTTGTAACATATGCTGAGAAGTATATTGCGAAAATTTTGAGATAAAATTACTAGTTGATGATTTTGATATAATAAAGAAGAGGCACAATTTGATTATATTTGTTCACAAAAATAAAACTTTCTTACCACAATATTCAAATCATTTGGAAAATTACTCTAATAATTGCTATTGTATCAGTGGCCGCAAGCGGTCGTAAAATTGTAGCTCATATATTTACTATGACCATGTTGTGATTGCTAGCCATTCACAAATAGTCTCATAACAGGTTAGGCGTAATAGCTATTTTTATATAAGAATGATGTAATACTAAGACTGAAATTACTATAGCATTTGTATTCTCTGACACTAAAGGAAGTGTGTCCCCATTTTTTCTTTAGACTTAGGTTTTGTTTGAGACAATTTTCTTATTATTTTCTAAAGTAGATTCTAAGTATAAATTTTTTTAGTTTAAGAAATTTTTGTACTAAAAAATTGCTTTAGAAAGTAATAAAAAACTCGTACCAAACGAATCCATACTATCGTCGTTAGCTTCAACAAACTATATTGCCTAGTGTTTGACTAGTTCTCCCTTATTAACTTGTTCAAATTTTTATGCTTGCTAAAATCCTAGACATACATTTTGCATCCCCATCTTAATATTATCAAAATCAACTATATTGTACATATAACTTCTTGCAAATGAACTCTTATGATTCACCCAAACAATCAAGCACAATAGATCTAACCATCTTTAGAATCCACAAATGCATAAACAAGATAAATGTTATAGTGGAAAAGAGATAATTATAGATACAAGAGCAATAAATCTAAAGCATAATAATAATAGTATTGAAACGTCACCAAAAATCGTCTAGAGCGTGCATGAATCTCGAAGCATATTCAAATCATAAACATCTCGAAGAGATGAACCCAACAACACAAAAATCGGTCCAATCCGAGCCCAAATGGTTCCAAATTGGTGGCCCAAAGCTTATTTAGAAGGTTCAAAGTCTAAATTAACCAAATGATATCCAAATATGACATGCTTATAGTCGAATCGAGCAACTCGGCAAGACAAATCCAACAAGCCCAAGATTGCTGGATTTTTTCATTATTAAGGCACCTAAACACTTGAAAAATGTTCTATGATTAGGAGATCAATATGGGTCATCCAATAGAGCACTCAAAATCTGCCCAAGATCTTCTCCATATTTACGGGGCATGTCATTCTCAAAAATATATAAATAGACCCCACTCTCTATAAGAAGGGGGACTTTTGGCTATAGATTGAAGAGAGCTCTGAGGCTTTAAGAGCTACAGTACCACCGTCAGCAAACCTTCATTGGCTATCATTGGACCACTGCCTGACCCCTGACCACCTTCAGATTTCCACCAGGCAGTCGACCACCTCCACACTTCTACTTGATCGCCGCTGGATTTCCACACGACCATCGTCTGACCACCGCCCGGCCGTCGACCGCATTGGACTTCTACCAGGAAGCCGACCGCAGCAGGACTTCCACCAGACCGCCACCGTACTTCCACCTGAGCATCGTGGGACCACCGCCTGGCCTTCGACGGCCGCTAGGCTTTTGCCCGACCACCCTTATACCACTGCCCAGTCGTTGACTCTGTCGAACTACCACCTGGTCATCTACCGCCATCAGACTTCCGCCCGACTATCACCGAACCACTGCATGGCTAATGACTGCCGCTGGACTACCTCCTGTCTCCCAACCGCAGCTGCACTTCCACCCGACTGCCGACCATCACTGAACTTTTGCTTGACTATTGTCGGACCACCGCCTGACCACCGACCACCTTTGCCCGCCAATTATGGTCCTTCCGACCACAGTCACCTACTAACTATGGTCCCTTTAACCACCATTGTTCGCCGATAACGATCCTTCAGATCATCGTCATCTATTGAGTACAGTCCCTCAAACCACTGTTGCCCGCCAATTATAGTTCCTCTGACCACCGTCACTCGCCGACTACGGTTCCTTAGACTACCGTCGCCCACCAACTACAGTCTGTCATACCTTTGTTGCCCGCATACTACGGTCCTTTTGACATACTACGGTCCCTCTGACCTTCGTCGCCCTTCAATTATGGTTCCTCTAATCACAGGTTCCCGCCGACTACGGCCCCTCCGATCTCCATCGCCTGTCGACTACGATCCCTTAGACCGCCGTCCCCCGCCGATTACGATCCCTTCAACCACTATCGCCCGTCAACTACAATCCCTCTAATCTCCATTGCCCAAATACAGCTTTACCAACCAAATGAAAAAGCCAACATTCTCTTGAGAATGACTCCCTTATCATTAAATTCTTCCAATGTCACTATGTAATGTGCTATATATGATATATTAATCAAATGCATTCCCCCCACGGAAGGGCACCATTTGTAATCAACTACAAACACTAGTGAAATCATTTTAACTGGACCAGGCCCTGTGGTTTTTCCCCTTTTCAGATTTTCTACATAAAAATTTTGGTGTCTCTTATGACTCTCGCACTATCTGTTTGTGTGCTGGATCTTTATACAAAGTATGACACTAAACTCCATATCTCTCTACCGCCGCTAATTTTTCAAGACACAACAAATATGTTTAATCATAATAGCATATAATCAAGTAATTATAACAATTATCATATGAACAAGCATATAGAGCAATAACAATAATAACATCAAGTCTTTATCCCACTATGTAGAGTCAGCTACATGAATTTTTTTTCTCCATTGTATCATATTAAGAGTTAACATAATGTATTAAAGGATTCATGTCATGATTGTTCGATAAATTTTACGTTAACCATCAACTACTGATACAACTCTCTATTTTTCTCATCTTGGACTTGTGACCTAATAACGAGAATGTTTAACAAGTATTTATAGCATATATAAATAAATAATGGTGATGTTTAAGGAGTGAGAAAATCCTTTTTCATATTATTTGGCTTGATTCATCTTGATGTGTTTTGAGAAACCGTGTGTATATTGCTGGCACAGAAATGTCTTACTACCGATCTTTCAAAATGAGTGAGTCAAATTATCTGACCATTTCTTTGAAGAGTGAGAAAATATTACTCTCACAGTCTCGCATCCTTATAAGCTGGGATGGCAAGATAATCACTCAAAAACCTCCTAAGTTATGACAGTTCTACAAGGAAAAAATTGGATTCAAACACATATTTCTTGCAAAATGTCACTCAAAATAAAGCAATTAAGAGAGGAAATTGAAATTTTTTCTCTAATGGCTAAAACAAATCCTAAATGAGATATTAAGGAGAGTCGAATGAAAATGGGATCAATCTGATTTATTTAAGATAGCTGTAATCGGTGTAATCACACAAACGATCGCAAATAATTATTTTTTGAGGCTTTGTTTGGAATAGCTTTTTTAATATTTTCTAAAATAGTTTTTTAGTATAAAAATTTTTAGTTGAAAATTTTTTTATACTAAAAAACTGCTTTAGAAAGCAGTAAAAAAGCTGACGCAAATGAAGCCCGAGACTCCCAAAAATGTGGTGACATTATCAGTAGCAAAGAACTGTTATGCACAATTTTGTATAACTTGATCATAACATATCTCTACTTTTAGTTTATAATTTGTTATGCAACCCAATGTATTTATTTTTACTAGTTTATTAATATTTGTTACAGGGTTTAGGTTTCGTTTGCGACGGCTTTCTTACTGTTTCTTAAAGCAGCTTTTTAGTTCAAAAATTAAAAATTTTGAATTAGAAAGCTGCTTTAAGAAGCAACAAAAAAGCCGTCCCAAAGCTAGATTTTATTTGGGATGATTTTCCTACTGTTTCTTAAAGCAACTGCATAGTATAAAAATTAAAATTTTTATACTAAAAAATTACTTTGCGAAATAGTAAGAAAGTCATTCCAAACAAAACCTTAATAGTTAATTTTTTATAATAATACAATAGAAAATGTAAAAATACAATTATGTTACCAAAATTTTTTCAATTTTTCATTAGTTGGACATCATAATGCTACTAGGAAGAGAAACATATATGTTCTTTTGCTTTTAAGGTTTCATTTGAGAAAGCTTTAGTGCTACTTTCTAAAGCAAAATTTTTATTTTTAAAAATTAATTTTAAAAATAATAAAAAAAACGGTCTCAAATGAAGCCTTAGATTTTGTTCTTGACAGTATTCTTACTGCTTCTTAAAATATTTTTTTAATAAAAATTTTATATCAAAAAATTATTTTAAAAAATAATAAAAAAATTATCCAAAACGAAACCTAAGTTTAACTCTTTGCTTTTAATAGATTATTTTGGTTTACTTTTCCCTACGAAGACCAACTCCGCTAATTTTTTCCATTATAATTAATCATTGAGGTTTTTAAACTGTGATGGACCGATTCATTATATTTTATGAGCTTTGCAAGTGGGGGGCCATAATATCTAATATTTTAATGGGTGGACTTGTCAACGGACTAGGGTTGATCTAACCATGAGAAAGTGGATTGACTAGATAAAGGGGCTAAGTCAAGAGATATTTGTCTCTTTTCATTTGGCTCAAGCCATTAAAAGGGTCCATAATTTAGATATCTGGAGTCTATTATTTAAGCTGATAGAGAAATGGATGAGGATATTATTAACAGAATTAAAAGTAGAGGGATAAAGGTTATGAAAATTGCATTTAATATAGATCTGAAAGAAGAAGAAGTTCATGTTTAAATGGTGCGATTGGGATTTAATTAGATGACGTAATCAATATTAAAATTGTTTAAATAACATGTAAATTGCATAATAATGATATTATAATTATATTGTAATGTAAATTTATGACTAAAAATAAATAAAATTCTTGCACAAAGAATTTATTATGTAAATTTTAAATTTAAACGTATTCAATTTTAAAATTTAATTCAAATTTAATATAAAATTAGTTCACATATAAGTTATAGATTTAATATAAAAAGTGTTTATTTATTATACATATTTAGATCAAATTTATACATATAAATTATATGTAAAATTTACATTATAAAATTAAGTATATAAATTTATGTTAGATCATTTATAATTAAAAAATAGTTAAAATTAATATTTTAAAATTATATAATTAAATTAATAAAGAATTAAATAGATAACAAAAATTAATATAATTAATTAAAATTAAATATTATTTGAATTATAAATATATTAATTGAAAAATATGTGTTAAACTATCAAGTGTATATGTTTTGAATTTAAAAATTTTATCTTGATTATTTAGGCTTCGTTTGGGACGGCTTTCTTACTACTTTTTAAAGCAGCTTTCTAATACAAAAATTAAAAAGAAAGTCGTCCCAAACGAAGCCTTAGTCTCACATCACTTGGGCACTATGCGTTAGCATTCTTTATATAATTTTTTAATTCATATAAGTAAAGAACTCATATGAGATTGTCGGGCTATGTGATAATGTTTGATTGTTGTTTATTTTGAAAAATATCAAAAAACAATATTTATTTTAAAATTAAAATAGCTTAAATTTAAATTAATTCATTAAATTAAAATTTTATATTAAAATTACTAAATTAATTTATTTAATTATATAAATGATTTAATTAAATAACCAACTGATAATGGTTCTCCGGTTAATCGGTCGAACCGTCGGTTCGATACATTTCAGGCTGATTTGTTGCTAATCCTATTTTGAGTTTTTATCAGACAGACCAGCAGACCAGTTCATGATTCAATCAGTTGAACCGATCGTTCTAGTTCGATCCTTAAAACCTTATAAGGAGGAATGCACCAAATCTTTTGTGTGATAAAAAAAGTACCCCTCAAGCTTAAGTGAAAATAGTTTAAGATGATGGTGAGACCTGCAATGCCTTATGGTGCATTATATTAGCCATTGAAAGATTGGGTAATGCGGTCCATGTGAAAAATAATATTTTTATTTGAAGTATCCTTAAGATTTATTTATAATTAATTTAGGTTTTTATATTAAAAATATATATTTATTTGGTTTGTTTTTGAATTAATTTTATTTTTAATTTTAAAAATAAATTGATTTTTTTAAAGTACTAAAAATAACTTTAAGATGTTTTGAGTATTTTTAAAAATAATTACTACCTTTAGCCTCTACAATCACTATCATTGACGATCATCACCACCGCCGTCACGTTGTAGGTGATCATGACTAGTCCACTAGTGACCACAGACACTAGTTAAATAGCGTATAAAAATTTTACTAAAAATGTAGTAGATTTTTAATATACTAAATAGATTTGATTTCTTGTAAATATATAAATAAAACAAAATAAAATTAAAAAACAAAGGTGATCCTAAACGACCCTTTAGGGTTTAATTGTGTGAGAAGAGAGACACTGGTATTCCTATGAGTAATTTTACAAGGTTTCATTCATATAAAAAGTTTTAGGTAATAAAATTCATACATCATTACAAAATTCATTCAAAGAACTTTAAGGCCATCAAAATTTTGATTTTAATCAATTTATAGTCAAAATAAATATTTTGATGAAATTAATCAAATGTCACTAAAAAATTGTTGATTTGAGTCCAAATAATCCAAAATAAATATTTAAAATATTGTCGGACACTTCATAATAAATATTTGAGGGACCGAACGATCTCTGAATTTTATGTGCTTATAAATGAGAAGCTCAATAAGAAGAATCTAAGCAACCAAATATTACCAAATTTGATATCATTAAACATGTAAATGTGAAGAATGATTTATTATTATGGAGATCAACATAGATCATCCAAATTGAGTGTTTGGAGATATTTTAAAAAATAATGAGTCATTTTTAGCCAAATATTACTCAAATTTGATATTATTAAGGCATGTAAATGACTAAAGAATGATTTATGATTACGGAGATCAACATAGATCATCCAAATGGAGTATTTAGGGAAGACTTATTCAATATTTTGGACTTAATTTTGTCACTTTTGGCACCTAGCATGACTTATTTGACTAGCTTAAATAATTTTTGGAGAGGTTGAAGCCATTTTAATAATTTTTGCACTGAATAAAATGTCAACTTTAGGGAAGGGGTAAATTATAATTATTAAGAAGTTTATTGGTTCGCGACCTCGAAGGTAGGCTAATGTTGATGTCCAAGGAGTAGCCATGGCTCGTAAATTTTCTAAAATTGTAATTTTATGCCACAAATTTTCAAGATCAAAATTATTTTATGACTTGAACACTTAGGTGTTCTAAAATATAGGATAGTTGATATATCACCACAAAATCTATCCAATAAAGCATCAATCTTGACCAAGTATGTGAAGTAGAAAGTTAGGATTAACTTTAGGATCATTTAAGCTTTATCTTTAGTGAACTTATAATAAAAATGAATATTTTGTTGAAATAAATTTCATGGCATCAAAGTGCTTTGATCCAAGTTGAAATGGGCTTAAATCAGTAATCAAAAGTATATTTAAGAACTACATGAGATAATTTGATGAACCAAACGGTCTTCGATTATTCAGTTCTTATAATAAAAAGGATTGTCAGTTGTCACATTGAGAGGAATCAAATGAGCTCAATATCACTTAAATTTGATATCATAAATATACTTAAATGCATATTTAAGAATGATTATGATAAATGGGATCAACATGAATCATCTAACAAACTGTTGGGGATTTTGGCAAAAATAATTAAAATAACACTATAAAAATTTTATAAATAGCTCCTCCTTCTTTACACATGAAGGGAACTTCGCCAAACGATCAACATTGAAGGTCATGATCTAGTCATCTCAAAACTCCTATTATGATCTCTTACCTTATTCATTTTTTAAATATAGGACTCTCATTTAGTATTATTCATATGATAACCTACAATTAAGAGTGATAGATGCATTCAAATATAAACAATCAAAATTATAACATCACATAGGGGTGTAAGCTTGAATCGTTTATGGGCTTGTGAGCAGAGCTTATTGAGTTTTGAGCTTGAGCTTGAGCAGAATTTCGAGTTCGAGTTGGAACCGCGGAAGACTCGATTTGATTACTCGTCGAGCGGCTCGTGGAAGGCTGAAGCACGGACGTGGGAAGCGGCCTCGGGTGCAAATTGCCATAGCGCATGTAGACGTGTGATATGCGGGACGCGCGAAGCAATCTCAGGTGTGAACATGCAGGACACGGGGCAAGCCCTCGGGTGCTGGTATGTGTACGGAATGCGAAGCTGCTATTTGCTCGAATCGTAGAATCTTGACTGTCGTTTGCATGCTCGAATTGTTTATGGGATCGAAAGTCGCTCGATGAGTCATTTGTAGTGGGACGAGTTGAGCTCGAGCTCGACTCGAGTTCAAGCTCAAGATTTGTCTAGCGAGTCGAGCTCGAGTTAAGCCTGATTCGAGCTCGACTCGACTCATTTACACCCCTAAACATCACTAACCACGAATAAAAGATAGTTGATATGTAGAAATCATTGTGAAACTTTGCTATATACCGATCACACTAGTTTTAAGATTTTCAGAGACAAACGGTGCTATAAGAGAGACATTCAGATATCTCTGTTGTTTGAAAGCTCGCATGACTTAAATTTTCATATATAAAGGACATTTGGTTCAAAAGAAACCTTATTGCATATTTTAAAAAAAAAATAAGAAATGGGGATATTGGCTCATTACACATACTATGTATGAGCCATATAAAGCCAAAATTTTCGTTAAAAATTAACAATTTTATAATAATTTTATTTTAAGATGGAAATTTTCTTCTTATTTTAGTACATAAATATTAATTTTTTATATATATTTATATATCTAATATTTAAATATTTATATTTACTTTTATAACATCCTATATAAAAAATATATATTTCACTTTAAATTAATTTAAATATTTAAATGTTATATCATACAAAATTTTTTTTTGGGGGGAGTAATATAGTTTTTTACATGCCATATTAAGGCTTCGTTTGGTTATTTGGTGCTTTTGTAAAAGGTAGTTTTAAGAAACATCGGTTCAGAGAAAGGAGTTTTCTAACGGAGAAGCATATATAAAAAGCTTTTTCAAAACAGCAGAAAAATGACAAAAATGGAGTTATTGGGAACGAGGTTTGACAAACCAAACAGTAAAGAAAAATAAATTTTACTACTTTAAAAAGGAATAAGCACCAAAAACGCCCAAACAAACTAAGCCTAAATTAGCTCGGCCGGCGCGGGCCTATGCAGAACGGTTTCCTCCTCTGCACTGGGTACCCTCGGCAGTTTGAACCCTTCAGTGTTATCTGGGAACGTAAACGAAACCAGAGATGAAGGCCGAAGGCGATTCCCCTCTTCTAAATACTGATTAATCGCCGCCCCCCTTTTCCTCTGCATAAACGTATCTCATCAAGGTTTCCTGTCATCTTCTTGATTAAAGATCAAAGGCTTGGTCGTAAGTGAATTCTTAGCTTAGAAGTTAAAACGTCTGTTGGATTCTTTCTACGTGCTAGGGTTAGATGGTTTGCAGCTGTTGGCTATGTCTGCCGGAACGGAAAATCTCTGGCATTGTAAGAATTTTATTTTGGTTTGAATATTTATGACATTTCGATCTATTTTAGATGGACAAGCGCATTCTATATAGCCTAAAACTGCCCCTTTTTGCTCTTTTTTTTGTTGTTTAGTTGTAATTTTGTGAAACATATACACTGTTTCAGTAAAACCTGAAAATACTAGTTGCATTGAACCAATGTCTCTTCATATTTTTGATTTGAAGATGTTATTAGCTTAGGATTGGGTTATGAACGATATGTTTTAAGGCTGAAGTTCTTTGCTTTTAATGTGTAATAGTGTAATGATTTGATTGTTTAATGTGGAACATGGTTTTTATTCTGATGTGTTTGGTTTTATGCATTTATTTAAGCAGGTTTGGAGTATTGGTCCCAGAAAATTAAGAGGGTTGTACCGCATGAAGAACACTAGTATTTGTTCTCGAAAGCTGGTGTCAAGCTAGAGAATGGTGGAATATCTCCAGGTCTCCAAAAAGAATCATTTTCCAGGTCGCATTGGTAGTTCTAGAAAGCTGACGGAAACTGGCAGTTGGGTTGAGATAGAGTGCCCACTTTCTGAGATGGCCTTATATGAGAAATTCCCCTTGGCTCGTCATATGCATTAGGTACGTTAGAGTTGATTTAGACTGTTTTGAGGAGTGTTCTTCATTTTGTTTGATTTATTGCATTAAATTACTGATTATGCTTAATATGATGGCGCATCTTACATTTATTTTTCCTGCAAGTGTTTTAACCAATTCTGAATTACTTAATTTTCAGAGTTTGTGGGTTCATTGTGATACTAATGATTGTTCATTATGCTTTGAAAGTAGTATTTTGAAATAAGTGGAGGAAGCCTATTTTGCTCTAAGATGTTATGAAAGATATTCGAAGATTACTGGCCATCTTTCGTGCATAACAACTTGTTCATGAATGCAAATTATTTAGGAGGCTTGGAGTTGTTTATCCATGATTTAGGGGACATGATTGCTAATGCGCTAAACTCAACGGATTAAAATTTTCATCACTTTTATGTAACATATCTTGATAAATGATGTTTTTTCAGTGGTTGTAATTGTGTCTCTTGAGGCATTGTATGAGCTTCTCATTATAATTTCCTAGTTTTTTTCACCATTTTTTTCGAAGTTTGATTTCATTTATGGTGGGATAGGATTTAAATGAGCATAAGCTAAGACCATTATGTTCTTTCTCAAGATTGGTTTTATTGGTATTATTTGTGTTTGAGTAAAGGACATGATTAATGTAAAAATGTTGGATCTACTTCTCTAAATGCCTCTCTTAGATAGAGATATTAATTAATGTAAAAATGTTGGGGCATTTCTTGTTTATGCTGAATCAATTCAAGTGCCAATAAAATTTCTTGCATTTACTCTCGTCAATCTACGATTTACATTTTGATTTTCCACTACAAATGAGCTTATGGTTTTGTTGCTAAGAATATGGTATCTGAAAGTGACTTGACACAACTAAGAGTTTGAGAGGGGGGGGGGGGGGGGGGGGGGGAGGGTTGGAGGTTGAGGTGGAGGTGGAGGTGGGTGAATTGGTTATTTTAACTTAACAACAATAATAAGAATGGAAGTCTTTTTTGATAGTGAGCAAATATATATGTTCTATCTTCAAAACAACTTCAAGAGCAAGAGTAGTAAAAACAAAATTTTTTTAACAGAAAAATTAAATTCTAACACTTGAAAATATTTTTCTTGTTTTTAAATTAAAGCACCACTATGCAAAAAATAGAACTAGACAAATAGCAAAAGTATGCAAGAAATAAAAATTCGGAAAAGTAGAAAAAAACTTAAACCAAATTTATAGTGGTTCAGTCTCTTGACCTATGTCCACTCTCCAAGGTTCTCCTCCTTGGGAATTCCACTGAATCACTCTTTTTGCTCCCAATAAGGCGGAGAAGCTCTTCTCCTTTTACAGGCGGAGAAAAACTTGTACATCACTTTTCTTCCCCGAAAAGCTTCAAATTCCCTCCTACTTGCGAAGATGCCTTCTCCCTAGCTTCCTCGACTAGACTCAAGCCTTTCAACAAAGACTTCTTAGAACTTCTTTTCAAAAGCTCTTCATGCAAACAACTTGGAGGAATAAGGCATAGAACATAGAAATAACCTTGTGAATCATTTCACACAATTCCTTGGAATCCCCTCCTAGGAACTTTCTCTCAATCTCTCCCTCTCCTCTCAAGTGTTTACAAAAGCTTTCGTAAGAAAGACTCACTCTCTCTCAAAAGGACTCTCTGAAAATCTCTATAGCAACTTCTTGAACCAACTGCCCAATTTTATTTTTTAAATCCTAAAGATTGTATTTACATAAGGATTTAAATTTTTTAATTTTTGTTGACTAGATCGTACAATACGATCAGTTCATTTTGACTAAAACCCAAAATTCCTTCTCTGTTTGATCAGACTGTACGATCAAGTCAAGTGATCAATAGATTGTCCTGTTTGAATGGGAATCGTACGAACAAGCTCTCTGTTTGTTTGTATTGTATGATATATATGATATGTATTGTACTTTACAAATATTTAACTTGATTTGATCCTAATTTGATTCCTGAATTTTCGGATCCAAAATAGGCAAAAATTATAAATATTCATATTGTATGAATAGGTTTTGTACAATATAATTGGTTCAAATTCAAATTTACCTATTTATGAAAATTCAAAATAATGGGAGGGCTTTATTTGAAATAACTGATCGTCCAGTATGTGTATATCGTACAGTACAATTTGTTATCTTTTAATTATATATATTTTTGTTTAATTAACATCACTTGATTTATTCTTAATATCATAAATGATCGTGCAATATGATTTCTCAAAAAAAAATCAACTGATCTTAATTAAATTTTTAATTATTATTATTTTAATTCTCACTTTTGAGTATGTGCTTGGTTGTTTAATCATTTTACACCTATAAAATTAACTAAAAAAGAAAGAAAATGGCGCACACACTAAAGTCTTCGACAATCTTTTCTTTTGAACTTTTGAGCTTCATTTATTCTTCTCGGCTCTTATTAAATATTACTCTGCCTTGTGTCTTTTATCAAAAATGTTAGTATAAAGGAAATAACCTGCACACTTGATTGAAATGTGGATTAGCTTAACCAACAATGTTCATAATCATAAAAACCCTAGTGCATACTAGGTTCATGAGGTCTATAAATCTCTCTTTTTTTATGATGACAAATATTTTAGTTGAAATTTATTTTTAACATTTAATTAATTTAGCCATTATCTATTTATCCTCCTTACTCTATGCTTCCAATATTTTTTTATAGGAGAAAAAATGATTAATCCTAAAATTTTAATATATATATATATATATATATATATATATATATATATATATATATATTTGTTATTGTTATTTTCTTTTTAAATTTTAATGGACTAAAAAAAACAAAAACGACACACTAAAAGTTAAATTTTAAAATTTTTATTTAATAACAAAACAAGTACAAAATTCAACCAAACACTTCTCTCCTTTTTGCAACTCAAAAGGGATAGAGAGAAAAAATAAAAATAAAATAAAAACCGTTAGAAAAATAAACACTCAGTAATCGGACGGTCTCTGATCAGATAGTGGTGGTAGAGATGGCTGGAAGTAGTTGTGGAAGATGGAGAATTGCTCCTGAAGCCATGTATGATCCTCCGAGCGCTGTTGCTATAGGTGCTCTAGCTGCTGGCTCTTGTTAGATATGTATATCAATTTTAAGCTCTAAGGGGGCAAAATGGTCACTCCACTCATCTTGAGGATAGTGATGTGCTTGATGAGGAGGTTGGGCTATAGGTTCTCCACTAACTTTTTTCATCTAATCAGCTCCAGTGTGCGCCTACTTATGCCTCTCATTATAGATGAGGTGAAATGAGTGGTTTGTAAGGAGAGAAGGTTATTTGGCCGTGTTGGATAAGTGAGGTTGTATTTGATTTTTAGAATATATGCTTATGATATATCACAGTGGTAGATTTTGCTTTCCACGGGCTTTGGAACTCCTAATTGCGATCAAATTCTCTATGTACTAGATCAACATATCGGCTACATCGAATTTTGTACTGGCCATACAAAAAAAGGTAATTATGAAAAGTAAGGGTATGATGTTGATCCTATCACTTGCTTTGAGAATAGCAATATGTCAAAGTATGTGCTAGATAATACATGCATTTAACACCATAGTGTTGATTAAAGGTTGGTGATGATTGAGTAGGTTATTTATAAGTGTCAAGTTTACGTTGGTCCAATTGTAGTGTAGGTTGTTAGTGATGTTATGTGGTTTGACACTTGTGCTGGAAATGTGTAGTTGTTCGTTTAGGTTTGTGCTAATGATTGCAACTTGACGCCTGCAGACAAAGAACTCTATGGTGGTCTTATCAATAGTGATTCTAAGGTTTGTAATGAATTCTAAAAGAAGCTTGGTGTGATAGAGGAAGGCTAGAGAGATAAGAAATTGAAAGGTGGTGCTTGTGAATAGGTCTAGTACCTGATAATTTATTTGTTCTTGATTAAGCACTTTTGATTCTGTAACACACTCTTCTTCTTATTTTCTTTAGGCTTCTACATCATCATCAGTAATGAATCGTTCATCTCTTTGTAGTTATGAGCTACTGATGATGTGGCCTCTCTTGCTAGCAATGGAGAAGTGAATAGTCATTTCACACTAAAGAGGAGGAAGGTGAAGTGTATACAGTGTGAATTAAAAGTGAAACATGACTGCCTATTTATAGCCTCTATTTGATCGCACAGTCCGATCGAACATTGTACAATACGATCAGTAAATGCCATATCATTCCATCGACCATCATATGAAGATTGGTCAAATCGTATAGTATGACCTTCGACTTTTTGCTCTTCCCGATATATGTCATAACTGTCTTTGATTAAGCCAAATCGTACAGCACGAAGAGGTGTATCGTACAGTACAATCAATTTTAACAGTTTGTCCTATACTGTTAATGTGATAATAACTGATTATAGGGGATTGTATTATGCTATGTGTACCATACAGCATGAAATAACTTCGTACAATATGATGTGAGAAATTTTAGAATTTTTTGGGTGATGATCATGGACATTCACACAAACACACATGACACACAATAGTGAATATAACATAAACATTCATACAAACATGAACGGAGCAAACTCATGAACACATAACTATCATAAACAAATCATTCAAACAAAAAAATAGACCAATACACAAACACATAATATAACAATCTAGGCACTTAAATCTATTACTCCCAATCTAGTCTTAAGTGCTTTAAATATCTCATAGTTCAAAGGTTTTGTAAAGATATCAGTTGATTTTTCAGCGTCAATAAATTGAACATCTACATCTTCTTTTGACATGTGATCTTTAATAAAATGATATCCATATATCAATGTGTTTAGTGCAAAAATGATGAATTAGATTCATTGCTTTTTCTATCTACCTTGCAGCCGCAAAATCTACGTCTGAGTTGATACGAAATGAAAGTGACTTGACACAACTAAGAATGGAGTGAATTAGTTATTTTAAAACGTTTAACTTATCAACAATAATTACAATGGAAGCATTAAAATTTTTTTGACAATAAGCAAATAAATATTTTTTATTTTCAAAACAACTTTAAGAGCAAGAGTAGCAAATGTTTTTTAAGTAGAATAATTAAATTCTAACACTTAAAAATATTTTTCTTGTTTTTAAATTAAAGCACCACTATGTAAAAAATAGAACTAAACAAATAATAAAAATATACAAGAAAAAAAATACTGAAAAATAGAAAAGAACGCAAACTAGATTTTTATAGTTGTTCGGTCTCTTGACTTACATCCACTTCTCAAGGTTCTTCTTCTTTGGAATTCCACTAAGCCACTCCTTTTGCTCCTAGCAAAACGTAGAAGCCTTTCTCCTTTCACAGGGGCAGAAAAATCTTGTACACTGCTTATCTTACCTGAAAATTTTCAAACTCCCTCCTTTTGATTCCCAGCATGGCGGAGATGCCCTCTCTTTCGCTTCCTCGGCTAAACTTAAGCCTTTCAACAAAGACTTCTCAAAGCTCCTTTTCAAGAGTTCTTCACACAAAAAACTCTAAGGAATAAGCTGTAGAACAGAGAAAGGACCATGTGAATCACTTCACACAATTCCTTCCTTAAGCTCCCCCCAAAGAACCTTCTCTTAATTTCCCTCCCCTCCCAAGTGTTTACACAAGCTCTCATTACCTCTCTCAAAAGGACTCTTTTAAAATCTTTGTAGCAACTGCTTGAGCTAACTCCCTCTCTCTTTTTTTTTTAAACCCTAAAGATTGATATTTAAATAAGGATCTAATTTTTCATTTTTTGGGCTGTGATTAGAAAGAGAGAGGAATGATTTGGGGGAAAAAAAAAATCTAATTTTTCAATTTTTTGTTGACTAGATTGTACAGTACAAATAATATTTTGTATGATACAATTAGTTTAATCTGACTAAAACCCGAGATTCCCTCTTTGTTTTTGATCTTTTGATCCAAATTTTTTTGTCCTTTGGATCTTTATTTTTGGGACTAAGTTACACCTTTTATTAAATTACATAGGATTTGATCTTTGTTTTGATGGTGCGTAGGTAGTTTTGTCACATATTTGGTGATGGGTTCAACTTTTGGAATAATCTTTATTTTTAATGAATATTATCTCTTTTAGACTTAAAAAAAATTATCATATACTTGTTTTTGTTATTTGTTAATATAATTTTGGTTACTTTAAATATGGTAGTTATGTTTTTTGCGTCCGTTATATTGTATTAGCTTGTATTTGTCGCCATTGTAATGGATGTATAATTGTAATCAATTATATAATATATTCGTTGAGACATTTTAATTGCAAGTGTTCATTTTTCGTCATTACATAAACATTTTGCATTTTTTATGACCATAGACTCAAAGCTGTAGACTTTGCGTTTGCATCAGGGGTGAAACATTGGCAGGTTATATGACAAAGGTCTGAATAGCGATTCAATGGTGTTGTCAAAGAAGAAATTTGAATCGTTTTAAGTTAATGAGGACAACATTTTCTTCAATTGTTGTAGTACTGTAATCCTACAGCAAATTGGAAATCCCCATCAGAACCATGTAGCCTACATTGTTATCACTATCGCCTGCATACTTTATGGTGGCATAAGCTGGCAATTGTTTTCTTCCATGATGGGATTTATTGAAAAACAACTGGTTGCTTTTGGAAATGCAACACTTATTTCCCACTTCTGCAGGTTGATTTCTTGTTGAAATAAAAAGTTGTCCTTTTTAACGTAAAGTTTTAAAAAAATTTTCTTGACCACCACTTCTCTGTAAGATGAACTAGAGTTGCTAAGTGCTTCAGGCTAGATGAAACCTATTTACTTAGTAGGTAATAAAGCTTAGGCTCTATTTGGCATTACTATCTTTGTGTTTTAGTGTCTTTTGCTATCGGGTAAAATAGATTATTATTAGGTAGATCATTTTAAGGTTATTGTCCAAGTGTCGTAAGAGTTGTAGTTGTTTGGAAAGTCACTGTTATGAATTTGATAATCTGATATAAGGTAATTGAAAGATTCAATTGAATGTTATTATGAATTTCATACAGTTATAATATGGTATCTAATCTTAAATAATATATAAAAAATTAAAATAAATAATTAATTAATTAACAAATTAGATAATATAATTAAATCCATAAAGTGCTTTCTGATAAGCTAGGGTCAATTTGGGGTGACTATACAACAACAACAACAATAACAAGCCTTTGTCCCACTACGTGGGGTCGGCAACATGAATCCTTTTTCTCCATTGTGTCCGGTTCAAAGTCAAATTCTCGTTTAAATCTAATAGAGAAAGATCATTTCTAATATTTTCTAACCAAGTCTTTTTAGGTCTACCTCTACCTTTCTTAACATAAGTCAAATCTAATACCTCTACTTTCCTAACTGGGTCATCGGAAGGCCGCCGTTTTATGTGACCAAACCATCTAAGGCGACTCTCTCTAATCTTATCCTCCACTGGAGCTACTCCAACCTTTTCACGTATATGCTCATTTCGTATCCTGTCTCTAAGAGTAAATCCACTCATCCACCTAAGCATCCTCATCTCCGCAACACATAACTTAGTATTGTGCTTCTCTTTTAATGGCCAACATTCTGCACCATAAAGCATTGCAGGTCTCACCACCATCTTATAGAATTTCCCTTAAGTTTAAGGGGGACTTTTCTATCACACAACAAGCCCGATGCATTCCTCCACTTCAACCATCCAACTTGAATTCTACTGATAACATCCCCATCTATTTCACCATCACTCTGAACAATAGATCCAAGATATCTAAAACGTGTACTCTTATTAATGACTTGATCGCCCAAAGTCACAATCCCCTCACTAGGTCTATTACTGCTAAAATTACACTCCATATATTCAGTTTTAGATCTACTCAAGCGAAAACCTTTAGACTCTAAGGTTGATCTCCAGACTTCAAGTTTACCTTCAACTCCCTCTTTAGTCTTGTCAACAAGAAGAATATCATCAGCAAAAAGCATACACCAGGGTACATCCTCTTGTAAATGTCTAGTGAGAACATCCATGACTAACGCGAAAAGATATGGGCTTAAAGCTGATCCTTGATGTAATCCAACCGAAATAGGGAAATACTTGGTCAAACCACCTTGTGTTTGAACACAAGTAGTAGCTCCTTCATACATATCTTTAATGATTTGAATATAAGCATTATTAACTCCTTTCTTTTCAAGAACTCTCCATAGCACTTCTCTTGGAACTTTATCATATGCTTTCTCTAAATCAATAAATATCATATGTAGATCCTCCTTATTCTCCCTAAATTTCTCCATCAAACCTCTCAATAAATGTATGGCTTCCATAGTAGACCTACCAGGCATGAATCCAAATTGATTTTGAGAAACATTAGTATCACGCCGCAGCCTACGCTCCATAACTCGCTCCCATAGTTTTAAAGTGTGACACATTAACTTAATTCCTCTATAATTCGCACAATCTTGTGCATCACCTTTATTCTTATAAATAGGAATCAATACACTCATTCTCCACGCATCTGGCATCTTTTTAGTCTTCAAAATATTATTAAAAAGTTTAGTTAGCCAAAAAATTCCTTCATCTCCTAAGCATTTCCACATCTCTATTGGGATATCATCAGGTCCAACAGCTTTTCCACACTTCATTTTCTTTAAAGCCTCTCTAACTTCGGTTTTACTAATACGCCGATAAAAACAGAAATCTTTATTTTCATTTAGGATGCTAAGGTCACTAAAGTCAATTGTATTCCTACAATCTTCATTAAAAAGTTTATCAAAATATCTCATCCACCTTTGTTGAATATCATCTTCTAAGAAAAGTACTTTTTGATCTTCATCCTTAATACACTTCACTTGAATTAAATCCTTACTACTCCTATCTCTTTGTTTGGCTAGCTTATACATATACCTTTCTCCCTCCTTAGTATCTAATCTATTATATAAATCATTAAAAGCTAAGATCTTTGCATCACATATTGCTTTCTTAGAATCCTTACATGCCTCTTTATATCTTTCCCAATTATCAGAATTTTTACATCTAAACTAATTTTTATAACAAATCTTCTTATTTTTTATCTTTTCTTGCACAATTGGATTCCACCACCAGCTATTTTTACTATTAGGGGCTTTTCCCTTTGATACTCCAAACACATCTTTAGCAATATTTTTAATATCACTAGCCACTTTTTCCCACATAACATTAGCATCCTCATGCACAAATAAAATCTTAGAATCTAAAATCTTACTCTCAAAAATATTTTTATTACTATTCTTTAAATGCCCCCATCTAATCCTAGAAAATCGCTTTACTTTATTTTTTATTTTCTGTCCTTTCATCTTAAAGTCTAAAACTAATAAGCGATGTTGGGTACATAAACTTTCACTCGGAATAACTTTACAATCTTTGCAATCTAAACGATCTACTTTTCTTATAAGAAAATAATCAATCTGAGTTTTACTATAACCATTCTTATAAGTGATGAGATGCTCATCTCTTTTCTTAAATAAGATATTAGCAATTAAAAAATCATAAGCTAAAGAAAAATCTAGTATGGTCTTACCACCTTCATTAGTCATTCCAAACCCATATCCACCATGAATGCTTTTAAAATCATTTACCTCTCTACCAACATGTCCATTTAAATCTCCTCCAATAAAAATTTTTTCTTCGAGAGGTATCTTTTGAATTAATTCTTCTAAATCTTCCCAAAATTTTAATTTTGAACACGTATCCAAACCTACTTGAGGAGCATAAGCACTTATAATATTAATAATCTTAGCATCAACAACAATCTTTAAAGCCATAATTCTATCTCTAATTCTATTAATATTTATAACATTATCCTTCAAACTCTTATCTATAATCACGCCTACACCATTTCTAGTACGACTCTTACCTGAATACCAAACTTTAAAAAATTAGCTGTAGATCTGTGGCGGGGAAAGTAAATTTTCTTAGAACTACAATGGTTGTTATAATTTTTCTTTCTTTCAACTCCAGTAGATATGATTATAAAAAGATGCTTTTCATCGGAATTTTTTTTGAATAATAACAAGAAAGTTGTTGTCAAGTAGGAACCTTGCAGCTACATGTAAAGCAAACTTATGAAAGAGCTAATACAAACAGACCCTAACTTATTGTTATAAAATAAAATACTTTTCAATTCTCATACAAATTTTTTTTTCTCTTTTTTCTTTTCCGAATATCTTTACTATAGATCTGTCACAAAGTTAAACAAGGCAGAGTGGAAAAACTTGGCTAAAGGTTGCATTTATGATGCGTGAGAAGGAACCCATCACTAGATATTCTACATTGGATTTATTTATTTCAACACCTTTCAATCCATTTCTTTCCTTTTGGTTTCTGTCATTTGTGATAACTTTTGGTGGCTTCAATTCCATTAGTTTCAGAAATCTCTTTCTGAACCCCTCATTTTTGTGTTCTGAGTTTGCTATCTTTAACACTTTCCTTAGTACTTCATATGAGTTTGTGAATGGTTAGTGTAGAAGCATCATAAAAACCCACCGTTTAGTGCAGTTTTGTGGAGGCTAAATATGCTCCTGAGCGGAGGTAATATGAAATATAACACATCGATTAATACATCTTGTATCTCTATCCCTGTCTATCATATCTGCCATCCAAATTCTATCATACTTAAAGGAAACAGAGTACTTCAACTGATTTTCATGGCTGCCAGAGTTATTCTCCTTGATACTTTTTTCTGCAGGGTGTTTGATTATCCTTTTGAACAGAATTCACGTTCTAGATTCTTCAGTCAGCATCCAAGTACAAGTTTATGCATGATGGGGATTGTGGCCATGCATCTTTACAGAAAGATACGCTTTCCTCTTACCTTTTTGTGAAGAAGCAAAGGTGAATCTGCTTTCAAGTTTCTTTCCTTAATTTGTTTCTAGGCCTTCTTGATTTCAGATTCACAAGTTTGTATTGTCCCAGTGAGTCAATCCCTTTTTTGACTCTGAACACACAGTAGCATATATATATATATGAACGTAGCATATCTTCAGAGGTCTCTTCTTCAATCTCCCTTTATTCTTATTCGGGAGCTTTTGATAATCCAGAACAATAATGGTGAGTGTTTAATCAGAGGCATTGATGTAATTTGATATTGTTTGGTATTTTTTTTATTTTTTTTTTTAAATTTTTTTTATGTTTGGTATAACTTTGTCTTGTCAAGCATACTATTTATCAAAACTGAGAAGAGTAATGTGGGTCCATTAAATAAATTGTAGGGGCTTTTGCTAGCTTTGTTGAATGGAGAGATTATTATGTGCGGAGTCCGGATCCGGAGAACCGTTCGGTTGTGTGACTGTGAACAGTAAAAACGTAGTTATTATTCACCATTGTGTTTTTACTGTTCACAGTCACAAAATCGAACGATTTTGTCCCTTGAATGAGATTCTGTGCAATTGATTGGAAGATGCGGTGGTGTTATATTGGAGGGTCTCACTCATGATTAGATCCCACATCAAACTAAATAGGTAATGACGTGCTCCAGAAGAAGGTCCTATTATTAATGGTTTCGTCTAAATTAGGCGTAGATATCTCATATATTTATTTAATCTCTCTCTCTTTCTCTCTCTCTCTCTCTCTCTCTCTCTCTCTCTCTCTCTAAATGTGTGTGTATATAAACATGTTATGAAAATGCCAAATATGAATTGCTACTGATATAATTTATTATAAAAAATATTGCATATAAACTGTGCATTATTTTAGTAAATCATGATTTAACAACAAATTCTATTGAAAATATACTTTTATAAAAATTCAAGCATATATGTTAGGGTTATATCACATATTTGAAAAATAGGATAAGCAATTACCTTCATTGATAAAATTTTAAAATTATTATTATTATCTTTTGAAATGGCAAAATCTTGATAAGTTTATTCAAATGTTCATAGTTAAATGAGGGGATTAATCCCAGGACAGCACAAATTTTTTTTTTTTTTGGACATTTAGGCCAAATAAGGTAAACTCACACACATCCCATGCGCAAGCATCAAAATAAAGACCTCTTGGTTGGAAGCTAAAGTCCAAATCAACAGATCAAAATGAGCTGTGTGAACCACACAAATTTGAACCACACAAATTTGAATATATACAAATTAGTGCGCCAGCCCCAACTTAAGACCCTTTGTGCATGGCTCGCCGTTCGTATGATCACATACAAGACATGCTCTTTGTACGCCTTTGCACCCCTGATCTTGTAGTGTTTACCAGAGTTGTCTTTGAAAAATATTCTAAATAACTAAAATATTTTCTTTTATATATAAAAAAGTATGTTTTTTGGGGATTGTTGAGCTTATTAAAGGTAAGTTCAAATGCACATCATCAATGGTGTAAGTGAGCCGAGTTGGTTCGAGCTCGAGCCGTTAACCAACTCATGAGTTGAGCTTATCGAGTCACGAGTTCGAGCACAAGCCTATACTCATTATCAAATCTTAAACGAGCTTGAGCTTAGCTTGACTCAGCTCGAAATCTAGTTAAGCTTCTCGATTAATTTAAAATATATTTAAAATTAATTAGTTTAGTATTATATAATATATTTTAATATTTTAAATTAATTCTACATTAAAAAGAAACTAAAAAAATGTGAAAATTTTAATTTAAAATTAATAAATTCGAGCTCACCAGTCAAGTCAGGATCGAGCTTTTTAAATGAGCTAGAGCTTATAAATTTTTTAACAAGTCAAGCTCAAGCTTAGTAAACGACCTTGAGTTGAGCTCGAGCTTAGTAAGAGCTAGACAAGCTCAGCTTGATTAGACAGATACTCGACTCGACTCATTTAGACCTCTAAATATCACATACGCAAGCTTTGAACCCAAGACCTCTTGGTTGGTAGCCAAAGCTCCCAACCAACAGATCCAAGTGAGCGCATGGATCTTCAAACTCTGACTACGGCTCAGTTTTCAAGTGGTGTTGTAGATATTCAATTAGAGTGAAAAAAAGATGCAAACTTCAGTTTTTAATTATATTGGAAAATATAGTCTTTGATTGACTATCAAAATTTTTTGGTGCCACAGAATTCTCTACAACTTAAGAATTTGACTCTTAATAGAATACAATAGAGAAAGAAAAAGAATTTATGAAGCCAACTCAATGTAGTGGAATAAAGACTACTTGTTATTGTTGTATAGAATTATCTATCATGATTCTCTTCATTAATAAGCCTTACATATAGCCTAGTCATATCAAATAAAAAAGTATTGTCCTCTTGCATAGTTATTTGTCTTATCTTAGGCTTCGTTTGGGATGACTTTCTTACTACTTCTTAAAGCTGTTTTATAGTTAAATTTTTTTAATTTTTATACTTAAAAATCACTTTAAAAAATAGTAAGAAAGCCGTCCCAAACAAAACCCTAATCTTGCTTATATTATTTTCATCATAAAATGTCTAACATTTTCATCATCAAAATTATTTACTGACCGTTGAATAAGACCATAGGACTTTGCGTTCTTATATGAACTGACACCTGATTCAAATTTGTCATTACTCAGCCTCGATCATTGCATGAGACACAAATGCAGCATTCCAAAAATAAATGAACCACTTGCCATACTCACATGGTTAGAATCAGAGAAGCATCCTCTGATTTATTAAAACTAAGACTTTGTTTGTGATAGTTTTCGTACTACTTTTTAAAACGATTTTTTAGTACTAAAATTTTTAGTTCAAAAAAATTTTGTACTAGAAAACGGTTTTAGAAAGCAACAAAAAAACTGTCCCAAACGAGCCGTAAGATGTATTTGCACCTGAAAATGTCAAAAATCTTGCATGAATTCATTAGCTTTGTCTTTTGCATTAAATGCTTGATATTATATATATATATATATATATATATATATATATATATATATATATATATATATATATATATATATATATATATATATATATTCTTATAGAGTACTCTTACATGTAATAATTTAGAGCAGTTCTTGTGCGTTTGTGTTAGTTGAGGTGAAAGGGTCAAAGGCCTGTCTTTTCCATCAGTAGCATTTGCATGTCTTTTCATGGGTTTCAATATTTTTTGAAAAATTTTGGGGCAAAGCCGTTGTATTAAAAAAAAATAATTACAACAAAGAGAAACCTGTAAGAGAAAGGAAAAAGCCTAAAGTTACAAAAAAAATACAAATCTTCAAAAGCCTAAAAATAAAACAGGCAATGAAGAGAAAAATCCCAAAAACCAGGACTCAGAGTGGTGGCAAACCGACCCTTACAAACATCAGAATTCAGAGAGAAAGCACGAGAAGGGCCCTCAAAAATCCTAGGTTGCCACAAGGCTAGCAGGACCAAAACCTGCCGCAAGGACCTCCATGGGATACAATTGTAGAAAGTGAATTAATAACAAGACAACTTTGTGAATAACAAGTAACCTAGCCATGCAAAAATTGGGCAACCCAATATCAAATTTAAAGAAAAAGATATATAGTGAGGAGCAAGATAAAAATAGATTGGGTGAGCAAAATAACACTACAAAAAAGAAGCTCATGCTTTTATACATGATCTATGGAGATAAGAGTGAGGATTTCGTATAAGGCTATGCAAAAATGTATAAGAAATATAGGGTGGAGTGAGTACGTGTAAATTTTAGAAGATCATGTCGCACTGAAGAGTATTGTAGAATTTCTACTAGTGTGAGGTCAAATTGCTTTGTTGAATCACACAACATATAAATTTGGAGCCTTTTCAAAAACAAGCAATAGAGGGTTGGTGGTGAATAGGGGTGTTGAGAATTTGAGCATTACAACAATAGTTAGTTCCATTAGGGAGGGACCAAGTAGAAGTGTGAGTTAACTTCTAAACTTTGGCATTAGTATTGCAGCTAAATCGGTGATGTACCTAGAGCCCAAAAGTTTCAGTGAGTGAGGAGCCATTAAGCCATGGGTCAAAGAAGAAATATAGTTTGCCATTTTGCAAATTATTGAATGATAAATGCAAGTGTAATTTTCAAATTGAATTATGTAGTTTTTCTCCATAACCAAGAAGATTTGTAATTGGGTTTGCACTATATGGATCCAAAAGCATTGGAACACCAATCATGGACTAGGGAATTAGTGTTATATAATCTCCATAAAAATTTAGTGCTACATATAGTATGAATTGTATCAGGGGAAGGCGGGCTGAGGCCTCCATGATCTTGACATGGTTTTCCATCATACTATATAAATTTTATTCTCAGCCACATGATAATGTAGAAAAATACTAATAAAATTGTTCTTTCTGACACCTTTAGGTATAAATATTGACCGTATACAATATTAGATATAATTTCAAATCATGGATCTTATAAGTTGAAATATGCTAGCAAATGAAAGTAATTTTTCCTTCCACCTCACCATCTAGGATTGGAGTTTATCAATCGTTTTAAAAAAGCTAGTTGCCTTAAGATTTGAATAGGTTAGAGGTATACCAAGATATTTCCTAGGTAAAGGTTAATGCAAGTAATACCTTATAGATTACAATGGTGAGCTTGAAGAGTTGAATCAACATATTCTGAGCAACAAATAGAAGATTTGCTAATATTAGTACAAATCTTATAGCATCTTTAAAAATCTTCAATATATTTTTCAGACAAGTGATAGAAGTAACATTAGCCTTGCCAAAACCAATAAGTCATTTGCATACATCAAGTGTGAGACATAGTTACTTGTAGTGTTGATGGAAGGAAGCATTCATATAATGTGCATCAATTAATATAGAAAAGACATCCATGATGAAGATGAAAGAAAGGGGGACAAAGAGCAACCTTGCCTCTACCTATTCTTGAGATTAAAGTAACCTCTAATTTTACCATTTATAATTGTGAAGTAGTGAACACTATTAGTGCATTCAATAATCTACTTATCAAAAGTAGTGGGAAAACCAAGCTTAATAACCCTTCAGTATACGAGTTGATGATCGACATTGCCAAAAGCTTTATGTAGATCAAATTTTGTACATAAGTGTTTGTCCATGTTAGAATTATTGTAACCCCTTAAGATTTCAATGGCCAATATAATATTTTTTGATATGTGCTTGCCTTGAATAAAAATAAATTGAGCTTGATGAATAAGCTTTGGAAGGAGTGGCTTAAACCTATTGGCAAGTTATTTAATAATAACCTTATAGCTTGTGTTATTTAATAATAACCTTATAGCTTTGGAATAGTTTTGGGAATTAAAGTGCTACCTGAATGTTTTACTCTATTTGGGAGCTTGGAGATTTTATAGCTTGAAGAAGCGAGTTTCCCATGATATTGTAGGTATCTTTGAAAATTTTGGAGATGAAACCATCAAGGTGTGGCATTTTATCATTCCCAATATCAAAATAGCATTTCCCCCTCTTTATCAAAGATTGATTTGATCTTTAGTAGCAATCATGGGGCTAATTGGGAAATCTTCAAAATCAAGATTAAGAGATGATTGATCTTTATTAAAAATTTTAGAGAAATATGAGGTCGCCTCATTAGAAATTTCATCACCAGTGCAAAGAGTTCTTTGATGGGAATTGGTTTCTTTGATAAAATTATGATTGTTTATGCATTTGATTTTTCGGTAGAAAAGTTTGAGGTCATCTTCCTCTTAGATTAGCCAAGAATATTTAGCTCTTTGCTTGATCCACTCATTTTTAAATTTAGAGTCTTCAATTGATGAGGATTGGTTGTGAAGGGTTTATTGAAGAAGATCATTATTGAGAGGGCTACTTTCCAAACTATCATAAATGGAGTTTTACCGGGCTTTGAGATTAGAGACCAAATTTGATCTGTAAGAAAATAAGTACCATTTGGATGCCTTTCGAGCAAATTTAACATTTTGAAGTTTGTTACATAGAGAAAACAATGGACCACTACCAAAAGGAATGCTCCAAGCAGTAGAAATAGTTTTCGTGAAGGAAGAAAAGCAACTACAATAATTTTTATATAAAATTCTCTTTCTGGTATTGTGGCAATCATTCAATTGAATAAGAATAGGAGAATGTGCTGAAGTTTTAGAGCCGAGGGTCTTGGATTGATTGAATGGAAATATGCTTAGCCAATTATTACTATAAAAAGACTTATCCAAGAGACTTCTAATAGGGCTATGGAGTTGTTGATTAAATAAATTTATGGAGAGGTTAAATGAGGGTGTTAAAGCAACTTAGCATTGAAAATATAATTATTGAAATGAATCAACTTATTAGGGTGAGGGTCTATCCTCCAACTTTCTCATAAGAAGATTTGAAGTCTCCCAAAATTAATCAAGGTTCTATAATAGTATAAGATAGATCATAAATAGAAGACCAAAGAGTTTTTCTTTTTTATCTTTATTGTCACACTCCAAGATTTAAATTGAAGTACTCATCTATTTTATCTTTTAAGCTATCAACCAGAGCTTCTATAAATCATCAATATAAATCAATATATCCAATAAAAGCAAATCTATATATCATATACATCAAAATATAAAATTATATTCATTCATCAAAATTATATTTACAATAGCCAAGAGATCATTACAATCAATAATCTATCTCAAGCTCCTGACAACAAAAAGAATAAATAAAATATAATGCTAACAAAATGCAAATTTAACATTCATGATGCTAGAGAGATAAAGAGCTTAACATCTTAGCTTTTAACAAATATTCAACACACATACATGTAAGAGAGAGAGGTGCAATAATTGTAAGAGACACTATAATTTTTATGTGAAAATTCCTAAAAAGGGGAAAAACCATGTGTTCTAGCCTAGCTGAAATGATTCCACAAGTATTTAATATTGATTACAAATGATGCTCTTCCTCAGGGAAAGGCATTGACACAATGTAACAAATGTACATCATATAGAACACCTTTGCATGATCGGAGTTGGAAGAATCCAATAACATAAGGGCTATTTTCAAGAGAATATTGGTCTATTTGTTTAGTTGGTAAGACATTAGTCTGGAAACACTGGTTAGAGGGATCGTAGTCGGGCGGCTGAGGTCGTACGGATCGTAGTTGAGTGGCGACAGAGGTTGGAGGGACCTTAATTAGTGGGTGATGGTCCCTTCGACCTCTATCACCTGATAATGGTCCCTTCGACCTCATTTGCTTGACTATAGTCGACCTCAACCGCCCCCTATGGTCCATTTGACCTCTATCACCTAACTACGGTCCCTCTAACCTCCGTCACTGGATGATTATCCATTAGACCTCAGTCACTCGTCTACGATCCATCCAACCTTCATAACCTGACTACGGTCCCTCCAACCACCATTGTTCATCGACTACGATCCATCTGACCTACATTACCCATCGACTACAGCCCCTCCGACCTTCGTGGCTTGCCAACTACTATCCCCCAGACCTCTGTCACTTGTCGACTATGATCTCTCTGACCTCTATTATTTGACAATGATCCCTTTGGCCTCAGTCACCCGACTATGATCCCTCCGACCTTCATCATCTGACTATGATCCCTCTGACCTCTATTACTTGACAACAGTCCCCTCGACCTCAATCACCTGACTACAGTCCCTCCAACCTCCTTCCCCTGACTACTATCCCTCTGAGCACTATTGCTAGCTAACTATGGTCCCTCCAACCTCCATTGCTTGTCGACTTTGGTCCCACTAATCTCTGTCACCCAAAAAGGATCCCCTCGACCTCAGTCACCCAACTATAGTTCCTCCAACCTCATTTACCGGACTACGGTCCCTCCTACCACTATCACCCACTAACTAAAGTCACTCCTACCTTTGTCACCTTCTGACTATGGTCCCTATGACCTCAATCGCTCGACTACGATCCCTCTGGCCAGTGTCACCTGACTACGATCTTATCGATCAAATGAACACGCTAATATTCTCTTAAGAATAGTCCACATGTCATTGAATTCTTCTAACTCCAATCATGTAAGTTAATCTATATGATGTATATTTACTACATTGTGCCAACGCCTTCTTCCGAGGAAGGGCATCTTTTTGTAATCAATAATAAGTACTATATGAATCATTTTAACTAGGCATACCTCATGATTTTTTTTCCTTTTTCAAGGATTTTCATGCAAAAACTATGGTGTTTCTTATGATTATAATATTAAGTATCTGTAATCAACAATAAATACATCTCTCTCTCTCTAACATGTATGTGTGTTGGATCTTTGTTTAAAACTAAGACGTTAAACTCTTTATCTCTCTACCATCGTGAATGTTCTAGCATGCAACAATTTTAAAATTATTATGCACCCAGAAATTATTGAGCATTAATCTTGAGACAAAGTTTGATTGAAAACTTTCAAAATTAAATTCGATACCATCTATACTCTGATCTCAGCAAACTTATTGTCAAACTGAACATCATGGCAAGGAATCTAACAACTCCAAAATCGATCCAATCCGAGCTTAAATGAGCTCGAATTAAGGGCTCAAAGCATATTTGGAAGCTTTAGGACATTCATTTGATGACTGAATGGTATCTAAATATAGCATGCTTATAATCGAATCAATAGGCTTGACGAGATGAATCCAACGAGCTCAATATCATTTAATTCTAATGTTGTTAAGGCACTTAAATGATGAATGAATGCTTAATGATTGAAGGAATCAATACAGACCATCCGATGGAGCACTCCAAGTTAGCCCTAGATTTTCTTTATATTTACGGAACATGCTACTCTTAAAATCTATAAACAAACCTTCACTCCCTATATGAGAGGAAGCTTAGGCTAGAGATTGGAGAGAACTCTGAAGCTTCAGGCATCCTAGAGCTCCTCTTGACCTCATCTCCACCATCACCTGGCCATCGACCATTGCCCGACTTATGACAGTTGCCAGAACACCGCTTGGCTGTTGACCATAGTTGTACCATTTCCCAGTAGCCAACTGTCACTGGAACACCGCCAATCCACCAACCATCGTCGAACCACCGTCGACCATTGTCAAACCTTTGCTTGGTCGCCGGACCTTCACCGAACATCAACCCGACTATAGCCGCTAAACTTGCGAACTCCATCGTTTGCTGATGAAGGTCCCTTCAAAAACTTTCATACGATAACGGTCCTTCCAACCCATTGCCTGCCGACTACAGTCCCTCTGATCTTTATCATTTGACTATGGTCCCTCCAACCTACATTGCCCACGAGCTATGGTCCCTTCAAACTCCATCGCCTAACTACGGTTCCTCTGACCTCTGTTACCAACAACGGTCCATCGATCTCAGTTACCCTACTACAGTTATTCCGACCTCCGTCGCCAGCCGACCATGACCTTTCTGACCAAATAGACAAGCCAACGTTCTCTTGAAAACATGTCTCATGTTGTTGGTTTCTTCCAACTCTAACCATGTAATGTGCTTTATATGATGTATATTTGCTACATTATGCCAACTTCTTCCTCGAGGAAATGCATCATTTGTAATCAATGATAAATACTAGTGGAACCATTTTGACTAGACCAAACCCCTTGGCTTTTCCAATTTTTAGGGTTTTCACAAAAAAATTTTTGTGTCAATAATGCATGATTATTAATTGCACCTCTTTCTCTTTTATCTGTTGTGTGCTAGATCTTCGTTCAAAGCTAGGATGCTAAACTCTATATCTCTCTGCCGCCGCAAATGTTCTGGCACGCAAATATATATATATATATATATATATATATATATATATATATGGAAGGGAAATTTTGATCATTTTTATCAAAATCTAAAACTCTCTATTATTATATAGTCCAAATAAACACCTCTTTGATGCATTCCTAATTCTAGACATTTAAATGCCTTAATGAACTCAAAATTGCAAGATCTTACTCACATTGGGCTTATATTTTGCTAGGAACCACATGAGAGTCAACAAGAGTCAACTTCAACATGGGGGATGGCCAAGGAGGGTGCCAAGTCAATCCAAATCGATACAAATCAACACTCTTGTAAATGGAGAATATGTTTATGGGACCAGATAATGGCCTAGAGCATCAAACAATCAAACCCTTCAGTTGGTAGTTGAGATGTCCACATTTGGCCAATGCAAGTAGAGAAATGCTATAAGTTGCACTTTGCTATCCACATTATTGTGCCCGTTTACCCATTTGGTATCTTTGAAGCATATTCATTAAATTTTATAAAATACCAACATTGCTTTATTTAATAAAAAATACCTTGAAATTATAATATTAGGGTCATGAAAATTGCTTATATGGGATTCAAACAACAAAGCTCCCCTCAAATCTTACATTAGAAATCAACTCATTAAACAAAAATAAATAAATGAAAAAAAAAAAAATGATCCTTTTATTAAGAATGAGAACTCTCAAGATGAAAAAAAAAGGAGTGAATATTCTGATTAAATTATTAAATTTATTTTGAAATAAATATAATATAAAATTTAATTATTACAACTTTTATTTGAAAATAAAATTGAATTTTTTAGACTTATGTTGGCTAAAATTTCATATCTGATCAAAAGTTTTTCCTATCATGATTAGAGGCCATAAAATATGATTAATGTACTAATAATTAGCTACAAACCTATTGGTATAACTTTATGTTTCATTTTTTATTATATTAAAATATGTGTGAAAAAAAGTTTCTAGAAATTAATATGAAGAACCTACATTAATATTAAATGATTTGCCTTTTAAATTAAGACTTCGCTTGAGATGGCTTTCTTTCCGCTTTTTAAAGCAACTTTTCAGTACAAAAATTTAAATTTTTGTATAAAAAAATTGCTTTAAGAAGCAGTAAGAAAGCTGTCCCAAATGAAGCCTAAATTTAAATTAAGTTACAACAATAAAATTAATGGCTAGTGGCAACAGATTTGGACAGAATAGGGCAGACTTATAGTTACATTATTAAAAGCATGCACTTGTCTAGGGAGGTATAATCATGGAGAGGACTAGGGCTAGCGTCAAGCTATGTTCGATAATTTTAGATCGTGAGGGTGAAGGCTAGGGCAAAGATGGGATAGTAGCTATTGTCGGTGCTTGCAAAAACGGAGGATGAGGGGTAGGGTTGGTGTATGAGAGGAAGGCGAACATCATGCTTTCTTGTAGGACAATATTAATTTTTGTTTAGGTATGTGACTTGAGTACTTAAAACATCTTTAGGGGAATAAATGGCCCTTATCATAACTCTTTCCTTTCTTCAGCTATTTGTATGAAGGTGATTTCTAAATACTCGTCCGTAAGAGCAATCATATTTCTATTTCAACATATTATATTATTCAAAAAACTCGGTCGAGAGTTCTCATAAATTTTTTGTCAATCAGGATTTGATTAAGTATCATGTGTTCGCAATATTGTATAATCATAAGATTTTTATTGCAAGTTATCAATTCAAAAATTTTCATACTTCTCATTTATATGTACTTCATAGTTAGTTATTTGTCTATTCATATGTTCGATATTACATTTTTTTTTCTTAAAATGCATATCAATTTTGTGAATCAATCTATAAAACAATGTGGTGCTACAGACTAAATTCAAAAATGTGGTGCTACAGACTAAATTCAAAAATTTGGTTTCACAAACTAAGGGCGATCAAGATTGCCATAAAAAACTTGCTCATAAATGAATGGAATAAACTGTATCATACATAATAAGCCAAAATAAATAATAATTATAATGAGAGAGGAGAGAGAGAGAGGAGAGAGAGAGAGAGAGAAAGACCTACTGGAAAAAATGTGCTGCAGAAGATGAATGAATAATCAAGAATGGATAAGACATTTAGTCCAATTAAGGCAAATTAATATGCACATCACATATGCAAGATTCGAATCCAAGATCTCTTAGTTTTTAGCCAAAACTCTCAAACTAACAGACCAAAATAAGCTGCATGAAAAAGCAAAAGCGATAAGCATATCAGAGCAATCATCATAATAATGAATATTTGTTGCTTCATCTTTTTGCAGTAAGCAAATCATGAAATGCCCTTTTCAAAACGAGTGGGTCTCTCCTTAACCCTCTCGACCACTTTCCTTTAATCTTAATTCTTTCAATAGCTTAATCATGAAGAAATTTATCACTAATCGTTTTAAGGAATATTGATCTTGATTGTTCCCTCTATACCTCTTTTAGCACAAATTTCATAGAAAATATCCGATATTAAAACAAAAAAAAATATTGAATTAATTTGTACTATTATTAAAAAAAAAAGAGTTGATATTCCTCCAATAAAAGATGCTTCATTTTAAAAAATAATAATTATTTTCTTAATTATAAGCTTGATATATGTCTAGATTTATATCATAATACTGATAAATAAAATTATTTAGCTTTCAGCTATTATTTCATATTTTAAACTCCAAATAATATTCTATTTTATCTCTCTTAACTATATTTATTGAATCCAAAATTATCCATACGACATATGAGTCTTACTAAAAAGATTGACGAGAATGAATTAAGAGAGAGAGAGAAAAGAAATTATATAATTTCTTTTTATTAGAAAATAGAAAACTCAAGACAATAAGCTACGTGTCCCAACTCTATAAGAAAATGATATTAAAGGAAAGTGTATATAAGCCTAGTGAAAACTTGCCATAAAATAGAGATTATATAGCTATGTCCATCTATTTTTATTATGGTTTTAAAAAATAAGGAGGCAGCCCATGCGACGTTGCGACCTAACTTGAATGGGCTTAGGCATGTTCTAACGAGCAGCCAAGTTAACTGTCTGGATGAGTTCATGATAAGGGTGGAGGTCATATTGAAATCCAAGTTGAGCTAATGCATGTGTGTGGAATTCTTCTTCTCCTTCAAATTTCTCTATATTTAGTTGGAGAATTTTAAGAAGCTACGTCCCCGTTGATTGTAGATTAAAAGAGAAGGGTATCTGTATGGTTCCTAAATGTCAATGTTGATTTCATATTGAATCACTTAGATGTGTTTTTTTGAGTGACTCAGTTGCTATTGAAGTGTGGTTTGCACTAGAGAATGATTTAGGGTTTAAAATTTAGTTTAATAGTAATAGCCTCTTCTAGCTCATTTTTGGCTGAATGGTTTCATAGAAGCTAAAAGTCACATTCTTACTGTTGTTCCTATTGCTATTTTTTGACTTTTGTGGATGGAGAGAAATAACAATAAGTACAATGACAATAAAATGAGTGCTGATAGGATTATCATTTGCTTAAAAAATAAAATTCAGCAGCTTTATAATGCTAAGGTGTTGACTCCTACACGCTTCAGAGGGGATAGTATTTGAATATCGATCTTTTTTCAATATTAATTATCATAATAATCATATGATCACTACTCCCAAAATTGTGAGGTTGATCAAGCCTCATAAAGATGAGTTTAAACTCAATATTGATGGCTCTATAGCTAATGGTGGTGTTGACTGTGGTGGTTTAATTAGGGATATCAAGGTAAGCTTGTGTATGGTTTTGCTTCCAATATTTCTAAAGATAATGTTATTTATGTAGAGTTGAGTGCTCTGTTTAAGAGTATCTTGTTATGTCTTGAAAAGAATATTTTGATTGAAACTGACTCCAAGCTGCTCGTTTCTTTAGTTAACTCTAGGAAAATGCCATAATGCTAACATTCTTTTTTTACAACAAAACATTGGTCTTGCTTGGAAGATTTAATTATAGAATCTCTCATATTTGGAGGGAAGATAATGTCTATTGTGGACCTCTGAGAGGACACCGCTGAGCGGGGGACATAGTGCAAAGGGTACGACCACGCTATCCCGTGAGACAAAAATGATCGCAGGCCTCTGTGCTCTTCGCAAGCGGGCCAATGGGAGGGCAGATTAGATCATACATGCGATTAACCATTGATGATAGTGGCTCTCACCTACGCACCTTGATGGGCAATAATATGTATAACCTGATCAGAGTCACAAGGTTTCCCCCACCCAATACATCAGCTCGAGTGGGATTTATTTGATGGTGGAATTCTGTTTCCCACGGGCGCAAGCCCCCGTGGTTAATTATATCTCAAACCGGGGCCTGAGAAGACTCTAGATGAAGGATCGTACATTATAATTTTAAATGGGATTGACACATAGGGAGGAGACTAGGAAGTTCCTACTCATAGCGGAAAGAAAGGGCTCAATTTAGCTTAGTCAACATACGCAGCTCACATCGGCATCCGGAGGGACTAGGGTAATGAAAAGAAACTAGAGAAGAGAAATAAATAACACATTTAGAGCATTCAAGAGAGAAGGATGGAGGTGGCATCATCCGTGTGATGCGGATAGACAGGATTTATAGCCCTTAAAGGATAGGAGACTTACATGTCGATGTGGTATACTATGAGACATCGATAGTAGTAGCATTGAACCCTAAATTTAGTGGGTTTAGTATTCTACACAACACTAACACCCATATCAAAGCTAATGTAGTGCAAAATCTGGACTTACCCCAGCCTGGATTGGGGAGCTAGCTAACCACCTAGTCAGTTTAAAACCATGAGTCCAATCATTTTTGTGAAAGAGTGGTAGGGAGGCTTAAAGTTTTTGAGAAGTGGGACCGACATCTAGAGATTGTTTTAAGTGATCCATTGACTTATGTCGGGTAAAAAAATACTAAAATAAATGCAGTTAAAATTTTAGACTCATATTTAAATTGATTTCTAATGTAATATATGCTGATCGACTTGATTAAATACTTGAAATATATATGGAGCAGTTTTAAAAATGCTTAAAAAAATAGGTTTTATCCTACAGTGCACAGGCTTCCCTTGACAGATCTATACCTTCATAGACCAGGTGGTCTGTTAGAACCTACAGGCGGGGGGTGGCCTAACAAACAGGAAGAATAATGCAACAAATATGTTATGCAAACTCCTAGAGGTCCCAGGCTTACTTCTTAAGAGCGTTAGAGTTTCTATGTTATCTTAAAAAATTTAATTGTATTTAAGTAAAAAAAATTTAGGCGTACCCTCACGAGCCTCCGATCGAATCCAGACTAAAATAAAAGTGACACACAAACGCCAAAAAAATTAAGAAAAGTAGGCAACCCTATATCGCAATCATCATCAAGTCATCCACAACATAATTAAAGCAAATAAATAAAATAATGTCCAAAGGTAAGTTCCTTTTAATATTATAACCCATAATTACATAAATTAAAAGTGGCCGGGTACCACTAACAACAAATCCAGATTCCTAATCCTAATACAGACGTAAGTCTTAAAAGAAAGACATTTCATCTTCAAGTCTTCGTCTTCAAATCTTCTATGGATCACCTCCCATCGATCTTTGTAGGGTTCATTCTTCAGAAGAGTACCCAAATGAATAAGAAATTTCATATGAAGGGCCTTTCTTTTTCCCTTTGGGTACCTAATATTTGAAATGCCTCACCTTTAAAGACTTTCACAACTCAATATCTTTAAACAAATTACATCATGATAAAAATAAAAATCTAAACTCTCCTATAGGATTATTCTAAGCATTTAAATATAAAATAATCCCAAGCATTTATATATAGATAGAAAAGTAAACACTCTTTGTCATGCTCTTATTTATTTGGGGGTTTAGCAGCTGAAGCACTTGTAGCACCTGTAGCACTTATATTTATGATTTATTTATTTTTAACCCCCTTTTATTGTTCTAGATGAGCACGATCACCTGCAGAAAGCATCATTAGTATCAAAAATTGATCCTAACCTATGGGTAATCTATCACCCATCACATCAATCCATAGAGTACAGTAAAAGTAAATAAACACATCAATCAATTTTCAACTACAACATGTAGTGAAAACTCGAAAAAACTCAGAACACATCAGAAAAGTAAACATCAGCCTAGCCTAAATCTAGAGTTGGTTGTCCTAACAAACCATCTAAAATGTGTGTAGAAGACTGTGTGGTTATGATAGATCCTATGCTGGATAGTTAATTAAAGTTATTTTAGTATTCGAGTTTGTTGAAGGTTTGAAGGGGAGTTTTAGATTTGAGTTTAAATATTAATGTATTAAAATTTAAATTAGATATATTCTAGTGGTTAAGTGATTACTACATTTATTTTTCACTGAGATCATGAAGTTTATTTCACCTTCCTTGGGGCTAAGTTAATAGCCGCGTAGGCCTGGGTTATCCAGTAGTAATCGGGGTTGATTAAATTGATTTAATTGTTTAGAGATTAAAAGAGAAGGTGTATTAAATAATTCATTATCAGATTGAGAGGTTAACTTAAAGCTTAGGATAATATTTTCTAAAATTAAACTAGATTAGTAGATTTTAGAAGGTTCGGGGTCACCTTACCTACTAAGTTAAAGGGGATCCAAAAGGTCACTTCTAGAAATAGGTTAGGTTTAGGAGTTTTAGTATTTTTATTAAATATTAGACCTTACAAGGAGTAATTAAATTTTGAGTTTGCTAGATTTAGAATTTTCTACACAAAGTTATGATTTTTTAGAAGTTTCACGCAATTAATGAATTATTAAAATTATTTAATTTAGGGTTGTTTTAGAAGTTTTGATCCAAATCGACTCCAAACCTCTTAGAATCACCTCCAAATGTCAGGAATAACCCAAGGAAGAGTTCCCAAGTGTTTAGAAAAAATTTAGAATTTTTAATAATTTTTTATTATTTAATTTAATTAAAAGAGTGATTTTTAATCAAAATTAAATTAAGATTTAAATTGAGGTCCAATTAAAGGGGTTTTAATTTTTTGAGATTAAGGGTTAAATTTTAAAGAGTTCAATATATTATGAGTAATTTTTTGGATTTAATTTTTATTTATTAGAATTTTTCAAAGTTACTAGGTCTTAATCAAGAGGTGAATTAGGGTTTATTAATTAAGTGGTTTAAAGGGCTCTAACAATTCCTAGAAAATTCTAGGGGGTTTAAAATATCACTAAGTTTAAGTGTTTTAAGTTAATCAGGGATCTATCCTAGCTCCTAGAATTCTCTAAGTTCACTAAACGGGTCCTTAATTATTGTCCTTAAAGTGTCACTAGGTTGAATGGGTTTAAATCAAGTTTTGGACTAACCCTTGGGATAACATAGAGGGGAAATGCAGCACATCATAACACACCAAGTCCTTAGATCTAGGAGAGCCTAAACTGTGTGCTCGTGTAATCCTACATATATAAAAGACAGTTAAATAACAACTAAACGAGATTAGCGAAGTAATTAGTGAATGATTGGAGCTCAATCATCCACTAATCTTCCACACATGAATGCCATTCTCATGCACAACGTATGTTTAAAATTTCACGAAGTGGATCTCCCAAAATTAAGGGATTTAATATATATATATATATATATATATATATATATATATATATATATATATATATATATATATATATATATAATTTTAAAATAATTTAAAATACATATATATTAATACATAAATTTAAAAAATAAAAGTAATTAAAAATAATTCACTTTATGGAAGTACATAAATATAGGATAGACTCACTAGTTATCTAAGGGAGGATTAAAAAATGATTTCAAAATAATTTTTAATTTAAAAATAATTAATATGTTAATTATCCAAATAATATTTAGATAGTTAAGTATTTAAGTATTAGAAGAATAATTAATAAAAAAATTAATTTTTAATGTCAAAAAATAATTTTTAAATTAAAATACATATTTCTCTAAAACGTTTGAGGTATTATACTTAATTTTTGGATTTAAAATAAATTTATTATAAATTATTAAAGTTTAAAACAACTAAAAAGGATTTAAAAAAATTAATATTTGAAAATAATTGCTAAATAATTTTAAATTTAAACTCAAGAGCCTCTAAAATTTTTTAAAATATTTAAAATAATAATATTTAGATATTTTAAAAGATATTTAAATTTATATTAAATTAAATATTAATTACATATTTTAAATATTCAGATAATTAAATCTATTTAAAATATTTTGAAAATATATTAAATAAATATTAATTATTAATTAAAATACCTTAAATTTACTCTTCTGATTATTCAAGATTTTTTAATATATGTATTTTGAATTTTTTAAAATATTTAAAATAAATATTTAAGTTAACTATTAATTAAACATTAAGAATAATCAAAATATGATAATTATTTATGATATTTAAATAAATACTTTAAAGTTAACTCAAAATTTAAAATAGAATATTCTAAATGTTGGTATTAATTATTTAGAGTATTTAAAAAAACATTTTTTTATTTTTTTAAAAATAATTTAATTAATTATAATGATTAAAATTAGTTAAATATTTAATGATTAATATAATCTAAAATATAATTGATATTTTAAATTAATTATATATTTAAATTAAAGGTAATAATTTTCTAAAAATATTGATATATAATATATAATTTTTGAAATAAAAAATAATTTATAATAATTATTTGAAGAAATCAGATTAAAAAAAGGTATAGAAATAATTAAAACCTAATTAAAATCCTAATTCAGCGGCGGTGGCCACGCGTCAGAGAAGGACTGGTTCCCGCCATCGTGGGCAATCATTGCCTGGCGGTGTGATGATTGTGCCGCCAGCAATGATTGCTGCAATCATTTGGCAATTGAAACCACGAAACACGGTCTCACTTAGCCACGTAGGATGGGCCTCCATGCTGTTCGATTCTTGGTTGAAACGGATCAACGACTCTGATCAAGCCGGACGAAGCAACTATGCGTGGGATCGAATCTGCGGTTAGACGGATGCCATAGAACGGACAGATCCAAGCCGTTGATCACGAAATTAATGGTCCGGATCTTACATAACACTTAGGTTACGTATACCAAACCCTAAACTCATATTTCTCTTCGTTCTCTCGATCAAATGGACCAAATTCGATGAAACTTTAAACTTAGGTAGCATTCATGAAGAGCATTGATGTGGATGTGATTTTGCATTTTGAAACATACTTTATGAAACACTATTTAACCATATGTGTGTTGACCTAGGGTAAGGATTTTCGAGGAATTATACCATTGGATCTTCGAGGATATGATTTCACTGAGCTTGTAGATTGTGCACATATCTCCTCCTTTCAAAATCGCAGTCTAAAACGCACCAGATCGGGCTATGTAGGAGCTTGGATGAACAAGGTTTGATCTCACATGAAGATCGCCGCCGGTGGGGTCTCAACGACGGGGCTAGTTCGGGAAAGGTGGGGAAGGATTAGAGGAGCTCACACACGAAGTCTCTTGGGCTATAAAGGCTTAGGGAGAGAGAACTGACAAAAAATGCTTAAAAGAGCCCTAATTTCCCTATTTATATACCTAGCTCTTTGATTAATGACCAAGATCTACCCTAGGGCTAATTAAGAGGGAAACCAAAGTATTTTGGCTGTGGTTTGAATAGAGAGCTCAATAGGAATGGTTTAAATGCTTTAAATACCATTAATTTGACCTAAATAGGTCAAATTTGACTAGGGGAGACTTGGGTTGACCAAGTCAATGGTTGACCTAGTTAACCTAGTCAAATAAACCTAAGGGGGTAGGGTTTGAGCCCAGGAAGGGTTTGAATTGGATTTCAAATCAAATTGGGGTCATTTTGGTCAATTGGGTCAACCTGGGTTAACCTGGTTGGCATGGGTTTGGGCCCAATGGGTCAAGTTTGACCCTCTGAACTCAAGGGAAGTGGGCTCTGAGGAAATCAAGGTCAATATCTATGCTGATTGGTTGGCTAAGAAAGGTTCTAAGATTTCTAATACAATTTTGTTTAATAACGAATCTTGCCACATAATTCTTAATGGTATGACCAGGCTTGATGCTTTGAGTATTCCTTATATTATAATGTGATCTTTTTGGGGTTGTAGTTTTTGGTTGGGTTCATCCATATCGTGCTTCTTCTGCTGTTGGGTTTATCGCAGGTTCGCTTCATGTTCTGGGTGTTTTGTTGCTAATTCAATGGTTTGGTATATCATTTTGAGGTGTGGTGGTGCTTGGTTGTCTCTTGTGCTGGTTTTTTAATGTGATCTTTTGATTTTATTGTTGGTTGATTAGTTATTCCTAGGTGTTTTGTCTCTCTGTGGGGAGTTGCTGGTTGTTCTATTTGTTCAATCCTTTTTCTTGAGTTTATTTTGTTGTTTCTCTCCTTTTGTGGGTTTGTATTTAGTGTCATGTTTGTTTGAGTTTTTATGGGTGCTGCTGGGTTTGTCAATATTATTTTTTAATTTTTTGGCTGTGCATTGTTCAATTTTTTAATTTTTTGCTACAGTTAGGGAGTATGCATGCCCTAGTTGGATTTATCTCCTATTTTTGTTATTTTGGTCTTCCTCCCTATGTATTTTTGTTGCTGAGGCTCTGGATTTTGCGTTTGAATTTTTTATCCTTATTATCTAGTTGTTGGTGGGGGTCTATGGTTTTATTTTGGCTTGTGTTTTTATCTCTTGTAGCTGACAGGTTTGGGAGTAGTGGTAGTGGTTTTATTTTCTATTTTGTTAGTCTTCAACATCTTTTCACTTCTTTGTTGTGCTCAGTTGTGAGGTTCAGTTCTTTTGATGAGGGTTGGCTATGTTGTCCTTCTCTTTTGCAGATTTTGGGTGTCCACTTTCCCCTCTTTGGTTGTTGTCTCTTGAGTTTGTTTTCTTAATCTTTAGTGATATTTATTGGTATATGCATTGATATTTTGCAGTATGCATTCATTTATTCCTGATTGGGCTTAATGGATACTCGAGTTTTGGCGCTACTACTTCTCATTTTGGAGTTTTTGGGTTTGGCATTTGGCCTTCCTTTTTTTTTTGTTTATTTCTTGTAACTAGGTAGGGATTGTTGACTCACATTTTTTTCTCTTTTTGATTGTAGCTCTTGAAGCATTTTGTGAGTTACTGATCCCTTTAAGGACTTTATAACTAATTTGATGATATAAAAAAAATTCCTATGCCAACTCAATGTTTTCAATTAAAAAAAATCTATATTAAGTTCAATTAAGTACTCTCCCTAGTGTGATTCCTACAAATATCATTTCTTCTAGAATCTCTGTCTATCTTTTCTACTGACATTTCCCTCAAAAAGTCAACTATCAAAACAAAAAAATGAGTTATGTAGGACCCCTAACACAAATAATCCTACTGCTTTTAAGATCAAATTTTAATTTGGCTGGGGCCTAAAAAATTCGGTTATATTCAACATATAGAGATGTAGGAATTTCTTCATTATTGTGATCATTGCAAGTAGTTAGGACACATGAAAAATGAGTGTATCATCCTTAATCCTCATTTAAGTAGGGATTCACAGACTAATAAAAATAAATTGCCTATTGTTATTGCTACATATATTCTGCCTTTTGAGAAAAATAATAATGGTAACAATAATATTGATTCTCATGGAATTTTTCCATTTTTAAATAATGCTGATGATTTTGTGGTTAATGAGGGTAAGATTTTCTATGGAAAAACTAGATCATTCTACTAGATGTTGTGAGAATCAAGTAGCTTTATCCCCTAATAGGGATCCTGTGGAACATTAGCTTGGTGATAATTTGGAGAATATGACTTCTGGTGATATTGGTGAGGGGTATCTCGCCTCTTTGGATGCTACTGCTATTTTTAATAATTGTTTGGATGTCTCGAACAAGGTGCCTATAATTAACTTACCGGTTTTCTTTATTTTTGATGAAGTGGTTATTAATCTGGATGGTGGGAAGCATTTATTGAACTTGAATTCTATAGATCCTATTGATCACTTCGATTGAGGATTTGCTCTCAATCGGGTGACCACTGGGTGATGGGAGGATTAATGATGGTATCTCCAACATTTTGATAGAAGATAGTAATGTAAACGTTGTGCAAGTGGATAGTGAGGGATTCATTTTATTTTTTGGAAAGAAAGGTAAGAAAATAAAATTAAAGGTTTCAAGGTTTTTATTGTCAGGAGTACTCGTTATAATGCTCATTCGTGTTCTTCTATTGGTTAGTCCCCTTTGTTTGGTTGGGGTTGTTTTGTTCTTTTTTTGTCTTTTCTTGCTATGTGCTAGATGGCTTTCATGCTAGTGCCTTGCTCTAACTTGTTATTTTCTTTCTGTTCTAAGGGGCGAAACCAACCAGCCTTAATTTTTAGGGTGGGCATACTTATAAGTAACTGTTGGTCTTCCCTCGAATTTGGCTTGACCATTCACTACAAGAAAATGGGTTAATAACGACCCCTATTTGTTCATATCTTTGATCGTGGTATGCTTCGTAGATATATCGGGGGTCCAAGGGGGCAGTGCCCCCTAGGGGGTTCAACCCCAAAAATATTAGGTCAGGTCGCGACGTCAAGGGGCAGCACACCTGTGGGGGTTTCCGGGGGTAATGCCCTCGGAACAAATTTTGAATGTAAGGATATTTTTGAAATTCAAATTAATAAATAAAATGATGAATTATATTTACTATTTGCAGGGGGCAATTGCCTAAAGATCATAATATTTTAAAACTTTTGGTTGGGGGGGCATCCCCCTCGACCTAAAGGGGGTTTCGCCCATGTCCATTCTTCATTGTAATTTAGTAGGGATCTTAAGTTTTTAGGTTTCTTATTTTTCGCCTTGATTGTAGCTCTTTGAGCATTAATAGCTCGAGATCCTCTTAGGAAGGGGTGTATTCATCTTGTGTTCATAGTTGTATTGGTTTTTCTTTCCTGACACTTTTTTTTTCCTTCTTTTATTTATTTATATTTCTTTGGGACTAAGATTCTCACTTTCATACTTTTATTATAGTAACAAAAATATCAACACAATTTTTTAAAAGATTCATGTCATGATTATTTGACAAGTTTTACGCCGGTTGTCGACTACCAATGGAGAAAGAGGATTCATGTAGCCGACCCCACGTAGTGGGACAAAGGCTTGATGTTGTTGTTGTAACAAAAATATGAGTGGACAAGGTTAAGCATTACTGGCTCATGCATTGCAATTAGTAGACCATGGTGTTATTATATACGTTAACAGGCAAAGCACATACGTATTTTCTTATTGAAGTAATGCAAGCTACTGGGTTGTACGTATAATGTACATCATTACTAGTACCTTTGTGCTTAGAAGTTTGCCATTTTAATTAAAATCACCACAAATACCCCCAACCCATCTCCCACTCCTCTTCCCTCCTTCAACACACATTAATGTCACTTTCCAACCCCCCACATGGTGGCCTGAGAAAGCAAAGAAAAGGAAGAGAGAGAGAGAGAGAGCGCAATGTTATAGCTAGTCCAACCCACTCATTCATTCATCATAATCTTCCACCTCCTCCTTCCACCACCCCTCATACAGTAGTACTTTTCCTTCTACCTCATTTTTTTGTTCCTCTAATACTATCAACCTCCTACTGTATGTCGCTTTCAGCTCTTACAAACACGCAGTGGAGAGAGAGAAGAGAAAATAAGAGATAAATAAACTCCTCCTTTCTCAAGTTATATGCGGTATACAAATAGGCTCAACCTGCAGTTGCATCTGCCTCAGTCTCTTCTTTCATCTTCTTCCGGTTTTCATGTATGTTCAAAGGCTAAACTAGCGAAGGATTTGCTCCAATCTCTTACAGAAAAAAAAATTCATAAAAAAAATAAGAATGTCGACCGAAGTCACCCATCTCTTGCTCGAGCAAGTCTGCTATGTTCACTGCAATTTCTGCAATACAGTCCTCGCGGTAGTATTCTCCCTCTATCTCTCTCATTCTCGATCGCTCTCTTTCTACCCCCCTCTCTCTCTCTAACGCAAAGCTTTACAAAGTAAAATTTGCTATATTTTTTATTGGTTAAAAGCAGTTGTTCAAGATTTCAAATCTTTATGTGCCTTGTAGAGTAGCAGTGCAAAACCCACGAGTTAACGAATTTTCCAATTTTATAAATCTCTTAGGAAAGTTCATAGTGCTTTTTGTTGAATTTAAAAAAACCTAAGTTCAGAAAAGTGATGTGCTTATTGATTTCCTTATTTTAATTGATTAGATAGAGAAGTACTGTGAATTTTAAACTCCAATGGCGCCTTCAAAATCATTTTAAAATGAGAATTTTAATTAAACACACAAAACAAGTTTTCTTCAACCAATTAAATTTTCCTAATTTAATAAACAATATTTAACAAAAAAATTATTTAAAGGAAACAGAACGAAAACTGAGTGATTTTTTTCGTATCATCCATTTGTGCTCTGCCTTTCATTGAGATGCCCATTCAGAAATATTCAGTTGTAGTTGGATCGAAAGAAAATTACTGTCTTCTTAAGGAATCATCTGTACTTTGGAATTTAGGGCACAGTTCTATCAATTTAATGTGTTTTTTAAATTGTTAACCAAATTTGTTCCTTATGTTTTCTCTGTTGAAGTCAAGTTTTGTGGTTTCTGTAGGATGGATTACAGAAAAATAACATATAACATGAATCATTGAATGATGTAATGATGTTAATCTATGCTCCATTTTCCATATTTGAATGGATTTAAAAGATTTTAGGGCATACGTTTCAATTATTTCTGCTGAGTTTGTTTCATTAAAGCTTGATTAATGAGATTGTTCAATCTCTCTTCCATGACTTTTTTTTTTCTTTTTCAAGTTTTAGGGAAACTACTGAGATTAACTTGTTAGATGTTTTAGGGCATATTTAAAAATACTTCAAGTTTTTGTTTTTCTTAAGATTAGAAGTCTACCCATTATATTTTATTTAATATAGATTCAATTACAGATTTGAATCGACGTTAAAAAATTACATCATGAAAACAAAGACTTCACAGATTCTGTCATCTGCTTCTGCTAGATCACAAACTCTATGTCAGCTTGAGCTAAGGCCTTCGGTGAAGTTCACAGATAGTTATTTCTGCTTAAGAAGCCTATTTGAGCTTACTTTTACAAGAAGATGCACACAAGCCCTTCGTAATATCTCAAGTGCTTTGGGTTTTCCTGTTCATTTTCCTCTTGAACGCGTCAAAAAACCTGCAACTTTCAACCTCTAACATTCTGTTCGGCCTCCACTCACTCGAGATGAGCGAAGAAATAGATGTTGCTCTCTCTCTCTCTCTCTCTCTCTCTCTCTCTCTCTCTCTCTCTCTCTCTCCATTTCATCATTTCTCTTACTTCCATTAACTTTGTGGTTGTGAAAGAGAGGCATGCTAGGACATAAGAGGTTGCAGGAGGTAATGAAGAGACACTGGCCTTTTATCTCAAAAAAGGTGCTTTACATTTATTGAGGAGAACGAAGTTTTCTTTTTGATATCTCATGCACAAGTAAATCGTTTAAAGAGATCAGTAGGGTTTTCACACTTGTTTCCTTTTCAGAGTAAGTGGCACAGACTTCTCTTGATCTTCATATCTTAAAAGCAAACAACAGAAAGGAATTTTAATCCATTAAGTGACCTAATATAGCTATAGGGTGCTAAAATCAAATGTCTGACTCTACAATACATATATAACATAAATAATAGAAGCATAAGGACCATATTCTTCTCTTGACTATTAGGAAATTATTTGAAAAGTGATAATATGGTGTAGAGGTGAATGAGTGACAATGAAAAGCTTAATTTAAAGATAAGGTTTTTGAAAGATATTAAGGAAAAAGATAGTTGCTGGGATTTGGGTGAAATTGGGGAATATGTTTTTGAAAAAATCTTTGTTCAAAAGATTTTATCGATCTAAGACAATATTTTTACTCATTTAAGATGTATTATGATAAGCCGATCAATGTGCAAATGGATGAGTTTAATAAATCATTCTTGACCTAGAAAATATTAATGTTGTATATCAAAGATGGAGATGAGGCTCTTCTATTATTGAGTTCTCGATCATCATCAAAATAGTATGAGAAATAAATTCAAGATACAATCTTATATATGGATGTGAATCACTTTCTCTAGAGGCGGTTTAAGCTAAACTAAATTCTAAGAAATTTAAATTCAAAAGTGAGTTGAAAAAGGGCAATCCTTGTGATGGTTAATTTCATAGCAAATGTAGGAATAGAGGAATTAGAGGGCTAGACTCTATAAGAACCAAATAAAAGAGGGCCTCGTTGAAATGTTACACAAATTATAAGATGGGCATTTTTTTAAAGAATTATCTAGAAAGAAAGACGAAAATGCAGAGAAAATCTAGGAAAATGGTGATGCAACTATTTCATATTAGATGTGTATTTTCTATGAAAGTATTTTTGGTCTCAAGCATAGATTAAGAAAATGATTGAATAATGGAATCCAAATACTCATTTTACAAGACTCTTAATAAAGAATAATTTGAGAAACTTTAGGCCATAAAAGGGGGTCAAGTGGAAACAATAAGGCATACAAAATTGTTGGAGTGGGATCCATTTCACTTAAAACTTTCAATGATATGGAAAGTGTAGTGTAAATTGTTTAAAATAATCGAGTTAATATGAAATTTATCTTTTTTAGGAATGTCGTACTTGAAGGGATGTACAATCAGGACTAAAACTAAGATTTTTATAGTGTTTAAAAATGCTCTTATGGTAGTGTAGGGCACTAGAAGATATAGCCTTTACTCATAGCTAGCAACATAATAATATAATCATATCTACTTCAAAATTTATATAAAGTGGTGTTAATAAGTTTGAATTAGGACATAAAAAACTAATGTCAAGTATAATAAAATGGGCCTGCCATGAAAAAAAATACTTTATTTCAGTCTATATGCCAAGTAATATATATATATATATACCCTACATTTATCTTAAGTACGTCGTACAATATCAATGCATGTATGTTATGTTCTCCATCAAATGCAATGCATCATGTATATCATGTAATTTATATTCATCATATACTATTATATCAATCTTATCAGTCTTATCAATTATGTTATATATCTGTATCAGTTATGTCCTGTATCACCTGTATATTATATTATACCATGTTGCTCATTTAATTTATTATGTATGCTTATATCATATGCATATCTAAGTAAGATTGAACATCTATCTAATTGTAGTACTTTTTTATATCAAGTCTTATAGGCCAATCCTACAAGAATAATCTCAACTATATCAGTTCTATTGTCAGTAATCAGTCTCATATCATATATCACAAATCAAGTAGCTTTTAATTAAGAAGTCGTTACTTCCTGCTCGTCGATCAGTATAATATATCATACTAGTCAATCTCCTTATACCTCTCTTTTCATATGACATAGGATTATACCATAAATCTTATTTAAAGAAAAGATCGTCGACTAACCCTCTTGTACAAGATAATATGTCTTTAGCCAATCTGAATCAGTCAATAATTATAGCCAACCTTTTTTGCTTTTATACATATTTTATAATATATATAATATAATAACAACATCATGGGTGCAATAAATGTAATAATCATAACATGCAAATTTATTAAATATACTTATCAACATATCTGTAGTATGTCAAAAATGCATGTTTGACTCAATGAATAATAAATGTATGCATATCATATATCTAATGTAAAAGTAATACACTAACTCCTGACCATTTTATACTTGGTGTTACTCTACTCATTTCAAATAAATTGATATATTTTCAAAACTAACTAGTAGGATTCAATATAAACTAGCCAAAATATCTATGATAATGATATCTATCGCATATTAAAAGTTATACGATAATAGTTCACAAAAATAGGAGATATTATATTTTTATTAGTTTCAAGATAGAGAAAATAAATCAAACACAAAGTCATTGAAAATATAGATATGATTGATTAGAATATTTTTCACAACTAGAGCTATGAACAAAAATTACTAGGGAGTGACTTTCTCTCTCCACTTTCCTCCTTTCTTTTCTCCACCTCTCTCTTCCTCATATAACATGCATGCGAAAATGAGAGGGGAAGTCTTAGGGTGACTATTTTAATGAAATAGATTTAGATGTTCTATAAAAAATATTTTTTTTGACCTAGCATCGCGATGCTTAAGACCCAAGCACTGCTACGCTCAATCAAATTCTAGAAAACCCAAGAACTTGGTGTCACTCCGCCCCACAACCACAGTGCCGTAATGCTCCCTCAGACATTTTTTTAAGGAATTTGGTGAAATTGAACTTGAGGTTATTACAAGGACAAGTTAGAACCAAGGAAAAAAAAACATTTTAAAGGTAATTTGATGGAGTGAAGGGAATATACTGTGGTGTTTAGAACATATTTTTAGAGGTATTTTGTAAGTGAAGATTTAGAATTTAGTGAGTTTAAGATTTTAAATTCTTATAAGTGGCTTCAAGGTGTACACGAGAATAATAAATACCAAAATGAAGCTGAAGTGAGAAGATTTGGTGTTAACGTGGAGTCCATACATAGAGAATCATGATAATGAGGAGTTTGAACAAGTTTTAACAAACAAAGATAATGATATTAGAAGCTCTAGTATTCAAGATTATGATAATGATGGTCCTGAACTAAATATTAATGATTATAAGTTTAAGAAGGAAAAGGGTCTACATATAAATAGTGTCATAACCAATGCTAAAATAAGCATACTAAGTATCTTTTGCTCCTGCTATAACAAAGGAGGTAATTTAAGTAGGGCCCAGGACCATTAAGGAAGCCATCAAAAGTGGGAATGATAATTGGATTAAGGCAGCGATTGAAGGATAAAATCTCTACTTAGGAATGTTATATGCTTAAAAATTGGTTCCTAAGCCTTATTAGCAAAATGCAATTGGTTGTAAATGGGTATTCAAGTTGAAAGAAGATATTCCTAGGGTTGAAAAGCCTAACTATAAAGCTAGGCATGTTGTAAAATGTTTATATAATAAAGGGGAAATATATTTTACATTTTATTGATTGTCAATCACTTTAGATTAAATTGGCTCCTATGATTTTCAACTTGAATATATAAAAGTGGCGATAACTTTCTTACGTAATGAACTCAAAGTCGATCTATATACAACACCTTCATAATTTTGTTCAAGTGGAGAGGACGATCATGCATGTTTGTTAAGAAATCCCAATAGGGATTAAAATTATCCCCTAAAAATGAATTTTTTAATGAGTTCATGCTCAAGAGTGGTTTTAACGAAAGCAAATTTTATAGTTTTATGTATTAAAAGAGTGTATAGATGCTATGTTAGTATATCTTATACTGTATTTGGAATCATTGATAGCATGTAAGAACAACAAAAAATCTATAAGGTAAAAGTATTACTATGAATAGAGTTTGGAATGAATTAATGATAGTGATCTAAGAAAAATATTTTGGTCATGCAAATCATAACTCATAGAAGGGAGAGGACTATAAGTGTATGGTATATAAGCAAGATACTTAATGAAGGATTTAATGAATTTATAAATGAAGGGTGTTGATGCAGTTTTAATTCCAATAGATAAACTCTTTATGCTCTCAAAAGATCAAATGCCTAAAACTAACGAAGAGAAGTTTAAGATGTGTAATGTGCCTTTTTAAAAGTAGTTGGCATTATAATGTATATTATGGTATCCTCAACTCCTAATTTAGCTTATTTATTAGCTTATTTAGTGTGCTTATGTCCAATACTAGGAGAGAGTATTAATATGCTCTAAAGTGGATCCTTTGATGTAAACTATTCATTTGGGATTAATTTTTTGAGGAGATAGATAGAGTTATTTTTGTGTTGTGGCTAAATATGTTGACTTCGACTTTGTATGAAGTTTGGATACCATGAAATTACTTAATGGTTCTATGTCCATTATTTTTGGTATTACATGTAGTATGTTAGAAGGCAAACTTGCAAAATATTATGGCTTTGCCAAAAAAGAAGAGCAAAGTATATTGCAGTTACAATGGTCATCAGTAAAGCATTATATTTAAAAGATTTCATTCAAGAGCTAAAAAATTCTAATCGAAAGAGAATTACTATTTCTATTGACAACTAAGGAGCTATACATTTGACTAAGAATTAGTTTTTTATGAAATGAGCTAGCATGTGAATGTGAAGCTAGACTTTATCAAAGATTTGATATGAAGGGGGGGGGGGGGGGGGGGGGGGGGTGTCAAAATAGGTTTCGAGTTAGGTTCAGGTCAAATCCAAAATTGACCTACTCATAACACATTTGACCCAAAGCTGGCCCGTTTGTCCAAATGGGTTAAAAGTTTAGACCCGAACATGACTCGAAACCAACCTGACTTGACATGTGTCGACCTACTTACTCGATTGAGTACGATGGGCGAGTGCGCACAAGTAGGCGAGCATGAGAGTGGGCGATCACGAGCAACAAGTGTGAGCACAACAAGCGCGGTAGGTGAGAAATTGTGACAAGTGCGATGAGCGCGAGCGGGCGACGTATGGGTCAAATGTGTTGCATTCGGGTTCGTGCTCGGGTTTATCTGAACACGGTCGAATATTTCAATCGGGTTGAAAAATTAAACCTGAACCTGATCCATTTGTTAAACGGCTCGACTTAAACCCAAAATTTTTGATTCGGATCCGAAATGGATTTTTGAGTCGTGTCATATATTGACACCCCTACTAAGTCACTTCCAACAATAATTTTCAGCTTCTTCATGATGATCAGTTTGAAGCAAAGTCGAGGCCTTCGGGCATGTCAGTAAGTTACAACTGATAATAAAGATTCAATTAGAAGATTTGAGGGGGCTTAACTTTCTCAATATCAAGACGATAATGTGGAAGAGTTTTAAAATGAAAGAGAAAAGACAACCATTAGCGTGATTGAGCTTTCTTGTGTTGCTTGAGAAACTTTTTGTGAATAGAAGAGTGTAAGTGCATCTCAAAATTTTTTTCTTTTGCTATCTCAGCTGTGAGTTGAGATCACACCGCCTCAAATCAGAGTCGATTCTTACTATATTCGTTGTTCTTTTTTTTCTTTGAAACTATTGTGCTTTGCAACAAGTGTAATATGTGATTCTGAGAGAAGCTGTGTAGTCTTGAGTTCTCGATAGGGTGTTTGTTTCACTACAATATGTATACTTATACAAATGTAATTACCTACATACATATAAACATAAACATCTTCTTTAATTTCAGGTAAATATTCCCAGCGACAATATGTTTAATATTGTTACAGTAAGATGTGGGCATTGTGCCAATCTTCTATCAGTGGATATGGGGTGTATGGCTCAAACTGACACACTGCAAAATCATCAGGTACGTAATCGCTTATGCTAGTCTTGATATGTATCATGAATAAGATTTCAATGGTTTCTGCTATCTCAACACTACGTTCACTATCTCAGTGCATTCAAGCTTGCAGCTGTTGGAAAATATTTGCTGTCAGCTTTAGGCTTTGTTTGGGAGATTATTTTTTTACTATTCTTAAAGAAATTTTTTAGTAAAAAATTTACTTTTTGTTGATTTATGTGAAGATAACCAATGCGCTATCTGTGTAATAACTGCATGTGGATTTGATGGGGCTTTACTTTAGAAGGGATATGATATGAGTCATAGATTTATTTTCTCTTCCCCTTTAATTTTTTTTCTTTGTTTTTTTTAATATATTTTTTAATAATTAAAATTCACATAGGAGCCTACACATTAATTAATAAAAAAAGGTTACGCGACCTTAAAAGATCAAGAGCTCTCTAAAAATACAAAACTTAATGAGTCTATGATCCTATCTATTATAATAATTAAGAAAAAAAAAACAACAGAGGCAAAAAACCAGCCCTCAAAAGAAGAACCCAATCCAGAAATTTAAAGAAGCACCAAAAGTCAACAAAAAGAGTAATGACGTTGGAAGCGGGATGCACCAAAACAACTTGCTAGAGATAAACAACATGCATGCAGAGAAAACAAGTAAGAGAAAAGGATATGCTTGAACATGATCACAACAACACGAGCCACCAACTACATGAGGAGATAGGCTGAGAGAATTACATGCACAAACACAAACAGCATAGGTTGGAAACTGCAACCAAACCACATTAACCAAAAGATAGCTCCAAAAACCTATCCAAGAATAGGACAACCAAGGCACCAAAGACAGGCAGCATAAAACAACAATAGGACAGACCAACTAAACCTTCCACAAACTCCCAAAAAATGCAATCTCCCACCTCCACCAGCAGTAACCCACCAACCCAAGCTACTGGCACCAAAGCATGGATCCAAATCGAAACAAGGCAACCCAAAGCCCAACAAACCCCCTTCAGCTAAGCCCCGCAGGGAGAAAGCCAAAAGAAGAACATAAGAAAATATCAGAAAAAACATTGCAAAAGGCATTTCACCATTTTTTTTCTTTTGTATTTCTTTTATTCTTCCCTGAAGCATTATAAAAACCAGCAATATCAATTTTCACAACATCAAAATTAACATTTTCTTGAGAATTATGAAAGCTACCAACATTCACTTCCTCGGCAATATTATTAGGATCAATGTTGTTAACACCTGACATTAACCAATCAGAATGGTTAACATAATTAGCAACATTATTAGGATGCTCGTGTTTCTCTTTTAGTTTGACATCAATAGATAAAGGGGAGTAAGGAATGCTAATAATAGGCACTTTATTAGAAACATCCAAAAATCTGGAAGCATCCATAGGACAATGAAGACAGTGAGATTCAAGATCAACTATTTGATCCCCACCAACAGGATCAACATCACCGTCCAAATTCATTCCATCCATTGTAGGGGTTACATCCACATTAGGATGAATCGCTGGTATCACCTTGCTCTCAAGTATAACATTGGTCGTAGGCAATAAAGTAGGAGTTCTGATTGGTAAATCATCCCTTTGGGCAGCAGAAGGAATATCAACATTATCATTATTATAAGCCAGATCATTAGAAACAGGGAAAGCATGACTGATATTAGCATCGGTGAGGTTGGCATTAGCCATTTGCATAATAGGATCCTTAGGCATAACAGGATTACTCTTCCTAAGATTTGGGTGCAGAATAAAACACTCATTTTTCGCATGGCCAAGGGTTTTACAATGATTGTAGAATGAAGGAACTTCTTCCAAAACCACTTTTTGCACATAGCCAAATTCCTCAGGTCTGATCCAAATGTTGCTTGGATAGTATTTGGAAATATCTAGCTCCACCAAAACCCTAGCAACCAAGGGCCTGGCATCGTGAGCAGTAGCGTTGTCCATTTTCAAAGGTCTACCAAATTGAGATCCTAACCCGTGGAGGATTCTTAGCGAAAATAAGTGAGGTCGTAGATCGGGGAAAGAGATCTAAATCGGCACGATGGGGATTCCCCATGAATGTCAAACATGAGTGACAATTTAACAAGCTTCATAAAACAGTTATACACAAAATAAAATCGGTGAGACAATACTCTACTATAATCCAAGTCATTGGATAGTTTTATCAGCACATGATGAGCATCCAACAAAGTAATAGAGAAATCACCGAAAAGTTTGAGATTGGAAAAGAAAATTCTAATAAGATCCAGTTTAAGATGCGTATTAGAGAATTTACCAACAAGTGAAAAAGCAAAAGGAGCTGCCAATGCAATGATTTCTTTCTCGGAGATCCACAAGGCCTTCAAACCACAGTCGATAGTTGCCTTGAGACCAGGAAAGGAAGAAGAAGCAGTAGATCTTGATAAAGCGTCTAATTTGAATGATCAAAATGTCGTATTACCAGTGAGAAAGCTGTGATCTAAGAGTTTATTTGCCATAAAAGCAAGAGAACCACAGAAAACCCGTAGAGAAGAAAAACTTCCCTGGAATCAGAAGATGATCGGGGACGTAGGCTGGAGGAGAATCGAGCAAACGCTCGAGAAAAGCCCGAGATATAGAATCAGAGAACAATCCGAGTGAAATGGTCGGATCATAAAAGATGGGGCGGCTAGGGAAAAGTCCTAGCAGAGCCCCAAAGAACCATTTTCTTTTTCAATTTTTTTCTTTGGTTTTAAAATGAAGTAACACAAATTTAGGACAATATTTTTCACATACATAATCCATAAAGGCAACATATTTTATGCATATTTTTATGATGGCTTGATAAGTATTAAAATTTTGTAAATTTTATTGCTTTGAAGAGGATTTTTTCACCACACTTCGAACTATGATATTTGTTAGGGCTATTTTTGTTAAAATATATGATATTTGTTGAGTTATTCAAATGAATTATATACAATAAAATAAATAAAGATATATTATAAATTATCATATTAGTGGGGATTGTCATCTATTTGGGATAAAATTTTAAAAAAAAATTTAAATGATTTATGCATGTATAATAGAGAGTATATAATACATGGATGAATCGGGCTTTGGCCTAGTGGTTCATATACCTTGACTCCTAATCATATGTGCAATGATTCGATCTCTACTCCTTATATTGCACCTCATTATTTCCTTCGAAAAATATTAGACATATTTTGCATTGTGCTTCTATATAAATGGTCTTTCTCCTTTAGTGGCTCTTCTTTAAAATTTATAATTGAAATTATGCCACTTCATAAATTATATGAGATATATTTTTATCTTTCCAATAAAATATGCACAAAAATTTATCTCTTTGTTTGAAAAAAATAAGATACTTTAGTTATTTGTACAAAATATTAACAAAAACATCTCATTTAACACTTTGAAAGATTGATTGAATGAAATCCATATGCTTACCCCCAAATTGTTGAGATAACCATTTTTTTGTTTTTTGAAAGATAGAAATATAACAAGCCGTGAGGTCAGTAATAGATAAAAGGGCTAAAAAGATTAATAACAGATCGAAGTTCAGGTAAAGAGCTAATAAAATTTATCTAAAAAAATCTGATATTAGATTTAAGCTTCGTTTGGAACAGCTTTCATATTGCTTCTTAAAGTAGCTTTCTAGTATAAAAATTAAAAATTATATACAAAAAAATAGTTTTAAGAAGCAATAAAAAAACCGTCCCAAACGGACCCTTAATGACCTTTATCTTTAAGTTGACAAGTTACTGTAAGCCTGATCAAGCATGATGATTTTTTCATAAAAATATGGCAGAATGATACCAAAACAGCCCATTTCAGATCTACCGGTTTTTTTTTTCCGGACAAATAGGCCAATTAAGGCAAATTCACACACTTCACATCCGCAAGAATCAAATTCAAAATCTCTTGATTCGAAGCCAAAGCTCCCAACCAACAGATAAAAATGAGCTGCATGGATCTACTTGTAACTTCCTTTCATTCAAATACATGAAGACACTATGATACATAGATTATTTTGGTGGCAGCAAATTCAGCACGGAATGAAATCTCTGGATCTCCATGTGCATTCGAGGCCAGTTTCTGAATGCAGTAGGGCATCAACAGTCAACACCGTAGACGTTGGCCAACAAAGACTCTTGCCTAATCGCCGTAAGATCAACTTTTTTAAATTAAAATAAGGATAATTAATCGTGTTTTTCTTCTCTTTTATCTCTATTTACAGAAGAGATTGATAAACTAATTATTTGATTACTACACAATTTTGTTTTAAGGTTTGTTTTCTTCCCATAAATGTGAGTTAATTTGGAAAAAAATCTACATAAGATTGCATAAAATATAATTTAATAATTTCTGATTCATATCTTTCTGATTCCAATATATATAGAAGCAATCTGGAAAATGATTGTTTACCGACGGAATTTCCGACGACGTTTTGGTTTCGGTTTTTCCGCCGGAATTCCACCGGTAAATCCGCCGGAAATATTTCCGCTTGCCGAAATAAACTTTCCGATGCGCGATTTACTATCGGACGAAATTTTAGCAGGAAATTCACTGGAAAGGGAATTTTATCGGTGGATTTCCATGGTTACCGGCGGATTTTGTCCGCCGGTAACAGGAAATTTACCTTTCGTGAAGGAAAATAATAAACAATAAGGCTTCTTTTTGGACGGCTTTCTTACTGCTTCTAAAAATAGCTTTCTAATAATTTTTATATTAAAAAGTTGTTTTAAGAAGTAGTAAGAAAGCTGTCCCAAACAAAGCCTAAAACTTACAAAAAATCTTTCTTATAGAAGAATTAGCTTGTAATTAATCTAACCATGCATTATTCTGCCTTTGATTCCTCTTTTTGGTGGTCTAAGCAGCACCGGAGAAAAGACAGAGAGTACCTTCAGCATATAACAAGTTCATCAAGTAAGTTCATAGCTTTGTTGCCATGTTAACGGGGATGTATATTTTTTTACTACTTGCCATGCTAACAGGGAGGAGATCCAAAGAATTAAAGCTAGTAACCCTGACATCAGCCACAGGGAAGCTTTCAGTGCAGCAGCAAAGAATGTAAGTTTCAAGGTTTGTTAAGAGTAGCAACACTTCTATAAGGGTTTTTCAGCATTTTGAGCTCTATAAACCGGAATTATTTTTCTTGCATCATTTGCAGTCATTGTGTTGACCCGTAATTTGTTGTGCTGTTTAAAATGAAATTTGAGCAATCTTTACAAACTAAAATTTCTTATATCTATCTGAATCCTACTTTATATTCTGTATGCTTTGTTGGTGGGTTAGGAAAAAAGAAATTTTTTAAAAATTTATTTATTTATTATTTTTTAGGGGAAACCCACAAAGGGCCATACGTGTTAATTATCAAAAATTTATTACTAGTTCTGAAAGAGATCAAATGCTCACTAAAGTTCAAAGAACTACAATCAAAAAAGAAAAAAAAACTATTAAGCCAATGATCCCAACTAATTTACAAAATCAAAAGAAAAAGAAGATAAATAGCTAAAGGCAAGAAGCTATTACCCAAAAATAGACCAAACATGATCCAACTTGGAATTCCAATGTAAAAAGAGCAACAACCTGCAAAACCTGCTAGAGCACCCCAAAAGAGAGCCGACAAGAACAACAATGAAGCCCAACCAAGGTCCAAAGAATAGAACTTGCAAGAATAGAGAATACGACAAGAATAGCACAAAAAAAAATCAAAAGAAAAGGATACAGATAATACTCCCCAAGAGGAACACAACTAAACCCCAGAGGAGATGAAAGCAGGGCCAAGAAAACCCCACCAACAACCACCCCGCAACAAACCAGATAGACAACAACCAACCACCAAAACAACAACAACAGCCAACCTTCAAAACAAGGACCCAAGAAGATGAATTGTTTCTAAACACAATGCGCTTATATCAGAAGAGCCTAGGATAGGGAACCGCCAAGATAAGCACAGAGTGCACATAAACAAAACAAAAGCGAAGCTCCAAACAAGACCCAAACTAAAAGAGAACACTGATCATAAAGACCAGGGAGGAGAGCCTAGAAAGACACAAATAACCAAGCTCAAACAACCACACCAACAAGCACAAAACTAGAGCCCCCAAGAAACCCAAGCTCTCACATCAAGAGCCCCAGAAGCACGAAGATCCAGCCAACACATAGAGAAATAAAAACTACATGAAGCAGAAGCCCATAAACAGACATCCCGTAGAACCAACACAACTAAAACCAAGAAAACCATAGGCTATGAAAATAACAACTAGAGAAAACCATAAGGCCCCAAAAGACCAGAAAGGAAAATGAGCATAACTAATTTAGCCAACCTTTCTAATGTAAGGCAGCCCCAACCTATCAAGCCTCAACGTACCCTTAACCACAAAAAACTCGGATGAAATATAATAGAATACGTAATTATAGTACCTTTCTTAGCTAGCCAATCAGCAGCACAAATTCTTTCCCTTCAAATATGAGAGATCTTATAAACGCATTGACTCAAATAATTCATGATTTTATGAAATAAGTAAAAAAAAAAGGAGGCATTATAACACTGGTTGGGGGAAATCAGATTAACTAAAAACTTGGAATCATATTCAATCCAAATATTAATAATATGATTATCCAGACAAATCTTGATACCTTACATAAGGGCTTCCATTTATGCCTTAATGATATCATAGTTAAGAATTTTAGAGGAGAAAGCCATCACAAAATTACCAAGAAAGTTGCAAATAATACCACCATAGTTAATGCCATTTTTGGAAACAGAGCCATCAATGTTTAATTTAAATTGATTCAAAACTGGCATATTCCACGAATGGCTTAAGAAGCCAACAGTTATAATCATGAATCATGATATTAAAAAAAATGCATCACATTCATATTACCCCTACAAAAGTTAGGCTTTAGCACATTAGCCCAAAATAATTGGATAATTTTATACTTAAGGAGGAGAATAATCTTCTCAACATTCATTTTAATCCCATCATGCTTACAGTTGTTTCTTTCTTGCCAAAGAATAAAAAAAACCAACAAGGGAATAATAGTGATTAAATGGCCTTTATGCTTTCTAAAAAACCAGTCCTGCAGCATACAATAACAATTTTTATATCTACGTCTCAAATTAATATTCAGATTATTCTCTAGAATATGCCAAACTTTAAACTCAATAGGACTATTCAGAAAGACATAATTAATAGACTCCGATTGAAAGCAATATTGATAGTTAGAGGGGATATAAATACCTGTAGCTTTAAGCTCTTCATCCATAGGAATGAAACCTTTAAGAAGTCTCCAAGTAAAAATGAAAATATTAATAGGAGTGGAAAAGTTCCAAATTTTACTAAAAACAACATCAACATAAATGGTTCTGAACATCTCTCACATTAAGTCCTCATTTGTAGAGAAACAACAAATATAATGGTTAGGAGTTTGAACATTAATGGGAATGCCACAAATTAAATTAATCAGGTTAGTGGAAATATATTCGACAAGCCTCTCTCTACTCCACTGGCCGTCGACAAAGAAATGAGTGATTTTTAAGTAAGTTACATATAGAATGAGTGTTGAGAATGGAATCAACTGACCAGCAAGTTATCCTAACAAAAGAAAGAAAATCCTTTACAAATCCCCCACATAAGAGATAATTCACCAAGCCACTTAATTTTGTAAAGTCTAGACCAAATATATAGAAGTCTGTCCTTGTTTGAAAAAATATTGGGAAGGATGAGAGTTTTTACAAAACTTGATATTCATAAAATTTTTCCATAAGGATTTGTTGATTTTAAATTTCTACCAAAGCTTAGCAGAGAAAGCATTGACCATGTCCACAATAGTTTTACAACCTAACCCCCCTTCAGAGTAAGGGACATAAGAAGAGCCCCCGGCACTCAAATGGATTCCCTTACTATTCTACGAGGAGCCCCATAAAAATTTGTTCATAAACTTCTCAATTCTAGAACACACCTCCATAGTAGGATAACTAGTTTGAAGCAAGTAGATAGACATAGAGTAAATAATACTTTTGATCAAAATTAACCCGCCACCCATAGATAATTTTTTTTTAAATTTCCATGTCGCAAGTTTATTTGTAATTCCATAGAGAATTTTATCAAAAAGAAAAGACTTTTTTTGCTCTTTATGAAGAGGGGTGCCAAGGTAAAAGATTGGGAGAGATTGATTGCTGAATCTAAGTAATATTCTTGATGGAATTAATAGAGCCTTGACTCATATTTTCACCCCCCAAGTACTTTTCTATTGATTTAATTGGAGCCCACTTTCACTTTCAAACATCTTTAAAAAATGATGAATAATTTTGACATTGTTAATAGCCCCTTTGCAAAAGTTAATGATATCATCAGCAAAAGTTAGATGGGAAACATTAAAACCACCATTATTATTATAAGAAAGACTTTTGTATTGTAAAAATATATGATGAAGACCTCTAGATAAATATTTTGCAGCAATAATGTAAAGAGTGGGAGAGAGAGGGTCCCTTTGATGAACCCCTTGACCAGGTTTAAAGAAACCATTATATTTTCCATTAATAATCACAAAAAATCAAACATTCTGAATAATACCCTTAATCAAAGAGATACTATCATCATTAAAACCAAATAATTTCATTATGTCGTAAATAAATTCCCAGTTTATGTTATCATAAGCTTGAGTGATGTCAAGTTTTAAAATTAAGTTATGACTATACATTTTGGTATTGATATCATAAAGCATTTCCTAAGCAAGTAGCACATTATTTGATATTCTTCTCCCTTTGATAAAACTCATCTAGTTAGCAAAATAAGTTTATGTAATAAAGAGGCTATTTTAGGGGCAAGAATTTTGGAGATTATTTTATTGAAAGTGGTGCAAAGACTGTTAGGCCTGAACTCTTTCCAATTCGTAGGATTCATACATTTGGGGATGAGGGTAATAGAAGTACTAGAGAGAAATTTAGATAAAGCAAAACTATTTAAAAAGGCTATAATAACATTACATAAATCAACTTTGATAATATGCCAACATTTTTGATAAAATAAGGTAGTAAAGCCATCAGGATAAACCACAAAGACCCTATTGAGCTCCATGACAATCTTAAAAATTCCAGCTTCAAAAGGAATAAATGTAAAAGCAGTATTATCAGAATCTAAAATAAGAATAGGAATAACATGAGGATTATAAATCACATTCACCTTCTTAGAGGAACCAAGTAAAGAAATAGTTGAGTTACAAATAAGATCATGATCATCAGTCCAAGTTCTTAAAATATTTAGTATACCTATCTCCTTCAAAGAGATGCTTAGAATTAGACCTTTGATGCCAAAATTCCTCTTCTTTGACTTGAAGATCAATAAGATTTTTCTTGGCACAATTGAGATTGTTCTTATTAGTCTCACAATGATACTTAATAAGAACATTCGCCAAATGAATCACCTCATTCTCTACTTTGATAATATTTTAAAAAATGTTCCCAAAAATATTCAAATTCCACCATCTCAAGATTTGTTTAAGTCTTTTTGGCTTGAGGATAAAAGAAATTATAAAATTAGAGCCCTTAGAGAAATATGTAGGCGCCTCCCAGTTATTTTGAACCACTTCAAAGAAACTAGGAGAAATAACCCACATATTTTGAAATTTAAAGGGAATAAAGCCATGAGTGCATTTTTGACAAATATTCAAAAGAAGTGGAGCATGGTCTGAGGAGGTTCTACTAAGGTGCTCCACTTTAACAATAGAGTATAAAGAAAGACAATCATTCCACAGCAACAACAATAAGCCTTTATCCCATTATGTGGGGTCGGCTACATGAATCCTTTTTCTCCATTGTGCCATGTTAAGAGTTAAATTCTCATCTAAATTTAATAAATAAAGGTCATTTCTAATATTTTCTAACCAAGTCTTTTTAGGTCTACCTTAACCTTTCTTAATATAAGTCAAATCTAATACATCTACTTTCCTAACTGGGTATCAAAAGGCCGCCATTTTATGTGACCAAATTATCTAAGGCGACTCTCTCTAATCTTATCTTCCACTAGAGATACTACAACCTTTGCACGTATATGCTCATTTCGTATCTTGTCTCTAAGAGTAAATCCACTCTTCTGCCTGAGCATCCTCATATATGTAGCACTTAACTTAATATTATGCTTCTCTTTTAATGGCCAACATTCAACACCATACATCATTGTAGGTCTCACTACCATCTTATAAAATTTCCCTTAAGTTTGAGAGGGATTTTTCTATCATCTAACAAGCCCGATGCATTCCTCCACTTCAACCATCCAACTTGAATTCTACTAATAATATCCCCATCTATTTCATCATCACTTTGAATAATAGACCCATAATATCTAAAATATGTACTCTTATTAATAACTTGATTGCCCAAAGTTACAATCCCCCCACTAGATCTATTATTACTAAAATTACACTCTATATATTCAATTTTAGATTTACTCAAACGAAAGCCTTTAGACTCCAAGCGTGGCCTCCATAATTCAAGTTTACCTTCAACTCTCTCTAGACTTATCAACAAGAAGAATATTATCAGCAAAAAGCATACACTAGGGTACAACCTGTTGTAAATATGTAGTGAGAACATCCATGACTAAAGCAAAAAAGATATGGGCTTAAAGCTGGTCCTTGATGTAATCCAACTGAAATAGGAAAATACTTGGTCTTGTGTTTGAACATAAGTAACAGCTCTTGCATACATATCCTTAATGACTTAAATATAAAAGTTATTAACTCCTTTCTTATGTAGAGCTCTCCATAGAACTTCTCTTGGAACTTTATCATATGCTTTCTCTAAATCAATAAAAATCATATGTAGATCCTCCTTATTGTCTCTATACTTCTCCATCAACCTCTCAATAAATATATAGCTTCAATCATAGACCTACCTGGCATGAACCCAAATTGACTTTGAGAAACATTAGTGTCACGCCGCAACCTATGCTCCTAACTCTCCCATAGTTTTAAAGTATGACACATTAACTTAATTCTTCTATAATTGCACAATCTTGTATATCATATTTATTCTTAAAAATAAGAATCAACACACTAATTCTCTACTCATCGAACATCTTCGAACATCTTTTTAGTCTTTAAAATAATATTAAAAAGGTTAGTAAGCTAAGAAATTCCTTCTTCTCCTAAGCATTTCCACACCTCTATTGGAATATCATTAGGTCCAACAGCTTTTCCACACTTCATTTTCTTTAAACCCTCTTTAACTTTGGCTTTACTAATATGCTGATAAAAATAAAAATCTTAATTTTTATTTAGGGTGCTAAGGTCACTAAAGTCAATCGTATTCTCATGATCTTCATTGAAAAGTTTAGCAAAATATCTCATCCACCTTTATGGAATATCCTTTTCTAATAAAAGCACTTTTTGATCTTCATCCTTAATATACTTTACTTGAACTAAATCCTTACTACTCCTATCTCTATGTTTAGCTAACTTGTACATATATCTTCCACCCTCATTAGTATCTAATCAATTATATAAATCATTAAAAGCTAAAATCTTTGCATTGCAAATTGCTTTTTAATACTTCTTATGAATCTCTTTATATCTCTCCAAATCATCAAAATTTTTATAGTTAAACCAATCTTACACATTTTAATTCTACCACCAATTATACTGTAAGTAGCTTTTTCTTTTGATACTCCAAACACATGTTTTGCAATATTCTTAATATCACTAGCTACTTTTATCCACATAATATTAGCTTCCTCATACACAAATAAAATTTTAAGATCTAGAATCTTATCTCAAAAATATTTTTGTTAATATTATTTAAATGCCCTACTAATTTTAGAAACAACGATTTACTTTATTTTTTACTTTCTTCCCCTTTATTTTAAATTCCAAAACTAATAAGTAATATTGGATATATAAATTTTCACTCGGAATAACTTTACAATCTTTGCAATCTAAATGATCTAATTTTCTTATAAGAAAATAATGAATTTGATTTTTACTATATCCATCTTATAAGTGATGAGATGCTCATCTCTTTTCTTAAATAAGGTATTAGCAGTATAAAATTATAAGCTAAATAAAAATCTAATATAGTTTTATAACCTTCATTAGTCACTCCAAAGTCATAGCCACCATAAATGCTTTTAAAATCATCCACCTCTCTACCAACTTGTCCATTTAAATCTCCTTCAATAAAATCTCATTCTTTGAGAGGTATTTTTTATATTAATTCTTTTAGGTCATTCTAAAATTTTAATTTTGAACATATCCAAACCTACTTAAGAAGCATAAGCACTTATAATACTAATAATCTTAGCATCAACAATAATCTTTAAAGCTATAATTTTATCTCCAATTCTATTAATTTTTATAACATTATCTTTCAAATTCTTATCTATAATTACACCTACACCATTTCTAGTACGACTCCTACCAGAACACCTAAATCCTAAACTATCAATCTCCTTAGCCTTCTCTCCAACCCATTTAGTTTTTTGAATGCATAGAATATTTATCTTCCTATGGATCATATTATCTATTAATTTCATTAATTTGCTTGTAAGGGAACCTATATTATAAGTTTTTATCCTAATTTTAGTTTTATGGACTAACTTCTTTGCCTACATCCAACTATGATGTGGGAACCCTTGCCTATTTAACACTGCACCTTGGTGCTAATGTAGTGGCCCTTACTCACTTGTCGATGTATTCATGTTATACAACGCGTCACTTTTAGGAAATGGCCTAGCATTAACACAATGTATTAAAAGATTCATGTTATGATTATTCAACAAGTTTTACGTTGGCTATCAACTATCTAATACAAACCTCCACTTTTCTCATCCAAGACTTGGGACCTGACAAAGGTAATGTTAAAGAAAGATAATCATCATTAAACAAAATTCTATCATGTCTTTCCCATATCTATTATTAAACTAAGTGAATTTGAGACTATAGAAGCCAACATCAAATAAATTACAATCAAAGATTATGTTATTAAAATCATTCATAACATTTAAATTGGGAGAAGAACCTCCAGACCATTCTTCCACTTTAGAAATAAGATTAAAATCACCTCCAATAAACCAGAGATTGGAATAATTATGATCACGATCCACTAATTGCTGCCACAAAAGCAACCTATCAAATCTAGTAGTGCTCGCATAAATGAAAGAGCCCATCAAAGAAATATTCGAAACAGATAATAAGCAATGCACCACTTGACCAAAATAGCCAATAATCGATACATTAACATTATTTTTTTTAAAAAGCCAAATATTTCCATTAACATGAGCAAAGGAGTGGTCAAAATCAAGATGTCTTTGACAAGAAGAAAGAATGGATTCATTAATCATTGGTTCTAATAAAGCCAGAAAAGAGATATGGTGCAACCTACACAAATTTTTAATATGAGACTGAGAGCTGATGTTCCAACACCCTTAATATTCCATATAACACAATTAATCATAAAATAATATATTTGGAAGCCGCTTTAGCTCTAGTAAGCCTGGGTTAAGAAACATGGTCACTTTCTTTTTCTTTTTCTTTCTATGTTTATTTTTAGAAGACACAACTTTAAAATCATCTTGATTAACTTCTTCAAAATACATCTTGCGATCGAAAGTTGATGGACCAAGGTATGCTTCAAAATCAAAATGAATTTCCCCTTCTTCCCAAATTGAATCAGATTGATCGCCATGATTCTCCAAATCAGACTGATTCAATTGGGCATCGATGGGAAAAGTATCCAGATTAGTTGTGGGAGCAACAAGGTTATTGGATTTATCATTATTGTCAATACCATCTACTATGGATTTTATAATAGGAACATTAGGATTAACATGAACATCATTAAGTAACACATCATTTTCTGTATTATCCAACACATCACTACATCCTATGGCCTTGGGCAGGACCTTGAAATCACCCATGGGAGGACCATGTATATCCACCACAATGTTTATACCCTCAAAATTTTCAAGAGAAATGATGGTATTATTCAGGTCTTGATCCATGGAAGGTATAGGGATAACCACATCCTGTTCAACATGCATAAACTTATTAACAACCTATGCTATACTAGATTCCATGACTTAGCTTCCTCCAATGCCATACCATCCAAACCCACACCAGAATTCCTAAACCTAGTTATACCTAAAGCAGCTTTAGTTTTTCAAAAATCAGGATGAAGATAAAAATATTCTGATTTATCATGCCCAATATATTTGCAATCTTGACAAAAAGGTGGAAACTTACCCATAACTACCTTTTGAACATACCTAAAATTTTTAGGGCCGAGCAAAACCTTAGAAGGGTATTTTTTTTGGTTATATTGATTTCAATAAGTATCCGAGAAACATAAAGCCTTGAACCCAAAGCCGTAGCATTATTGGTTTGCAGGGGACGACCAAAGAGGGAATCCAACCCAAACAAAATGCAATGAGAGAAAAGGTGAGGCCTAAGATTAAGAAAAGAAACCCAAATGAGGATCACAGGAGATTCCTTCCAATATCAAACTAGGGAGATCGACCATTTGATTAACTTTATAAAATAATTATTCACATAATAAAATTCGGCAGCAAAAATCCTGCTGTAATCCATATTATTTGCTAATTTAATCAAAACATGCCTAGGATTTAGAAGATTAACAGAAAATTTGCCTTTTAATTTTAAATTAAAGAAAAACTTTTGAATCATGCCAAGTGATGGACGACATACCAAAAACTTCCCCACCAAGGCGAACTCCAAAGGGGCCGCAAGAGCCCGAATCTCCTCTTTAGAGATCCAAAGAGAAGGCATTCCACGATAGGAAGTTGGTTTCAAATCTGGGAAAATAGAAAAATTTGAACAATCGTCCAAAGCATCCTTGAAAGATTTTGGCTGGGGTTTCCCCCCAAAAAAACCAAGATTTGATCGCCATAGAAGAAAATACCCACATCCCCCCCTCCCCCCCTTTTAAATCACCAAAGATCAAGAAAAAAACTAGACAAATTGAGTCCAAAGCACAAAAACTATAATAAAATAGAGAAAAAAAGACTTCACTGAACATATCCGAGAAGTTCCAAGCAGATTCAAGTAGTTGTCCCCCCCGCCTCCTTTTAAATCACCAAAGATCAAGAAAAAAACTAGACAAATTGAGTCCAAAGCACAAACACTATAATAAAATAGAGAAAAAAAGACTTCACTGAACATATCCGAGAAGTTCCAAGCAGATTCAAGTAGTTGTTGGCGAGGATCGAAAAGGAGACCGATACCCTAGCAGAGCACCGACTAAGGATGGGGGTTAAACCAACATCCTCAACAATGTGCTTTAGAAAATATTACTCTTACGTTCATATTTTTAGTTCAAGGAGACAATATTAGGAAGCTTCACAACATTTCTTTGCAAAAATAAAAAAAGCTAGCAAAGAGAATGCTTCTTTCTCTCTCTCTCTCTCTCTCTCTCTCTATATATATATATATATATATATATATATATATATATTCCAAAATGAAGCAAGCTAGAAAAAAAAAAGAAATCATGCCAAGCCTTGCCCAATAAAAGTGTTGCTATTTATTTAAGCCATGTGAGAGTTTAGGCCAAATGCACAAGAAAAAACCAACAATACTAAGTTTCTCATTCATATAGACCATTGCTATCTAAAAACTTAACTAATGCTTTAATGAAATGTGAAGTCCATGGTCATCCACCAAAATGTTTATACCCATAGATACTTCAAGACAAATAATGGTATTATTCAGGTCTTGATCCACGGAAGGTACAAGGACAACCATGTCCTGTTCAACATGCATAACCCTATTAGCAGCCTGTACTATACTAGATTCCCGGACTTAGCGTCCTCCAACGACATCCCATACAAATCCACACCAAAACTCCTAAACCTAGTTTTACCTAAAGCATCTTTAGTTTTCCTCAAATCAGGATGGACATAAAAACATTCTGATTTATCATGCCCAATACATTTGCAATGTTCACATAAAGGTGGAAACTTACCCATAACTACCTTTTGAACATACCCAAAATTTTCAGGGCCGAGCCAAACCTCAGAAGGGTATTTTTGGTTATATTGATTTCAATAATTATCTGAGAAACATAAGGTCTTGAATCCGAAGCCGTAGTATTATTGGTTTGCAGAGGACGACCAAATAGGGAACTCGACCCAAACAAAATGAAATGAGAGAAAAGGTGAGGTCTAAGATCAAGAAAAGAAATCCAAATGGGGATCATAGGAGATTCCTTACCAATATCAAACTAGGGAGACCATTTGATTAACTTTATAAAATAATTATTCACATAATAAAATCCATGAGGAAAAATCCTGCAATAATCCATATCATTTGTTAACTTAATCAAAACGTGTCTAGGATTCAGAAGAGTAACAGAAAATTTGCCTGTTAATTTTAAATTAAAGAAAAACTTTTGAATTGTGTCGAGTGATGGACGATGTATCAAAAACTTTCCCGCCATGGTGAACTCCAAAGGGGTCACAAGAGCCCGAATCTCCTCGTAAGAGATCCAAAGAGAAGGCATTCCACGATAAGAAAATGGTTTCAAATCCGGGAAAACAGGAAAATTCGAACAATCGGCCAAAGCATCCTTGAAAGATTTCGGTTTGGGTTTCCCCCTAAAAAACCAGGATTTGATCGAAGAAGAGGGTTAATCGCCATAGAAGGCAATACCCCCCTAAAACCATCAAAAAGCAAAAAAGCTATACAAATCCAGTCCAAAGCACAAAAACTTTAATAAAATAGAGAAAAAAAGACTTCCCTGGATAGATCCGAGAAGTTCCAAGCGAATCCAAGTAGTTGTTGGCGAGGATTGAGAAGGCGACCAAAACCCTAGTAGAGCACCGACTAAGGATGGGGGTCAAACCACCATCCTCAACAATGTGCTTTAGAAAATATTACTCTTGCCTTCATATTTTTACTTCAAGGAGACAATATTAAGAAACTTTACAACATTTCTTAGCAAAAATTAAAAAAGCTAGCAAAGAGAACTTGAGAAGCATTTTTTACACACACACACACACATATATATATATATATATACATATATATTCAAAATGAAGCAAGCAAGAAAAAAAAAAGTGAAATCATGGCAAGCCTTGCCCAATAAAAGCGTTGCTGTTTATTTAAGCCAGATGAGAGTTTAAGCCAAATCCAAAAGAAAAAAAAACCAACAATAGTAAGTTTCTCAGTCATATAGACCATTACTATCTGAAAACATAACTGATGCTTGAATGTTATGTGAAGTCTTCTCCAAATGCTTCTTCTTGCCTCCATCTCGCCAATTCGATAAAGGTTCTTTAAAATAAACAGTCAAGTCCAAAGGGAGGTCATCATTAAACATGATTTTTTTTTTCATTGATTAAACTATGTTATTTTTAAGATTGTAAGATATGGAGTGCAAGAGAATTTTTAGGCAAAGACAAATGATAAATCGTAAGACTATAATGGGCTTTAACTACCAGAGGAAGAACAAGCTCCAATTAAAAAGAAAGCCTTGCAATGAGCAGGTCCTCTTGTATTTGGAGCGCTAGATAACTCTTTATCTATAGAAGAGAACCTTACGATCTGGAGTAGGTGGTAGATTTTGATCATGCACTTATAGTCTGCTGTATTGAACAATGAGTCCTATATGGAGAAGAAAGCATCGAGGCTATAGTATTTGAAGTGGATTAGATTGCACTGAAAAAGGGCTTTTTACAACATTAATATTACCGTAAGGCAGATTCTTTGCTCAACATCAAATGGATAACCCATATTTGAAGAGGAAGGAGCCAATTTATTTAAGGCTGGCTAGATTGACCCCAAGAGAGCAATTGCGGTCAATGAAAAGCTACTCAAAAGAGGAATAGCTGACGACAACCCAATAACATAATAAAAGTAAAAGATTTTAGCGAACCCATGCACAGTCCCACACTTGAAGAGGAAGGAGCCAATAAGGCTGGCTAGATTTTGACACCAAGAGATCAGCAAATGGGACAATGAAATGCTACTCAAACGAGGATCATCTGGAGAGACTGTCAGGAGGAAGACCAAGTCCACAACACAGGGAGAGACGTCGTCGTAATTGATCCATCCAAAGGATCAGCCACCAAAGCGAGCATTAAGTTGGACGTTGTAGCTAGAACTAAGTTCATATTCAAGAGGGGCCGTAGGAAACACAAATTAAGGAGTTGGCTCCGGGGTTGCCTTAGTGCAAATACAAATGAGAGATGACCAGACGTCGAGGATCACCAAACAAAAACTTCCCAGCAAATCCAGGAAAACCTAAAACAACAAAAGCAGGAGGCAAGCTCCGACGAAGATACCACCAAGAAAACAGTGCATTCAGAGAAGGCAAGCTGGTCGGCTAATGCACTCAGATTAGCCAAATTCATTCTTCGCTTGTTGCTTTCATTTATTTCTAGTAACAGCCAAATGTTTCATTTCATGTGAAAATCACTAAAAATCCGTTTCCTACCTTAGTATAATTATAGCAAAGCCATGCTAGAAGTCATACCCGCTTTGCATATAGACTGACAGCAAGAGAATTGTTTCACGCGGCATCCGCGAAGTATCAGATTGTGACCAATATCTTAGAACTTAGGAGGTACACCACTTAAGAAAAGACCTTTTAGTATGGTGGTCATACAATTTGATCATGTGTAGAGATTATCTTGTATCTAATTCAAGGCTTCTTTTAGGATAGTTTTCTTCCTACTCAAAAGAGCATTAAGTTAGTGCAAATACAAATGAAAGAAGGGCTAAATTTATTAAATGTATAATTTTTTTGCATTACTTCTATTCATGTCATCTATCATAGATTTTTATTTTTCATCGTCAGAATCCTTAGCCTTTAACTTAACTATCAATCTAATAGGTTTAGATCTTCTTCAATTATCATGGTAATTGAACTACCTGTCGTTACTAATCTCAGCTAAAGAAGTCTATGAATAATATGTACTAACTGGTTTTTTTTCTTTCAAAATTATCTAAATTGAAATCCTTAGCCTTTAACTACCTGTCGGTAGTGCACATTCTTTCATTATGAAAAACAAGATTCTAAGTCAATGCATGCATTGATTTATTATCAGTACATTTTTCAATGGACTTTTTTAATGAAAAATATAACTTCTAAAAAAAATTCTTAGCCGAATAACACGAAAAACATAAAATTTTAGCAACATAATTTTTCAAGTTGAGAGTGGAACTATGTGTTACTTATTTGATATCGAACTAAAGGTTGTATCTTCCATGAAGAATGAGAACTTGACGATGCTCTTTCAATCATCAAAATCCCCACTCTAAACTCCATCGATCAATCCAACGAACTCATGTTTGTTAGAAGAGCGAAATAAGCCAAAATTGATGGTACCTTTAATATATCGAAGTATTCTCTTCATAATATTGAAATGAGTTATTACTAGAGCTTTTATGAAGTGACAAACTACTCCAATATTTAGCCTTGTACAAGTAAATTAGCATAAAATTTTGGCAAGCCTTTTATAGAGAGTTAGATCTGTCTTTACTCCATAATTCTTGGACAGCTTGATTCTTACAATACATCGATATTTCGACAAAATTAGAGCCATCCATCGACATTTCAACAACATTTGGATGTTAGAGCTTGGTGGTAATAGTTAGATCTCAAATTCGTCTAGATTATTGCAACCAATTAAAGCTTTGTTTGGGACAGCATTCTTACAACTTTTAAAAACAGCTTTATAATACAAAAGATTTTTGAATTAAAAAATTTTGTACTAGAAAGATACTTTAGAAAGCAGCAACAAAGTTGTCCCAAATGAGCCTAAGCATGGATCAAAATCATGTTTTCTTTAGAGTTTTTCTCAATCGAGTATTAAAAAGGTGGTTCAAAATCAATTGGAAAGTTCTTAAGGAAGGATTTGCATCCATGGATCATTAAAATACATCAATTATGACCTACCTTATCCTAAGCATGATATATATTAAGAGATTATCTGATCACTGAGCCATCATCAGGCTAAATACAATAATTATTAATCCTTGAAAGCAAGAATTTTTTATGACTATGTTGTTTGTAATCTTGTAAATGATAAATATAGCTTGCATCTTTGTAATCTTTCTTTTTTTGAATAGTGCATATAGATTATTTTAGTTATATTGCTAATAGTTTGAAATGAATGCATTAACTTCTTTCATTTTTGCAGTGGGCACACTTTCCTCATATACAATGTGGGTTAAACAAAAGCAAGTAAACTGTGAGGAAGTTCTTGCAGCTCAAGGAGGCCAAAAATCTCATGGGTTGTACTGAGAAGCCAATGTAGTTATATTAAGAACCAACTTGTTCATCTATGAAACTTGATTGCGTATTTTACATATTAATTAATCGGTAAGTGTGCTGGGACATACAATTTTTTATATTTTTTTGCTTAATGAAAGGGTTTTTCACATCTCATCTCACAAAGTTTCTTTATATCATTGAATGAATATTCGATGTAAGGCGTCTCATTTCACATGTTGATATATATATATATATATATATATATATATATATATATACACTCTCCATTATTTATTTTCTTTGAGAAATATACCTAAAAGCTCAATTCGGATGGACTTATCTTTTTTTTGTTTTGTGATAAAAACCCACAAAGAGGTCAACACGTTAATTAAAAAATGGGCTACAAGTCCTTATGGGGGAGCTTGAGCCACTACTGCTCAAAGAGCTACAACAAAAGCACAAAAAAACTTATAGCCTAAGATCCCCACTAAATTAAAAACAAAAAAAACAAAATTAATGGCTAAGAGGCAAAAAATTACAACATGAAAGGGAGAAACCAAAGCTATCTAGGAGCTTAGTAGAAGCTTCATGAATAGAAGAACATCAATAGCTTGCTCAGCAACCGAAGATGTGCAAGAAAAAGAGCAACTCTAAGAAAAAACAAATGAGCATATTTTCTAGCAAAAAAATTGAGTACAAAGTGAACAACTAGACGAAAAAATTATCCTAAAAGCAAGAACAGCGAAAGGACACCAAAGACAAAAAAAGCAAACAATAAACCAGACTTGCAAACACATTAATACCCAAGGACAACAGTTTTATTTTTGTTCTTTTTTTTTTCTTATTAAATTTCACTGAAAAGCCCTCAGCATTCACTTGCACCACATTTAAATTGCAATCTTCTGTCAAAAATTCAAAGAGATCACTATGAATCCCTTCAGAACCCCAATCCTTAGCCAATTGAGAACAAATCCAATTAGCATGAACAACAGGAACATCAACAAGCAAATCATAACCACTTAAAATAGTAGCCTCATTGTGAGAAATAGGTGAAGCATATGTACTAATTAAGGGAATATTACCAGTAACCACCAAACCATCATGAACAGGCAAAGTATCATTCATAGAAATATGAGAGGAAGCAATTCCCAAAGGCCTTACATCCCCAACATTAGAATGCTCATTCACAATATCTTGCTCAGCTCGCAAAACCACAGACTCCATTTGATTCGTATTAACTACCTGAGTATCAAGATTAGAGGAAACAAGAAGAGTCAATGCATTATCAACCGTAGCATGGATACCACCCCGAGCTAGTAGTAGCCAACTCAATAATCCCCAAACCAACAAAGGACACAATAGCATCATTATTACGAACACATTGCTCGTGAGATAACAAATTAGGAGAACAAACATTTTCCTGGACAAAAATCTCAAGTTTATCAGTCATAATCCTATCATTACCCTCACTGCTCAAATTAATAGAAACAACATTAGCACCTAACCCATCACAATCATGGTCCACATAGGAATTTACCGCCTTTATTTGCAACTTTTTTGCATTATTTAGAACAACAATATCATCAAACCCATTATTCACTAAGTTGGTGTTAACCATGTCAACGACATTGTGATTGATCACAGGAGGATCATCTAAATGGGGATTAAGAGAATGTCATTCCACTCTTGAGTGGACGAGGGATTTATAGTGACCACATAATGAAGAGAAAGCCTCCATTTCAATGTGCTGTATGTACCCAAGTTTTTTAGGACCAAGCCAAACCCGATCAGGGTATCTTTTGGTGATATCATGCTCGACAAGGACTAGAGAGCCTATGGAAGTTACATTATCAATTTTTAACAGGCGGTCAAACAAAGATCCCAGTCCGTGATGTATACGGGGAGAGAAGAGGTATGGACAGAGGTTAGGGAAGGATACTCATATCAAGATAATGGGGGATTCCACATCTATGTTGAAATACGGCGACCACTTGAAGAGTTTCATATAGCAATTACTCTCATGAAATACGAACGATGAGAGAAGACTCTGTTGTAATCCAAATTATTTACTAATTTAATCAACAAATGCTTAGGGTTTAGAATAGTAACAGAGAAATGGCCATCAATAAGTTTAAGTTGAAAGAAAATTTTTTGGATTGAATCGAGGGGCGATCTCCGAGTAGTGAATTGTTCAACTAAAGCAAACTCAAAAGGCGTCGCAAGAGAAAAGATTTCCTCCTCTGAAATCCACAATGATGGAAGACAAAGATATGGAGAGTTTTTAAGATTAGGAAAAGACATAGGAGCAGACGCCTTAGACAGGGCATCTAAAAAATTGCAAGATTTTGGAACACCATTTAGGAAGCCTGGATCTTTGAAACGATTAACCACCATTCAGCCAAAAAATGACTGTGGTAATGATTGATTGTGAAAAAATACGCAAAATCTAAAAACTTGAAGGAGAAAAGGAATAGAGGACTTCTCTGAGAGCAGAATGAGCATCAGGAGAGCCATGACGGACAACGCCGTCGAGAAGCACAGCTAGGGAAAAACCCTGGTGAGAGCACGAGGAGAAAACTAAAGTTTCAATATTTTTATAGGGATTTCTTACAAAGGATGGAATTATCCCTTATTACATATTATTTCTTGTATTAGTGGCTTTCTTTTTTTTTTTAATTGAAGCATCAATTGTTTTTGTTTTTTTTTGTTTTTTGTTTTTTTGAATTTGAAGGATTCGAATCTAGTTCAAAGAAAGATTCAAAGCAACTTTGAACCTTTGTTTGAACCAAGGTTTGAATGTCGTGTAAGGCATTCATACAAGTTTGGCAGTGTGTCAGGAGAAGGTGAGTTTATGAGGGGATGAGGCCATGACATTGATGGGATTTGGTGGCATCTGAAGGAGAAGATGTGTTCGTGCATGATAGGCAATGAGTGAGGCATCAATGGAATCCATTGGCTTGTGAGAGATAAAGGTAGATGAATCTATTGGATTTAGAGGTAGGCGAGGGTCATAAATCATAATGGAATTCAATCGATGGCTTATGAATGAGAAAGGAGTGGCATTGATAGGATTTTTCAAGATGTAAAGGAGATGGGAGTTTGTGTTGGCAGGGAACTATTATCGATGGGATTCGCTTACATGTAAGGAGAATCAGTGAATTTTGTGAGATCCCTCACGTGAATTAGTTTGCACTAAGTTTAGAACAAAGTTTATATTAGGCTGTACTAACTTGACTCCAATAATAATAATCAACTCATATCATCATGATTAATAGTATATCATTTGATGTATCAAGTATTTCGTATGTTGCAAGTTAGGTACTTTGGCTAATCATGACATATCATATAATGCTTTTCTATTTAATAGTATATCATATCATATCATGGCATGGTGGTAGAAATAATTAGGCATAATAGCACATCATTTCATATCACATCATTATATAAAGTAGCATGTCAAACACACACGTACACACGTGCGCGCACACACACGCACACACATACACATATATACACTAGCAGGTGTAAAATTTTAGCTTCATATCACATGGTATTTTATTCATGCCAATCATGTGAATCAGGTATGGTATCATATAATATCATGACCTATAATGTGGAAAAGTCAGGTGGTATCATATACACTTCTTCATTTGACTGCTAGTAGACCTGATATCATATTTAGTGTATGTCTCTATGCTAGATTTCAGGCTGATCCCAAATAATCTCATATGACTGTCGTTAAGAGAATTCTTAGATATCTATTAGGCACCCAAAATTTAGGTATCTGGTACCCTAGATATAGCTCATCCTTTAAAATTATAGGATATTCAGACTCTGACCTTACAGGATGTTGGGTAGATAAAAAAAGCACCTCAGGAAAGTAGAATTCAGTGGCCCTATCCACTGCTGAGGCAGAATATATTACCATAAAAAGTTGTGTTGCTCAAATCTTATGGCTACAGTAATATATCTTAGATCTTGGACTACCTGCAGGCACCATTCCTATTATGTGTGATAATACTAGTTTCATCTACATTTCTAAAAATCTAATCCAACACTCCTGCACTAAGCATATAGACATTATACATCATTTCATTAGAGGTCATGTAGCCAAGGGAGATAGAGAACATCATCATATAGCTACTGGAGATCAATTGACAGGCATCTTTGTCAAACCCCTTTCCTATGACACCTTTAGTACCTTGAGGACTAGACTAGGTGTTATAGACATTCATGCTTGATTCAAGATGAATCTAAATTACTCTATCATTTGAAATCAACCATTCATTTTGTATGTTTTAAATGTGTCATTTTTTTTGAATTTTTGTGACTATTTATTTGTTGTTTTGTGTTTTTTTATGTTTCTTATTTTTGTTATTTTTGCATTTGGTAGATGTTCCCTGATCATCACACACCCTTCATTTTTAAATTTTAAAAAAATAAAAAATAAAAATTTGTTCACATCATACTGTATGATTCCTTTCATACTGTACGATATACATATCCCTGCATAAATATCTGCTTTTAGTTAAATCAACTATCTTGATATGTTCTATTATTGGTGATCATACCATATGATTCCCTTTGTATTGTACGATAAATGCATCAAAAGCCATTGGACAAATTCAAATCGGCCGGTAAGATAATAATTAACCTATATGTACAAACACTTATTCATATTGTACTATCAATTTAGTCAAAAGTCCTACTGACTCCTTAGGACAAACACATTTCCTTATGATCGTCTAGTATGATACTGATCATACTGTATGATTTGAACTCCTTTTTCAATAAGTCATCTAAACGATTTAAATTTTTCTGATCATATTGTACGATCTCAAATTATACTATATGATTAGTTGAAAATTCTATAAATTGGAAGGATTTCTAAAGTTTAACTCATACCATCTTTCAAATCCTTTCTTCTTTCTTACTCATACTTTTATACTTTCACTTGCTCAAATGGATGGAGGTAGCAAGCGTGGTTGAATGACCTAAGGAGGCTCTTCCTCTCGTCACCCTATTGATGATCGCTTCCAATCTACAAAAGACTAAGCTGCATATTATAAGTACAAGGAAGCACGCATCACTCCATTTAGAATGCTAAATCAATAAGTCTTGAACTGTGAGGTGATGAACCTCTTCGAATCCACCTCTCTCCAATTTTTGCTTACCCTTGCCTTTCCCTTTAATTATGAACTTTTCTATGAATTCTTTGCAAACCTAAGGGTTAGTGCTGCTACTCCTATCATACAATCATATGTCTGTAGGAGACCCATAGAAATCACTAAGGAAGACTTAGGCACATATCTCTACTTATCCACAAAAGGACCTCAACCACAAGCAATGGCTTATAGAGGAGACTTTAATTGGAGTGCGGTCAATTTAATCATCAGAAATGTTGGCCTAAATCTACATCAACCACTAGTTCACTCCTTAAATCAAAATGTGCGTATTATCCAGCATGTCCTTCGAACCTTAATCGTTCATAAAGTTGGAGATTGCATAAATATTACTCCACTTCTTACCTTGGTCACCTACTTGATTATGTTTGAGACCCAATTTGATGAAGCCCAAATGATCATTGACTATATTTAAAACCTTACTCTTATTCATTTTCCTTCCACTAGAAGGAAGCAAAATATTACTCTTGGTCATGTCATTGCTTATATTCTTGACAAAAACTATGAGCTTACCTACCCTACTACTACCGATCATTTTCCTATCTTCTACATTGACAGTTCCTTCCACATTCTTTTCTGTCATCATCAGGGGCAAGAGAAAGAAGAACCTGATTTTGATAAGGAAGGACGAACTGGTCCTGCAGCTGCACCTGCACCAAAGCCTACACCAGCACCAGTGCCACCACTTGTCCCAACATCCAGCCTTACCCTTATGACGAGCTGATATAATGATTTAATTGATTGGAGTCCTTCCTGGATACTCATATTCAGCAATAACAACATTAACACGAGGCAGACATGGCATGGTTTGGGGAACAATTTTTATCCATTCCCAAATATTTCTAGCCACCACCATTACCTGATCTGGGGCCTTACTAATTTTAGGATTAGTGTGTTGTGCTTTGTGTTTAGTTATTTTTTTCATGTTCTATAGTTTTTTTTTATGTCTCTACTTGATCCTCCTTTTTGGTGATGTCAAAAGAGGGAGTAATAGTTGGTTGTTTGTGTGTCTATTCATCTTTATTAAATAGTTCATCTTGTGCATCTTCTATTTGCAGTATATTTTTCTTTCTTTTGTATTTTATTTTAAAATTAAGAAAAAAAAAATTAACTTACTTTTTCAACCAAAAATATTTTTCATCATCAAAATGGGGGAGATTGTTATAATCCAGGATCCCTAGCTTATGATTTTAATGATAATAAATATTATTGATTCAAATTTTATTTCTTCTAGCATATATATTGGATATAATTTTTTTGTGCACTAATATTTCAGGTACATCATACACCGCTCAGGAATGATCAAGGCTCAAGTCTGGGTAGAATAGGATATTTTTCAAAAGAGTTTATATTTTTAATTTCTTTTATTTTATGTCTTGAGTCTGGTCATGTAAGGGTGTATGCTAAATTTGAGATCGTGCACACACACATAGGGGAGTGAGAAAAGGGAGATAAGATTTTTTCAACTAATTATAATGTTCGATCAGTTATAAAGAAGAAGAGGGTAAACAGCTAATTGTATAAATAATATTAATGAACTAATCGTATTGTATGATGTAGATCGTACTGCACAATTTATTTCAATCACGAAACCCTAGTCACCAAATAATTTAAGTAAATATTTTAAAAATTGAATTTTGAACTAATTCTACTGTACAATCCTAATCGTGCTGTAGGATATTTGAAATCTTTCTTAAATTATTCCCCATAATTAGTCAATTAAATATAGATTTGATACATATGACTAATTGTACTGTATGATAAAGATTGTATCATACGATTAACAGAGATAAAATTTAGTCATCTTGGATATCATACTGGATGAAAACCTTGATTTTTGAACTAATCGTATAGTACGATGTGGATCGTACTGTACAAACTATTAATATTTGAACTAAATATACTGTATGATGCTAATCATACCAGACAATTGATAGAGATGATTTCCAATCATCCCATTAATTATTCAGTACGAACATAAGAAAATTAAACTAATTATACTGTACGAACTTACGATCGTATTGAATGATAAGTATACAGAATTTGAACAATTCATTTGAATGATTGTTCCATTGTATAGGATGAACCCTTATTTTGAACTAATCATACTATATGAACCCAGATCGTACTGTACGAACAGTGACAGCCTAATTGAAAATTTAGGATTTTCTAAAGCCTTATATTTAAGCAACTCAATGAACTCTCTAGTAAGACTTTTGGCTGTTGAAGAAACTCTGAGGGAGAGTTCGTTAGAGAGCTTTGGGATTAGAGAGGGAGAAAGTGAGGTTGTGCGTGAAGGAGAAGGAGTGTGAGGGGTGTTCAAACAGTTTCTCTAGGCAAGCTTACACCTTGCTTCCTCCAGTGGCCTTGGTGAGTTATTGGAGTTGTTCTTAAGAGAGAAGCTTCAAAGTCAAGGTCTAAGGTTCTCTGCCTTCACCGGGAGGGAAAAAAAGGATTGAAGATTCTTTGCCATCACCAGGAGGGTGAGAAAGATTTTGTGGGTTCTCTACCTTCACCATGAGAGTGAAAAAGGATTGAAGGTTCGCTGCCATCACTAAGAGGGTGACATAGCTTTCAGTTTTCCTTCGCAGCGAGTTTAGTGGAAGTGATTTCTAAGGGCTTCTCTGCCTTACTGTGGAGAAAAAAAGAGAGTCACTTTAGTGCTAGTGTAATACTTGGAGAGGTGGACTCTGGGGAGTGAACGTAGGTGAAGGTTAACCAAACCCCTATAAAATTTTTTGTATACTCTTTCTAATTTTTCTTTTCTATTATTTTATTTTCTATACTTTAAATTTCCTGCATGAGTTTAATTTTTCATTGCAAGATGCAATTAGATTTAATTTGTTTTAGCAAAAAATTACATATTCCTCTTGATTTATTTGTGCTTCAAAATTTTGAAAAAGAAAATCAAGTTTTAAATTGCTTCCACTTGTGTTAGACACTCATCTAGAATTTATTTTTTATAAGTTATTTTATTGCATAAAATAAAAAAAGGGTTTTTATTGTAGTATTTTTTAATGTACCAATTCACACCCCCCCCTGGTGCACCTAGGGGTAGTTCAACAAGGTCTTACAACCTCCCCAAACTTTTAGTGATTAGTTGAGTGCTTGCCTTTTAAGACATAAGTTTCTTTAAGTTATCAATGTGACGGTTATCTAACTTGGAGTTGGTTAAAAAATTATTAATATTTTAGATTTGAGTTATTTTTAATTTTTCTTATGCTTCTTCTTCCTTTTATATAAAAAAGAGTCTTTCTATGAAATGAGTTCACCTGATTTTTTGTGTCTAATTCTATTGAGTTTTCAATAGCTTAGTGACAAGTGATGAATGTTCACTCATCGAGTAATGAGTGATGACTATTTACCCATTTAGTTCTTGATGAGTACCTATGAGAAACTCCCCAAGTGCTTGTACTTCTTCGTTTATGATACTTGGTATTAGTCCACACTCACTACATCATGCATGATGTAAAATCAAAATTTTTTCATGGGTTATACACGAACCTTACTTCCAAGACTTAAAAGATTTTACTATGTAATAATTGATAAAGAGAAAAGGAAAAAAGTGGCAGAGTGAGAAAGAGAGATTCTAAGTATTCTTAGCCTTGTTCTTCTAATTTCCCTATAACCCTTTATATATAGGGTTATGGGGCAACAAGAAAAGCTATATAAGAACATACTCATTTATAAAATGTGTGTAGCCCAACATATATCTAAGAATATAAAAATATGCCTAAAAATGTACATGTATACTATCACTGGTCAAGTGGGCATGTTATATGATGACCCAAGATCTAATTAGAAAGAATTGCATCTTTAATCTTCTAATTTCATGCCAAACCCACTAATTATCCATATATAAATAATGTAGTGGAAAATATCATCGCATTTCAGTTCATGTAAATATTAAAATATATATTTCTATCTAATCCCAAAACAATCATATATAATGGTCATGAACATCATTTACTTACATCAATTTGGCCCAATGTCATTCATGAATACAAAATTAAATAATAGAAAACAAAATACTTATCATCAACACTATATCTGTCTTACTCTAGTGGATCCTTACCCTTCCCTACAATTGTTCTCAATGCACGATAATATAAATAATATGGATGCAATTATTCAGATCATACTAGTGTGAACATGATGATAACATGTTAATAGAAACATTAATACTCAGTGTGAAAAGTTTCAAATCAATATAAATAATAACCATTAATGGATTAGTAATATCTATCTCAGTCATATTCCAATGTATCATGTGAATGCTATATAAAGGGTTAGCATATGGAACAATGCAATCATATCAATATTTTATCAGTTATCTGCACATACTTATATGATATTAGTATCAATACATCATGTCTATGTTCTATTAATTATCAATGTATATTTATATACTCTATTAGGCATTTCAGTATGTGTATTGTTATTCATGACATGTCATTTGAGTGCATGCATACCATGTATTATATATATATATATTATGTGTATTCTATCAGCATCCCTATGAATGTCATATTGTATAAATGCATATGCATGTCAAAATATAATAGTGTATATGTATTATGTATTTTGTATCAATCTCATCAGTCATATCATTTTCCTATATCAATATTATCACATATCCTGTTCATGTATCATATATATCTATATATATATATATATATATCATGAATGCATTTTATCATGTTACATCATGTCATGTTTAATTCTATGAAATCATGTTATGTACATATTGTATCATATTTATGTAAGTCAGAACATCTGGCTAATCATGTGGTGTTTCTCTTTATATCTTATTATATCTTATCTTGTAAGTCAAACTTATAGGAAACACTTATGTCATAATCATATTTAGGTGGCTCCTTACAAGAATCGTCACTCTTATCCATTGACATATCTTGTATTGGTATTACACCATGAACCGAACCCATTGTTTAAATGAAATCCCATTGGCTTACCCTCCTGTACAGGGTATTTTGCTGCACCACCTTGAATAATTCAATCAATAAAAAACATTTCTTTCAATTACACACATGTCAAATCATATATTTATTAATTAGTATAACATACATCATGTATTTTGTTTGTATCCAGTGAAATTAACATGTATATCATTTTAGTAGTATGCATTATAGTAGATATATTCAACATGCATGTCTTATCAGTGTACTAATCTCAAATTGTATGTCACGCTAGATAGACTATAATATATACCTATCTTACTAGACCTAATAAAAAAGATGCAACAGTCCTAAACTATTTCTTGTGTGCCTTTATTCTTAACCATTTCAAATAAATACTACAAATGCAAAACTACCTAATGAAATCTCCATACGATCATATCAAAATGTTCAAAATAATGATATCTACCACATATCAAAATTTATACAGTGGAAATCATTTAAATCATGAGATAATGTATTTTTGTTAAATTTGAGAGAGAAAATCATAGGAATCAAAATCCCTAAAAATAGAAGTAGGGCAAAGATTACCTTCCATGATTAGAATAACTTTTGTAACTAGAGCAACAAATAAAAATGATCAAAGATGGACTTTCTCTCTTCTCTCTCCTCTCTCTATCTCCCCCCCCCCCCCCCCCCCCCCCCTTCTCTCCTCTCTTCTCCTCAACCAAAGCAACAAAAATGGGGGTAAGGGATGGTGGTATTGGTATTTAAAATAAATAATCGATTTAGATATTTTATATTAAAACATTTTAATTGTGTTGGCACTGCAGCACTCTAAACCATAGTGCTACAATGTTGACCCCAATTCTATAGAATAAAGAACCTAGTTTTGCTACTCTAGAGCCTAGAGTCATAATGCTCGCTCACCCAAAATCTTTGTGATAGAGAGGACAACATCACTGTGCTCGCTAGCACAACGTTGCAACTATGATGCCCTAAGGCCTAAATTTAAAGAATTGCTTATTTTCTCCTTATTAATCTATTAGAGCCTCTATTTTCATTTTATATCAATTTAAAATAATGAATGCTTCTATACATTTATCATGTCATTTATTAAAACACATGACAAGTCAAAATTCATATATAATAACTAGAAGTTCAAGCTAAATACAATAATGTTTTATAACCCTTCTCATTACAAAAGAATAAGATAAAATCAACTAAACCTATAACTCTAACTCTGATCATTCTCCCTCCCTTGGTCCCCTTCTCAAACCTAAAAGCAATTAAACCAAAAAGTTATGATCACAAAGCCCAGTAGGTTATTAAAGCCTACCAAAATATTCAAAGCAATATGTTATATATCAATCAATCAACATGATCTATACAAAAGAATCTACATGAACGTAGAATCAATCAATGCTTAACAAAGTCAAAATGATCAGTAAATATTGAAAAGTCAAGAATCAAATATTACTAAAATTTATAAATTATACCATATATATATATATATATATATATATATACATACATTAGTGATGTATTTAGTTATTCTATATTATCATTATATTAGTTAGATGAATCATGAATGCACATGTGTCATATCTTTATACTATGTATTTATAGTGTTGACATATGCCCAATATATCAATATATTTAATCTATAGAATCAAGAATGTTATATCCATTAAACTACATATGTATAGGTATGAGTATGCAATGCATGAATCAATTATCTGCCTTATCTATTCTTATGTATCAGTTATTTAGCTATCATTTTATATGCTATAAATTCATGTATCAATATCATATGATTTAACAAGGCAAGACATCTAACTTTAATATGTTGTTTTCAATATCTGTCTCTTATTCATCTTTCCATCAATCCATCACTATCAATAAATCTCAATTTTCAATTAATTTGTCAATTATCTATTTTGATAGGTGACTTTCAATAAATCAATAAAGAGTCATCACTCTTTACCTATCGGCGTAATCAATCAATCAGTTACAGGCTAACATCCAATATTACACCCCGAACTTTCTCTTTAAAGGAAAGCTTGTTGACCCACCATCTTGTACATTGTAATCCTTTTAATAGCCAACTAGTATTAATTATAGTTTTCACATACAATCTTCATGTAAATGACATATTCATAATGTATATATTGTATCACTTTCTGTATGCAATACAATATCATGCATAAAATGTAATAATATGCAATAACTCTATTTTAGTATGTGAAATGCATAAAAATATATATATTATTCATTAACTTTAGAAAATCATAACTATCATTCTACCCAATGAAATTTGATAATATTACAGTAAATAAAAATCATAAAACAATATCTATAATATATGAAAAGTTATATGATAAAAGTTTGATGAATTATAAGAAAAAATATTTTTATCGATTTTTAGAAGATTGAAATCATAAAATACAAAATTATTGAAAATGAAGTAGGGTTTGGGCTTCCTAAATCTCATATAGATATAACATATGAAAACTCCCAAAACCACTTTATCTCTCTTCGCTCTCCTCTTCCTCTATTCTCTTCCTCTCTTCTTCCTTACCCGGTAAGCCAAATAAAATGGGAAGGAGGTGATGGTGTTAAGTGATATTTATATTTATATATAAAAATTTTGTCTAGTCTACATATCGATCCTCGAGTTATTGTAGAACAGAGACTCCAGTGCTGCAGGCGCACTTCCCAGCTCCACTGTGCTTGCAAGCACAACGCTCCAGCTCAAAGCTTTTTAGAATTTTATTTTAAAATTATATTCACAATTTCATGTCATCATAGTAATGCTCCGAACTAGAAATTTTAGGAGTACATGAATCATTAACAAGTCATTTAACACATTATTAATCATAAACGTACAATTATTAAAATCCACCCTCCTTAGAAAAAATTTCATCCTTAATATTTCTTTATAAATCACTAACAAATAGAATAAACTTTTAATTATTAATTACACCAATCATACCATTAAATTAAATCATATATTCAGTCAAATCATTCACACATCTATGTATATCAATCAATCATATATTTAACATGTTATGTAGTGAGTATTAATTAATTAAGATTAATAAAGCTTTTACAAAATTAGTCAGGATAGAAAATTGTACCAATAAACCACTTGGGCACTTATTTCACTTCTTACTAATTTAAACTATATACTTTTTATTGAATAGGAACTATCATCATCAAAGCTTGGACCCTGCTCATGTTACTTTCATCAGTTCTTAGATCACACATATTCATAGTACCTTTATTATATATTCTAGAACTTGTAGTCCTATATATATATATATATATATATATATATGCTTATCTTGGCTCCTCTTCTCTAGATCCTGATCTTCCTTTAAATCCTTTCTAAGGACATTCTATTATCTGGTATCCTTATTGTGAACATCAAAAGCATTGACCTGTAAGCAAGCAACATTGACCTGGAAGCTTTTTCCCACAATGAACACAGTCTGGGATGTTGCTAATAGATGACATAAATCTTGTCTTAAAATCACTAAACTTGCTCTTCTTTTCACCAACACTTCTTTTAGTAGTCTCTTCACCAACACTTTTCCTGCTCACATCCCACTTGAATTCAGAAATCATTTTTTTTACTAATATTTCTCTTTCCATGAGCTCTAAAAATTCTTTTATCCATAGAGGTACTAATGGATGTCTCAGTTCATCTTTCAGTACTCTTAAAAATTGTGATATTTTTTTTATAGTCATACTTATCAATTGAGAAGCATACTTGGCCAATGAAGTGAAATCAGCTTCATACGACATCACTGATGGGGGCTATGGAGTAAACTTTTGAATTGTATAAAAATTTACGGCTCTATCACCCCTAAATAATGCTTCAGTTTTAAGTGATAGAGTAAAGAGTTTTAAGTGATAGAGTAGAGTGTCAAACCCATGAGAAAGTATGCTTACTTGTAATAAACTGCTACTGTCTACTCTAATTGCAATAATTATCCTGCTAAAATAAAAATAATATTTTTGGAGATTCTATCATTAAATAAAATAGTAAAATACTTGATATAATATTAAATTAAAGTGTTTTGGATTGATGAATATAAAATACATATCTTTTCTAATAAGTCTCTTCAAAGTAATGTGATTCAGAGCATATACATTTATAGATCTCTGTCAAACTTGTAGGGGTGAAAAGGATATTTGCTGACCTCCTATAGTTATATTATCTCATTAAAAATCTAATATATTTTACATCTTATGTCTAGGCATGCAAACATCCTATCTTAATACTTCTGATTGTTCTTGCATTCCTCCATCGAGGCTATACATCATACTAAATTTTAGCTATACATATGACCACTATTTGCATTAAATCAAGAGCGGGATAATATTGAAAACATCTTTTAATAATTTATAGAATAAAAGTCTTCATTAGTACTCAACATATATTTTACTTCATTAATCCAAAATAAGAGAATTAGCCAGACATGGAATGAATAATAAGCAAACTCATTTTTATTAAACTCATGGAAAAATAAAAAATATAAGAGAGTAATATCACTAGGAAGGATCAAAGTATCTCCTCTCTACTCCTTCTCCCTTTAACTTATAGAATTACTTCAAGAAACAAAGGCCTTCAATTGATTATATCTTATACTTTCTTAGCCTCCCTTATATTTACTCTAAGAGAGAACTAGAGAAGTACTCTAAAAAGTACTGAATTTACACAAGTGATTGAACTCCCCTACAAACACTACATCACAATTATTTATAAAAAAATATAAAAATAGAAACTAACACTGTGACACTTAAAATACTGGTGCAGCAGTGCTCCAAAAGTGAACTAGCACTTCGACGCTGAAGCTTTTGCACCATCGTGAAGCTTGTTGACATGGATCAGTTACTTGATAAACAATCGTGTCTCTTCAATGATAGAACATATCCCTTGAAAGTTACAACTTCTATGCCGTGGTGCTGCAGGCATTTGAGCACTGCGGCACTCAAGTGCAGAAAAGGCATCGAGGCATGAGAAATTATCGTGCCACATATTTTAAATTAGAGAATCCAGCGCTGCCATGCTAACTTTCTAATGTCGCGATGCAGACAATACTGTGGCGGTATTTGTGTTGTCGTCGTAGCTCTTGCAAATAGAGAACTCAATACTACCATGTAAGAAATGTAGTGTCTCGACGGTATTAAAGTAATTGTTGTGGCTTTATGTCGGATGCCGCAGCGCTAGGACTACCTAGAATTTTCTGCCATTTTTTAGTATTTTCTGAACAAAAATAACTAAAATAACATATTTTCACTAGAAATAAAATGCATAAAATAATATGTAGTTTACACTTATCAATCACCATCTTATCCCCCTACTCAAATTTTATAAATGACATACTCTAGTATTTACTGTCAGGCTAATGAAGGTATGAATAATTTCCTCCTAGGTGATTTATCAATTCAATTTACCTTGGAACTTTTCTCTATTGTCTAAGTCACCATCTCTCAACTTCACCATCAAATGGAAAAAAATTCTAGCTGAACATTCCTGTTCTCTGGACACTACATACTATCAACAAATTTATTTATTCATAGTAACCAATTCTCTACTACTTGTAATTCTACATCTCCGTTGAACAATGAGGGTTTCCACTTGTGGAACATTTGTAGAAGCTTTTCTTCTTCATTTTCCTTACTCCCATATTATCTACTTTGTCTACTGAATAGTCCTATTCTCTAGACACTACATACTGTCAAAAATTTTATATATCCTTAGTAGCCAATTGTCTACTACTTATGGTTCTATAGTTCCTTTAAATAGTGGGTGTTTTAACTTGTGGAATATTTGTAGATGCTTATCTTCTTCATTTTCCTTACTCCCAAACTATCCACTCATCTTTCAATACTCTTTAAATTTTGTAATATTTTTCTGATATTGTACTTATCAATTGAGAAGCATACTTGACCAATGCAATGAACTAGCTTTATACTACAGCATTATCTTATCCCCTTGCTCAAATCTCATAAATGACTCCTCTATTTACTGTTTGGATAATGGAGGTATGAATAATTTCCTCCTAGGTGATCTATTAATTCAGTTTACCTTAAAACGTTTCTCTATGTCCCAAGCCTCCATCCCTCATCTGCATCTTCAACTAAAAAAACTGCCAGTTGAACAATCCTGTTCTCTGGACACTACATACCTTAAAATAATTTATATATCCTTGGTAGCCAACTCTACTACATGTGGTTCTATAGCTCCTTTGAATAGTGGGGGTTTCAACTTGTGAAACATATATATATATATATATATATATATATATATATATATATATATACATACATACATACATACATACATATCAGTATCTTGTATATTCTATCAGCATCTCTATACATTTCATATTACATCAATGCATATGTATCAAGTATAATATATATCAATATCATATATCATGTATTTTATATCAATCTAATCAGTCTTGGTATGTAAATATATAGGTCTTATCACATATCTTGTCCATGTATCATATAAATATCATATAATTCATGCATGTATTTTATCATGTTACATCATGCCATGTTTAGTCATATGGAAACATGTCATGTTTGCATAGGATATCATATTTGTTCAAGTCAATATAACTTACTAATCATCCGGTGTTCCTTCTTATATCTTGGCATATCTCTTCTTGTAGGTCAAACCAATAAGAATCAATCATGTCATAATTATATTCAAGTGGCTTTTTGAAAGAGTTGTCACTCCTACACATTGGTGTATTTTATTCCCTTATAATTCCCATCTTGTGTCTTACATCTTGTATTAAAATTACACCATGAATGCATTATTTAAAGGAAAGCTCATCAACTCACCCTCACGTACATGGTATCTTGTTATGGACACCTTAAATAAATCAATCACTAGCCAGCCTTTCTTGCAATTACACACACATGCCATATCATATGTTTACCAATTATAATAACATGTATCATGTATTTTATATGTATCTAGTGTGGTTAACATATAGATCAATTATAATAAAATGCATTGTAACACATACATTCAGTATGCATGTCCTATTAATGTACTAATCTCCGAATGAATGTCATTCTAGATGGACTAGAACATATGCATGTCTTGCTAGACCTAATAAAATAGATGCAATAATGTTAAATTATTTCCTATGTGGCTTCATTCTTACCATTTCAATTAAAATGCTACACATGTAAAACTACTTGGTGAAATCTCAATATGATCATATCAAAATGCTTATAATAATAATATCTACCATATATGAAAAATTACAAAGTGGAAATTTTCTAAATCACAAGATAATGAATTTTTATCAAATTTGAGAGAAAACTTTAAGAATCAAAATCACTAAAAATAGATGTAGGGTAAAGGTTTACCACGATTAGAACTACTTCTGTAACTTGAGCAATGGACAAAAATGACTCAAGATGGACTTTCTCTCTCTTCACTATCCTCTTCTCACCCCTCTTCCCTCCTCTCTTCTCCCTGACCAAGGAAGTGCAAATGGGTGTAAGGAATGATGGTTTAGGTATTTAAAAAAATAATGGATTTAGATATTTTATATAAAAATATTTTGATCGTGCTAGCACTGTAGTGCTCTAAACCACAACGCCATAATGCTGATCCCAATTATTGTAGAATAGAGAAGCCAACACTGCTAAGCTAGAGCCTAGCACCACCAAGCTCACTCACCCAAAAACCTTCAAATAGAGAGGGCATCATCACTTTGCTCACTAGTACAACACCATAATCCTCAAGCCAAAAATTTTATGAGTACAAGAATCATTAACATGTCATTTAATAAATTATTAAAAAAATAAAAATTAAGGTAATTACATATTGAGTGTCGAGGAATGAGTGTAGTCATGCTGAGTGATGAATATAATCATGATGAGTGATGAGTGTCAAGTTTAGTAATACTAAATAAGGAGTGGTGAGTGATGAGTGTAGTCATGTTGAGTGATGAGTGATCCTTGACACTTGATGAGTTATCCATGGCCTTTGACAAGAGAACTTATAATGAGTGTTTAATATGGGATATAAAGATATTACTATTGGAGGTCATTTCTTTTGTTGATTAAGATTCTGGTATATTGGCTTAGATGACTATTCAGTCTTCTTTGTAAGAAAGTATTCAGGAATCTAAAAAATTAGATATAACATATCTGAAGTTGATTGATCTAATTAATGCTAGTAAGAAATCTAAACTGTAAGTATCTAATTATGGTATTATTTTCTGTAAGAGCACACTTTGGATTTCTAATTCTGGAGATTTGACATCAGTTATTCTACATGAGACCCACTATTTATTCTATACTATTCACCTTGGAAACAATAATCTAATAATTTGAAAGTTATATTTTGGTGGCCTAGATTAAAAAAGCATATTGCAGCTTTTGTTTTAAAATATGAAGCATGTTAGTTAGTGAAGGCATACCATTGATGACCGGGAGATTTTCTATAGTTATTGCGCATTATAAGTGGAAATAAGAAGTGAATATGGATTTTGCTATAGGTTTTCCCTAGTCGAGACAGGGACATGATCCGACATACTTATTCAGTTAATAGATTGATATAGGTATATATACGTTAGATTATCAGATTATATGGGATATTGAAGGTCATCATTTCTTATAGAGATAGTCAGTTTAGCTTCAGATTGTGGAGAGGTATTTAGCAAGGTTTGGGTACTAAATTGCATTTTAATACCATTTTTCATCCTCAAATCGATAGGCAATTTAAGATTACCTCTATAAGTACTAGAAGAACTTTTGAGACTATGTGTTTTGGACATTAGTGGCAATTAAGAAGAAAACATTCCTCTGATTGAGTTTACTTACAATAATAATTATCAATCAAGTATAAGTATGCCTTTATATGAAGCTTTGCATGGTAGGAAGTGTTGTAAACCACTGTCTTTGGACAGAGGTGGGTAAAAGACTATTGATCAGGTAGCCTTAGTAGATGGTGTTATTGAAAAGATTCGTTTGATCAAAGATAGATTGAAAACTATACAAGATAGGTAGAAAAAGCATTTTGATGCTAAACATTTGGCTGTAGAGTTTTAGATATAATATTTTGTATATATTAAGATCAGACTGATGAAAGGAATTAGCAGGTTTGGCAAGGAAGGAAAGTTAAATCCAAGGTATGTTGGACTATTTGAAGTGATTAAAAGGATTAAAAAGTCTGCCTATAGGATTATAATTACCAGATCACATGTTTGAAATCCATAATGTGTTTTAAGTGTCTCTTTTGAGGAAATGAGTATCGGATTCTAGAAATAGGATATCTGCTGAAGGAATAAAGGTACATCAAAATCTGAGCTACAGGGAAGAACCAGAGAGGGTCTAGGTATGATGTCAGAAAGTTAAGGAATAAATAGATCCCAATTGTTAAAGTCCATTGGAAGACTAGAATTAAAAGGGAAGCTACTATAAAAAAGAGTACGAGATGAGATAGTTGTATCCTGATTTGTTCGTTTGATCTAAGGTCTGAGCTTTGAAATGTTAAGGATGATATTTTCTGAGGAGAGAGTTGTGACGCCTCTAGGTTCAGCATCTGGATTGACATATTCTGACTTGATTGGAAAAAATGTAAATATTAGAAATTTTTTATTTTGAACCTATTGGCATGTTTTTGGAAGTATTTTGATGTATGAAAATAGTTTGTATGTATTCTGGAATGAGTCCTAAGGATTTTGAGTGCATTTTGACAAATAATCTAAAACTTTACGATTTAATCACCTTGGTGTTGGGTGTCTGAGCACCACAGAGCTACAACAATGCTAAGGTGCCAAATAGTGACATTTCAGCATGTAGTCTCATATTTTTGGAAAATGAACTAGCACTTCAGTACTTGATGGTAGCATCTTAGCGCTAGGTTACTAATTGCACTTGAAATATATAATAAAACCATTATTCCATTGATTCGAATGTTGTTGGCTGCTGAAGTAGAGGGAGAGAAAGAGAGGGTTTTTGGAGAGAAGAATTTTTGAGCCACTTCAGGTTATTTTTAGCCATCAGTCTGGTTGGGAAAGTTATTCTGATTGTGGTTGGTCATACTATGCCTATCTCCTTTTTTAAAAATCTGAAGCTTTTTTTCCAAATTTTTTGATTAAATTTCTATTCCTATTATCAAAAAATGAGGATAACTTTACATTGGAAATACTTGTACTATGTAACTTTTTATATGTCATAGAGTTGAGATTCTGAATATTTTATTTTTTTTTGGAAAATTTTACCCCAGCGATTTTTGAATTTATGTAAATTGTATTGAATAAAAAATAATTTAGACTCCAAAAAATAGTGTTAAAGTATGATTAAAGTCTTAAAATGATATTTTACACAATTCTTAGTAATTTTCTTATATTTTGGAATTGTAAAATTTTACTCAGTAAGAATTTCTGCTACCTATAGTTAAAGAAAACAGTGTAATTCTGATACAAGCTCAATTATGCTTTAATTGCTAAAATGTAATGAAATATGTGCTAATGTGATTGTTTGATATAAAAAATGTCTTCAACGAGATTTAAGGTACCATAATCCTTTGAGATTTTGTCTGGGCCTAAAGAAAACTGATATACATTATTATGTGATACAAATTTTAGTTCAATTAATTGCTCAGTATTACTATTTGAATTTTTGGATAACAACTATACTCTTATTACCTTACTCAATATAGTGATTTATTATACTACATTTAACTTCTTTTAAATATTCTTAAAAATTTTTATAAAGAAAATGTTTAGAAATATAGATCGGTGTTTATGGCCTGGTGAGTTATTTTAGCTCACTATGACTTTACTTCTGATTTTTTGGATCTCAAAAATGGAAAGAACTTATTGATTAGTATTTTAGGATTTGATATGAGTCTATATGTATTTCTCTATTTTTATTTCTGTACATTCATGGCTCGCTTTGGTTATATTGTGCTCTGCTATCTATTCTGTAGCCATATGTTGTATTGTAGATTATGTATATATATTTTTATGAAATGAAAGAGATTTTGTGGATGAATTATCTTAAGTACTCTTGATATTTTGGTAGCTATGTAGTCCGTTGTTTATTTAAAATATATATTAGAAGAGAATTTGAAATATTTCTAAAACAAGATCTCAGGATTTGCCTGTCACAACTCAACCCAATAAGAATCCTATTATGTTGGGGTGTGACACGCCAGCTGAGTGCGAGTGTTCACCCATCGAGTTCTTGATGAGTTCCTAGGGTGAGTTCTTTGAGCAATTACAGTGCTTGGTTTCTGAATTTTGGCATCAATCTGCGCTAATTGCACCTTTCAGGATTTTGAATCCAAATTTAATTATTGGTGACAATCGTGCCTTACTTCCAAGGCTTACAAGGCTATAATGTGTAATAGTAGGTAGATAAAAGAAAAAATAAGTAATAGAGTGAGAATGGAGAGATTATAAGTATTCTCATAGGCTTGTTCCTTTACTTTCCTTGTGACCCTTTATCTATAAGGTTATGGGACTATAGGAAAATAATCTATATAAAGAACATACTCATTTATAAAGGTGTGTAGCACAATGTGTAGCTAAAATTTTGAAAATATATATGAATAATTGACATGTAGATTGTCACTGGTCAAGTGAGCTTGTCGAGTGCCGAGTGTAGTTATGCCAAGTGATGAGGGGATAATGTGTTCATATCAAGTAACAAGTGACAATCATAGTCATCGAGTGATTAGTATAGTCATGGTTAATGATGAGTAGCAAGTGACGAATGTAGTCATGTTGAGTGATGAATGATCCTTAACTCTTGACGGTGACCCTTGGCCTTCAACTAGTGCACTTTTAACCTTCCTCACTTCAAGGAATATTGATCTTTAGGCCATTGGCATAATCGAATATACAAGATTTACAAGTTTGTATGAAGCTATGATTAAGACTTGTCCACTTTTTTGCTTAGTTTGTTAACTAATTCGTGTAAATAATTGGAAACATGCTCCTTTTATATATAATTGAAGTTACCTTGAAAGGATAGCTCTTGATTGCACCTTATATTTTTTATTTCATGCTCATGAGGGCCTAACACAAATTTTGTTGTTTAAATTCAAGAACTTCTATTACAATGATATCATGTTCATGATGCTATCTTGATTTTTTGAGTTATTTTTCTTCTATACTAAACCCTGCATTACTGGAATGCGTAATATGCAACTAAATGAAAAAGACACATATGTTGAAGTTCTTGAAAAATATGCCAATCTTGGATAAATTCTTTATTATTGTATTGTAGACCTTGAAAAACTAGGGCAAGCTCAGGTGATCAGTTGCTTAGGAGCTTACAAAGATGGCTCACTTTTGTATTGTTTGAAATGGTATCCAACTAAATAAAAAAGGTGTGCTTTATGAGTGTTTTTAATATGAAATATGAATGAAAATGTTATCAATTTTTTCTTTTGAAATTTCCATAGTTATAATCCATATTTTCCCCACATTTTAGGCTTCATAAAACTTCAAAGTATCAAAAAACTTTGGTTTTACACCCTATGTCAGAAGATGTACATCCTAACAACACAAAACTTATTGAAGGATAAAAGTCCTATTTTGTACTCACAAAAAAGTGCATATACAAATACTATAAACATAACATATCATAATAAACAATGGAAGAGAAATTAAAATTTTATTTCGTTATCATAGATTCAAATGATGGTACATCAACAAAATAGAATTACTACAAGAAAAAGTGATCTAAAAGAAATAATAACAAAAATGAAACTATCGAACCCTAAAAATAGAACTTGTGAATGACCTACTAACTATATATATATATATATATATATATATATATATGCTACAACTGGTAAATCTACTTCTATGTTGTTGCCCATATAACACTCTGATAGGACCTACGATGAAAAGAGGTAGCAATGAGCGAGTTTGATAAATCATGCCTAGTTAGTAATTCATATCCATTAAAGCATAAACAAAAATAGGTGGGGTTAGTAATTCCTATCCATTAGAGCATAAACAAAAATAGGTGGGGCATGCAATATGAACAACCAAAAGGTAAGATTAGAAGTAAATAATTAATGTTTCAATATAATAATGCAACATGTCATTGTTCCTATGATGGGTTCTTGTGTGTGTGTGTGTGTGCATATATATATATATATATATATATATATATATATATATATATATATATATAACTAGTTTTGTCAAATATCCTACACCTAGAAGGTAAATAATAACAGAAGGAAATCCAATGATTCTTATAGATTCATCACTTTATGGGCTCGTCAGCATGACTGGCCAATAGCTAATAGTCATATAGACCTACATATAAGCATACAGTGCCTATGCTTTTATAGGTTTCCACTTATGTTATTTAGTTGATATGATAATTATTGAATGTCTCCCCCAAATAATTTAAATTAATAAAAATATCTATAATGCAAAATAAAGATTGAGATAAAGTAAAGTTTAATTTACTTGAAAATTTTAAATGAAGCTTTTTCCCAATAAAAGCTATAAATAATTATACTAAATATTCAATGTTATAACTGAAGATTGACATTAAACTTATGCAGCTTAATAATAAAATAAAAGAAAGGGCTATTACATGTATAATTTGAGATATAAGAGGAACAAAAAGGAAAGGGAAAGGTGCTTGACAACTGTGAAAGCAATGAGTTAAAAGAGGATGAAGGTCAAGGACCTTTAATGGTGGCTACGGGAGGAAGAGAGCATCTTATGGTTATGATAGGGAGGGGAGTTGAGTTATTATGAGAGAGGAGAAGGAAGATTGGGGTGATGCCCTAGGTTTCCCTTCATCTTAAATGAAGATAGGGAAGGTGATGGGTCAGAGAATCACACAAGAAAAAGAAAAAAAAATAATGAAATTTGCTAGATTAGAGGGTTTCACATATTATTTTCATGTGTGAAGACGGGATGTTTGCATGTGGTTCGTCATGTGCATGGCTTTAGTCCAAAGGCCTAGGCTAAGCCAGTCCAAGTTATTACATACTTCCCCCTTAAAAGAATTTGGTCCCAAAATTTATACATTTGTTTTGGATTAGCTGCGGACACTTTGCGATCATCTCCTCTTCAATCTCCCATGTGGCTTTGTTATGATTGGTTCTTCCGAAGCACTTTGACAAAGGGACTAGATCAATGATAAAGCTATTAAATCTCATGATCCAAGTTGTGCTACGATAGCTCTTCATTAGTCAGTTTTGTCAATTACCATGCACTAGGAAGGTAAACACCAATCCAATGAAATTTAATAATTTCCTATAGAGTCATTACTCTATGGGCCCATTTGCCTCACTAACCAATACCCAATATGGTTCTATTGATGTACATACAAGCATACAATGCCTATATTTTTACAATTTTCAACATTCGTTATATAGTTAATATGGCAATTATAAATTGTATAACCAATAAGGTTTATAATAGGGGTATCATTTATTGTATTTAATAGAACTAATTAGTCTGAATTATATTATCTATAACTGGAAACAAATTAAATGGATAAGAGCCTGTGCAATAATAATAAATGTGAGATTGTATCTATTACAAATAATAAACAAGATCGATGGCATATGCATAATAACAAATAAAATTGAAAGAAAGACTAGTAACCTAATATCTGGAACCTCGTATAAGTAACATGGGTAATGTCCCTAACAAATAATGGTACATCTATCCATTTATAAATAATATATACTTATAGAGATTAACATAAATTTAAGATTTGATGGCAATTTGCTTAATTTCACTAAGCGTAGACCCAATAAAAAGCAAAACCTAATAATTATAAGTATGCGATTTGAGACATTAGAGTTGTCATCTCTAACTATCACAAGGATGAGATCAACCTTGTGGTCCAACTAGCCATTACAAGTGGACTGTAAATTGGAAGATCTCTCCCAAATAATTTAAATTAATAAAAATATCTACAAATGCAAAATAAAGATCAAGATAGCTTAAGTTCAAATCTTTTAAATAAAACTTTTTCCTGATGTAAGCTATAAATAATTATACTAAATATTTAATATTATAAACAAAGGAAAGCATTAAACTTATGCAGCTTAACAATAAAATAAAAAGAAAGAGTTATCACCTGTATAACTTAGGATACATGAAGAAGAAAAAGAAGGGGAAAAGGCGTTCGATGACCTTGAAAGCAATGAGTCAAAGGAGGAGGATGGTTGAGAACTTCTCTGAATGTGGAAATCAGAGGAAGAAGGCTTCTGATTGTGGCGAGAGGGAAGAGAGTTGAGTGGGGGGAGAGAGAGAGAGATAGAGAGAGAGAGAGAGAGAGAGAGAGGTTTGGTGGCTATTGGGAGAGAGGAGAAGGAGGATAAGAGTGATCCACTAGGTTTCCCTTACCTTAAATGGAGAGACAGAATGTTATAGAGGTTTGGTGGCTATTGGGAGAGAGGAGAAGGAGGATAAGAGTGATCCACTAGGTTTCCCTTACCTTAAATGGAGAGACAGAATGTTATAGGCTGTAGAATCACAAGAGTATAGGAAACAGTTATGGAATTTGCAGGATTAGAGGATTTCACACATCGATCACATGTGTGAAGGGGGGTTATTTGCATGTAATTTTCCCCGTTCTTGGCTTTCATCTAAAGGCCTAGATTGAAATGGTCCAGGTTATTTCATATTATTCCCCGTAAGATAATTTGGTCCCTAACTTCATACCTTAGTTTTAGAATAGCTATGGATACTTCAAATCATATCTCCTTCAATCTCCCATGTGGCTTCTCGTTATAACTGGTTCTTCCAAAGTACTTTGAAAATGGAATAGATCAACGATGAAGTTGTCAAATCTTATGCTTTGAAATGTGTTATGGTATTTCTTCATAACTCAAATTTTCTTTAATCAATAGTGGCTCTAACTAGATAATATGAGAACTATCATGCACATAGCACCACAAAGGAGAGACATGAAAAATAATGTACTCTACTACAAGTCTTGAAAGTAAAGTCAAATGAGTGGTTGATATGGGATATGGAAAGATTACTTCTAATGAGTGTTGAGTGATGAGTGACGAGTTTAGTATTACTGAATAAGGAGTGGAGAGTGATGAGTTTAGTCACGTTGAGTGATGAGTGATCCTTGACACTTGATGAGTTATCCTTGGCCTTTGACTAGAGCCCTTTTAACCTTCCTCACTTCAAGGTATATTAATCATGATGTCGTTTGCATTTTAGGGTATACAGAGATACACTAGTTTGTATGAAGCATCGATCATCACTCATCCATTTTTTCCTAAGTTGGCTAACTAATTTGTGTTAAGAATATGAAAATTTTGCCTTTCATATATAATCGAAGTTATCCTGAAAGGATGGCTCGAGATTGCACCCTATTATTATATTTCATGCTCACGAGGGCCTCACACAAAATTTAAATTATTATTTAATTCTTTATTTGAAGAAATGCTAATACAATGATATAATGTTCAAGATGTTATCTTTATTTTCTAAGTTATTTTCCTTTTATATTAAACCCTAAACTACTGGCCTTAAATAGCTTTTCAAGCTTAATATAGAACCAGAAGAAAAAGGCACATATATGTTAAAGTTCTTAAAAAATATGTCAATCTTAGCACAATTTTTAACTTTTCTACTATGGGCCTTTAGAGGCAAGGGCAAGGTCAAGTGGTCACTTTCACATGAATTAAAAATATAGTTCACTTTAGATTGTTCAAAATGGTATAGGAATAAACGAATAGGTGTGCTTTTTGAATGTTTTTAATATGAAATTTGATTGAAATGTTTATCAAATTTTTCAAAGTTATAGTACATATTTCATATACATTTTAGGCTTTGGTAGAACTTCAAGGTATCAAAGGGCTATGGTGCCACACCTTGAGTTTGAAAGGTGGTACATCCTAGCAATATGGAACATGACAAAGGGATAAGAATACCTATTTTGTACTCACAAAAATAAATACAAATAGAAGTAATATAAATAAAACATATTAAAGTAAACAACAGAAGAGAAATTAAAATTTTATTTCATTATCAAAAATCCAAATGATGGTAAATCAATAAAATAAAATAACTATAAGCAAAAGAAATCTAAAAGAAATAATAATATAAATGAAACTCTTCTCCGATGGTAGCTATGAGATGGAGAAGACATCTAATTGCTATGAGAGGGAGGAGAGTTATGAGAGAGAGAGAGAGAGAGAGAGAGAGAGAGAGAGAGAGAGAGAGAGAGAGAGAGATGATGATGATGATGATGATGATGATGGTTATGCTACAACTTCGAGAGCTGAGGAGGATGGGAGTCCTAGGTTCCCCTTTATATTATGTTGTGATAGGGAGGGTCATGAGCAAGAAAATCACACGAGAGGAAAAAATCATGAAACTTGTAGTATTAGAGGGTTTCATGTGTCAGACAAGCATGTGAAAGACAATTATTCATTATTGTTTGTCTCATGCATGACTTTTGTCCAAAGGCTTAAATTAAACCAGTCCATGTTATTTCATATGGTCTTTAAAATCATTTACTATTGATCCAAATGACACATTCTTGGTGTTAATCTTTACTAATGAGATACATATTTTGGCTATGAAGATGTAGGATGAGTTAGAAGAAACTAACATAGAGGGCTTATATGTGCAAACACAAATCTTATTTTGCAAAAACACCTTGCATGAGAAGCTTGTTTCAGGTGCTAATATATCAAATTCTATTTTCCATAGTTTCTAGAAGTATTGACACATGCTTTATGCTTACTTCTTCTAAGCTTACTTGAGTTCAACTTTGATCATATAAATCATATTATTTATACTTGTTAAGATCACTATTTTCTACTTCTCTATTTATAATATTATGTTCAAAGATCAAAGTTTGCTTTATCACCGGTTACCACAAGTTCTATTTTTCTTGTGAGCTGCACCTCCCATGAGTTGTAGGATCAATAGATTCCACTTCCTAGTTTTTCATTTAACATTGCCACTACTAATGCTACTTAGGTCTTATTTTTTGTTTCATGAATTTTCTTTTGGTGAGGATTGGGAGCTACTTTTTATTTTGGTAGCCTTGATTTGCCAATATTTGCTTGATTTAAATATTTTTTCATGAATCTTCTTTTTTAGTTTGAGTAAAATAGAAGACCCTTAAACTTTGTTTCAAAAAATAAAGAGACCTTAAGCAATTTCTAATATATTTTCATTGTTTATATTAGTAATTGTATTTATTTTAATTCAAAGCAATTTTATTAGAATAGATATTGTCATTGATCATTAAACATTTTAATGGCCATTATTGGTGATCATGTTATTTATCTTGAAATTGGGAATAGAAAACTGATTGAAGTAAAGCATATACAATTGGAATATGACATATATAAATCAAATTGGTGAAAAAAAACTAATTCTAGTGCTCTGGCAGCAATTGGTATGTGGACTGACATAAGCATCAAAATATTTTCCCAACTAAGCTTAGATTCTATTATGAAAGAGTCTTGGTAGAGAAAACATACCACATTCTATCTTGATTTGTGGTTTTGAAAGAGTTAACATACTCTTGCGAAAGCACAAACCAAGACAGAACATGGTATGATTTATCCACCAAAACTCTCTTTTGAAATAAGATCTAGGCTTGCCATGGAAAATATTTTGATGCTTATATCAGTCCACAAACCAACTACTACAAGAGCACTAGATTTGCTTTTTCACCAATTGGACTTTTGTCTAAACATAATATCTTATATTCCAATTATATATGCTTTACTTCAGTCAGCTATTCATTGCCAATTTAAAAATAAACAAGATGACCATCTCTAATGGCCAACAAAATCTATAGTGGTTAATGACAAAATCTTTTTAAATGAAATTGTTCAAAACAAAATAGATATGATTACTAATGAAAATAATGAAAACAATTTATAAATTATTTAAGGTCTCTATATGTTTTGAAACAAAGTTCAAGGGTCTTGTATTCTACTCAAAAAGCAAAAGAAGATTCGTAAAAAAATAATTAAATTAGGCAAATATTAGCTAATCACGATTACCAAAACACAAAGTAGCCCCCATCCCTAACCAAAAGAAAATCCATAAACAAAAATTAAGACCCGAGTTGCATTAGTAATGGCAACTTAACTAAAAAATTAGGAGATGCAATCCATTGATCGCATAGCCCATGGGATGTTCAGTTCACTAGACAAATAGAACTAGCAATAAGAAGCGACAAAGCAAATATTAATCATTAAATATAAGTCCATAAATAGTGAACTTGGAAAATAGTGATCTTAATAAATAAAAAGAATATATTGTATATAGTCAAAGTTGAACTCAAGTAAGCTAAAAATGCATCAGTACTTGCAGAAACTATGGAAAATAGAATTTGGTATTTTTAGCGCATAACAAGTCGATTATGTCAGGAATTATGAAAAAAATAAAGTCTATGTTTGGGCATAGATGCCCTCTATCTCAATTTCTTCTGCAGAAATCCTTCCGGCCGTCAATGTTATGCCTTCACTAACTAACAGACTTCATATTTTGAAACAAAAGCTGCAATATCCTTTTACAGTCCAGGCCACCACAATATAACTTTCAAATCATTAGACATTTTATTATTTCCTGGGTGAATAGTATATCATGAACAGTGAGTCTCATGTAGAATAACCGATGTCAAATCTCCAGAACTAGAAATCCAAAGTCTATTCTTACATAAAATAATACCAGAATTAGATACTTATAGTTCAGATTTCTTACTAGAATTGATCAGATCAATAATTTTAGATATTTTATATCTGATTTTTAAGATTCCTGAATCCTTTATTATAAAGAAGACTGAATAATCATTTAAGTAAATATACCAGAATCTTAATCAGCAAAAGAAATCACCTCCAATAGTAATATCTCCATATCCCATATCAAACACTCATTATAAGTAAGTTGAACACATGATAATGCTAAAGATTTCATGCTCAAAGCATATTATCTCATTTTTTCATCTAAACACCAAAATATACATAGTTATCTAATCTCAAAATAATCATATATAATTGTCATGAACATCATTCGCTTACATCAATCTAACACAATTTTGTTCATAACTACAAAAATAAATAATAGAAACAAAATACCTATCATCAACACTAGACTCATCTCACTCCACTAGGTCTTTACTCTTCTATAAAAATCATGTAAATCATAAAATGAGCTAACAGCTCAGTAGGTTATAAAAACCTATAACTGTTATCAATGTACGATAATAGAAACAATATACATGAAATCATTCAAATTATACCAGTGTGAAGATGTATCAATTAGTTTAAACATTATCAATTCATACAAATGGTAACATATCAATACGAACAGTAATAATGTATGAATATTATCAATCAATATGAATTATAACCATTAGTGGATCAATAATCTCTGACTCAATCCTATTAAAGTGTATCTTATGAAATGCTATTCAAAGGGTTATCATATGGATCAATGCAATCATATCAATATTCTATCAATTATCAGCACATGCTTATATAATATTAGTATCAATGCATCATGTCCATGTTTTATTAATTATCAATGTAGATTTATATCATAGATGAAATTTATATGTTCTATCAGGTATTTCAATATGTGTAATGCTATTCGTGCCATATTATTTGAGTGCATGTATACCTATATATATGTGTCAATATCTTGTATATTCTATCAGCATCTCTATGCATTTCATATTATATCAATGATATGTATCATGTATAATATACATCAATATCGTATATCATGTATTTTATATCAATCTAATTAGTCCGGGCATGAACACATATCGATCATATCACATATCTTGTCCATGTATCATATAAATATCATATAATCATGCATGTATTTTATCATGTTACCTCATGCCATGCTTAGTCATATGGAAACATGTCATGTATGCATAGAATATTATATTTATGCAAGTCAATACAACTTACTAATCATGTAATGTTCCTTCTTATATCTTTTCATATCTCATCCTGTAGGACAAACTTATCAAAATCAATCATGTCATAATTATAATCAAGTGGCTTCTTGAAAGAGTTGTCACTCCTACACATCGGTGTATTTTGTTCCCTTATAATTCCCATATTGTATCTTATATCATGTATTAAAATTACACCATGAACGCATTATTTAAAGGAAAGTTCATCAACTCACCCTCCTGTACATGGTATCTTTTTTTGGACATCATCAATCAATCACTAGCCAGCCTTTCTTCCAATTACACACACATGCCATATCATATGTTTACCAATTATAATAACATGTATCATGTATTTTATATGTATCCAGTGTGGTTAACATATAGATCAATTCTAATAAAATGCATTATAACACATATGTTCAGTATGCATGTCCTATTAGTGTACTAATCTCAAAATGAATGTCATGCTTGATGGACTAGAACATATGCATGTCTTATTAGACCTAATAAAATAGATACAACAATGTTAAATTATTTCCTATGTGGCTTCATTCTTACCATTTCAATTAAAATGCTACACTTGCAAAAAAACTTGGTGAAATGTCAATATGATCATATCAAAATGCTTATAATAATAATATCTATCATATATGAAAAGTTACAAAGTTAAAATTTTCTAAATCACAAGATAATGCATTTTTATCAAATTTGAGAGAGAAAACTTTAAGAATCAAAATCACTAAAAATAAAAGTAAAGGTTTACCATGATTAGAACTATTTTTGTAACTGGAGAAGTGGACAAAAATGACCCAAAATGGATGTTCTCTCTCTTGTCTATCCTCTTCTCACTCCCTCTTCCCTCCTCTCTTCTCCCTGACTAAGGAAGTGAAAATGGGTGTAAGGGATGGTGGTTTAGGTATTTTAAAAAAATGGATTTAGATATTTTACATAAAAATTTTTGATCGTGCTAGCGCTGCAATACTCTAAACCACACGCCACAATGTTGACCCCAATTATTGTATAATAGTGAAGCCAGCACTACTAAGCTAGAGCCCAACACCACCATGCTCACTTACCCAAAACCCTTCAGATAGAAAGGGCATCATCACTATGTTCACTCGTACAACACCGCAATGCTCAAGCCAAAAATTTTAGGAGTATAAGAATCCTTAACACGTCATTTAACACAATATTAATAATGTAAAAATTAAGGTAATTACATGCTGAGTGTCGAGGGATGAGTGTAGTCATGCTGAGTGATGAATATAATCATGATGAGTGATGTGTGAAGAGTTTAGTAATATTAAATCAGGAGTGGTGAGTGATGAGTGCAGTGATGTTGAGTGGTGAGTGATGAGTGCAGTGATGTTGAGTGATGAGTGATCCTTGACACTTGATGAGTTATCCATGGCCTTTGACTAGAGCACTTTTAACCTTCCTCACTTCAAGGTATATTCGCCGTGATGTCATTTGCATATTTAGGTATGCAAAGATACACTAGTTTGTATGAAGCAATGATCATCACTCATTCATTTTTTGCTAAATTAGTTAACTAAGTTGTGTTAAGAATATGAAAATTTTTCCTTTCATATATAATTGAAGTTATCCAAAATGGAAAGCTCAAGATTTCACCTATTATTTTATTTCATGCTCATGAAGGCCTCACACAAATTTTGAATTATTATTTAATTATTTATTTCAAGAAATTCTATTAAAATGATATCATGTTCAAGTTGCTATCTTTATTTTCTAAGTTATTTGCTTTTTATACTAAACCCTAAACTAATAGCCTTAAATAACTTATCAGGCTTAATCTACAACCAAATGAAAAAGGCACATATGTCAAAGTTCTTAAAAAATATGTCAATCTTAGCCCAATTTTTAACTTTTCTATTATGGGCCTTTAGAAGCAAGGCCAAGTGGTCACTTGCACATGAATTAAAAAGATAGTTCACTTCAGATTGTTCAAAATGGTATTGGAGTGGTCACCTGCACATGAATTAAAAAGATAGTTCACTTCAGATTGTTCAAAATAGTATTGAAATAAACTAATAGGTGTGCTTTTTGAATGTTTTTAATTTGAAATTTAATTGAAATTTTTATCAATTTTTTCAAAGTTATAGTGCATATTTCATCTACATTTTAGTCTTTGGTAGAACTTCAAGAAATTAAAGGGCTATGGTGCCACACCCTGAGTTTGGAAGGTGGTAAATCCTAGCAATATGGAATATGATGAAGGGATAAGAATACCTATTTTGTACTCACAAAAATAAATGCAAATAGAAATAATATAAATAAAACATATTAGAGTAAACAATAAAAGGGAAACTAAAGTTTTATTTCATTATCAAAAATCCAAATGATGGTAGATCAATAAATTAAAACAACTATAAGCAAAAAGGATTTAAAAGAAATAATAATAGAAATGAAACTCTTCTCTGATGGTAGAAATGAGAGGGAGAAGGCATTTAATGGCTATGAGAGAGAGGAGAGTTAAGACACAAAGAGAGAGAGAGAGAGAGAGAGAGAGAGAGAGAGAGAGAGATAGAGAGAGAGAGAGAGAGATGATGGTTTGGCTACAGCTATGAGAGCTGAGGAGGATGGGAGTCCTAGGTTCCCCTTTATCTTAAGTTGTGATAGGGAGGGTCATGAGCAAGAAAATCACACGAGAGGAAAAAAATCATGAAACTTGTAGTATTAGAGGGTTTCATGTGTCGGGCAAGCATGTGAAAGACAATGGTTCATTATTGTTTGTCTCGTGCATGACTTTTGTTCAGGTGCTAATCTACCAAATTCTATTTCCATAGTTTCTAGATGTATTGATGCATGCTTTATGCTTACTTCTTCTAAGCTTACTTGAGTTCAACTTTGACCATATAAAGCATATTCTTTATACATGTTAAAATCTCTATTTTCTACTTCTCTATTTATAATATTATGTTCAAAGATCAAAGTTTGCTTTATCACAGGTTACCACAACTTCTATTTTTGAAATTTAATTGAAATGTTTATCAATTTTTCAAAGTTATAGTGCATATTTCATCTACATTTTAGGCTTTGTTAGAACTTTAAGAAATCAAAGGCCTATGGTGCCACACCCTGAGTTTGGAAGGTGGTACATCCTAGCAATATGGAATATGATGAAGGCATAAGAATACCTATTTTGTACTCACAAAAATATATACAAATAGAAGTAATATAAATAAAACATATTAAAGTAAACAATAAAAGAGAAACTAAAATTTTATTTCATTATCAGAAATCCAAATGATGGTAGATTTATAAATTAAAACAACTATAAGCAAATGGGATCTAAAAGAAATAAAAATAGAAATGAAACTCTTCTCTGATGGTAGAAATGAGAGATAGAAGGCATCTAATGGCTATGAGAGGGAGGGGAGTTAAGAGAGAGAGAGAGAGAGAGAGAGAGAGAGAGAGAGAGAGAGAGAGAGAGAGAGAGAGAGAGAGAAATGATGATGATGGTTTGGCTACAGGTCAAAGAGCTGAGGAGGAGGGGATTCCTAGGTTTTCCTTTATCTTAAATGGTGATAGGGAGGGTCGTGAGCAAAAGAATCACACGAGAGGAAAAAAAATCATGAAACTAATGGTATTAGAGGGTTTCATGTGTCGTTCAAGCATGTAAAAGTCAATCGTTCATTTTCGTTTGCCTCGTGTATCACTTCTGTCCAAAGGCTTAGATTGAACCAATCATGTTATTTCATATGGTCTTTAAAATCTTATACTATTGATCCAAATGACACATTCTTGGTGTTAATCTTTACTAGTGAGATACATATTTTGGCTATGAAGATGTATGATGAGTCAAAAGAAACTAAGATAGAGAGCTTCTATGTGCAAACACAAACATTATTTTGCAAAAAAAAAAAAACCTTGCATGACTAGCTTGTTTAGGTGCTAATATACCAAATTCTATTTTCCATAGTTTCTAGTAGTACTGATGCATGCTTTATGCTTACTTCTTCTAAGCTTACTTGAGTTCAACTTTGATCATATAAATCATATTCTTTATACTTGTTAAGATCACTATTTTCTACTTCTTTATTTATAATATTATGTTCAAAGATCAAAGCTTGCTTTATCACAGGTTTCCACAAGTTCTAGTTGTCTTGTGATTTGCACATTCCAGGAGTTGTAAGAACAATATATTTCACCTCCTAGTTTTTTGTTTAACCTTGCCACTACTAATGCTACTTAGGTCTTATTTTTTGTTTCATGAATTTCTTTTGGTGAGGGTTTGGAGCTACTTTATATTTTGGTAGCCTTGATTAGCTAGTATTTGCTTGATTTAAATATTTTTTCATGAATTTTCTTTTTTAGTTTGAGTAAAATAGAATACCCTTAAACTTTGCTTCAAAAAATACAGAGACCTTAAGCAATTTCTAATATATTTTCATTGTTTGTATAAGTAATTGTATCTATTTTAATTTAGAGCAGTTTCATTAGAATAAATCTTTTCATTGATCATTACAATTTTTGTTGGCTATTAGTGGTGATTATCTTGTTTATCTTGAAATTGGGATTAGAAAGCTAACTGAAGTAAATCATATACAATTGGAATATGACATGTCATGTCTAGATATAAATCAAATTGGTGAAAAAAAACTAATTCTAGTGCTCTGGCAGCAATTGGTATGTAGATTGACATAAGCATCAAAATATTTTCCCAACTAAGCTTAGATTCTATTATGAAAGAGTCTTGGTAGAGAAAGCATACCACATTCTATCATGATTTGTGCTTTTGAAAGAGTTAACATACTCTTGCAAAAGCACAAACCAAGACACAACATGGTATGATTTATCCACCAAGACTCTCTTTTTAAATAAGATTTAGGCTTGCCATAGAAAACATTTTGATGCTTATATCGGTCCACAAAACAACTACTACAAGAGCACTAGATTAGACTTTTCACCAATTGGAATTTTGTCTAAACATGATATCTCATATTCCAATTATATATGCTTTACTTCAGTCATCTTTTAATTTCCAATTTAAAGATAAACAAGATGACCACCTCTAATGGCCAACAAAATCTATAATGGTTAATGACAAGATCTTTTTAAATGAAATTGTTCAGAACGAAAATAGTTATGATTACTAATACAAATAATGAAAACAAACTATAAATTACTTAAGGTTTCTATATTTTTTCAAACAAAGTTCAAGGGTCTTGCATTCTACTCAAAAAGCAAAAGAAGATTCATAAAAAATACTTAAATTAAGAAAATTCTAGCTAATCATGATTACCAAAACCCAAATTAGCCCCCATCCCTCACCAAAAGAAACTCCATAAAAAAAATTAAGACATGACTAACATTAGTAGTGGCATCATTAACAAAAAAATTAGGAGATGCAATCCATTGATCCTGCAGCCCATGAGATGTTCAGCTCACTAGACAAATAAGTCCATAAATAGTGAACTAGGAAAATAATGATCTTAAAAAATAGAAAGAATATATTGTATATAGTCAAAGTTGAACTCAAGTAAGCTAAACATGCTTCCGTACTTGTAGAAACTATGGAAAATAGAATTAGGTATTTTAGAACATAGCAAGCTGATTATGTAAGGAATTTTGGAAAAATAAAGTCTATGCTTAAGCATAGATGCCCTTTATCTCAATTTCTTCTAACTTGTCCTTAATATTCATCTCACTGATAAATATTACCATTAAGAATGTTTTATTTGGATTAGTAGTAAGAGATCTTAAAGGTCGTATGCAATATCTAGGATTGGTTTTACGAAGCCTTTGGATAGAAGTCATGCACGGGACGAACATCATGTGAATGAACCCCCCACCCCCCTTTGCATGGACTGATGCATGTAACTCTCTAATCATATAGGTTTTGTGATTTTTGCCTCTCGTGTGATTCTCATACCAACTACATTCCTTCTCTTCATTTAAGGTGAAGGGAAACCTAAGACCCCTATCTTCCTTCTCCTCTCGAGAAATAGTCACCAAACCTTTTTATCTCCTTCTTCTCTAAACTTTAATCCATCTTGCTTCCATCAAATGCCTTCTCCCACTTTTAGCTGCCATCACAGAATGACCTCAACCTTCATCCTCCTTCAACTAATTTCGTTCGCAATCGTCGAACACCTTTCCCCTCCTTTTTCTTTTTATGCATCAACCTATATAGGTAATGGCTCTTTTTTTTTTTTTTTCTTATTTGAATATGGCAATAGCCACAAGATCAATATGTCTTGCAACGAAGAAGGTTAAAAGTGCACTAGTCAAAGGCCATGGATTAAAGTATTGAGTTAGAAATAGTGAATCTATAGCTACACTAGACCTTATATGTTGATAGTGCCTTAGGTAACTATAGAATCAGTATGGGCATGGTTCTAAGGAGCCCCATAGGAATCACCATCACCTATAAAGCTAGCATAGAAGTTAAAGTCATAAATAATCAAGCCAAGTACAAAGCCCTGCTCGTTGGTCTGTAACTTACTGAAGGACTTGGAGCAACTCAATTTGTGGTATGCCCTGACTCATAGTTGGTATTAAACTAAATCAATGGCGAGAATGAAGTGAGGGACAAGCTACTTCTAAAATATTTATTCAAACTCGAGAAAAAAATTATAAGACTGGAATGTTTTAAGATAACTCAAATCCTTAGGGAGTAAAACCAACTTGTCAACTTCCTCTCTTAGCAGGGGAACCATGATAAGAGACCAGCAGTAATGATAATAAGGCCCACCATAGAAGAACATGATCTCATATAAATAGAGGCTAGTTGCCCGACAAGATGGATATACCCTATCAAAGATCACTTAGAGATAGGAGTACTAAGTGCAGAGGTTGGTGACCAGTAATAATTCAAAATCAAGGTGACAACTACTTGATGACAGGGTGTGAGTTATTGCAACTTCACTCATGTTGAAGTGTGTATGAAAAGATGAAAAGGAGACAATACTCAAGTAAATATACTCAGGAGAGTGTGGTAGTCACCAAGATGGAAGAATACTCTCCAGCCACAGAATCTTGAGGCAATATTTCTTTTTTTTTTACCCTGAGCAAAGATGTCGAAGAATTCTCAAAGAAGTGCCCCTAATGCTAGAAATCTATCACCATGCAAATATAGCCTTCTCACAAAATGCAACCTATCACTCGCCCATGGTGATTTGCAATCTGAGAATATACTTGTTTGGACCAATCCCACATTCTACTAGGCAAAGAAAGTTAATCTTGGTCATGGTTAATTACTTTAATAAATGGATTAAAATCAAGGCACTCACCAAGATGACCTCCAACATAGTAAGGAACTTTATATGGATAGACATCATCACCTTATAATTCCTCTCACCATTATCTTAGATGAAGGCCCACCATTCACTGATAAGAGTCTGAAGGGAATTTTGACTCATAGGGAATTTGCCTAAAATTTGCTTCAGTCCACCAACCACAAGCCAATGAGCAAGTAGAGTAGTTAACAAGTAGATCCTCAATCCATTAAGAAAACCAGGCAAACACCATTCTCGCTCTCCATGGCGTTGAGGCTCTACTACCCATCAAGCCTGACCTACCCGATAAGCAAGTTGTTGCTGCTATAAATTTCAAAGAAAATGAACTTGATGAGTGGGTGGTGACTAACAAGGAAGGCTTAAGAGTAACAACTTATCTTTTGGAGGAGCTCAAGGAAAAATTCACCTTCAGGTAGGAGAAATTGAAAAGAAGAATGTACAACTACTACAACTCGCACGTCAAGGAGAAAGCCTTCAAGCCTGATGACCAAAATCTAAAGAAAGCATATATTGATGCTTGTCTTTATGTACTCGGTAAGCTAGCCACTACAAGGGAGGGACCTTACATCTTCAAGGAGAAAGTAAGCCTAGGACATTATCAATTACAGACCCATTCGAGAAAAGAAGTACCCAGGACTTGGAGCTTCGATTACCTAAAGACATTATATCCATAGGGGAAGTCCTTACTCTTCTTCTTTTTTATATTTTAATTTGAAAATGCAATAAAAAAATCCTTTCCCACCCATTTCTTCTCCTTCTACTTTTTATATATGAGCTAGTCATATTCTCAGTGAATCTATAACTTAAAACTTTTCATAAATGTTCAGTGTGTTAGTCCTATATAAATGAAAAATCTTAGTGGTTACACACTAAAGGCGACGATGAATGCCCTATATAATAACCTTATTGGCTAACATTCCCCTTTATGATAAGATTCACAATGAGTAATACTCAAGTCGGCTATAATAGGCGATTCTAGGTGGTTACTCTTGCAAAGACAAGAAAGTCTAGAGGCGCGACCCATCTATGGAGACTTTGCATAAAAATCAACTAGCAACAACCTTACTCTATAGATAGTCATAGCTAACTTGCTCACCTATTATAATCATGGAGATGGAAATCAATCCATAGCTATTGTCAGGTCTTATACGTAGGCAAGTTTAGGACATCCTAAGTCTCCTCTATGAGAACTCGCAAAGTCTCATTCAAGATCTAAGCTGAGTACAGATATAGCAACGATAGCTTCAAGTTCAGGTACATTTATTTTGTGATCAGTTTAGTCATAATCACAACCATATCATGCTTAGATTTACCAAATTTTATTTATATTAACCATCGAGTCCTTTATTGATGATTTCAAGAATTCTCTAATTTTACGAATTATTCATGTTGAGACCAAGTTAATGCATAATTATCTTGATTACCAAAGTACTTATTTTATTCTTTTCAAAGTCAAGTTGACTGACCACCGCTGAATTAGATATGGTAGGCAAACTAGTTAACTACTTGTCGACCAATGAGTAACTTTGTAACCCTATATGGGCGAGTCCCCCTGTAGATCACTATAACTAAAATATGAACAAGTGCTTTAGCAAAGTACTACTACCATACACAGCCGAGTTCAACACTTAGATAAAAATTAAAATATAGTAGAAAATTTCTTGAAGATGAGTTGGAACAAATTTCTTTTCATTTCATAAATTGTTATATATACAATCGCCCCTAGGATTCAAAAAAATAAGTTCTTAGTTACATGAGATGGGCGAGCACGAATCAAGCACCAGTCACACTTGCACTATCACTCTCCTCATTCTCAAAGAACCCCTTAAAGAAGATGGAAGGATCATGGAATCATGGAGTGACCTCACCCTTCATAGCAAGCTTATTAAGAAAGTACTTGATCCCTTGCCTATATTGCTTCCCAGGATCTCATTGTAATCACTGCCTGTGAGGAAGATAGCTTACTCAATTTCCTTTGCATCAGTAATAGCCTTGATGACCTTCACCTCAGCTTGCTCCTTAGCCTTGAGCGTCGACTTCTTTAGAGCCCTCTCATTCTCCAGCTCACCTTGAAGAAACCCCCTTATCTTGGTGAGTTCACCTTCGAGTTCATTCACCCTTGCCAGTGTAATGAGCTTCTCAAAGTGATCATCTTCCAAGTACTTATGGACCACCCCATAGACTCTCTCCATGTTTTTGGTCTTCATCAAGACTCATCAATAAAGATAAGCTAGAAAGAAAGTTTCTTGTAAAACTAGCCCCATTGCATTCATCATCGAGAAGCCAATCTCTTCAATAGGGAGGCCCATCAAGTGGTCTTTGACATTCATAGAATAAATGGTGGGTCACTAATCATAGGATTGTCATAAGATATAATGATTTTGATCTCCTCAAAGTTGCATGTGTCCTCTAGAAGTGAGTAGCCAACCAACGAGCACTCTTCATCATCGCTACTCACCAACTTTATTACCCCCTAGGTAAGCGCCTTCCCCTTAACAAGCACCACTATTTCCAATGCCAAGGGATTCCACTCTTGCTCATCTATGATATATCCCTTTGTTGCAGAAGGTGGCACCCACGATTCCCTGGAAACCAAGGTAATGCTGCCTCCTTTATCTTGATAGGTAGTGGTCGATACTCTTTGGGATCTAATGGCTTCTTCAAGATCGATGCCTTAGGGCAAGCAGCCTCCCCTGTTTCAATCCTTATTTTCTTAGGGGGGGTGTCCCCTTCTCCGTTTCAATGAGTTTGGCAGGCCACTCGGTGGGCACTATTTTCTCCTTCTCACCCCCTTGCTTCAAGGACTCGACCAAGAATTTACGAAACATGATGACCTTAAGAAACTCACACCCCTTCACACCTTCTGCACATAAGGCGGGTGTGTCAGAGCAAGTTGAACACTTGAAAATTTTTCATAAAAAATAGCCAAAAGAAAGCATTCACAATAAAAGTTCTTGAAGATGTTCTGATAGCTAAGGTGAAGCATGGTTATCAGTGACTACATGTTGATCAGCGCCAACTCCTCCTCCTAGTTGAGCGCAAGAACACACACCTTGCTCTTGGGAAAGGTGGAGAAAATGTCAACATTGTTTAAATGATTGATCTGTGAAAGAAGACGAACTTTACCTTCTAGTCGTAAACTTTTATCGCCAGCCTACTCTCCTTCATTACTGGTGGCGTAAACTACACACACCCATCCTTGAAAGCCTTCATAGTAAAGATATGCCGAAACAGGTTGAGCGACCACTATAGTTTCTACTCACATAGGTACGAGGTGAATGAAATGATCATCTACATGTAGGTACGAGCATTCTATAGGTTATATCTTCTTCTCTAGCTTTATTCTTCACTCTTCATTCTCATAGAAATTCTAGCTCACTCCCTTACCAGGTTGGCCTACCAATAATGTCGGGTGCCATCCACTGATAAATTTGAATTTAATAATGCACACACCGCTGGGGGGGGGGGCATAAACTGTCATCCTATCTCTTATAATAGTTATCCTCATTAGAAATTTTTGAAAATAAAAAAATTCATTTGAAAAAGTAAATGTATTTTCTGCATTAGGGGAAGTCTCCATGGAAAGAGATTATTAAGTTCATTGCTTGCATATTCATCTACACATAATAAACATTCATTTTAGCGTCTAACATGTGTAGAGGATGTTGAGACTTCCTTGAATGACTGCAAGAAAACTCTAACCATTCTGGAACATTTGGTTGAACCAGATTATCGAAGGGTTGTTGAATTGTCTCTTAATGTAAAATCTAAAATAAGCAAATTGAAGTCCTTCTTGGCATAATTTTGGGAAACCTGCTCGCATTTTATGTCCTTAACCAGTACTTAGAAACTCTAGGATGTTCTTGATGTTGGAGCTGGGCTCTAAAGTTGAAGAGGCTACACCATATTGTGAAAAGGCTATTTCACTCTGCAAGGCAAGAATAGAGTGGCTCGAGAAAGCTTCACTGGCATAAAAATATACTAAGTGAAAATACTGTTTCTGAACTAGATGAAATTGGTAGAGCTATCTTCTATGTCATTAAACCTGGACAGTGAAATCGACCTATTCAGCAGCATCTTAACTGAGCTGAATAAAAGGTTAACTTTTGTTTTGATCCTACCATAGTTTTTCCCCTCCATGAAAAAGGGTAATTTCACCTATTTTGTTGCAATATCGGTCAAAACTTTATGCTAATCTAACAGATCTTTTGATTTTATTCTCTGAATCTTTTTATCATATAAATGAAGATTGCCCCCAAGTCTTAAGCTCCATTTTGAATAGCTTTTTTACTGCTTTGTAAGAGAAAATAATTTTTTAAAGTTATTATAAAAATCAAACAACTTTAACTAAAAAGTTGGATAACTGAAATCTTTTTTGTTTTTTTATATTATTAATTATTAGGTATTATGGGTTGAATGAGACAAAAAGATCAGACACATCAATAGTCAAATTATTTTCAAAAAACAATAATGAACAAAATATTAAAAAAAAATATTCAAGTTGTCAGTGAACTGATAGATGATGAATTTATCATTATAACAGTAATAATAAACAAAATATAGCAAAAAAAAAATTTTTTTTATTCAGAATAGTGAAATAAGCAATGCCTGTCGATAAAATTTAAGAATAAAATACTTCTGAGATCAAAATAAAACCTTTTAAATAGTCTAAGAAATAATTTGGTCACTTTCTCCTTATTATAGCCACACAATGTGAATTATCTTGTGAAAAATGACATGAGCAACCGCAAATCTACCGAAGAATTTCTTATCAACAAAGTTCAAAATTGCCAGGTGATGAATCGCTTACGGAATACAGAGAAAAGCATCGCGACGCCGCTCCAAGAACTCGGGCAGCAAACCACCACCATTCCCCTCGGTGGTTGATGTAAAACGAAGTCCTGAATGGCCGCCTGTGCATACGGCCGCCGGAACCCCCTTTCGCTTGCCGGCAACGTCTTCCGTGAAGCACTTTGCATCTCTCTCTTGGATGGGAGGAGGAAAGTGAAGGAGCTCGCTGCTTTGGAAAGGCCTTAAAATACATTTTTGACCGATTTTCAGTTCGATGGGTTACGGAGATGCGGCGGCCAACGAGGAGAAAATTATGGGGGAGAAGCGGAGATGCGGCCATGGTGGAGCGGAAATATTTCTCTACTCGTAGCTTGATAAAAAGTTATATATAGGAATAGGTAATATAAGATCTTTGTTAAAATGCAATTTTTTATTTTTATGTAAAATTAGATTTTGTTAGGTTACTCTTAATATTTATATATTCAACTATGGATCGATTTTGTGATTTTTTTTTTCTTTATTAATTAATAATTTAGATGGCTTAGGAGGATTTTATGTTTTCCCCCATTCAATAGAATGCGGAAAATAATCTTTCACATTCAATAGAATCGAGAAAATCATTTTCCACATCCTATTGAATGCAGAATTCGATTTTCTTCATTCAACCTTCTTTTTTTTTTATTTTTTGTTCAGATTTTGTATAAACCATTTTTAAACGGTATTAAGAATATTTAAGAATTTGATAAAACGTTATTTAATGAAATCATTAACTATAGAAAAAACATTCGATTAAATAAAAAATATATAGTATATTATAGATAAATTATATTAGCTTATAAAACTCTTTTGAGTAAGTAGTAATAATATTGTTTGTACATTTACTTTTATTATAAAACTTTTAAATTACACTTAATATTATTTTATTTATGTAAACTAATTTTTAATGTTATTTGTACATTTATATTGAAAATAAAATATTGAAATAATATGTATAATTATTTTAGCCATTTAATTATAAATCTTTAAATAATTATTTAACTATATATTGAATATTTAATTATATAATTAATGAAGAATTATCAAAAAGTATTTGTATTATTCTAATCATATAATTATATACCACATGAATAATTATTTTAATAGTTTATTATTAATAAGATTAATTTAACTAAAATAATTATTATTAATATTTTAACTTAGTTAAATAATACTTGTAATGATTAAATAAGGATAATTTAATAATAAATATTTTAGTATACTGTAAGAATAATAAAATTTTTTAACTAAATTTAAATAACATATTATTTATATATTTAGTTTTATTTTTAAATTTATTTAAATTAAATTTATTATAAATACATTGATAAAAATTTTGTATTAAGTATGTATATACTTTATTATATTTTTAAATAAAATATTAAAATATGTTTTGAATTATGTATTATAGAGATTATAATGTATTACAATTGTAGTTAAATTATATATTAATTGTGCACTTACGAACTGATAATGGTAGTATATATCTAAGTATGTGATTTATAACAGTTAAAGAATTAGGTCAGTCTATTTCAAATATGATAGTTCAGTAAAAATAGTTACTGTATAGTTGGTGTGGACATATGATCTTATTATTTTATCTCATCATTCATTAATATGATATTGTAGCTTACAGCAGCTTATGCTATCAGAAACCTGTAAAGTTGTAAGATCCAATCAAATAATATTGTGATTTTAAGCTGCATGTGAATGTGAGATATATTTAATCTCTATTATTTAAAGGGTGCATGGACATATGAAGTAGAGTTGTAAAGATTTTAGTTGAGGCATTCAAAATGTATTGGTCATGTATGAAAATGATTCGAGGCATCCCCACTAAAGAAAGATTTGATGATGTAAGTCGAAGAATGTATGCTTGCATAGCACGGGATGGTGATAGTCTGTAGGAGTAAAAGGCGAATGCGAATGTGATATTTATGTTTTACATCCATGAATGGTCAGATGATGAGGATGATATATGCCTTTTGGAGTGTGCATGGTGAGGTGATGAGGGTAAAATTTTATAAGATGAGAGATTTTTTAAATTCCACTGTTTGGAAATATCTTCATATGAGATTCTTGAAAGATAATGGTCACCTAATCAGTCATCATTTCTTTCAGATGCGATATCATGGGATAAAACATGAGAGAGAGGGTGGTCATTTACCAGATGTTGACTGCAGCAATCTTAATATTAAGCATGTGATTTTATATCATCATTGGTATTTAGCTTTTGACAAGTTTATTTTGGATATCTATAACAATCGGATGAATGAGCTATTATTTGAAGGTAAGCCTAAAAAGTTCTTGAATGGTGGAGACTAACAAGACCTTCAGTATGAGTTTGAGTTTCATCTCAAATACTGCCCAACTGAAACCCAACTCCAAACACGTCTACGTATGCTGGTTAGGAAATAATAAAGCTAGGTAGTTATACAAATGTTAGCTTCATTTATGTTTTCTTCACCATGCTTATTATATTTAATATCTAGTGTATTTAGGTATTTTAATATGGTATATAGTCGATTGCATGTGTTTCTTCATAAGAAAATAAAGATGTGCTTGAAATTAATACTTGTGAAACCATACTTTAGTTTAGATGAATACTTGTCAGCAACCCTTATACAATTAAGAATTTAAAATAAAATTAGAACTTCCTATTGGAAAAAAAAAATTGTGGTTCAATTACATTGACACAACATACATAATGGCAAATTTGTCCCCTACTTCTTCTTACATTGGGGGATTGTTGTACTCTCTGGTGTGTACCTATCAGGTAGTCGGCTTGTCCTTCGATATGACTGGGTCTCAACAGCATCTCTATCTTCTCCCCCCTTGTTTTCAGTGCTTTATGGTGATTGAGTTTACTAGAGGAACTTATCATACTGTGTAGGAGATTATGACAATCTAAATGGATTCATCCATGAAGGAATCTATGTACTAGACATGTGTAATGGTGCTTCTTGCGATGCATGAGTATCTGTTTAGTATGTAGAAGCGCTAATGCCCCATTGCAGGTCACATTAATTCCAATATTATGTTGTTGGTCCTACCTCTGATGACCCTTGCCCCCCATCATGGTAGGAAATTCTGCAACGAACTGTAATGGCATAGCGTACTCTTCAGACCCCAGGTGGTTCATATCCTGCTCTTTCTTGATTTCTCTCTCCCACTATCCTTATAGGAGCATCTGATGTAGATCGCCTTGACCTCTAAGCCTCATCATGGCCTCTACTGGACCGTTGTCTTGCATGATCCTCAATGGAATCAAGTGAGTTGTAGTCAATGAATAAAAATTCCTCCAGCCTGGAATATAGCTCATCAACATCATCAAGTGTCTAATGCATCGAACTTGCACTTTCCCCATGATGACTGGTGAAGGGGTGTATAATATGTCTGATATGTCTGATATAATCAGCCGATTTTTAGATAGTGCAATATTACATTAAAATATGAGTAATCAAATAACTTGAAATACGAGTACACAAGTATAATCAACCTTACTTATCATCATCCACTCACCTGAAAAACTGGGGTAGAATGTCTTTGGAGGTTGTTGGAGAACATTCATTATGTTCAGGGAAGCCCACGATCGATACCATCTCATATATATGGCCAATTCCTCCCTTCCATTTCCCTCTGGTGGAATAATTATCATGATGAGTGCGCAACTATTATTCCATAGAGTTATGTGATTCAAGTGATATTATGTCCAGTCAACATCAGCTCTTCCATGCCCATTAACTCGCTTGAATGTTCTTTCGATTAGGTATATATCTGTGGACTGAACACCACCGAACTAACGCATCACTTGATCTATCATTTGCCACTCAACCCACTTCCAACTAATTAGCAGAACTCATGCTCTCATGCTCTACATATCTTTGATGACTCGCATATATAGAGGTAGCCTCACAATAACTTCCTCTTTGTATGGTGTCATCGTAACATATTGAAAAAGGGTTTGGTTGAATGAGTTTTGATGTGATAAAATCATGTGTGCTTTTAAATTATGAATGTTTAACTATATGGCTCTAGTGGAGTCTGTCAAGCTCGTCCCAATAAGTTAATAAGTTCCTAGCTGGAAGCTCGTGCAAACAGTCCTCTGCCCAACAGTACATAACATAATGTTTAACAGTTTGAAATGAGTGATGAATAATATGTGATTTATGTAAATTTAACGGTAACTCTACCTGTAACCAAGCAATTTTCTAGCAATATATGGGAACGTGGATACACGAAGTGTCGATATACCAACATTTAGTTACTCCTATGACCAAACCTGCAGCAGCAACAAGCATCTAGCAATATGCAATCTTGTGGGCTTTGTGGCCAAACATAGCTCCCTATATAGGTGTGCGAGGACCGAACTACCCAATGACATCCGACTAAACACCATGATCAAATCTTCCATAAGTGGGAGGTATTGTAATGATACATGCAATCCTGAACAGTCTGGCATGAGGAAGCAACCAATCATGTATAAAATGTATGCTCTAATGTGCTGCATGAATACACAAGGGTCCAAATCGTTCTAAGAATCATTGTAGAAGGTCCATAGCAACCAGCACAATGGCATCATCGAGTTGATCTATGAAGTCCCCATAGCAAAATAATCCTTCACATTTTCATCTGCATGATGATGATACATGGTGTCAGGATTTGGGTGTCCACCGAGTAGCTCGTTACAACAATCATGCCAACTCTCCCATCGAAGACCAGCTCCCACAATAGGGGCTCGACTATGGCATCCCCGCCCACCCTATGTTTGAGCAAAAGCTGTACATCTTATAGGGTGATAGTCATTTCCCCTACAACCAAATGGAACGTGTTTGTCGAAGGGCACCATCGCTTGACAAGCACAGTATTCAGGTATAACATTCGTTATTCGGGAGACGACATACGAGCTTACCACAACATGTTCCAGTACCACGGCACAATGCTCGATGAACTTCGTATGATCTTTCAAAAAATGAATAAATTCTCGCGTTAAACAAAAATTTGTACACAATTTTAAATTGGAAGACGAGAATTTCTTTCAGCAAAAATTCATACTTATGTTCTTTCAACATTTTTTAAGTTACAGTGGAATTTAGTTAAACTATTCACAAGTCGGCAATATAAATAAAAATATTTTTTAAGTGATAATCTCTTAAGAGTTGCGTACAAAAAATTTATTTATGTTACAAAACTTAGATATTTAATGTATTTATATTTCAGTGACTAATACTTTAGCAATAACTAAAATTTAAATAATCTATTAAGAATTGCATCCCTTTCTTCTAGAAAACAAAAGTTATAAAAATTAAATTATGAAATTATGCTATTATTTACATTTTGTTTAATACATCACTAATTAATTCAAATGTAACTTCACCTAATATTATTTAAGAAATTTTAGTTTTATATTATTTTTTAATATTTATTTGTAATTACAAAATAAAAAAATACGAGATCACAATCTAATTATAAAATACCAGTTATTCTGATTTACAGGGAAATGGTGTCTTATAAATAGTTCTTTAATATTTTATTATTTCAAAATATCATTAATTACATAACATAAAATACATATGAACAAAAACAAAAAGTTAACTGTGGATGAGCAAAAAAAAAAAATTAAGATAACAAATTTTGAGCAAGAAATAAACTATACCAAATTCTTTTCTGCATGCTTCAACAACTATTACTTCTCTATGTTGAAGTGACTCTAAGGCCTCATTTGAGAGGGCGTTGTTTTGCCTTTTTTTTATTTAGAAACGGTGAAATTATTTTTTGTTCGTTGTTTGTATGTAATGCTTCTATAAAAAAGCTTTTTAGATAACTTCATTTTTCTTTGTTTTGAGAAGCATAATCATGGGCAAATTATTGGACGAATTACAAGAGAGAGGATCAAAAAATAATGGAGATTACTTAACGGTTGAAATATAGGATTAATTAACGGGTGAATATTGAGGGGAAACTAGAGATGTGTTACAAGTATTCGCTTGAATGCGGAGAATTGAAATCCGATTTCTACTGAAACCGGAGAATCATTTTCCTGTTTCAACAATAGAAATCGCCAAATCGGAAAATGATTCTTCGGCTGAAACCGGATTTCGGTTTTCCATATTCTTTGAACATGGCAAACTGTTCTTCATATTAGCTCCAATTTAAATTATGTTCCAATCCTGCTTCTTCGGCTTAATTCTGTTAAAAAGATGCTCATTTTTATAAATTTGTCAAAAATAAATCCTCTTGCCTTATCATGATCTTTGATTTTAAAATCTTCGAAATAGTTAATTAATTGTATGTTTAATAATTGTTCTAATATTTATTTTTTATTGTCTTGATAGTATATTAAAATTTCACTTAGTACAATTATGATGATATTGTACTTTTCTTCAGTAATTGTCTCTAAAATTATCAAGGATATATTGAATCTTAATATGCTCATGATCAAGACCGGCTATACACTAAACTATACTTTCACATGGTTGACTACATATCGAATACGTGCGTAAAAGAGCAAAATCGGCAAGAAAAATGACGTGCACCATGCGACGCATCACTTAAAGGATAAAATATTGTCCAATCGCCGAACGGATTGCGCCGTTGTGACCAGAAAGTCGATTTCTCTTAAGTCGAAGCCCCTCATAGTAGAATCTGATGTGACTAGTCAAAATCAGCGACCGACACCCGAAAATGATACAGGACATAGCTCAATTGACGTCTGATCCCAAAATGGACTTCTCTATTGCATTCGACGTGTTACCAATACTCAAAAGTGTATCAATTTGTTCAATTGAAGTCATATGAGGAGATCTCAAAATGGACTGCACCGTTATGTTCGGAACGTTCAAATCACCTTAAGAGGAACAATAAATTAGCTCAATAAAACGACAGCAAAAGGACGCTCAAAATTGGTTTGGTGGTGTCTCTCCGTCCGAGCTCTGCTAGGGTTAGGGTTTGCTTTGCTTTGCCGCCATTTTTCGCCTCTCCCTGAGGAGGACTCCGCCAGCGGAATGTCCTCCTCCCACTTCCCTCCCCTCTCCACCTCCATTCCCACCTCAGCCCCTCCTTCCACTGACCTCCTTAACTGGAAGCTTCTTCTTGCTTCTCAGGATCATGTGTCCCACGAATTCTCCAACTCCCTGAGACATTTCCCTACAGAAAACTTCACCGCTCACTTCACAAAGTCTCAATTTGAAGCTGGTGCCCCCGAATGGTCGTTGTCTCTAGTCGGGTACTCCATTGGCCGAAGACCCTACTACGAAGCGTTGCTCTCAGCCATCAAAAGAACTTGGTCACTTAAAGGTGCTCTTTCACTCCTGACTCTCGATGATGGTTTCTTCCTGTTGAAGTTCATAGCCCCGGAAGACTTTGAAATGGCTTGGACTGGAGGTCCGTGGTTTTTCTTTGGGAAACCATTCATCCTCCAAAAATGGAGTCCCGATTTTGTTCCCAAACGGGAAGAGTTTTCCTCCATCCCCCTTTGGATAAAGATTAAGAACTTATCGCTCTCCTCCTGGACTCCAGAAGGTATCTCTAGGGTTGCCAGCTACGTGGGAATTGCTCTAGCTGTGGACGCTCTTACTGCTGCAAAGACTCGCCTTACGTTTGCTCGTGTTTGCGTTCAGGTTAAATGTTCCTCTCCCCTTCCGAATGAAATTTTCATTTCTGTGGATGGAAAAACTACTCCTTTGATGGTCCTTTATGACTGGAAACCTACCCCCTGTACCCACTGTGCTTCCATTTACCACTCTCCACTGCAATGTCCCAAAAATCCTAACCCACCACTTCAATCTCTGCCCCCGCCTCGTGGCCACAGCTCTAGTCGCAAGCCAAGAAGGTCACAGCCCCCGAACCTTACCATTCAAAAACCCCCTCTACCCCCTCCTCATCTCAACCCTCAACTTCTAATCCCACGCCTACTCTCCTAACCCACCCGCAGTCTCCCACTATACCAAATTTAAACTCTCCCACTACTGAGATTCCCATCTCTCTAGATTCTCTGCCTCCTCCCTCTTTTGGGGTTGGTCTTCTCCCCTCTAGCTCCAATTCTCTGCCCACTAATAATCAATTTAGTGTTCTCAATGAACCAAACATCCCTGACATCATCCCACAACCTCCCCCATTTAACTCTTCTTGCAGCAACCCTCCCCACACCTCAGAACCCCCACCCAACAAAATCGCTTACTCCAATAACCCTTCAAATTTCAATCTACAACTCCCCTCTAGTTACCAAGACTCCCCTGCTAGCAATCTCATTTGCAACAGTAGTAGTAATAGTCCACAACACGAAACCTCTGTTTAGAGTTCCAAGCCCACCAAAAGCAAAAATGCCAAAAAGGCATCAAACCATCAAAGCAAACTCAAATGACCCTTCCCCTTATGGCTTCTTGGAACATTAGGGGCTTTAACAGCCCAACCAAAGTCATGTCTTGTAAGAACCTGGTTAAAAGCCACAACCTGGATATTGTGGTTATTCTAGAAGCCAAAATTAACCCATCCTCTGCTACGGACAGTTGGGTTTTAACCTCACATTCTTTCTTCCCCTATGAGAATTCCTATAAAAACTTCTCTAACTCAACCCTTAGCCGAATTTGGATAAAATGGAATGCAAAAAAAAAAAATTTCATCCCTCTCTTCACTTCAAGCCAACTTATTCATGGAGGGATTTTGGTTGGGTCTTCTATTACCTGTTGCACTATTGTGGTCTATGCCTCCAACTCTGTTGCTGAATAGAAACTGCTTTGGAATCAAATTACCCATATTGCGGAGAATATTAATATGCCTTGGGCTATTTTAGGTGATTTTAACTGCTGTCGGTTTGCCTATGAAAAAGCTGGAGGCACTTCCCTTCATCCTAGCAAACTTGGAGAACTTAATAATCTTATGTTTAACAACGACCTCTTTGATCTAGCTTCCGTGGGTCATGCTTTTACTTGGTTTAATCAGAGACCTGATTACCCCATACATATCAAGTTAGACCGTGTACTTGTGAATGGTGACTGGTTGAATGTGTTTCCTAATTCTTTCTACAATGTTTGTGACCCGGGCATCTCAGATCACTCTCCATTAATCCTTCTGGACGGGCGCAATTTTAAGAAAAATCACCGATTCATGTTCAAAAATTTTTGGACCAAAATTCCTGAATTTTGGGATGGGGTCATTGATGTTTTCTCCCAGCAGGTTTCTGCGAGCCCTATTTGTGAGCTTTATCACAAACTCAAGGCCCTTAAATATTTCCTCAAGAGTCGGAACTGGAACTCCTCTAATAGTCTGAAGAAGGATATTGACAAATTCTCTGCTTTGTAAACTATTCTTATGACCCAACTCCAAGACAATCCATTAGATCACGATATTAACGCTAGTCTTAACGAGACAAATTTGAAACTTGTGGAAGCCAATTCTCGTTGGGTTGATTGGACCATGCAAAGAGCCAAGGCTAAGTGGCTGACATTTGGAGATGACGACCTTAAGTTTCTCTACTCCAAAATCAATCACAGAAGCAATGCCAACTTTATCAGATCTATTTCCTTTAATGGGGCCATTCTTAATACCTCCTCTGAAGTCAACCATGCCTTCATTGAACACTTTAAAGAGTTGTTTTCCAAGCCTATGCAAGCTTCTAATTCTTTTACTTCCCTTTCTATTGGAACTCCTATTCCCAGCCACCTTACTGCGGCTTTGATTGCTCCTGTCATAGTGGATGAAATTAAAGATATTATATTCTCTATTCCGGCCAATGTTGCCCCTGGCCCTGATGGATTCACATTCGATTTCTATAAAGCTTCTTGGAATATTATTGGTAAAAGTCTCTGATGTGGTGCTATCCTTATTTCCCACATCCTATTTGCCTAAACAAGCTAAGCACTCTGCCATAGCTTTGATACCTAAACATATGCATGCCTCCTATATCAATGATTACATGCCAATATCCCTCTGCAATACCTTTTATAAGATAATTGCCAAAATCATTGCTAACCGAATGAAAGAGATCGTGCCTTTTTATTGTTCATCAGATCCAATCTGGCTTTGTGAAGAAGCGGATCATCACTGATAATATCCTTCTTGTCAATGAACTTTTAGGAAGGTTCAACCTAAAAGCTAAAGATCAATATTTCTGTGCTAAATTTGACATTCAAAAGGCTTTTGATTCCGTCTCTAGGAGCTTCTTATTGGATCGGCTAGCTGCTAAAGGTTTTCCTCCTATCTTTATCAGCTGGATTTCCTCTTGCATTTCTGATGTTCATTTCTCTGTGGCAATCAATGGAGCACTGGAAGGGTACTTTAATTCTTCTAACGGTCTTAGGCAGGGTTGTCCTCGTTTGCCTTATTTATTCACTATTGTCATGGATGGTCTCTCTACTTGTTTTGATGAAGTTACTGCTAACCAAACTTTCACTGGTATCTCGGCAAGCAATGTCATTGTCACTCACCTCCTTTATGCAGATGATTTACTTGTTTTTTCTAAGGCTAATATGGAGAATGCTCATGCTCTTAAAGATGTTTTAAATCATTTTGCACGCTGTTCTGGCCTTGTAGTCAACCCTGCCAAGAGTGTTATTCTCTTCTCTAATAATTGCCCTCTTGGTAATAGTATTAGCTTCCTTCTAGATATCCAGCAAACCAATAGCCCTCTTAAATACCTTGGGCTTCCTATCTTCTCAAAAAAGCTTCATCAAGTTGATTTCAAGTCTCTCATCCTGAAAATTACTAGAGCTCTCAAGGATTGGAAGGCAAAATGTCTTTCTTTTGCTGGAAGAATTTAGTTTCTTAGATACACGATTTTTAGTACCCTTGCCTACTAGATTAGAGGCTCTATTATTCCAAAAGCTTGCTGTAAATCCATCAGTAAAATTTGCTCCAGACTTCTTTTTGGTCAGGACATTGCTCAGAAAAAACTTCAAATGATTGCTTGGACAAACACGTGTTTGCCAAAAAAATATAGTGGGCTTGGAATCCCATCAATTGATTCTCTCTTACAAGGTTTTGGCTGCTCTCTGATATGGCGTTTCCTTCATGAAGACAATTTTTTTTTCACTTGGGGGAAAGATCGTTATCACTCCCTATGGTCCCTCCAAACCAAAAAAAACCTCAACTTACTGGAACTTCCTTTTCTCTGTGGCTGACCGCGTTAAACATTGCCTCACATTTAGGATACATGCAACCAGTTCCTTTTCCCTCCTTTGGGACCCTTGGTGTCATGGAAAATCCTTAATGGATATTATGGCTCCCTCCACTGATGACTACACTACTAAAATCTTCTTTGATAGTAAAGTCAATAATTTTATTGTCAATGGGCGCTAGTCCATCCCAACCATCTTTGGGAATACTGTTACAGCAGCGATTTATTCTGTTCCCATTTATGGTTTTAGTACTGGTTGCCTTTGGTTGGGATCTGACAGTCCTTCCACTCAAGCCTTTAAGATGCAATATTTCTCTAATTTTAATGTTGTTCATTGGTACAAATATGTTTGGCACAAACAATATGCATTAAAATACTCTGCCTATTCTTGGATGGCCTTCAGATCTGGCCTTAAAACTTCTAATCTTTTGGTTAAACGTGGCATTCCTGTGGACCCTATATGCAAGTTCTGTTATAAGGAAGTTGAAATACATAATCATCTCTTCTTTGAATGTGATTTTTCTTTTGGTATTCTCAAATCCTTAGTCCCGGGGTTTGGGTCGCTGATGTTGAGGCCAAACCTCTTTCAAGCCTATTGCTTTTTGGATGCGAATAGACCGAGTAAAGATTTGTTGTATCTCTTATATCTGATTATTGGTGCTACTATCTACTTCATTTGGAGAGCAAGAAATAATCGAATATTTGGCAATTCCTATGAATGCTCGACTATTGTGTCTAGAAGATTTAAAAAAGCCATCTTTTATAAAACCTCCCATTGGAAAAACGGGCTCGCAATTCGGCAACTTCTGGCTTAATGGGGGTTTTTTGCTGTCTGTCCTGGGATGGCTGCGTTGGAACTTTGGTTCGGTACTCTGTTCGCTATTTTCAGTTTTGGCTCAGGCCCTATTTCCCTCGGGATGGCTTTGTTTGGCAACCAAGGAATTTTTGCTGCTCCGATTCGTTTGGCCGAGCAATTTTTGGATGGACAATAATGAGTGCTGGTTCTTCCCAGCTTCTCCTTAGACGGTCTTTCCTGGCAACCAGTAGTTTTGATGCTCTTATCGACTGCTGGAGATCTCTTTTTTGAGCATTCTGAGTCCTCTTTTGACCCCCTTTCTCCTTTTCTAGCGTTGTAACTTTATTTTGTGTTTACAGGTTTTCTATTTCAGATATCTATCTTTTTTTTTGGTAGTTGCTTAGTTATTTTTCTTCCTGTAATTTTCACTGTTCCTTCTTAATTTTATATGGGCTGTGGCCCCAAATTTTCCAAAAAAAAAAAAAAAAAAAATTTGGCTCAATAAAATCCGTGCAAGGGAATCGGCATGGATTTCGAGATATTAACGCACGAATTTCAAAAAATTGGTGCGAAATCGATCCGATGACTTCTGTTTCAATTTCTACTCTTTTATAATAATCGTTATTATTATTTAATAATAATAATCATTATAAAAATAGTTGGATGAAATTAAATTTTCAAAAATTAAAAATAAAAAATAAAAATCGCACGTCCCCTCGCTGTGAATACAGGACGTCCCGCCTCAGATCGTCGCACGTCGACGATGAGCTTCCCTTATCTCCGTCTTTCCCTCTCCCACGGCAACGACCAGCGCAATTCATCCTCTCCACACGGCCTCTGGCTTCGTTGTTAAAACGAGAATGAAAAAAGGTTTCGTTCGTTTTTTGATTATCCCTCTTCTACGCTCGAACTCCACCTCTCGCGCACAACCTTGCTTGCAGGCTCCCCGTCCGACTCTTCTATTCACGCAAACTCCAGCATGCTTTATCACTGCCGAATCTCACGCACCTTCTGACTCCGACCCTACAATCAAGCCAACTAGCCAATCTGCGTTGATCGCAGCCCTCACGATCCTCTTCCGACCGCACTATACAGTCACTAGGCCGATCAATCCGCACACCTAATTGGGATTACGATCCGACCCTAGCCAGGACCGACCCTTCCGTTCAAAGAGCTGGACGTTCCTCTTCTCTGCTCTTGCTATTTCCTATGTGAATAACAATCGAACCTCGCGGAAATCCCGTCGAATCAGCTACCTGTCGATCACCCTATTGTCCGATCCAGTTGAGCGACTCGTACCCAACTCCTGGGGTCTTCACAATACTCCAACCACCCAATCCTCCGCAGCCTCCAGGCCCGTCACTCCAGGTCGCGTGAAGATTTCCCCTTCGATGATGTACAGATCGGAAATAGCGACCAGATCTGGATGCTGTGAAGGTAATGGCCCTCTGCTTTTGTGCGTTCCTTTAAGCCAAATCCTGTAAATTTGCTAGGCAACAAAAGAGAAACGGAGGAGCTAATTGGGCCGTGAGATTCAGCAAGTCCTAAATCCTATTTGAGAGGATTTAGTTTAAATCAGATTTGAATCCTCCTAAATTTGTTCAAAATCACTCGAGCAGAATCAGGTGAAACTTTCAATTCAGATTAATTATCATTAATTTGAATTGATCGTTAACTTAATTATTTTTAATAAAGATTAGTTATTATTAATCATAATTAATCACTCTCAATTTTGATTAATTTGAATTGATCATTATTAATTTTAATTAATTTTAAGTTAATTATTTTTAATAAAGATTAGTTATTATTAATCATAATTAATCACTTTCAATTTTGATTAATTATCATTAATTTGAATTGATCGTTATTAATCTTAATTAATTTTAAGTTAATTATTTTTAATAAAGAGTAATTATTAATCATAATCACTTTCAATTTTGATTAATTATCATTAATTTGAATTGATTGTTATTAATCTTCATTAATTTTAAGTTAATTATTTGTAATGATGATTAGTTATTATTAATCATAATTAATCACTTTCAATTTTGATTAATTATCATTAATTTGAATTGATCATCATTAGTTTTAATTAATTTAAGTTAAATATTTTTTATGATGATCAATTACTATTAATTATAATTAATCATCATTAATTATGATCAATTATTATTAAATATAACTAACTTATGTTGGCTATGATTAATTGTAATCAATTATCATTAACTATAATTAATCATCAGTTATAATAAAAAAAGAGAAAAATAAAAGAAAAGAAAGGAAATGCTTTTTGCCTCGATTTGTGTGTTGACACCACCAACACAACCGTCTTCGCCCTGACACAGCCGACACAATCGACGATGTCGCTGTCAACCCCTATGCAAGTATAAAATTTCAAACCTTGTCATCGGTGCTTGCAGTGCGACGAGTAACCACCCATATGAACTTTTTTTAGCAAGACGGGGCAAAAATTTAAGTACTCGTATGCGCCTTAGTGCCAGAGGGGAAACAATTGTGCATTTTCAAATATATACCCCTGAAGACTTATGCACGCCTTTCTTGGCATGGTGGGATTGAAAAATATAACTGCGGTGTCACACGGCACTGACTGTGCATGTCTTTCTTGATGTTGATATGCAACACAAAGAACATATACTTGAACAATAAGAAGATCTAACTTGAACAATAAGGTTATGACTCCCCAAATTTTCCCCAAATAGAGGATATGCTAGGATGCTGCCAAAATTCAGACTTAAATATACAAAACTTGAACAATAAGAAGACCTAACTTGAACAGCAACACAAAGAACATATACTTGAACAAATGCGCAGAAGACTTATTTGAATGATAGGGAACCAAATTCGAACTAAACAAGTAGGGGAATTGAACGCGGGGAATAGAACCCTAAATTCTAAAATGCACAATTAAATTGCGTGATAATAATCAAAACACGCATAAAAAATGATAAGTATGATTATTTAAAATAAATATCAACAAATAAGCATGGGACTCACAGTGGAAAACTTTTAGATGTAATTGACTTGCAAGTAACATTAGTCAACTTCAAAATACACAAGTGCCACCCACATGCCACAGTCAAAGACATGTTATATAAGTAATAATTAGCCCGTAGATTGAAGAGGCAATTAATGATAATTAATTTGCAACATCAAAGCGATTATAAGCGAAGATCAATAACCAACACCTACAACTATGTGGTACACAATGAATGCTGCTGATAAATGTAATGGACTCCTACAATAGTCGCCATGCATTTAAGTGCACTGTACTTGCAAGCAACAACAGCCAGCTGCTGAATGTATGGGCATCCCCCACATGCATTAATGAAAATCTTAATGCAAACAACATGCTATGAATGTAACAGATGCCTTGTAGTTAAGATCAACAACTTGCATAAAACCTGTTGCTGCAACACCAAACCACCCATGAATGATGGTGGTAGATATGATCCAAATATAGTGGCTCCCCTGCAAGCATATCTAAGAAGATTATAGTAAGTTGTAAATAGGGAACCTATGAAGTCATGGTTCAGACGTAGGCCAGTACCAACAGTCTGCTTTGAATGTGTACAACTACAGGCAACTATAAGGAATTCATCATGCTACAATAGCCTACCTACGAATGACAGTAGAAGATATGTATTTAGTGAAATTTGCCTGCAGATGATGGAGGGGAGTTTGTGACACATATAATGATCCTATTTATAAATAGGAATGAATGTAATGTTGTTTGGCAGTTGATGTTAACATATAGATGAATGTATAACCCTCCATGTAGTCAATAACAAATAGCTGACGACCAGTGATGGATGTAACTCAACTAGTAGCCCACTTCAACATGCAAATGCCAGGGGATTCATACAATCAACAACGATGCAACATCAGATGAATGTACTGATTTAAGTGCAAGAAAAGATGGCTGATACGATCTATTTATGGATAACAACAGTTGGTATATTATGAGTACAATGGATCACATGTGGACACAAATATATATAACACCTATAGTGCAATGATTGAGATGTTACAAGTATGGTAGGTCCTCTATAAGTAGAGAAGCACATTCATCTTGTCGGAGTTGAAAGTTTTGCTGATCGAGTACAATTAAAGTCCTCTAATTGATAACTTCAAAGAATCCGACAATGACAGTTGGGTATGAAGGCTACTTGATGTATAGAGGAAACTTATTGATGGGTCATCAAAAGAAGGCCCTGATCGTGATGTGAAGCATGCAGAATTGAATGATTCTATAGAGTCAAAGAATGATCAGTTGAAGATATGTTTCATCTTATCATCTATACAGAAATACTGAAGACTTTCGACGACTGCAAATGTCTGCAAAGCGTTATTCAATGAATAAGCAATTGAGGAAGAAAAGATGTTTCATTCTATTATCTCTTCAAAAATCTTGGGGCTTTAGAAGATATGTCGTGCCGTTCGAGTAAAGGTTCTGAGATTAAGCCTCGCAACTCAACATCCTATATATGCATTATAAATACATATAATGGGCCTTTCAAGCATGCCATCATTGAGCCGTAGGAGAAGCTTCTGTGTACCATGTGCATATTAGATACTATAATGTCACTAAAACATCAACGATTACCTTGTACTCTGTCTTGTTCATGCCTTAAGGAGAATACCGTATGACGAACTGAAGACAAGGAGAGCCAACGATGCATCGATCGAGCCTTTGGTCTCATCAACTTATGATAACTCATCTATCACAAAATATCCTCTTGTCATTTAGATGTCTTTACCCAATCTAAATAAGGATCGATCGATTCGTATATCTGATCTCCTGAAGAATGAGAAAAGGGAGCTCACATCAGAACAATGAAGTACTTCATGGCAGTCGGGTGACAATGTTATGATACACCTGTAAGCAAAAGTAGAGAATCAATAGTAAAGAACATGAGCTGTTAAAGTGTAAGGTCACGCCACCAGATCTGCAACATTCGTACAAGCAGACATAAGGCATTAACAAAGCCCAAGATAAAACCCTGCGCATTTGGCAGCAATAGTCACCTATACAGTCGGCTACATTTAAAAATACAAAACACCTTTTTGCACTGCATGCAACTATTTTAAAATGCTCCTTATACATGCATTACAACATGCATGATAGTTTATTTGGACATGTTATCCAGCATCGCGAGATGCATTTAATTATAATAAATGCATTGCATTTGTATGATAACATGTTGTATATAAACGTGTCATAACTTGTGAAATACATTATACAAGCATGTTGCCCAACATTGTAAGTATATTTTGAAGTGAATTTCGGTATGCATTTGTAGGGTGCTAAAAATTTCATTCTAGCATGTCGTCTCGACATTACTATTACATTCTCAAAATGACCTCGAGCATGTATCACTATGATGCCGAGAATTTCATTCTAGTGTGTCACTCTAACATTGTTATTATATTTCAAAATAACCCCCCGCATGTATTGATGATATGCAAATGATTTCACTCTAGTCTGTCATTTGACACTGTAATTACTCTTCAAAAATCATCCTCCCGCATATGTAGAGGGTTTCACTCTAGTGTATCATTCAACACTATGATTGTATTTCAAATATCGTATCATGCACACACATGAATGCATCATGCCAAATGCATCCAACGACATATACCCACGCATGCCTTAGCAAGCATGTTGTAGGTATAGGCATGATGCCTGAGAATGCCGCACGGGTTAAGAAATAAATTTAGATTCAAACACGATCCTCTGTCGGCAAGTAGATAGAGTTGACAAGGTTCAATCAATAAAAAATGTAACAACCCATGAACACCCCGATGCTGGGCGATTGAACGTAGATCTCAACCAGAGAGGTTAATTTCAAATATTCAAAATGCCATTCAAATGCCCATAAAATCTAAAATTCCAAGAAAACCCAATACCAAGATATTTAAAACTAAAACTAATCATCAAACACTTAAAGCACAAGTACCTACCCACCATCCATAATAGTTTGCCGAGATGGATGAATCTAAAAAACTATTTTAACTCACAAAGAGTCAATGTCTAGTCGAGAATATCACTAAGATTCATTCTCAACCTGTCTCTTGCCAGTAAGGACATGAAACGTGTCCTCTAACCAGTGGCTTCACCACCAAATCGCATTACACCTACAATTTCTTCACTAAATGGGACCATAGGTAAACGATTATGATCGGGACTCTCTGAACTGGGTGGTTCACTATGAAATGGCACTATTATATTACGATCATGATTAGTGCCCGTATGTTCCCCAATGGCATTAAATTCTTGAGATATGAATTAATGAGATATAATTGTTAAGGCATAAAGCCATCTGTTAGCTAAGGTGAATTCAAATTTGTCCCTTTAGATAAACATCCACCCTAAATCTATAATGTACCCTTGGACGATATAACCTATGGTTGTCGACAAGGATCCTTTTGTCAAGTTGGATCGACTATCTCCTCTAACTAAGTAGACCAAGGACCACAATGGCCCGGGACAATGAAACCATGGGATCTTGATCGGGCTCATCATCACTCCCCCCACCATCCACTTTATGCGCAAGATGGTGAAATTTTAATTATAAATATTAAATTTTCAAATATCAACCAATGCTGCTACTATATGCCACATATCACATATCTACGGATACAATGTATTCATTTGATAACTAGCCTTAATCAAAAGTTCTCTCTCATTATCGGCAGGGATAATTAACTATAGGGGCTTGCGCCTATAGGAAACCAGAACTCAGGTCATAAAGACTTTGCAAAATGAGGGCAAAATCTTTGGGTAATGTCTTATTTCAAACCCAATTTGCCTTCTAAAAATTTACCCTGGAACCTAATCGGTTAAAACTCCCCCGAAAGCGAGGGGAGGCCGGGGCACAGATTTTTGGAGATGGACAATCACATGATATATCAATATAGTTTTCAGGCATCTAACATATTTTGTTCTCATGCGTCTTAACAATCTCTCATCACATAAAATTATTATTCATACCGCTCATCACTCTCTCAAATATAGATCTATTAACAATATCAACTTTCATGCACCAAAAAATCACTGGAACACAAAGAACCTATGTGGGAGTCCCCTATTTGTACTCAACCATAATAGAACATGTTGATATTCATAGGAACCACAATTAAATAAACTATTTGGGATAACTTTCGTGCTGCTTTATTTTTTATAAGGTCGTAAAAATTGGACCGGACAATGAACAGAAAGAAGGAGATGTTCATGATTCGATCGGCTCCACCGAGGTCGAACCGGATGACGTAATAAATAATAATATTATTTAAAATTAATAAAATAAACATAATAATATCAAAATCTAGCCTTAAGAAATTTCATAATTCTAAGACTTTAGATTCATAATAATATGAAAGCCTAACTAAATTGGACGATATAATAAATACTAAAATTGTTTAAATAATGTCTAAAAGATATAATCATATAAACGTGGTTAAAAAATAAAGAGAATTCATGTACAATATTTTTTAATAATTTTAAATTTAAATATTTTTTAACTTTCTTATTTATTTTTAATCTAAATTTAATTTAAATTAAAGTATATAATTTAATATAAATTATTTCAAATTTATGCTAAATGTTTTGATATAATTTATGCATATAAATATTATAACTAATTTATACTTATAATTTAAATTTAAATGTTTTCTAAATGAAATAATAATGGTATAATTATCATGCAAATATATAAATTTATTACTAAAAAAACAAAAAACAAATATAGTAGTTTCTATAATTTTAAATTTAAATTAATTTTTTAATTTTATTCACATTAATATAAATATAATTCACATATAAATTTATAAATTTAATATAAATTATTATTAATTTATGTTATATATTTATATATAATTTATATTTATATGTTATATATCAAATTTATTTGAATATTTTATATAATTTTTTAAAAAAAATCCTCTTGAAAGTAATTTACCATGCACACATTGTAGAAATTTCAACTAGTTGTTTAGTCCCACATCACTTGGAAGGTTTTTCTTATGTTTTTATATAGTTTTCCTTCTTTCCATGAGTAAAGAGCTCACGAGGGGTGGTGGAATCATGGTGTATGATTAGTTAATGCTTAGTATATAATAATTTAAAATTTTGAAAATTATTAACTAAATTGTGTTATATTCAAAATAATTTAATATTAAATTAAAGTATTTAAATAGATTAAGCATTGAACCAGCTCTTAAGAATTAGGACGGCTCAACGGTTGGCCAGTTGAACCAGCGGTTCAAATTGGTTGCCACCAGTTTAATGTTGGGTAGGTTTTTCTTGAGGACCGATTTTCAAAACCATGATGTTTTAGATAGCAACTATAATTTTGCTTAGCTACTTCTTTATCATTACTTTTTAAAAATTTATGTAGTAGAAAGTTATTCTCTACAATAATAGTAGCGAAATTTTTTTCTTCTCAACTAACTTTATAAAATACTGCAGCCATCTCAAATAGACCCTAAATAAAAAATGATAAGAGTTGAGCTATTTTTATCACCAATCAAAATTATTTTTTAAGCAACAATTTAACCCTAAAGAATAGAGCCAACAATTTGATATTTATATACAAATAAAATTTTAACCTATTTGTCATAAAATTGATTGAGAGCACATCAATGCATGCAACAAAAGCCTTTATATATAATAAACATATTAATTAATAAGTCCTTACAAAATTTGATATTTTCAATAACTTAAATTCAACTTATTTTTTCTTCATGATGGTTGCCGTTCTCACCTTTAGCAGATTGTATGTTTGTGCGAACTGTCAAACCATAATCTATGAACATTTGTTGATTTTGCTGCTTGCCAGCCTTTTCTTATGTGGCTTTGCTCTTGCAACACTCAGCAGTCTTGTCTTTTCTTTCCAAAGCAACTAAGATTTGATTTGGGATCATTTTTTTCTATTTTTTAAAGTAATTTTTACTAAAAAAATTTGAATTAGAAATTTTTTACTAAAAAATTATTTTAAAAAGCAATAAGAAAGTTGTGTTACTTTTGGGACGACTTTTTTACTTTTTTATAAAGTGGCATTTTAGTATAATTTTTTTTTGAAAAACAGGAAAAAAATAGTGGTAAAAAACTATCACGAATGAGAGAAATTGTTCTATTCGGATGCCGAATGCCATCCGATCTGCAGACCAACCAAAATCAGCCACTTCGGTACTGCGATTTGGTACTGCTTGGTGCCGCTCGGTACTGCGGCTCAGAATCGCTCGGTCTCGCGGCTCGGTATCGCTGACGTGGCTGCACCTGATTCGCCTCCGGACGTACGTCCACAGAATAATTTCTCCTCAAATGAACCCTAAATTTTTTGTGTTTTGGCATCCAGTATAATAACATATATTGTCAAGGTTGATCAAAAAATTACCAAAATAATTAAATAAAATCAAATAAAAAATAATGGATTATTGATTTTATTCAATTTAATTTAAATTAGAGATTTTGAAAAAATTAATTATATAATATTTAATTCAGATCTGAATATTTCGCAAATAAAAAAATCAAATCAAGTTTAACAAATAAGTGATAAGTTTAGAGTATTTCACATTACATATCTCAGCCATTTATCAACCTATCATTATCATTTATTTTTATTTATGTTTTGGCGTTCAGTTAAATAGAAGAATGTTTAGTAAATAAAAAATAATTTAGTGAAAGGACTCGTAGCCTATTGACTAAGGAGAAGGTTGAATCTTTCAAATTATAAATTTGAGCCATATAATTTGCAATTTATCAATAATAATAATAATAATATATACTAATAATAATAATAATAATTTATTTAAATATCAAACGGATGAATATTGTTTTTATTTTTATTTTATCTCAACACTAAAAGTCAAACCTGGATTGAAGGGATCCAAGCACTTTCATTCAATTTAGTTTCAAATATTAATTATTCAATTTAATTATAAATTAAAAATACAGCTCATTGAATTCAATTCACAATAAGTCAACAAATTAAGGCTTCGTTTGAGACAGCTTTAGATTACTTTTTTTTTTTTTTGCTTTCAATATATTTTTAAACTAAAAGCAATTTTACAAAGCAGTAACAAAGCCTTCCCAAATAAAGCCTAAGGCTCCACTTGGGATGGCTTTTTTACTGCTTTCAAAAGCAACTAAAAAGTAATAGTCAAAAGCTATCACAAACAAAACCTAAGGCTCCGTTTAAGACAACATTCTTACCACCTCTTAAAACGACTTTTTTAAATAAATTTTTTTAATTTAAGAAATTTTTGCAGTAGAAGTTGCTTTAGAAAGTAGCAAAAATCCTGTCTCAAACAAACCCTAAATTGAGTCCACCTTTTTTTATTGGGACAGTTTATATGGAAAATGGGTTAAGAGAAACAAAGAGGGCTCAAATCAGGAGTCGAACATCATAGTTATTGAAGGAGTCATCACACATGAAGGAGTAAACATATAACCTGTGAATATTAAAACTGGAGTTAAGCTACACCTTGAAGGTGATAATAGAGTACCAAAGGTGCAGTAAGAAAAGAGAATAAAGGAAAGTTTACTATCTATTCACTATTCACTGAGAACCATTACATCGTATATATAGATGGGCTAAGTACATCTGTTATACATAATGGCTGTGATTAAAAGTAGAGAATGAGTGAACATGATTGCACAATAGTCATAGGTTATTATGAGGCAGACTAAGTGGTGCAGGCACATATTATCTAACACCGCCCCTCAAGTTGACAATGGTTATTGAATCGTCAACTTGGAGCAAAGCTGAGTGAACCGAGTGGAGGAGAGAGCTTTTGTTAAAATGTCGGCTGGTTGATCCTAGGAGGCAATATGATGCACAATGACTTGATGATTCTTGATACAGTCACAGATGCAATGGTAGTCAACCTCTATATGCTTAGTTCGCCCATGGAAGATCGGATTGTTGACAAGTGCAAGTGTAGATACATTGCCACAAAAGATTGTTGTAGGAGAAGCCGAGGGAATGCGAAAATCTGCAAGAAGTCTTCATAGACATAGGACGTCACTAGCAGTTGAAGCTAATTCCCGGTATTCTGCTTCAGTCGACGATCTAGCAATAGTGGGCTATTTTTTAATAGACCAAGACAGAAGTGTGCCTCCCAGGAAGGTGCAAAAATCGGAGATAGACTGACGATCTATGGGATTTGAGGCCCAATCAGAATCAACATATGCTCGAAGGATAAGTTCAGTTGCAGTAATAGGAAAAACATAATGTTGAGTTCCATGTAAGTAACGTAGAACCCATTTGAGGCAGTGGAAATAAAGCACAAGCGGGTTATGTATATGCTGGCAGAGGTGGTTGACAGCAAGCACAATATCGGGTCGAGTAACAGTGAGATATTGGAGAGAACCAACCAGTTGTTGGTAGAGATGAGTTTGGGAAAATGGTTTTGTTTGATCTGGGCTGGTAGAAAGTTTTGAAGGTAGGGGACTAGATATTGTTTTGCAGTGTTACATACCCGATTTGGTTAAGAGCTCATGTATATATCAAGATTGGCAAAGTAGGAAGCCATTGGAAGTGGTAGAAATTTGAATGCCCAAAAATCGGGAAACAAGACCAAGATTTCTCATATGAAAGGCAGAATGCAAATAATTGAGGAGTCGAGTAATTTCTGAAGGAGTATTACCTGTTAAAAGAAGATCATCCACATAGTCCAGCATATACATATATACTGTCCCTTGTTGGAAAGTAAGCAGAGATGGATCAGCTTGACTGCATCGGAAGCCATATTGCAAGAGATGATCAAAAAATATGGAGAACCACTGTCGCGGTGATTGCTTAAGCCCATAGATGACTTTGTGTAGGTGACACATGTAGTCGGGGTGCTGGGGATCAACGAAACCTGGGGGCTGCTTCATAAAGACACTCTCGTCCAATTTACCATGCAAGAAGGCATTAGAGACATCTCAATGATATATAGGCCAGTGAGAGTAAGATGCAACAAGAAGAAGTAGACGCATAGTGGGAAATTTAGCAGCAGGGCTAAACGTATCATGATAATAGATATCAGGCTCTTGTTTAAATCCTTGTGCAACAAGTCTAGCTTCGTGACAGGCAACGCTTACATCAGAGTTCAACTTCTTTTTGTATAGCCACTTGCATCCGAGAAGATTTTGATCTACTAATGAAGGAACTAAGGACCAAGTTCCTTGCTGTTGAAGAGCTTCAAATTCAGCAGACATTGCCTGCCTCCAACCAAGATATTGTTGAGCATCTGAAAAGGAGGTGGGAGCTAATGGAACAATGTTATACTGCAAATCAAAAACTTGCTTCAATTTAAGGTGTCCTGTTTGACGCCATGTAATCATATGATGCCGAGGAGGCTGAGACGGCTGGGTTTGTGGAAAGGAAGGCTCTGGCAGTAGGGATGAGGTAGAAGGAATGGGAGAGGCTTGTGGAGGAGAAGGTAAACTTGGTTGTTCAGTGGAATAAGAATGAGGAGGAGATTGGTTTGCTGTGGGAACAGAGGCCGAGATAAGTACAAGTGCCAGGGGAAATTGTTGGGAATGGAGAGGATGGTGAAGGTGGTAGAGGTGTTTTAAATGGAGAGACGGACTCAAAGAATTGTACAACACGAGAGATGTGGATATGACCAATAAGCAGATCCAAGCATTTATATGCTTTGGATTGGTTGGCATAACCAAAAAATACACAAGGAATGGAATGAGGTTGCAATTTATTTTGATGTTGTGGGGGAATCCATGGATAACATAAGCAATCTAGGACACAGAGGTGCTCATAGTTTGGAGGTTAGGGGAGGGAAGGAAATTAATTAAGTAAAAGGAAGTGAGCAAAACATCAACCCAATAACAAGGAGGAATATTTGTAGTGAATAATAAAGCACGAACGGTCTCAAGGATGTGGCGATGCTTACATTCAGCCACCACTTTCTGTTGAGGATTAGATGGGCAGGTATGTCGATACAAGATGCCAAAGGACTGTAGGTGATGACGAAATGCATTATTAAGAAAGTCACCACCTCTATCAGATTGAATCATTTTAATTTGATTTTGAAATTGATGTGTAGCATATAGTTTGAAGCAACGGAAAGTACTAAGAACATCAAATTTAAAATGAAGAGGATACACCCAAGTAAAACGTGTAAAATCATCAACAATAAGAAAATAAGATTTGTATTTTTGTACAGAGAGAATAGAGGAAGGACCCCATACATCCATATGTAAAAGTTGTAAACATTTAGTTGTTTTAGGAAAAGCTAAATGAAACGATATACAATGACTCTTTGCTCTCACACGAGTCACAGTGTGATACATTTGAACTATGTAACGGAAGGCACGAAGGAAGCCATGGCACTGTCTGCCAAGGAGAAGAAAAGAAATTTAAAATGATTAGTAAGAAATAACGAGAAGATGAATGATAGATAAGGGACGGAATGACCTAGAAGGTCCGAAGGAGGGAAGCTTAGCCAGGGGGAAACCCTAACTAAGAAGAACGGAAAGAAAGAAACCTAGCTAGGGGGGAACCCTAACTAAGAAAAAGAAGGACGATCCTAACTAAGGAAGGACCCTAACTAAGAGTGGGACGGACCTAATCTAAGGAGTACCAATCCCGGAGTACACACAAGAAAGAATAATATAGAATCCAAAGATGGAGAGAGAAACCTGTCCCACCGTGGTCGCCAGAAACCTGTGGACCTCTGAAAGGACACAACAACCATCGCCCCGCGAAGGGAGACAATATCTGGCCAATGGGAGGGCAGATTCGATCACACATATGATTAACCATTGAGGATAGCGGCTCTCACCAGCACACCCCGATGGGTAATAATATATATGATCTGATCGTCACAACGGGTTTCCCCCACCCGATACATTAGCTCGAATGGGGTTTATTTGAGAGTGGGATGCGGTTTCCCACTGGCGCAAGCCCCCGTGGTTAATTACATCTCAAGCCGGGGCCTGAGAATACTCTCGATTAAGGATTCTACATTATTCTTTCTAAATTGGGATTGGTACATAGAGGGAAGACTAGGAAGTCCTACTCGAAGGAAAGAGAGGTTCAACTAGGCTTAGTCAACATGCACGGCTCACATCAGCATCCGGAGGGACTAAGGTAGTGAGAAGAAACTGGAGAAAAATAAATAAATCATGCACTCGAAGCATGCAGGAGGGAAGGATGGAGGTGGCGTCATCCGTGTGACGCGGATATGTAGGGTTTAGGGTCTCTGGAAGACAGAAGACCTACCTACTGATGAGGCGTACTACGAAATAATAGTAGCCTTGAATCCTAAATCTAATGGGTTTAGTGTTCTACGCAACACTAACACCCGTGTCCTAACTAATGCAATGTAAAACCTGGACTTACCCCGGCCTGGAAGGGGGAGCAAGCTAACCACCTAATCGCTTTAAAATCATGCTGTCCAGTCATTTATGAAAGATGGGTAGGTAGGTTATAGTTCTTGGAGGTAGGGCCGACGTCTAGAGGATTTCCTAGTTGGCCCCATACTGATGTTGGGTGAATGCTCATATGACTAATGCAATTAAAATTTTGATTTAGTTGATTTCTAATGCAATGCATGCTGGTTAAAGTATCCAAATCAGATATGCACAGGATTTTAAAAAAGGCTTATAAAAATAATTTTTAGAATTAGACTGGGCTTCCCCAGGTCCAGCACCTCATCCTCATAGGTCAGATTATTCGGACTCTACCCGCAGGCGGGGAAGTGTCTTATAGAAGGAAAGAAAGAAATGCAATAATATGCATGCGACCCCGGACGATCCCGGTAATTTCCTAGGTCGTTAAGTTTCTAAATTGCTTAAACCTTAAAATTTTAAATATTGGTTGCGAGTAGAAAAGAGTTTTAGTCCTTAGAGAGCCTAACGAAATCCAGGCTAAAACAAAAGCGACATGCAGATCGCCAATAAACTATGAAAAGTATACAACATATACGCAATCATCATCAAATCAAGCATAATACATAATTAAACAAATCAATTAAATGTCTATAGGCCAACTGCCCTTAATTACAACCCAGGGTCTGCAGAAAATTAAAGTGGCCGGGCACCACTGCCAACAACCCGGATTTCTAATCCTAAGACTGACGCAAGTTATTTTGAGTGGGATACACTTGGTCTTCATCTTCTTGATCTTCTCTTTCTTAGACTCCTTGGATCTGAGCTTCCTTGGACTCCTTGGACCTCAGCTTCCTTGGACTCCTCGGGTAGTAGAATAATCCAAATTTGGATTCCCAAATAGAAAAGGACTATCCTCATATTGGGTGTCCTTTTCTCTTTGGGCATTCAACCCTTGGATCCTAGTATCCCCACTCAAAATAGACTTTCACAACTCAATACCAAGTTACAAACCATTTACATTAAATGAAAGCAGTAAATCTAAACTCTCCTACAAGGTTATCCTAATAAAAATCATCCCAAGCAGTTTATATAGAAATAAAAATACTCATCACAGCCACACTTGGCCATGCTCTTAATTATTTGAGGGCTAAGCAAGCTCTGGAGCACCTGTTGTAATTTATAATGATGATTTTAATTAGCCCTCATTTTTTTAGGGGGGCTGAGCAATTTCTGGAGCATCTGCATGAAACAATGTTAGTATTTAAATCATGAATTTTGCCCCCCTTTATTTTAGCATGGCATGAGCATGGCCACCTGCAGAAAGTATCATTAGTATCAAGATCGATCCTAACCTATGGGTAGTCTATCGTGCAATCACATCAATTCCCAGAGTGCAGTAAAAGTAAACAAACACACCAGCATCATCTCAATCACAACATGCAGTGAAATCTCAGAAATCTCGGCACACAACAGAAAAGTAAACACAGGCCTAGCCTAGGTCTAGAAGTGGTGCCCTAACAAACCATCTAGATGTGTGTGAAAAAGCTGTGTAGCTGAGGTAGATCCTAAGCTGGGTAGTTAGTTGCAATTGTCTACTGTCCAGGTTTATTGTAGGTCTAAAAGGAAATTTTAATTAAAGTATAAATATTAGTGAATTAAGATACATTTTATTTAATTTGATATGTAGGTCAGTTTTAATGCTTAGGGTAATAATATTTAAAGTTTAAATTGCATTAGTGAGTTTTAGGGGGTTCGGGGTCCACCTATACAATAAGCAAAAAGAGGGGTCCAAAATTGACTTTCTGATTAAAGGGTATTTATGACTAGCTAATATTTTTATAAAATACTAGGCCTTAACTTGATCAGTTAGACAATTAGCATGCCCAATTTGGATTTTTCTATCCAAAGTTATGAATTTCTGAAGTTTTGGTCTTGTTTTGAACTAAGTTTGACCGGATTGTTGACTTTTTGATTTTAGTTGATTTATGAAATCTTAATATTTTTAATAAATACTAGACCCTAATGTGAGTTGAATGCCTTTGAGTTTGCTGGATTTGGAGTTTCCTACGCAAAGTTATGAATTTTAGAAGTTTCGGGCCCTAGATTGTAGGCTACGGTTGACCGAAGAGTTGACTTTTTATTTTAGGTTGATTTCTGGACACCTAATATTTTTAACAAATACTAGACCTTAATTAGAGTTAGGTGCCTTTTAGTTTGCCCATTTTGGAGTTTTCTGTATGTAGTTATGATTTTTAGAAGTTGGGGCAATTAAATGAATTATCGGAATTGCCTAATTAGGGGTACTTTGGGGGTTTTGGCCCAAATCAGCTCCAAACTGATTGGAATCACCCCCAAAGGTCAGAAATGACCTAAGAAGGTGTTCCCAAGTGTTTGGGGAAAATTTGGGATTTTAATAAATTTTAATGATTTAATTAAGGCAAAAGGGTGATTTTTGATTAAGGTTGAATTAAAGTCCAGATTAAGGTCCAATTAAGGGGCCCTAATTATCTAAGGTTGGGAACTGAATTCTGGAGAGTTTGAGGTATTATGGGTATTTTTTTGATTTAAAATGGACTTATTATATTTTTCTGAAGTTTCTAAGGCTTAATTAACGGGTAAATTAGGGTTTGCTAATTAAGTGTTTTAAAGAGTCCAGAAAATTCCTAGAAAATTCTAGAGGGTTTCAGATGTCACTATATTTAAGTGTTTCAGATTTCAAGTCATTTGGGGCTCTACCCTAATTCCTGGAATTTTTCTAAGTTCACTAGACGATCCTTAATTATTGTCCTTAAGGTGTCACTACGTTATATAGGAATGAAATGAAGTAACTAACCCTTAGGCACAACATAGAGGGTAAATGCAGCAAGTATAAACACACCAAATCATGTCCTTAGATCTAGGAGAGCCTAGGCTAAGTGCTTGTGCAACCTACACATACAAGGACTACGAAAACACTAAGTAAAGAAGCCTAATGAAGTGATTAGTGAATGATTGGGACACAATCATTCACTAATCCTTCTCCCACATGAATTGCTCTTCATATACATAGCCTAGGTTTAAAGTTTCATAAGAGGTGAACCTCCCAAAATTAAAGGATTTAAATAATATGTAATTTTAAAATCATTTTTAAAATACATAAATATTATAAATAATAATAATATAAATTTGAAAATAAGATAATTGAAAATACTTCAGTTCATAAGTATAGGAGGTCTACCAGCCACCAAGGGGTTTTAAAATAATTTTTATTTTTAAAATAATCAATTATATTAATTAAATAATATTTAAATAACTAAATAACAAAGAAATACAGAAAACATTCAGAAAAGACAGAATCAGATACAGGAAATAATTTTAAATTAAAATTCATATTTTTCTGAAAAGAACGAGGTATTATACATCAAAATCCGATTTAAAAATGGAAAAGTTATGAATTTTTGAAGTTTAAATAGGTTTAAAAATTATTTTTTGAATAACTTAAAATAATTAATATTTAAAAATAATTAATAAATTCAAAATGAAATCTCCGAATTTTAAGATAAGTAATAAGCAATAATAATAATAATAATAAAATATTAATAATAATATAATAATAATTAAAATAGTTTTAAAGTATTAATAATATAATAACATTAGTAAAATAATAATATTATTATTAATATAATAATAATAAGAATAATAATACTATTAATATAATGATATCATTAAGATGATAATGATTCTATTAATATAATAATAATATTAGAATAATAATAATTTCAAAATAATAATAATATTATTAATAAAATAACAGCATTAAAACAATCATAACATTATTAATATTATAATACTAAAATAGTAATAATATTATTAATGTAATAATGATATTAAATTAATAATGTTATTATTGACATAATAACAATATTGAAATGATATTATTATTACTATAATAATAGTCATTAAAATAATAATAACATTACTAATACCATAATATTAAAATAATAATATTATTATTGTTGCGGACTCAAATATACGCGGCGATAGAGTTTAATATTTCCGTCTCAGCGTTATATGTATATCCAGCACACAAACAGAAGAGTGAAAGAAACACTAGGATTTTTACGTGGAAAGCCCTGAAAAAGGGAAAAACCACGGGGTCACGCCCAGTTGAAAAAGTTCCACTAGTGTTGTTTGAAATACACGAGGCTGACTCGTCCTTTAACTTCAGGATGATCAGATTACAATGAGTATCAATTACAAGGCCAAGCAGAGTTCCGACGTCACTCGGGCGTTAGACAGAATTCTGGCGTCACTTGGAAAGAAGTCCGGCGTCACTCGGGCGTCGGGTAGGATTCTAGCGTCGGGCAGAATTCCGGCGTCCCTCGGGCACCAGGTGGTGCTCCGGTGGTGTTCCGGCGGAGTTCCGGCGGTGTTCTGGTGGTGGTCGAGGAGGAGCTGTTCCCTCCTAGACTTCTCTTCTCTTCTTCTTCTCTTCTTGGCTTCTTGGCTTGGGGTCCTCTCTTAAGAGAAATGAGGGGCTATTTATAGTTTTTCTAGAGTGGCATAGCCCGTAAATATGTGAGGGATCAGGGGCAAATAGGGAGTGATCCGGATGAACGGCCGATATTGAATCCCTTGATCGTGAACCGTTTATCAAGCATTTGAAGGTCTTAATGATATCAGAATTCTAGGATCTTGGACTCGTTGGATTCGTCTCGTCGAGCCGCTCGATTCGACTATAAGCTCGCCAAAATCGGAGACCGTTTGGTAACTCAAATAGCTGTTTGATGCTTCTAACAGCGCTTCGGGTACTTGATTTGGACTCACTTGGGCTCGGATTGAGTCGAATTTGGTGTCGTTGGATTCGTATTTCCGAGACGCTTAGTTCAACTATAAGTTTGCTGAAATCGGAGTTTAAATGGTCTCCAAAATAATTTTTGAAGTTTCCAACTTGAGTTTTTCCTCGAGATTCGTGCCCGATCAAGATGATTTTCCGATGACGTATCAGTTGACCCCCTATTTTTGGACGTCAAAGCTGCAGGAGTCCAAAAATATATGTGTCGGCTTTTCACTTTGGCAAAATCGCAAAAATTTGCGTTCCAAAAATTAAATGTTTGCTCGAACTTGATCATAGAGGCCCCGTTGAGCTCCGAAAGTGTCAAAATTGAGTCCGGAACGTTGAAAAACGTGTCCGGGGACCCCAAAAACGTCGAATTTGGATCGTCCGGGCCCGAAATCGGAGCCCGGGAACGCGTAGGCGGCCGAACCGGCCGGCCGGCCGGCCGGCCACCGCCCGCGGCGGCGCCTGCGCCAACCGGCGCGTCCGCGCGCGTCTGCGCGCGGAACCGCGCGGTTATAACCGCGCGAGGCGCGGTTTTGCTTAAAAAAAAATATTTTTTTTTATTTAAATTGTGGGTCCCACATGGGATTAAAAATCCCAAAAAATTCCGAAAATTTTGAAAAATTTCAGGGAATTTAATAGAATTTTGGAATCCTCCCCCCCCCCCTCAAAAATAATATAAATAGACCCCCAGGGCCTAGGAGAAACTCGCCCCTTCTTCCTTTCTCCCTCTGGCTTTTGGCATTTTGAGGCTTTCCGCCGTTTTTGAGTAGGTGACTTTCCCTACTTGACTCGGCGCCCCTCCCTTTGCGCAGAAGTTAGAGTATTCCTCTCTTCTCCCCTCTAGTTTCTAGCATTTTGAGGCCTTCCGCCGTTTTTGAGTAGGTGATTTTCCCTACTTGACTCGGCGCCCCTCCTTTTGCATAGAAGTTAGCGGTTTTCCCTCTTTTTTCTCTCATTCTGGCTTTCTGACAGTTGAGGCATTCCGTTGTTATTCAGTAGGTGATTTTCCCTACTTGAGACAATGCCCCTCCTCTTGTACAGGAGTTAGAAATTTCTTTTCTTTTTCATTCCTTCATGTGGAGGTGAGATGTTAGTCGGAGGGAGTCTGAAGATGGTCGGAAGTCAGGCGTCGGGAAGAAGTATGGCGTCAGGTAGAACTCTGACAAAAATCCGTCGGCGGGGAGAAGTCCTACGACGGGTAGGAATTTGGTGTCGGGTAGAAGCCCAACGAACATCCGACAACGGGCAGAAGTCCGACGTCGGGAAGAAGTACAGCGTCGGGTTGAAGTCCGACGAGGGTCCGACGACGGGCATAAGTCCGGCGTCGGGTAGAAGTTCGACGAAAGTCACGCGACTGACAGAAGTCTTTCAACGGGAGGAAGTTCGGTGTCAGACAGAAGTCTGACGAAAGTCCCGCGACTGGCAGAAGTCCTGCGTCGAGTGGAAGTACGGTGTCGGGCAGAAGTCCGACGAAAATATTGGGCAAAATTCCAACGAAAGTCCGGCGACGGGCAGGGACCCATCAACGGGAAGAAGCTCGTCGTCGGGCAGAAGTCCAATGAAAGTCCCTCGATGGGCATAAGTACAACGTCGGGTAGATATCCGAGGCAAATCACGTAACTGGCAGAAATACAACGTTGGATAGAAATTCGACGAGGGTCTGGCGACGGGCAGATGATGGCCGGCGTCCAGTAACATTGTGTTAAGGCAATATTCATCCATACTGAAGTGTGCCAACATCAGATATTACTGAATAAAGAGGCCGAAGTAGTGTGACATGCCAATATTCTGGCAATACACTAACACTGTCAACTGAGTGGAGGTCTGATGATGATCCAGTTATGTCCTTTCTTTAAAGGAGCAGTTGTAGGAGATGCTTGTGTGCAGTAAGGGAGAAGTCACTTAAATCCACCAAGGATATTTGACTGTGTTAAAGTTACTTGTTGTTGGATGATACTAGCTTGTATGAGTGTCACCAGTGTACCTTTTGATTTCAACTTCTGGTGAGAAGAAATGTATATTTGAATCTGAATTTATGTAACTCCAATGATATTGTATATGAAATGAGGATTTGTCCCCTAGAGGGACCTGAATTGTTATTGCATCTGTAAGACATGCTTTGTGCTTTTGATGTATTATTAGTCTGAACGAATGTGAGAGACATCCTTTTAGGATGTTTGACATATCTGAGACTGTAAGTCAAAGCCCTTGCTTGATGACGTTAAGGGAAGATGTTAGATTAAATCTCCCCAAGAATGATCTTCCAATGATTGGGATACAAGACATCATCCAATGACATTTGACCTATATGAGGTTGTATGTCAGAGCCCTGCTCAATGACGTTAACCTGTATAGGAGTGGTCGAGGGAATCCACCAAGGATGTGAGACCTATCAGAGGTTGTATGTCAGAGCCTTTGCTCGACGACGTTAACCTGTATGAAGAGGTCGAGAGAATCCATCAAGGGTGTGAGACCTATCCGAGGTTGTATGTCGGAGCCTTTGCTCGACGACGTTAACCTGTATGGAAGAGGTCGAGAGAATCCACCAAGGATGTGAGACCTATCCGAGGTTGCATGTCAGAGCCCTGCTCGATGACGTTAACCTAAATGGAAGAGGTCGGATCGAATCCCCCTGGGATCGATCATCAGTGATTGAGACACAATAAAGATTGTGTATTTCTCGAATCAAGGATAAAGAGACTATATTTGTCAGTAGTTTTTCACTGTCAGTTGCATTCTTTTTAAAGAAAGTGACAATATCAAAACTGGACGAACAACACATTATATTACTGTAAGACAATACAATAATTCTCTTGTACAACATAAGAGATACATATAGGGACAACCACATCATTTGACTTGGTAGAAATACTAAGGACATTAGAGTGACATCCTACTTATCATTGAAGAGATACACGATGACACATAACAAGTAGTATTACTAATATAACTACACAAAGTGCATGGTCATTCAATCTCGCCAACCATTTGCATATTATTCAACTGTTGTCTTTGTTGTTGTTGATTTTGCCCCCCAGTTGGACCAGCTTCATCTTGAACAGGTGTGTTTTGGATGAACTGTCGAATATATCCTTGTCGGATCAACCTCTCGATCTCATCCTTGAGTTTCTTACAGGCTTCAGTAGTGTGTCCACGACTACGGTGGAAATAGCAATATTGCTCCTGGTTCCCAACATTCGGCTTCAAAGAATTAGGCCACTTGATATTTTCTTTATCTCGAATGGCCATGAGTATGTTGGTTCGAGTTGCATTGAGAGGCGTATACTCTTTTTCATGTCGGAACTCGCGTTGTGGTACTGGGGGTCTAGGAGATGAATTTTTCTTTCGTTGCGAAAATGATTCCTCTATTGTAGGGGCGTTCTTACGCTTTCCAGTTGTTTGCTCAAATTGCTTTCTATGAGCATTAATGGCTTCATCAGCAGAAATCTGAGCTTCTACACGATGGATCAGGTCAGCATATGAATGAACCGTATCCCGCATGAGGGCCGAATAGAAAGGACCAGGACGAAGGCCTCCAAGGAAGACCCCTCGGAGCAGTTCTGGGTCCACTCCCGGAATCTGTCGAGCCTCGGTGGAAAACCGTTGAAAATATTCTTTTAATGTTTCTCCCTCGTTCTGACGGATCCCAGAGAGATGAGAAGAATCCTTAGTAATTCTCCGGTTGGCTACGAACTGTTCGACAAATACTTTGGCCAATTTGACGAATGTGGGGATCGTTCCGGCTGGAAATGAATAGAACCATGTTCGAGCTTGTCCTTTAAGAGTGGCAGGGAAAACCTGGCAAAGGAGTGCGTCTGATGCTCGCTGGATATGCATGATAGTTCTGTAATGATCAATGTGCTCGTACGGGTCGGATGTCCCGTCATAGGAATCGATGCTCAGTAGCTTAAAGCCAACCGGAATAGGGTGTTGAAGAATGGCTTCCGTCAGGGGTGACGACTCCTGGAAGTCCCACTGATGAAGAGGTTGCCTTACGCCTCCTGTAGGGAACTCCTCTCGAACCAATCATCGTAGTTCGTGGCGTAGGGTATTGCGAGGGAGCTCAGCAATGTGATGTTGGGCTAGCTCCTCAGGGAGGTCTTGAGGAAGGAGACATTGCCGACCTGTGTGCGGAGGATGGGTAGAACTTGCTGTATCAGCCAGTTCGTTATCTTGATGTGACTGCGAACGCCTCCTGGGTGGAGGAAGAGGATTCTCAGCCTGAAGATGTTCAATATGAACAGCTTCGACACGGGGTGGATCTCGAGGGAGAAGAACCTCCTCCTGAGGTGCTAGGGTCGGCTGTCGAGTCTCTCGCAAGAGTTGTAGGATCTCGTTTTGAGATTCTTCCATCTTTCGAATTCTCTCTTCTAGGGAGGGTCCCGAGGTCCCCTCTCCAGGTGCGTTTTGCCCCCCGGGGTATAAAGAGGCAGATATCGGATGTCTATGATTCATAGACTGATTTCTGGATTGATGAGAATGAGAGCGGGAGGCTTCTATGAGGCGACTGCTACGCCTGTTGACCATCATAGCAATACTTGAAGTTGTGGGATAAGTTTCCCACAGATGGCGCCAAACTGTTGCGGACTCAAATATACGCGGCGATAGAGTTTAATATTTCCGTCTCAGCGTTATACGTATATCCAGCACACAAACAGAAGAGTGAAAGAAACACTAGGATTTTTACGTGGAAAGCCCTGAAAAAGGGAAAAACCACGGGGCCACGCCCAGTTGAAAAATTTCCACTAGTGTTGTTTGAAATACACGAGGCTGACTCGTCCTTTAACTTCAGGATGATCAGATTACAATGAGTATCAATTACAAGGCCAAGCAGAGTTCCGACGTCACTCGGGCGTTAGACAGAATTCTGGCGTCACTTGGAAAGAAGTCCGGCGTCACTCGGGCGTCGGGTAGGATTCTAGCATCGGGCAGAATTCCGGCGTCCCTCGGGCACCAGGTGGTGCTCCGGTGGTGTTCCGGCGGAGTTCCGGCGGTGTTCCGGTGGTGGTCGAGGAGGAGCTGTTCCCTCCTAGACTTCTCTTCTCTTCTTCTTCTCTTCTTGGCTTCTTGGCTTGGGGTCCTCTCTTAAGAGAAATGAGGGGCTATTTATAGTTTTTCTAGAGTGGCATAGCCCGTAAATATGTGAGGGATCAGGGGCAAATAGGGAGTGATCCGGATGAACGGCCGATATTGAATCCCTTGATCGTGAACTGTTTATCAAGCATTTGAAGGTCTTAATGATATCAGAATTCTAGGATCTTGGGCTCGTTGGATTCGTCTCGTCGAGCCGCTCGATTCGACTACAAGCTCGCCAAAATCGGAGACCGTTTGGTAACTCAAATAGCTGTTTGATGCTTCCAACAGCGCTTCGGGTACTTGATTTGGACTCACTTGGGCTCGGATTGAGTCGAATTTGGTGTCGTTGGATTCGTATTTCCGAGACGCTCAGTTCGACTATAAGTTTGCTGAAATCGGAGTTTAAATGGTCTCCAAAATAATTTTTGAAGTTTCCAACTTGAGTTTTTCCTCGAGATTCGTGCCCGATCAAGATGATTTTCCGATGACGTATCAATTATTAATATAATAATGATATTAAAACAATAATAATATTATTATTATAATGATAATATTAAAAAAAAAGAGTAATGTTATTAATATAATAATAATCATTAAGATGATAATATCATCACTAACATAATAATATTAAAATAATAGTAATATTATTAATATAATAATGATACTAAAATAATAATAATAATAATAATAATATTATTATTATTATTATTATTATTATTATTATTATTATAATAATAACATTATTATTAGCATATTATCATATAATAATAATAATGATAATAATATAAATATAAATATAAATATAATAATTAAAATAGTCAATATTACTGTTTGTAAATATTTAAAAATATGAATATCATTTTAAAATAATTTTAATTTTAAATTAAAGAGGGTGAAAATACGAACAATTTGATATATTACACATATTTTTTGGATCAAAAATGAATTTTCTATGATTTTTTAAAGAAATCTGATTTAAAAACTAATTAAAACCCTAATTAAGCACTAATCCGGCGGCGGCGGGACACCTGGCGAACGCGGATTGGTCCCGTGGTTTCGGGCAATCATTGGCAATGATTGCGCTGCCACGCAATCATTGCCAATGATTGCGGCGGCGCGAACCGCGGTACTTAACCACGTAAGCACTAATCAGAGCCGTTGATTCCGCGCGGTTTTGAATCAACGGTTCTGATCTCGCAGGACAGCGGGCAGAACCACGAAATCAAGCATCGCGGTCGATCCGAGCCGCGGAACGACAGAATTCTGACCGTTGATCACGAGATCAACGGTCCGGATCGTGCCCCAGTGAACGAGAACGTGACCCGAACCCTAGAACCAGATTTTTGCCTCGTTCTCTCGATCGGGTGGATCAAATTCGATGAAACTTGAAACCTAGCATGCATACATGAAGAGCATTCGTGTGGATGTGTTTTTGAGGTCTAAGACGTTGTATATGAAAAGTTATTTAACTAGGTGTGTTCTAACCTAGGGTTGAGGTTTTCACCTTGGATTGTGGACGGTTTGAACCGTATAAGGGCTTGTTGAGCTTGTGGATTGTCTACGAATAAATCCCTAGTTGATCTCGAGCCTCGAAACGCCTTGGATCGGACGGGATTCGCGTAGGAAGGTCCTAACCCTCGGTTCGTCGGAAAGTTCGCCGCCGGCGGGGCCTTGGTGGCGGATTTGGGTTGGAAAAGGTGGGGACGGGTCGTGGGGGCTCTCACAAAGGATCTCGAGGTCTGAGGAGGTCTAAGGAGAGAGCATCAGTGAAAAAGCCCCAAACACAACCCTAATTCTCTCTATTTAAAGCCCATGGCATTAGATCGACGGCTAGGATCAATCCTAGGGTGCTTAGGAGGGAAAATAAACACCCTTGGCCGTGGGTTTCAATTAGAGCCCATTAGGAATGTATTTAGAGCTTTAAATAGGTTTAAAAAAGGGTAGAATTGACCTCACTAGACTTGGGTTGACCAAGTCAAAGCCTGGCTTTGTCAACCTAGTCAATTGGGTCAAGGGAGAGATGGGTTTGAGCTTTGATTGGGTTTTGATTGATTAAGATTTGATTTTGAACCCTTATGGGTCAATTGGGTCAACCCAGGTTGACCCAGGACCTGGCTCTGAGATGAAAACAAGGTCAACAGCTATCCTTTGCCAAATCCTATTAACCGCGTTCGTTTTACTCAAACAAAGAAGAGAGATATGCTCTTAGCAGTAAGGCTGTCGACCGAAAGAGGAATACCTATATAGCTGGCAATTCTGGAAATTCCAGTCGGAGTCCATAGGGCAAGAGGAAGACCCATGATTTTAACCCAGATAGGAATGGAAGCCGATTCATCCCGAACTAGATTAAATTTGGGAGACCACCTTTAAAGGATGAACGGCTTCCCCAAGAGGAACCACGGCCCGCCAGACCAAATCATTTCCAAATCCTCTTGAGAAGTAAACTTTAGAAGAAAGAATCCGTCCGCAAGGGAAAGCAGGGAAAGGGATCCTTTTAGCGTCCAAAGCTTATTCATGGCAGTAAGCAGACGTTCGTAATATGGTCTTTGACCAATAGAGTATCCAACCAGCGCGAGCGACCAAAGAGCAGCACCCTCGGATAAATCATCTTCGGAAAAAGAGAGCTTTTGACTGGGAGAGAAGTAAGAGACGGGGAAATCTTGAGATTTAGGCGGGGAAGAAGCAAGATTCTCGGCATAGGAAGAGATTTTATGGGAGGGAGGGGGGCCAAGAAGCGAGGGGGTAGAGAGTAGAGGGAAGTCCGAAGACTGGAGATCCATCAGCGGAGGGAGGGTTCCCCCCTACGGGCGCCTGGAGGAGCACACACCAGCAAAGAGAGAAAAAACCCTAGCAGACTAATTGTAAAACTTCTGTGCGAACTGTCAAACCATAATCTTTGTACATTTGTTGATTTTGCTGCTTGCCAGCCTTTTCTTATGTTGCTTTGCTCTTGCAACACTCAGCGGTCTTGTCATTTCTTTCCAAGATTTAATTTGGGATCATTTTTTTCTATTTTTTAAAGTAATTTTTTCTTAAAAAATTTTGAACTAGAAATTTTTTATTAAAAAATTATTTTAGAAAGCAATAAGAAAGTTGGGTTACTTTTGGGACGACTTTTTTACTTTTTTATAAAGTGTCATTTTAGAATTTTATTTTGAAAAACAGAAAAAAATAGTGGTAAAAAACTATCACAAATGAGAGAAATTGTTCTGTTCGGATGCCGAATGCCATCCGGTTTGGAGACCAACCAAAATCAGCCACGTCGGTACCGCGATTCGGTACTGCTTGGTGCCGCTCTGTACTGCGGCTCAGAATCGCTCGGTCTCGCGGCTCGGTATCGCTGACGTGGCTGCACCTGATTCGCCTCCGGACGTAAAGCTGCGTTTGGCGTCCACACAGAATAATTTCTCCTCAAATGAACCCTAAATTTTTTATGTTTTGGCATCCAGTATAATAACATATATTGTCAGGGGTTGATCAAAAAATTACCAAAATAATTAAAAAAAATCAAATAAAAAATAATGGATTATTGATTTTATTCAATTTAATTTAAATTAGAGATTTTGAAAAAATTAATTATATATTATTTAATTCAGATCTGAATATTTCGCAAATAAAAAAATCAAATCAAGTTTAACAAATAAGTGATAAGTTTAGAGTATTTCACATTACATATCTCAACCATTTATCAACCTATCATTATCATTTATTTTTATTTATGTTTTGGCGTTCAATTAAATAGAAGAATGTTTAGTAAATAAAAAATAATTTAGTGAAAGGCTTCGTAGCCTATTGACTAGGGAGAATGTTGAATCTTTCGAATTATAAATTGGAGCCATATAATTTGCAATTTATCAATAATAATAATAATAATATATACTAATAATAATAATAATAATTTATTTAAATATCAAACGGATGAATATTGTTTTTATTTTTATTTTATCTCAACACTAAAAGTCAAACCTGGATTGAAGGGATCCAAGCACTTTCATTCAATTTAGTTTCAAATATTAATTATTCAATTTAATTATAAATTAAAAATACAGCTCATTGAATTCAATTCCAACAATAAGTCAATATGACATCAAATCAAAACTTCATTTGAGCAGCTTGAAGGTGCAAAAATCGGAGATAGACCGACGGTCTATGGGATTTGAGGCCCAATCAGAATCAGCATATGCTCAAAGAATCAATTCAGTTGCAGCAATAGGAAAAACATAATGTTGAGTTCCATGTAAGTAGCGTAGAACCCATTTGAGGTAGTGGAAATGAAGCACAAACAGGTTATGCATATGCTGGCAAAGGTGGTTGACAGCAAACACAATATCAAGTCGAGTAACAGTGAGATATTGGAGAGAACCATCCATCCAGCTGTTTATAGAGATGAGGTTGGGAAAATGGTTCTGTTTGATCTAGACTGGTAGAAAGTTTTGAAGGTAGGGGACTAGATATTGGTTTGCAGTGTTACATACCCGATTTGGTTAAGAGCTTAGGTATATATCGAGATTGGCTAAGTAGGAAGCCATTGGAAGTTGTAGAAATTTGAATGCCCAAAAATTGGGAAACAAGACCAAGATTTTGCATATGAAAGGCAGAATGCAAATAATTGAGGAGTCGAGTAATTTCTGAAGGAGTATTACCTGTTAAAAGAAGATCATCCACATAGACAAGCAGATATATATATATATATATATATATATATATATATATATATATATATATATATATATATATATATATTGTCCCTTGTTTGAAAGTAAGCAGAGATGGATCAGCTTGACTACACTGGAAGACATATCGCAAGAGATGATCAAAAAACATGGAGAACTACTATCGTGGTGATTGCTTAAGCCCATAGATGGCTTTGTGTAGGTGACACACATAGTCGGGGTGCTGGGGATCAACGAAACCTGGGGGCTGCTTTATAAAGACACTCTCGTCCAATTTACCATGCAAGATGGCATTAGAGACGTCTAAATGATATATAGGCCAGTGAGAGTAAGAGGCAACAAGAAGAAATTGACACATAGTGGGAAATTTAGCAACTAGGCTAAACATATCATGATAATCGATCCCAGGCTCTTGTTTAAATCCTTGCGCAACAAGTCTAGCTTAGTGACGGGCAACAGTTACATCAGAGTTCAACTTCGTTTTGTATACCCACTTGCATCCGAGAAGATTTTGATATGCTGATGAAGGAACTAAGGACCAAGTTCCTTACTGTTGAAGAGCTTCAAATTCAACCGACATTGCCTGCCTCCAAGCAAGATATTATCAAGCATCTGAAAAAGGAGGTGGGAGCTAATGGAACAATGTTATGCTGCAAATCAAAAACCTAATTAGATTTAAGGTGTCATGTTTGACGCCATGTGATCATATGATGCCGAGGAGGCTGAGTCTGCTGGGTCTGTGGAAAGGAAGGCTCTGGCAATGGGGATGAGGTAGAAGGAATGGGAGAGGCTTGTGGAGGAGAAGGTAAACTTGGTTGTTCAGTGGAATAAGAATGAGGAGGAGATTGGTTTGCTGTGGGAACAGAGGCCGATATAGGTACAAATGCCAGGGGGAAATTGTTGGAAATGTAGAGGATGGTGAAGGTGGTAGAGGTGTTTTAAATGGAAAGACGGACACAAAGAATTGTACATCGTGAGAGATGTGGATATGACCAATAAGCAGATCCAAGCATTTATATGCTTTGGATTGGTTGGCATAACCAAAAATTACACAAGGAATGGAATGAGGTTGCAGTCTATTTCGATGTTGTGGGGGAATCCATGGATAACATAAGCAACCTAGGACACGAAGGTGCTCATAGTTTGGAGGTTAGGGGAGGGAAGGAAATTAATTAAGTAAATGGAAGTGAGCAAAACATCAACCTAATAACGAGGAGGAATATTTGTAGTGAATAATAAAGAACGAACGGTCTCTAGGATGTGGCGATGCTTACGTTTGGCCACTCCGTTCTATTGAGGATCGTATATGAGCAGGTAAGTCGAAGCAAGATGCCAAAGGACTGTAGGTGATGACAAAATGCATTATTAAGAAATTCACCACCTCTATCAGATTGAATCATTTTAACTTGATTTTGAAATTGATGTTCAGCATACAGCTTGAAGCGACGAAAAGTACTAAGAACATCAAATTTTAAATGAAGATGATACACCCAAGCAAAATCATCAATAATAAGAAGATAATATTTGTATTTTTGTAAAGAGAGAATAGGGGAAGGACCCCATACATCCATATGTAAAAGCTGTAAACATTTAGTTGTTTTAGGAAAAGCTAAATGAAATGATAAACGATGACTCTTTGCTCTCACACATGAGTTACAGTGCGATACATTTGAACTATGTGAAAAATAAGTAGGTAGCAACTGTTTGAGTGGCGGAGGAGGGGTGTCCATGACGTTGATGCCAGGCAATTGAAGTAATGCAATGACTGAAGAAGGCGGCCAAAGGTGATGCTGTAGTGGAGGGTGTGGAGAGTACTACATGCAGCTTAATAGGGTACAAGGCCATGGAGACTGGAGCACTGAAGCAACATCTGATGCATCTTAGAGTCCTTAACAGTGAAGCCATAAGAGTCAAATTAAACATAACAGGAATTATCATGGGTGAGGCAATGAACGGATAAAAGATTATGCGTTAATTGTGGAACATGAAGAATATGAGGTAATCGAAGCTTACGCAAAGGGGTTAACAAAATGCCTTTACTAGGTTGTACGTTGATGTTGATCGCCGATGAGCTGCATTCATCATATGTTGATGGGTGAGTTGTTATATTCATCCGTATATCTTTCATTATCGCCCATAAGCACTTACAGGTTTCTTATAGTTGCTTGTAGGCGAGTTGTTATGTGTGTCATAAATTCCCACTCATGTTGTTGGCAGGTTATCCTAGTCGTTATAAATCTCCCACATACACTAACAGGTAGGTAGTCACAACCATCGTGTACCACTTATGCCTTACTCACAAGCATATCATTGCATTCATTATAATCTTCTGGCATATGCTTGTAAGAAATGTTATTTTAGTATGCATGCTTGTAGTTCTAATTAGCATGATGATTTTCAACATTTATTGGGATATCTCCATGTTATTGATTGTGAGCATGTTGTATGTTTTCCGTTTAATTTTTATTTACAAGCCAATTATTCTTGAAACCTTCATCCGCCACAAGTCCTTGCTCTCATGTTTAACTTGGTTATTTTGTACATCACAGGTTTAGTTTTAGATATTAGATTATGTTCCCTATAATGGTAGAGTCGGTTCTCTGTGATTCGTTCAAGTTCAAGTCTCTTGCTACGAGAGCATGTAGGATAGGTGTCAGGTGACATTGTGGCCATAGTCTTCAACCCTACCACGCTATGAGAGCGCGTAAGGGTCTTCGAGGTACCAGTTTGAAAAACGCGCAGTTTTTTTTCCCACTGGTACTGAGGCACGCATGGGTACTTACTTTTGTCCTCGTCATGCAACAAGAGCGCTTAGAGACCTACCCGTCTCGCAGCAAGTGTCGCACCAGACTCCCTCTCACTACGCTACAAGAGCATGTAGGGTGGTCCCCCAGCGCGTCGCAAGCGCCGAATGCGGGGTTTTGGAACATTATACCTTAGCAGGGGTCGATGGCAATGTGGTTGACGTCGAGGACGACGACGATGCATGATGAACAAAACATACAAATTTTTTTCTTTTTCTTTCTCCCTTTTTTTTAATTTTCTCCTTTTTTTTAAGTTTCTTTTTTTTTTTACTTCCCTTCTTTCTCTCTTTTTTTTATTCTCTCAATCATCATTTTTATAATAATAATAATAATAATAATAATAAAATAATGATAATACTATTACTAATACTAATAATCAATAATAATGGTTAATAATATTAATTAGTAATTATATTATTATTACCTCTGTGTTGGCTTGCTGTGGGAGATCGAATGGAAGGGAGGAGGAATTGTTGTGTGAGGAGCTCGGCACATTGAGGAGGTTTCAGGCTAGGTAGATCGGCACAGGGGGGACTGGGATGGAAGAGGTAGGGCTAGAGTTTGATTCAACTTCAAGGCTAGCTGGATTTGAGGAGGAATGAAACAGGTTGGAGTGTTGACTCAGTTGGGAGCCGGACACAGTGAAGGATGCGGGTTGATAGGCTGGGATCTACCGTAGGAGGTGCGGTTCAAAAGGGCGGCAAGGTCTTATAGTGGAGAAAGGTTGATGGATTGAGGTGTTCGAAAGGTTTGGGGCTTGTGTGAAGTTCGACTGCGTCTAATGGAGCCCGATTGCAAGAGGGAGGCTGGCTGCGAGCTCTGGGCAAGGGATTTGGGTCGGACAGGCTATGAGGAGGAAGCCAACTGGGTGAGGGGGAGAGACGGATGGTTGGAGTTGAGCGTGGAAGGAAGAAACAGCTGAAGCTTTGCTCGTCTTCGTTTTATCAAAATGAGCGGAGGCGTGATCGAGGCGCAGGATGGATGACTGTCGTGTGTTCAGAAATGGCGCCGTTCGCAGAACTACGGGGTATGGACACTGTAGCGGGCGGAGGATATGATATTTTAGCCGAATTTGTGCAGGATTTGAGTAGGTAATGTTTTTTTTATTTGATTTTTTTTTTTTTGTGAATTTTCTGTAGAGATCAACATCCTGATAATCCCTAAGATACCGTCCCAATCTTGATCGATCCAAACTTAAATCGATCCGCTATCCTTTGCCAAATCCTATTAACCGCGTTCGTTTTTCTCAAACAAAGAAGAGAGATATGCTCATAAGAGACCGTTTCCGACCGTTAAAATGACCGCTATGCCCATCTCCCCTATCGCCGCGCCGGCCCCTTTTTGTTTCTTCCTTTCTCTTGCTCTTCTTTTCCATTGGTTTCTTCGCCTCATCGCTGCTAATTGTCTTTATATTATATTTTCAAGAACTGGTAAGAAGCTCTGCCTTTCCAGCGCTCCGCTTCGATTGGCGAGGACTTTCTTATGCATTCTCTTCATGGCTTTCCTATTTCAGGATAGATTTTCCTGGCATTAGCCGGATTTGTTTAACGGTTGGCAGTTTTTGGATAATCAGCGGTCTTTTGTTCTTCTTCCTAATATTCGTCAGTAAAGTGAAATCTTCCCCATTTTCGACTGAATTATTTTCATTCCGAGACAAAGCTTAGATTTTGCTAATCTGGCTGCGGAATTTCCTTTGAGATAACTGTGGATGCGTCTCAGGTGGAAGGAATCCGATGCCGTTGGAGGGGAGGAGAGGTTACAGGGAGATTTGAGGGTTGAAGCCTATGGGGAATACATGTGTTGGTCCAAGCTTTTCAAAGAATGGACTCTTTCAATCCGTTTCTGTGGGCTTTTGGGGTACTCGAGGTCATGATGAACTGGTTTCCCAAAGCAAAGATGGGGTTGCAAGCAATGAGAGCGCATCGGCCCAGGTGAATTCTGTTCCTAAAACCCCTCAAAACGAACCACCGGAGCCAGTTAAGATCCCAGATGCTAAGCCCAAGCCTCCTATATCTCCGGAAGAAAAGGTACAGCCGTCATCCGATCAGCCCCCGAAGAAGCAAACAAAGAAACCCCGTCATGTTAGGAGAGTCTCCAGTGCTGGACTGCAAGCTGGATCTGTGTTGAGGCATAAAACGGAGAATTTGAAGGACCATTACAGCTTAGGACGCAAACTTGGTCAAGGTCAGTTTGGAACCACACACCTATGCGTGGAGAGGGCTACTGATAAAAAATATGCATGCAAATCCATTTTAAAGAGGAAGTTGACTACTGAAGAGGATGTGGAGGATGTGAGGAGGGAAATTCAGATAATGCATCACTTGTCCGGCCAGCCGAATGTTATTTCAATCAAGGGGGCTTATGAAGATGCTGTAGCTGTTCATGTTGTTATGGAATTGTGTGCTGGTGGTGAGTTGTTTGATAGGATAATTCAAAAGGGACATTTTACCGAGAGAAAGGCAGCAGAGCTTACAAGAGTGATTGTTGGTGTTGTAGAGGCCTGCCACTCTTTGGGTGTCATGCATCGTGATCTGAAGCCAGAGAATTTTCTTTTTGTTAACCAGTCTGAGGAGGCACCTCTCAAGACAATTGACTTTGGTTTGTCAATTTTCTTTCAACCTGGTAATTTCTCCCCTGCTTTAATTTGCTGAACTTTGCTACTGTTGAAGTTGAAATGAATGCTTATGCTTACGTTTACCCAAAGGATCATGGATTCTGAAACTATGTATTGTCTGATTCATGTGATGCTTTATTGTGGTTTACATGTGCTAGATTCATTTTGATACTATAAATTCTCTTATGCAGCTTCAACGAGACTATTAGCCATTGTGAGAAAACTAAGCACTTAGCTATCTTGCATGAAATCCTAAAGAAATGATAAGACTTCAACCAGAGTTTTGTATTGAGGAATAGAATCTTAAGGCAGATTTACTAACTTATGATCATATAATATAGGTATGATTTATGATTCAGATTCAGGCTTACATTTATATCAAACTGGTTTCTAAAGTAAAGCAGATCCGTCATCATTTGTAGGGATTTCTAATCCTTATTTGCAAGGTAATGTGATATAGGAGGAATAGCTAACTTGTTCTGTACATGCCCCTAAAATACAATGAATGCACAAAAGAAAAACAAAGAGATCAAGCACCACATAAACACACATAGATTTGCTTGATTTGCCTAAAATAATAGCCAACATTCATGAGGGAGGAGAATGCATAGTAAGATTGGTGTTATTAGAACAAGATACAGAATATATATATATAGTTTAAAATGCCTTCATAACTCTCTATGCTGTTAGAATAGAAAAGGTTGCTTTAGTTTATGTTCTGATATAGAATGGAACAGTCATTAACGAAGGTTTTTTGACATGTAACTATCTACTTAATTGTTGATTGAGATGGACAATGACAGAATCAACTGCTTGACCATCTTACAATATGATCTCGAAGTTGACCACAATGCACCTTGCTATTCTTCACCTATGATTGATTGGCAGTTTTTTTTTTTTTTTTCCAGGGGAAATATTCAGTGATGTAGTTGGCAGTCCTTACTATGTTGCACCAGAAGTCTTGAGAAAGAAGTATGGTCCAGAGGCAGATGTCTGGAGTGCTGGGGTGATAATTTATATTCTTCTTAGTGGTGTTCCACCTTTTTGGGCAGGTACTAGCTTTTCCTTGGTCTATAATCTTTTTCTAATGCAATTTCATTTTGAAATATTCTCTTTTGAGCTAACTTCCTCACCTTTGATTTGCAAAATATCCAGAAAATGAGGATGGGATCTTTGAAGAGGTTCTGCATGGTGGTCTTGACTTTGAGTCTGATCCATGGCCTAGCATCTCAGATAGTGCCAAAGATCTTGTGAGGAGAATGCTGGTAAGAGACCCTAAAAGGAGATTGAAAGCTCATGAAGTTCTGTGTGAGTTCTCAATCTTAAATAATTTTACAAGTAATTAATAAATATTTTATTCTGTACTTATCTTAGTTGTGGTCCTCTATAGTTTCCTTCTATTCCTTTTTTTTTTGGGTTGGAATTGGGGAAATAATACAGAAAGTAGTAAACGGAAAATGTATAATAAGATTTCATCTTCTTCAATCGGCTGCAGCTGACTTGGTTGTCATCATATGCATGTACTTACAATGTTGAATGGCAACTGAACTCTTATATTGTGAATACATAGTTGTCTTTTCTCTTTTGGATAGTATGATTTGCATTTATTTGTCCTACCGTTCAAATTTTTAATAGAAAATTAAGATGTTTAATGAGAATATCAATGATTTTTTATTTTTTCTCGTCATTAATTTTTTGCAGGCCACCCATGGGTGCAAGTTAATGGCTTGGCTCCTGACAAGCCTCTTGACTCTGCAGTCCTATCTCGATTGAAACAGTTCTCTGCAATGAACAAGCTCAAAAAGATGGCTCTCAGGGTAAGTTCTTAGAGTATTATGAGCTTATAATGGCAAAATTTGCCAAGATATTAACTATTTGTAATGAGCTAATGAATAAATTTATATATGAAAAAGTAATACAGTTTGCTTGCGAATCAATAATAGCAACATCTGACTAGGTACAAAATGTTTTTTCTCTTCATTGCCATTATAAGCTCTATATGCCCACATCAAAATGTAATGAAGTTCAGTTATATAGTTAATCAACTTTTGTTGTTCTATTTAGGACAAACCTGCATGCACGCTGTTGTTATCAACTGAACTTTATTTTGTATGAATTGAACTTTTTACTTTCAAATGTTAATGAACTTATTTCCCTCAGATAATTGCTGAGAGCCTCTCGGAGGATGAAATTGCTGGCCTCAAAGAAATGTTCAAGATGATAGATACTGACAACAGTGGTTATATAACCTTCGACGAGCTTAAAGCTGGACTGGAAAGAGTGGGTGCAAATATGGAGGACTCAGAAATCTATGCTCTCATGCAAGCCGTGAGTCTTAATTTCAAATATCTAATATGTTCATCATGTTTCTTATATTAAACTGAATAGTAGAACATAAGCACATATGCACTAACAACAAACGTTATAGTTGTTGAAGATAGGATCACTCAAGTGGTGTTTATCAACTTTTTTAATCCCTCTGATATGTTCTTGTAGGCTGATGTTGATAATAGTGGTACCATTGATTATGGCGAGTTCATAGCTGCTACCCTGCATCTAAATAAAATAGACCGAGAGGACCATCTATTTGCAGCCTTCTCCTATTTTGACAAGGACAGCAGTGGTTACATAACTCGAGATGAGCTACAACAGGCCTGTGAAGAGTTCGGCATGGAGGATATCAGATTGGAGGACATAATCCAGGAAGTAGATCAAGACAATGTACACTCTTTAGTTCTTGATAAATTTCATCTTTAATATAGCTAATTTCATTCACTGATCTTTACTTGATCTTTTGTGCAGGATGGCCGCATTGATTACAATGAATTTGTGGCAATGATGCAGATGGGTAATACTGGTTTTGGCAAGAGAGGGTTGAAGAATAGCAGGAGTTTTGGTCTTAGGGAGGCCCTGATGCTTTGATGGGATAGGATTCTTTTCTCTTCTCTCTCTCTCTTTTTTTTTTGGGATAGGTTTGAGACTACATGAGATTGTAAAAATTGGAGAAGCAGAACATAGAAATATAATCCAGATAACCATTTGCAACCTGAATCTATACAGTTCTCTCATTAATGGTTATAATTCAGAGAATTGAAAAGATGTGTTGCTGTGTTAACTTCTTCCATTGTTATTATACTGAAAAAATCAAAATCTATCAGAATAGTTTGATTTGTTTTGTCAGAACAAGTAGCCAAAATAGTTAAATAAACAAGATGGATGCTTAAAATTAGAGAAGTTTAAAGAAAAAATAAAAAATTTAGTGTTCTTTTTTTGTTTTTATATAGAAATCTTTTAGCTTTAATTATGCCTTCTACATTTAGTTATTTTACCATATCATAATCCAAAACAAATCAGAATATCTTTATCCCTTTATAGTCCCCTCTATTACATTGTGCAAGCATAGCTTGAAAAGAATTTCTCGTAGCAGATATTGTGATATGCAATCTAAGCTTTCTTGACTCATAATATTACAAAGATTCAGAAAGTAAATCGACCAATCCAAATGCAGATAACTCGAACTTCACATAAAAGGAAACATTTAACTAAAGGAATTTATAATGAATGATTTTTTTAAAAGTTAAAGAAGAAGTATCATTACTCAGACCCATAAGAAGATAAAAGAAAAGTAGAAAGATACAATCAAAGAAATAGAAGGACCCAAGAGGTGTTGCTTCAGTGAAGCGTAGGGAGAACTACGGCCTTTGGACAGAAGGGATGATTGCTCAAAATATAAACACTAAAACAGTCAAGGAATTCTTAGGATTTCACCAGCTTGTTACAAAATAGTATGGCTGCTTTTGTAACCAAATTTCATGTTTTATAGGGAACACAAGAGCAGGAAGTAATTTTTCTTATTTCATAAAAATTTTTCATTGCAATGAAATTTATAGATTGATGTAGGAATGAAATATGAAAATATTTTTAGGTATACAAATAAATAAAAATTCTAAAAATAGGACTTGAATTTTCTACTTTGGCATCAATTTTTTGGTTCTTGATTTCCTTCTTTGGTATGAATTTGTGGGATTGTCATTTTCTTTCCTGTCTTGAATATGTGCATTCATGATTTTCATATTTAGAATTAATTTATAATTTTTAATAATAAGAAGATATGTTGATATGCATGCTTTTCAACACTTTCTCAAATATGAAAATATGTCACTCATGTATGATTGTGTGTGATATATGTTGCAAACTTATTTCAACATATATATATATATATATATATATATATATATATATATATATATATATATATATATATATATATATATATATATACCATAGATCTATCACACTCAATCTATAGATCTTTAAAGAGAATTTTTTACTACAATAAGGCTTCGTTTGAGACAGTTTTCTTATTGTTTTCTAAAGCAGCTTTCTAGTACAAAAAAATTTTAGTAAAAATTTTTGTACTGAAAAACTGCTTTAAAAAGTGGTAAGAAAGCCGTCAAACAAAGCCTAACTCCAACATCCCTTGTGACATTGCTCAAATTTTGGCTTTTTGTACAACCCATTGCTACTACATTTTATTTATTTTTTTCTACTTATCATATAATAATATTTACTCCAAAAAGATAAAATATTCATAGAGAAATCTCTTCTTTGTAGGTGAACCTATCTGGTTAGCATTTATGTAACTTCAAATTTAAGCTTTTAAATATCTTATTATTAGACATGCAACTCATTAGCTTTTGTACCCAACATCCTATAACAATATCCTACCTACTTTCTTTCCTACTAAAATTTCTTTATTATTATATTAATATCAATATCCTATAATATTAACCCGTCTTCGTACATAGAAATTTGAAATAGCATATAGGTAGGTTTTGATAAGGTTCAAATTTAATTTAAACTTGCTTCAAACATCATAAACATTAAGGTTTCATTTGGGACGACTTTCTTCCTGCTTCTTACAGAAATTTTTTAGTACAAAAAATTTAATTTTTGTAGTAAAAAATTACTTTGAGAAGCAGTAAAAAAGTCATCCCAAACGAAACTTAAATGCTGTGTTCAAAGTTTGTTCATTTTTGAAATTATGATTCTCCTTTTGACTTCTTCCTGTTATAATCTATGCTTGTCAATATTGGAAGGGGTAATGATTACATTCGAACTTATGTAACAAGAAAAAATGAATATTAACTAGTACTTTATAATATTTGTAATACTATTTAATGAAAAGGCTTGCTTTTCAATTACTAATTATGTTAAATGATTACATAATATAATGTTAGTGAATGATTCTATTCAATGTAATTCTTGGAGTGATATAGTCAAGTATTATAATTAAATGTTACATTAATTCTTAAGAGTAATATAATTAAGAGTAATATAATTACATCTTATATTAATGATTGATTCTATTTTATGTTGTAATAATTATCATTGTCATAAGAAATTTAAGGTATAGCATATTATAGATTAAATGACAATAATGTCACAAAATAATTGATAAATAATATTACATGAGTTAACAAATATATATACCATAATTTAGTACACAATTAAACATGAGAGATTTAATGTACATACATATACAACACAAAATATTATGAAAACTATAAAGTTCTTATAGATAATTTCATATAGGTATGTTGCATGCCTTTTAATTTAATAATAGTGATTTAGGCTTTATATGTAATAGTTGGTATAGCTACCAGGATTGACAAATATTAAAATTAAGAGCTATTAATAATCCATTTAGTAAGTTTCTAGAGAAATAATATTTTGCATCAGTAAATCCTAAGCAATTGTAATATAAATTATTATGAAATACTCAATAATTATATTTGAGTGTTTCATATTTGTTGCGTCCTGGAGTATTCGCGGCGGTAGAGAAATATAAAGCTTAGCGTCTTAGCATTGTACGAAAATCCAGCACACAATCAGATGAAAGAGAGAGAGGGTGTAATATTCATATGAGACACCAGAGTTTTTACGTGGAAACCCTTGAAAGGGGGAAAAACCACGGGGCCTGGCCCAGTTTGAATGAATCCACTAGTATTTGCAGTTGTTTACAAACGAGGTCCTCCGTTTTGGGGAAGGACTTGGCTTGATATAGCGAATATACATCATATAGAGTGCATTACATGGTGAGAATTAATATATACACATTTGCTAGGTCGGCTGACCATAGTTGGTAGACGACGGAGGTCAGAAGGACCGTACTTGGCGGGAGACAGGGGTCAGAAAGACCGTTGTTTGGTGATGGAAGTCGGAAAGACCGTAGTTGACAAACGTTGTAGGTCAGGGAGACCGTAGTCTAAGGATAGAGGTCGGGAGGACCTTTGTTGGTCAGGCGACGGAGGTCGGAAGGACCATAGTTGACTGATGTTGCTGGTCATAAAGACCGTAATCAGATGACAGAGGTTGGAAGGACCTTATTTGGTGGGGCGACGGAGGTCAGAAGGACCGTAGTCGGCTGGCATTGGAGGTCAAAATGACCTAAATCTGATGTCAGAGGTCAGGAGGACCTGAATTGGTAGGGCGACGGAGGTCGGAAGGACCGTGGTCGGCTGGCGTTGGAGGTCAGAAGGACCTTAATCTGATGTCAGAGGTCAGGAGGACCTGAATTGGTAGGGCGATGGAGGTCGGAACGACCGTGGTCGGCTGGCGTTGGAGGTTAGAAGGACCTTAATCTGATGTCAGAGGTCAGGAGGACTTGAATTGGTAGGGCGACGAAGGTCGGAAGGACCGTAGTCGACTGGCGTTGGAGGTCAGAAGGACCTTAATCTGATGTTAGAGGTCAGGAGGACTTGAATTGGTAGGGCGACAGAGGTCGGAAGGACCGTGGTCGGCTGGCGTTGGAGGTCAGAAGGACCTTAATCTGATGTCAGAGGTCATGAGGACCTGAATTGGTAGGGCGACGGAGGTCGGAAGGACCGTGGTCGGCTGGCGTTGGAGGTCAGAAGGACCTTAATCTGATGTTAGAGGTCAAGAGGACCTGAATTGGCAGGGCGACGGAGGTCGGAAGGACCGTGGTTGGCTAGCGTTGGAGGTCAGAAGGGCCTTAATCTGATGTCAGAGGTCATGAGGACCTGAATTGGTAGGGCGACGGAGGTCGGAAGGACCGTGGTCGGCTGGCGTTGGAGGTCAGAAGGACCTTAATCTGATGTCAGAGGTCATGAGGACCTGAATTGGTAGGGCGACGGAGGTCGGAAGGACCTTGGTCGGCTGGCGTTGGAGGTCAGAAGGACCTTAATCTGATGTCAGAGGTCAGGAGGACTTGAATTGGTAGGGCGACGGAGGTCGGAAGGACTGTGGTCGGCTGGCGTTGGAGGTCAGAAGGACCTTAATCTGATGTCAGAGGTCAGGAGGACCTGAATTGGTAGGGCGACGGAGGTCGGAAGGACCGTGGTTAGCTGGCGTTGGAGGTCAGAAGGACCTTAATATGATGTCAGAGGTCAGGAGGACCTGAATTGGTAGGGCGACGGAGGTCGGAAGGACCGTGGTCGGCTGGCGTTGGAGGTCAGAAGGACCTTAATCCGATGTCAGAGGTCATGAGGACCTGAATTGGTAGAGCGACGGAGGTCGGAAGGACCGTGGTCGGCTGGCGTTGGAGGTCAGAAGGACCTTAATCAGATGCCAAAGGTCATGAGGACCTGCATTGGTAGGGCGACGGAGGTCGAAATGACCGTGGTCGGCTGGCGTTGGAGGTCAGAAGGACCTTAATCTGATGTCAGAGGTCAGGAGGACCTGAATTGGTAGGGCGACGGAGGTCGGAAGGATCGTGGTCAGCTGGCGTTGGAGGTCAGAAGGACCTTAATCTGATGTCAGAGGTCAGGAGGACCTTAGTTGGTGTTCCGATATAACTTTGAACATCAGGTGATGCTTCGGCAGAAGTTCGGACCTCAGGTGGAGGTCCGGCAGAACTCAGGACGTCAGGTGGTGGTCCGGAGAAGAGCAGGGCCTCAGGCGGTGGTCCGGCGAAGAGCAGGGCCTCAGGCGGTGGTCCGGTGAAGTGCAGGGCCTCAGGTGGTGGTCCGGCGAAGTGCAGTGTCTCAGGTGGTGGTCCGGCGAAGTGCAGGGCCTCAGGTGGTGGTCCAGCGAAGTGCAGGGCCTCAGGTGGTGGTCCGGCGGAGCAACGGCGTCAAGCAGTGGTCCGGTGGAGCAACGGCGTCAAGTGGTGGTCCGGCGGAGCAACGGCGGAACTCCGGCGGTGGTCGAGGAGGAGCGAGGGGGCAAGAGCTCTCTCTTTTTCTCCTTAGGAATAGGTGTCCCTTTTCATGAGAAATGGGGTCTCTATTTATAGATTTTCGTGAGTGGCATGGCCCGTAAATAGGTGGAAGATCATGGGTAGTTAGGGAGTGGTTTGAATGGATGGCCGATCTTGAATCCCTTGATCATAGACCGTTCGCTGGACATTTGAAGGTCTTAATGATGTCGGAATTTGGCGATCTTGGGCTCGTTGGATTCGTCTCGTCGAAACTCTCGATTCGATTATAAGCATGTCACATTTGGAGACCGTTTGGTAATCCAAATTATGATTTGAACCTTCCAACAGCGCTTCAAAATCTTGATTTGGACCCATTTGGGCTCGGATTGGCTCGAACTTGGTGTCGTTGGGTTCGTATTTCCGAGATGCTCAGTTCGACTAAAAGCTTGCTGAAATCGGAGTTCGGATGGTCCCAAAATTAATTTCGGAAGTTTCCAACTTGGTTTTGCCTCGAGATTCGTGCCCGATCAAGATAATTTTTTGAGGATGTATCAATATTATTTATTTATATGTCAAATATTTGAATCTCATGGCTAGAAAAATGATATGCCTCCAAAAAATACATTGGATTGACAACTAATAGATCTCGATTTTTAATATTTACTAAGCTTAATAGTTGCTAAAGCATAAATCACTATTAAATTAAGAAAGACATACAAATACTTACATGAAGTTGATGAGTTAAGACCTTGAAGAATTGTAGATCTCCTGCAATTGAAAGGCTGCTTGGAGGCTAATTTTTCTCCATGGGAATGATATGTTGGAACATCTTTATAAATAGCAAGATAATTCAAACGAATGAATTCTTAAAAGATAACAAGGAAAAATGTCTAGACAAAATTCAAACAACGATTTAGAGAATATTCAAATAAGATTTGGGCATAATTTGAACCTAGGTTCAAACCTTGTTTGAGCCTGCATTTATGTCTGAACCTAGTTCCTCCATTAGAACCCATATAAGAACCTATTTCTTAGGTTTGACCCTATTTTTGAACCTCAAATCTACTTGTCAAACCTTAGATTTAAATAAAATTTGACTAGGGTTTAAATAAGGATCAAACAAAGTTTGGCATAATTCGAACTTACGTTTGAACCTAATTTGAATATAATTCAAACCTTTTTTGAACTTATATTCGAACCTATTGCCTACATTAGGAATTATATTCGTATCTAAGTTTTAAATCTAATGGTTAAATTCAAGATTTGAACAATGTTCGAACATCGGTTTAATTCTAATGGTCCAACCCTAGGGTTCTAAGCTAGCGTTCGATTCAAACATATAACATGGGATCAAAACCTTATACAAAAACATCAATTCAGATCTCATAACATCATCCAAATTTCATTTTCAAACATGAGATTTTAACCTAATATGCTAATTTCTTGGTCAAACATAGTTGTCATACCCATCCCCTTTCTTTACCTTCCTACTGTAACCTAATATTTCCATTTCAAATTGTTTAGACTATAATCGAGAAAGAATTATTAGAACAACGTTATGCTATTTGAATTTGAAAAATCTGAATTCCCTCGTTTATCAGGAAAATGACCACATAATTACATAACATTGTAAGATCTTAACTGTCCAAATCGTATAGAATAAGGCTATTCCAAGTATCATACATTGAACAGCTTCAATAAAGAAAATAGTGGAGAAAAAACGTAGAACTGTTCTCTTTAATCCCACTATTTCTTTTCCTTATTCTATGCTACTAATTAATTACTAATACTTGCACATCTGTAGTTTAGACAATAAACATTAAGAAGATTCATCTCACAGAGCAACAGGCTTGTAATCGATCAGTAAGTTCCTTAACCATATTGTCTTGTTGTGAAGCACTGAGAAACTCCGATGCCATTATTGCATTAGATATAAGAACCACCATGGAAGGAGTGGAAGCATTTACCTGAAATTGGAGAATTAAAATAGAAACATAGATCTTAGAAAATAATTCCGGAAAATTGATAATATATTATTATTATTATTATTATTATTATTATTATTATTATTATTATTATTATGCTGGTTTATAAATTAAGAATGGAAAACACCAAAAAAATAGTGCAAGTCTTTGTTAAGTTACAAGATAAGATTAATAAATATGCCGATGGATTTATTTTACAAAGATTAATTAACCATTGGTGGATAAGTTCCATTCGGGCTGCCTAAATATGGATAATATCCACAAATCCTTTTCTAGATCTTAAACTACAGGGTTGGTCGAGAAAGAAGAGGATTATTTTAGGCTTTTTGCTCGAAAGTTCCACCATTTTCTAAGGTTTGCTTACAACCTTATTAATTGGACATCACCTCTTAGTCTTACAAAGGAACCTCCTAATGTGCCAATCTATATTTTTGATGAAGGACAGATATGGCCGTTTGAAGTCTTCCCATGTTAGTTTATAAGCATGTGTTTGTTTAGTTTTGACGTATTTTAAATATTTCTTATATGTACAATAAGAACATATTATACCTATTTCTTAATAGTTGATGCAGTTCAGAAAAGTATTATAAGCCCTAAGTTTATGTGAAAGGTTTTGGTCAAGCATAAAAGAAGAATTAGATTATTTAATGACAATGATTTCATATTATGCTCCTCTTCTTCTTCACCTCTTTCTTGATGGATTAGAGTAATCTCCTCCCCTTACCTCGGGTCCTTTATTTTAGTACCAATTCATCTTTTCTCATTTTTTATGTTACATCATTTTCTTTCTCAAAACTTCCTGCTCATTTTACTATTCAAGTGGATTTAAATTCATTTAACTCAGCATTTGGAAACCATCTTCTGGATGCAGCTACAGAAAAATTGTCCAGATCTTTTGTTGCCAGCATTTTGGTTGAGATTGAGATTACTATGACTTTTGTTAAATTATTTTTAATTTCTAATGATAAGAGAAGTTTTATGCCGAAGGTTACTCTTAAAGATGTCTGGCTGGTCATAACACTGAAAAATTTTTATCACCCATCGAAAAATTTAAAATCTTCTATTCATAAGAGTGATACTATTCATATGAGATACTACTCATTTTAACCCAACCAATAATCAAATTATTACGAGCTCAGCAACTAGCTTAGTTTTAGAATCCCATCCATTTGATAATATTAATGCTTCCTCACAAACTCCAACAAGCCCTTCTCTTGTCAATCCCCCAATAAGTTTAGTCGAGATTATCCCCCCACCCCCCTCTATGTGTATGTGTGCTGGTTTGGAGAGGTGTTTTGTGGTTAATGTTCAAGAGGATTGTTAGTCTAATTCTATGGACTTTGTGCTTACTACTAATATTCATCCTAATGATTTAGTTAAAATACGTCCATCAATTCATGAGCCTTATTATTCTTTTGTCAACAATCAGGGAGAAAGTGCTATGGTTGAATGCCCCCGTTGGTAAAATTTTCAATTTTAAAAATATCATTTTGTTGGAAGAATGTGAATTCTCTCTACAATCTTGAGGTTTTGGGCTTTTAGATGAAATTAACCCTACAATCATTGTTAGGAGGAGATCCATTGATGACTTGATTAAAAGAACTTCTGTTTAGAGCATTCCTCTTTATTCCCTCCTCAATCCTTTGTCAGATCTTATTATTAACATTCTGATCACTTCCCTTAGCACTCATCCTCTATAGCATTTGTTTAGAGTTATTCCTACTATTTCAGTTGAGATTGATTCACTTGTGGCTGTAAATCCCATGTTTGATGATGAAGATAGTCCTACTTCACATTGTAGATGGGTTCCCTAAGATTTATAATTTGTGCTATACCTCTTTTGAGGGTTTCCTTTTATTCATAATTTCTTTAATATAATCATGCCCACTATACCTACATCAAATCGATATAAAGTTGAATTGAGCTAAATTTTGAATGAGCCATCCTAGAGTTGAAGCAAATCTATTCGATTTTGAATCGATTAAAATTCAAATGATTACAAAAAAATGTGTTTATGCATGTGTATAAATGTGAGAAGATACATATGCACATCTGCACTCATACCTATATCAAATCGTACCGAGTTAAATTGAACTAATTTCGGATAATCCCATCCTAAATTCAGAGAAAATACATTCCAATTTTGTATAGAATAAAATCTAGGGACTTTTCGAACAAGCTTGGAGTTTTGAACATAATTATCAGCCCTACTCATGCATTTCCATCCCCACCAGGAAAAGTATGAAGCTTACCCAAATACGACCATTCAATCCAATGGCTATCTCGAAACACTGCATGTCAAAGGCTTGCAAAACAGGACATGTAGGAGTGCTTAACAACCTAAAGAGAAGAAATTCAAAACAGATTCACTTGCAATTAGAAACTTTAGAAAACGCAAACTCCCATGAAAAAGACAATTGCAACTTAACATGTAGCTTTACATACATTCTTGCCAACCCAGTTGATGAATCAAACATGTACCCTTCTTTCAAGGGACCAAACTGGGCAGCTTTCCCGCTAGCTATAAGCATAAAACAGAACTTTCTTTAAATGCCAAATATTGAAGTGATTCATTGTAACTCATATATCAAAATAAAAATAAATAAATAAATCCAATGGCAATTAGTATTATCAATCAATTATCATGACTAGATTTCTCACAAGAAATTAACAATGCAGAACAACTCTTTTTTGCCAAATCCACTGAATTTATTACATGCTTTTCACATTCAACCATCATCATGTAAGCTAACAAATATCCCAAATATTTTTTTTCATGAGTCAACTGCCAAATTAAAGATAAAGCATGTAATTTTCACCATCAGAAGATGTTTGGTTTGAAGGAATTGAAGAGAATGTAACTGTATTTTACTCAATTTCATTTTAGATGATTGGTTCCAAAAAGGAATTGAAGAGAATGTAACTGTATTTTATAAAAATAAAATAAAAAATAAAAAAATAAAAAAAATAAAAAAATAAAAAAAAAACATAAAATTTAAAAAAAAATCAAATTAGAAAAATTCAGCACAAAGTAGAAGAAAACAGAGAACAGACGGAGCAAACAATACGGCAAACTGAAATACAGGTTTTAAAACGGATAAAATAGAGAAGAATAGCAAATGAGCAAACTACATAAATAAAATTAACAAGAAAGGGGCTTCTCATAAGCCTTAACAGTAAGAAAACAAGAAGTCGAATTGGCATTAACACCTAAAAAGAAGAAAAAAAAATACAGAAAACAGGGTTGAAAGAAGACAGTGATAACAAGAAGATACTAATAGATAGCAATGACCAATAGCTAAAATAATAATAATAATAAAATAAAATAAATTTTAAAAAAAATGACCAATAGCTCGTGCAACATTGCATTTAGCCTTCAAAAAAGATGAAAATGATTCAAATACTGTAGAAAAAAAACACTAACACGGTAAAATATTAGAAACAAAAACGATCAGAAACTTGTCCAGTAGATTTGAACTTTGGCTAACTAAGCAAGCTAAGACCATAAAAAATTTGCAAAAAATAACTCTTCAAGATTAAGGGTTCAATTAAGAGAGGGGTGACTAAATTGCAATATTGCAAATTGAAATTTTAGAAAGAAAAAAAGGAGATGGCCAAGGAAGAGGAGAGAGAGATGCGGGAGGGCATCAAGTAAACTATCTAAAACAGTTCCAAAAAATTCTCCCTCTAACTCTACATGGTTGGCCCAACTATAGGACATATCAAACGGAATATTCCAAAAATTTAGCAATTTTTATGATCATTTTAATTTTATAAGCATTGAGATAGGAATTTTCCTTATCCAATAGCATACACTGATAGCTTATCATCTTCTTATAATTCTATCATTAATGCTTATAATGTAAGGCTATAAAATCCATGATATAATCATGAAAATTAATTGGAATGTTGTATGTTCCTTCATGTATCTTCCTTGCATTATTTATCTCCCCACATTTGTCCCAGCCTCCAAAAGCTAAGCTTCCAAAAGACAAGCTCCCCCCCAGCCTAAAGGCACAATTCACAATATTAGGGCTCGAATTCCAAGGCTTCTACTCGAGCTCCTCTCTCTCTCTCTCATAAAATTTTGGCCTATACCGGGCCCCATCATCCATCCTCTACGAGTTGTTGCATACATAATACCAAAAATCCTAATAAAAAAAAAATTAGGCATTCAATTTACTTCATTACACTCCTCGCTTCCTCTCCATCAAAACCCTAATCTTTAAATTGCAGTAAACCATCTCCCAGAGAAAACTAGAACTACACTTATAAAGCCTTCATCAAGTTATTTCTGTAGTTTCCATAAATCTTATGCATCTGAACCTAAACGAATTGGCATACAACCATAGCTCCAAGACAAGGAAATTTTTAATGGTGTGGCTAAAGAACAAAAAGGGATAAATTTGATGATTTATGAAACCCAAACATCATGCATTAGAACCAAACTATTTGGAGAGGATAATTTTGATGTTAGAAGTCTCTTTACAATATCAAAACCCAATTGACCAATATCACTGTTAATATTATTAATAAAGAAGTAGCTTTAGCAACAGCATTGCGAACATAATCATCATCTATCCATGAAATATGAGAGCCAACATATTGACCACAGCAAAAAAAAAGCATAATCCACTGACAGAAAAAGAAGTAGAAATGAGAGAAGGATAAGAATACCTTTCCCTTTAATGTCAAAGAAAAATTAGTGTTGCATTCAATGGGACCATCAAGTAAGATTAATTGACAATTGGTTAGCTTTTGAAAATATATTTCCTGGTTATGATTACCATGGCAAAAGTAAAATTGGTTTGAGGTTCTAGAAGTAGACCTTTGTATGCTTTAATGTGGTGAAGTTCATATGATACGCCGGTTCATCCTGAACCGGCCCAGCCGGCTCAAGGGCCGGTTCAGGTTTACAGGAGGCGGAAAGCATCCGCCTCCCTCTCCTTTGCCCGCCCACATGTTGGGCCCCACTTAGCTTTAGGATTTGAAATCAAAAAAGAGGGGGCGGTTTGAGCTTAGGAGGGAGATTAGAATAGGAAAGATTGGGTATTAAAGAGCATGAATTGTTTAGGGAATGTTTTATGTTTTGATTGAAGGGAATTAGGATTTTCTTGGAGGCTTGGGCTCTAGGCACTCTTATCTAGAGATTTTGGAGAGACGATCCTCCTCTCGAATTGAGGATCTCTTGTATCTTGCTTGGAGTTTTGTTTTGCTTTATTTCTATTATTGCAATCCATCATTTCTGGTTGATTTCTCTCAGATTTTGTGGTGTTTCTCGCTGTTTTTGACCAATTCTTGTTAGGGTTGCTTGCGAACTCAAGTATTTCCTCTTGGATTGCTTGCGAACTCAAGTATTTCCTATCAAATTGGTATCAGAGCATCGTTTTGGGACCATCAGCGGCTGAAATCCTGAAATTTCAGCGAGTTCTTGGGCATCCGGAAGGAGAATCTTGTGATTTTTGGAAGAAAGATGGCCGGGAAGAAGGTTGAAGTCTTTGAAGGCGAAATCGGTCAATTAAAATCAAATTTTGAGGAAAAATTTTTTGATTTTCAAAATCAAATCACCTCCAACAATGAAAGGTTAGAAGGGAAGTTCACCGTTATGGAAGAGATGTTAAAAAAATTACTTGAGATGTAGACCAAGCCGACGACATCGGAAGTAAGAGAGACCACCGACGGCCATGGCGTAGGGGGAAATCCGAACCCGTTTCGGGGAAGGAAAAATCCGGAGGTGGAGATCCTTAAGGGGGAGGACGACATGCCACCTCTAAAACCGCTCTCTAGAGAGGAGATGAGCCTGGGGTACTATCGAAGGGGTGCTGATTTTGTTGGAAGAAGGGAAGAAATTCTTCGCAGGGGTGCTGATTTGGAAGGGAAAAGAGGGGAATACGATGAAGGGGTCGAGTATAATCGCCGGAGGGACGAGCGGGACACTTAGGGAGCACCTCCTTTTCGAGGAATGAGAGGTTATGGAGGATATCGGGGGTACGGAGGAGATCCCAAGATGAGGAAACTGAAGATGCCCATCTTTGAGGGCGAGGATGGCCATGGTTGGATTTACAAGGTGGAACGGTATTTTGCCGTCAACGGGTTGACGGAGGAGGAGAAACTGACAGCGGCAGGACTGCGTTTGGAAGGGAAGGCACTGGCATGGTACCAGTGGCGGGACATGAGGCGACCCATTCGAAGCTGGAGGGAGTTCAAGGACTGTCTGCTAGAGCGTTTCCAAACCAGTAGGGAAAGAGACTTCTACGAGCAGTTCTTTGCTCTGACGCAGGAGGGGACAGTGGCAGAGTTTCGTGATCGATTTGAGTACCTAGCTAGCAGGCTGGATCGTCTTTCGGAGACCGTGCTTGAGGGGAACTTCATGAAGGGGCTCAAACCGGAGATCAAAGCAGCTGTTAGAGTGATGAGACCGCACGACCTGGGGGAGGCCATGGAGTTGGCGCAGTTGGTCGAGGACCAGAAGCATCTGGAGAGGGGGGCTCGAGGCAGTAGCTCTGAGGGATCCTACAGGATGACTACTACCTTTCTAGCTCCCAAAGGAGCTGCACCGGGAGGTTCACGAGAAGTACCCAAGGAAAAGTCTGGAAGAGGGGGGCCTGGAGAAAATTTAAAGAAGCTGACGGAGAAGGAGATCCAGGAGAAGCGGGCTAAGGGGTTGTGTTTTCGGTGCGATGAGAAGTACATGTCAGGGCATAGGTGTAAGGACTGAACTCTTCAATTTCTCACTATCTGTGATACGAGGAAGCTGAAGAGGGAGGTGGAAGCAGGCTAGAAACGGAAGAGGAAGAGAAGTTGCATTTGGATGTGGTAGAAGTCTCCCTAAACTCGGTAGTGGGATTCACTCCGAATCACACTATGAAGGTGAAGGGAGAGATAGCTGATAAGGATGTGGTAGTGTTGATACATAGTGGTGCAACCCACAATTTCATCTCCACCCAGATTATTGATCTTTTGGGGGTGAAACTAGTGGATACAGGAGGGTACAGGGTGATGATGGGCACCGGAAAGATAGAAATGGGTAGAGAAGTTTGTAGGGGAGTGGTGTTGACCATTCAAGGAATACAGGTGAGGGAGGATTTTCTTCCATTAGAATTGGGGAGTACGGATGTGATTTTGGTGATGAAATGGCTACAAACCTTGGGGGAGACCAAGGCAAATTGGGGAGCACTGAGAATGAAACTGGTAGTGGGGGGAAGGAGAGTGGTGATACAGGGAGATGCCGATCTTTCTAGAGCGGGAGTATCTCTAAAGTCCATGATCCGAACCATCCAAGAGATTGGAGGTGGATATTTGGTGGAACTACAACAATTGGAGAGAGTCAGTGTGGGGTAAGAGGGAGACATTCCTCTTGTAGTGCAACCAGTCATACAGCAGTTTAGTGAGGTGTTCCAGCCACCTCAAGGGTTACCACCACTCAGAGAACAGGAGCATGCAATTCTGCTAAAGGAGGGGGTGTCACCGATTAGTGTACAACCCTACCGCTACCCCCAGCCTAAGAAAGATGAAATTGAGAAGCTGATCAGGGAGATGTTGGAGGTGCAAATCATCAGGCCAAGTGTGAGTCCTTTCTCTAGCCCCGTATTACTGGTCAAAAAGAAGGATGGTAGCTAGAGGTTTTGTGTGGACTATAGAGCGTTGAATAAGGAGACTGTACTGGATAAATTTCCCATTCAGGCGATTGACGAGCTTTTGGATGAATTGTATGGAGCAGTGATATTCTCCAAACTGGATTTGAAGTCAGGATACCATCAGATCCGGATGAGGGAGGAAGACATCTCTAAGACAGCGTTCCGAACACATGAGGGGAATTATGAGTTTCTGGTTATGCCATTTGGGCTTACCAACGCCCCTGCTACGTTCTAGTCACTGATGAATAGGGTGTTCAGACAGTATCTCCGAAAGTTTGTGCTGGTGTTTTTCGATGACATCTTGGTTTACAGCGAAACTGAGGAGGAGCATCTGAAGCACTTGAAGTTGGTATAAGGAGTTCTACAGAAGCATCAGCTGAGAGCCAACCTGAAGAAGTGTTGTTTTGCCCAAATCAGTGTGGAGTACTTGGGTCATGTCGTGTCCAAGGAAGGTTTGGCAGCTGATTAGTCAAAGGTGGAGGCAATGTTAAGATGGCCCTTACCTAAGAATCTTAAGAAATTGAGAGGATTCTTAGGGCTGACAGGATACTATAGGAGATTCGTTAAAGGTTACAGTATTATAACATGACCACTAACAGAGCAGCTAAAGAAAGATGGATTCCTATGGGGAGAGGCAGCCATAGCGGCATTCGAGAAACTAAAGAAGGCTATGACCACGGTACCAGTCTTAGCTCTACCAGACTTCACTCAGACCTTCATAGTGGAGACAGATGCTTCAGGATACGGATTGGGGGCAGTGCTCATGCAGAACCGGCGACCCATTGCCTACTTCAACCAGGTATTGGCAGCCAGGGCCAGGCTAAAGTCAGTCTATGAGAGGGAGTTGATGGCTATTGTTTTAGCCATCCAGAAGTGGCGACCCTACTTGTTAGGCAGGCATTTCATTGTCAGAACAGATCAGAGGAGTCTGAAATACTTGTTGGAACAGTGGATGGTGACTGAAGAGCATCAGTGATGGCTGTCGAAATTGCTGGGGTATGATTTTGAAATTCAGTACAGACCAGGAGGGGAGAACAAGGCGGCTGATGCCTTGTCCAGATGTATGGGAGAGCTACAGACAGCAGCAGTGTTTGTTCCTTTGATGTTAGATTGGGAGGCCATTAAGGAGGAGAGCTCGAGGGATGAGGAGTTGGGAAAGATCAGGGCGGATTTATTGAGGGAAGGTGATAGCCACCCAGGGTACTCAGTAGAGGGGGACAGACTGCTGTATCAAGGGAGGTTCGTGATGCTCAGGACTTCAATCCACATCCCAAACATACTCCAGGAATTCAGGGGTGCAGAAGACCTACAGGAAGATCGCTGCTGAGCTTTATTGGAAGGGAATGCATAGAGATGTAGAGGAGATGGTTGCCAGATGTGAAATCTGTCAAAGGAACAAATACCTAGCTATGTCACCATGAGGACTACTATAGCCATTGGCTCTACCGGGACGAGTATGGGAAGAGATATCCATGGACTTCATAGATGAGCTGCCCCGGTCAGAAGGTTTCACGATGATTTTAGTGGTTGTGGATAGGTTGAGCAAGTATGCTCATTTCATCCCCCTCCGACACCCTTACACCGCAGTGACAGAAGCATCAGCTTTCATCAGAGGTGGTCAAATTGCATGGAGTACCAGAAGCGATAGTATCAGATAGGGATAAGATTTTTCTCAGCCACTTTTGGAGAGAGTTGTTCAGATTACAGGGGATAGTTCTGAAGAGGAGCACAGCTTACCACCCACAGACGGATGGCCAAACGGAAGTAGTCAACAGGACCTTGGAAACTTATCTGAGATGCTTTGTGTCAGAGACACCCAAGCTTTGGGCCAAGTGGCTATAATGGGCTGAATACTAGTACAACACATCCTTTCATTCTGCTTCTCAGACGACCCCATTCAAGGTGTTGTACGGACGGGATCCTCCCCATTTGGTGCACTTTGGGAGCAGCAGTACTCCAGTTTCTTCAGTGGAGGAGTACTTGGAGGAGAGGTATAGGATACTAGAGGAGTTGAAGAGGAATCTACTGAAAGCTCAACAGATTATGAAGAAACAGGCTGACGGGCATAGGAAGGACGTCCAACTAGAAGTGGTGGAGAGGGTGTTCCTGAAGCTCCGACCATACAGACAGAAGACAGTTGCCAACAGGAGAAATAAGAAGCTTGCTCCGAGGTACTTTGGACCTTATGAAGTGCTGGAGAAAATCGGAGCGGTAGCATATCGGCTGAAACTACCACCAACGGCGACTATACACCCGGTTTTTCATGTATCTCAGCTGAGAAGGGCCATTGGTGACTATACAGCCAGCCCTGAGTTGCTAGCGACACTTACGGAGGATCTAGAGATGATTCTGGAACCCTTAGAGCTGATGGGGGTTCGCCAGAAAGAAGACGGGACTAGGGAAGTGCTGATCAAATGGAAGAACCTTCCTGATTACGAGGCCACATGGGAGCCACACGATAGGGCAAAACATCAATTTCCTGGTTTTCACCTTGAAGACAAGGTGTTCTTTGGGAGGGCGGTATTGATACGCCGGTTCATCCTGAACCGGCCCAGTCGGCCCAAGGGCCGGTTCAGGTTTACAGGAGGTGGAAACCATTTGCCTCCCTCTCCTTTGCCCGCCCACATATTGGGCCCCACTTAGCTTTAGGATTTGAAATCAAAAAGGAGGGGGTGGTTTGAGCTTAGGAGGGAGATTAGATTAGGAAATATTGGGTATTAAAGAGCATGAATTGTTTAGGGGATGTTTTATGTTTTGATTGAAGGGAATTAGGGTTTTCTTGGAGGCTTGGGCTCTAGGCACTCTTGTCTAGAGATTTTGGAGAGACGATCCTCCTCTCGAATTGAGGATCTCTTGTATCTTGCTTGGAGTTTTGTTTTGCTTTATTTCTATTATCGCAATCCATCATTTCTAGTTGATTTCTCTCAGATTTTGGGGTGTTTCTTGCTGTTTTTGACCAATTCTTGTTAGGATTGCTTGCGAACTCAAGTATTTCCTCTTGGATTGCTTGCGAACTCAAGTATTTCCTATCATCATAATCTAAAAATTACAATTAGTCAATCATCTCATGTTTAGACTTTAAAAGCTTGTTAAAAGCACAATTCCACCACATCAAACATGAAGAGGAAAAGCGGATCATATGGCATAATTTGAAGCAAGATGATGGGCAACATGTACAAGATTTCACAATGGAATTTAGAAGGTAATTGTCTTGGGAATTTTATTAACTGAGAAATTGATATTCATGAAATATATTGTGAGGCTTCATGAAGCCTCCACTCAGAATTGAAGCTATTTTCAATTGTTGATGTTATCAAAATAAGCATAAAAACCATTGCACTCAAAGAAAGAAATTGGTCTCTTTCTATGGGAAAGAATCTCAACTTGCTATTGTCAAAAAGAAAGAGAAGCATAAAGCTCAAGATACTGAAAAAGACCTCAAACCATCAGGTCAATACCATAAAATGGCCAAGCTATAAGCTCAAAGTTTGTTGGAATCTTTATTCACAAAATAAGCCAAATTGAGAGGACAAAAAAAGAAAGCACTTGCTACCTCATCAAATGAAATCATTGAAGTGGAAAAAGTAGATCTCAAATTGTCGCTAACATTGCACGCGCAACATGATAAGCATGCTCGAGGAACAATTTTATCTCAATTTTTAAATAAAATCTACCTTCATTCATGCCATTTTGGAACCACAAGGTGAAAAAAAAAAAGCTTACTTCAAAGCCTTCATTGAAAAACTTGGGTTGGCCATCAACGTACCATCCAAAACCCTATTCCTTGAGTTGATTTCAAAAGAGAAATTTTTGACAAGTGTCAATGCAATGTACACTACAGCTTTCAATCTTGAGAGATTTTATTAAAAAGATTGTGCTTGAGATTGTACCACTAGATTAATGTCATATAATTTCAAGGATTAATGTCAAATAATATTGGCTAGTCCATATGTATGGGATAGAGTTTGTTATCATCATTAGAAGATGACAATTTTGTGCATGTAAATGAAGAAAAAGAGTTTAATTTTAGTCAATTTATTCCTCCATCTTTTGAGGAGATGAAGATTCTAAATAGACTAGAGGATCCTCGTAAGAGAACAAGAACATTCTTTCAAATGAAAGACATAATCCTAGTTGTTAATTTGCCACAAGTGGAGACTATTCCATCCCAACCTAATCAGATGCCCTAATGCTCAAGAGGAAGCGAAAGAAAAGTAGGTCAATGATGCAAGGAAGAGGTCTAATCCTCTTCAAAACTAATCTGCCAAATTAAACAACTTAAAATAGAGCTGTGATAAAAGGGTTCTATTCGCAAAAATAACTCTCGGAGGTTAAGAATGAAATTAAATAAGGTTTAAAATTTTAAACTGAAAAGGGCTAACAAAAGAAATGAGGGAGAAATTCAAGAGTGGATCAAGGAAACTCTTTAACACCACTCCACAAGATTCTCTCTCTTAATCTACATGGTCGGCCCACTTTAGAGCGATCTAAGTGATAAATCTTAAAATTAAAGGTATGCTTATCATCAATTTAATTGTATAATCATTAAGATAAGGACTTGTCTAATCCAATAGCTTATATTGATAGCTTATCACCTCCTTAAGGTTTTGTAATTGTTGATGCTTATCATGTGAGATGATAAAAGAAACCATGCTATCATAAAAATTCTTCAAATAAGGTTTAAAAGTTCATCCTTATATCTTCTTGCATTATCTCTCTATCTCTCTCCAATTTTGAACAATGTCTACAAAAGCCAGGCCTCCTCATCCAATTATGAAGGCACAACCCTTAAATCCTCAAGACATGTTTCCAAAGGTTCAAGCTCATATCTCAAATCTTCCACCCTAGGTCCCCTGCCCCCATCCTTCACTGAAAAAACAAAGAAAAAAAGGTTTTATAATATGCAGATATATATGTATTTATTCATTATTTTTATTATATATAAATATATATTATATTTTATTAAAATAATTGAATATTTCCACTTCATACACAACCAAACAATAGAAAAAGGAAAGTGGCACTTATTTCTTAGACAACTAAACAGTCTTTTTAAAAATGACTTCCTTAACTTCTACTTTTATTTATGGGACATGTCACTTTCTCTCACTTATGGACCACCGAGGACAATCAACCAAGCTCTAAGTTGAGTTGTCTATCAAGCTGATATAACCTTGAACTTAGCTTTGAATTGTTAGTGGTCCTTTTCCATAGTTATAGCTCCTCCAAGTCTAGCTTTGTAATTTTGTTCTTAATTCAACCAACATAAGTGATTATTATAGCATTTGCAATATTACACTTGATATGGTTCTTGAAAATACCTTGCTTTAAAATCACCATTTGGCCATTAAGTTCTACTTTTAGTTATTGTTATCATTAAAATCGTTGAGATCATAGAAATTGTTATATAATGAATATATCAAGAACAATTTTAAATACAAAGAGTGGGTCATAAGGCACCGATAGCCAAACCAATGCCCAAATAAGCATAAGTTAGCATGATTAACTAGTAAAAGAACTCCACAATGTCAAGTTGAGCCAATAAATGTTGAACTAGAGGTTGAATGGGCTTGTAACAGCCTGACCAACTCAAGGCGACTTGCTCAAGACAAGACCACACTAACTTGGTTTAATCAAAGCCATCATAATCTCCAAGTAGGGGTGTCTTTCAATGTATGGCTTCATTGTCATTGTTATCACCAACAACCGAAAGATGGACAGAACGCCAACACCATTGGTATTGTCCATTAATGATAGTCACAGGCAGCATCTACCATGCCATCATTTGGTCAATTTCATTTCACAAATGTAGATCTTTAAATTGTTGTACCATCTATACCACACATGTTCCTGAGTTGTTTATGTCTAATATTCCTCTCTATGAAAGGATGAAATATCATATTTACAATAAAGCCTATTTTTGCCATATTTAATGAGAAATTGACAAATCTTATCAGAAATTGCTCAATCCATTGCACAAACTTTGATTCATCACTGCCATTGTGATTATGTCTTCTTTACCAACCACCATGTCTCTTTGGCTCATTTGATCACGCACAATCAACTAAATCAATTCAAGTTGGCCGAGCAACAAAAATCCTCTGATTCAAATTTTGCACAGCTTGAAATGATGGAACGAAGGTAATCTTCTCCAACATTCTAAAAGAGCATGAAATTTGGTGTTTCATGTGACAAAATTATCCCTCGTGATCAATATGTAGGGCCAATTTAGTTTATTGGAAACAAGTTCTCTATAATTCTTGAAGCTCAAATGTTACGACTCTGCCTGCTAATAATGTGATATTGCTCATTCCTTAAGCCTGATGTTGCTCGCTAAAGAAAATGTGTTACCGTCATCAATGATATGTTAATTGTTACTGCCATCTAGAGCTGATGATACGACGCCATTGGAAGTTGTCACTAACAAAGCAATGTTGATTACACGAAGTTGCATTGTTGATAGTAATGCCACCCATAGATGTCATCAATCATGCCATCACTCACCCTTACTGAACTTAGATCCAATTTATGTGGACATAATCACTATGCCTTTGAAGTCATTATCATCAGTTTTTTTCCACCTCAATACCAATGCTATACCAATGTTCCTCTGATAACTTTGAGAAGGATAAAGTCTTGTACTTATTTACATTGATAATGTGAGTTTCTCACTTGGGTTAGGGCCCATGTTTTAGTCTTTATAGGGTTTTCCTTGTAAAAAAAATGTCTCCTTAATTATGTGTATGCTCAAAATTCTAAAGTTAAGATGAGCATAAATCTCTCATACAATCTCACTATCTCAAAAAAAATACAATATTGTCACGAGGTGGTTACTTTGTTAACTAAACTATCAAAATTTGCGGTCATAAGTGATGTTGCTTTAATAGAAGTTAAGTGTGATGTAGAATACAATAAGATTCCTTTGCTTTTAAATTCGAGAGGAAAGTACATGAGTAAGTATGAGAATCAATGTTTAAGGGTGGAGCTCGAACAAAGTTGGGGCAAGGATAATAGGATAATTTGATTATCGATTTTCAAAAGTACCACCATTTGATCAATAGGACTGCAAGGATTGACATTTTCAATTATTGCATAAACAAAGCATTTGATGAGTCCTCTCCTATAGTGAAGATGAAGAAGTTGATGCAGAGGTGATGTCCCGAGAAAGTGATCGAGAAGGCCGGGAGAAAGTTTGAGGCAAATTCGTCCTTGCAACATCTTATTAATAATTTCTCTTTTCACTTTTTCCAAAAAGTATCATAAGAAGGTCTTTAGGCTGGAGAACATAAGGCCTTGTGATGAATTATCAAGTTCTAGCAACAAGCTGAAGATTTTTGCATTCATCGTACAAGGCAATCATAATTGGTGGAAGATGTACAAGTTCTTATCCAATAATTTCAGCTGGCATGTTCTCATATAATAACTGATGCACATTTCAATTTCCTCTTGAGTCTAACAATAAACTAAATTGCTTTCCTACTGAGATATTCCAAAGGCTTCATCACATCCTTTAATTAAGTTCAGTGTATTTACAAAAGCCAATAAATAATAATTTCATGCATGTGGTAATGCATAGTCCAACCAGAATCTCTCAGTTCACTATAGAGATTAAACTTTCTCTTAATGGAACCACAGAAAAACCAACCAAAAACTCACAGAAGCAAAATAAATTAGTAAGTGGAAACAATTAATCAGGCCTCACAATAAAAAATTAAAAGTTGAACTAATCAATACAATTTAATGTTCATAAATAGATTAGAAACAATAATTACACAACCAAACTGATTTGCAATCTATTTTAGTAATTTGCAGGCAAAGCTGATGAACACGAGAACAAGTAAACAAACAAAAAATAAATAGCATATTACCATCAGTACATGATAACTCTGGATTCGTGCCATGGTTAGCTTTCACAACACGGACATATAGCAGTGAGCCTATCTGGGGCACATTAGTAAACAATGCTATATAGAAATCAGGATAGTAAATTAGAAAAATTTTTAAACAAATAGTATAATATTCAATCCACGAAACAATATGTAGAACCATATTCCAATAAAAAGCTACTTGTCCACAAAGATGTGACGCATTGACATATAAATAAGATAAGATTTCAATAATCCAACAACAGTATGAAAGAGAAGAGACTGAAGTGTTGTAGCTAGCGGTAGTAATACCTCAAGTTTTGGTATATTTTTTTTAGTCCCCCCCTCAAACGCAACAACAGGTAAAAGGGCCAAGGATGGACTTTTTATATCCACTAGAAAGTTCTGAAACAACAAAAACGGTAAATCAAATCAAAAACATTTAGACTGTATTCATAGGATTGGCTGCAAATAAGAAAATAAGGAACAAAGGAAACAAAAATTCAATCGATATAACCCTCATAGGATTGACTGCAGAGCTAGATCAAAACTCTCTTGGAAAAAGGCATCAAAATCATGATTTAAAGCAAGTTATGAACTAAAGCACGAATACATCACATGTCTCTATCAAAAGTGAGCTAACAAACTATTTTATGTCTTACCCAAACTATTATCTTCATTTAACCTTACAATCACATTTTGATTGTGCGTTCAGATAAGAAGGTGCAAAGAAAAACAGAAAGTAATTTACATATATATCAAGGAGAAACTTACTTCTGATTTTCGGCCCACAACAATACCAAGAATAGTATCTTCTGCTGAGGGATCATACTGCAAGGTCATTGAAAAAAAATGTTAGGAATGATGATAAAAGATGGAATGATCAACATAATACACAAAAACAAAAAATGAAGTACCAACTAGCATAAAACGGAATGTCTCATAGGCAAAAAATATAAACAATGCAAAATCAAATCCCAGACAGATACCCTCTTTTTGAAAAAAGCGATTATTTTAGCAAGTAATGTTCTTTTGACTTTGATAACAACTGAAATATTCATAGCTGAGAGAGATTGGGCAATTTCACTGGTTTCGTATGAGATTTAGACAGACATGGGTTACTTATATTCTAATGCCACTTGCGCAATCAGATGTTCAAAACAAAAAAAACAAAATCTGAGTTCCAATTATCTCATCACTGAAACATTCAAATCAAAACATACACCTAAAAGAATTTCACTAAAACACTAACTCTCTTGTGGGAGCTCTCCAGCCAGTATTTGTTTGGTTTCTTGTACCTCAATTTTCCCACTTTCGTTGCCAACAGTTCAAAACAGTCCTACAAATGTGTCAAATGTAACCATTTCGCTCAAACAATATAAATAAAATTAATGAGTTTAAAAATCCCTATCCCTAAAATACCTGGCGTAGTCCTGAACCGACTCTCAGGTTTGCGACGCTAGGGAGATCTACAATGATGTCCCCAGGAATCTAGGAATTCATAGAAACCACTTGCACGATCAAGGAATGGAAGAAAAATGAGATTTTAATAACGAAATTGGAAGAAGCGCCAGAAAATAGATAGAAAGCTGGTTTCTTGGAAATGAATTGAGATTTCTTACGACGGTCTGGTCGAAAAGGCTTGTCGCCTGCGTAGGAGCAGAGAGATGGCCGTCCATTTGCTCTAGAGTTACTGCGGTTTTTCGCAAGGCACCGGCTGTTAGGAGGACCTGCTCATTCGGGTTTCTGGAAGGGCGTTTTTCATAGCACATTCGCAGCTAACCGAATAATCGGTGACAATGTACTTTATTATGGCTTGGAGGTTCAATGCAAATTCAGTCTAAAATTAATATAATGCATTTAAAATATGTAAAATTATTTAAATAAGAATAAAAAATTTATAGGAGATTTTTTTTAATTTAAAGTAAAAATGAATGCAATGTACGATTAAATAATAGTGTTGATCAACCGCTAGAGGAGTAAACGAGTCGAGCTCGAGTCGCCCCTGACTTGAGCTTGATTAATTAATTGAGTTCGAACTCGAGCATTATTATGTGAGTTCGAGCCGGCTCACAAGCGGGCTCTTTTATTATGAAAGAAAGAAAATAATTATGATTTAATCAATTATTATAATAAAATAGTAAAAATAATGAGAAGTTTTAAGAACAATAATAAAGGGTTACTTAATATAAAAAATTGGGATATAATTTTTATATATTTTTTAACAACTTTGTATTTAAAATCCTAAATTCTAATATATTTTAAGTAAATTTTATATTAATATTTTTTAAACGAGCCGACTCACAAGCTTATGAGTCAAGTCGAAGCTAGCTCAATCTTGGCTCGTTAGCTCATCGAGGTTATTTATCGAGTTGAGCTCAAGCTAGCTCACGAGTCAGCTTGACTCAGTTACACCTCTATCAACAGCAATGGTGAATGGTGGTCGATGGTGTTTGGTGGTGGCGACTAGCCATGGTTGGCGAGGGTAGTGGCAGTTGTTAACAATCGGTGGCAGCGAGCGTCAATGGTTAGTGGCCGGCTGTTGACCTTAATACTAGTCGACCACATACGGTAAGTTTCGAATATGAAAGAGCATGGCGTCGTACAAAACTTGCCTGATGCCTGTTGACCGAAAATCTAAATCTCTGAAATGGTTTGCATTCGCAAAATGGATAGCACCGACACATCTAGAGCAATGAAACAGCTAAAATTGACACCCATATTGATTGGGATCGTCAATCGGTGAAAAATTAATTTTTATGCTCACGCGAATCGAGGCATTGTTGATGTGAACGAACGACGACGACGTGATGACTGAGTCGAGACACGATTTAAAAAATTTATTAATTTTATATTTGAAATTATTCACAAATAATAATAAAAAAATCCTTAAAATACCCTCACTTAAACCCTTATCCCACTCATTCCTTACATAACATTACAACCAACCCCCCCCTCACACCAAACTCATACACGAAACACACGGCTTGCTCTCTCCCTTTCCCTCTCATCTCCCTCATGTGACCAGCCAACCTCTGGCCATTCTCGTCGCCCACCGCCACCTAAGGTAATCTCTCTTCCTTCTCCTTCTGCTTCCGTTCTCTTTCTCCTTCCTTCTTTCTTCTTCTTCTCCTTCCTTCTTTCTTCTTCCTCCTTCCTCCATTTTTTTTCTTCCCTCTCCCTTCTTCCTCTTCTTCTTCCCCACCTTCTTCTTCTTCCTAAACCTAAACCTAATTCTAACCCTAAAAATTCTATTTCTCCATCTCTTTCCCTCAAATCACAATCCACCTTCACAAACGATCCTCATTTACAACTCCTATACCTCCTCCACCGAAAGGTCCCATTATCCCGCACTTTTAAAAACTTGATGGGGGCTATAGAGTGAACTTTTTAATTATATAAAAATCTAGGGCTTTATCACCCCTAAACAATGCTTAAGTTTTCTTTGATATTAAAATAACAAATTTCACTTAATATGCGTAAGTATACGTGCTGAATCAAGTAATAAAGTGAAAGAGTAGAGTGTCGAACCCATGAGGAAGTATGTTTACTTGCAATAAACTATTAATGTTTACTCTAATTGCAATAATTATCCTACTGAAATAAAAATGATATGTTTAGAGATTTTATTACTGAATAAAAAAAGTAATATATTTGATATAATATTTAATTAAAGTTTTTTGGATTGATGAATTTAAATTGCATATTTTTCCTAATGAGACTCTTCATGGTAATGTGATTCGGAGCATATGCATCCCTAGATCTCTGTCGAGCTTGTAGGGTTGAAAAGGATATATGTTGACCTTCTGCATTTATAGTATCTCCTTAAGAACTTGAATATTTTATATCCTATGTCTAAGCATGCAAACATCTTATCTCAATACTCATAATTATTCTTGCATTCCTACGTCGAGGCTATACATCACACTAAACTTTAACTAAATTTATGGCCATTATGTACATTAAATAAATAGTGAGATAATATTAAAAATATCTTTTAACATTTATAGAACAAGAGTCTTCATTAGTACTCAACATGCATTTTACTTCATTAATCCAAAATATGAGAATTAGCCAAACATAGAATGAATAACAAGCAAACTCATTTTCATTAAACTCATTGAAGAATTAAAATATAAGAGAGTGATATCACTAAGAAGAATCAAAGTATCTGCTCTACACTCCTCCCTTTAACTTACAGAGTTGCTTCAAGAAGCATATGCTAAACACTTCAAATGTTTGTATCTTATATTTCTCTAGCCTCCCTTAGATTTTACTCTAAGAGGGAACTAGAGAAGTATTCTAAAAAGTACAGAATTTTATACAAATGATTGAACTCCCTTACAAACATAACATCACAACTATTTATAGGAAAATAAAAAAAGGTATCTGGCGCTTCGACGCTTGAAAGAATGGCATCGCAGCACCCTTAAATTGAACTTGATGATCTAATAGAAAACTTGATGTTCATCTCTAATAGAAATAATAGTATCACCAAAGTTCTATTAGTTTTTCTAGAGAAACATAATTGAGCTTACACTCATCATGTCATAATAAACATCATGATGAAGCTCAAAATTTACTATTATCATGACGAATATAACTTGGATTCATATGCTTGTAGAAGAGTTGATTTTTATAAGCATTTTGATAAAATTCATGTCAAGTACTCAATATAACTACTACCTATTTAAAGAGTGAAGTTGGTTTGGACTATGGGCTTCTGCTTTCTTTCTTAAAATTTGATGCCACTTGATGACAATCACTATTTAAGAGAGCTTCAACATTATTACTAGAAGTACGTGCTCCTATCTAGTGGCTATTTTATTAGAGTTTTTAAGATACACAGTATAGAAATAATTCTTCAATAGATGCACCATTGCAACGAGCATAAAAAATAATTTTAGCAAAGGAAATGAAAGAAGCACTTGGAAAGCTCTTGAATAAGGACCAAAGGTTGATTGTATACCCTATGAATCAATTTGGATTGCATGCCAATTATGGCGATCTGAACTGTGATACTGATTTATAGGAGAGGATATATATATATATATATACATGCAAAAAATGTGATATCATGAGCTGCTTGTTCGAACATGCGTTTGCTACAACTCAGGATCAATATTTCAATTATAATAAATTATATTTAAAGTTCTATACATAGGAAAAAAGGCTATTTATTTATTGATAAAAATATATCTCTTGTGTGAATTTAGCCATATAAGAAACCAATCCCTATAGATATATTTGAGACTATATCGCAGCTCTACATTTAGTTTTAGGATTACTTTTAATAAAGATCAATATTTATCATTAATGTAAATAAAGACTACATACCCTTTGAAGCTTATGACTTTTAAAATTTTTGGATCAGTGAAAATCTTGTACTTTCTAAAGCTTATGACTTCTAAAATTTTAAGATGAATGAAAATTTTAAGATTTTTAAATTAATAAAAATTATAATTTTTGAGGTTTCTGTATTCTAAGATTTTTATGAGTAAAAATCTTACACCCTATGCCTTTTGAAATTCTTAATTGAGTGGAAATAATGCACATGAAGAGAATTTGAATGAAAGAAAAAGATATGCTTTATAAGACTTACTCATTTTAAAACTTTTGGAAGTATAAAAAAGTTTTACCTTATGAGGTTTAAACCTTTTGAGATTTTTGGATGAAAAAACAAGTAATTTTTAAGATTTATGCCTTCTTAAATCTTCTGATGAAAAAAAAAAAAGTCTATATTTTCTCTTATGCCTTCTAAAATTTTTAGATGATAAAAGTCTTATATGTTTTCTTAGAGTTATAACTTTTGATATTTCTAGATGGATAAAAATCATATACCTTCTGAGGTTTTTGCATTTTGAGAATTTCGGATAAAATTATATATATATATATATTCTAGGGTTTATATCTTCTAAGATTTAGATGAGTGGAGACCATATATCATGTGCTCTCATTAAGATTTCCTAGTGATGAATTAGTTTAGCAATAGCTTCCCATCAAGGCTTCCTCGCCAACATTTTTTCTAGTGGCTTAGAATGGAAACCCAATCTACATCTTGCATATAAGGTGATATTTTAGAGAGGACCCTATACAATACTAGCATCAAATTAAAGCTTTCTTATTAAGGTGGCTTCCATAGATTTTTTAGTGAAGACCCTATATACCACTTGCCCTTACGGGTCTTCTTAATGAGGACACAATATAATATTAGCTTCCCATAAAGGCTTGCTTAAAAGTGTACCTTTATTAGGGTTATAAGTGGAGACCCTATCTACTACTTTCCTAGAGGGGGGCTTATAGTAAGGGTTGGTCCAACACTTCCTTCCCATTGAGGCTTTCTTTCCAACAAGCCTTCTAAGGATTTGACTTTCCTTTTTGTAGTTTAAGTGTACTCCCTAAACTATCAATTGTTGTATGGTATAAGAAAAGTTTTAAAAATTTTCATATGTACAAGAAGACTAAGAAAGATGTTGTCGGTAAGGTTACCTAAGATGTATAGGAAAAATATAGAGGGAAGGATTTATCTGATTATAGTTGTGCCCAATATTTTAATTTGAACACCTTTTGAGGATGCAACCACAGTTTCCCTTAGTTTTGACATCCACTTCTTATTCCCTATCGAGCGACTAGTGATACTCAAAATTTTTGTGTGGGGTTTTTGGGTCGTGTCAAACATTGACACCCCTATATATACGATTGGATTGAAAAAGGCATAAGCCTTGGGCAATTTGGCCAAGAAAAAACTACTATAAGAAAGGTGCAGAGCAATTCAAACAAATACAGATGAAACTAAAGATATGAAACATTAAAAAAAAACATTTTGTTCTTTCAAATGAAATGGTAAGAAATTCTCAGATTTGATTGAGTTGTTTTTCTGAGGTGCGAAGCAATGAAAAAGGCAGATTAAAGAAAAAAAATTCTTCTTTCAAAAACTTTGACTTCTCCCCACTCCAAAATCCTTCCTTACATTCTCCAATCAAATGAGAATACAAGGAATTCTTCTTTCATACAATATCTTCATTTCATTCTATTACTACACACCTTTTTTTCAAAATGCTCTATTTTCCAGTGGAATACCTAACTGCCTAAGAGAGTAGTTATAATAAGTAGAGTATAACTAGATGAGAAATCTCAACCCCCATTTCATGCTACTTGTCACCTAATGTCTCTTCTTCAAAGAAGTATCTTACCAAAAAAATATATCAGGACAACTGTATGCCATTCCAATTCTGGCATATAAAAATCTCAGTCAAACTGGGTAACCTTGGAGAGAAGAATGACCTCTCTAAGCCACCCAAGGAGGCATATCAGCTCCTCAACCCTCTCACTGAAAGAATCAGTTAGGTACTAATCTTAGCCCTACTTCACTGATACTACCACTGAGAAGGAGCATTATGAGAGCGAAAGTAAGATGGAAGCAGTGTATAGGAATCTTCCCTGCAACACTCTATCCACCATTCCTTCTGCTCTTCCTAACAGAGCAGACATGTCTGATGTCCCCTAGATAAAAATTTTATTTACACCTTGTTGACCTTATTTTTGTATGAGCTAAGTAGCACCAATCCAGACCTTAGGATCTTTTCAATCCTTAGGATCAATCTTAACCCTAGGATCAATCTGATCTTAGATCAATCCAGACTTTATGATCAATCCAAATTCAAATCAACCATGATCTCAAATCAATCAAATTTCCAGACTATTCTAGATCCTAAGATCTTTCCTAGATTTTAGATCCCAGGATCAATCTAGATCTTAGGATTCCTAGATCTTAGGATTCCTAGATCTTAGGATTCTTCTAGATTATAGGATGCTTCCGGACCTTAGATCCTAGGATTTCCTTAGGACTTTTAGATCCCAGGATCTTCCCAGACTCCAGTCCTTAGGATCTATTCTAGACCCTAGGATTCCCTTAAGCTGATTTGGACCCTAGGACCTATTCTAAACCCTAGGATTCTTCTAGATCAATCCAAGCTTCAATTCAATCTAAACGTAATTCAAATCCTATCATTCAAGCTCAAAATCCAATTCAAAACCAGATTCCCAGATTCAAATCCAAGGCCAAAGGTCTAAGTCCTGAAAGCCTTTTCCAGCAAATTTTTGAACATTTCAAAACCCTATCAAATGATCTCTGATTCAAGGTCTGTCAGTTCCACACTGACATGACATGTCCCTAGAGGCAACCCTCCAAATTTGAGCTCATTCTGAGATCTCTAACCCCAGAAACTGAATTAAAATCCAAAGGCTGTAAAACCTTCAAATATTTACAGTCTATGCCACTGGACCTACCACCCAGTGGATTTTGACCCTGGAGCTTTCTCCAAAGCCTCCAATCACCTCCAGACCCTTGATTATGACCCATTGAGCATTAAACTGCATTTTTTTGGACTCAATTTGACCCCTAGTTGACCAGGGGTCAAAATGACTAAAATACCCCTATGGGGTGTGAATAGTCACTTTGATCAAATGACCTCCAAATCAAATGCAGTCACTTCCAGCATGTTTCAAATGTCAAACCAAACCCATTGAACCCAGAACCAGCCCCTGGGTCAACCTGGTTGACCAAGTCAACCTAGTTGACCTAGAAGGCCCCTTTAGGGTCAAAACAGGTCATTTTGACCAAATGACCTCCTCTGACCTTGAGACCACCTCCATTGGTCTCCAAATATCATTTCAAATCTGTTGAACCCATTCCCAGACCCTGGACCCACCTGGTTGACCAAGTCAATCAGGTTTGACCTAAAAGGCCCATTAAGGGCCCAAATAGGTCATTTTGACCAAATGACCTCTCCAGACCTTGAGACCACCACCAACAGACTCAGAATGTTATTCTGAACTAGTTGGACCCAATCCTTGATCCTGGGTCAACCTGGTTGACCAAGTCAACCTAGTTGACCCATTAGGCCCATTAAGGGCCTAAATAGGTGATTTGACCTAAATGACCTATTCAAACCCTCAAACCACTCCTACTAGACTTCAAATACCATTTGAGATTAATCCAGCCCAGACCCTGGCCCTGGGTCAACCTGGTTGACCAGGTCAACTCAGGTTGACCACTTTCAACCCTTAAGCTAATTTAAACTCAATCAAGCTCCAGATCGATTTCAAACTCATTCAAACTTCTTTGATCATATTCCCTAATGATTTGGATTTGACTGGACCCATTGACCCAGTCAACAGTTGACTTAGTCAACTGAGTCCAACTCTAGTCAAAACTGACTCATTTGAATCAAATTAATGACTTTTAACGGATCAACTCATTTGAAACTTTCAAACCCTCAAAACCATTTTATTTGATGCTTTGAATATTCCTTAGCTTATTTTGGAGTCAAACCATGTCAAGTTTGACTTGGTCAAACTTCAATTCATGGTCAAACTCATTATCATTATCAAACCTTATTCAATTTGAGCTATCCAATCTATATCAAGCTTCAAATTGACTCCAACTTATGGCTTAGTCATGTCCTATCCATAGGTCAATCAAACCCAAGCTAGGTTGACCAAGTCAATCTATTAAAACCTTGGTCAAATTTCATTAACTTGCTCATGCATTGAACCTATCCCCTTCAAACCCTTTTGAATCCTTTCTACTAGCAATTCCAACCTCTCTCCATGCCACCTAGGCAGACATTTGACTGTTGACCAGTCAATATGGTCAACAAATCAAATGAATGGATTCTATGTGGCCAATTAACCTCTAAAGCCTAATCTAATCCATTTAAGACCATTCCAGCCATTTAAGCATTCTCTAGAACTTTCTTAAACTCCATCCAGGCCTTTGAATCATGATCAAGCAGCTCATATCACTCCATGTGTCCAAGTGGGGACCAAATCCCTTTACACATGGATTGTACCCTCTAGTCCTTTGATTCTCCTGCTCCCTAACAACCTTGGGCCATGTGGCAACATCCCAGCAAGCCACCCATTCAATCTGGGCCATCCAATCCATTTGGAGTAGTTTGAATAGGGGTAAAGGCAAATAGGAGCCATCATTCTTCCCCCAATCTTCTCTCACCTAATCCCTCTCCTCCAGAGCTAGTCCAGCCTTCAAAAAACTCTCAAAAAGCTTCTCCAGACATTTCTTTAGCTGTCCTAAGCTTTCCCCATCAGATCTTAGGCTTCAAACTCTCATTGGTGAAGAGAGAGGGAGCTAGAGAGAGAAAGACGTTTTTTCTAGTTAACTCAAGATCCAGCCATAATCAGATCCTGAGCTCTTCATCAAAGTTGTAGGGGATTTCTCCAGGAGCAAAAGGAGCCCAAAATCTTGAAAATCCAACGGCTAGATTGTGAGTTATTCCAATTCAAAGTTTAAATTTAAAATTGAAACTGTAGCAAATTCACAATGCATGGAGCCCTAAAACTCCAAACATTGGAAGATTACGCTACCATGAATCTACGTTTCAATTTTTGTGAAGATTGGTCAAGTAATTTGAAAGATTTGGGCATTTTAATTTTTTTATTCAAATGTGAAGTGTAAGAAATCGGACGATCAGGACCGTCCGATTGAAGATCGGACGGTTCAGATCAATCCCAGACCGCGCGACTGCCATGGGAGATCGAACGCGGGTCGCTTGGCTAAACCGCGCGGGTGACGTGGCCGCATATGGTCACTTGGATCAGATCTGAGCTGATCAGATCGGACAGTCGTCGTGCAATCCGACGTGGTTAAGTGACTGCGCAGGGTCCTGCCACGTGTCTGATTGCAGCGCCCCGCCACCGTTAGCCAATCATTGTCAATGATTGGATTGGCGGCGCCGCCAGCCCGATTTGACTTAATTTGAATAAAAAAATTTATTTAAATGCCTTGAAACTTCAAAAATCCATAGAAAATTCATTTTTAATCCAAATTTTGCATGTAATACCTCTATGGATTCAGGGTGAAGAGCTCTGTCATTTAAAAATATCTTCATTGAATTTTGATGTACCTACCAGAAGTTATTTAATTAATATTGAATTTAAACTTTATTTAATTAAGCCTTTTATTGTCATCCTTTTGAGCTCAAATTTGGCAGGGGATAATCATGGAACATTTACTATGTTTTGTGATTTTTCTTGCCTTAATTGAGTACATGATTGAGCTCTATAGAATTTTCTATTATATGGGTCAAAATTTGACTCAAATAATGGAAAATTCATTTCACCCTATGCATGTGAAATTAAACTTCAATCTTGCTGTGGTGTGATTGCTTAGGTGTAGTCTAAGGGTTAGTAACCTTGATTCAAGCCCATTCAACTTAGTGTCACCTAGGGAAAATAATTAAGGATAAGGGCTAGATAACTTAGAAAATTTCTAGGAAATCCTACACACACCCATTAGGGGTGAAACTTGAGAACATTAAACCTAGTGGCATTAAATACCTTAGGTTCAAATTTCACCCAATTTAGAGCCCTTTAAGTCAGAAAATTAAACAAATCAAAATCAACCCTTAATTAAGCCATTAAATTTTCCAGAAATTGTAATAAATCAAGATTAAATCCAAAAATTACATTTAATACCTCAAACTGACCAGAATTGAACCCTTAACCAATGAAAAATAAAAGCCCCTTGACTGGACTTCAAAATTAAGCTTAATTTAATTTTAATTGAAATTCAAAATTTAATTAATTTAATTAATTTAATTAATTAAAAATAATTAAAAATTCCAGAAAATTTCCAAACACTTGGAAATCACTCCTTAGGTCTTTCCTGACCTTTGGAGTTGATTTCAAGGAGTTTGGAGATCATTTGGATCCAAATCACAAAAAGGATCTCTAATTAAACAATTTTGAAAATTCAATAAATAGTCAAAACTTCAAAAATTCATAACTAATTCAAATGAACTCCAAATTGAGCAAACTCAAAGGCATACAATTCATCTTAAGCTCTAATATTTATTAAAAATGTTAAGTTTCCAGAAATCAGTTAATTTTGAAAAAGTCAACTTTTGGTCAAACTTAGTTCAAATTTAAGTCAAAACTTCAAACCTTCATAATAAAATGTAGAAAATTCCAATTTCAGCATACTTACTGTCTAACTGATCGTATTAAGGTCTAGTATTTTAATAAAATATTAACTTTCCAGAAAACATTTTAAATCAAAAAGTCAATTTTTAACCCCTTAATTAAATGATTAAAATAATCCAGAAAATACCAAAATTCAATAAATTATTAAAAATTCCAGAAAATATTAATTTAACATTAAAACCAGCAATCAATCAATTCTAATTAAAATTTAATCAACTTTCAAATCTTAATCAAACTCAAATCATTTAATTATATCGGGTATCACTGGGTAACCCAGGCCTACGAGGCTATTAAATTAGCCCCAAGGAAGGTGAAATAAACTTCACGGCCTCGGTGTGAAACAAAGGTGATATCCAACAAATAAGTAAAATCAAATTTAAAAATCAATTTCAAGTCACTAATATTTAAATTCAAATTAAATCTTCCCTTAAGCCTTCAACCAACTAGAACTTTAAACAACTTCAATCAAATCATCCTATTTAGGACATATCAAAGCCACACAGCCTACCTTACACACTTTAGATGGTTTGCTAGGACAACCAACTTTAGTCTTAGGTTAGGCCGGTGTTTACTTTTCTGCTACTTGCGTGTGCCGGGTTTTCCGTGGTTTCCATTGCATGCTAGTTGCTAGATTTAAGTAATTGATGTTGATGTGATTGTTTATTTATTTACTGCACTCTGAGGTGATTGATTGTACGATTAGATCTACCCCTAGGCTAGGGACGATTTGTACTAATTCAATCTTATGCAGGTTGCCATGCTCATACAGGGCAATTAAATTAAAGGGGGCAAAAATCATAAATATTAAATTGCACAGGTGCTAAGCATGCTTAAGTCCCCCTTTAAAATTAAAAGAGCATGGCCAAGCGTGGCTGTGATTGAGCATTTAAATTTTAATATATTAACTGCTTGGGATGTCAAATATAAACTGCTGATTATTAGGATAACCCTGCAGGTTGTTGAGTCTAGATTTTTAATTTCAATTTGATGTAATTTGATTTAAATTGAGTTGTAATGTTTAAAGTGATTTGAGATTGAGATATTTAAACATCCAATTTGGAATCCAAAGAGGAAGGAACATCCCTTAGGGGAGAGTTCCTATCCATTTGGAGATCCAAATTAGGATGAAGTTCAAGTATCCAAAGAGAAAAGATAACACCCCTATTCAGGGGGAGTTTCTTTTCATTTGGATATCCAGACCCGATGATCCAAGGAGTTCTAAGGAGACAAAGAAGTGAAGAACGAGAAGAATCTCAAATCTCAAAGTCACTTGAGTCTTAGGAGTAGAATCCGGGTTGTAGTCAGTGGTACCCGGCCACTTTACTTTACTGCAGACCCTGGGTTGTATTATTAAGGGCACTTGCCTATGGACTTTCAATTTGAGCATTTATTTAATTGATTTAATTATTTAAATGATTTAATTGATGTGTTGATTGCGATTAAGGACCCGCATGCTTTTAGTAGTTTATTTGGCGCTATTGCATGTCGATTTTGATTTAGCCTGGAACCCGATCGGAGGCTCGTGAGGGTACGGTCATAAACTTTTTCTACTTAAACAAAAATTAAAATATTTAAGCTCAGATAGAAACTCTAACGCTCTTAAGAAGTAAGCCCGGACTCGCCGGGAGTTTTTCATGCATTCATATTGAACTTTTCTCTACCTTGTTAGGCACCTCCCCGCCTGCGGGTTTTGGCAGACCACCTGACCTATTAGGGTGCAGTTCTGTCCAAGGGGATGTTGTGCAATCTCTAGGATAAAACCTATTTTTTTAAGCCTATTTTAAAACTGCTTCATTTTGATTTAAGCATTTCATCGAGTCAACTAGCATGCATTACATTAGTAACAAATTAAATTTGAGTCTAAATCTTAATTGCATTTTTAGCTTAATCATTTAACCCAACATATGTCAAGGGGTCAATTAGGATCTGCTCTAGATGTCGACCCCAATTCTTTAAACCAATCTTAATCAATATCCCTAACTACTCTACATTTAAAAGACTTTGACTCATGATTTTTAAAAGCGTTTAGGTGGTTTAGCTGGCTCCCCAATCCAGGCCGGGATAAGTCCAGATTGCACTGTATTAGCTAGGTTCTGGGTCACTGATTCTCAGTACCCATTTTAGACTTAAGTTCTGAGGCATGTCTTCAATCTTAAGACCTCAAACTTCCGGGAATCTAATTCCCACCTTCTAATAAAATTGACCACTTAAACATTAAAAATCTCTTTCAATCAAATTCAAGCCCAACACTTAGGATAGTTTGAGGTGTTTCTGAAGTAATTCAGAATCTCAAGACACCTCTTACTCTTCTTCCTTTGACTCCAGAAATAAGTGTTCAACATTGAACCAATCCCACTTGAAATCCCAATCCTTAACCTCCTTGATATCAAGCTTTGAATTCCAAATGAAATTCGTATCGCTATTTTAATCGAGAGTATTCATAGGAAATTTTCTGGTTTCCTACGATGTAATTAAATACGAGGGCTTGCGCTCGTAGGAGATTTAGAAACCCAGACCAGATTTCAAAATCAAGTTTTCAAAACCTTTAATTGATTCTTTTTGGGAAATCAAAACAAAAAAATTGGCGATCGTTATTTTCATATTCAAACTAATAATGATTGATATCTTCTTTCTTCGGATAGATATGTCAATTATAATCATAGTTATGATTATGAAATTAATGATCCTATTCAGATTAGCATAGTCAAACAGTTGATTAAACATCATTCTGATCTTTCGGGATCATATGTTGTTTCTCCTTGAGTTTGACTATGACAATCAGATAAATTCAAAGATTTGTAATTTGAACCTATTAGGGAACGATATGTTCACCTTTCGAGGTGATATATCATTCATAATAAGTGTTCAATTTCAAATATTCAAATTCCAGAAATTTAACTTTCCCAAAGAAAATTAAATCTTTTTCAAACTATATTTTTTTAATCAAACAAAAAATGGCGACTCTGCTGGGGAAAATCTCTCTCTCCATCTTTAATAGCGCTACGAATTTTATTGCATCGATAGTTTTGACTACCTTTCTTCTGTTGGTCCCTCTACCCATTTCTTCCTTGGGTGAGTGTGGCCAACTCAATTAAGACATGTGAAAAGAGAGGTGAGTGTAGGAAACCTCCCTCCAAGCTGGGCTTTGACATTTTGCCTCCAAGTTTATTGGTAGAGCAAAAGAGTCAAGCCAAGCTTGTCAAAATCTTTTTGCATATGTTACAAACTCGCATGCGAATAGATTCCTGCATGCTAAGTTTCACAATTTACAAAAATCCCTCAATCTCAAAACCCAGATTCAAAACTCCTTTAATTAAACTTGGATTTTGACATTTCACATCAAGCTAGTCCATATGGTGAAAGAGTCAAACCAGGTGTCTAGATTTTCCCTTAACTTTTGTTAACCATTATGTTGAAAATAAAACTCAACATTTTGAGTTTCAAAAGTCAAGGAAAATCTTTCGAATCAACTTCAATCGTCGTTGATATGTGTCTTCTACAATATTCTGTTATAGTTGAACACATGCAATTCAAATTCAAAATTCTCCGGTCAATTCTGGGCTTTGACATTTCACCCCTAAATTGCTTGGTGGGGTGTAAAGAGTCAAGCCTTAGGATCTTCAGGCTAATTTGGCACACCTACATATTCGAACAAAATTCAATATGTTGAGTTCCAAATTTTGAAGAGGATCCGTTCAATTCCAACCTTGAGTTTAAATCCAGATTCAAATTCAAATTCAATTTTAATTTAAATCCAATTTCAAGTTTGAATTTGAATTTAAGATTTAAATTTTAATTCAATCTTAAGTTCAAATTCAATTTCAAAATTAAACTCAAATTTGATTCCAAACTTAAATTCAAACTTCAGATTTGATTTCAAGGTCAAATTCAGGACTTTGACATTTCGACCCAAGCTAATTGGTGAAACGAAAAGAGTCGAGCCCGATCCCTAGATCTTTCATATCAATTTTATGCACCTACATGATTGAGTGAAACTCAGTCTATTGAGTCATAAAATTTGAAGAAAGACCCATTTGACTTGAGCCTCAAATTCAAATTTAACTTTGAATCCAAACATAATTTCAACCTGAAATTTGAATTTGATTTTCAACTTAAAGTCGATTCATTTTTTTTTATCGGGACTTTGACATATTCGACCCAAGTCAATTGGTTAAATGAAAAGAGTCGAGCCCGATCCTTGAATCTTTCATATCAATTTTGTGCACCTACATGATTGAGTGAAACTCAATCTGTTGAGTCATAAAATTCGAAGAAAGATCAGTTTGACCTGAGTTTCAAGTTCAAATTCAAAATTTGAGTCCAAACTTACTTTCAACCTGAAATTTGAATTTGATTTACAATTTAAAGTCGATTCAATTTTGATCGGGGCTTTGACATTTCGACCCAATTCAAGTGGTGAAATGAAAAGAGTCGAGCTCGATCCCTGGATCTTTCATATCAATTTTATGCACCTACATGATTGAATGAAACTCGATCTGTTGAGTCACGAAATTTGAAGAAAGGTCCATTTGACTTCAACCTTAAACTCAAATCCAAATCCAACTTTGTTTCAAAATACAATCTCAATCTTAAGTTTAAATTTTATTGTCCCTTCAAATTTTAAATTTAACTTTGAATTCAAGCTTGAGTTTGAACTTTGACATTTTGGCCCAAGCTAATTGGTGTAGCGAAAGTGTCGGGTTCAACCCTTAAGTCCTTGTCAATTCTACGAACCACTGTTTTGAATTTAAGTTTAACATGATTGAATTATCAAATTTTGAATAACATTAATCAAGTTTAAAATTCAAATTCAAGATTAACTAATTCAAATCATTGTTCATTAATTTCAGGATTCAAACACTCAAATGGCTGGGAAACTCATTTTCTATCTAGATAGAAACTTGATAGTCGAAGGAATCACTTCTGGTAATTTTATCCAGTTTGAAATGCAATTCCAAGACTTCAAGTTATCAGTCGACGGAGAAGAAATGATTGATCTGTCTGCGGGAATACGAAGGAATGTCCCTTTGGTTGAGATAACTTTAGGGTCAGGAGTTGACTCCCCTATCTCCGAGATGGAGGCTGTTGTCACCCCTTTACCCATTGTATCTTCTACTGAGAATGATAACAACCAGAAGTCAATAAAGATAGAAGAGCTACCATCTCAGCCTGAGATTGGATCAAGTTCTAGTACCCCTGTCGTCAACAAGGCTAGCAAGAATAAAATGAAGAACTACCTTCGTAGAGTCCGAAAGAAGGTTGTCAAGGCCAGGAAGACTGCTGAGGCGAAAGCCTTAAAGCATGTTAAGTCCGAGGCTAATCAAAAGTTTGTTGCTCCTTCTACGAACCCCTTCTCTGGTGGAAATCATTTCCACCCTTCTCCTGTTACTCAAAGGAGGGAGGTTGTAGAGACAAGAGCACGATCTTTAATACACCTTCTCGACTACTACATGGCGAGAATCAATCAAGCCAGAACTGAACAAACACCAGCACAAGGCCCTAGGCCCCCAGTTGAAGGTTATGACCCGTCCACTCTACTAGATGATGTTAGATCACGTTTCTATACGTGTCCTACAACATCAACTAGGGAGGAGGAGGGTTAGAAACCATTCGGGGTGCCACTCTCCTAATTACTAGACCACTAGTAATAAGAGAGGGGAAATAATCTAGGATTATATCAGATAGTGATACCATTAAAATTTAACTTTCAACGGGGTCCTATCGAGATAAATCTTTTGATTAAAGTGATGCATAACTTCTAAGGATAGTGCAGACCCAATAGTAGTCTCTCCCTCCAAGGAGATCGTAGGAATCTAATTCCGTACTATTGGGGTCTTGCCACCTAGATTTGTAATTTCTCTTTAGAAAAAGCTTTCAATTTCTCAAGTGTACTGATTTCAAAATTTCAAGATAGTTGAGTTATCTTTTTAATGAAAATTGACCTCTATTTTGAGTTTTAAGCAGGAGAAAGTTGTAGTTGACTCCAAATGTTTGAATACACCTCCCTCCCACCTCTTTTGTGGGATTGATTCGATTGTTGAGTTAAATCGATATCGAACTTAAGTTGATATTTGAAATGAAAATCTTTTTAATCATCTCACAATTTTCTATCTTAGATAGATATCTCTTGCGTGTTTAAAATCTGTTCAATAATTTTCAAAAGTCAAGCCAGTATTCATTTTAAAAGACTGGGTCATACCTTGAGGATTATTCGTCCTTACATAAGAGAATGAGTTTTCTTCTCTTATACTTGAGATGTAATCCCGGTATTAAAATAGAGAAGGTGTAGCCTCTTCTTAAATTCAATTGAATTTAAAAGATGCGTAAAATGCGCCAACAATCAAGAAATGCACAAAGTGCACTAAAAATAAAAAAAGGATGCGCAATGGGCGCCACAAGTTAAGAAATAATGCAAAATGCACTATAAATCAAAAGATGCGCAATGTGCGCCACCAGAAAAAGAATGAGGCTCCCTTTTTCTAAATGTTTTAATCTCAAAAGACCCAATTAAATTTAAATTGCTTGATTTTGAAAGTCTTGAATCCAGAATTTTCACCGGGCATCGGTATTCTATCAAGATACAAAAATCTCTCGTGCTAGAGAATTGAAAAGATCAAATTTTTATATTCAACTTTAACCTCTTTGAAATTGATTTTAATTCAAAATATTTAAGGGAGACCCCAGTTTAGTTCTTACGAAACTTGGTCTGGGTCAACAAAACCTAAATCCTCAAACCTTTTCAGGTTAGTTGGGGTCACTCAAACTTTTCACTGCACTTCTAAATTTGTTCCCGTTTGTCGTTCCGACAGGGTCCAAATAGCTAGAGGAAGTTTTCTAATAAGAAGAATGAATCTTCTACTCTTGATTAAAATTCAAAATCTGGTCCTTGAGAAGTGTGTGTAAGCCCTTCCACATAGGCATCCTTCCTTTAAGGCCTTCTTTATAAAATTACACTCTATGCTGGGTCCAAGTTCAATCCCATTTGAGGAGTATTTTATAATGCTGGAGATTGTCGTTCACAATCAAACCACACCCTGTGCTGGGTCCTAGATCATTCTGATCTAGAAGCGTAGTTTTCTGAGCTGAGACTTGCTGTTTAAAATCAAACTCTATTTGAGCAGAATGCTTGACTCCAATTCAAGGAGCTCAAGGGCATCAAATAAAAATCAATACATGCTCAACAAAGTTTGAAAGTTCATAAGTCACATTTGATTCAAGTTATTGATAAGTTGTGTCACTTTAGAACTCCCCAAGTAGGAGACTTGGTCGTAGTCTTTTGTAGACCGCTTCTAATCCGTTGTAAACTCAATGGAAAGCTTGAGTCAATGTTGACTGGACCGTTCATGACGATTTTTGAGGAAATTTTCAATCGACTGATTAACCCTGAAGAATGCCACCTAATATTTTTAAAAATTGGGGAGGCTCTTCAGGAAGTACCATGCCAGATTAGTGTCAAACTTAAAATTAAATTCAAAACACTTCAAATTCAAAATCAAATTCAAACAATTCAAAATCAAATTCAAACAAATCAAAATTGAGCCAAACACAATCGAAATTCAAAATTCAAAATCAAATTCAAGATGAATCAAAATCAAATCAAATTTTAAATTCAAACCTTTCAAATTCAAAAATAATTCAAATCAAATTTCAAAACACATCACAGATTTAAAACCCTTCAAATTCAAATTCGTCAAATCAAGTTTCAAATTCAAACATCTTTAAATTCAAGTTCAAAAATCATTCAAATTTCAAATTCCAGAATTCAAATCTCAAATTCCAGAATTCAAATCCGATCCTCTATACAGAGCAAGTTTCCTCTGTATATGATCAATCCAGACCCGATCCTCTATATAGAGCAAGTTTCCTCTGTATACGATCATCCAGACTCGATCCTCTATGTGGAGCAAGTTTCCTCTATATATGATCATTCCAGACCCGATCCTCTATGTAGAGCAAGTTTCCTCTACATATGATCATTCCAGACTCGATCCTCTATGTGAAGCAAGTTTCCTTCACATATGATCATTCCTGACCTGATCCTCTATATAGAGCAAGTTTCCTCTATATACGATCAATCCAGACTCGATCCTCTGTACAGAGCAAGTTTCCTCTGTATACGATCATCCAGACTCGATCCTCTATGTGGAGCAAGTTTCCTCTACATATGATCATTCCAGACCCAATCCTCTATGTAGAGCAAGTTTTCTCTACATATGATCATTCCAGACTCGATCCTTTATGTGAAGCAAGTTTCCTTCACATATGATCATTCCTGACCTGATCCTCTATATAGAGCAAGTTTCCTTTGTATATGATCAATCCAGATCTGATTCTCTATGTGAAGCAAGTTTCCTTCACATACGATCATTCCAGACTCGCCATCTGTGTGAAGCAAGTTTCCTTCACATATGATAATTTCAGACCTGATCCTCTATATAGAGCAAGTTTCCTCTATATACGATCATCCTGACTCGATCCTCTATGTGAAGCAAGTTTCCTTCACATATGATCATTCCAGACCTAATCCTCTATATAGAGCAAGTTTCCTCTGTATATGATCATTTCAGACTCGATCCTCTATATAGAGCCAATTTCCTCTATACAGGATCATCCAGATCTGATCCTCTATGTAAAGCAAGTTTCCTTTACATACGATCATTCCAGATCCGATTTTGTGTGAAGTAATGCTTCCTTCTCACAGGATCATCCAGTTTCTTTTCCTTAAGGACAGATGTGAGTCACCGTGTTTTCTTTCCTTAGGATTAGATCTTCTAGTGGTGGAGCACGCCCTCTGTGGCACCATCCTAGATTCAAAATCCAGACCCGATTCTGTGTGAAGCAATGCTTTCTTCTCACAGAATCTTCCAGTTTTCTTTTCCTTAAGGATAGATATGAGTCATCGTGCTTTCTATCTTTAGGATTGGATCCGCTAGTGGTGGAGTACGCCCTTCGTAGCACCATCCTAGCTTCTTCCAGTTTTCTTTTCCTTAAGGACAGATGTGAGTCATCGTGCTTTCTTTCCTTAGGATTAGATCCTCTAGTGATGGAGTACGCCCTCTGTGGCACCATTCTAGGTTCAAAATCCAGATCTGACCTTCTGTGGGGAGTAATACTTCTTTCCCTCAGGGTCCTCCAGTCTTCTTCTCCTTAAGGACAGATGTGAGTCATCGTGCTTTCTTTTCTTCGGATTAGATCTACTAGTGATGGATAACGCCCTCTGCGGCACCATTCTAGTTTCAAAATTTAAATCTTTAAGTCTGATCTCCTATAGGAAGTAATACTACTTTCCTATACGATCATCCAGTTCTCTTTTCCTTAGAGTAAGCATTCTCCTTCTCTTAGGATTAGATTCCCCAGTGATGGAGTAAATCCTCTATGGCACCGTCCTGGGTTTAATTTCAAAATCCAGTTCTCTCCTCCTTAGGGTAGGCATTTCTTCCTTCCCTTAGGATTAGATTCCTCAGTGATGGAATAAGTCCTTTGTGGCACCGTCCTGGAATCAATTTCAAATTCCAAAATCAAACTCTCTTCTCTTCAAGGTTAGGCTTTTCCCCTTCCTTCAGGATTAAACTCCTCAGTGATGGAATAAGTCCTCTATGGCACCGTCCTGGGTTTAATTTCAAAATCCAGTTCTCTCTTCCTTAGGGTAGGTTATCCTTCCTTCCCTTGGGATTAAACTCCCCAGTGATGGAATAAGTCCTATACGGCACCGTCCTGGGTTTAATTTCAAAGTCCAATTCTCTCTCCCTTAAGATAGGCATTTCTTCCTTCCCTTAGGGTTAGATCTACTAGTGGTAGAGTACGCCCTTTGTGGCACTACCGTAGTATCAAAATTCAAACTCGATCCTCGGTAGTTAGGAATTCCTTCTTTCTACAGAGTCATCCAGACCCTCCTTTCCTTAGGGTTAAATGTTTCTTCCCTTATGACTAGATTTACTAGTGGTAGAGTACGCCCCTCATGGCACTACCCTAGTACTGAATTTCAATTTTGATCCTCTGTAGTTAGGAATTCTTCCTTTCTATACGATCATCTAGACCTTCTTTTCCTTTAAGGTAGGATATCCCTTCCTTTAGGATAAGATCCACTAGTGGTAGAGTACGCTGTTTCCAGCACTACCCTAGTATCCTTTCAAATCTAGTTTTCTAAGGTTAGGATTTCCCTTTCCCTTAGAATCAAATTCATACTTGATCCTCTATAGTTAGGAGTTCTTCCTTCCTATACGATCATCCAGGCCTTCTTTTCCTTAGGGATAGGTTTTTCTTCCTTCTCCTAGGACTAGATCTACTAGTGGTAGAGTACGCTGTCCCCAACACTACCCTAGTATCATTTCAAATTTAATTTTCTAAGGTTAGGATTTCCTTTCCCTTAGAATCAAATCTAGACTCAATCCTCTGTAGTTAGGAATTCTTCCTTTCTATACGATCATCCAGACCTTCTTTTCCTTTAGGGATAGATTCTTCCTTTCCCTTAGGACCAGACCCACTAGCGATAGAGTACGCTGCCTCAGCACTACCCTAGTATCATTTCAAACTCAATCTTTCAGGGTTAGGATCTCCTTCCTTTAGATTCATTTCAAATTTAATCTTCTGAGGTTAGACTTTCCTTTTCCTTAGAATCAAATCCGAATTCAATCCTTTATAGTTAGGAGTTCTTCCTTCCTATAGGATCACCCAGGTTCCTCTACCCTTAAGGTTAGGATTCTCCTACCCTCAGGACCAGACCCACTAGTGGTAGAATACGCTTTTTCTAGCACTACCCTAGTATCTATTCAAACTCTAATCCCCTAGGGATAGATTTCTCATTCCTTTAGGATCAAAACTCCAGACTTGACCATTCTATTCGGTCAACACCAATATGTGCAATAGAACTATATTCTATTACACATATTGGGGGTCCATTTGTTGACCTCATTTTTGTATGAGCTCAGTAGGACCAATCCAGACCTTAGGATCTTTTCAATCCTTAGGATCAATCTTAACCCTAGGATCAATCTGATCTTAGATCAATCCAGACTTTATGATCAATCTAAATTTAAATCAACCCTGATCTCAAATCAATCAAATTTCTAGACTATTCTAGATCCTAAGATCTTTCCTAGATTTTAGATCCCAGGATCAATCTAGATCTTAGGATTCCTAGATCTTAGGATTCCTAGATCTTAGGATTCTTCTAGATTATAGGATGCTTCCAGACCTTAGATCCTAGGATTTCCTTAGGACTTTTAGATCCCAGGATCTTCCCAGACTCCAGTCCTTAGGATCTATTCTAGACCCTAGGATTCCCTTAAGCTGATTTGGACCCTAGGACCTATTCTAAACCCTAGGATTCTTCTAGATCAATCCAAGCTTCAATTCAATCTAAACTTAATTCAAATCCTATCATTCAAGCTCAAAATCCAATTCAAAACTAGATTCCCAGATTCAAATCCAAGGCCAAAGGTCTAAGTCCTGAAAGCCTTTTCCAGCAAATTTTTGAACATTTCAAAACCCTATCAAATGATCTCTGATTCAAGGTCTGTCAGTTCCACACTGACATGACATGTCCCTAGAGGCAACCCTCCAAATTTGAGCTCATTCTGAGATCTCTAACCCCAGAAACTGAATTAAAATCCAAAGGCTGTAAAACCTTCAAATATTTACAGTCTATGCCACTGGACCTACCACCCAGTGGATTTTGACCCTGGAGCTTTCTCCAAAGCCTCCAATCACCTCCAGACCCTTGATTATGACCCATTGAGCATTAAACTGCATGTTTTTTGGACTCAATTTGACCCCTAGTTGACCAGGGGTCAAAATGACTAAAATACCCCTATGGGGTGTGAATAGTCACTTTGATCAAATGACCTCCAAATCAAATGCAGTCACTTCCAGCAAGTTTCAAATGTCAAACCAAACCCATTGAACCCAGAACCAGCCCCTGGGTCAACCTGGTTGACCAAGTCAACCTAGTTGACCTAGAAGGCCCCTTTAGGGTCAAAACAGGTCATTTTGACCAAATGACCTCCTCTGACCTTGAGACCACCTCCATTGGTCTCCAAATATCATTTCAAATCTGTTGAACCCATTCCCAGACCCTGGACCCACCTGGTTGACCAAGTCAACCAGATTTGACCTAAAAGGCCCATTAAGGGCCCAAATAGGTCATTTTGACCAAATGACCTCTCCAGACCTTGAGACCACCACCAGCAGACTCAGAATGTTATTCTGAACTAGTTGGACCTAATCCTTGATCCTGGGTCAACCTGGTTGACCAAGTCAACCTAGTTGACCCATTAGGCCCATTAAGGGCCTAAATAGGTGATTTGACCTAAATGACCTATTCAAACCCTCAAACCACTCCTACTAGACTTCAAATACCATTTGAGATTAATCCAGCCCAGACCCTGGCCCTGGGTCAACCTGGTTGACCAGGTCAACTCAGGTTGACCACTTTCAACCCTTAAGCTCATTTAAACTCAATCAAGCTCTAGATCGATTTCAAACTCATTCAAACTTCTTTGATCATATTCCCTAATGATTTGGATTTGACTGGATCCATTGACCCAGTCAACAGTTGACTTAGTCAACTGAGTCCAACTCTAGTCAAAACTGACTCATTTGAATCAAATTAATGACTTTTAACAGATCAACTCATTTGAAACTTTCAAACCCTCAAAACCATTTTATTTGATGCTTTGAATATTCCTTAGCTTATTTTGGAGTCAAACCATGTCAAGTTTGACTTGGTCAAACTTCAATTCATGGTCAAACTCATTATCATTATCAAACCTTATTCAATTTGAGCTATGCAATCTATATCAAGCTTCAAATTGACTCCAACTTATGGCTTAGTCATGTCCTATCCATAGGTCAATCAAACCCAAGCTAGGTTGACCAAGTCAATCTATTAAAATCTTGGTCAAATTTCATTAACTTGCTCATGCATTGAACCTATCCCCTTCAAACCCTTTTGAATCCTTTCTACTAGCAATTCCAACCTCTCTCCATGCCACCTAGGCAGACATTTGACTATTGACCAGTCAATATGGTCAACAAATCAAATGAATGGATTCTATGTGGCCAATTAACCTCTAAAGCCTAATCTAATCCATTTAAGACCATTCCAGCCATTTAAGCATTCTCTAGAACTTTCTTAAACTCCATCCAGGCCTTTGAATCATGATCAAGCAGCTCATATCACTCCATGTGTCCAAGTGGGGACCAAATCCCTTTACACATGGATTGTACCCTCTAGTCCTTTGATTCTCCTGCTCCCTAACAACCTTGGGCCATGTGGCAACATCCCAGCAAGCCACCCATTCAATCTGGGCCATCCAATCCATTTGGAGTAGTTTGAATAGGGGTAAAGGCAAATAGGAGCCATCATTCTTCCCCCAATCTTCTCTCACCTAATCCCTCTCCTCCAGAGCTAGTCCAGCCTTCAAAAAACTCTCAAAAAGCTTCTCCAGACATTTCTTTAGCTGTCCTAAGCTTTCCCCATCAGATCTTAGGCTTCAAACTCTCATTGGTGAAGAGAGAGGGAGCTAGAGAGAGAAAGATGTTTTTTCCAGTTAACTCAAGATCCAGCCATAATCAGATCCTGAGCTCTTCATCAAAGTTGTAGGGGATTTCTCCAGGAGCAAAAGGAGCCCAAAATCTTGAAAATCCAACGGCCAGATTGTGAGTTATTCCAATTCAAAGTTTAAATTTAAAATTGAAACTGTAGCAAATTCACAATGCATCGAGCCCTAAAACTCCAAACATTGGAAGATTACGCTACCATGAATCTACGTTTCAATTTTTATGAAGATTGGTCAAGTAATTTGAAAGATTTGGGCATTTTAATTTTTTTATTCAAATGTGAAGTGTAAGAAATCGGACGATCAGGACCGTCTGATTGAAGATCGGACGGTTCAGATCAATCCCAGACCGCGCGACTGCCATGGGAGATCGAACGCGGGTCGCTTGGCTAAACCGCGCGGGTGACGTGGCCGCATATGGTCACTTGGATCAGATCTGAGCTGATCAGATCGGACGGTCGTCGTGCAATCCGACGTGGTTAAGTGACCGCGCAGGGTCCTGCCACGTATCTGATTGCAGCGCCCCGCCACCGTCAGCCAATCATTGTCAATGATTGGATTGGCGGCGCCGCCAGCCCGATTTGACTTAATTTGAATAAAAAAATTTATTTAAATGCCTTAAAACTTCAAAAATCCATAGAAAATTCATTTTTAATCCAAATTTTGCATGTAATACCTCTATGGATTCAGGGTGAAGAGCTCTATCATTTAAAAATATCTTCATTGAATTTTGATGTACCTACCAGAAGTTATTTAATTAATATTGAATTTAAACTTTATTTAATTAAGCCTTTTATTGTCATCCTTTTGAGCTCAAATTTGGCAGGGGATAATCATGGAACATTTACTATGTTTTGTGATTTTTCTTGCCTTAATTGAGTACATGATTGAGCTCTATAGAATTTTCTATTATATGGGTCAAAATTTGACTCAAATAATGGAAAATTCATTTCACCCTATGCATGTGAAATTAAACTTCAATCTTGCTGTGGTGTGATTGCTTAGGTGTAGTCTAAGGGTTAGTAACCTTGATTCAAGCCCATTCAACTTAGTGTCACCTAGAGAAAATAATTAAGGATAAGGGCTAGATAACTTAGAAAATTTCTAGGAAATCCTACACACACCCATTAGGGGTGAAACTTGAGAACATTAAACCTAGTGGCATTAAATACCTTAGGTTCAAATTTCACCCAATTTAGAGCCCTTTAAGTCAGAAAATTAAACAAATCAAAATCAACCCTTAATTAAGCCATTAAATTTTCCAGAAATTGTAATAAATCAAGATTAAATCCAAAAATTACATTTAATAGCTCAAACTGACCAGAATTGAACCCTTAACCAATGAAAAATAAAAGCCCCTTGACTGGACTTCAAAATTAAGCTTAATTTAATTTTAATTGAAATTCAAAATTTAATTAATTTAATTAATTAAAAATAATTAAAAATTCCAGAAAATTTCCAAACAATTGGAAATCACTCCTTAGGTCATTCCTGACCTTTGGAGTTGATTTCAAGGAGTGTGGAGATCATTTGGATCCAAATCACAAAAAGGGTCTCTAATTAAACAATTTTGAAAATTCAATAAATAGTCAAAACTTCAAAAATTCATAACTAATTCAAATGAACTCCAAATTGAGCAAACTCAAAGGCATACAATTCATCTTAAGCTCTAATATTTATTAAAAATGTTAAGTTTCCAGAAATCAATTAATTTTGAAAAAGTCAACTTTTGGTCAAACCTAGTTCAAATTTAAGTCAAAACTTCAAACCTTCATAATAAAATGTAGAAAAATCTAATTTCAGCATACTTACTGTCTAACTGATCGTATTAAGGTCTAGTATTTTAATAAAATATTAACTTTCCAGAAAACATTTTAAATCAAAAAGTCAAATTTTAACCCCTTAATTAAATGATTAAAATAATCCAGAAAATACCAAAATTCAATAAATTATTAAAAATTCCAGAAAATATTAATTTAACATTAAAACCAGTAATCAATCAATTCTAATTAAAATTTAATCAACTTTCAAACCTTAATCAAACTCAAATCATTTAATTATATCGGGTACCACTGGGTAACCCAGGCCTACGAGGCTATTAAATTAGCCCCAAGGAAGGTGAAATAAACTTCACGGCCTCGGTGTGAAACAAAGGTGATATCCAACAAACAAGTAAAATCAAATTTAAAAATCAATTTCAAGTCACTAATATTTAAATTCAAATTAAATCTTCCCTTAAGCCTTCAACCAACTAGAACTTTAAACAACTTCAATCAAATCATCCTATTTAGGACATATCAAAGCCACACAGCCTACCTTACACACTTTAGATGGTTTGCTAGGACAACCAACTTTAGTCTTAGGTTAGGCCGGTGTTTACTTTTCTGCTACTTGCGTGTGCCGGGTTTTCCGTGGTTTCTATTGCATGCTGGTTGCTAGATTTAAGTAATTGATGTTGATGTGATTGTTTATTTATTTACTGCACTCAGAGGTGATTGATTGTACGATTAGATCTACCCCTAGGCTAGGGACGATTTGTACTAATTCAATCTTATGCAGGTGGCCATGCTCATACAGGGCAATTAAATTAAAGGGGGCAAAAATCATAAATATTAAATTGCACAGGTGCTAAGCATGCTTAAGTCCCCCTTTAAAATTAAAAGAGCATGGCCAAGCGTGGCTGTGATTGAGCATTTAAATTTTAATATATTAACTGCTTGGGATGTTAAATATAAACAGCTGATTATTAGGATAACCCTGCAGGTTGTTGAGTCTAGATTTTTAATTTCAATTTGATGTAATTTGATTTAAATTGAGTTGTAATGTTTAAAGTGATTTGAGATTGAGATGTTTAAACATCCAATTTGGAATCCAAAGAGGAAGGAACATCCCTTAGGGGAGAGTTCCTATCCATTTGGAGATCCAAATTAGGATGAAGTTCAAGTATCCAAAGAGAAAAGATAACACCCCTATTCAGGGGGAGTTTCTTTTCATTTGGATATCCAGACCCGACGATCCAAGGAGTTATAAGGAGACGAAGAAGTGAAGAACGAGAAGAATCTCAAATCTCAAAGTCACTTGAGTTTTAGGAGTAGAATCCGGGTTGTAGTCAGTGGTACCCGGCCACTTTACTTTACTGCAGACCCTAGGTTGTATTATTAAGGGCACTTGCCTATGGACTTTCAATTTGAGCATTTATTTAATTGATTTAATTATTTAAATAATTTAATTGATGTGTTGATTGCGATTAAGGACCCGCATGCTTTTAGTAGTTTATTTGGCGCTATTGCATGTCGATTTTGATTTAGCCTGGAACCCGATCGGAGGCTCGTGAGGGTACGGTCATAAACTTTTTCTACTTAAACAAAAATTAAAATATTTAAGCTCAGATAGAAACTCTAACGCTCTTAAGAAGTAAGCCCGGACTCGCCGGGAGTTTTTCATGCATTCATATTGAACTTTTCTCTACCTTGTTAGGCACCTCCCCGCCTGCGGGTTTTGGCAGACCACCTGACCTATTAGGGTGCAGTTCTGTCCAAGGGGATGTTGTGCAATCTCTAGGATAAAACCTATTTTTTTAAGCCTATTTTAAAACTGCTTCATTTTGATTTAAGCATTTCATCGAGTCAACTAGCATGCATTGCATTAGTAACAAATTAAATTTGAGTCTAAATCTTAATTACATTTTTAGCTTAATCATTTAACCCAACATATGTCAAGGGGTCAATTAGGATCTGCTCTAGATATCAACCCCAATTCTTTAAACCAATCTTAATCAATATCCCTAACTACTCTACATTTAAAAGACTTTGACTCATGATTTTTAAAAGCGTTTAGGTGGTTTAGCTGGCTCCCCAATCCAGGCCGGGATAAGTCCAGATTACACTGCATTAGCTAGGTTCTGGGTCACTGATTCTCAGTACCCATTTTAGACTTAAGTTTTGAGGCATGTCTTCAATCTTAAGACCTCAAACTTCCGGGAATCTAATTCCCACCTTCTAATAAAATTGACCACTTAAACATTAAAAATCTCTTTCAATCAAATTCAAGCCCAACACTTAGGATAGTTTGAGGTGTTTCTGAAGTAATTCAGAATCTCAAGACACCTCTTACTCTTCTTCCTTTGACTCCAGAAATAAGTGTTCAACATTGAACCAATCCCACTTGAAATCCCAATCCTTAACCTCCTTGATATCAAGCTTTGAATTCCAAATGAAATTCGTATCGCTATTTTAATCGAGAGTATTCATAGGAAATTTTCTGGTTTCCTACGATGTAATTAAATACGAGGGCTTGCGCTCGTAGGAGATTTAGAAACCCAGACCAGATTTCAAAATCAAGTTTTCAAAACCTTTAATTGATTCTTTTTGGGAAATCAAAACAAAAAAATTGGCGATCGTTATTTTCATATTCAAACTAATAATGATTGATATCTTCTTTCTTCGGATAGATATGTCAATTATAATCATAGTTATGATTATGAAATTAATGATCCTATTCAGATTAGCATAGTCAAACAGTTGATTAAACATCATTCTGATCTTTCGGGATCATATGTTGTTTCTCCTTGAGTTTGACTATGACAATCAGATAAATTCAAAGATTTGTAATTTGAACCTATTAGGGAACGATATGTTCACCTTTCGAGGTGATATATCATTCATAATAAGTGTTCAATTTCAAATATTCAAATTCCAGAAATTTAACTTTCCCAAAGAAAATTAAATCTTTTTCAAACTATATTTTTTAAATCAAACACACCTAAAGGCTACCATTAGGAAGGAAGACATATTTTCTTTCTCTTTCATTTTCCTCTGCATGTCATTGGAAGAAAGACCACAAAATCAAAGAAAGCTTGCAACTACGCCAACCATTGGAAGTTAAACTCTCCTAAAAAAAACCATCACAAATAGACATTACTGACATTCAAATCTATTCACACTTCCAAGAGTCCAATCGCTTTATTTATAGGCAAACGACCATGAAGTGTTGCATTAGAAATCATAAATGGAACAGCAAATTATTAAATAAAGAAGACATCAAAGATATAGATCAAAATAAATTCATCTCATACTGCCACAAGGTAACCCATTTTGCTTCTCCAAAATATTTATTATTTTATACAAATAGGATCAAAATCACCCTAACAGGATAAATATCACATCATCAACAACAAAATGCCTAATCCACTGCTGGCTGACTCCCCCCATTATGATAGTATCCATAATGAGTAGTGCGTGAATCCCAAATAGAAGGTGAGTCTTAAGTGCCCAAGTACTATAGGAGACTACAAGCACCACACCATTAGCCACTATAGGGTATACCCCCTCCTTTTGTGACAAGCTCAGTGATAAGTGTAAATAATGTTATATTTTATGTGTTTATTTGTCAATAAAAATATATTATTTTAGTTATATTTGGACAGAATATAACCACAGCTCCATCATTGACACCGTCGGAATGCCCAAATATGGACACGGCTACTCCCGGTCTTTGTTTGACAGCGCCACAGTGTCTGAGGAGTCAGCGCTACAAAGCCCAGCCAATTATCCCATCACCGTAGCGTTGAAGGAGATAATGCCACAAAGCCCAATCTCTATCTACACAGCACCACGGTGCCAAATTCTAGCATTGCTAAGTCAAGGAAGTGTCACATGGATGTTATAGTGCTCAACCGTCAACAGCACCGTAGTGCTATATTTATAATTATTTAGGCCACGATCCGTTAGTGAAGCGACACATTGATTTATTAAATAGTGGATTCAAGTCAGTAAGCTCCACAATAGAGGAAACCCTTAAGTGTTGCGGTGTTATTTCATTTTATGGGTGTCGCGGCGCAAGTGACTCAAGGGCTACAACGTTAGAATTCATTTTCTGTATTTTTTATAAATAGTTCATTTGTAATGTTAGTAGAGGAGTCCAGTCACTTATTTAATTTTAGTCTTTATAATGCTTCTCTGATTTTTTTTTAGGAGTGACAACTAAGAAATTTTAGAGAAGTGATATATATATATATATATATTCCATTATAATATTTGGCTTATTTATGTGGAAGTAATTATGTAAGTTCAAAGTGGAGTACAGAGGAAAATTATTGAAATAATCTGGTGATATCTTTTCTTTTATACTATCTTTCTTTTATGCAATTAATGAAAATGAATATGTTTCACTTATTCTTCATGTCTAGCTAAATTCTCTAGTTTTGAATTGATGATATAAATGAAATATGGAATATTAATGAATTCTCTTCATAAAAAATTTCACAATTTTTCAATATACTAGACCTTCATTTAATGCACATAGTGGTCATATATGTAGTTAATATCAGATATAATATGGAGCCTAGGAATATGAAAGCAGGCACAATCAGGTATGTTGGATTGGTATAATATGAGTATAAGCATAGTGCTTGTCCTGTATCAAGTTTATAGAGATAAATTGTCATAAGATGGTTTTAATAGTACATGTTTTATATACTCTTCTAAGATTTTTATAAGGTGATAGACTATGGAAGTTTAGAGTAATATTGATGTTGGAAGAGTTGAATATGCCATTTGTCTGTAAATTTATTATATTATTGAATTAATTATAAAATTAAACTTATTCATACTTTATTAATAATATATCTATATTTTATTTGGTGTTGTTGTTATTTACATTACATTACATTTTACATTAATAGTTAAGTCATTAATCATATTTGTATTATGTTATTTCAGCACCATAGCGCCAAATATCATATAGCTGCTGTTGACCTTAGTTTTCTCCCAGGCTTGGTCAAGGGAGTTGACTTGGTCAAACTGACCAAGTCAGGGCCCAAGACCCTCTCCCTTGTGTTCAATGGGTCAAACTGAGTCTGTTGAGCCCAGACCCAGGCCCTGGGTCAACCTGGTTGACTAGGTCAACCCAGGTTGACCCATATGGGTCTAAATCAATTCCAAATCAGATCCAAGCCCAACCAAGGGTTTCAAGGCTCATACCCTCCTCCCTTGGACCCATTTGACTAGGATTGACCAATTCAACCCTTGACTTGGTCAACCTAGGCCATCAATAGGTCAAAATGACCTATTTAAGACCTATTAAGGCCTTTTATGCCTTTCCTATTGATCCCTAATCAAGACCACGGCCCACTTGATTAGTTTTCCCTCCTAATCAATCCCTAACTCAATCCTAGCCGTCCAACCTAGGTTTAGAGCTATATATAGGAGCCTTAGGGTTGTTTGAAGAGGGGATCTTGCTCTTACTCTAGACCTAGACGTTCCCAAGCCTGGAGATTTGGCAGACGAACTCTCTAGGTCTTCCTAGACCCTTCCCAAGTCAAACCCCACCGGTCAATCCCGCCGGCGGTGAGATTCTGGCGACCCGAAGCCTTAAACATCCAAAGCCTCGATCCGGTTGATCCAGAGCTTGTTTGAACGCGGCTTCAACTATAAAATTATACGAGGACAATCTACAAGTGCAACCGAATCAAAATTTCGAAGATCCAACGGTATAATTTCTTATAAACCCTTAACCTAGGTCTAAACACTTAGAGTTAAATAGGATTTTGCTAAGTGCATAGTAAGCCAAAAGGATTATCCCACACGATTTCTGTTCATTCATAGATCACATGTTTAAAATTTCATCGCGTTTGGTTCAGCCGATCTCGAGAACGAGCCGAAATAGTGTATTAGGGCTCAGTTTCGGCTTCTCGCCTGGAGGGAGTTGATCTCCGCCGTTGATTTCAAAATCAGTGGCGGAGATCTAGTCATCCCGCGGTTTGGAACGACCGTGGGGATCCCTCCTTCGGATCGGCGAGTCATCCGGCTCGATCAGAGCCGCTGATTCGTTACGACGGAAGATCAGACGGCTGCGGGGCGTCGTCCTACGTGGTCAAGTGACCGCGACCGTGGCAATCATTGCCGTAGTCATTGCGGCAATGATTGCCCGCTGTGGCAATCATTGCCGAAACTGCGGAGGCTATCCTGCTTCGACGCGTGGCCCGCCGCGGCGCCGCCGCGGTCCCCTCTCTCCAATCATTGCCCGGGACCGCGGACCCAATCCCGGGCCGCCACGTGGCCCGCCGTCGCGCCGCCGCCGCCGTTTTTATGAAAATTAATTATTTTAAATTCTTTTTTAATATAATATTATTTAAATAATTATTTAATAATAAAAAAAATCCAATTTTTTTTTAAATAATTATTTTTATTATTGCCATATTATTTATATTATTATAATTATAATAATAATTATTATTATTATTATTATTTAAATTATTTTAATAATAATAATAATAATAATAATAATAATTATTATTATTATTATTATTATTTTAATTATCATTATTTTAATTATTATTTTAATTATTATTATTTTAATTATTTTTAATTATTTTAGTTATTATTACTATTATCATTTTAATTGTTTTAATTATTATAATAATAATAATAATAATAATAATTATTATTATTATTTTAATTTTTATTATTACAATTATTATTGTTATTATTATTATTTATTAGTAATGATATTATAATTATTACTATAATATAATAATAATACTATTATTATTATTATAATATATTATAATAATAATTATTATTATTATTGTCATTATTATTATTATTATTATTATTTAAAATTTATTTTGAAATCTTAGTATTATTATTATTATTTTTAATTATCATGATTATTATTATATTAATATTAATGTTATAATTAATAATATTATTATTATTTTCAATAATAGTATTATTATATTTTTATAATATTAATTATTATCATTATATTAATATTAATGTTATAAGTAATAATAATATTATTATTTTTAATAATGATATTATTATATTATTATAACATTAATTATTACCATTATTAATATTATTATAATATTAATATTATAATTAATAATATTATTATTTTAATAATAACATTATTATGAATAATATTTATTATTATTATTATATTAATTATTATCATTATTAGTATTATTATAATATTAATATTATCATTAATAATATTATTATTTTAATAATATTATTATTATAATTAATATTTTTATTATTATAATATTAATTATTATTATTATTAGTATTATTATAATATTAATATTATTATTTTAATAATATTATTATTATGATTATTATTATTATTATAATATTAATTATTATTATTATTAATATTATTATATTAATATTGTTAATTAATAATAATATTATTATTTTTAATAATAGTATTATTATGTTAATATTAATATCACTATAATATTAATATTTATTATTTCATATTATTATAATATTTTAATTATTATTGTTTGAAATTTATTTTAAAAAATTCCATATATTATTGTATCTGATTTATTTTAAAATTATTGTTATTTTCAAATATTAATTATTTTAAATTATTTTAAAATTACATTTAAACCTATTAAACTTCAAAAATTCATAACTTCCTCGCTTTAAATCGGATTTTGACGCACAATACCTCATTCTTTTCAGAAAAATATGAATTTTAATTTAAAATTATTTCCTGTATCTGATTCTATCTTTTCTAAATGTTTTCTGTATTTTTTTATTATTTAGTTATTTAAATATTATTTAATTAATATAATTGATTATTTTAAAAATAAAAATTATTTTTTTAAAAAACCTCTTGATGGCTGGTAGACCTCCTATACTTATGAACTGAAGTATTTTCAATTATCTTATTTTCAAATTTATATTATTATAATTTATAATATTTATGTATTTTAAAAATGATTTTAAGATTATATGTTATTTAAATCCTTTAATTTTGGGAGGTCCACCCCTTATGAAATTTTAAACCTAGGCTATGTATATGAAGAGAAATTCATGTGAGAGAAGGATTAGTGAATGATTGTGTCCCAATCATTCACTAATCACTTCATTAGGCTTCTTTACTTAGTATTTTTGTAGTCTTTGCATGTGTAGGTTGCACAAGCACATAGCCTAGGCTCTCCTAGATCTAAGGACATGGTTTGGTGTGTTTATACTTGCTGTATTTACCCTCTATATTGTGCCTAAGGGTTGGTTACTTCATTTCATTCCTATATAACGTAGTGACATCTTAAGGACAACAATTAAGGATCGTCTAGTGAACTTAAAAAAATTCCAGGAATCAGGGTAGAGCCCTAAATGACTTGAAATCTGAAACACTTAAATATAGTGACATATGGAACCCTCTAGAATTTTCTAGGAATTTTCTGGACTCTTTAAAACACTTAATTAGCAAACCCTAATTTACCCGTTAATTAAGCATTAAAAACTTCAGAAAAATATAATAAACCCATTTTAAATCATCAAAATACCCATGATATCCCAAACTCTCCAGAATTCAGTCCCCAACCTTAGATAATTAGGGCCCCTTAGTTAGACCTTAACCTGGACTTTAATTCAGCCTTAATTAAAAATCACCTTTTTGCCTTAATTAAATCATTAAAAATTATTAAAAATCCTAAATTTTCCCCAAACACTTGGGAACACCTTCTTAGGTCATTTCTGACCTTTGGGGGTGATTCCAATCAGTTTGGAGCTGATTTGGGCCAAAACCCCTAATTAGGCAATTTCGATAATTCCTTTAATTACCCCAACTTCTAAAAATCATAACTAATTACAAAAAATTCCAAAATGGGCAAACTAAAAGGCATTCAACTCACATTAAGGTCTAGTATTTGTTAAAAATATTAGGTGTCCAGAAACAACCTAAAATAAAAAAGTCAACTCTTCGGTCAACCGTAGCTATAGTCTAGGGCTCGAAACTTCTAAAATTCATAACTTTGTGTAGGAAACTCCAAATCCAGCAAACTAAAAGGAATTCAACTCACATTAAGGTCTAGTATTTGTTAAAAATATTAGGTGTCTAGAAATCAACTTAAATCAAAAAGTCAACAGTCCAGTCAAACTTAGTTCAAAACGAGACCAAAACTTCAGAAATTCATAACTTTGGGTAGAAGAATCCAAATCGGGCATACTAACTGTCTAACTGATCAGGTTAAGGCCTAATATTTTATAAAAATATTAGCTAGTCACAAATACCCTTTAATCAAAAAGTCAATTTTGGACCCCCTTTTGCTTAGTGTATAGGTGGACCCCGAACTCCCTAAAACTCACTAATGCAATTTAAACTTTAAATATTATTACCCTAAGAACTAAAACTGATCCACACATTAAATCAACTAAGATGGATCTCAATTCACTAATATTTGGACTTTAAATAAAATTCCCTTTTTAGACCTACAACCAACCTGGACAGTAGGCAATTGTAACTAATTACCCAGCTTAGGATCTACCTCAGCTACACAGCTTTTCACACACATCTAGATGGTTTCTTAGGGCACCACTTCTAGACCTAGGCTAGGCTGGTGTTTACTTTTCTGTTGTGTGCCGAGATTTCTGAGATTTCACTGCATGTTGTGATTGAGATGATGCTGGTGTGTTTGTTTACTTTTACTGCACTCTGAGAATTGATGTGATTGCACGATAGACTACCCATAGGTTAGGATCGAGGTTGATACTAACAATATCTTCTGTAGGTGGCCATGCTCATGCAGCACTAAATAAAAGGGGGGCAATAATCATGATTCAAATACTAATGTCATTTTATGCAAGGTGCTTCAGAAATTGCTCAACGCCCCTAAATAAATGAGGGCTAAAATAATAAATCATAATAAATTGCTACAGGTGCTCCAGAGCTCGCTTAGCCCTCAAAAATAATTAAGAGCATGGCCAGTGTGGCTGTGATGAGTATTTTATTTTCCCTATAATTGCTTGTGATATATTAAACTGCTTGGGATGATTTTTAGGATAACCTTGTAGGAGCGTCTAGATTTACTGCTTTTCATTAATGTAAATCACTTGTAATCTGGTATAGAGTTGTGAAAGTTTATTTTGAGTGGGGATACAAGAATCCAAAGGTTGGATGCCCAAAGAGAAAAGGACACCCAATATGAGGATAGTCCTTTTCTATTTGGGAATCCAAATTTGGATCATTCTACTACCCGAGGAGTCCAAGGAGGCTGAGACCCAAGGAGCCCAAGGAAGCTGAGATCCAAGGAGTCCAACAAAACTAAGATCCGAGGAGTCCAAGGAAGAGAAGATCAAGAAGATGAAGATCTGCAGTATCCCACTCAAAATAACTTGCGTCAGTCTTAGGATTAGAAATCCGGGTTGTTGGTAGTGGTGCCCGACCACTTTAATTTTCTGTAGACCCTGGGTTGTAATTAAGGGCAGTTGGCCTATGGACATTTATTAATTTGTTTGGATAATTTTGATGTGTTTTATGATTGTGTGCCTCTAGGATTGTTTGCTTTTCATAGTTTATTGGCGATCTGCATGCCGCTTTTGTTTTAGCCTGGATTCCGTTAGGCTCTCTAAGGACTAAAATATTTTCTACTCCCAACTACTATTTAAAATTTTAAGTTTTAAGCAATTTAGAAACTTAACGACCTAGGGAATTATCAGAATCGTCCGGGGTCGCATGCATATTAATGCATTTCTCTTTCCTTCTATAAGACACTTCCCCGCCCGCGGGTAGATTCCGGATAATCTGACCTATGAGGATGAGGTGCCGGACCTGGGGAAGCCCAGTCTAATTCTAAAAATTATTTTATAAGCCTTTTTAAAGTTCTGTGCATACCTGATTTGGATACTTTAACGAGCATGCATTGCATTAGAAATCAACTAAATCAAAATTTTAATTGCATTAGTCATAGGAGCATTCACCCGACATCAGTCCGGGGCCAATTAGGAAATCCTCTAGATGTCGGCCCTATTTCCGAGAACTATAACCAACCTACCCATCTTTTATAAATGACTGGACAGCATGGTTTTAAAGCGATTAGGTGGTTAGCTGGCTCCCCCTTCCAGGCCGGGGTAAGTCCAGGTTTTGCATTGCATTAGTTAGGACACGGGTTTTAGTGTTACGTAGAACACTAAACCCATTAGATTTAGGATTCAAGGCTACTATTATTTCGTAGTACGCCTCATCAGTAGGTAGGTTTTCTATCTTCCAGAGACCCTAAACCCTACATATCCGTGTCACACGGATGACGCCACCTCCATCCTTCCCTCCTGCATGTTTCGAGTGCATGATTTATTTATTTTTCTCCAGTTTCTTCTCACTATCTTAGTTCCTCCGGATGCTGATGTGAGCTGTGCATGTTGACTAAGCCTAGTTGAACCTCTCTTTCCCTTCGAGTAGGACTTCCTAGTCTTCCCCCTATGTGCCAATCCCAATTCAGAAAGTATAATATAGAATCCTTAATCGAGAGTATTCTCAGGCTCCGGCTTGAGATGTAATTAACCACGGGGGCTTGCGCCCGTGGGAAACTGAATCCCACTATCAAATAAACCCCATTCGAGCTAATGTATCGGGTGGGGGAAACCCGTTACGATCAGATCATATATATTATTACCCATCGGGGTGTGCCGGTGAGAGCCGCTATCCTCAATGGTTAATCATATGCATGATCGAATCTGCCCTTCCATTGGCAACAGATACCGTCTCCCTTCGCGGGGCGGCGGTGTTTGTTTGTAGTCCTTTCGGAGGTCCACAGCCGCAGTGCTTAACTTGATATTAGTACGATTCCATAAATTGAAATTTAACAGCTTTAATAATTATATAAGGAAGAGCTGCAGCACTAGACAAACTCAATCATTAAGTGCTGCTAAGTCACTAGTTAAAATGAATCATACGGATTGAAAGTCGTATTATTGGTTTTAGGTAAGCGGCGAAGCGTTAGAACTAACACTGCGGCGCCACATCATTTTCATTATTGTAGTATTGATAGCACCGCAGCGGTCTCTTGACATGACCGCTGCTGGCTAATATGTGGCAACACCTAGTGGTGGCCTGTTTCTGAAAAGTCATTTTAATTTCCTAGAACAGCACCGCAACGCCACATGGATTGAACCACTATAGCATTTGAATCTGACTATTTTGTCATTTAATGCATGCATTAAGCATCGTAGCGTCGTACCTTTCAACACCACAGTGCTTTGATGTTTATAAATTAGTATGTCATTTTTATTTCACCTTACATTTTATCCATTTCTCCTCTCTACTCTTAAGATTCTCTCTATAGTAATGGCCCCCAAAATATTTGGATCAAGGAAGAAGAGAGCTGCCATCTATGATAGACTTAAAATTATTTCTAAGACAGCTGATGCTAGGTATACAGATTGGGTAATCACCAAACCTTTAATCTCTAAGTATGATTTTCTTAACTCAATCCAACCAATCCTTCAAACCATTTCTACTAGAGGATGGGCTCATTTTTGTGAGGAATTATTTACGGCCATTGTCAATGTAGTGCATTAATTTTTTACCAATGGAAAGAAGGCTTCTGATTTCAAATGTTATGTAAGAGGCAGATGGGTGCCTTTTGACTTTTCCACTATTAATAGAGTCCTTAAATTACAAGATATAGAATTTAATGAATATTTTCCTTTTAACCATGCAACTTTTAATTTTCAAGAATTTATAGACTTACTTTGTGGACCAAATAGTGAAGCTAGGTGGAAGATTAGAGATAAGAAAATCATTAATTTCTCTGCCTCTTATATGACTCAAACCTCCAAGGCCTGACACTATTTCATCTCTGCCTGCATTCACCCTAACAAGAATATTAGTGAAATAACCAATGATAGAGCCTTCCTAAATTTTACCATTCAAAAGGGTTACACTATTAACATTGAAAAGTCGACACTATCTTCCCTTACATACATTATGAGGGAATCTACTTTAGTGGGTCTAGGCCACCCTACTTTAGTATATTCTCTTTGAGTTGCAGCAAGAGTGAGGGGTGATCAAAATGAAGAACAATTATTTCCCATAGCTTCTCTCACTAGGGTAAAATTCTGAGATTTAAATAATTTGATAGAGAAGAGATGGATCCTAGTGAGCCCTGATCTTTTGGAGGGGTAGGGAGCAATAGTAGCAGGAAGAGTTTCAGGACTCCTAAATCTTTAAATGATCAGGTGGAAAACTTGAGTGGGAAAATGGAGAAGGTGACTCAATTTTATGAAGAATCATGAGATTGGAAAATTGAAATGAAAATGCGGATGGCTCATACAATGGAACAATAAGAGAAATACTAACAGTAAACATCTAATTTTAAATAGACTCTTATTGGAATGTTCAGAAACAGTCTATTTATTGAAAGGCAAGAGCAATATGAGTTTCCTTCTACACTTGAGTACCAACCATTTGTTTGGCAGCCTGGAGAAAGAAATGTAGAGGAGGCAAAAGATGAGGAAGATTTTAATTCTAAGGGGTAGGCTTGAGAGAGAGAGTGAGTGAGTGAGAAAAATTATTATTTTATTCTGTGTGCATTTTTATTTTTATTTCATTTTATATTTTCATTTATAGTATGGTTGAAGACTTTAAACTTAACGCTCCTAGGAGGCCACCCATGTATGTGTGATGTTAGTATCATTCATGTTAATGTAACGATATGCCATATTTTATTTTCAACACATATTTTATGCACTTTTTATCACTCATATGAAAACACATATTTATAATGTTTGTTTATGTGTTTATTTATATATTAGCAAATTCCCTTCATGCTTAAATTATTATTGTCCTTTCAAAACTTTTATATTCTTATTATTTAATTTATCTTTATAAAAATGATAATTAAAAATTATAAAAATTTGGATAATAATAAAACCTTAGATATTAATTTGAATGAACTCTGTTTATACTTCATAGATTGGAAAAACTAATATTTAACTCATTCAACCATTTGAGCTATTATCCTTGTTGCGGACTCAAATATACGCGGCGATAGAATTTAAATTTCCATCTCAGCGTTGCACGTATATCCAGCACACAAACAGAAGAATAAAAGAACACCAGGATTTTTACGTGGAAAGCCCTGAAAAAGGGAAAAACCACGGGGCCACGCCCAGCTGAAAGAGTTTCACTAGTGTTGTTTGAAATACACGAGGCTGATTCATCCTTTAAATTCAGGACGATCAGATTACAATGAGTGTCAGTTACAAGGCCAAGCAGAGTTCCGACGTCACTCGGGTGTCCGGCAGAATTCCGGCGTCGCTTGGAAAGAAGTCTGGCGTCACTTGGGCGTCGGGTAGAATTCTGGCGTCGGGCAGAGTTTCGAGGTTGCTCCCGTGTCGGGCAGAGCTCCGGCGTCCCTCGGGCGCTTGGTGGTGCTTCGGTGGTGTTCCGGCGGAGTTCCGGCTGTGTTCCGACGGTGGTCGAGGAGGAGCTGTTCCCTCCTAGGCTTCTCTTCTCTTCCTTCTCCTCTTGGCTTGGGTCCTTTCTTAAGAGAAATGAGGGGCTATTTATAGTTTTTCTGGAGTGGCATAGCCCGTAAATATGTGAGGGATCAGGGGCGAATAGGGAGTGATCCGGATGAACGGCCGATATTGAATCCCTTGATCATGAACTGTTTATCAAGCATTTGAAGGTCTTAATGATATCAGAATTCTACGATCTTAGGCTCGTTGGATTCGTCTCGTCGAGACGCTCGATTCGACTATAAGCTCGTCAAAATCAGAGGCCGTTTGGTAACTCAAATTGCTGTTTGATGCTTCCAACAGCGCTTCGGGTACTTGGTTTGGACTCATTTGCGTCGGATTGAGTCGAATTTGGTGTCGTTGGGTTCGTATTTCCGAGATGCTTAATGTGACTATAAGCTTGCTGAAATCGGAGTTTAAATGGTCTCCGAAATAATTTTTGAAGTTTCCAACTTGAGTTTTTCCTCGAGATTCGTGCCCGATCAAGATGATTTTTTGGCGATATATCAGTTGCCCCCCTATTTTCGGATGTCGAAGCTCCACGAGTTCGAAAATACTTGTTTCGGTATTTTACATTGGCCGAATCGCAAAAAATTGCGTTCCAAAAATTAAATGTTTGCTCGAACCCAATCATAGAGGCCCCGTTGAGCTCCGAAAGTATCAAAATTGAGTCCGGAACGTCGAAAAACGTGTCCGGGGACCCCAAAAATGTCGAATTTGGACCGTCTTGGCCCAAAATCGGAGCCCGATAACGCGCAGGCGACCGAACCGGCCGGCTGCCGCCTGCGGCGGCACCCGCGCCAACCGGCGCGTCCGTGTGCGCGGAACCGCGCGTTTATCCTCGCGGTTACTATTTAATATATATATATATATATATATTTTAAATGTGGGGCCCACATGGGATTAAAAAATCCCAAAAAATCTGAAAAAATTCCAAAGAATTTCGAAAAAATTCCGAAAAATTCGAACTTCCTTCTAGAAGCCCTCTCCCTCCAATTTTTAAATAGTTTCCCCCCTTTTTCTTCAATAACTCCCTCTCTTTTCATCCTATAAATACACCCCTTGGGGTAGGGGTCAAAATGCTCCTTTCTTCATCCTCTCCTGGCCCTCTAGCTTTTGGCATTCTGAGGCTTTCCGCCGTTTTTAAGTAGGTGACTTTCCCTACTTGATTCGGCGCCCCTCCTTTTGCGCAGAAGTTAGCGGCTTTCCCCCTTCATCACTCTGTTTTTCCTCCCTTTTTCTTCCTGCTTCGGAGGCCTTCCGCAGTCTTTCATAGGTGATTTTCCCTACTTAGATTTGCGCCCCTCTTTAGTAAAGGAAGCAAAATGGGTGATCCTGCCTCCTCAAAAATTCCTTCAGAAGAACGTCCTGCGCAACGACCTGAAGTTCCAAACAGGACCCAAAAGGCGCCGAAGGCTGACGATGTGATTTCCACCGTCACTGAGGACTCTTTCATCTCATTTAGGAAAAAATTTCATTTTCCTAATGATTTGGTGATGAAGGTGCCGGCCAGAACTGATCGTGCCTACTTCCCTCCCCCTGGATATGTGACATTGTATGAATTTAGTCTGCGAGCGGGACTATGATTTTCTCCTTCTTCCGAACTGATCGACATTCTGATGATTTGTGGGGTATGCTTGTCTCAATTTTCCTACAGAGCAATGTCGATCGTGATGGGCCTGATCGTGCTTTTCAGAGACCGTGGAGTCGTACTTTCCTCAGAATGTCTTTCTCGGATGGGGCGTCTCTTTAGCGATGCACAGGGACGTATTTCATTCAGGTCCAAGTGGTTGGACATCCGCACTCGAGACCCCTCGAAAGGTTGGATCAATAACTTCTTTTATGTGCAGAATGATTGGGGTCTTCAGGAAAAAGTGGGGGAAGTTGAAAGAGCTACCTGTCCCCCTTCACATTAGAGCAGAAGATTTGCTGAGGATACTCAAACTCCCTGATTTAGATGCTCTACACTACAAGGTGCGCTACTTGAGTAGATATGTAGATGAGGAGTACTTGTTTAAGGTCGGATTATCTACTCAAGTAGGGAGATCACATGCTCAAATGTTGAAGAAGTCTGCTAGAGTTTCAGAAGTGGTTCCCCAAAAGAACCACTCCAAGCGACCAGGGAGCGAGGAAGGTTTGCATGCATCGAGGAAGAAGAGGGCAGATGAAGTTTTGACAGTTGTTAGCAAAGGTCCCCGAGCTTCTCCATCCAAGTCATGTATTCCAGAAGATGTGTTAAACCATCAGTGCATCGGCCGCCGACGGGCTGAGGAGTTGGTGAGTTCTCCTTTACTTCTTCTCCTTTTTTACATTTCTTAAGGAATATATTTCCGATATTTTTCTTGTCTCAGTATTCTGATTTCAAGCTTGAGATGACCAAAACTCTGAACGATTGGAACAAAGAGTTTGTGAAGGTTAAATACCTTCAGGGAGAGTACAAGAAGAAATATGACAGTAAAGTGAAGGAGATGAAGGTGGTGGAGGATCAGCTTGAGGGGTGTAGAACTGAGTTGGCGAACAAGATCACTTCAATCTCTTCTCAGAATGAACGGATGGATCGTCTGCATATAGAGTTGGTGGAGGCACAAGTGACGATCAAGCAGCAGGAAAAAGCTCAGCAAGTCCTTGAGGCTGAGAATGAGATGCTTCAGAGTGTACTGTCCGAAAAGGAGGCCCAGCAGTTGCCGTCAGCAGTTATTGAAGAGTTCAAGAAATCTTATGCTTTCAAGATCATTATTGAGGACCACATTCAGGAGGCTCGCAGTCATATTTATGACGTGGAGGTGAAGGCCTTGGAGGCAGAGTGCGCTGAGGATGGCTTCATCAGGGGCTTCATGAAGGGTGTTCGGACAGTACATCGCAAGACTGGAGCAGAGATTGAGGGGTTGACTCCTAGCCAGGCTTTTGGTGATGCTTCTTCAGACTCTGGTGGTGAAGAGCTGGAGAGTGAGTTGCAGCGAGCTTTTGCCTTAGAGGAGGATGAGGATGACGTTGATATTCTGTAGGATGCTTTGTATCACTTTGATTTCTTTCTAGTTATTGTATATATGCTCGATGTTGATGTTTCTATCTGGTATACTTGATGTTCAGTTATATATAAAGATGTTGTTGATGTTCTTTTCTCACATGCAAATAAAATTCACTTAGTTTTACTTCAGTTTGGATGAGAGTATTCTAATGAGCTCTTTTTTTTTACTTGAGCAAATGTGAGACATCCCTTTCTTTAAAGATTTTGACCTATCCGGGGTTATTAGTGAAAGCATTTGCTCGATACCCTTATCCTGTTCGGAAAAAGGTCAAATCAACTCCCTTTGGGATTGATCATCAAATGATTTTGATATTCAAGATATCCTCCTAGGATACTTGACCTATCCGAGGTTGTTAGTCAAAGCCTTTGCTTGATGATATTAACCTGTGCAGAAGAGGTCGGATCAAATCCCCCTGGGATTGATCATTCAGTGATTGAGATACAATATAGATTGTGTACTTCTCGAATCACAGAAAAAGAGTTTGGAGAGAAGAAACATTAGCACGACAAAGTGAATATCATATTGCTTCGTAATATGAGATAGCAGTTCCCTAGAATAACTTAGGGATACAAGAAAAAATTTCTTCTATAATCAACACATAAGGGATGTACGAAAAACTTTATAACATGACTACAGGAGAAGATAAAATATAAGACAAACATAACACATAGACAGATAGCAGTATCAACTCCTACTGATAATATTTGCGAAGATTGCCCACATTCCAAGTTCGGGGAAGCATTTTTCCACCAGCATCCTTCAGTTTGAAGGTTCCAGGCTTGACCATAGCCGCTACCAAATAAGGACCCTCCCAGAGGGGGGAGAGCTTATTTCACTGAGGGCCTTTTCCAGCAGCTTCAATGCTTCATAGTACTAAGTCCCCAATAGTGATAGGGCGAGGTTTCACCCTTCGATTGTAGTGACGGGCAACTCTTTGGTGGTATGCAGCGATTCTGAGTGAGGCTCCATCTCTTACTTCTGGGAGGAGATCCAAATTTGCTCTAAGCTTCTCCTCGTTACTTTTGAAGTCGAAAGTCTGAACTCTGTGGCAAGGAACTCCGATATCAACCGGTATGACTGCTTCTGTACCAAAGCAAAGGTTATATGGGGTTTCCCCTATAGGAGTTCTAGCGGTGGTCTGATAAGCCCAGAGGACATTGGGGAGTTCTTCGGCCCATTGCCCCCCAGCCTTCCCTAGACGTGTCTTCAGCCCTTTCAAGATTGTTTGGTTTGTAACCTCTGTTTGCCCATTAGTTTGAGGATGGGCAACAACTGTGTGAATGAGCTGAATATGAAAATCCCTACAAAAAGATGTAAAGATCTTTCCGATGAACTGTGTCCCGTTATCAGTGACAATTTTTGCGGGAATGCCAAAGCGACATATTATGTTCTTCCATAAAAATTACTTGGCATTTGCTTCAGTAATCTTCGCCAAAGGTTCCGCCTCCACCCATTTGGTGAAGTAATCTACAGCCAAAATAATGAATTTTTGCTGTCCAGTCGCTATAGGAAAAGGTCCCATTATATCAATCCCTCATTGGGCAAAAGGCCAGGGGCTTTGAAGGGATGCAAGCTCCAGAGCGGGTGTATGAGTGAGGTTAGAATGCAGTTGACAGTTTTCACACTTTCATGTGAATTCAAGTGCATCCTATTTCATTGTAGGCCAATAGAATCCCTGTCTCATGATCTTGTATGCTAACGCTCTTCCTCCCAGATGTTCTCCACATACTCCTGAATGAACTTCCTGAAGCGCGTAATCAGCTTCTGATGGTGGGAGACACTTGAGGTACGACCCAATGAAGGAGCGCTTATACAACTCGTTGCCGATAATGGTGAAATTTGCAGCTTGCCTCCGAAGTCGTATTGCAACTATAGGATCTTCGGGTAGCACCCCATCTTTCAGAAAAGACAAGATGGGTTCGATCCAAGACATCTCTCTTGGCTTGTCAATTGACTGTATGACCCATGGACCCTGAATGCTTGGAAAGTGGATTTCCTCGATACATCTTCTCTTATAGATGTCCCCCGTTGTTGACGTAGTAAGTTTAGAAAGAGCGTCTGCTCTTGCATTTTGTTCTCGGAGGATATGTATGATTTGATGCTCCCCTATACGGGCTAAGAGTAGCTTCACAATGCTATAATATTGAGCCAATTGTGGGTTGTGAATATCAAAATCCCCCTCCACCTGAGAGGCGACTAGTTGGGAATCAGTGTGGGCTATTAGGTTCTGGACTTCACAGTCAATTGCTAGTCTCAACCCAGCAACAAGGGCCTCGTATTCTGCTATATTGTTGGTTGCTGGGAACTTGAATCGAAGCCCGTACTCAAGGGTAACCTTCTGTGGAGAGATTAATAAAATTCCAGCCCCAACCCAGAACTCCCTGAAGCTCCATCGACGTACAATGTCCAGCATGGAGAAGAAGGTGAAGCACTCGGTTGTATATCAGATACTGGAACGGTACATTCAACTACGAAATCTGCTAGTGCTTGAGATTTAATATCAGGTCTAGGCAAGTAGTGGATATCAAATTCTCCCAGTTCTACAGACCACTTAACAAGCCTGCCTGATGCTTCTGGCTTTTGCAGAATGCTTTTTAGCGGCAGATTCGTGTAAACTCCAATTGAATGGGCTTGAAAGTAAGGGCGTAGTTTTCTGGCGGAATAAACTAATGCGAATGCTGTCTTATCTGCCAAAGGATAACGTCCCTCTACTTCAGATAAAATCTTACTAACATAGTAGATAGGATGTTGTATAGCATTTTCTTATCGGACCAGAACCGAACTAATTGCTTGGATAGATACAGCCATATACAAATACAATCTCTCTCCTGGTATTGGTTTAGAAAGTAGTGGCGGGGATGCCAAATACTTTCGCAATTGTTCAAAGGCCTCTTAACATTCATCTGTCCATTGAAACTCGGAGCTACGAGCACCTCTAAGTATCTTGAAGAAGGGCAGATATTTGTCTCCTGAACGTGCCAGGAAACGAGATAGTGCCGTAATTCTCCCATTCAGCCTTTGGACCTCCTTGATGTTCTTTGGCGGCACCATGTCCCTTAGTGCCTTGATCTTCTCCGGATTGGCTTCGATTCCTCTATGGGTTACCATAAACTCTAAAAACTTTCCAGAAGCGACTCCAAAAGCACATTTAGCGGGGTTGAGTCGCATATTATAATGCCTTAATAAGTGGAAATATTGTTTCAGGTCAGAGATATGTTGTATTTTTTCCTGATTTTTTACCAACATATCATCTACGTACACCTCCATAGTACGTCCAATAAGGCTTTTGAAAACCTTATTCATGAGACGCTGATAAGTTGCTCCAGCATTTTTGAGCCCGAAGGGCATCACCCGGTAGCAGTACAATCCTTTGTCTGTTTGAAAAGCTGTTGCTTCTTCATCAGCAGGATTTATTTTTATTTGATTGTAGCCGGAGTAGGCATCCATAAAGCTCAACATCTGATGACCAGAGGTGGTATCAACTAACTGATCGATGCGAGGGAGCAGGAAACTATCCTTTGGGCAAGTTTTGTTGAGATCAGTGTAATCTATACACATTCTCTAAGCTCCAGTACCCTTCCATACCATGACAACATTTGCTAACCAAGTAGGATAGTGCACCTCTCGTATGAATCCGGCTTCTAAAAGTTTATCTACTTCTTGTTCAATTGCTTGCTGGCGATCTGGTGTAAAGTTTCTCTTCTTCTGGATAATCGGTTTGCACGTTGGATTGACTTTGAGGGAGTGAACGATCACTTTGGGGTCAATTCCAGGCATATCTGCTGGACTCCATGCAAAAATATCATGATTTTCTCGTAGAAAAGCTGTAAAGTTTTTCTTCTCATCATCTGAGAGAAGTGATCCAATTTGCACTATCTTTGAAGGATGCTCTTCAGATATAGATACAGTAGTAAGGTCTTCCACAGGGGAAGCTCTCTGAGGAATATCTTCGCTCCGCAGATCAAAGTCCTCGATGTTCAGGGTAATCGTTGGACGAGACTTGATCTGCCTAAGATAGCAGGTTTGCACTATTTGCTGATCTCCGCATACTATATCGACTCCTGATGGGGTATGGAACTTCAGCTTGAGGTGAGGAATGGATGCGATGATCCCAAAAATTGACTGGAGCGGCCTCCCGAAGATGGTGTTATAAGCTGATTCTGATTTTACCACGATAAATTGAATGGAGTGTGTAGTCTGTCGAGGAAATTCTCCAAGGACTACCGGGAGACTGATTATTCCTTCTGCTTATACAGGTCGATTATCAAATCCATATAAAGGACCTGCAGCAGGTTGAAGTTTTTCTCTTGAGAGACCCATGTTGAGAAAAGTAGAGTAGAACAGGACATCTACGGAGCTTCCGTTGTCCACAAGAATTCTTTTGACATTATAACACGGGTCACCAATGCCTGCGTTTATGACAAGCGGATCTTGATGGGGGTTTTTACTCCTTCCAGGTCGGAATCATGAAATGTGATTGAGTGATCGATACGAGCCTTTTTTGGAGTTGGGTTTTCTTCCACAGTTAGAAAGACTTGGTCGGATAGTAAGGGGCCTCCTGCGATTGTTTCAATTTCGCCAACAGTTATCCGGTTATTCACTGGCTATCTTTGTGGTTGATTCTGCCCCCCAGTGGGACGAGCTTCTTCTCGGGTAGGTGGATTCCCAATAAACTGTCGAAGATAGCCCTGACGGATGAGTCTTTCAATCTCCTCCTTAAGTTGCCTACAGGATTCAGTAGTGTGGCCACGACTACGATGAAAGTGGTAGTACTGATCTTGGTTTCCTGTATTCGGCTTCAAAGGATGCGACCACTTCACTTTGTCCTGATCTTGAATCGCCATCAACACATTTGCTCGAGATGTGTTGAGCGGAGTGTACTCCTTCTCCCATCGGGGTTCTCGTCGTGGCAGTGGGGGTCTATGAGGTAGATTGCTCTTCCCTTGCTTTTTCCGTTGTGATGATGAATTATCCATCTCAGGCGCTCCCTTACGCTTCCCAGTGGGTTGCTCGAACTATTTTCTGTGAGCGTTTATTGCCTCATCTGCTGATATCTGTGCTTCCACACGATGGATCAGATCGGCATATGAGTGAACAGTATCGCGCATGAGTGCCAAATAGAGGGGGCTAGGATGAAGTCCTCCAAGAAAGACCCCTCTGAGTAATTCTAGGTCTACTCCTGGGATTTGTCGAGCCTCAATAGAAAACTGCTGAAAGTACTCTTTCAATGATTCTCCCTCGTTCTGACGAATCGCAGAAAGGTGAGAAGAATCCTTAGCAATTCTTCGGTTGGCTACGAACTGTTTGACAAATACTTTGGCCAATTTGACAAATGTGGGGATCGTTCCGGCTGGAAGTGAATAGAACCATGTTCGAGCTTGTCCTTTAAGAGTGGCAGGGAAAACCTGGCAAAGGAGCGCGTCTGAGGCTCGTTGAATATGCATGATGGTCCTGTAATGGTCGATGTGTTCGTACGGGTCGGATGTCCCATCGTAGGATTCGATGCTTGGCAGCTTAAAGCCAGCCGGAATAGGGTGTTGAAGAATGGCTTTTGTCAGGGGTGACGACTCCTGGAAGTCCCACTAACGAAGAGGTTGCCTTACGCCTCCTGTAGGGAACTCCTCCCGGACCAATCGTCGCAATTCGTGGCATAGGGCATTGCGAGGGAACTCAGCAATGTGAGGTTGGACTAGCTCCTCAGGGAGGTCTTGAGGAAGACGAGATTGTCGACCTGAAGGATGGGTAGAACTTACTGTATCGGCGAGTTCATTATCTTGATGCGACTGCGAACGCCTCCTGAGTGGAGGAAGAGGAATCTCGTCTTGAAGATGTTCGATTTGAACAGCTTCGACACGTGGTGGATCTCGAGGGAGAAGAACCTCCTCCTGAGGTGCTAGGGTCGGTTGTTGAATCTCTCGCAAGAGTTGTAGGATCTCGTTTTGAGATTCTTCCATTTTTCGAATTCTCTCTTCTAGGGAGGGTCCCGAGGTCCCCTCTCCAGGTGCGTTTTGCCCCCTGGGGTATAAAGAGGCAGATATCGGACGTCTATGATTCATAGACTAATTTCTGGATTGATGAGAGTGAGAGCGGGAGGCTCCTATGAGGCGACTACTACGCCTGTTGACCATCGTAGCAATACTTGAAGTTGTGGGATAAGTTTCCCACAGACGGCGTCAAATTGTTGCGGACTCAAATATACACGGCGATAGAATTTAAATTTCCGTCTCAGCGTTGCACGTATATCCAGCACACAAACAGAAAAATAAAAGAACACCAGGATTTTTACGTGGAAAGCCCTGAAAAAGGGAAAAACCACGGGGCCACGCCCAGCTGAAAGAGTTCCACTAGTGTTGTTTGAAATACACGAGGTTGATTCATCCTTTAAATTCAGGACGATCAGATTACAATGAGTGTCAGTTACAAGGCCAAGCAGAGTTCCGACGTCACTCGGGTGTCCGCCAGAATTCCGGCGTCGCTTGGAAAGAAGTCTGGCGTCACTCGGGCGTCGGGTAGAATTCTGGCGTCGGGCAGAGTTCCGAGGTTTCTCCCGTGTCGGGCAGAGATCCGGTGTCCCTCGGGCGCCTGGTGGTGCTTCGGTGGTGTTCCGGCGGAGTTCCGGCGGTGTTCCGGCGGTGGTCGAGGAGGAGCTGTTCCCTCCTAGGCTTCTCTTCTCTTCCTTCTCCTCTTGGCTTGGGTCCTTTCTTAAGAGAAATGAGGGGCTATTTATAGTTTTTCTGGAGTGGCATAGCCCGTAAATATGTGAGGGATCAGGGGTGAATAGGGAGTGATCCGGATGAACGGCCGATATTGAATCCCTTGATCGTGAACCGTTTATCAAGCATTTGAAGGTCTTAATGATATCAGAATTCTACGATCTTGGGCTCGTTGGATTTGTCTCGTCGAGACGCTCGATTCGACTATAAGCTCATCAAAATCAGAGGCCGTTTGGTAACTCAAATTGCTGTTTGATGCTTCCAACAGCGCTTCGGGTACTTGGTTTGGACTTATTTGGGCTCGGATTGAGTCGAATTTGATGTCGTTGGGTTCGTATTTCTGAGACGCTCAGTTTGACTATAAGCTTGCTGAAATCGGAGTTTAAATGGTCTCCGAAATAATTTTTGAAGTTTCAAACTTGAGTTTTTCCTCGAGATTCGTGCCCGATCAAGATGATTTTTTGGCGATATATCAATCCTAATTTAAATTTATAAGATATACCTTTATGAATTTAATTTTTAAAAGTTATAAGATGAATAATTAGTATTAAAAATTAGTTATGAGTAGATTAAAATTTAAAATATAGTTAACTTGAAGATGAAATTAGTAATCTCATCAAGTCTATATATTAAAATTATTAAGATTATATAAGAATATTAAAGCAGAATTTGATATTCAAAATCATTAATTATATACTCTATAAAAAAAAATTATAAATAGTTCTTAAAAGAAAAAGAAATGAAAAATATCAAAAAAAAATTGAGTACATTCAAAATTTTGAAATACAATCTTATACAAAAACTATAAAGGATAAGATGAAAAAGTGCTAATGCAAGGATGGTGAACTAATGAAAGTATAATTTTAACTACAATCATATCTAATTATTAAAACTATATTATTCACTTTAACATTCAAAAGTTGATGATTAAATATATAACCTATAATTTTAAATTAGGTAAAAACAAGAATAATTGATTAAGCTTAACTGTTGGTATTTTTCCAAACTAAAAGTACAGTTTTGATTCATTTTTACTAATTCTAAACAGTGATGTATTATCCTATATTTTTGTAATTTTATATTATCATTTTTTTATTTTGGTTAATCATTTAATTAGAATAATAAACTTTTATTTTCTTGAGGATAAACAAGAGTTTAAGATGGGAAGGATTTGATAAGTATAAATAATGTTATATTTTATGTATTTATTTGTAAGTAAAAATATGTTGTTTTAATTATATTTGTACAGGAAAATATATAAAATTGGCACAAATTTTAAGTATGGTACAGTGCCTGGCATCGGACACAATACTGCTGTGGCACGATCATTGACAATGTAAGAGCGCCCAAATATGGACATGGCTGCACCCAGTCTATATTTCATAACGCCGCAGCGTCTGAGGAGTCAGCGCCATAAAGCCCAGCCAATTTTCCCAGCACCATAGTGTCGGAGGAGTCAGCTCTACAAAGCCCAATCTCTATTTGTACAATGCTGCCAAGTCAAGAGAGCGCCACATGGGTATTACAACGCTCTACCATCAGCATCATGATGCAACAGTTATAACTATTCAGGCCATGATTAACCAGCGAAGCGACACGTCATTTCATTAAATAGTGGGTCTATATCAATAAGCGTCGCAACAGAGTAAACCCTTCAGCGCTGTTGTGTTAATTCATTTATGGGTATCGCGGCGTAAGTGTCTCGAGCGTCGCAGAACCAAAATCCCATTTTTTGTATTTTTTTATAAATAATTTATTTGTAATGTTAGTAGAGAAGTTTAGTCACTTATTTAATTTTAGTTTTTATATTACTTCTTTGATTTTTTCTTAGGAGTGACAACTAAGAAAATTCAGATAAGTACTAGATACATTCTATTAGAGTATTTTATTTGTGTTTGTGGAAGCAATTTTGTAAGTTCAAAGAGGAGTGTAGAGGAGATCATTGAATCCATCTGATGATTTCTCTTCTTCTGTACTTTTTTTCTTTTATGTAATTAATGAAAATAAATATGCTTCACTTGTTCTTCATATCTGGCTAAATTTTTTAGTTTTGGATTGATGGTGTAAATGAAATATGAAGTACTAATGAATTCTCTTCATCAATAATTTTATGATATTTTTAATATATCATGTCTTTATTTAATGCACATAGTGGTCATATGTGTAGTTAATATCAAGTGTAATGTGGATCTTAGGAATAGGAAAAAAGGCACAACTATGTGTGTTGGATTGATATGATGCAAGCATAGGCATAGTGCTTGCCATGTATTAAATTTATAGAGATGAATTATCACGAGGGGATTTTAATAATACATGCTTTACTTACTCTTCTAAGATTTTTATAGAGTGACAAACTATGGGAATTTAGAGCGATATTGAGTGGGAATTTAGAGCGGTATTGAGGTTGGAAGATTTTAATCTATCATTTATCTCTTCACGCTTTACTGAGTGATCATTGATGCATATGATCTGAATAACATCAATATAAAAGAGAATCATTAGGAAACATATTGTATTTATATTCCATCAATCAAAAACTATTTATCCAAATAGTGTTTCAATTAATTATTTTTTTATGTTAAATTAAGTGATTGAATCTCCACCAAAACTTATTTCAATTGAGTTGGATAATTATTGTAGTTGAACTAGACAGTATTAATATTTGTAAGTAAGCATTCTTCCTTGTGGGATCGATACTCTATTCTATCACTATATTACTTAATTCGGCATGTATACTTACGTATATTAAGTGGAGGTTTTATAATTTTTATACCAAAGAAAACCTAAGTATTGTTTAGGGATTGATAGAGCCCTAAATAATTTTTACAATTTTTTAGGCTACTCCACCACCCCCATCACTCAGTAAATGAGCATTGCACGGTTTCCCTCTTAGTCAACAAAGTCTCACACCGCAAACAATGATAGCAAACAACCCCCATGGGTGACTCCCTCTACCTCTAACGCAACAAGCTCCATAATGATGGAAGAGCACGAGTCTCCTTATCCGATGAGTCTTGATGGTTACCCCGATGAAGATCAAGAGTATGACATGAGGTGTGGGCCATCATAGGTGAGGTAACTTTGTATACTAGCAATAAACCCACTCACCACTGAATCAGTATGGTCAACTCATGCCACAAAAGAAAGAAAAAAAAACTCAACAAGTTTATAATTAGTACATGAAACTAACTAACCTCACCATTTAGATATAAGAAAGCTAAAAATAATAACTAAATGACAAAAGTATATCTTTATATATGTATTCGTATCACATCAAAAAGTATGACAAAATTACAATATCAGGGTTGAAGTGACTCATTTATCAGTTAGAATCGTGCCTTCACTCTCTTTTTCACCATCACTCTCAAGAAATTCCTTAAAGTAATAGGAAGGATCCCTAATTTTGGAATGGAGCTTGCCTCTGGCCTTTGGCCTCTGAATGCAATCAGTGATCCCGTTAAAATAACGATCACCTAGTAGACATTTGAAGTCAGTGCCATAAAAAAATGAAAGACTTCATGCAGCTTTTTTGTCAGCTTAGCAATAGTCACCTCATCCTATTTCTTGGCTTTGACGACCATAAAAAATTAGTAGCCACTATATCGGCCCGATCCTTAGCCTCTACGATCAATGCCACTATAGATTTGGCCAACTCCAGTTCAAAATGATTTAACTTTTCAGCTGGGCTATCTCCCCCTCCAACATATTCAATTTTGTTATCTTTTTTAAATGCATTTTTCTTTCCTTCATCAGGTTAGCTAGGACATGCCTTTTCATATCATTCAAGATATCAACTTTCATAACAGAGTAGATATGATGCCTACCTAGAAGAAAGACCTTCTACTAAGAATCGACCGACGAACTCATGGTCGAGCATGCCAATCCATGACAATCCAATTTTTTTATATACTTCTCTAATGACTCACTATAATGAAACTTGCCATTCTCTAAACACTAGCTGGATATCAGGTTAGGACCCTAATCCTCACCTTCAAAATAGTCCTTCTCACTGGAGAGAGAGACCTCATTATCATCTAATGGAGTATAGCCCTTGGAACACTCTGAGGCTTTAGCGTCCTCAATAGACTCCTTTCCTCTACTTAGAATGACAGTCTCCTTGACCCAGGCTACTAACTCAACCAGTACTTCCTCTCTATTAAAGGATTACGTAGTCTCTTTTCCCCTTATAGACAGAGGAGGACAACCCTATCTCCTTTCCTTAGGTTCTCGCGATCTCTTTTCCACTAGCATCTTTGAGTTTGTTCCTACATCAACGCCTTTCCTTTTCTTCAAGCAGACCTCCCAATAAAGTTCATAACCGGTCATGGAAGGTTTCTCCTTCGGCCTCATTGTTGATAACACGACTATCTTTAAAGACACTAGGTCTACGAAGAAAGTGCAACCCATGACCATCTCTGGAAAATATATACATAGAATCAAAATGAAACATGAAACTCATCTCATCAAGATAAGGAAGTCACTTATCGTAAAAAGTCTTATAAACATTCTGATAAGCAATATGGTGTTGAACGATCAATGGCTCATTCTTCACCAATGCCAACACCGCCTCCTCTTCACGAGATAGCTTAGGAAGGACCAACTTCTTCTTCCCCAATGCCACCAAAGCAATCAACACCTTCCAACCAGGCAGACTTAGAATAACTACAAAATTCTCCTTCTAATCTTGCACCTTGTTCGCTAGACAAACAGTCTTGTTAAATGCATGGGAGAACTGGATAAAGCACTCCTGAGATACCTTTGGTCGTGAATACATACCTAAATAGGTTCAACAACCATAACACGTTGCATTCCCTCAACAAAGAAGCAAATGATATAATTGCCACTATAAAGTTTTAGCAAAAGTTGAGCTGGAATGACTTCATAAAAATTCAAAATTTCTTCTAGCTCTGCGCACAAGGGAAACCACATCCCTAATATCAAATGATCAATGGGAATGACCAATTCCGCATCCAGTAAAGAGTTTATTTACTCATCTTCCATTACCGGCCATATAGAGTAGTCAACATGAGTAAAGCAGAAATCATGAAACACATAGTTAGCATACTCCTCTACAAGGTGAGTACTCGACAATCCTTTTTTGTTAAGGAATTTGCTCGCACACTTGCACAAACCTGACATATCGACAGAAATATTTGAAAATAGAAGAAGAAAATAAGATAAAGCAAAGGTCCCATTCTTAGGGCCCTACCTCTCCTATTTATAGTTTGAATCTAGCACAGGAAGATCGAATCCTCTCAAATCAAATTCAATATAGAAGATCATGTCATTACCTCTAATTATTATAAGATCAAATAAACCTCATTACACTCACCGCTATTAGTTACAGTGATGATTCTTAGAATCCATGGCACACCCATCACCTTGTCATATTCAACAAGATTAAAAAAAACTTTTAGTATGATACTTCCAGAAGCTAAAAAACTTCAAAAGGGAAATCACCCTATGCAAATATATAACTCAAAAGAAAAAATAAAAATTAGCCAATATAGTAATTACATCAGAAATGCTCCAGCACAACGGCACTAATTCTCCCATCCTATCAAGGTATTCAAAAATATATTAAGTACCCTGGAGGAACCCCTCCTGCTTAGTCTAACTAAGCATCATACACCACTCAGCTTCCATCAAGTTTATTCGACTCCAAACGGTCGCCAACAGATCATCCAAGAAGGTCGCTGCACCTTTCTAATCACTGTCACCTACAGCAAAACTCCCTCTCTTCCAACACTGGGCTCGTCCACATCCCTGGATTTGACTACCAACTCCAAGGATACTGCCCCACCTCTCTAATCACTATCAGTGAATAAGGTATAAGTTCAGTGGCTACTAAATAATCTCGCCTCTCATCCACTCCTAAGAGACCACTTCAATAATAGTAGTAGTGATGCCAACAATTATATTCCATTATGGGGCACTCTCCTCCTTTAGAGCAGCCTCACCCACACACTCTTCTGTGCTCTCAAGAGAAAAAAGAATGATTCCTCCCTTCATCTGAAATCTCTTTACATTTATTATTCATAGCAAGGGCAATAAGAGCAACCATCTCCTTCATTCTCTAAACAAGGTCAGACGACCGATCATCCTCAATGACAACCAGTTCCATAACATTATCATGCATCTTTTTCAACAAAGGACCCATAGAAAGATCTATCGAGTCCACATATACTCATACCTCCTCTCCAACATCATCCCTACTCGATATGGCATCTTCCACATTCAAGGCCTCTATACCAAAAGCAACTCATGCTCTCTTAAAGGATGCCTTCCTAGAAGCACGGAGGCCTATAAGAGAAGTAAGATCCATGTCATCAAATTTATGTAAGGCTCATGAGTTAGAAGTACATGCATGTATTTGCTGGGCTCAAAGACAGTATTTTTAGAGCAATATGATGACTAGATCGTTTGATCTCAAGTGATGCACTCACGCCATGGCTTAGGGCAAGAAACTTGTATTTACTCATGTTTCTCTGATTTATGATTCATTTATCCTACCTTTTTAACATCTGATGATCAAAGGGTTGAATAAATCAGGAACTAAATATACACCTATGACTGCTTATGCATGTAACTTCTCACAGGTATCTAATATGTTATCTCGGGTCGAGTAGAAGGAGGACTCCTTCCTCTTTAAGGATAATCTAAATATCATGACTTACTCATGAGCTGGGAATGAGCTTATCATTGGATCACATCGAACCTCCTTTGGCCTCTTACTCCAAGCAGTCGCCCTCCTCGATGGGGGTGACTTCAAAAGTTTCTCTCTTAGTCAGATAAATCCTTATTCATCTCGGCCAAATTCAAGTCTCTCACATGAGACCTACCAAAAATCAAACTAAAGACAAATCTTTGTTTCATGAGACCTCTCTTAAAAATAATTCATCACCAAGTTTAAAGATTAACATAAAATCATCACTCTCCCCTTCTTGTTTTAGCAAGATGATCTCAAAGTGGCTTCCTATCTCATGCTGAATCAATTTCTAGTCTCTGATGGGTGAATCTCACTCGCATCATCTCCTATAAGATCATCGAAACAATCAACAAAACTGCCCGAGCTACATTGGAGACTTAAAGTATAATTATTGTACCTTGTACACATTCTAATATACTCTCTAAGTCTTATAAATAGGGGGAGGGGATACAAATAAAACACGAAGACACAAAAATAACCAAAAAAATATAAAAAGAAGATGATTAAAGGTGGCACCACAATAAAATAGAGAGAAAGAGAGAGAGATATTGTTATTTTTCTATAGCTTAGCTTAAGTCCCATAGACAAAGCTCCCACCCCTCTTATTCTTATATTTCCAGTTGAGATAATAAGGATTTTATCCAGATTCACTCTTTCCCTTCCCCTTTCTATTATACCTTTATTGTCCTCACACACATAGCCCAAGCGCACATGTGGTGCATAAAGTAAGGCCTAGTATCATCCACGAGACAAATATAAATTTAGCATCATCAACACTAACTCTAAAGCCTATTGTTACCCAAAATGTCAATATTTGTCCTCACTAACAAGGCTGACACCCATCATCAACATTATTATCGATGCGTGTCTAGGGCAGGTGCTTACCATCTCTAGTAAGATTGTTTCCCACCTTCATACACAACCTAAATGCAAGCATGCCACCATTAAGGCTAAGCATTGCCTTCCTAATTGATTATTTCCACTCTTATAAGGAGAAAGGTTGAGTAGATCATTGATTGTCTCTTGATGATAAATCTAACACTTCAAGACTCGTCATCTTTAGTTAATGTCTATTATGTTTCATCAATGTTTACTCCAATTATGGGAAAACACATATTTTTAATGTAAAATTCGAACAAGTAAAATTATTTCAACAATGATAATTCCAATGATTTCCCCTTTATGGTTTTTCTTGTAATCTCTTAAATTTGATTGCAACTTATTTATTTTTATATGTATGAAATTTTCATATAATATTAAGATAAACTATCTCTCTACCCCTACAAAAACTCCAATACTCAAAAATGTAAAATTTGTGTTAAATTAAGTATAAAATATTTCTCAAAATGATCAAGTATTATTTTGGATTAAGAAATTCACGGTGGTAAAGTGAGAAGAATACATGTCTTAGCAATGCATGAAAGTTCAACATAGAAACAAATGAAAGAGAAAACACCAGGATTTTTACGTGAAAAATCCTGAGAAAGGGAAAAATCATGGGGCATTGTCAAGTTGAAATAGTTCCACTAGAGTTTGGATAGATTACAAAAGTCAATCTATCCACTAATCCGAGGACAGAGAGAATACAATGTATTGAAAAGTTCTACCAATCTTCAAAAAAGTATTCTTGGTGTAAAAGTCTAACGATACTCAGGAAGAACTTCCATGATGACTGAGAAGAAATCCAGTGGTCAAGAAGAACTTTGATGGTAGTTGAGAAGAACTCCAATAGTGGTTGAGAAGAACTTCGACAATGAAGAAGAAATTCGGTGTTAGGAAGAACGTCAGTGGTCGAGAAGAAATCTAGCTGTGGTCAATGGCAAGAGAGCTCTGCAAGTTTTCTCCTTTTTTCTCTTTTCTTCCCTCTCTTTTTCTTCCTATGAATTATCAAATTTTGTACTCCATAGTCTATCATGGGCATAAGCCCTGCCACAAGGGCTTCATACTCTGCTATATTATTTGTTGCTACAAATTTCAAATGAAGCATATATTCTAAAGCATCATTTTGAAGAGAAATAAGCAGTATTCTTGCTCCTACTCCAAAACTTCAAAATGCTCCATCGACATATAATACCCAGCGAGGTGATAAAGGAGAAGAATGTGATGATTTGATTATATTCGAAATCGTATATTTCACCACAAAGGCAGCAAGTATTTGTGACTTGATAACCTGTCAGGGAAAAAAGCGGATATCAAATTCTCATAATTTTACTGACCATTTTACTAATTCCCTAGAAGCTTCAAGTTTTTGGAGAATATTTTTAAGTGGAAGTTGGGTATAGACACCAATCGTATGAGCTTCAAAATATGGGTGTAATTTTCTTACTGAAAATATCAATGCCAAAGCCATTTTATCTGTTAATAGATATCTCACCTTCATATCTAATAAAATTTTACTGATATAATAAATAGGGTGTTGCCCCCCATTCTCCTCCCGTACCAGCAATGAACTTATGGTTTAAGGGGAAACTGCAAGATATAAATACAGAATTTCTCCTAAAACTGGTTTTGGTAATAAAGGCAGTGAAGCTAGATATATTTTTAGTTATTCAAAAGCAGCCTAACATTCGTCTATCCACTGAAAGCCTGTATTATGAGCACCTTAAAGTATCTTGAAAAATGATAAATATTTATCTCCCGATCGAGCTAAAAAGCGTGATAATGCTTCTATTCTTTCGTTCAAGTGTTGTACCTCCTTTATATTTCTAGGAGGTGACATATTTTGTATAACTTTAATTTTCTCTGGATTAGCTTCAATTTCTCGATGGGTAATCATAAACCCTAAGAATTTTTTAGATGTGACTCCAAAAGTATATTTAGTGGAATTAAGATGCATGTTATAGCTTCTAAGAAGCTAAAAAAATTATTCCAAATTTGAAAGATGATGTTTACTTTCATAAATTTTTACCAACATGTTATCAACATAAACCTCCATGGTATGCCCAATAAGATCCTTAAAGACTTTATTCATAAGATTTTGATAAGTTGCACCAGTGTTTTTTAATCCAAATGGCATGACTTGATTATAATAGTCTTTTATCAGTTTGAAAAGAAGTGGCCGCTTCATCAATAGGATTCATCTTTATATGGTTATATCAAAAATATACATCCATAAAACTAAGCATTTGATGGCTAAAAGTGCCATCCACCAATTGGTCAATACATCGAAGAGGAAAATTATCTTTTAGACAAGCATTGTTTAGATTAGTATAGTCCACACACATTCGCTAGGCTTCGCTAGACTTCTTTACCAAAATTACATTTTCCAGCCATTTAGGATATTGAACTTCTTGAATAAATCCTATATCTAAAGTTTATCAACTTCTTGCTCGATTGCTTATAGACTCTTTGGTGCAAAAATTCTTTGCTTCCGAATAACTAGTTTGAAAGTATGATCTATTTGAAGAGAATGTGTAATTACTTTCGAATTAATTCTAGGCATATCAGCTGTACTCTAAGTAAAGACATCTTGATTTTGCCGTAAAAAAATCATGTATTGCAATCTTTCTTCTTCTGACAATAAAGAGCCAATTTGTATCGTATGTGTAGGATGCTCATTGGATAATGATACATGAATTAACTCTTTCATAGGAAAAGCTCTTTGTACAATGTCTTTATCTCGACAAATAAAATTCTTGATACTCAAAGTTTTTTATGGCCGTGGTTGGGCCTACCTGAGATAACAAGTTTGAGCGACTTGTTGCCAATCCCAACTGGAGTTGGAAATTTTATTTTTAGATGGGGCACAAAAGCAATAACTCCAAATATTGATTGCAAAGGTCTTTCAAATATGGCGTTGTAGGCCAATTCTAATTTGACAACAATAAATTGCACTAAGTGAGTAGCCTATCGAGGGAATTTCCCAAGTATGACAGGGAGAGTAATGACCCCCTCCACCCATATTAGATCAATTTCAAATCCGTATAAAAGCCCAGTAACTAGTTGAATATTTTCTCTAGTTAGTCCTGAACTAAGAAAATTTGAGTACAATAGAACATCTAATGAGCTCCCATTATCAATTAAGATTTTTTTGACGTTATAATATGGATCTCCAATATCATCGCTGATGACAAGCGAATTTTAATGTGAAGTATGAATCCCTTCTAGGTCAGAATTATTAAATATGATGGAATGATTATCTCACGTCTTCTTTAATCCTGGTTCCTCAGGGTTAGTGAGGAGAACCTGAGAAGATAATAAGGGTCCTCCAGTAATTATTTAAATTTGTCTAAGTATTTGACAATTAGCTTTTTGTTGCCTTTGTTGCTGCTGATTCTGCCCCCACCACCCCCACCCCCCCAAAAAAAAATTTGGATTAGCTTCATTTCGGGCAGGTGGGTTTTAAGTGAATTGACGAAGGTATCATTATTGAACCTATCTTTCAATTTCTTCCTTCAGTTATCTTCAAGTTTTGATTGTATGTTAGTGGAGATGATTCTTGAAAATTGCTCTAGGGATTGAAATGTGTTTTATCCCTTATCAAAAATTCTTCATCGACAAGACATCATAACTCATCTCATATAACATCACGAGGAGTTTTTAGAGCGGGTTGAAGATTTTGCCTCTAATAGGCTCTAAGTGGAGGATGTGTTGAACTTGAAGTATTATATATTTCTAGATCAGATTGTGGAGGAGAAATATTAACATGACGATGGGCATTTTCTAATTTCCCACCTATACTATGCTGATGAGGATGTGGGAGAGGAGCTTCCTCATTTTGAGATGATATCCTTTGCTGGCCAGTTTCCTCCAGTATTTGCAAGATTCGTGCTTGTTGATCCTCCATCATTCGAATTAGAGTTTCTAAGGAATAAGGTTCTCCCTTTGGATGATTATGAAGTCCATGATTGCTAGATAAGAACCTAGTTTAATATGTGTTTTAGCAAGAAAGTTTATTATTGTTGTTACTTTGATTAACCATTGAAGAAAAAGTGTTGGAAATGCTTCCCACAGACGGTGTCAAACTGTTATGGATTGAGAAATTTGTAGGGGTAGAGTGAGAAGAATACATGTCTTAACAATGCATGAAAGTTCAAAAAAAAAATAGTTGAAAGAGAAAACACCAGGATTTTTCTGTGGAAAACCCTGAGAAAGGAAAAACCCACGGGGCCTTGCGTAGTTGAAGTGGTTCCATTAGAATTTGGATAGATTACAAAAGTCAATCCGTTCTCTAATCCAAGGACATGGAGAATACAATGTATTAAAAAGTTCTACTAATCTTCAAACAAGTATTCTTAGTGTAAAAGTCTGGTGATAGTCACGAAGAACTTCGATGATGGTCGAGAAGAACTCCAGCGGTGGTCGAGAAGAACTTCGATAGTGGTTGAGAAGAACTCCAACAGTGGTCCTGAAGAACTTCAGCAATGGGGAAGAAATCTGGCGGTTGGGAAGAACGTCGGTGGTCGAAAAGAAATTCAGCGGTGGTCGACGGCAAGGGAGCTCTCCAAGTTTTCTCCTTTTTCCTCCTTTCTTCACTCTCTTTTTCTTCCTTTCCTTACGTGAAGAAGTGGGGCCTATTTATAGTTTTTTCTAGAGTGGCATGACTTGTAAATATAGAGGAGATCAAGGTCAAGCTGGGAGTATTAGAATGGATGATTGATATTGACCCCCTTAATCATAGACCATTGATTGAGCAATGATGTCAGAATTAAACGATTTTGGGCTCGTTAGAATCTTCTCTTTGAGCCGCTCGATTTGACTATAAGAACAACATATTCATGAATCATCTGATTATCCAATTAATGCTTTGAACCCTTCAAATATGCCTTACACCCTTGATTTAGTCTTATTTGGGCTCGGATTGGACCAGTTCTGGGGACGTTGGGTTCGTCTTATTGAGATATTCAATTTGACTATAATTTTGTTTAAGTCAGAGCTTGGATGATTCTTTTTTTAATTTCAAGAGTTTTTTGTATGGATATACCTCGAGATTTGTGCCCAATTAAGTCAATTATATATATATATATATATATATATAAAGTATATTTTTTAAAAATATTTGAATGCCAAATTCTAAGTTAAAGAAATAAAAAAATTAAAAGAAAATCAAATTTATAATAAAAAATTCATAATCGGCCGCGGCTTGCTAAAATTTTATTTATTTTATTTATTTTTCTTCAGTTCAAATAAAAATTCTTTTAAAAATGTAAATAGCAATAATACCGTTCATGTTCACAATTTACATTTTTTTAGGGTGTGATCTCTTTTATTTCACAGCGAAAGTGGGTAGGGCTTCGTTACAGCTCCGTTAAGGCGCCGTTAGAGATCATCCTTCTGCGACAAGCTTCGCCAGAACCCTCTGCCGCAAAATTTAGACCAGACCTCCTTCTCAAACTCGACTACCTCCGACGTCGGCGACCTCGCCGGCCAAGTATTGCCGATAAGCATCATAACTCTTCCTTGGTTACCGGTAAACTCCACAAACCCGTCGTTGTTGACCGATCCGCTCTTGGAGGATCCGCTGCTACAGCCACTGTTGGATCCGGATCCGGATTCGAGAATCTCCGCCTTTTTCTTCGCCCGCCGGGTTAATATCCGCTTCTGGACCGCCCGGCAGCAGAGGCCCGCCGGAAGCCTCACAGCAGCGAGGAAAAAGAGGTTCGCTAGGCCGCACGGGCAGCAACAGAAGATGGCTGCGCACTCCGCCATCTTCCCACCTGCGATCTCCGCGAATCGAACGTTTTTCCTCTTCGGATCCTTCAGGATCGCCGCCTGCTGCCGACTGCGGTGCGGAGGCGGCGGCGCTGTTGGCGCGATCGCTGGCGAGGAAATCTTGATCGCACTGCTATCGATTCGCTTGGTTTCATCAGGGCGATGACCGGAATTCCGCCCCATTCTCCGCCTGCGATCAAACCCGCCGACCGGTGGCAATCATCAAGTCACGATTAACAGTACATCTTCTCTGCTTTGTTTCTTCTTACTTGCCTAAATATGGTGACGGCTAGCGGATCACCGGAAAAGGGGGAGGAATATTCCGGCGAACGTCGGAGAGCAAGTGGAGGCGGGAGAGAAAGATACGGCGGGGGCGCGAGAAACCGGATTAATTAATAAGTTTTAGAGGATCGAAAGCAGAATTTTTTGACTAATACTGTTTCTCTTTTGTTTAGAACATTGATTAGGTTTTTATATTGTTAAGCAGACAGAGGCGAGGAAGCAATTATATTTGGATTTTAACCTACTTATTTTATTTCTAATAAAAAAAGACCGAATTAGAAATTTATTTATTAAAATAACCAAGAAATGTTGCTCAATTTAGTATAAATGCCTGAATTAGGTGTTTCTGGCTAACATAGATATAATACAATTTAGAGTAAAAATATTGTGTAGCACACATATAGATAAGATGGATAATATAATTAATAAAATATGTAAATAATATAGTTTATTTTGGTCTATTGATTGGGAGCTTTGTAGGGGTAGATTCAGTCTTAATTTTCAGGGGGGCAAATTTATAAGTAAAAGTATAGAATTTTTTTTTTTCATAAACATCCTTACAACTAAAAATTGTTCCGAGGGCGATGACTCTTGACCCCTATTTGTTTATCGTTGTACGCTTCGCATATATGTTAGGGGGTCAAGGGGCAGCGCTCCTGCAGGGGTTTTCGGGGGCAGCGACCCCGGAACAAATTTTAGTTGTAAAGATATTGTTGGATTCTTTTTACTATTTCTCTTTGTATTTGATTCGTTGTTTCCTAACAATAACATCTCTACACAATGTGAGGTTGGGGGGGGCGATTGCCCCTCTAGCCTTAAGGTGGATCTGCCCATGGAGCTTTGGCTATCAACTAAGAGGTCTTGGGTTCGAGTCTTGTGTATGTGATGTGTGTGTAAGTTTGTCTAAATGTCCCAAAAAAATATAAATATATATAAAATGTATTTTTTATTAAATTAAAAAATAGATTTATTTTCATATAATATTTGAATTCCGCTTAATAGGGTAAATAAAAATATATATATATTAGAATTTCAATAAACTTATAGATAGACTAGAATTTTAATGAGACGAACACATCAACAAGAATTTAAAATATAAATGAAAACATTGGTACATTAAGTGAAGAAACTAATGATATCCATCATTTGGTCTGCACAACCATGAGAGAATGTTAAGGTTGATGTCTACGAAATAGCTATATGCCTCATAATTTTTTCAAAGTTGTAATTTTACTCGGTGAAGTTTTGCAATGACTGAACAAATATCTTCATGTCATTGATTTTGATGTTAAAACATAAGAGGGTAATTGATGTGTCACAAAAAAATTTTCTCCTTCAAGCACAAATTTCAAGGCAATATTAAGATAATAAACATTCAAAATTACATTTTTTTAAAAAAATTTGATTTTAGCAAACTTAGAGTTAAATTGAACATCTTGACAAGATAAACTCATCAACATTAATATTAATTCGATCCAATTTCAAATGAGTATAAATCAAGCACTTGAAATATAATTACTATGACATATTAATTAGATGAACAAACAATCTCCAATTCTTGTGTGCATATAATCAAATTAAGCATCTCGACGAGATACATGAAATGACCTTTAAAGCACTTAATTCTAACATTATTAAGCCAATTAAATGCTAAAAAAATAGTATAAGATAAAGGGAATCAATATTGGCTATCCAATAGAGTATTCCAAATGCTTGCAATATTTATAGAGCATGCCACATTAAAAAATTATAAGTAGACCCTTACTCTCAATATGAAGGCAAACATAAACTTAAGATTCAATACATCATAGAGGATTGAAGAATTCTAGAGCTCCATGAGACCACAGCCTAATCATCATTGTTGGACAACCACTTAGCTGGTGTCATCAGACCACCACCCAACCACTGCTATTGAAAGACCACTCAATAATCACTATCGTATACCACCAACCAATCGTCTCACTTGGGCACTGCCAAACAACTGTCTTATCACCACCCTTGGACTATCCCTTGACTATGGTCATCGGACCACTACTCAATCATCAACCAATTACATCAAACTAGCATTGTATAACCACCGAAGGAGCATAGGTTCTTGATCACTGTCATCTGCCTATGGCCCTTTAACCACTATCACTCGATTGCAATTGTCTGACCACCATCACCCAACTTTAGTTCACCAACTATTGTCACGTTATTATGGTCGTTCAACCACCATCACTAGACTATGATATTAAGGTCCTATAACCATTATCACTCAACTATGACTCTCACACCACCATCGTCTATCTACAACCCTCCAAATACCATTGTCCGACTATAATCTTTCAACCACTATTACCTAACTAAGATTCTCAAACCAGTGTCAGCATCACCCAACTATGATCTTTCGGTCACCATTGCTTGACTATAATCCTATGACCATGCTACAACATCTAGACTATTATTGACAAACTATAATCCTTGAGACCCTCATCACTTTATTATGGTCCTCCGACCACTATTGCCTACTCAACCATAGTCCTTTGGTTATAATCTCTTCATTATGGTTATTTGACCATCATCTCTTAACTGCGGCCCTCTTACTACTATCATTTACTATAATCCTCCAATTACAATCTCCTGACCACCAATACATGCCACTGACACTAATTCCAATGATCATAGACTTCACTGATTATTGTCTCCAATAATATCGACACACACTATAGCCTATAAAGTTGATGAATGATGTCGTTATAAAGCCTAATCCATTGACTTCATCACTAACAAGATTGATACACGTCATTGTCCATAAGATTAATACACTTCATCAATACTAACTTTGATTCTCGACATCAATACCCAAATTTATATTAATAACTCTTGGTCTCTGATCTTCTCTATTTAAGAAAAAAATGATCGAAACTTTCTTTTGAAAAAAAAAAACTCTAGTGCCTTAGGGCTCTGATATCTTCCATTATGGAGTCAATCCTCAATAGTTAATATATATTACATCGTATCAACATTTTCTCTAATTATAAGGAAGTACATCATTTGTTACAAGTAATATATATTAGTGGAACTATTTTAATTAGGCTAGGCCCATAAGTTTTTCCTTTTAAAAGTTTTATATGTGCTAAATCTTCTACAAAATTAAAATATTAAATATTCTATTTTCATCACCATAAATATTCAGACACACAATAACATTCAAGCTTTGTTTGGGACGGCTTTTTTACTTGTTTTTTTTTACTAGAAAGTTACTTTAAGAACCGGTAAGAAAGTCATCTGCGGCGAAGCCTCACTGATGATATAAAAATAATTATAATTGAAGCTTAAGTTATAACACTTTAAATTTATTAAGGGCTCACTAACCTAATTCTAGTACACATTTTACATAAATTTAAAAATTTCTGTGATGTTTGTTTGAAAGTTCAAAATTTTTTAATGAAATCCTTAAATATTGTCCAAAATCTTATCAAAATTATTAATATTCAGCTTAAACCTGCAGGACTCTGACACCCGTTCCGTACCAGTCGGATCGATTAAGTAGTTTAATTTGCCGCTTGAAATTATAATTATTTACTCATAATTATAATTGCGTGTACAAATAGGTTTTTAAACGATGCTGATCAAAACTAAAATATTTAAAAACTTTAGGTTCCCATATATTTTTCTTTACATATTCTAATTTTTTACAATTAATATTGATGCATTATTGGTTACTTTCAATGAATGCATTCCCTTTATTAGATTTCATGTTATGAAGTTAATAAATTATTAAAATATATATCTAGTGTAATATTGATTAGAGTGTCCATATAATAATAATAATAATAATAATAATAATAATAATAATAATAATAATGAGTAAGAAAAAAATTGTATGAGTATTCTAACTAAAATTTATTTAAAAAATAAAAAATCAATATATTTTAAGATAATTTTGATAAAAAGTTAATTATTTATTTATATACTATATTTATCTCAAAATAAATTAAAAAAATTATTACCAAATTTTAATTAGAGGTCTTGTATATGAGCAAGATTGTAAGAGCAATGTTGATGAAAGGTTGGAAGATACTTTATATGAGTTAGGCCCCATTATTTTATATCTTTTTATAGGGTTTTTCATATTAAAATTTTAATGTATGCTATATTCTTTTTTATTATATTTGTGTGTGTGCTGAATCTTTGTGAACTCTAGAACACAAAAATTCTCGCTATCACTGTGAATTTTCTAACACACAATAGTTTGGTTCTATTTATGATTTTTTTAAACATACCATAAATACTATTTTAATTGCTGACGGTCAATTTACTAATCAAGAACAGTACAAACTAATTGATGAAGGCCACTTAGGGCTCATTTCAGATGATCATATCGGTGTGATGAAAGAGTATGAAGCTTAAATCCTTCATCATCAAGGCATGATGGAGTTCTCCCATTATAAAATCTGTAGCATGTTTGGGTGATCAATTTGATGCCACCCATGCAATCCCTCCTCATCATACTACTCCAAAACTCCCTCCACCACATCATGAACATCCCTTGAATAATACTAGTTCCACCCATCTTTCATATATTGCTTAGCCGATTTGTAATCCTCCGCCAGTCTTAGTGGGCTTAAATTAAACTTTACATATTGATATACCGCTTGATTTTTTGAGGTAAAATAACCAATTTACCCCTTACAATAGCTTTTAAGAGTCTTCATCTCTAATTTATATAATCCTTGGTGGAATTTAAGTTGCCAATAACTGATCCATATGATGAGACTTCTAACTCATACGAGCATATTGACCACTATAAGATTATTGTGCATATTCAATAAGTATCTGATGCAGTCTTCTACCAGGTCTTCTTTATAGTTCTTAAGCGATAAGCTTGTACTTGGTTGTACTCTCTCGGTGGTAAAACTATTTATACTTTTACTATTGTGGCCAAACTTTTATTGACTAATTTATAGCCAATTCAAAAGATCAACAAGAAATCCTCTCATCTTTTTAGGATTCACGGTCTTCACTCGTAACTATAGAAAGATATGCCAATAAAATTGTCTCAATGAAAATCCAATATTGGATAGATGTTAACTAATAATATTTTAATTAAAATTTAATTATATTGGAATTTAAAAAATTTTATTTAATTTAAAATAAGTATAATATAAAAATAATTAATCAATTTTTATATTATATTCATTTCAAAAATTTAAAACTAGTTTAACTAAAATTTGATCTTGATATATATAAAAAAAATTGATCTTGATATTATCATCTAATTTTTTTCTGCGTTCAAAGAATATGCTGAAAGAATATTCCTATATGACAAGTATTAACTAATCTTGTAAGGCGATCACTCGATTGTTTCGATTTAGACGACATAATTAATTTACTGATAAGAGCCTCCTAACACACCAACTTGATTAATATATAAGTTTTTGGCTTTAAGCAATCATTACTACTGGACTTTTGTGCATTTTATATTCACCCATCAAAGATAGCTTTCTTAATATTTTATTTTTTTAAATTACAATTATAATTTTTATTTAGCTATAATGTTTTCATTATTTTCAAAAATTTTTTTTAGAATTTGCTTTTGTAAAATGACTTTAAAAAAAGCTATTTTTCTCACTATAATTTTATAACCACTTTTATAAAAATCTATAGCCCTCCCAAACGAACTCTAAGGTTTCATTCGAGATAGTTTTTTTACTACTTTTTATAGCGACTTTTTAGCACTTATTTTTCTTTTTTTCTGCAAATATAGAAAAAGATGTGGCCCAAAACTGTCTGGGACGGCTGCAACGTTTTATAAAGTTGGTTATGAAGTTATTGTGGACAAAATAATTTCGCTACTATGATTGAAAAAAATAGCTTTCTACCACTGAAATTTTTAAAAATTTGTGAAAAAACAGTTGTCAAATGAAATTGTGATTGCTGTCTAAAAAGCAAAACAATAAAAAAACTGTCCCAAAAATGCCTTAAGGCTTTGTTTGGGACAGCTTTCTTATTGCTTCTTAAAATAACTTTCTAGTACAAAAATTTCTTGAATTAGAAATTTTTGTTCTAAAAAACAATTTTATAAAGTAACAAAAAAGCTGTCCTAAATGAAGCCTAAGGCTTTATTTGGGATGGCTTTCTTACTGCTTTTTAAAACAGCTTTTTAATACAAAATTTTTAATTTTTGTTCTAAAAAATTATTTTAAGAAGCAGTAAGAAAGCCGTTCCAAATGAAGCCTTTGATAATTATTTTAGGGCAACTGAGGGTAGATAGAGGCAGGAAGCACACTCTTCTTGTCTCCTAATAATTTTCTAATACCAACCTCATAAATTCAGTAATTATATTTTTATTTAATGGAAAATTCACAAATTGATCCACACCGATGAATGTCGGAGAGTGAATCTCCTAATTGTGATAATTTGTAACTAAAAATTTAATTTAGACCTTCCTAAAACATTAATTTACACCATAGTGGTTGGTGGAGATTTTTTCTGTAAAAAAATCTGTCAAATGATGTAATTTTAAATGAGGATAAGCTTCTTCAGTCATTTTATGTCATTACGGAAAAATACTTTGAAGATGAGAAAGGACAGAAACAAAGGGCAAATCATGGGCTTGTTCTTATTCAAAATGAGAGGGATAATGCCCTTAGCCAATTTTTCCATTAAGAAATGTCATTGTAATTAATAAGATATCTTCCCTTGCAATTCTTGTAATGAATAACTTTTGATACATTTCTGATGTTGAACACTAAGAATTGGCCTTAGAATCCTTATTTAATCTTTGTTTCTCTTAATAAGCTTTATGAAGAGCAATTCAATAGTTTTTTTGTTGCATGTCAAAAAATTCACAATAGTGAAAAAAGAGAAAGTTTAACATTTTACTGTGAAGATCCTCGACATATAAGATAAAAGAGGGTCGCAATGATTACCAGCGGGCTTAGCATAGTTAAATTAATTCCACTGATGTATGTCATTGATCACAAATGATGTCCTTCCTTGTAATTATGAAATGTGTTAATACAATATAGCTAATAACTGGTGTATAGAACGTATTCTATGATGGAAATTGAAAAAGTCATGTGTCATGAGAATTATCTGTAAGAGGTTGTTTGTCATTTATTTGTTGGTTCTCCTTTGTGGAGTGGAGAACAGAGACCCAACAAAAAAAAAAAATCCAACATAAATCTTAGTGCTGCTATAAGGAGTTAGATTTGGTGTTAACAACCATAGCATGCATTAACAAAGTTGGTGATGATGGGAGACAAAGTCAACAGCTTGTGTTGTAATTGGATGGCAATGATCATGAGATTGTAATGAAGTGACATTGATTAGAGGGTCATGGTTTGAGGACTATAATAGTCCAAGCGTTGTGTAAGGATTGTAATTGAACGATGGTGGTCGGAGGATCATAATTAAGTGATTATAGTTAGACGATTGTAGATGAGTAAAAGTGGTCGAAGGATTATAGTCGTGTGACTGTGATTGAAGGACTATAGTAAGATGATTATGGTTGGGAGATTATACTTGAGCAATGGCGGTTAGAGGATTATAGTTAGACGACAGTGCTCCGAGAACTGTAGTCATGCAGGTCGGAGGATTGTAGTCGTGCTACGATTGTCAGAAGACTATAGCAAAGTGACAGTTGTCAAGAAATCATAATTAGACAATTGTACAGAGGATTGTAATTGGGTGATGATGATCAGGAAAGTATAATCAAACAATGATGTCAGAGAATCATAGTCATGTGATGATGGTCAAAGTATCATAGTTGATCCATAGTTAAGTGATGATGAGGGGTTGGAGGACAATAGTCTGGCGATATGGGTCAGAGGATCATAATCAAGCAATGGTGGTTGGAGGGCCATAGTCGAGTAATGGTGCTCGATAAATCATAGTCAGACGACGGTGGTTAAGATATCATAGCCAGAGGATCATAATCAAATGATAGCGGTTGGAGGATCATAGTCAAGTGATAATAATTGAGGGATCATAGTCGATCCATAGTGGTGATAGGATTGTAGTCTGTGAGGTCGTCGAGAGACTGTAGTTAGAGGACTATGGTCGGAGGATAGTAGTCGAGCAATGATGATAGATTGATCGTAGTTTGACGATTATGGTTGTTAGATTAAAGTTGAGCAATGATGATCATGAGACCATAGTATGGTGATAAGGTTTATAGGACAATAGTCAGGCTATAAGGGTTAAAGGATCTTATTCATGCAACATGTTTAAGATGACTGTTGTCAATAAATGGTGGTCGAAAGATTATGCTTAGGCGACGGTAATTAGAGAATCATAGTCTGACTATGATTATTGGGATACCATAGAGTCATGACAAGGGACTGAGGATAGTTGGGTGATGTTGGTCACCTTTTCCCAATCTTCAATCAATTATGTCTTCGATTTCAGACAATAGAGGTACTAATAACAACATTTCAAACCCTCTTAACTCTTGCTCAAGTAAAAACTTTATCAATGCTTATTATTAATATTAAGTGTTATAAAATTTTCAGAGATGGAGTATGGGTTTTAGATCTTAGCTTTTGATTAAAAATCTTGTATGCATAGAATAAAGTTGTAAGAGATTAGAATTTTTTATGCAAAAAATTTAAGAATTAGAAAAATCATGATGCCTGACCTAGTCCACTATATAATAGGAAATACAAGAATCTTCTCTTCCTCACAATTGAGGAAGATGAGATTATATGCAGTTGAATATATTTATTTGATTCCCATTTTAGGGATTATATAAATTTGATGTCCACAAGGGGATAATTAAAGCCCAACAATAGAGTTATATGTTAATAGTGATAAATCGATAGTCAAATGAAATTAGTTTTGGGATGGTGGCGACAATTGTCGATGGTGGTCATCAGTGGTGATCGATAGAAATTGTTGTAGAGTTCTCTAGCTCTTTTAGCACTTGAACCTCCACTTCATGTAGACAATGGGGCTCTGTCTTATATATAGTCTTTTTGAGAGAGGTATTTTAGTAAATTTAATCATAATCCAAAATATTTCATTGTATAATCCATATTGATCTCCTTGATCATAGATCATTTATCAAATATTTGACTACCTTAATGATGCCATAATCAAATAATATTTGGCTTATTAGATTGTCTTATTGAGCGGCTTGACTTGACTATGAATACACAATATATACAGACTATTCGGTCTCTCAATTAATGTTCAAAAGTGTTTAAATAGATTTCATGTGTATGATTGAAGCTCATTAACAGATCATAGATACATATAGATAATTTTCAATACCGAAATACTAATATGACGCCGAATTAAGGAATTTAGGCTTCGTTTGAGACCATTTTCTTACTGCTTCTTAAAACAGTTTTTTAATACAAAAATTAAAATTTTATACTACACAGTTGCTTTAAGATGCAATAAAAAAAACTGTTCCAAATGAACCTTATCCTTAAACTTTGACAACTAATTTAAAAATCTTCATCAAAACTAGCTGGCACCCCGCAGAAAAGCAAATTAAATTCCACAATATAAGGATCACACAACTAGTCTTCTGATTCATCTTCTCCTTGTGCTTGAATTGACATTATAAAGAATTAAAGATGTCATTCTCAATAATATCTACAGACTGATTAAAAAACAAGCCACATGTACAGCTTGAATCATATGTGGAAAAATATGTACGCATTCGCATTAAAAGTTGTTTGTTTGTTCAAATCTTTCAATGAGGCCATAATGAATGAGGTTGCCAAAAATCAAAGCAAAATCAAACAGTCTGAGCGTCAGGAATTTAATACATTAATGGTAGCTGAAAACTACTCGGTATTGAATAGACTTGTGCTTCATTTGGGATGACTTTCTTCCTATCTTTTAAAAGTAACTTTTTAGTACAAAAATTTAAATTTTTTAACTAAGAAGCTATTTTAAGAAGCAGTAAGAAAGTTGTCCCAAACAAAACCTTAATCCCAAGTTTACTCATAATCTATAATTTTTTATTATTATTTTTTTATTTTTTATATGCAAATTATATATTTTCAGTGGTTCGATCGATTACTTATTTTTTTATGATTTGTGATCAAGCTTTGACGATCTTTGGTGATTTCTCTAGATTTATTTTACTATTTTGCTTAAATATTTTTCATTAGAAATTACGGACGTATATGCGAAGGATTTTTTTTGAGAAAGTAACTTTTTATAAAAATCACTTTAAAACGCAGCTTCCCACCAAAGAAATTTGTTAAAAGCAACGAGAAATCGGATTCACCCGATAACCTGAACCCACCTTGCCAATTAAACAGATCGAAATTCTACACCCGAACCCTACCTATTTATAAAACGCATCAATCCAAATCTAAATTTTTAATTCAAATACAAGTCAAATTATCGAATCAGATCGTTTATTGACACCCCTATTTAAGTCGGCTAAAGTTTCGTTTGAGACAACTTTTTTTCCTGCTTTTTAAAATGACTTTCTAATATAAAATTTTTTTAAACTAAATAAATAATAAAAATTCTGTGCCAAACGTAATCTAAATCTTCTGATCTGAAAAAAAATCTGAGCCTTGGTACTTTCAAGGATCATTCTCAACTTATTAAGTGCGGCAGCAACTATCACCGGTTGTATTAGTCAATATTTTCGAGCTGGATGGTTTACGTCAATTTCTCAACTAACTTAGAAACGTTCAAAAAACTCTATTAAAGTCCAAATCATTTGCAAGTGGTAGGCTTTGCGTGGAGAACTTATTTTGTGCGAAGTCTGAACATAGAGTTACGTCTGGATTATGAGTATACATAATATGTACATATTCAGTGGCGGATCCAGCCCTTTTTTTAAGGGTGGGCAAACTCGATATATATATATATATACTTTTCACTAGCAAAATTCAAAGCAAAATATTGTCTTACATCATAATTTATGAAATTAAAAAGAAAATTACAAATTTTGCATTCTACTTTGCATTTTCTGATAATGTTGCATAATGACTTCATTTGGAACAGAATCAAATATTTCCTTCTCAATATAAGGCACTAGGCAATCATTGAGCCAAGCATCACCCATTTTGCTACGCAACCGATGCTTAATAATCTTCATTGCAGAAAATGCTCTCTCCACTGTAGCAGTAGCAACTGGCAAAGTCAGTGCCAAAATAATAAGTCTATAAACCAGGGGATACACATTATTTTTTTTGTCCTTTACCATCTGTTTTGCAAGATCAGCAATGCTAGTCAATGATGTGAATTCATCACTCGTGCGCATATCAATAATATAAGTAGATAGTTGATGTTCAAGAGACACAATATCAACCATAGAGAAATCTGCTGGATATAACTCTGCAAGACGAATTAACTTTCCCTTATCATAAGAAGAGAACATATCACTTGGATTTAGACATGTCACACAAAGAAGTAACTCGGTACTAGTTTCAGAAAATCGATTATTCAATTCTTGTAGTTGCATATCAATAACCGAATAGAATAAATCAACTCGATAATGATGAAAATTTGTTATTTCTGCACTTTTTCGTACTGACCGTCCACGAGATTTGAATTTAGAATCCATATTGGGGACTTCAATTTCAAAAACATTACAAAATCGTGACACTTCTTCAAGTAAAGGCACCCATCCATTTTCCCTTATCATCTGCAATCGTTGCTTCGACACTTGTACCAATTTCATTGCATTTATAATATCTTGATCTTTTCTTTGTAAGGCTTGTGATAATTCATTTGTAATTCCTAAAATATCTATCATTAAATGCAGTGCCAAGACAAAGTCAAATGATTCCATGGAATGTATTAAAACGCCAGCTTCCACTGATTGTTGATCATGTATCCCCTCTACCTTGACAATTTCAAGCACTTCGAGTACAGAAGCATACATTTTGGTTAGACTGATTAATGTTTGAAAATGTGAACTCCAACGGGTTTCACCAGCACGATGCAAATTTGTTTCTTGGTTTAAACCACGACCACTTTGTAAATCTCCACAACTTAAATGAAAAACTATCTTATCACGCTGAATAGCTTTTAGGCTATCATTTCTCTTGCATGAAGCTCCAACAGTATTGACAATTCTTGAAGTGATCTCAAATAAATGCTTTACTTGCCAATGATTTTTTGCAACTGACACTAGGCATAATTGTAGTTGATGAGCAAAACAATGAATGTAAAAAGCCTGTGGATTATCTTTCAGAATGAGTGCTTTCAAACCATTAAACTCACCCCGCATATTAGATGCTCCATCATAACCTTGACCCCGTATTCTATGTATACTTAATGAATGTTTTGCTAGAAGAGCTTCAACTGATGCCTTAAGTGCAACTGCGTTTGTTGAAGATACATGACTAATACCAATGAACCTCTCAATTACCTGACCCAATTTGTCTACATATCTCACTGCAATAGCTAACTGTTCTTTCGTAGAAACATCGCGAGACTCATCAATTAGAATGGTAAAATAAGAATCACCAATATCTTTCATGATTATAACCAAGGTCTCAGCAGCCATAGAACTACAAATCTCTTTTTGTACTTTTGGTGCTATCAACTTTAACTTAGCACTTGCATTTTCAAATGTCACTTGTTTAATATCTTCATTATGATCTGCAAGAAATTGAAATAGTTCTATGTAATTTCCTTGATTATTCGAGCTAGATGACTCATCATGCCCACGAAACGATAGCCCTTGGCGAATAAGAAATCGTACACAATCAACAGCTGCAGTTAACATGATGCGATATTCTTTTTTATTTTTGTCTTCCTTGCTCGACCATAAATCGGGAATACTCTTTTCTTGAAGCTTCATTAAAGACTCACATTTCTGTCTTGCATTATTGTGTGCACTGCTGTGTTCTCCTACATGACCCAATAGCTTCTCTTTATGCTTCCAATTCTTAAATCCCTCACCAACAAATGTGTCTCCACCGCCTTTGCTAGTATTAACTTGCTCTTGAGGCTTAAACAAGTAGCAATAAAGACAAAATATTGCATCTTTCTGTATACTATATTCCAGCCAATCAGGAAAGTTTTCAAACCATTTTGAGTTAAATCTACGTGCAATGTTTCCTATCATTGTTTGAGGGAATTGATGATTTTTTGGTTGATGCGGTCCCTTTAATAAATAAGCTCTTCGAACTCTATCACGGTCATTTACATCATAACTCCAGATGGATGGTCGAAGACCAGGATCAGCAGGTAGATTGTCAATATCAATCTCGACACGTTCTTTTCGCTTCAAGAATCGTTCCATCTCTCAAAATGCTAACAATGATCAATCCAAATTAGCTAACATTGTTATTCTAATAAAAAAAGAAAACACAAAATGATTGTAGAAATGTTCTCTATATTAAATAAATTCTTACACACATGCGACTTGTTGAATCTTGTTATTGTCACAAAACGTACTATACTCTTATCATAATTATTTAATAGATTCATCATATATTTTAATATGGAAGCTAGTGTTCACAATTTAAATCACGAAAATACACACATGCCACTAAACCGCTTGTTGAATCTTGTTATTGTCACAAAACATTATGCATATATTTTTCTATGATACAATGAAAATTATACATCAAAACACTAAGTTTTTAAACTTGAATATGCACGGTAAAAATTCAAGCTTCACAAATAGAGAAATGTTTTATTCCCCAGAAGTTTTTATATTTACAAAATTGTTTATTTACTGGACATGATCCTTTGGCTACTGCGACACATGCTACTATGGAAGGAGGATATAAGACCTGCTCTAAAAGACATTATTTGGGGCTGGCAAGGTGAGCAAGGGCATTTACAGCAACTATCCGAGCTACAATTGGCTATTCTCAAAGCCCAAACTCCCTTCTCCATTGCTAATTTAGATAGAATCATACATAGCAAAACACCACCAAGTCATCCAATACCTCCCTTATGTCCAAATGAAGTGATACTGTACTCTTATTATTATTCTCATTAAAGAAAAACCTAGAAGTAAAAGAAGACCAATTCCAAATAAAAGATCCAAGTAAAGAATAATATTGATCTTACTCATTCGATCAATCTGTCAAATAAAATACAATAGTAGTTCACCTAAAATGCTCCCAAATAATATGAAAACGATATCCCCTCAATATGTTATTTTTTAAAGCTTGCTTTTTTATTGAAAAGGATTGCATTGAATGATTTCTCAAATGAACTGTTCTTAAATAAGTGGGAACCCCTCATGTGGCATTGTTGCTGAATATTTTGCAAGAGAGTTGTCATTGTTTCAGATGCTTAATTTTTTCAATATTTTGCAAAATTCTAAAGGCATCAACTACACAGCACGGCTCTCTCTCTCTCTCTCTCTCTCTCTCTCTCTCTCTCTCTCTCTCTCTATCTATCTAGTGCTTCTACAATTCTTCAAATTTTAAACACTAACAGTCAAGAAGCACGAAGCAAGAAATAGATGGGAGTCGCCATAAAAAAACTGAAGCAAGAAATAGAACAAGTGGAGTAGCAGGGAGTCGCCATAAAAAAAAACCTTACCTTCAAAACGATGAAGCGGCTGCAAAATGGGAAGAGAGAGCCGACGACCTCTTCACGAAGAAGCTTAGACGCAAAGATGAAGGCGGATGCGACTGTGAACGTGAGTGCTCCGCCCGCGGCCCGTCCGGCGACCTCTTCACGAAGAGGGCTGCAAACTTGGAGGTTTCGAACAGGGAGATGCGAAGCAGCGAAGGAATTGCGAACGGCGGGGCAATGTAAAAATTTAGGGCAAAGTAATTTTTTTGAGGGGGGGCATATTTCCGAAACTGCCCCCCCGCTGCCCTTTTTTTATTTTTTTAGGGTGGGCATTTGCCCACCCTTAGCCTGGCGTGGGTCCGCCTGTGTACATATTGTATATAAATATATACAGTATGTACACATAATGTACACTCATAATTCGGACGTAGAACTATATCTAAATTCTGGACGTAATAATTCCTTCTTTGTGTGAGCATTAAGGGAACAAATTTATGCGTCATAAGGATCATTTTAACTGTCCCATATGCTTAAAATTTACTCATGATGATGGCCTTTATTTTTTAGTTATTTAAATAATTTTTTGTATGTTTATCCCTATTTAAAAGTTAAATTTTATTAAATATATTTTTATCTTTCTACTGTGTCAATAATCCTAGTCATCCTCTAGATAATGTAAGACCTCTTCGATTTGTCTCTTCCTACTCTTCAGCAGAACCAACCCATGGGCAAAATTTTAAGTAATTAAATAATATAAATAATAGTAATAATATATAAAATTAGTATTTTTAGAGAAAAATATAAAGAATCAAGTAAGATAATATCAAAAAAGTATGTAAGAGTGTGAAAAGTAACTAGTTTTAATTATAATTAATTAGCCAATTCAGTTAAAGTAGAGGGTTAACTTGGGCATTTTTTGGTGAGAATTGTGCAAAATGGTAAATTGAGGGTAGACAAACTCCTAAAAATTAACAATTTTTTTTTCTGCGGGTGGGCATTTGCCCACTATGAAGCCAATGTGGTTCCGCCCGTAATTGTTGTCATATGTTGGATTCGAAATTGTCGGTGGATGACATCAGACCTTATTGACAGGTTTGATTAAGTAAGCAAGTGACTAAGAATAGGGATGAGAATGGAGAGTAAAGAAGGAAAATATAGAGTGGAAGAGAATCTAAATGATGCTCAGAGAATTGTAGCTTTTAAACTAATAGGGTTTCCACAATCAAAAACAAGAAAAAGAAGTCCCATATAAATTGTTCCTCATGACCTCTTATTTATAGGGTCATGGGGGCTACGAGAAAGGCTATATAAAGCGTAAAATTAAAAATGTATAATGCTACATAGTCCACATATATAATTCTACACAATGCTCTAGACATGTGTCCCCCTCCGATTAGCTGAGGGAGAGTGAGGGTTGCAAAGTTTTATGTTGTCTATCTTTAGGTGAGCTTAGTACTACCAAATGTGTGGTAGGCGAGTACCATAGTGTAGGCGAGCTTTGAGAGCTCGATTGTAATAACCCGAAAAGACAAAAAAGTGTTAAAAAAACTAAATTTCTATTTGACTTAGACCGCTTCGGCGCTATGCTTGTGAATGCTGTGGTGATAGGTTTGATAGCACAACAGTGCCAAAAATTGCCGCTACGGCGGTTGAGCCTCTGTTTCTATAGTAATTATGAATTCAGCATGCAGCGCGGTGGCGTCGGGTCTGAGTGCTGCAGTGCTAGGCCACTAACAACAATTTTAAAAATCTTGACGAGATGTATCTGTTGATACTAAAGATAATTTGATCTAACTCTAATATCATGCACTCGAAGCATTATTTAAAACTTTGGGATGTTAATTGGATAGCCAAATGATCTCTAAGTTTTGCATGCCTATAGTAAAATCAATCTTCTAAATAAAATTAATCCAATGAATCTAAGATCACTCAATTATGATATTATTAAATCACTAAATCATTAAAAGATGGTTTATGATTGAGTGGATCAATAAGGGCTATTTGATGGAATATTTTAAATTTTGGGTATAAATAATGCTATCCTCAATATTTCTAAAAAGGCCATCATTCTCTATATGAAAGGGGAGCTAGGTTTTAAGCTTCTATCTTAATATGAAATTAGAGAGAAGTCCATCATTAGACAACCGTTGGTAGACAATCGCCATCAAACATCAACCATCAGACCACCACCATGAAGCCACCATTATTAGACGAATATTGTCGAATATTCACTATATGACCAACGCTCTCAGATTGCCACAAACCAAGCATTACCAACTAAACAACACCATCAAATCACCATTCTCTTACCACCTCTATTGGATTACTATCATCTAGTTACGATTATCAAACCATTACCATATAAATACCATTGTCAGATCGCCATCATTGTCATTGTTTGACCACCATCATTTTGCACCACCATTGCTCAACTACGACCCTCTAGCTACCATTGCCCGATTAGAATCCTTCAATTGTTTGATTGCTGGCCTTTGATCATCATCGACTGATTATGTTCTCATATGAAATCTTGACAACCATCATCAAACTATCGACCACCTTGGCCTACTATGATCTTCCGACCACTGTCATCTGACAATATTCCTTTAGCCACCATCACATAACTAAGGTCCTTCAACCATTGTTGTATGATTACGCTCCTCCGACCATCATCATTTGACTACGACTTCTCGACTACAACTGCCTAACTATGGTATCCCGACCACCATTGCTCGATTAAAATCCTTTAACTATAATCACCTGATTATAATCCTTTGACCATTGTTGCTCGACTACGATCCTCCAACAACTATGATTTGACTATGATCCTTTGATCACCATTACTTGACTATAATCTCCCCATCACTATTACCTAACTGCAGTCTCCCTATCCATTATTGCCCGAATACCCTGAAACCCTTCATCTTTGTCACATGTCATTATCAATAATATCAATACATGCCCACGCCTATTAGACCAATGCATATCGTTAACACTAATACCGATGCATGATGACTTTGTCAAATGTAGCCTCCACCAACATTGATGCAACCTATCTTTTATGAGGCCAACAAATATCGTCAACATCAACTATGACTCCAAACCTCAATGTTGTGACTTATATTATATTTCTCAGTCTCTGTTCTCCTCTCTTTAAATGAGAATAATAGAATAAATAACAAATGATCTCCTAAAGGCAGCACCGATGCCTCAAGGCTTTTATAACTTTCAATATAGAATTAATCATTTACCATTAGTGTCTATTACATTGTATTAATTTCTTGCCTAATAATGGGGCATTTTTTCTAATTATATATATATATATATTACTACAGGAAAAATAGCTATTACCGGCGGACAAAATCCGCCGGTAAAGTAAAAAATGCGACGGAAATTATCTGTTTCCGGCAGAATTTGATCCGACGGTAAAACTCATCTGCCAAAGCTTGAGCAATGAAAGAAGAGGCCCAACTAATCATGTTCCTTAATTAATAAACAACTCCAAGCATAAAGATAAAGATGAAAACTGAAAAGGAACCTTGCAACTATAATATATGGCAGATATGGACTTATGAACCTTGGCCAATAAAATAATCACAAGTTGAACTATGTAAATTGTCTTTCTTCTTCACATAACATCACATGAATCATGACTAGATAAAGTATTATCATTTTAATTACAAAGGATTTATTTAGGACGGGTTTCTTACTGTTTCCTAAAATAGTTTTTTAGTACAAAAATTTTAATTTTTATACTATAAAATTGTTTTAAAAAACAATAAGAAAAACGTCCCAAACAAAACCTAAATATATAGACTTCACTATTAAAATATTTTCCTTTTGTTTTGTATGTGCTTTGGTCATTGTTAAAATAAAATATTTGAGGATTTTAATCCCAAGTGAAAGAAATTATTCTGTGCGGAGTCCGAACGGTTGTTTGGTCACACTATGTACACACATAGTCCAGACGGTTCTTTCTGTCCGGACTCCGCACAGAATAATTTGGAGGGTTGTTTTTGAATATTCCATTTGTAATGATTAATTAGATATATGAAATAAAGGGTTTTCTTGATCATTGCTATGAGAGTATCACCCAAGCCCAATCATTGGAGTATTGTGGGCCCACCAGCACTTATGAGGATAATATTAGTGTTTGAAAAATCTTAATCATGTTTATTTAATAAGAAAATTTTGAATATATATCCAACTAAAAGATTGTAGTGTTGAATCTATAATATATTGATATTTTATAATATTAAAATATGTATTTTACGATGTATACAGATATGAAGTGTGCTGTTACGTGTTAGACATATGATCGACATCGCTGACCTATTAAAAATAATAAATAAATGAATTCTGAAATAATGTTAATAAAATGGAGGAATTATGGAGAGTCAAATATTAGTAGAAGGGTTTCATTTAAAATAAAAGACTACTAGAAATACCATTAATAAATAGTTTTATTTTAAATATTTTTTATAAAAATTATATATATATATATATATATATATATATATATATATATATATATATATATATATTGTCAAAAATTTTATTATTATATAAATTAGATTGTATGTATTTTAAATTTTAATTTATATGATTATTATATAATAATTTTAGATTTTTAAAAGCATATATTACTGTTATGTTCAACAAACATCCATGTCCTATGTTTTCATAAATAGATAATGTGTGCCTGATGTACATGCATAAATACTTTGGACGCTCATATGAACCAACCAGCTAGTTCGCTCTAAGTGAGGTGAGTCAAAGACGATCCATCAGACAAATAGTTAGTCGCTCGCCACTATCTCAGTCATCAGCTCACATTACAAAACGATCACCCCCTCATCTAAGCTAATCTAGAAGAAGACTCTCACTTGGGACGCCCTACTCGGCCCACAAGCGCTCACCACTACATCTAATCTCGACTTATTTAATACACTCGCCTGCTCTCCCACGACGATCCATGACTTAGCATAAAACTGCACCTCCCAACCAAAGTGCCACTTCATAACCAGTTCAATTTGGTGCTAACTCACATCATGGAGCTCGCCCTCTACACCGCTCACCGGTACCATCTCAACACTGCCTCACTCGCCTAGAGACGAATCCTCTGTCCTAGCTCTCCCACCAATTATAGGGCGACAAATGTATATAGTGTCGTGCAACGTTGGACAAATAATCCATGTAGCATTGTATTTTAATCTTTTTTTCATGTAGCTCTTCCTGTAGCTCCCCCAAATCCTTTAAATATAGGGTGATGAGTAATGTTCAAGACATAAGAAAATTTTCAAAAGAGGTCTCTTGGATTAGTAGAGAAATTTTTATTTGTCTGAGATCTCTAAAATTTCTCTACTCTCAATCTACACTCTCCACTCTCGCTTACAGATTTCTCTGCTTTCTAAGCAATCCTACTAATAAAGTCGAGTATCATCCATGAAAAAACCTGGATTCAACATCTAAGGTCATATTTTATCAGTAAAGATTTAAATTTACTCATTTATTTCAATTTGAACAAAGAGATTCATATGTATTATGGCCTATTTGAGGTAACTACAACTATTTAAAAAAACTATTGTGAAAAAAAAATATATATATTTTTAGAAAGCTGTTATGAGTATCATAAAACAATTTTCAAAATGTTCGAGAAAAGTTTTATTATTACTCTAATAAATTTGGTTATAAAAAAATAATTTCTCATAATAAAAATTTATTAGAGTGATAACTATATAAAAATTTATTATGCAACTTTTCTAATAAAAAAATATTTAAATATAAAAAAATTTATTTTTTCCACACAATAATTATACAGCAATTTTTGAACTAAGCTACAACCACTGCTAACCACTCCCGACAATCTGATATTTTTTTTGTTTTCAATCACAATAAACAATGAGAAAATTACAACATAAAAGGCTCAACACGTAGAGAAATTATTATGTCCGAAGTCCGAACGATAAGAATCATTCGGACTTTGAGTATCACTGTGCACAAAAAATTAATACACACTATGTATAAATACAAATTTATACACAATGTGTATACTCATATGTTCGAACGGATCTTCCCATCTGAACTCCACACAGAATAATTTCTCCAACATGTAAAAGAAATAAATTTGTATAATAATATTTTAATACAAAATAAAAAATAATGGGCCCTAAGATCTTTGAAAATTCACTGAGATTGATGATATATATTATATTATGAGTTGCATTAATCTCAATATAAATTTTGAAAATTTTAAAACTTATTTTGCATTATTTTATTGTGACATAATTTTTTTTACGCGCAAAATGCAAAAGAAATATACGAAAAAGAGCACCAAAGCTTTACAACTTACAATAGTCCAAATTTATGAGAAATTATTCTGTGCGGATCCGACGAAACCTATATCTGAACTCCAATCAAAATATATCACATTGTCTATACAAAGTCTCCGTACAGATTTATACATAGGATGTATATATTACACATCCTATAAGGTGTGGCCAATTTTGATTGGAGTCCGAATGCCCCGCAAATAATTTCTCCAAATTTATAGACCAAATCAACAACTATTTGGGCTGAGTGGGATCCCGTCCAACGCACGGCCGGATCTCCTTTTACGGTACTCCTTATTGTCCGTCGATGGCTCGATCACGTCGGCGGCGAACCTCACCTTCTTCTTTGTTCTGTTAATCTTCATCCCACCTGCAAATTTGATAAAATGAGAAAAGAACAGAGAACAGAGAACAGAGTCGAGGAAGAAAACCAAATGAGAATTTTTCTACAGCTTCTATCTAAGGCATGCAGAGATAGCAAAAAATGGACTCGAAATGGCAAATTTGCAGTCGAAAGTATGCTAAAATTGCTGAAGAAAGGGAAATTTGTTTCGTTTAGGGGTTAGCTCCATGAAAGGAAATGCATTTTATATGACAGAGGATGAGCAAAGAGGAAGAAATAGAGAAAAGGAAAGAAGCAAAGCCCAAGGGCTAATATTGGGTGATGAGAATTTGAGATGAAGGAAATCATGATACATTTCAGAATCTTAAAAAAATTATTTTGAATGCATAATCAATCAGTAGTTTCTTTATTTCATTTCATTTGCCAAACTTTGCAGCCGGTGAAACAGAGCCTTGAAAGATCAAAGCAAAGTCCAATTTGCCATTTTTTTGAAATTATCCGGATAGCGTTCGGGAAAGAAACGAGGAAATAAAGCGGGACAAGCGAAAAGATTGAAGCTTTCTGATAAAAATGGAGGAAAGGTCCATTAAAGGAGGAATCTTGTCTGGGAAGAAACAGGGGAAAAACAAAATTTGCGGAGAAGAGAAAAAGAAGAAAAGAAAGAAAGACGAGAGAGAGAGATAGTTCGCCATACTTAGCTCAATTTCAAATTTCTTCATAAAATCGGAGGCGAGGCGCTTGTGGATTTGGACGGCGAAGAGGGCGACGCTGCTCGAAATCGCTACCACTGCCATCATTCCCATGCATCCGGAGCTCTCCATCTCTCCCTCTCTCTCTCTCTCTCTCTCCCTCTCTCTCTCTCTCTCTCCTCTTTGTTCTCTTCCTGGCTTTTTTCAAGACCCTTGAGAGATGCAGAATTTTTCGTAGGGGAGGGCGAGGAGAATTTGGACGGCGGAGAGGGAAAAGCGAGCGTAGCCTGTAAAAAGAACGGTAGCAGGAGCTCCCTATTTATTTTTCAGAAAAAATATATTTAAAAACATACTTTAAATTAAAATATATCCATTTTTTAAAGACCACCTCCAATGGTACAGATTTAAATAAAATTTAAATCATACTTGAGCAACAATCATATCAAGTTTGAGCCATATTCGAATATATCTTAAATCATATTTGAGCCATATTTGATCTATATTCAAAAAAGGCTATAACTCTTTTTTAACTCTATCAAATAAGTTTGAGCACTACTCAAATTGGGTTAGAACAAGTTCAAGCAAGGTTCCATAATAGATTAAGGCTTCATTTGGAACAGCTTTCTTACTGCTTCTTAAAGCAGTTTTTTAGTACAAAATTTTGTATTAAAAAGCTGCTTTAAGAAGCATTAATAAAGCCATCCCAAATAAAGCCTAACAAAATGTAATTCAAGGATATAACACATTAAACATAACATAAACATTGCAATTCAAGAGCTGCCACTTAACATTCATAATGCAATCCATGTAAATTAAGAATTTGACATTGGATTAAAGAAACAAACAATCCACTTAAATAGCCATAACACAAAGAATTAATAGTTAAAATAGAGGAAGTAATGTACATTGGATTGATGAAAGAGTAGATGAATAATCTTTTTGAATGGACTTATGGATCTAAATGAATAATCCCTATAAAAGAGTATACAACTAGATGTAATTAATTTTTTTTTCTTGAAAGTAGGTATATAATATTGCATTGCATGTACTTCACAATACTATTATAAATAAGGTATAAAGCACTCATCATACTATAGGTGTAAGAACTACTTCATTTACTTAAATCTTTATTAGAACTTAAAATTGCTCATCTAACTAAATGTAACACCCTAAGTTTTAATTTTCGAAGAATTATTTATTTATTTATTTATTAATATATCAGAACCATTAATCTCCTTTAATTAATACAATCATCAGCAAAAGTAACTATAAATACATTCATCCAAATAATCAATTATATTTATCCCTCAAAAGTCATGTATAATAGCCAATAGTTCAATCCATACATTTATGAGTCTATATTTTAGATCTTGACTATAAAAGAATAAAACTAAAGAAAACACAAATAAAATAAAACCTTAATCTCAGATCTGTCCTCACCATACTAGATTATAATCCCTTCCTGAAAATGTATAAAATCACAGAGTGTGCTAACAACTTAGTAGGTTACCATAACCAATAACTTAAATTAATGCAAGGCATTAGAAATATAAGTATGTAACAATCAACAATTAATTGAGCAATAACATATCATATGATCAGTAAACATCAGTACAACTGTATATTTTAAAAGCAGTTTATTAGTAATCAGTAACCATATATAAGGGAGGGGTCAATAAACTCTATAATTTATATACCCATTAGTTATATAATAGTTTCTATCTATCTCACATCAGGAATTCTGTATACGTGTCATATTCATATGCATGTCTTATACTATCGATATTATGCTTGTATCTCATGTCTTGCTCCAATCTAGTGTAACATGCTAGTGTAGTATATAATGTATGCCATATAATCCTTATGTATCATATATTCAAATATCATGTAGTTCATATAATTAATAATTAATGATTTATATATATCATATATTATTGTATCAAGCTTATCATATACTTGTATCAGTCATATCTCATATCATATATAAATCATGTTATGTCATGTCATGTTGTTTATATAATCTATCATATAGGCTCCTATCATATGCATACGTAAGCAATAAAATCAATGTAAGCAAGATGGGACACCTGGTTGCATAGATGTTTCACTATATCTAGTCCTGTAGGCTAATCCTACAAGAATCAATCATATTACAAATCATTTATGCCAAATGGCTTTCTTATTAGAATTCATCACTTTTTATCTATCGACATATCATATCATATCATACACATCTGGCTTCATATATCTCCATTTTCATATCATTTAGAATTATATCATAAATCTTATTTTAAAGAAAAGCCCGTCGGCCCACCTTCTTGTACAAGGTAACATGTCTCCAACCAACCTAAATCTGTCAATCATTTCTGGCCAGTCTTTTTTACATACATATATTTCATAATATATATAACATAATAAATAAGTGATATCATGCTCAATGTTCAACTCATTGCATTAGTCTAGTGTTTATAATATGTACATATGAATCATGACTTGTGATATTCAAAAGAAAAATCAGTATTCTCATTTTCACATGTATATGATCACAATGAATGAATTATAGCAAGTATGCATGTCATACATTAGTATTATAAGATTTTGATAATTAATTATCTAATTTTTATATTTATCTCAAAATTTCAAATTAGGAAAAATTCCCTAAAATATGAAAATATCCGATGAAAATTTAATTTATTCCTTTCAATATGTGCATAATGATTAAAACTATAATATACTAAAAGTTACATGATAAAAGTTTGCAAAAAATCAAGATATCACAACTTAAATTCATAAATTCTAACCAAATTAAAATTAAGAGAACACAAAATAAGCAAAATTATTGAAATTAGAGATAGGGTAATGATAGTCTATCTTGAGACGAGTAAATTTCTCAATTGGGCCGATCAGCAAAAAATGGCTCTACGACTCTTAAATCCTAGGTTCTCCCTCCCCTCTCCTCTCTTTTTTTTTTTCTCAAATTTGATTTTTCATTCTCTTTAAATGAAATAAGAAAGGAAAAATGGCCATATTGATTACAGGTAAAGAATAAAGATTTTATAATAAAATATCTTAAGGATGCATTGATAATTATGCCAATTATTAAGTTTTTAGCATAAAATTCTTATAAATATTTTTATATCTTTTAGTTTGTGGCTCTAAAAATTATAAAAATATATTAATAAAATAGTCCAGCATGTCTAAAAGACTCTGATAAAATTAATTTACAAAATAGACATCTAATGATATCAAAAATCAACTTGCATTGATATGTATCAATATCTTATGGGATTTAAAAATTATTTGACTGGACCAAAATATGAGTTATTACACTAAATACCTTGGGACTTATGGGTGTCAGTATTTGGCCCAACCCAAACTGGACCCGAAAAATTCATGGTTTGGATCAACCGTTTTTGCAAATGGGTTTGGTTCAAGTTTTATTTTTTTAACACATTTTTAATTTCGGGTCGGGTTCAGGACAATCTGAAAACTTGAAATCAACCCGAAACTTGCCCGAGTCACCCTCTCGCCCACAGTAATCCTGCACTCGTGCCTGCAGTGATCCGTCCCGCACTCACGTCAACACCTGTGTACCGCCTGCATTCTCACTGGTGCCTACGTCGGTGCCCATGATCACACGCACGCGCTTGCCACCTCGCTTGTTGGCCCCGCTCTCGCCCCCTTTGCCCGCACGCACTCGCGCCCAATTGCATTGCATGTTAGCGGGTTGGGTTGGGTCAACCCGGGTTAAGGTTAGGTTGAGTTCGGGTTTAAATTTCTGACCCGTTTATCTAATCGAGTCGAATCAATTGATGGCGGATCAGTTTCAAGTTGGACCTAAAAACCTATTTTTACACCCCTAATTGCACTTCATCTGTAGTAGCTCTCTTCTACTTCTAAATAAATTTGGATGAAAAAAAAAAATTCTTACTATTAAGTAACCCTAACATATCGAGTAATCTAAAGGGGTGCTTGCAAAATGAACTCATCATTGCATGTAAGATATGTGTTAAGAAGTAAAAGGAGTCAGAACAGTACACATTATGGCCTTTGCTAACACTGAGATCTCACATAACATCCAATATATTTTATTTTAGTTCATTGAAAAATACATGAATTTTGCATATGACCATGACTTTAGTAGCTTTACCTCACCTCCTATTACATACATGATGGCTTCTTCAATCCACTTGAATGAACTTTTCATCCTAAGCTTGTTATACTTTGATATTGTTTGATATTGTTGATATGCAATATTGATTAAATAATTCATCCAATAAAAATGATATATGATCCTTAAGTCTTTGGATAGAACCACATTCACTCTATTATTAGGTAACATAAATAATTAATGTGTCGTAAAAATATGAAAATAAAAAATAAAGTTCCTATAACTAACTACTCTATAACCTATAAATTTAAGAAAGTAAAAAAAATTTCTCAATTTACTATTTAAACATGTTATGGGGGTAATTAATGTCAGAATAATATTGCATTTCATCTTATCTCCCTATTTTTAGAGTTAATTATCAATTATGCCATCCAAAATTTAAAGGAAGATAATTGCCCCTCTTCAATTGGATGAAGGATATTAATGTTTTATGAATCTATGAGCTTGTGTCTCTTTCTACATGGATCTATAAAATTTCAAGTGAAATACTTTTTACCCATTTGTCCCTCTTATAATTTATTAACTTGGCATCACTTCTATGCACAAATGTAAAAGATGGGCTAACATTTTGTACCTTCTCATCCTTCTCTTTTTTTACATAAAACTACAAGGGATAGATCTCCTATCTCCTCCATCTTTTTCTCTACAAGTTCTTTCCCCAAGGCCCCAAGGCTAGGATAACTTCATAACTTTAGTACTTTAATTATATGGCATATCCAATTATAATGTATTGGATTGGGGCATTCTTCTTCAATGCAATGGCCTCATATGCACCTTATTCCTCTTCAACAATCTTAAAATTCTCCTATGACATCCTATCCCATGGTTTCTAAGAAATATTTTCTCATCTTTAAATAATCTAAATATCCCAATAAAAAATAATATTATGTTTATCATAATTGAGAAGGACATCACCTATATAAAAAATATAAACTAAGATTTTGAATATAATCTCTCTCAATGCACTCTATGACTATTCTCTTCAAGTTTGAGTACTTGTACTCTCGCCATCATCAATCATCCTCAGTAACCGTTGTTGAACCAATGCTCTAGAACTTTAGTTCAGAATATTTAAAGAACGAGCTAAAGGGAGATTATTATTTTAATGATGACAAATCAATATTAATATGAAAGGATAAAATAGAATAAACATTATAATCTATGTATATTCTAACATCAACTATGAATTGTTAATTATTCCTATAAGTTACAATTTAATCATACAATATAAACTATGTTGATGATGATATTGTATATTATACTAGCTTGAAGATGTATTCATTTATAGATTAAATAAATTGGAACTTTGTTTACTTGGAGATGGAATAAAAAGAAGTTTGTCATGATGGCTAAGTGCAAAATAAAAAATGTGTAAGGCCAAGCCTAACATCTATTTGGTTTTTTTACTGCAGGAAAGTTACTTTATTGCAACAGATAGATTCACTGTAAAATAAGAAAAATCCGTCACAAAAATAATCTAACGTAAAAAGTGGCGTCGTCAATTTATTTTGCCCATATAATCAGTCATATAATCTGCCCATGCCTGACCGGCCTGCCCGCTGCTCGCGCCATCTCTCGCCTGACTAGCCTACCCGTGATTCAAACCCTGCTCCACTCGTCAAAAATCATCACCCTTCTCCACTCGACCATGGAGACAATAGCATTTAAAAACTTTATTTATTTATTTATATTATAGCTTAGCTTGCGGCATATTTGCGGCAGCAATTTCTACCGCAAATTTGTGGCTGAATTTTTATCGCAAATCAGCCACAAAAAACATCAAAAAAATTTCTACGAAAAAATCCGTCGCAAATCCATCAACATTTGCGAAGGATATTATTCCGCCGTAAATTCTGTCGCAAAAAACTGACTTTCCTATAGTGTTTATTGTAAAGATGTTTAAGATCATATTTATAGATCATGCCACTAAATAACAAATTAAACTATGCTAAAATATTTTATCTATTCATAATTATATAAAACTATTTTTTAAAAATAATATGATATGTATCATACTGTATAATCTATCCAAATGTGTTGATTATAAATGACTTTTCAAGTATAATAACTATTAATGATTAATTGAGATAATTTTAATGTCTATATGCTGCCTAAGCACGCTTTTAATAAAATTAATGAATATAAGTACCTAAAAGTATCATAAGAAAATAAATTGATGTAAAAATTAAAAAAAGAGAGCTTATATTATGATATATTTTGGAGAGAGTTAAAAGAAAACTTTAAAATATTCATTATCTATTCAAAATCTCTTTCACCTCTTTGTAAATAATTTCTTATTGAATCTTTTAGAAGTTTTTTATATTTAATTTCTCTTATCGTGTTTATATTACAATCAAGTTTTATAAATGGATTATATAAGGCTATAAGCATAATTATAACTCAAAGTCTCCAATGAGATCTAGCCTTTGTTTGGGATGGCTTTCTTACTACTTCTTAAAGCAGCTTTTTAGTACAAAAATTAATTTTTTATACTAAAAAACTGCTTTAATAAGCAGTAAAAAAGCTGACCCAAATGAAGCCTTAGTTTTGTTATATAGCTCATCTTGGTATGTTGGTTCGGAGCTTTGGCTACCAACTAAGAGGTCTTGGGTTCGAGCCTTGTATATGTGATGTGTGTGTGAGTTTGCTGGCCAAAATGTCACCTCAGCAAGTTGGACTAGCCCGCACGCGCTCGACATCTCGCCCACAGGCTTGCCCTCTCGACCCCTTTTGCCTGCACGTGCTTGCACCTGGCTATATTCCTGGCTAGCGGGTCAGATCGGGTCAACCCCATTAGGGCAAACTGAATTGGATCGAGGTCGATTCCGAATTCGACCCGAACACAAACCCAACCTGAATACCCCTTTTAACACCCCTACAAGAAGGTGATATTGATTTCCAGCGACCATTTTCATCTTCTAATGAAGAGGCCCTATTAAGCATCAAACAAGCAATTTGCTATTTTACTAGGATTAAATTTCAATTTATTCTTATTATAAATTATATTAACATTTATATGCTAATTGAAGTCATAAAATTTTATTTTTAAAACTTTTTATATTATAAATTTTATAGTCCAATTATAAATTTTATTTTTATTTATATATTTATATTATTTTTTATTTTTAAAAATATATAATATTCAAATAGTTCTAATTAAATTGAAAAAATGAAAAAAAATCATAATATTGCTAACAAAGATTTTGATATCCTTGCGTAACTTTTTCCCTTAAAATATATTTAATAGTTCTTTAATCATATCTGATACGTCATCGAAAAATTATCTTGATCGGGCACGAATCTCGAGGAAAAACTCAACTTGGAAACTTCAAAAATTAATTCAGAGACCATTTAAACTCCGATTTCAGCAAGCTTATAGTCGAACTGAGCGTCTCGGAAATACGAATCCAACAACACCAAATTAGACTCAATCCGAGCCCAAATGAGCCCAAATCAAGTACCCGAAGTGCTGTTGGAAGCATCGAACAGCAATTTGAGTTACCAAATGGTCTCTGATTCTGACGAGCTTATAGTCGAATCGAGCGGCTCGACGAGACGAATCCAACGAGCCCAAGATCGCAGAATTCTGATATCATTAAGACCTTCAAATGCTTGATAAACAGTTCACAATCAAGGGATTTAATATCGGCCGTTCATCCGGATCACTCCTTATTTGCCCTTGATCCCTCATCTATTTACGGGCTATGCCACTCCAGAAAAACTATAAAAAGCCCCTCATTTCTCTTAAGAGGGGACCCAAGCCAAGAAGAAAAGGAGAGAAGAAGAAGAGAAGAGAAATCTAGGAGGGAACAGCTCCTCCTCGACCACCGCCGGTACACCGCCGGAACTTCGCCGGAACTCCGCCGGAAGACCATGGAGGCACCCCCGGCTGCCCGAGGGACGCCGGAGCAACATCAGAATTCTGCCCGACGCCAAAATTCTATCTGACGCCCGAGTGACGCCAGACTTTTCCAAGTGACGCCGGAATTCTGTCGGACACCCGAGTGACGTCGGAACTCTGCTTGGCCTTGTAACCGATACTCATTGTAATCTGATCTTCCTGAATCTAAAGGACGAATCAGTCTCGTGTATTTCATACAACACTAGTGGAACTTTTTCAACTGGGCGTGGCCCCGTGGTTTTTCCCTTTTTAAGGGCTTTCCACGTAAAAATCCTGGTGTTCTTTCATTCTTCTGTTTGTGTGCTGGATATACGTACAACGCTGAGACAGAAATTTAAACTCTATCACCACGTATATTTGAGTCCGCAACAGTTTGACGCCGTATGTGGGAAACTATCCCACAACTTCAAGTATTGCTACAATGGCCAATAGGCGTAGCAATCGCCTCATAGGAGCCTCCCGCTCTCACTCTCATCAATCCAGAAACCAGTCTATAAATCATAGACATCAAGTTTCTGCCTCCTTTCTTCCTGGGGGGCAACACATTGCTGGAGAAGGAACCTCAGGGCCTTCTTTGGAGGAGCGAATCCGAAAAATGGAAGAATCTCAGAACGAGATCCTACAACTCCTACGAGGGACTCGACAACCGGAACTAGCACCACAGGAGGAGGTTCTTCTCCCTCGAGATCCACCACGGGTAGAAGCTGTTGAACTCGAACATCTTCAAGCAGAAATTCCTCTTCCTCCGCCAAGGAGACATCTGCAGTCACATCAAGATAATGAACTGGCTGATACAGCAAGTTCTACCCATCCTTCGCACACAGGTCGGCAACCTCGTATTCCTTTAGACCTCCCCGAAGAGTTGGCCCGACCACACATTGCTGAGCTCCCTCGCAATGCCCTTCGCCACGAACTGCGACGATTGGTCCGAGAAGAGTTCCCTACAGGAGGCATAAAGCAACCCCTTCGTCAGTGGGACTTGCAGGAGTCGTCACCCTTGACAGAAGCTATTCTTCAACACGCTATTCCGGCAGGATTTAAACTACCAAGCATCGATTCCTACGATGGGACATCCGACCCGTACGAGCACATCGATCATTACAGAACTATCATGCATATCCAGCGAGCATCTGATGCACTCCTATGCCAGGTTTTTCCTACTACCCTTAAAGGACAAGCTCAAACGTGGTTCTATTCTCTTCCATCCGGAACGATCCCTTCATTCGGCAAATTGGCCAAAGCCTTCGTTGAACAGTTTGTAGCCAATCGAAGAATTGCTAAGGATTCTTCCCACCTCTCCGGGATTCGTCAAAATGAGGGAGAATCGTTAAAAGAGTACTTTCAGCGATTTTCCACCGAGGCACGACAGATTCCAGGAGTAGACCCAGAATTGCTCCGAGGGGTCTTCCTTGGAGGCCTTCGTCCTGGTCCTTTCTATTCGGCACTTATGCGCGACACTGTTCATTCATATGCCGATCTGATCCATCGTGTGGAGGCGCAGATATCTGCAGATGAGGCAATAAATGCTCATAGAAAACAGTTCGAGCAAACCACTGGGAAGCGCAAGGGAGCACCTGAGGTGGAAATTCCCTCATCACAACAGAAAAAGCAAGGGAATAGCAATCTACCTCTTAGGCCCCCATTACCACAACGAGAACCTCGGCAGGAGAAAGAGTACACTCCGCTTAACACATCTCGAGTAAATGTGTTAATGGCGATTCAAGATCAGGACAAAGTGAAATGGCCGCATCCTTCGAAGCCAAAAACGGGAAATCAAGATCAGTACTGTCACTTTCATCGTAGTCGTGGCCACACTACTGAAGCATGTTGGCAACTTAAGGATGAGATTGAAAGACTTATCCGCCAGGGCTATCTTCGACAATTTATTGGGAACCCACCTACCCGAGAAGAAGCTCGCCCCACTGGGGGGCAAAATCAACAACAACAAAGACAACAGTTGAATAATATTCAAATGGTTGGCGAGATTGAATGACCACGCACTTTATGTAGTTGTATTAGTAATGCTACTTGTCTTATCTCATCGTGTTAAATAGGGTGTCACTTTGATATTCCTAATATTTTCTTCAAAGTTAAACATTGTGTTATCCTCGTACGTACAGTGTAACTTGTATATCCCTAAGTCACACTAGGGATCTATTGTATTGTCTTACAATAATATAGTGTGTCGTTTGTTTAGTTCTGAGATTGTCTCTTTCTTTAAAAAGAATACAAATGACAATGAAAACTATCGATAAATATGATCTCTTTATCCATGATCTGAGAAATATGCAGTCTTTATTGCTTCTCAATCACTGGAAGATCGATCCCAGGGGGATTCGATTTGGCCTCTTCCATACAGGTTAACATCGTCGAGCAAAGGCTTCGACATACAACCTTGGATAGGTCTCACATCCTTGGTGGATTCTCTCGACCTCTTCCATACAGGTTAACGTCGTCGAGCAAAGGCTCCGACATACAACCTCGGATAGGTCTCACATCCTTGGTGCATTCTCCCGACCTCTTCCATACAGGTTAACGTCGTCGAGAAAAGGCTCCGACATACAACCTCGGATAGGTCTCACATCCTTGGTGGATTCTCTCGACCTCTTCCATACAGGTTAACGTCGTCGAGCAAAGGCTCCGACATATAACCTCAGATAGGTCTCACATCCTTGGTGGATTCTCCCGACCTCTTCCATACAGGTTAATGTCATCGAGCAAAGGCTCCGACATACAACCTCGGATAGGTCTCACATCCTTGGTGGATTCTCTTGACCTCTTCCATACAAGTTAACGTCGTCGAGCAAAGGCTCTGACATACAACCTCGGAAAGGTCTCACATCCTTGGTAGATTCTCTCGACCTTTTCCATACATGTTAACGTCATCAAGCAAAGGCTTTGACCTACAGTCTCAAATATGTCAAACATCCTAAAAGGATGTCTCTCACATTCGTTTAGACTAATAATACATCAAAAGCACAAAGCATGTCTTACAGATGCAATAACAATTCAGGTCCCTCTAGGGGACAAATCCTCATTTCATATACAATATCATTGGAGTTGCATAAATCCAGATTCAGGTATACATTTATTCTCACTAGAAGTTGAAATTGAAAAGTACATTGGCATCATCCGTACAAACTAGTATCATCAAGCAATAAGCAACTTTAACACAGTCAAATATCCTTGGTGGATTTAAGTGACTTCTCCCTTACTGCACGCAAGCATCTCCTACAATTGCTCCTTCAAAGAAAGGACATAACTGGATCATCATCAGATCTCCACTTAGTGTTAGTGTATTGCCAAAATGTTGGCATATCACACTACTTCGGCCCCTTGATCCAGTAATATCTGATGTTGGCACACTTCAGTATGGATGAATATTGCCTTAACACAATGTCACTGGACACCCGCCATCATCAACCCTTCGTCGGATATCTGTCGGCGGTCCTTTACTTCATATCAGCCATCATCGGCTTCTCGTTCAATTGCTGATAGCAGCACCGTTGAACTCTCTCCTTCTGCTCCCAACTTGGTCGTTGACTGCCAACAGACTTCCACCCGATCGTCCATCATCGACAAACTAACATTGAAATTCTATTCGATGCTGAGCTTCCTCCCGTTGGAGGACTTCTACACGTCGCCAGACCCTCGTCGGACTTCAACTCGACGCTAAACTTCTACCCAACGTTGGACTTCTGCCAGTCGTCGGACCCCCGTCGGATATCTACCCGACGTTGTACTTTTACGTGACGTCGGACTTCTGCCTGTCGTCATATGTTTGTCGGGCTTCTACCCGACACCAAATTTCTACCCGTCGTGGGACTTCTTCTGGCCGACAGATTTTCGTCGGAGTTCTACCCGACGCCGTACTTCTTCCCGCCGCCGAACTTCCACCCGGCCGCTAATCATCGCCAGACTTCATCCCGACCTTCGTCGGACCACCGCCCGGTCGCGGACCGCCATCGAACTTCAGCCCGACCTTCGTCGGACCACCGCCCGGCCACTGACCGCCGTCAGACTCTCTCCGACTAAATCTCACCTCCACATGATCTCTTAAAGGAGAGAAATTTTCAACTCCCATTCTGCTCCCCTTCCTGAAAAGGGGAAGCCGCTAACTTCTGCGCAAAAGGAGGGGCGCCGAATCAAGTAGGGAAAATCACCTACTCAAAAACAGCGGAATGCCTCAAAATGCCAGAAGCTAGAGGGGAGAAGAGAGGAAAGCCGCTAACTTCTGCGCAAAAGGAGGGGCGCCGAATCAAGTAGGGAAAATTACCTACTCAAAAACAGCGGAAAGCCTCAGAATGCTAGAAGCTAGAAGGCCAGAGGAAGAGGAGAATGGTAGAGAAGGTGCAATTTTCCTCCTACCCAAAGGGGGTATTTATAGGATGAAAAGGGGGAGAAAAAGAGAAGGAAATGTGAAGAAAAGAGGGGGAAAAGTTTGAAAATTGGAGGGAGAGGGCTTCTAGAAGGAAGTTCGAATTTTTCTAAATTTTTCAGAATTTTTTCGGAATTTTTTGGAATTTTTTCGGATTTTTTCGGATTTTTGGGGATTTTTAATCCCTGTGGGCCCCACAAAAAAAATAAAATATGGGGCAACTGCCGCGCGCGCCCAGGGGGGTGCCCCTTGCCGGGCTCCGATTTCGAGCCCGGACGGTCCAAATTGGAAGTTTTTGGGGTCCCCGGATACGTTTTTCGACGTTCCGGACTCAATTTTGACACTTTCGGAGCTCAACGAGGCCTCTACAATCAAGTTTGAGCAAAATAATATCTTTTGGAACGCAATTTTTCGCGATTCGGCAAATGTAAAATGTCAGAACAAGTATTTTCGGACTCCTGGAGCTTCGACGTCCGAAAATAGGGGGGCAACTGATACGTCATCGAAAAATTATCTTGATCGGGCACGAATCTCGAGGAAAAACTCAAGTTGGAAACTTCAAAAATTAATTCAAAGACCATTTAAACTCCGATTTCAGCAAGCTTATAGTCGAACTGAGCGTCTCGGAAATACGAATCCAAGAACACCAAATTCGACTCAATCCGAGCCCAAATGAGCCCAAATCAAGTACCCGAAGTGCTGTTGGAAGCATCGAACAGCAATTTGAGTTACCAAACGGACTTTGATTTTGACGAGCTTATAGTCGAATCGAGCGGCTCGACGAGACGAATCCAACGAGCCCAAGATCACAGAATTCTGATATCATTAAGACCTTCAAATGCTTAATAAACGGTTCACGATCAAGGGATTTAATATCGGTCGTTCATCCGGATCACTCCTTATTTGCCCTTGATCCCTCATCTATTTACGGGCTATGCCACTCCAGAAAAACTATAAATAACCCCTCATTTCTCTTAAGAGGGGACCCAAGCCAAGAAGAAAAGGAGAGAAGAAGAAGAGAAGAGAAATCTAGGAGCAGCTCCTCCTCGACCACCACCAGAACACCGCCGGAACTTCGCCGGAACTCCACCGGAAGACCACGGAGGCACTCCCGGGTGCCCGAGGGACGCCGGAGCTCTGCCCGACGCCGGAGCAACATCAGAATTCTACCCGACGTCAGAATTCTATCTGACGCCCGAGTGACGCCAGACTTCTTTCCAAGTGACGCCGGAATTCTGCCGGACACCCGAGTGACGTCGGAACTCTGCTTGGCCTTGTAACCGATACTCGTTGTAATCTGATCGTCCTGAATCTAAAGGACGAATCAGTCTCGTGTATTTCATACAACACTAGTGGAACTTTTTCAACTGGGCGTGGCCCCGTGGTTTTTCCCTTTTTCAGGGCTTTCCACGTAAAAATTCTGGTGTTCTTTCATTCTTCTGTTTGTGTGCTGGATATACGTACAACGCTGAGACAGAAATTTAAACTCTATCGCCGCGTATATTTGAGTCCGCAACAATATCAATATTTCTTCTTTTTTTTTTTTCAAAAGATTAACCTGAGCTATACAACATAAAAAACCATAATATCTGATTTAAGAATAACAAGCAAAAATAATTAATAAGCTATATTACATTGTCAATTCTAATAAAATAATTAGAATAAATTACTCGCAAAGTTAAATCGATCGGTCAAATAAAAAATTGCATTACCAAGCCATTTAAAATCCCATTTTAATAATTTAAAAAAAAAAACTCGGCACGACCAAATTATTAGGTCCGGTCACCTGACCTAAAAATAGGTCCGGACGTCCACTAAAAAATTACCACGTGGACTGCGCTTTTGACTGCTTTTTGACCTGCGCTTTACCTGCACTTTTGACTGCGCTTTGACTGCGCTTTTGACCTGCGCTTCACCTGCACTTTACCTGTGCTTTACCTACACTTTAGCTGCGCTTTACCTGCGCTTTAACTTTAAGTGCCACGTGTCAATAATCCGGACCTATCTCTATGTCAGGTGACCGGACCTAATAATTTTCCATGAGATAGGGCCACTTGGCCCGTCCCAAAATGTGGTGACTGTGCTCCTTTCTAAATTGTTTACAAATATTGCTGAGAACGGAGAGACGGTGGCTTTTTAGTTTTTGCTGAGTGTGTCAACGGTGGATAGGTCAATGTGGAGATATTTCTATGAACCTATAGAGAGAGGGAGAGTGGATCGGGATGGGGGAAAGAGAGAGGTGATCATATGATGTTGAATTGGTACATGGGCTATATATTTTTATTTAATAATTTTTTTATAAGCAAAAAAATAATAAAGGGTATATGCAATCTTAATAATAAAAATTAGGGCTGCAAATGAACCGAATCGATCCGAGTATGTGAGTGTTCATGTTTGAGTTCATTTATTATTAGCTTGTTCAAGTTCGGTTCGTGTTTGATTCGAGCTTTATTGTTTGTGTTCATGTTTGATTCGTTTAAATTAATAGTGTTCATGTTTGGTTCATGTTCGGTTCATGTTTGGTTCATTAAGTGCTTATCGAGCTTTAAACAAACAAGCCTTAACGAGCTATGTTCGTGAACATATTTAGCGAATTTTTTTTACACTATCAAATAAGCACGTTCATGAACAAATCTAATGAGTACTCTTGAGCTATCAAATGAGCAAGATCATGAATATATACATAACTAGTATTTTCGAGCTACCAAATGAGCTCGTTCACAAGCAAACGATTTATGATTTATCTTATATTTGTTCATGAACATCTTACACAAAAAATCTAGAAAATATTGACAAATGTGAAATGTCTTTTGTTCATGAACAAATTTATTCTATTGAAGGCATAAAATAAAATGAAATTAAATTTATAATAAAAGGAGTTGTCTATTTAAAATGAAAAAATGATTAATCTATATTAAAATATTTATCGAGCTTATTCACGAGTTTTAAATCGAACATGAATCGAGCTTTTATCGAGCTTGTTCACGAGCTTCAAATGATCTTGTTCGTGAACAAAAATGAACCGAACACATTACTATTCAAGCTTGTTTATTTAAGGATCGAGTATTAAAAATGTTGTTCAAGTTTGTTTGTTTAATTAGTTAAACGATCACAAACGAGTTTTAATCGAACCGAACAACGAGTAGCTCATCGAACGTTTGGTTCGTTTGCAGCCCTAATAAAAATATATATGAATTATTATTATATAAATATTCAGCATGCTTGATACATAGAAATTTTTAAAATTAAATTTAGGATCATTCAAACTCCAAATCCTGCAAACTCATAGTCGAACTGAACGTCTTGATTAAGTGAACCTATAATACTACAAATGATCTGATTCAACTTCAAATTAGCTTAAAAATCGAGTATTTGATTTATGTTTTAAAACTTCTGAACATATATTGCTGGATCAATAACCTCAAATTAAAGCATGCTTCAAATTGAGCAACTCGACGAGACAAATTTAATGAGACTAAGATCATTAGATTCGGGTATTGTTTTGTCATTCAAATGTTTGATAAATGAACTATAATCAATGGGATCAATTTGCATCATATGATGGAGTGCTATGGTTTCTAACTAAATTTATCAAAATATCCAATCTCAAAAAGCTTATAAATAAGACACATTCTCTACAGAAAAAAAGAGGTTCAAGAGCTGAGAGAGCTTAAGAGCTCTCTTATATTTTTCGGCCATCACTATCGATGACCACCACTAACAATTGTCGTCGCCGCCTCTAGACTTGTGTCAAGATCTAATCATGTTGTTGGGTTTTTAACTATCCTTCATCTGTGAACATCAACCTTCTATAATCCCTATAATGAAAATCTAAAAAATTCTATTGGAATTACTCTCATCTTCTTCAAGTGTGAGGATGGGAGTATTATTGCATCTTTTGCTCAATAGCGAATTATTGTAATTGGGTTAGGGCTCATAATTTTTCCTCTTTTCTGAATTTTTTCACAAAAATATTCAAGTCTCTCACAACTTTTTCTCTACATGCTGGATTTTTGTCAATAGCTCAGATATTAAACACTAACACTACCGTCATAAATATTTTAGTCAAATTTAATCTTGCAGCTCAACCTGCCTCCTATAATGAGCCAGTACAGGGAGCAACCAGTTCTACAAAGTATCTGTAGCCATAGGATTCGAACAAGCTCTTCCCATTAGGACCATTGAAGAAATACAGCATGATTACTTCCAACAAATTAATGTACTAGTAACTTTCTATTTCTCTATATACACCCTATAACACAGTAATATATGAATTAATGAAAACACTAAAGCAATTCAATCACAGAGTTCATTTTCCTCTTCACGTTTCTCTGCTTTCTCTCTTTCAATGGATAGAGCTCACAACTTTATATAATGGAGTTCAAGATGATATCAGAGAAGCCTATACAACATCATCCAATAAGGATTGACAATCAAATTGAGCAATCCGCCTGTTCATCCCTGTCGTACACCCTATATCTGTCAAAATAGGAGATACAATAGGTAATAACTATTGTGTTGAAATGAGTCTATATGTGATGACCTGAATAAAACCTGATAAGAATTTTATGTTTGCCCTTGTATATTTAAATATTTGTGAATTTTTAAGATATTCAATATTCATTTAAGTCTACAAAGGTTTGGGTTTGAATTAGAAGAGTAGAAAGTGTTAGGCATAGGATGCTCTTTGCAAGTGGTGTAGCACCATATATCAGTGTTGCTACACTGCGCTTTGTATAAGAGAATTTGGCTGAGGGAGCATTGCAATGCTGTGTGTCGAGCTCTATGTCTGGAGCATATAGAATATTTGAACAAAGCATTGCGACAGTGTGGGAGATAACGTCATGATGCTTGGCAAAATTTTAGATTTTTATATAAATAAATAAAAGCATTAATGCAAATGCCATTTTCTCATTACCAGTCGTTAGAAACATTGAGAGAGATCAGAGAATGAAGAAGAGGAGAAAAAGGAAAGAAGAAAGAAAGCAAGGGTTTGGTGGCCATAGAGCTGAATTCGTCAATCAAACTAGTTGGAGAAGTCGTTCAGCTCAAGACAGGCTTTTGTTTCCCTACTCAAGTTTATAATTCAGGTCATTAAGATGAAAGCTATGAGGTTTTAATTGATTTAAATAAGATAAGGAAACCTTCTATCATGTAACTTTCAATTTATTATATGGAATACATAGTTTTGAGCATTTTGACAAGTAAAACTCAAAGTTTCGCTAGATGAATCTAAATATATGAATTTTTATGTATTTTTCTACTTACGTTATTTTTAACAAAAAATACTATAAACCAATAAGAGCTCCAAAATAATATTACAAATGTTCCCTATGAATGATTTTATGAAATATCATTGTTAAAATTGTGTATATGTTACACCCCCCTATATATTACTGACATTATCGTACATGTGTCACTTCCATGCACTTATACATTATATCAAATATCATTTATACATGTTAAATATGTCAATGTTTTTATGTGCGTATGATGTAATTGTATGTTCATTTAGCAGATGTGATGAATGTGAGAGATAATCAAGTACAAGTTAAGTTATAATTGCCCTTACATATTTATGTTCATATATTCCTCCATCTATTTTGAATAGATCTAAGATGACCAAGTGGAGATATAAGAAAAGCGGAGTTAAAAAGATGAATCGAGTAAGTCTCCATCCGTCTTGAACACATGTGAGAATGATCAAGTGGAGGTATAAGTGGCACTGAAATTATAAGCAGATATCGGGATATGTGCATCAATCATGTTTTGCATAAATTACATACAAGTCATGTGTTCCATCTCAAAATCAAGCACATGATAAAATGAAAGTTCATGATGTTCATACATGTAAGCTCATCTGAAAGTAAATTACAAGTTGAATGAAAGTTTATGTTATCAATATATGCAAGTTCAAGAGCCAATAAAGTCAAATCCGCTTACAAATGCATGTATTGTTATTTACAAGTTAATGAATATACGATACCGACATGTTATCTCTATTAATAATTGAGTATACAATTGAAATCATATTATATATGGAACCTTCTATAACTATAATGTTACTTTAGTTAAATTATATAATTCACTATTCATTCTTTTGCCATTTTTTTTAAATTAAGGGATATTGAATATTTTAGTAAGGTTTTAGAATACTTACTCAGCAAGTAGATGCTCACCCTATATGTTCATGTGCTCTTTTAAAAAAAAGTAAAAAATGAGTAGGCTAAGATTTCGTTTGGGACAGCTTTCTTGCTGCTTTTTAAAACAACTTTTTAGAGCAAAAATTTCTTAAATTAGAAAATTTTGTACTAAAAAGTCGATTTTAAAAATAATAAAGAAGCTGTCCCAAACGAAACCTAAAAGTCGTTAATGTCAAGGTCTGACCCAGAAAAGGCTCCTCAAATGTGGGCCCTATGGGTCCCACGATTTACCTATTAAAAAATATATTTAAAAAACAAAAAAACTTGGAAACGTGTTACCAAGGAATAATATACTTTAAAGAAAGGTAAAGCTGTTGCCCATTCCACAGAAACAACCACAACACACGTTTCTTCATATTTGGTTAATGCATCGTTCTCATATTGAAATTTTAATGTTAGCTCAAACTGGTAGTAGAAATGATCTAATCTTTCATCAAAGATTATCAATTAATGGGTAACTATCAATTAGAAAGAGGACAATTTCCTTATTATTTTCTAAAATAACTTTTTAGTAAAAAAAATTTTGTTGAAAATTGTTTTAGAAAGAAATAAGAAAGCGGTCCCAAACGAAACCTTAGTCCTTTTTTTTTTTTGAGAACGGGGTATCCACCCGCTGCCACCCCCGAGAGGGCGCTTGGAGGCGTGACTAATCCTCAGCTGACCTAGAGGAGGCACCCACCCCAGAAACCTCCTGTCCCGCACTTAATTGGGCCCCACTTAAGAGGCGTTGCCATTCGAGAGGAATCAAACAAGAGTTGGGGGTTCCCAACCGCACTCGCCCACTAACCAAGCTAAGTAACGGTGGTACTTAATCCTTTTTAAAACAAGCAATAGTACTTTTGCCCGGTAATGAAGATAGTGTAAGGCTTCATCTGAGATAAAGAGAAGCTTTTGAGCCAACATGGGAAGTATGAGAAGAGTATTTAATTCACATTAATAAAATCATTTACTGTTCCCTCACTTGCTTAATTACGTATCCTTAAACTTAGTTTAATTTCATAATGTCATTGGTACAATTGAGATAATATAGTGCTAGCATGCGTAATATAGTCATGAATTGAGTATAACATCTTAAACATTTTGATTGAAATGTGAACACTCATTTGTATTATTTTATGTGCATTTTATAGATTATTTCTTTTATATTGGTAACTATAGATTATGTTTTTAGTTTGTGTGATTGTTTATTTCATTGCTTTCTTTAGTTTTGCATTTTATTGATACAAAGTTAGCTTCCATATTGATTTTATTGTCTTATTATTTAGCTTACATTAAGTGCTTTTTTGTATTAGTTTAAGGCTTCGTTCGGGACGACTTTTTTATTGCTTCTTAAAACAGAATTTTAGTATAAAAATTAAAATTTTTTAACTAAAACTCCGTTTTAAAAAACAATAAAAAAGCTGTCCCAAACGAAGCCTGGGACGGAGCCTAGGCTTCATTTGGGATGGCTTTTTTATTGCTTTTTAAAACAGCTTTCTAATATAAAAGTTTCTTAAACTAAAAATTTTTAAACTAGAAAGTTGTTTTAGAAAGTAGTAAGAAAGCCGTCCCAAACGAGGACGGCTTTTTTATTGCCTTCTAAAGCAGCTTTTTAGTACAAAAATTTTTTAAACTAAAAATTTTTATACTACAATAGAAAGCAACTTTAGTACAGCTTTCTCATTGCTTTATAGAAGCAATTTTCTAGCAAAAAAAATTCTTAAATTAAAATTTTTTGTACGAAAAAATTATTTTATAAAGTAGTAAGAAAGGTTTCGTTTGGGATATATAGCTTTTGACAACTATTTTTTTTATAACTTTTAAGAATTTTATATATTAAAAATTATTTTAAAAACCAGTAAAAAAATGTACTAAACAAAGCCTTAAACTCCTTAAATTTTGAAGGAATTTCAAAGTTCCCATCAAACACCCAATTTGTCCCACCTTAGTGTTCCTTCCCTTACATATAAATTAATAAAGAAAACTATCTACTTAGATTAACATACCGTTGATCTACTTATCCTTCTTCTGCTTCATCCCCAACACACTCTCCTAATTTTTCTTAGCTCAAAATTTTGCAAAATGAGCACCTATAGACTGTATTCCCATTAGGTAACCATCCTAATTAACATTAATCATCATTAGATTTAGCCATTTAGCACATCCTAATCGATTTCCTTAAGCTTGGAATGAAAAGTGGTAGTCATAGGAGTGATAAAGTGTTGCTTTGAAAGATTTTAAATTTGGACTATTTTAATGTCATTAGAATTGTCATGATAAGATGGTTGTTTTGACTATATTTTGCTTTGTTTAAAGTTTTTTTTTATCTGTAAAATTATTTTATAGTTAATATAATATAATGTTACATAAAAATAATTGAGTGATATACCAATAAATACTAATTTATGGTGGTATATATGAAAAACCAATAAATATATATATGAAGGATTCAAATTCACTCTATTTGAGAAGAGATTATTACGTGCGGAGGTCGGACATAGAAAACTGTTCGATTTTATGACTGTGAACAGTAAATAGTAAAAACGCAATTACTGTTCACCACTCACCCGTGCACTTTCACTGTGCTTTTACTGTTCACTATCATAAAGCTGAATGTTTCTGTGTCTAGGCTCCGCACGTCATAATCTCTCCAATTTGAGGTAGTTATAAGTGGAGGTAGAAATAATTTTTATTGGTCAATAAAAATTTTAAGGTGACCAGTAAAAATTATTTCTATGTAAAGCGGACGACACTCCCAAATTTAATTGACCCACCTATAAAATCCTAGCACTTGTAACTAACAAATCCTAGTTTCTCAGGTTCACCAAAAATTCTTAGTCTTATGCATGCAATGCTTTCTTTCACAATCCACTCGTGGTTGAGATGCTTGCTAGCAAGTCATGTAAGTTAACTAGAAGGTCATCAATTCAAATCTAGAAAGCAAACTCTCCACAATGCAAGAATAAGATTTTGTTTAGGACAATTTTCTTACTGCTTTCTCAGTAACTTTTAGTACAAAAATAGTTCCTGGGAACTCTTGGTTGATAGTCAAAGCTCCCAATCAATAGATCAATGTGAGTTGCGTATGATATGATTTTCTATTGAACTAAAATTATATGGAGAGAGAGAGAGAGAGAGAGAGAGAGAGAGAGAGAGAGAGAGAGAAGCTTGATGTGGATCTAAAATTATGGAAAGAAAAATATCACAGAATTATATTTTGATTTATTTTAAATAATTTTCCTCAGCTTTAAGTTTAGACTGTCATGATCCAAGGCCTATTAGCTTTAGTTTGTCAGCACATATTTCCTTTTGGACCTCATTGAACTCTTGCCTCTTGCACACCTATTTTGTTTTTGTTTTTGTTTTTTTTTATTTATAAGCAAGAAGATAAAACCTTTGACTTTAAGCTAATGATAGATCAAACCTAGTCGAAAAATTTGGACTCAGGTTGGCCTAATTATTATTTAGATAAGATTTGGTTGACCTAAAAGCTTGAAATTGATTCAAAATTAACCCAGTTATCAATTGGGTTTGGTCTAACAGGTAAAATTTTGGGTTCAACATGTTTAGTTTGGATTTTAATGGGTTAAGTTAATATAAAAAGATTATACGATCTATATAATAAATGAGTTAAACATGTTAGGTTCAACTTACTTGGGTTTAGGTAGAGTTGAATTCAGGTCAAACATTTTGACTAATATAATAATCAAGTCGGATTTGGGACAAACATATTTGGGCCGGGTTAACTTCTGGTCATATCCAAACCCAACCTGCCAATCTAAATTGACACCATTACATTACCCTTTGCTTGATTCACATGGACAATTGCTCACCACCGACTAGGTCCTTGAAATAGGCTCTCATGAGAGTCTGCAAAAAGTGAAGCACAACTTAGGGTTTTATACACTAAGTTTATACAATAATTTTCTTGGGATCATAACCCTGTTAAAAGGGTATTGGATCACGAAGATTCATTTGTAATCCCAAATAATATATCATTTATATAAATCTAAAAAATAATCATACCATCTCTTATTAGTTACAATCCAAAAACTTATCTCTAAGAGCCTCATCAATACCTTATGTTCAATTTCTAAAATGAATATTGAGTGACCAATCTCATCTTTACAATGATTCCCAAGTCCTACTACCTTAAGACCTTTGGAGATTATATCCCTTCATATGGTTCCATCCTTTGGAGAATGTATAAATTTAAGATTTTCTTATCTTTAAACAATTCATAATGAGTTTTATTTAAGATGGCTTAGATTCTCTCTATTAATTGCATAACATATCATTTTTATCACATTGATCTAAATTTAAAAAAAAAATTATTATATGTATACATTTTTCATAATTTCATTTAGTCCTTTTTATTCCATTTTTTTGTATGGTCACACTTTTGAATGTCTAATATTATAATTTTATTATCTACAAAATATACCTATATTTGTTTTCAGTGTTACAAACATTAAAAAAAAATTCTTATAGAGATTTCATCTTATATTTTTTTTCTAGCATGATTATTCTAATAATGTCTAATATTTAGTTGAATTATCCATTAATTTAGTTATATTTTTTATTTAAAATTTAGTTATGTTTAATAAATTTAATTATATTGATTGATAAAACAATGTGCATGAAATCAAATGATATATATTAAATAAAATTAATCTCATCTTGATACAAAGTAATCAGATTAATATATCCTCATAGAATTTTATTCCCATAAAGGATAACAAATCAACACATCAAAGAAAAGTGACAAAGGGAAGCCGTTTAAGATCACTTTTTATTTTTATTTTTTATTTTTGTCCTTAAAAAATATGTTTGGATTTATTTTATTTTTGATCTTTTTGTTTTTTATTTTTTGAAAATAAACAAAATTATTTTTAAAAACACTCAAAAATAATTATTATATATTTAACTTTTTTAAATGACAACCAATAGGACCCTAACCACTACCGCCAATGACTGGTTGCCACTAATGCTATCATTATCTTATGCAATATTCAATAATTAAAATATAATTATTAGATACCAAACATATTTTCATTATGTATTAACATTTAACTAAAATAAAACAGAAAATAGCAAAAAAGAAAAGTGATGCCAAACAACCCCATAATAAGGCTTCGTTTGAGATAGCTTTCTTATTGCTTTCTAAAATGGCTTTCTAATTCAAAAAAATTTGTACTATAAAGTTGCTTTAGAAAGCAACCAAAAAGCTATCCCAAACGAAGCCTAAATTATGAATTTGGCAAACAGAGGTTTGTGGAGCTATTGCTTTATGTTTTAAAGGAGAAAATAATATCATTATTTTTTATGATCATTCATAATATATGCAACTTACTGTTTGAATAAATAGACTAGCTAAAAATCTTTAAGAATTATAAAATTGAAGAAAAATAGTTGGTGGTATGAAGTTGTTGTCTCAATATTAAATGCCTTGAAGACCCAGTCAATATAATGTGATGAAAAGGAGAAGTTGAACACTATTGTTGAGAAATTTCTTAGTCATTTATGTCCATTCATACTCATATCCATATTTAAGTGGGAGGCGGAGGCATTTAGGCCAATTAAGATAAATTCATACACACACAACACATACACAAGACTCAAAGTTGATAGCCAAAACTCTAAACCAACAGACCATGATGAGCTGCGTATTGCACATGTTTTACACGAAACTACTAAAGTTGTCGGTAGGGCTCATTACGAGTTGTGGACAAATAGGCAATACTACCTAGCTTTCATGCGGGGGGGGGGGGGGGGGGGGGGGGGGACCCAATTAAGATAAACTCATACACATACACAACGCATATGTAAGACTCAAAGTTGGTAGCTAAAACTCTCAACCGACAGACCAAGATGAGCTGCGGCTTGCACATGTTTTACACGAAACTACTAAAGTTGTCGGAAGGGCTCATTATGAGTTGTGGACAAATAGGCAATGCTACCTAGCTTTCATGCATGTTTGAGAATGTCCAACTGGGGGGGGACCTATGATAAACTCACACACACGCACAACGCATATGTAAGACTCGAAGTTGGTAGCCCAAACTCTCAACCAACAGATCAAGATGAGCTGCATATTATACATGTTTCACACGAAACTACTAAAGTTGTCGGAAGGGCTCATTATGAGTTGTGGACAAATAGGCAATGCTGCCTAGCTTTCATGCATGTTTGCGAATGTCCAACTTAGGCTAAATAGCATAAAGTACATGGAAAAGCATTTGATCCTGAACCAACCAATTGATTATACGTTGCTTATCCAGAAAATCCAAGAGATTAAATTGGGGGATTTACACCTAAAGTTAGTGAGGTAGGAAAGTCAGATTTCTTTTTAATGAAGATAACAATGAGCAAAATTTAATGCCAAGACATTTTAGTTGAAGAGTTAAATGACTAGACACAAACCTAACGATGAAAAAAAGCTGCAATATTTATTGGGTTTTGCATTCCATTCCAAGGTATGTACGAAGCACTAATATAAATAGAATATGCAGGAGAACAAATTTAAATCAACAAGCCTTTAAATGCCATGGATTAGACAGAACCTGTAATTATGTACAAGAATATGGAAAGTCTATCTTCATAAGAGAACGATGTAATATTAGGACAGAATAGTCATAGAGATTATCATTTTAACAAGTTCTGAGAAATGAGAGTTCATCATATTGGTTTAGGGTTTAGTGAAAGAAAAGCTAGTTTATGAAAAAGAATCAAATTTGGAGTTTTGTTCCTTAGTCTCAAGAAATTATGCTCAGCAGTTATTTACAGGTCTTCGAGATCAAAAGAAACTCTATTGATAAGGTTGAATGGTACAAAACTAGTTTAATCTTGTAACTTCATTGATTACGAGGAAATATTTGCTCCAATATCATCTAAAAACTCTATAGAATAGTCATTAGGTTGTACATTTTGATCCTGAGCTGCATCAAACAGATGTGAACATGATGCTCTTAAAAAGCTTTCAATATGAAAACTATGACGAACAAACAAAACTTTTAATAATTGAAAAAGAAAATCCCCTATGCTCAAATTTATACAATTATATTATGGACTCAAACAATCATCCGATTAAAGGTTTTCAGCTGTTATGAAACTATACTGCCATTTGGACTTAAACTTATATCAATGTGCATACCCAAATATTATTGGGAGTAAGTTCATAGTATTGACATATGTTGATGGCATATTACTTGCTACTAGTAACTTGAAGCTGTTATGTCTAAAAAGAAAACAAATCATGACATCAATGTTGCTATGTAGCCCATTTCATAGATATCAATGTGCCCTACCAAAAAAAATATAATTTTATTTAGAAATATGACAGCACCAAGCCCAGTTCAATGTAGTATAACTAATTTTATAGCTCCAAGTGCCTACCTGCACGAAAAAAAAGATGTTTGGACCATTTTGCAATGTTAATAAACGTCCGAAAAAGGCAAACAAATTTGTTATTTGCAGCCTACCAAACATTCAATCAACAGTGCTAAGACAAACAATGATTCAAATAAACATTCAATCAACAGTGCTAAGGCCATCAAAACTGATTAAATCTTACAAATTTATTCATCATGAAAGAAATTCAGCATAACAACTACAAGTAAATCTCAGATAACCATTCTATAGAGAATTACGGTACAAGAACAGCGCATTAGAAAACGTAAGGTATTAAGGCCTTGACATTTTTAGGAAAATCATCAAATTTGCTGAGGTACCACTGCCTGGTCATATAGCTCCTTCCTATAAGATAGATAATGGTGCCAAAGGTGAAAGAAAAAGAATATACAGTCTGAGATATGAGACATATTCCAATGAAACCTATGATCTCAAAGAGATAATGAGGGCAAATCACCAATTCAAAAAGGCCTCCTTTTGGTATCTTATAAACCTTCTCACCTTTTACCCTCAGCTTGGAAAGGAGATAATGGTGATAAAAATTCCCAAAAATTCCTACCAGAAATAGAAGAACTCCTGCATATTTGAAATCCATTGCAGGTTCGGGCATATTTTGAGTGAGGTGCTGAGCGTAGATGGTGGTCAGGGTCGAAAGAAAATAACTCAAGGATATTGCAATGGCAGAATCAAGGCCCATTTGCCCACTGTACTGGTGAATAAATAAAACCTGTAGATTTTGACCAAGTAATGGACTGTTAATACTTCAGTAGAGATATGCAGTACTCGAATAATTTGATTGAGTGGATTTCTAAAGCAACCGGAAGTCCTCAACCTCTCTCCCTGTCTATTAAGAATGAGAAATAATCAGATAATTGTAAGCCTTTGTGCTTAAAGCAACCATTAAACTTCAACCTTCCTCCCTTTTTGTTCTATATAATGAAAAATCACAACTATCATAGACAAATCCAAGAGATATCCAAACCAATGCAATAATCCTTAGGTTAAAAGAGCCACTCACCCAAAAGGGCAGATAGAAATAGATATCAAAGAAAAAAAAATTCTGAGGATAATAAAACAAAATAAAAGCAACGGAGTTTTCACCTCAAATACCCTCTTGGCAAAATGGATGGCGAGTGCCGCGGCGACAAGCCGTGCCCTGACACCATCAACGAGACCGTAGAAAATAAACGGTGCGGCAACAGCGTACGCCATCGCTGGAGAATAGAGGAATAGCATCCCCGCTTTGCTCGATATATGCTTAAAGCCGCGGCTGCGGCCGTCACCGGCGTCCCAGAACTTGGAGTAACGGAGGTGCCGCCCACAGATCTCGGAGAGGCCGGAAATCGCGAGCGACGTGAAGCTTATCATCGACATGGCCGACACGAAGATCGACGGCGGCGGCGGAAAGAGGAAACTGTTCAGAATCGACATCCTAATAATCTCTTTTCTCTGTCAAATCACCGCCCTTTAAAGCGCCCAGGGCAGTAAAAGCTGAGTGGTGAAAATGCTTTTTGCAAAAAATTTTTTTTACTATTTTGATAAGTTTTTGATATATGCTTCTCCATAACTTTATTTTCTCCATCAAATTTTTAAAACTATCTTTTACAAAAGTTAAGAATAACCAGACGAAGCTAACTCTCTTTTCAAAGCGCTTTTAATGTGCACATTTACAAAAATTGCGCGGTTCTCCGGTTCGAACTCCGCAGTGATAAAAACTCCTTCTGAGAGAGATTATTACATGCGGAGTCCGGACCGAAACTGCATCCAATTTTTATGAGTGTGCGCAGCAAAGGCGCAGTAAAAGTGCAGTAGTGGACAATAACTATGTTGTTACTGTGATTTTTATTGTGCACCCTCACAAAAATTTGACGGTTCTCTAGTCCATACTCCGTACGTAATAATCTCTCTTTCTTTGGACCCTCCACGGTCGGTGTTTGACATGCATGGATCAAATATCCTAATATATTTTAACAAAAATATATTTGAAAATTCAATTCCATTGATATCAAGTAAAATGAGAGATAACCTCTTGTATTCTAGGATTGCACATTAAAATTTTATTTAGAATTAATTTTTTATTATTTTCTAATATAATTTTTTAATACAAAAATGTATTGAATAAGAAATTTATGTATTAAAAAACTATTTTAAAATGTAGTGAGAAAGTTGTCCCAAATAAAACCTAAAATTGGTTTGAATAAATATGAAATTTAAATACGATTTGAACCTCCCTATGATTCTTTGTTCCCGTGAATGTTGAACACCTCCTCCTTCCAATGATGTCAAAATTCAAACACCTTCTCTTGAGGTCTTTCTTGTAGTTCAAACACTTCTCCTTCAGTAGTAGGGGTGTTAATAAATTATCCCACCCATTAACATGACCCAAACCCGAGCTAAAAAAATTTGGGTTCGAATTGACCCGTTTAATAAATAGTTTGGATTTGGGTTGGGATTTGCAACCCGTTTATTAAACAAATCAGGTTCGAGTCATCGACTCGACCTAGCAATGAGATTCTCTATTAGCAAACATGAATTGCATCATCTAGAGTTAACCTCGTGATCTCAAACCAAGAAAAAAACTAAAAACATTTAGGCAAATAAATTCTAAGGTGTATACAAAAAGAGATTTTAGGACTTACAATCCTTAAAAGGTATAAGAAATAACTACACAAATAAGAGGAATAAGATAACCAAGTTATAGCTCTAAAAAAATGCACTCGAACAGGATCATTTACTTCTACCTAAAGCTTTCCATGACTAAAATAAAGAATAATTTTATAGAATTAAAGGTCCCTAAAAAATACACCAAGCAAGATATATCACATCACATGGTGTAACATTTCTTAGCATTATTGCCTAAGCTAGCATTTTTATATTTTTGACACACTGACACTATAGAAAATCATCATATATTTGACATAGCACCAATAAGAATAATTTATATATACATCCTAATATAAAAAATAGTCAAACTAGTTATGTGTCAATCCTGAGCACCCTAACCTGTCACATAACAAGTTGCATGTCATCCACTAATAAAAACATTTGACAAATCATTAACCTAGTTACATCCTCATTATGCTAAGCGATTAGAAGGTTATGACCTATCATAACACTTATTAGTGCAAAAGTTATAGTATAGTAAATGGTCAATTCTTATGATTATGACGGGTTACCAAGCAAAATCATATTAGAAATTCAATCAAATTAAGGCCTATCATCTTGAGCTTTTTTTTACATTTTTAAAGTTAAATTTTAAAATAGCTTTTATAGTGTTGACTAATATTTAAAAATAAAAAGATCGCATTATAAAATTTAAAAAGATAATAATTCAAAATATTTTAAAACACTTTGCTCATGTATGGCTCAGAAATTTAATTAAAGTGACTTGCCCTACATTGTTTATATATTTGGATAGTCATGTGATATTTGATTATGATAGGACGATTACCATTATCTAATGAATTTTCACCAAATAATGATAATCAAACTATCACGATAATATGTTAAATCGAAAAATTAAAGGTTTTGGCCTACCAAATTGAGTGTTGATTGATCTCATGAACATATAAATACAAAACTATGCTTGGAGAAGTTTTAAAAGAATAAACTATCAAACTCAACATTTAAGTATTTGAATGAGATACAAGCACTTAAAAGATAAAAAAATTTAGACATAAAGAAAGAGCTTCAAATATCTAAGTCAACACTAAACTCAACCAAGAGGGACATGGCTAAGTTATAAAGATTTCCTAAAGGAAAGAAATAAGTTAAAAGTAGTAGGTCAAAGAGAGTTTGAACCTATTGGGGAATGACATAGCCAAAAGAACATGGTTAAGTCAGGGATAAGCTTAGTCAAAATTACATTACTAAATTGAGGGTAGACTTAAAAAAAAAAGGAGGTCTAGCCAAAGAAAAATGATCAAGATACCAATTAGAAGTCATTTTAAGATGCTAAATCAAAATAATGAGGAGCATGCAAGTGATGCAAAATAGAGTAGATTAGAATGATATATATAACTATCTCAATTCTCAAAGGATATGGTGACATATAAAGTCATGCAAGCATATGGTAGCTAAGATAAACTGGTTGAGCAAGGATCAACCTATTTGAATAGAACATCACATAGTTGTGTTTATAATGTTCTAAGTAAGAACTTTAATGTACAAAACTCAAATCAAAACAAATGGAATTTAATTTTGAATATTTTAAATTTCTTAAACTAAGCTTGAAAATCTATAAGAATTTTTTTTAATTATCAAATAATTGAAATTCAAAGAATTCAAGTATGCTAGAAATGATGGAAATTATGTTAAAATATTTTGATAAAATTTTATCATGTATGAAAATCTCAAAATTATTTTTATGTTTATTTTGAAATAAATAAAATATAATTTTTTATTAATTACTTAAGTATTATATTAATCTAAAAAAAAATATACCAACTTAAAAATTCACCCTAATAAAATTTTCATTATATACTATAATCTTTTTTTTCCTTTTTCCTTCTATTAATTCCAACCATCCATGTTCCAACCATCCATGTTCCAACACTTTTAGTGCAACTTTATACTACTAGATGATTAGATGATAGTAGGAAGCATTAGTGAAATTGTAGAAGCAAGGAAAAATAGCATTCTCCTTATGTTCATTCTCCTCAATATTGCTACTTAGCTAACTTTCCACATCATCTAAACATCAGTCTTTGCACTTCTTCATAGAATTTCATTAGAGGCATTTTATCTTATAAAAAAAAGCATAATAAAGTTCCTCATCCTTTGCGACAAAATAAACAATTTACCTAGCCTACCAATATCTTTTTTTATTCAACATATATTGACTCAACCTAAGCAAACGTTAAAGATGTCAATTCTTGAAGCTTATTGAGGAAAGAATGATACAATTGATCATGATAGATTTATGATGGCAATCTATAACACCTGAAAAGTCAGTGTACCATTCAACCCGTTCTGACCTGACCAGATTTAAGATAATTTATTAAACTTTTGTATTTGAACCCTTTTACATGTGTTTGGGAATATTCTTTATGCATATGATAGTCTATATGTATTCTAAACTAGGTCATGGAGGTCTGTTTTCATGTTTAGAAAATTCTAGAATTTTTCCCTAGGGCACCACAGCACTAGTGTTGGAGGCGCTTCAATGCTAATCACTATAGAATTTTGAAAGAATAATTTAGTGCGATGTAGGCTCCCATAGGGAGCATCATGGTGGGCTCTATTGAGGGCTGCCAGTTTATGTGTGAGTGTGTGTGTGTGAAAGAGAGAGAGAGTGAGAGACTTTTAGAGAAAGAAAGTTAGATTTGAGTTGATTCGGGTCATTTTTCAGCTTACGACCCAATTTTGAAAGTTGCTCGAATTGAGGTAGGTGACATTTTACCTATCTCAATTTAAAAAAATATGAAATTTAATTATAATCCTGTTAGCAAAAAATAAGAATAACTTGTTATCTGTAAAAGTTTAACCATGTAACTTTTTGTATGTTATAAAGACCGGGATTCTAAATATTTTGGTATTTTTCTGGAAATTTTACACCTGAAATTTTAAAAATTTTATTATTTTAATTGATTAAAAAATCATCCGAACTTTGGAAAATAATATTGTAGTATAATTAAAGTTTTTAAATAGTATTCTTAATAATCTTGGGTAACTTCATTATATTCTAAAACAGTGAATTTCTGCATAGTAATGTATTATGCTACCTACTGTTAGGATATTTTGGCAATTTCTGAGATGAGCTTATTTATACTCTTGTTTGCACTATAAAGAAATATGTGTTTTTCTTATTGAATTATATGATTCAAAGGACTTCTGGTGTGGATTGAGGAAGTTCAATTCTAATGCTATATACACACTTTGTTCTATTACTGGACATTGGGAACCATAAGGATCAGAATTCTCTGAATTCTTATTGTTGGGATGCTGAATTCTATCTGTTTAGAGTCATAAATGTCAAAATTCTTTTTATTGGAAGGCATAAGAGTTAGAATTATTTGAATTCTATTAGTTGGGAAGCTTAAGGGTCAAAATTTTTATAATTATGTCATATATAAAGTGCTTATCTATTTATTTTTCCAGCACTATTATTTGAATTCATAATAACTGTAATTACTTTTATGCTCAGTTAGGTTTTTTATTATGTTACTTTTAAGCATTACTGCATAATAATTGATGAATTTGAAATTTTAATTTGGTAAATATGGTATGCTTAGGTGTGTTAGCTCATAGTTGTTTTGCCTTCTATTTTTAGGATATAAAAGAAAGAAATGGCCAGTTGAGTAGCATTATCATGATATGATCTAAGTTTATATATATATATATATTTCTTTCTTTCTTTTGACCTTTAATACAATCATGGCTAGTTATTATTTTGCTCTGTTCTGTATTCCGATCTCTAGTCATATATTGTAGTGTAACTATTGTATATTCCTTTTGATGATAAATGAAAAGAGAATTTTGTTGATGAGTTTATTTTCTATATATTAACAGTTATTAGTAGCTATGTAGTTTATTGTTTATTTTAAAGTTAAAATTGGATGAAAAATTTGAATAGTTTTCAAAACTTAGATCTTGGGCTCTGCTTGTTACAAACCAACACAATAGGACCTGTCCATTTTGTGGGTGATATCAAGTTAGGTTGTGACACAATCTCCCTTCTTATTATCAATAATGAGAAGTGTGTTTCCTACTGACATTTAAGGAAGCATTACTATAATGGTTCTTCTGATATCATCCAAGAAGCATTATATAGTACACTTAAGTACTTGTAAGCATTCTTGAACATGATGCAAGAATACGATGAATTCTTTTATCATTTTTTTGCTCACTTCGAGCATGATAGACTATTTGTTAAAAGCCTAGATCTAGAAGGTTTTTAAGCTACACTCATTTGGTTCATTCTAGTAGATTCTTTAAGGTATGTGCTCGACTTATGACAATCAAAGACATTAGTTGAGTTATTATAAGTCACTAATAATCATATTTGATATGCCACTAAAAATTTGCCTTGATCAAGCATGAATATTGATGCAAATATGAGTTGAGGGCTTGAAAAATTAATTTTGGGACTATCCTAACTTTAATTTCAGCAAGTGTATAGTTAAATTGAACTTCTTGGGAAGACAAACCCAATGACACCAAATTCAATCCAATCTGAGCCCAAATCAAAGGAACAAAGCCTACTTGAGAGCTTCAAAGCATTAATTGAATGACCAAATGACGTTCAAATATGACACGCTTATAGCTGAATCGAGCAGCTCGATGAGATGAATCTAACGAACCAAGTTCATCAAATTTTGACATCATTAAAGCACATAAATGCTTGATAAATGCTTGATAAATGCTCTATGATCTAGAAAATTACTTTAAGTCGTCCAATTAAACACTCCCAACTTGCCGTTGATCTTCTCCATGTTTACTAGCCATATCACTCCTAAAAAATTATAAATAGCCCCCCATTCTGCACATGAAGGGGGGAGGAGAAGGAGAGAAAACTAAGGAGCTCTTGCATTCCCTAGTTAGTAGCATTAGTCACCGGAGTTCTTCTCGACCATCGATCACGGTCGAACTTCTACCCGTTCTCTGGCCGTCATCGAATTTTCACTTGCTCACTGATAGCCACTGTATTCCTTTCCAATAATCAACCATCGCTAAATTATTGCACTAATAATACCTGTCTGAAGATTGGTAAAACTCTTTATACATTGTATTTCCCTATCCTCAGAATAAAGGATGAATTAACTTTTGTAATCTATTCAAAAATTAGTTGAACTATTTCAACTGGGCAAGGCCCCATGGTTTCTTTCTTTCTCAAGATTTTTCACATAAAAATATTTGTGTTTTTTTATCATCTGATTTGTGTGCTGAGATTTTGTACATAGCTAAGCTAAGACAAAGTATTTTCACTCTACCGCTACAAATTTTTCAGCCCACAATGGTTTTGGCACCGTCTATGGGAACATTCCCAACATCCTTCTTCAATGGCCAATAATCAATCCCTCAATCAAAAACAATAATATATGAGTGATCAAGCCCCCCTAATCCTCACTTTAGAGGATCACATGCATAGGATGGAGGAATTTCAAAGTCAAATCCTTCAACTATTAGAGGAAGTTGGCCAAAGAATATCACCACAAAATGATAAAGCTCCTCTTCCACAATATCATCATCCTAATATGGGTGAACAATTTAAAGATGCCCGTCATCAGTCAATGCCCCTTCTCCATAGTTTGGTCCAGAAGTATATGAAGCTGCAAGTTCAACACATCTTCCACCCATAGTGAATCAAATGCAAAATCCTCAACCCATGGTAGATGCTCCTCGAGATGTTATATGAGATGAGTTATGACGTCTTATCCAAGAAGAATTATTGATTATGGATAAAAATCAATTTAATCCCTAGCACAGCTTCCAAGAATCACTTTCTTTGACGTATGAAATTCTTCAATACCCTATTCCAATAGGATTCAAGTTACTTGTCCTTGATCCTTATGATGGTGTTGACCTTTATTTTCATTCGAGTGCCCTTGAGGGCCTTTAATTAATTTAATCAACCCCCGTCGAGTCCAATTCGAGCTCGAATTAGCTTGAATTTAGTCAAAGTAGACTCGACCGTATCCGATTGAGCCCGATTAGTTTGCCTTAGGCCCGTCGAGGTTAATTTGATTCGAGTGTTCATTTTATTTAAATTTAACTGGGTTAATTTGAGTAAATCAAATTGAATCCTAAATTGACCCAAATCGGATCTAACTGTAGGCTTGATTTTAATCTAATATGCTTAATTTAATTTACTTATTTATTTATTTATTTATTTTTTTCATTCTCATGAACTTAAATTTATTCCTAAATCAAGCAATCAAACGGATGGCTAATTAAATCACCTTAATTCCCTCCTAATTAATCTTAGGATGAATCCTAGCCGTAGATCTAGGGCCTTAATCATTTAAATACTCTTTTAGGGCTTCATGAAGGGGGCTGGCTTCTTTTTCTTTTTCCTAGCCGCTCTCAACCCTAATTTTCTTAGGGTGAGAGCTCTTCCAACATCTCCACATCTTCCTCCACTCAAATTCGTTGGTAAAATCTTGTCGGCCACGAGATCTCCGGTGACCCGAGTCATTCCCCTTCCAAAGCTTCTACCGTCCAATCCAAGGTGAATTGGAGTTCAACTTCAACTAGAGGAATATACGAGGACAATCTACAAGCTCAGATATTTCAAAATCTAGAAGATCTAACGGTAAGATTTTATCAAAACTTTAGATCTAGGTCACCACACTTAGATCCGTATATCTTTCTAATAAGTGCTTTTTAGAGCTTTCAAATACCTCCCCATGACTTTTATTCATGTTCTTAATCTACATTTAAAATTTTATCAAAATCAATAAAGTCATTCTTGAGAACGAAACCCTTTTTTTTTTTTTTAATTTTAGGGTTATAGAATTCGGCGTACATGAATAGCATGAGTCGTTGATTTCCTCTTTCTTTCTTTTTTATAAATATTTTATTAAAATTAAATATATTTTTTTTATAAAATATGTTTAAATAATTTAATAATTATTTTAAATACATTAATTTAAAATTATATTTATTTTATGACGTATTTATTATTATTTAAAATAGTTTTAATTACTTAAAATCTAAACACTTAGTTAATACTAATAATTATTAAATACTTTTAAAATGATATTATTAAATATTTCTTTATCTATTTTATTTTAAAATAAATAAATAAATAAATAAAAATAAGAAAAATTTTATTATTACTTTTCAATAATTTAATTTTTAAAATTATGTTAAAATATATTATTTTAAGTAATTCTTAATTAGTTAATTGTTTAAATATCTTAATATTTAATCAAAAATTAATTAATTACTTTCTAAAATTAAAAAAAATATTTTTTATTAATAATTTTGAAATATCAGAAAAATTATTATTATTTTTATTATTTAATTCGAATTAATAATTACTTTCCTTTTTTTAAATTATTCTAATTGATTAATTACCTAAATTACTTAAATAGGTATTAATTAATTTAAACTTTAAATACTTTCTAAATTTATAAAAATTATTTTCATATTGAATTATTTTGAAATCAGAAAAATTATTATTATTTTTATTATTTAATTCGAATTAATAATTACTTTTCTTTTTTAAATTATTCTAATTGATTAATTACTTATATTACTTAATTAGTCATTAATTAATTTGAAATTTAAATACTTTCTAAATTTATAAAAATTATTTTCTTATTAAATTATTTTGAAATCAGAAAAATTATTATTATTTTTATTATTTAATTCAAATTAGAATTACTTTTCTTTTTTAAATTATTTTAATTGATTAATTACCTAATTAGTCATTAATTAATTTAAACTTTAAATACTTTCTAAATTTATAAAAATTATTCTTTTATTGAATTATTCTAAAATAAGAAAATTATTATTATTTTTTTTATTTTTTTTATTATTTAATTCCGAATTATTAATGATTTTTCCTATTTTTTAAAATTATTTTAGTTTATTAATTACTTAAATTACTTAGTTAATAATTAATTAATTTAAAATTTAATTATTCCTAAATTTATAAATAATAATTTTACTAAATTATTTTCAAAATCAGATTAATTTTTTTTAAAATTTATTTACTTTTTTTTATTTTTAATAAATATTTTCTATTTTAAATACTTTCCTTAATTATTAATTACTTAATTTACTTAATTAATAATTAATTGATTTAAAATTTAATTATTTTCCAAATTTATAAAGAATCTCTTATTCCAATTATGTTAACATATCAGAGATTTTATTTATTTATTTGTTTATTTACTCTTTTAAATTTAATAAATATACCTTATTTTAAATACTTTTCTTAATTACTTAAATTATTTAATTAATAATTAATTAATTTAAAATTTAAATATTTTTCAAATTTATAATAAATAATTTTATTAAATAATTTTCAATATTAGATAATTATTTTTGTTATTTATTTTTTTTATTAATAAATATTTTTTCCATTTTAGATTATTATAATTAATTAAATACTTAGATTATTTAATTAATAATTAATTAATTTAAAATTCATTTATTTTTCAAAACTTATGAAAATTATTTTTATTAAATTACTTTAAATTCCAGAAACTTTAATACTTAATTTAATTTAATTTGATAATTATTTTTAAATATTAATTATTTTGAAATTATTTAAAAATCTTTTTTAATACATTAAACTTCAAAAATTTATAACTAATTCATTTTAAATCGGATTTTTGTGTATAATACCTTAAATTTTTCAGAAAAATATGAAATTTTATTTAAAATTATTTTTTGGATTCAATTCTGTATTGTTTGGATTATTTTCTGTGCTACCTAATTACTTAATTATTTGATTATTATTTAATTACTTTAAAATTAAAAATTAATTTTAAATATGAAAATATTTTGAAACCCCTTGGTGGTGGCCAGTGGATCTCCTAGGGATATAACATGAAATCATTTTCAAACTATCTTATTTTAAAAATTATATATTTATGTACTTAATACGTATATGTATTTTAAACATTTTTAAAACTACATATATTATTAAATCCTTAATCTTGGGAGATCCACTTGGTGAAATCTTAAACCTAGGTTATGTATGTGAAGAGCAATTCATGTGGGAGAAGGATTAGTGGGTGATTATGTCCCAATCATTCACTAATCACTTCATTAGGTTTCTTTACTTAGTGTTTTCGTAGTCCTTGCATGTGTAGGTTGCACAAGCACTTAGCCTATGCTCTCTTAGATCTAAGGACTTGATTGGTGTGTTTATATTTGCTGCATTTACCCTCTTTATGTTACGCCTAAGGGTTAGCTAACTCACTTTATTCCTGCTTAGTGTAGTGACACACTAAGGACAATAATTAAGGATTGTCTAGCGAACTTAGAATATTTCTAGGAGCTAGGATAGATCCCGGATTGCTATGAAACTTTAAACACTAGTGCTTAGTGACATCTGAAACCCCCTAGAATTTTCTAAGAATTTTTTGGACTCTTTAAAACACTTAATTGGCAAACCCTAATTTACCCGTTAATTAAGCCTTAGAAACTTCAAAAAAATATAATAAATCCATTTTAAATCAGAAAAATACCCATAATACCTCAAACTCTCTAGAATTCAGTCCCCAACCTTAGATAATTAGGGCCCCCTTAATTGGACCTTAATCTGGACTTTAATTCAACCTTAATCAAAAATCACCTTTTTGTCTTAATTAAATCATTAAAAATTATTAAAAATCCCAAATTTTCCCCAAACACTCGAGAACACCTTCTTGGGTCATTTCTGACCTTTAGGGGTGATTCCAATCAGTTTAGAGCTGATTTGGGCCAAAACCCCCAAAGTACCCCTAATTAGGTAATTCCGATAATTCATTTAATTGCCCCAACTTCTAAAAATCATAACTAATTACATAAAACTCCAAAATGGGCAAACTAAAAGGCACCTAACTCTAATTAAGGTCTAGTCTTTTTTAAAAATATTAGGTGTCCAGAAATAAACCTAAAATAAAAAGTCAACTCTTTGGTCAACCGTAGCCTATAGTCTAGGGCCCGAAACTTCTAAAATTCATAACTTTACGTAGGAAACTCCAAATCCAGCAAACTCAAAGGCACTCAACTCACATTAGGGTCTAGTATTTATTAAAAATATTAAAATTCTAGAAATCAACTTTAAAAAAAGTCAACAATCCGATCAAACTTAGTTCAAAACGAGACCAAAACTTAAGAAATTCATAACTTTGGATAGAAGAATCCAAATCGGGCATACTAACTGTCTAACTGATCAGGTTAAGGCCTAGTATTTTATAGAAATATTAGCTAGTCATAAATACCCTTTAATCAAAAAGTCAATTTTGGACCCCCTTTTGCTTAGTGTATAGGTGGACCCCGAACCCCCTAAAACTCACTAATGCAATTTAAACTTTAAATACTATTACCCTAAGCATTAAAACTGACCTACATACCAAATTAAATAAAATGGATCTTAATTCACTAATATTTATACTTTAATTAAAATTTCCTTTTAGACCTACAACCAACCTGGACAGTAAGGCAATTGTAACTAACTACCCAGCTTAGGATCTACCTCAGCTACACAGCTTTTCACACACATCTAGATGGTTTGTTAGGACACCACTTTTAGACCTTAGGCTAGGCCGGTGTTTACTTTTCTATTGTGTGCCAAGATTTCTGAGATTTCACTGCATGTTGTGATTGAGATGATGATGGCGTGTTTGTTTACTTTTTACTGCACTCTGGGAATTGATGTGATTGCATGATAGACTACCCATAGGTTAGGATCGATCTTGATACTAATGATACTTTCTGCAGGTGGCCATGCTCATGCCATGCTAAAATAAAGGGGGGCAGAATTCATGATTTAAATACTAACATTGTTTCATGCAGATGCTCCAGAAATTGCTCAGCCCCCCTAAATAAATGAGGGCTAATTAAAATCATTATTATAAATTGCTACAGGTGCTCCAGAGCTTGCTTAGCCCTCAAATAATTAAGAGCATGGCCAAGTGTGGCTGTGATGAGTATTTTTATTTCTATATAAACTGCTTGGGATGATTTTTATTAAGATAACCTTGCAGGAGAGTTTAGATTTACTGCTTTCATTTAATGTAAATGGTTTGTAACTTGGTATTGATTTGTGAAAGTCTATTTTGAGTGGGGATACTAGGATCCAAAGATTGGATTCCAAAGAGAAAATGACACCCAATATGAGGATGGTCTTTTCCTATTTGGGAATCCAAATTTGGATCATTCTACTACCCGAGAAGTCCAATGAAGCTGAGATCCAAGGAGTCCAACAAAGTTGAGATCCGAGGAGTCTAAGGGAGAGAAGACCAAGGAGATGAAGACCAAGTGTATCTCACTCAAAATAACTTGCGTCAGTCTTAGGATTAGAAATCCGGATTGTTGACAGTGGTGCCCGGCCACTTTAATTTTCTGCAGACCCTGGGTTGTAATTAAGGGCAATTGGCCTATGGACATTTAATTGATTTATTTAATTATGTATTATGCTTGATTTGATGATGATTGCGTATAGGTTGTACGCTTTTCATAGTTTATTGACGATCTGCATGCCGCTTTTATTTTAGCCTGGATTTTGTTAGGCTCTCTAAGGACCAAAACATTTTCTACTCGCAACTAATATTTAAAATTGTAAGTTTTAAGCAATTTAGAAACTTAACGACCTAGGGAATTGCCGGAATCGTCCGGGGTCGCATGCATATTAATGCATTTCTCTTTCCTTCTATAAGACACTTCCCCGCCTGCGGGTAGAGTCCGGATAATCTGACCTATGAGGATGAGGTGCCGGACCTCGGGAAGCCCAGTCTAATTCTAAAAATTATTTTATAAGCCTTTTTAAAGTTCTGTGCATACCTGATTTGGATACTTTAATCAGCATGTATTGCATTAGAAATCAACTAAATCAAAATTTTAATTGCATTAGTCATAGGAGCATTCACCCGACATCAGTCCGGGGTCAATTAGGAAATCCTCTAGATGTCGGCCCTATTTCCGAGAACTATAACCCACCTACCCGTCTTTCATAAATGACTGGACAGCATGGTTTTAAAGCGATTAGGTGGTTAGCTGGCTCCCCCTTCCAGGCTGGGGTAAGTCCAGGTTTTGTATTGCATTAGTTAGGACACGGGTGTTAGTGTTGCGTAGAACACTAAACCCATTAGATTTAGGATTCAAGGCTACTATTGTTTTGTAGTACGCCTCATCAGTAGGTAGGTCTTCTGTCTTCCAGAGACCCTAAACCCTACATATCCGCGTCACACGGATGACGCCACCTCCATCCTTCCCTCCTGCATGTTTTGAGTGCATGATTTATTTATTTTTCTCCAGTTTCTTCTCACTACCTTAGTCCCTCCGGATGCTGATGTGAGCCGTGCATGTTGACTAAGCCTAGTTGAACCTCTCTTTCCCTTCGAGTAGGACTTCCTAGTCTTCCCCCTATGTGCCAATCCCAATTTAGAAAGTATAATATAGAATCCTTAATCGAGAGTATTCTCAGGCTCCGGCTAGAGATGTAATTAACCACGGGGGCATGCGCCCGTGGGAAACCGAATCCCACTCTCAAATAAACCCCATTCGAGCTAATGTATCGGGTGGGGGAAACATGTTACGATCAGATCATATATATTATTACTCATCGGGGTGTGCTGGTGAGAGCCGCTATCCTCAATGGTTAATCATATGTGTGATCGAATCTGCCCTTCCATTGACCAGATACTATCTCCCCTCGCGGGGCGATGTTGTTTGTGTCCTTTGGGAGGTCCACAGGTTTCTGGCGACCACGGTGGGATAAGTTTCTCTCTCCATCTTTGGATTCTATATTATTCTTTCTTGTATGTACTCCGGGATTGGTACTCCTTAGATTAGGTTCGTCCCACTCTTAGTTAGGGTCCTTCCTTAGTTAGGATTGTCCTTCTTTTTCTTAGTTAGGGTTCCCCCCTAGCTAGGTTTCTTTCTTTTCGTTCTTCTTAGTTAGGGTTTCCCCCTAGCTAAGCTTCCTTTCCTTCTGACCTTCTAGGTCATTCCGTTCCCTATCTATCATTCATCTTCTCATTATTTCTTACTAATCATTTTAAATTTCTTTTCTTCTTCTTGGCAGACAGTGTCATGGCTTCCTTCGTGCCTTCCGTTACTTTCAGTTTTGGTTCTGACGCTCGGGTGACACTTCCTGAGTCCCTGCTAGCCAGTCCTCTCGCTGGAGGAATCACTTTTGGTTCCTTCACTGACTCGGCCTTCGTCCCTCTTGGCAGGCCGACCCCTGCTGAGGCTGCTGCCTACTCTCCTCCCCAGAGGAGAGCTCGCGCGGCAATGTGATCTTTTGGACGTCCAGTTGCTCGGCAGACAGCCCGGGCACCTGCTCGTCCTACTCCTGTTCGTGTGCAGCCGGCACACCCTGTGGTTAGGCAGCCAGTGCCTAGACCACTCCCTGTTCAGCCCACTCGTCCAGCGGTTAGGCGACCAGTGCCTACCGCACCTGTTGTTCAGACTGCCCCGGCCCCTCAGCGCCGGCAGGCAGTAGTTAGCCCTGTTGTTACTCCGGTAGAGGCAGCTCGTGTTCGGGTTCCCCCTCCTTCTTCCTCCAGGAAGAGGGGTGCCCAGACCGAGGCTCCTTCGCCTTCCTCCCGTCGGGTTTCAACTTTCACTCGGTTGTCTCATCTAGAGACCCTCGAGCAGACCCCGACACTTCCTGTAGTCCCTGTTCTCTCTATCACTCAGGCAGTGGGTTCAGATGTTACTTCGTCTTCCACCTCCGACCTTGGGAGACTGTAGAGCAAGTCTATGAAGGTGGTGCCTACCTACTCATTGATGCCAATGGTATTCACCCTATGTATGTTATCAATGGGCAGTACTTGAAAAAGTACTATGCCTGAGTTCGCTCTTCAAAAGGGAGGGGGTCTCCCTACCGCCTGCAAATACTCCCCTGTATATGTACCCCCTTTGGAGGGGCTTCTTCACTTTTCGATAGTCTGTGTGGCCACGACGATTTGTCCTCTACCACACGATGTTTGTTACGAGAAGTATGAGGCTATCCTTAGGGGTGATGAGGTGAGATGATATGATTCGTACACTGACATAAACTCTAGTCTCTATCATCTCCCTTGTCTGAACTCTTCTAGGCTAGATTTTGACCCATATCAGTCCAAATATAAATTCAAGTTCTATCTTCAATAGTGGGATCTTTAAATTTAATGTGCAAAGTTTTTAAAAGAAAGATTAATCTGAAAAAAGTCTGAGAGCTTAAAACACGAAGTGGACTTTTTAGAGAATTTTTCCTTAGAAAGTACATAATTTATTTTTCCTAATGAAAGATTTACCCCTGTCTTCTTTAGAAAACTAAGTAATTGGTGGTTGACTCCTCTAAACGCTTGAAGGACGATTATAATGATTCAAAAAAAAATGTATGTCTTCTCTCTCATCCCTTGCTTGGGATGATTTTCTATTTTGAACTAAAATCTATATCAAATTGAAATTAGATTTAGAGACACATATTTTCCCAATCATCTTGCAGTTTTCTATCTCATAGGCGTCTTTCGCATGATGATGAATCTACCTCATAATTTCCTCATTCAAGTTGTTCACTCTTATCATAGGATTCGATTTGCTTTGTGGATTCTTCTTCCTTGCACGAGAGAGTGAGCTTTTCTTCTCTTATGTTTGGAAGATAATCTTACAACTGAGAAAGTTTTCGTTTAGAGGTTTAGAAAGGGAGCCAGTTACAAAATGAAAGATGCACAAAGTGTATCAAAAGTGAAAAGATGCACAGTGCGCCAAAAATCAAAGATACACAAAGTGTATCAAAAGTGGAAAGTTGCGCAAAATGCGCCATAAAGTCAAAGATGTATAAAGTGCATCAAGTAATTAAAAGATGCGCAGTGCGCCAAATCACGTTGAGGGGCTCAAAATGAGCCCAAAGTGGATAAGTAAATGGCTTCCCTTTCTCGTAAATCTCTAAGTCTCAGAAAATTCATACCCTTTGATATTTGTGATACTTGAGTTTGAAAATCATGATTTTGGATTTATCATCGTGCAAGAATGTTCTATTAGATATAAAAATATTTTCATGCGAGAAGATTGAGAGGATTCAGTTTCTCTCTCTAATTTACACCCTTTTGAATTAGATATTTATTCAGAATATGTAAGGGAGAAAGCCTAGCTTAGCTTATAGGGAGCTTAAGCTGGGTTAGCAAAATTTAAATCCCTAGCCTTCTCGGGTCTAGATGGAGTCAACCCATATTGCTGAACTTTCTGAACCTTTTCTAAGGTTCAAGATGATTCAGAGGTTAATTTTTCATTTCTAAAAATAATCCTTTCACTCTCTGATGAAATTTTCACTCTTTAGGAAATGTATGAATCAGACTTATCTCAGATTAATTGGTGAGTGCTTAAACATCTTTTAGTGGTCACACTATTGAGTTTGTTTAAATGCTTGTCATATTCTTTTAAAAATTTGTGCACGAAAATATTTTGACCTCACCATCTGATTATAGACCATTCTTAAGGACTGATAAGAGTCTCACATTTATTGTACCTTCCTCTTCTGAGTTCTGGTAATTTGGGAGTTTCCCCCTCTCTATCCCCCAGTTTCACTTGGTGCTCCCAAATGTGGTCTGGAATATCAAAACCAATTTAGACTTCTTTTGTACTTGGTCCATACCAACCTATGCTAGCTAGGGATGGTAATATTGATCCACTATCCTAATCTAAATTTCACTCACATATCAATCGTGTTATGGTTGTCCCCCAGTTCTATTCATGTGACGAATATGGCCTGGGTTATCAAAGCCAATCTTACCTCCCTCTTTGTGTTCCAATCATTAGAGGATATCTCATACTAGGAGTAACGCACGGATATGATAAACGTTCCCTCTACCGGATGTTATCTTCGACAGTACGAGACATATTTAGTTTATGATTGTGAACATATAAAGAAAATATGCACATATACAATAAAAGAGGGAAGCTCTCAGCAGAGCAAAACCGGTTGCCCTTGTCACAGGTGGAACCCGGTAATACTCTCTAAGAGCTCAAATTCCCCAAAGTCTTTCTTTTCTTCTCCTACGAAGCGTCTGAGTGATCGCTTCAAGGATGAGTTTGCACTTGTGATTATTATGATCTTTTACAATCATGATAGTCCTTATTAGTGGTGTGATACATCTTGCTCAAGATGTTAACATTCCACCTTCGCGAGCTCTGATTTCCTAGCAGGGAATCAACTCTCTAGTTTCTTTTAGTGACCTACTTTTTCACCCTTGCCCTGCTCTCAGCTACTAGAGAGCAGTCCTATGGGTCTGGTAGTATGGCTCCCACCTCTCACAGGGTCCCCCCGGTCAGGGTGAGTGTTACCGCTGTGATGTTTGATGTTTATTGATTTTACTCATAAATCATTTCCCTCAATGGCGAGTGTGTCTCCTCACCATCTTGAGTTGTTTCCCCAGTAGTGTTGCAGTACGCCTGGTTACCGGTGTTAGCATCACTGACTTGAGAGCTCTGATTTTCTAGTAGAAAATCAACTCATTTTCTACTTTACTCTCTCTCTCTCATTCGTACTCTACTCTCAGCTGCTGGGGTAGCTCTACGGATGCACTGATATTATTCCACTTCCCACAGGGTCCAACCAGTTTGTGTGGGTGCCACCACGGTGAGCCTTTCATAAATATCATTCCTAAGCAATGTTACTTCCCTTAGTGGCGAGTGTGTCCCCTCACTACTCTTATGTGCTTTCCTGGTTGTGATGCAGTACATCAAGTCTCAGATGTTAGCGTCGCTTCTAAGTGAACTTTGATTTTCTAGCAGAAAATCATTTCACTTATCTTAGAGTGACATACTTTCCCACCGTGACCCGACTCTTGGCTGTGGAGCGGTCCCTTGGATGTGTTTATGTTGCTTTCCACCCCTACAGGGTCCCACTAGCTTATGTGGATGTACCACTGTAGTCTTTTATAATTGTTTCTCATTGATATAGTTCTTTTCTTTGTAGTAAGTGTGTCTTCCTTAGCTACTCATTGGGAATGAGATTACCCCTCTCACACTTTGTTGAGGGCGTACCTTTCCCTATGGTCTCTCGAGGCATCATTCTGGTGCTTCCAGGTTTGTATGATCTTGATTTCGCCTATGCAATTTCACTGGCATTTAGATACTCGTGGCCATGACGACTTGTCCTCTACCACGTGGTACCCAAAATACTAGTTTGAAACTCCTTAGACGACACTTCTCTCTTTGAAATTTTCCATTTTCTACTCCTCTTCCCATCCCTACACATATGCGTGTTAGGGTATGGTTGAGATGACTTTCCCCTGATCGCTCTACTGCAGGCATATGCACCGGGTAGGCATCAGACTTTACTTGGTTGAGAGTGCCCCACAGAGCCCCTGGGAGGCATATCTCACCACCTCTTTTCCCTGATTGTTCTGCTGCAGGCATATGCACCGAGTAGACATCAGGCTTTACTTAGTTGGGAGCACCCTTCAGAGCCCCTGTGAGGCATATCTCACCACACCTTTACCCTGACTGTCCTGCCGCTTTGGTAGACATCAGACCTTTACCCTGATCGTCTTGCTCTGATCAAGCAGACATCAGACTTTACCCGGTTGAGTGGGAGCCCGACAGAGTCCCTGGGAGGCATTCCCCACCACCAATTTTACTCTGGATGTTCTGTAAAAGACTACGCAGACTCCAATTTCGTGGCTTATTTACTTTTGTTGAGGTCAGGCAGAAGTATTGAGTCACCCCTATCCGCTGTTCCGAAAGGAGCGGGAGGAGACGGGATCATTTCACCTTCTATTCTGCTGTTTGAAATGATCAGTCAGGTAGTTGGTTTTACTTACCGGTCGAGAGAGCCCGACAGAGTCCCTGGGAGGCATTCCTCACCACCCCTTTACTCTGGATGTTCTGTAAAAGACTACGCAGACTTTAATTTCGTGGCTTATTTACTTTTGTTGAGGTCAGGCAGAAGTATTGAGTCACCCCTATCCGCTGTTCCGAAAGGAGCAGGAGGAGACGGGATACTTTCACCTTCTATCCTACTGTTTGAAATGAACAATCAGGTAGTTGGTTTTACTTACCTGGTTGAGTGAGCCCGACAGTGTCCCTGGGAGGCATTCCTCAGCACTACTTCCTCCCTGATTGTTTTGCTCTGATCAAGCAGACATCAGACTTTACTCGGTCGAGTGAGCCTGACAATGTCCCTGGAAGGCATACCTCACCGCTCTTTCACCTTCTACCCTGTTGTTTCGACACGGTCAAGCAGGTAGTTGGTTTACTCTACCACTTTGTTCTTTGCTCTCTCCTTGGCTCTGCCCTTGCTACAGGGTAAGGTCAGGAGATGATCACCTTTTCACCGTCTATCCTACTGTTTCGATACGGCCAGACAGATAGTCGGTTTGCTTTACTACCTTACTTTTTTCTGGGGCTTTCTCTCTTCAGCTCTGCCCTCACTATAGGGTAAGGCAAAGAGAAGATCTCCCCCACTCTCTCGTCTTTTGGTGGCCTGTTACTACTTTACCCTTTGTTCTCTCCTCGGCTCTGCCCTTGCTATAAGGCAAGGCCAGGAGAAGATACCCCTTCGCTCTCTTTCACATCTTTTGGCGCTACTTTACTTAAGTCTTTACTTCGCTCATTTTGTTACATCCGGTCAACGCCAACACGAGCGGTTCACTAGTTTGTTCGCCGCACCTATTGGGGGTCCGTTTGTTGACATTTATTTTCATTCGAGTGCCCTTGAGGGCCTTTAATTAATTTAATCAACCCCCGTCGAGTCCAATTCGAGCTCGAATTAGCTTGAATTGAGTCAAAGTAGACTCGACCGTATCCGATTGAGCCCGATTAGTTTGCCTTATGCCCGTCGAGGTTAATTTGATTCGAGTGTTCATTTTATTTAAATTTAAGTGGGTTAATTTGAGTAAATCAAATTGAATCCTAAATTGACCCAAATCGGATCTGACTGTAGGCTTGATTTTAATCTAATATGCTTAATTTAATTTACTTATTTATTTATTTATTTATTTTTTTCATTCTCATGAGCTTAAATTTATTCTTAAATCAAGCAATCAAACGGATGGCTAATTAAATCACCTTAATTCCCTCCTAATTAATCTTAGGATGAATCCTAGCCGTAGATCTAGGGCCTTAATCATTTAAATACTCTTTTAGGGCTTCATGAAGGGGGCTGGCTTCTTTTTCTTTTTCCTAGCCGCTCTCAACCCTAATTTTCTTAGGGTGAGAGCTCTTCCAACATCTCCACATCTTCCTCCACTCAAATTCGTTGGTAAAATCTTGCCGGCCGCGAGATCTCCGGCGACCCGAGTCATTCACCTTCCAAAGCTTCTACCGTCCGATCCAAGGTGAATTGGAGTTCAACTTCAACTAGAGGAATATACGAGGACAATCTACAAGCTCAGATATTTCAAAATCTAGAAGATCTAACGGTAAGATTTTATCAAAACTTTAGATCTAGGTCACAACACTTAGATCCGTATATCTTTCTAATAAGTGCTTTTTAGAGCTTTCAAATACCTCCCCATGACTTTTATTCATGTTCTTAATCTACATTTAAAATTTTATCAAAATCAATAAAACCATTCTTGAGAACGAAACCCTTTTTTTTTTTTTTAATTTTAGGGTTATAGAATTCGGCGTACATGAATAGCATGAGTCGTTGATTTTCTCTTTCTTTTTTTTTATAAATATTTTATTAAAATTAAATACATTTTTTTTATAAAATATGTTTAAATAATTTAATAATTATTTTAAATATATTAATTTAAAATTATATCTATTTTATGACGTATTTATTATTATTTAAAATAGTTTTAATTACTTAAAATCTAAACACTTAGTTAATACTAATAATTATTAAATACTTTTAAAATGATATTATTAAATATTTTTTTATCTATTTTATTTTAAAATAAATAAATAAATAAATAAAAATAAGAAAAATTTTATTATTACTTTTCAATAATTTAATTTTTAAAATTATGTTAAAATATATTATTTTAAGTAATTCTTAATTAGTTAATTGTTTAAATATCTTAATATTTAATCAAAAATTAATTAATTACTTTCTAAAATTAAAAAAAATATTTGTTTATTAATAATTTTGAAATATCAAAAAAATTATTATTATTTTTATTATTTAATTCGAATTAATAATTACTTTCCTTTTTTTAAATTATTCTAATTGATTAATTACCTAAATTACTTAATTAGGTTTTAATTAATTTAAACTTTAAATACTTTCTAAATTTATAAAAATTATTTTCATATTGAATTATTTTGAAATCAGAAAAATTATTATTATTTTTATTATTTAATTCGAATTAATAATTACTTTCCTTTTTTAAATTATTCTAATTGATTAATTACCTATATTACTTAATTAGTCATTAATTAATTCAAAATTTAAATACTTTCTAAATTTATAAAAATTATTTTCTTATTAAATTATTTTGAAATCAGAAAAATTATTATTTTTTTTATTATTTAATTCAAATTATAATTACTTTTCTTTTTTAAATTATTTTAATTGATTAATTATCTAATTAGTCATTAATTAATTTAAACTTTAAATACTTTCTAAATTTATAAAAATTATTCTTTTATTGAATTATTCTAAAATAAGAATATTATTATTATTATTTTTATTTTTTTTATTATTTAATTTCGAATTATTAATGATTTTTCCTATTTTTTTAAATTATTTTAGTTTATTAATTACTTAAATTACTTAGTTAATAATTAATTGATTTAAAATTTAATTATTCCTAAATTTATAAATAATAATTTTACTAAATTATTTTCAAAATCAGATTAATTTTTTTTTAAATTTATTTACTTTTTTTTATTTTTAATAAATATTTTCTATTTTAAATACTTTCCTTAATTATTAATTACTTAATTTACTTAATTAATAATTAATTGATTTAAAATTTAATTATTTTCCAAATTTGTAAAGAATCTCTTATTCCAATTATGTTAACATATCAGAGATTTTATTTATTTATTTGTTTATTTACTCTTTTAAATTTAATAAATATACCTTATTTTAAATACTTTCCTTAATTACTTAAATTATTTAATTAATAATTAATTAATTTAAAATTTAAATATTTTTCAAATTTATAATAAATAATTTTATTAAATAATTTTCAAAATTAGATAATTATTTTTGTTATTTATTTTTTTTATTAATAAATATTTTTTCCATTTTAGATTATTATAATTAATTAAATACTTAGATTATTTAATTAATAATTAATTAATTTAAAATTCATTTATTTTTCAAAACTTATGAAAATTATTTTTATTAAATTACTTTAAATTCCAGAAACTTAAATACTTAATTTAATTTAATTTGATAATTATTTTTAAATATTAATTATTTTGAAATTATTTAAAAATCTTTTTTAATACATTAAACTTCAAAAATTTATAACTAATTCATTTTAAATCGGATTTTTGTGTATAATACCTTAAATTTTTCAGAAAAATATGAAATTTTATTTAAAATTATTTTATGGATTCAATTCGGTATTGTTTGGATTATTTTCTGTGCTACCTAATTACTTAATTATTTGATTATTATTTAATTACTTTAAAATTAAAAATTAATTTTAAATATGAAAATATTTTGAAACCCCTTGGTGGTGGCCAGTGGATCTCCTAGGGATATAACATGAAATCATTTTCAAACTATCTTATTTTAAAAATTATATATTTGTGTACTTAATACGTATTTGTATTTTAAACATTTTTAAAAATACATATATTATTAAATCTTTAATCTTGGGAGATCCACTTGGTGAAATCTTAAACCTAGGTTATGTATGTGAAGAGCAATTCATGTGGGAGAAGGATTAGTGGGTGATTGTGTCCCAATCATTCACTAATCACTTCATTAGGTTTCTTTACTTAGTGTTTTCGTAGTCCTTGCATGTGTAGATTGCACAAGCACTTAGCCTAGGCTCTCTTAGATCTAAGGACTTGATTGGTGTGTTTATATTTGCTGTATTTACCCTCTTTATGTTATGCCTAAGGGTTAGCTAACTCACTTTATTCCTGCTTAGTGTAGTGACACACTAAGGACAATAATTAAGGATTGTCTAGCGAACTTAGAATATTTCTAGGAGCTAGGATAGATCCTGGATTGCTATGAAACTTTAAACACTAGTGCTTAGTGACATCTGAAACCCCTTAGAATTTTCTAAGAATTTTCTGGACTCTTTAAAACACTTAATTGGCAAACCCTAATTTACCCGTTAATTAAGCCTTAGAAACTTCAGAAAAATATAATAAATCCATTTTAAATCAAAAAAATACCCATAATACCTCAAACTCTCTAGAATTCAGTCCCCAACCTTAGATAATTAGGGCCCCCTTAATTGGACCTTAATCTGGACTTTAATTCAACCTTAATCAAAAATCACCTTTTTGTCTTAATTAAATCATTAAAAATTATTAAAAATCCCAAATTTTCCCCAAACACTCGGGAACACCTTCTTGGGTCATTTCTGACCTTTGGGGATGATTCCAATCAGTTTGGAGCTGATTTGGGCCAAAACCCCCAAAGTACCCCTAATTAGGCAATTCTGATAATTCATTTAATTGCCCCAACTTCTAAAAATCATAACTAATTACAGAAAACTCCAAAATGGGCAAACTAAAAGGCACCTAACTCTAATTAAGGTCTAGTCTTTTTTAAAAATATTAGGTGTCCAGAAATAAACCTAAAATAAAAAGTCAACTCTTTGGTCAACCGTAGCTATAGTCTAGGGCCCGAAACTTCTAAAATTCATAACTTTGCATAGAAAACTCCAAATCCAGCAAACTCAAAGGCACTCAACTCACATTAGGGTCTAGTATTTATTAAAAATATTAAAATTCCAGAAATCAACTTAAAAAAGTCAACAATCCGGTCAAACTTAGTTCAAAACGAGACCAAAACTTCAAAAATTCATAACTTTGGATAGAAGAATCCAAATCGGGCATACTAACTGTCTAACTGATCAGGTTAAGGCCTAGTATTTTATAGAAATATTAGCTAGTCATAAATACCCTTTAATCAAAAAGTCAATTTTGGACCCCCTTTTGCTTAGTGTATAGGTGGACCCCGAACCCCCTAAAACTCACTAATGCAATTTAAACTTTAAATACTATTACCCTAAGCATTAAAACTAACCTACATACCAAATTAAATAAAATGGATCTTAATTCCCTAATATTTATACTTTAATTAAAATTTCCTTTTAGACCTACAACCAACCTGGACAGTAAGGCAATTGTAACTAACTACCCAGCTTAGGATCTACCTCAGCTACACAGCTTTTCACACACATCTAGATGGTTTGTTAGGACACCACTTCTAGACCTTAGGCTAGGCCGGTGTTTACTTTTCTGTTGTGTGCCGAGATTTCTGAGATTTCACTGTATATTGTGATTGATGATGATGGCGTGTTTGTTTACTTTTACTGCACTCTGGGAATTGATGTGATTGCATGATAGACTACCCATAGGTTAGGATCGATATTGATACTAATGATACTTTCTGCAGGTGGCCATGCTCATGCCATGCTAAAATAAAGGGGGGCAGAATTCATGATTTAAATACTAACATTGTTTCATGCAGATGCTCCAGAAATTGCTCAGCCCCCCTAAATAAATGAGGGCTAATTAAAATCATCATTATAAATTACTACATGTGCTCCAGAGCTTGCTTAGCCCTCAAATAATTAAGAGTATGGCCAAGTGTGGCTGTGATGAGTATTTTTATTTCTATATAAACTGCTTGGGATGATTTTTATTAAGATAACCTTGCAGGAGAGTTTAGATTTACTGCTTTCATTTAATGTAAATGGTTTGTAACTTGGTATTGAGTTGTGAAAGTCTATTTTGAGTGGGGATACTAGGATCCAAAGGTTGGATTCCAAAGAGGAAATGACACCCAATATGAGGATGGTCTTTTCCTATTTGGGAATCTAAATTTGGATCATTCTACTACCCGAGAAGTCCAAGGAAGCTGAGATCCAATGAGTCCAACAAAGTTGAGATCCGAGGAGTCTAAGGGAGAGAAGACCAAGGAGATGAAGACCAAGTGTATCCCACTCAAAATAACTTGCGTCAGTCTTAGGATTAAAAATCCGGGTTGTTGGCAGTGGTGCCCGGCCACTTTAATTTTCTGTAGACCCTGGGTTGTAATTAAGGGCAGTTGGCCTATGGACATTTAATTGATTTGTTTAATTATGTATTATGCTTGATTTGATGATGATTACGTATAGGTTGTACGCTTTTCATAGTTTATTGGCGATCTGCATGCCGCTTTTATTTTAGCCTGAATTTCGTTAGGCTCTCTAAGGACCAAAACCTTTTCTACTCGCAACTAATATATAAAATTGTAAGTTTTAAGCAATTTAGAAACTTAACGACCTAGGGAATTGCCGGAATCATCCGGGGTCACATGCATATTAATGCATTTCTCTTTCCTTCTATAAGACACTTCCCCGCCTGCGGGTAGAGTCCGGATAATCTGACCTATGAGGATGAGGTGCTGGACCTGGGGAAGCCTAGTCTAATTCTAAAAATTATTTTATAAGCCTTTTTAAAGTTCTGTGCATACCTGATTTGGATACTTTAACCAGCATGCATTGCATTAGAAATCAACTAAATCAAAATTTTAATTGCATTAGTCATAGGAGCATTCACCCGACATCAGTCCGGGGCCAATTAGGAAATCCTCTAGATGTCGGCCCTATTTCTGAGAACTATAACCCACCTACCCATCTTTCATAAATGACTGGACAGCATGGTTTTAAAGCGATTAGGTGGTTAGCTGGCTCCCCCTTCCAGGCCGGGGTAAGTCCAGGTTTTGCATTGTATTAGTTAGGACACGGGTGTTAGTGTTGCGTAGAACACTAAACCCATTAGATTTAGGATTCAAGGCTACTATTATTTTGTAGTACGCCTCATCAGTAGGTAGGTCTTCTGTCTTCCAGAGACCCTAAACCCTATATATCCGCGTCACACGGATGACGCCACCTCCATCCTTCCCTCCTACATGTTTTGAGTGCATGATTTATTTATTTTTCTTCAGTTTCTTCTCACTACCTTAGTCCCTCCGGATGCTGATGTGAGCCGTGCATGTTGACTAAGCCTAGTTGAACCTCTCTTTTCCTTCGAGTAGGACTTCATAGTCTTCCCCCTATGTGCCAATCCCAATTCAGAAAGTATAATATAGAATCCTTAATCGAGAGTATTCTCAGGCTCCGGCTTGAGATGTAATTAACCACGGGGGCTTGCGCCCGTGGAAAACCGAATCCCACTCTCAAATAAACCCCATTCGAGCTAATGTATCGGGTGGGGGAAACCCGTTACGATCAGATCATATATATTATTACCCATCGGGGTGTGCTGGTGAGAGCCGCTATCCTCAATGGTTAATCATATGTGTGATCAAATCTGCCCTTCCATTGACCAGATACTGTCTCCCCTCGCGGGGCGATGTTGTTTGTGTCCTTTCGGAGGTCCACAGATGGATTATATGATCTCTATGAACACAATGATCATTATAAAACTATCTTGCATATATAACAAGCTTCAGACGTGCTCCTTTGCAAAGTTTTTCCTGCTACTCTCAAGAGTCAGGCTCGTACGTGATTTTACGCTCTTCCCATAAATATGATTCATAATTTCTCTCATCTAGCAAAACTTTTCATCGAACAATTTATTGCTAATCGAAGAATTATCAAATATTCATCTCATCTTTTTGAAATTCGTCAAAATGACGGAGAGACATTAAAGGAGTACCTCAAAAGATTTTTGATATGTGGAGATCATTCTTAATATTGTTATCTTTCATCAATCAAAAGGACATTCAACTAAAAAATGCTTTCAATTGAAGGATGAGATTGAATATCTGATTAAACAAGGATATTTAGGTCATTATTTATAAAAGTAACTTGCAAATCATGAGTCATAAAGTGTATATATATATGAGAAGATTGATAAGACTAATATGATGACATATAATGTATATAAATTACATGATATGCATAACACTTTTCACATTAATTATCACATGCTTTATAGTTATATGTTCGTACTGATGTTAATTGAATTATTATATGCATATTATTTTTATTTTGAGCATTGACTTCAGTTGTAGATTTTGGTGATTGGGCTATGTGCTCATTAAGTGGTTATTATATGCTTTCAGGTAAATGTAAGGAACTTGTGGAGTGACGTTGATCTGGGCAGCAAGCTCAGGTTTTCTTTCTGCATTTGTTAGTCTTTTGTTTTGTAGTCATGATGTATTTGGAGTGATAGATTATTTTGGTTAAATATCTTGACTATTATACATGTTCTTTTTAGTTGGATCGATGTGTAAATATTGGATAAAGAGAAATATATTTATATTTTTCACTATTTATATTATGTTCATGAAATTAGTAAGCTCTGGTTGATATTTAGGAGATGCAAAATATGTAATTCTTTCAAATTTAGATGTTGAGGTGTGACATGCATGCTGAATTTATGAAGTTGAATTCTCAGCAAAGAAACGAACATGCACAATCCGATAGGATAGGATTGGATTGCATCAATTTATTTTAATTTTAAAAAATAAAAGATCGGGAGTCATTTTTATTTAACGAGCAGTTGAATAACGTAGATGTTGAACTGAATAATCAGCCTGAATAATTATGTAATTAGTACAAATTCATTTACAGTCATTTGAATAGCCAAAATAATCATTTAATTAATATAAATTCATGAATTAATAGTCATATTATTAATCTAAATAATTTAATTAAAATTTGAAATTGAAACTCATTAATCAAATGCTAGAATTTTATTTAAATAATTAAAATAAAAGACTAAAATTTTCTTATAATAATGTATATATAATAGAGAGAGAGAGCCTTTTGTGAGTGGCATAAAGTGTCACTTGCTAGTGACAGGCGCAAAAAGAGCCTCTTAGTAGCGACAGATACAAAAAGAGAGCTTTATTAATGGCTCAAAATGTGATTCTTGCTAATGAAATTATGAGTAAAATGGGGCAAAAGCCTAACTCGCCTTTTCTCGAAATCTAAATGGAGGCTTCAAATTTGGGAAACCGACAATGTGTGCTCTTTGTAATAATTCATATAATAAATTTAGGATTATTTTTATTTTATTTATTTATGAGCACATTGCTTATTGATTAAGTAAAGCTAAATGAGAATGTCCACAACCTATTGAAAAGGTTTGATGCATTTGAATTACACATACATACATACTACATACATATTACATACATGCATACATATATACATACATGTATATATATACACAGGGGCGGAACCAGACTTTCAACTTAGGGGGGGCAAATTTTTCTTATAGACTAATATAAAAAAAACAAAATAAGGACACAATTCAAAGTGAACTCTTGTATTTCATTATGATAGGAAAATTGAAAATCACTACATTGGATAACATTACAAATCATTACAATTTTATTAATCTTTTTTGCATTTTTTGATAATATTGGATAACATCTTCATTGGGAATCAAATCAAACACATCTTTTTCAATGTAAGGCACAAGGCAATCGTTGAGCCAATCATCACCCATCCTACTATGCAATCAATGTTTGATAATTTTCATGGCTGAAAAGGCTCTCTCCACTGTAGCAGTAGCAACTAGTAAGGTTAATGCTAAGGTAATAAGTCTGTAAACTAGAGGATAAATGCCATTCTTCTTGAACTTAACAATCTGCTTTGCAAGATCAGCAATGCTTCTCAGAGAAGAGAACTCTTCACTAGTCCGCATATCAATAATGTACGTTGATAATTGACTTTTAAGAGCAACAACCTCAATTATAGAAAAATCACTTGGATATAACTCTGCTAGACATATCAATTTCCTCTCATCATAAGCACGAAAAGAATCACTTGGGTTTAAGCATGACACATACAGAAGTAACTCAGTACTTGATTCAGAAAAGCGATTATTTAGCTCTTGAAGTTGCATGTCAACTACAGTATAAAATAGATCAACACGATAATGATGTAGATTTGTTTTATCTTCACCTCTTTGCACTGATCGACGATGAGTTTTCTATGATTCATTCATGTTTGGAACAACAACTTCAAAAACACCACAAAAATGTGACACTTCATCTAGTAAAGCATTCCATCCATTCTCCCTTAGTAGTTGCAGTCGTTGTTTAGAAATTTGAACCAATTTCATTGCATTTTCAATGTCTTGATCTTTCCTTTGCAATGATTGTGATAACTCATTCGTAATGCCCAATATATTAATCATCAGATGCATTGTAAAAATAAAATCAAAAGACTCCATTATATCAATCAGAACACCCGCTTCCACTGATTGCTGATCATGAACCCCTTCTTCTTTAATAATCTCAAGCACCTCGATCACAGAAGCATACATACGCATAAGACTAATCAAAGAATGAAAATGTGAACTCCAACGAGTATCATTCGATTTCTGCAAATTTGTCTCTTGATTCAAACCCTTGCCACTTATGAGATTGCCATTTTTAAGATGAAGAAGTACTTTGTCATGCTGAATACTTTTAAGAGCATCCGATCTCTTACAAGAAGCCCCGATAGTATTAATAATTCTAGAAGTGAACTCAAAAAGATGTTTTACCTGCCACTGATTCTTTGCCACTGCCACCAAACATAATTGAAGTTGATGAGCGAAACAGTGAACATAAAATGCTTGAGGATTATCTTTTAGAATTAGGGCCTTCAAACCATGAAATTCTCCTCGCATATTGGATGCCCCATCATAACCTTGACCACGCATCCTTTGTATGCTCAACGAGTGTTTGGCTAGAATGTCTTCAATGGCTGCCTTCAGTGTAACTGCATTAGTGGATGTGACATGTTTGATGCCTATAAATCTTTCGATCACTTGGCCCAACTTATCTACATATCTCACTGCAATAGCAACTTGTTCTTTCGTAGAAACATCACGGGATTCATCAACTATAAGTGAGAAGTATGAGTTACCAATATCTTTCATAATATATGTTAAAGTTTGAACTGATGCAGCAAAATATATTTCTTTCTGGACTTTTGGTGAAGTTAACTTCAGATTTGAGTTGGCATATGCAGATGTCACTGTCTTAATTTCCTCATTATGATCAGCTAGAAAGTCAAATAGTTCTAAATAATTTCCTCGATTCTCTGAATTGGAAGACTCATCATGCCCACGAAATGATAATCCCTGACGTAACAAAAATCTCACACAATCAATGGCTGCAGTCAACATGATCCTATATTATTTTTTGTTCTTATCATCTTTGCTTTGCCATAAAGCTGGAAGACTGTGCTCTTGATTCTTCATCAAATCTTCACATTTTTGTCTAGCCTTATTATGTACACTATTGTGGTCTCCAATGTGGCATAATAATTTCTCTTTCTTCTTCCAGTTTTTGAAACCTTCTCCAATAAATGAATCCCCGCCACCTTGACCTTTAATAATCTGCTCTTGAGGTTTAAATAGATAGCAGTAAAGACAAAAAGCAGCGTCTTTCTGCACACTGTACTCTAACCAATCAGAGTATTCATCAAACCATTTTGGATTGAACCTACGTGCAATATTTCCATATAAAGTTTGGGGAAATTGATGACTTCTAGGTTGATGGGGTCCCTTCAATAGATATGATCTCCGAATCTTATCTCTATCATTTACATCATAACTCCAAATAGGAAGTCGGAGTCCTGGATCTGCTGGGAGGTTGTTAATATCAAATTCTATTCGCTCTTTCCTTTTTAAATAACGCTCCATTTATTTAACCCTAGAATGAAATTGAATTACCAAAAAAGAACAACTTTGAGACAATGTATCAAAAATGAATCAGGAAAAATAAATACAATACTCAGTTTAGCCAATACAAGAAGATGATATCCCTCAGAATTAGATAGTTGCATTCTATGGAATCACACATTTGCACTCAAAAGATTGAAACTAGAAGAAAAAATTTATTCAAGCTAAATGTTGTGAATTACAAAAAGGAGACCACTATATATAGACTCATAATTAGGTATATTCAAGCTTGCAAAAGGATTGCAGAGCTTCCGCAAACCCATAACATCACTTCGTTTAATTCCATGAAGGATAAAACCAACTAACCAAGATTTAATTAGGTATATAGCTAAATGAGTCTAATGGTAAAACCATACAAATTCCACTGCCCAAATAGTAACAATCCAATGCCAAATTTGAAGCATCCTTCTCAAGCAAGCATCAACATTCAGTAGAAAAAAGATTGCATTTAGAAGTGCGCTGTTACAATCTTGGTCATCGCCAGTGCTCTCTTTCTAATAAAAAATTATGCGTCTATTCCACCTTATTGAACAAATATTTTTCTATGAACATCTTTTTGGCTCATCTGACATCTCCCAACTTTTCTAAATCTCATATGTTTAGTTGGCTTTGCTAAATGTTGTCTATGTAAAGAATGAGTAGTACTCCTTATTAATTCTTCCCTAACAAGTGGCTAAGCAATGCATGAAATACAGTAATACACAGAGTATGAATCATAATGATTGCAAGACCCACACTCAAAGATCATAGACTCATAGTGTAAGACCAAAAAATTTTCAAAACGCCCTTATTCTTTCTCCAAATACAGAGAAAACTAAAAAAAAATTTGAAGATTTGCAGCAGCCGATGGCCCGAAGTTAGCGGAAGAAAACTTACCGGAGAAGGCGGAGAGCCGGAGATGGCAGAGCCCGCGTTCGGAGCTTTTCGGTGAATCGAAGACTCCAGAGCCGGAGATGGCAGAGCCCAGCCAGAGAGAGGGAGATCGCGTTCGAACTTCGGAGCTTTTCGGACTTCGGAGAATGGAAGCTTGGCGAAGGCGAGAGTCGAGAGGCGAACTGGCGAAGGCATGAGGCGGAAATATCAGATATTAGGGCAAATTTTAACCTCAATAGGGATAAATTACTTAATAGCCCTTATACTTATTGAAAATTTACATTTTTTGAGGGGGGGCAATTGCCCCCCCCTGCCGCTACAGTGATTCCGCCCCTGTATATACATATGCATGTATTTAATGAAGAATCGAAAGAGTAAGTTTAAATCATTTTTTTAATTTATTATTTGTATTTAGTGTATGATTTTTTATTATAATAATATTCTTATTCATTTTATTTAATGAATAAAAGTGTCATTTACTTTATTAGTATTGCTTCGCCTCAAAATATAATTAGAGGCATCAAATTTGAGATAATGAAATTCCTTCTCCTAAAAAATATGCATAAATTAAATTTGGCATAATAATAGAGAGAGTGAAATTTAGTTAGTAATGGTAACAAAATTGAAATAGTTAAGTGTTGCTATGTGCATGAAGGCAACTAAGCATTGAGTTAAATATACATAGCTTGTAGTTGTAACAAAATTGAAATACTCAAAAATGGTTCAATACATGCAAGAAATTAAGCATTGAGATCAATATACATGGCTCATTAAATAAATAGCATCACACCAACATATAATTTATTATATGGATATCTTGACTGCCATATTTTCTAACCTCGGACGTTCCTTTTTTATCTTGATACAATGTGGGGAAGGAAACTAGCCATCTTTTTGCTTAAAATAAAGAGAAAAATAGCAAAGAGTATAGATATATATTTTAAAATAATAGAATAATATTACAATTGTCTTCATTATCACTTATCATCATCATCGTGATTGGCGTATGAAACTATCTATGGTGGCAATCTCTCTTCACTAAGCAAGTGTTCTAAAAGCTAGCCCTAGAGAAGATGCATAGAACATGTGAAATCTCTTTAAGTCATCGCTATACAGATACTAAGAATGTTGTACGCCTAAAAGGATAACTAGTCTCATATGGTGAGGGAAATGCTAGAAGTCACTGTGGAAGAACAGGCATATCTAATGATTGATAGGATAAGCACTAAGATCTAAGTCAGGATATTTGGATGTTGAGTTGATCTCATTCATTTGACTTAAATTAAGGTTATGCAAACTTTGGTACGATAGATTTTGAAGATGCATAACATTTCGTATAATGGAGAAAATCATATCATTTAAATACTAAAAGGAAAGGATATAGTAAGTGGCTAAGAAAAGAGAAAGATTAACTTTGCTAGAGTCAATGACTTTCTGTTGGCAAAGCATATAATATATAAAATAGCCTTCTAAAAATATGGTGTTCAAGTTAGTGATATGATTAGTAAATGGCATTTGATAGAAAAGCATAAACTATAGAATAGTCAAATTTTCTTATTTTATCCTTATATAGCCCAAATATTCTTTGCTTTAGTGGACAAAGAGAAAAAGCTTGCAAGATTTTGGTATAGAGACTGGTTTCATTTAGGACGACTTTCTTACTGCTTCTTAAAGCAATTTTTTAGTACAAAAATTAAAATTTTTTACTAGAAAGCTACTTTAAGAAGCAGTAAGAAAGTCATCCCAAATGAAGTCTATGGCTTTCTTACTGCTTCTTAAAATAACTTTTTAGTATAAAAATTTTAATTTTTTGTATGAAAAAGCTGCTTTAAAAAGTAATTAGAAAATCATCACAAACGAAGCCTAAGAGGATGACAAAACAAATCTTGCCATGGATTAACGAATGAAACTTCCTCTCTAAGGATGAAGTGGGCTTCTTCTTTCCTTAAACCCATCGAAGCAATGGGAGGAAAAGCAAGGAATAGGTATTAATAGGGGAACATTTTTAGAATGTCATATTTTTAAAAGTAGTAAGAATAGGTAAGTGGAGAAAGGATTCCTGTTGATCCAAATGCTAATGCTTGTCTGATGTGGGGTAATGGGGAGAAACATACACACAACTCTTATGAAAATTACTTTTTAAGAGATACTGAAAAGGTATATTGGCATTATTTCGTGTGGCACAAACATTATGCACTTCGCTATTGTTCCTTCTGTTGGATGGCTTTATCTGGTGGCCTTAAGACTGCTGATGTCCTTCTTGCTAAAGGGATTGTTGTAGATAATTGTTGTGCCCTTTGTCATTTACATGTTGAAACTGTTTCTCACCTTTTCTTTGAATGTGACTATTCTTTCAAGGTTATTTCTATGGTTTTGCCCAGCATGTCTACCCATCTTCTTAGGCCAAATATATTGCAAGCTTTTGATACTACTAGTGAAGGCCGTGAATCTGTTAAGCCACTTTACTTCCTCTTAATTTGCTGCACTGTTTATCATATTTGGAGGGAAAAAAATGAGAGGAAATTTGGGAAAAATTTTGTCTCCTCCTCAACGTTGGCCATTAAAATTAAAGTTGCTGTATTCTCTAAAGTATTAAAATGGAAGAATGGTCCCAGTCTCCTGGATTTGCTCTAAGCTTTTCGTGTGTCGGAGGATTGATTTCTTATGTGTTGATCGGCTGTATTTCTGCGTATGCCTCGCTGGTGGAATTTTATGGCTATAATGTCTGGATTGGCTGCACGTTAGTGTGGCCTCCAGCACTGGTTTTTTGGGCAATGATGACCGGATTGCTCTTTCAATCCCTTTGGATGGCAGGTCTTTGGGGGTATCTGCAACCAGGTAGATTGTTGTGCAATCCCTGAGCCTTGGCTTCGCTGCCTTGCTCCTGCCTTCTCTCATTGTAGTTCTGTGGCAAATGGTTCTATTTCTTGGTGAATTTTTGTTTTTCTTTGTTCACCATTGTTTTTGATAGGTATTTTTGGGCGCCAATTTTTGGCTTTTTGGCATCTGTTTTTTGTTTTTCCTTTTACTTACATGTAACTTCTTTACATCAATGAAAAACGGGCTAAGCCCACATTTTTCCCAAAAAAGAAATAAGTGTTTATAGGTCAAAATTTCAAAAGAGTGGTTGCTGGTGTGCTTGGGTAGTACGATTATCAAAGATGTTCTGGCAAGTGGTAGCTCCACATATCAGATAAAACTATAAAAGCTGATATGTCCGTTAATAGGTACTCGACAGGTCATCATTAACTTAGTGAAAGCCAACTAAGCTTAATGGGTGTCCACTAATAGTGTAAATATCATATTTTTATAATTTTTTATTATGTAGGATGCAAATTCAAGTATGATAAGTAGGGGTATTAAAACGGTTCAATGAGTCAGGTTCGAATCCAACCTGAAATTGATCCGAACCAAATATGATCAACTTGAACTCGATCCGCTAGCAACCCGAATGACTCAAACCTGACCGAATAATCCGTTTTGATTTAAAAAGAAATTAATAACTCTTGAATAATAGATTTTATATTATGTAATAAAAATAAAATAATCATACTAATAAGTAAATAAATTTAAGAAAAATAATTTAAACGTCTCATTTCATGTCTAAATCAGGTTGGCGGATCAATCCGAATCCGACCATTTATTAAACCGGTCAATCCGAACAGGAAATTTTCGGGCCGGGGTGGAATCGGATCAATTTTTTGACACCCATAATCTAAAGTAGACTTAAAGGATAGTAAGAAAATCAATTTTTTTTTTTTTTTTTGTGAATTTTTTAGCACACAATAAAAAATTAAGTTGATTTAAAAGGTACATAGTGCGTAATTTCAATATTATTATAGACAAACTGTTAATTATTTCATCAATAGAAAATCATAGGCATTTATATTCACTATCAATCTAAATTATTACAAAATATTCATTGAATCTAAGCCATCAATTGAAGAGTACGTTAACCAAAACTCTTATAATACAACGTAATAAATTTGAACATTTAATTTGCAATCAAATCAATAATTGATTATAATCATAAACTCAATTTTGAATAATAATTGTTTATCATCATAATTTTTTTTTTTTGAAACAGGGGATTCTACCCGCTGCCACCCCCTTAGGAGGCACATGGCGGCATAACTAATCCCTCGACGAGCCACATGGCGGCATAATTAATCCCTTGACGAGCCTACCAGCAACCAACCCCACAGATTCAAGAACCACATTTATTTTCTCCCCACTTAAAGGGATGCGCCTCATAAGAGAGAATTCGAACATTTTTATCATCATGATTGATTAACTGTTTGTTTTCTGTATCAAACAAAGTGCATCATTTTTCAATCATATGTACATTTTACCTAAAATAAAATGAAAAAAAGAAGAAGAAGAATTAATAAGGGGTGACATATAATTTCAAAATATATTTAAGAATCATAGCTTAACTAAAAATATTTGTAAAATTTTAAAATCTGAGCATAACAGCTAAGAATTTTTTTTTTTTCAACCTACACAATATTTCATATCAATTTAATAAAATTGTGTGTATTTGATAAGTCCGCTGGTGTAAACAAGATGAGCCAAGCTTAAATCAGGCCTAATACGAGCTCAACCCGCCTGCCAAATCTTGAGCTCAGCTCACCGGCTCGAGTTGAGCTTAAAGGGCAGGCTGGAGCTTATCTCTTAGCAATAAAGAGGGGCTCATAAGCCATCTCGTAAGCTTGAGGCAAAATCCAGCAACTTTGCCTACGTGATCCTCGCCAGAGTAAAAGAAGACATGGGATGCCTGCCATCCTTTTTATTTGTTTGGGTAAACCTGTTGGCTGCTTATTTTAACCTTTTTTTAAACTGTCAACTTTTGCCTGCAGCCCTGCTAAAAATGACAAGTTGTCTAAACTTGCCAATTACTGCCTATCTTATTAATGAAAAAGACCACAGCAGCTCTTCCCCATTAGCCAACCGTTTAAAAGTGATTATCAGCCACTCCAATCAGCCGAATTTGAGTCCAAGTTTAAGCTCCAATTGAACTCGCAGCACAATAAACTTTACTCCTACGCCCTTTATCGAGTCGAATTTGAGCCGACTCGGCTTACTTACACCATAGATATGCCGACCAAAATCGCAATGCAAAATGCCTCCGAACAGTTCAGCAATGCTGCTTCGTTTAAACAATAGGGCAGATGAAAATCGCACAGGCTGCTCGAAATTGATTTCTCATGTTGAGCACCATTTCAGAACTGTACTATCAAACGACGGGCACTAATGGTGCCATTGAAAAAGTTTTTCACAACCCAAACGAAAGAAAACAAAGGCTTCGTTTGAGACAGCTTTCTTACTATTTTTTAAAATAATTTTTTAGTAAAAAATTTATAATTCAATAAATTTTTGAAATAAAAAAATCTTTAGAAAGTGGTAAGAAGCCATCCCAAACAAAACCAAAGTCATCCAAATCAGAATGGAATCGAAATCTGAAAAATATATGTAATGCACGCACAAATCACAATTGTTGTGCCCTGTACAGAAACTTGAGGTTATCTTTCTTAAGCCTTAACAATTAACACTAAAAATAAATGGGGATAAAGCTTTCAAACAAGAGAGAATTCCCCCCATTACATTTTCCCAACCTAATCCAGATGGATCAATCAATTTGGATTCTGTTATCTCCTTGGGGTGGTTCTCGTGAGGCATCGCCACTGACCCATCTGTGGTGAATTGTCTAGGATCAGCAATAAGCCCACATTGCTGTTTGATAAGCCAAAGGAGTACCTAGCAATTTCAACAAAAGAAAAAGGGCTTATTCGCCAAAATGCAAGGCAAGAAGGCATGCAGTTGAATGGGGAGCAAGAACAAAAAAAACAAACTCTAGTTGGAGGGTGTTTTATTTGCTTACCTGCTACGAGATGCCTTCTTTCTCCAGAAAAGAAAGGGCATAACCCACTAAATCAAAGCAAAAGAAAATGAAAAATGAGTAACTTTAAAAAAATATATTTACAATAACAAGATTATTATATAAAAAGAACGCATTAGAAAAGTTGAAGATTAACACTGCATTCTTGAATTTATAGCTAACCAAAAGCACTAAATGGGAGCAAATGTAGGGTAATTTATTCGCGAAGACAAACCCAAAGAATTGGGAGGACAGGTCAATATCATTTAGATCATTACATGGGGTTAATAGATTCTGGTTAGCAGGGATAAATGAGTTTTAAAGCATAAGCATAATATTATCCTAACCAGCAAGTTTAAAGAATCTGAGTCCAATCGTTTAAAGCTTTGGTTAACAATAAGAAGCGGTAAAATCTACAGCATGGTGAAGTGAATGTTTATCAAGAAAAGCATAATTGAAAAAACCATAAAACTAGGAAACTGAAACAGAACAACTACGATGCAGTATTTTATAAAGTTGGTTGTGATGTTGTTGTGGGGTAAGTAACTTATTTACTTTGGTCATAAAAAGCAACTTTCCATCACTAAAATTTCTTAAAAATAGTGAAAAATAAAATAATTAGAAAGCTGCCCAAATAAACCCTTAATCAACTTGTCTAATTTAAAAAATAACAAAAAAAAGTACATGCATATTAGACATGTGCATCATGGGTTTGATAAAACAATGATGATGACAAATTGACAATGAAGGAATTATAAGAGATTCAAATGAATTTTGAAATAAACAATTAAAACGAGACTTTATTAATTAATTAGTTTAGATGGTCTATATTTTATGTTTCTTTTGAAGAAAAAATTTATTATTTTATGGATTGTATTGTATAAATTTCAGGTTTTTTTAATTTATATTATCCATTTAGTTTTTTAAGATTATATAGATACCATATGGGTGCACTATAAGGAGCAACTAGAAAGTTAAAATTGTGAGTTGTGAATATTAAGTATTATCTCCACATAGGCTGGTATATATCAAATTCAAGCAATTGCATGCTTTACTAGTTCAAACTTCAGAACTGGCTTTTGAATAAAGCAAAAGCATTTTGAAGGGGTTTTGCATTATACAGCACATCATATAAGATAATCCACGGTTCATGCAAGAAAGAAAGCTTTTTTAGGTCCATTTGGGACAGCGGTAGCTTATTATAAATATGGTTATAAATCTAACGTGGGAAAAGCAACATTTTAAAAACTATTAAGAGTCTTATAAATATACTGTTTTTGAAAAAAAAAATGGATAGCTGTTTTCTTGTAGCTATCTCTAATAGATCCAGTTGTACAAAAATAATTTCGCACCACAAAAATTTATACAAAGTAATAAGAAAGTAATAGCCAAATAAAAATATGATAGCGGCATAAGAGCTAAGCAGTGAGAAAGCTGCCTCAAACAGACCCTTAAGCTAATTAGATTAAAAGGCACTAAATATTTTACTTAAAGTAAGGATGAATAAAGTCCAGCATAAAGCAACCTAAACCATAGAAGGGCTGTTTTAGAAGCAGGCAAAAATGTTTAATTCACAATAGAAATAGAAGCTAAGCTAAGCATTCCGAACATCCACATATATCTTACAAAAAGTAGGTATAACAAGGTTAACTTGTAACAATTCTCCAGTAAGGCCTAAATTTATAACACCAATAAAAGAAATAAGAAAATGGACATCAGATCCCCTCTGGGCTACCGTGATGTCAAGATACTTGAACTTCTCAAGTTTAATTATGATGTTCCTCAACATTTTCTAAAGAGATTTAGACATTTAAGATATTGAAAATCATCTTCCATGAATAAATTGTATTCCCATGTGTGCTAAATACAATCATTTGTTTTTCTGCAATTTTCCAAGTGAACATTGTAAAGCAATAGTTGGAAGAGGTTTCGGTATCCATATTAAAAACTTACATTGCTAATCAAATCAAAAAATAGAAAAAACTGAGCTCCCAGAATTTTATACATCAGTTCTCAAGAGATCACCAAACAGAGAAATATTGACTTGTTCCTGGTAAGAGTAGAAGAAACAAGCGCCCTAGCTCATACCTCATACTTGTAGTGCAAGAATGAGAAGATGCATTTCTTGCCAACTATATATTTAGAACCATAATTTCATGATATATAACTTTGAGCCAAACAAAAAAATACAACTGTCATCAATATTGCTGAACTCCATCCTCATAGGTTTCACCTTCCACGGTTGTTAAAAACCATCACCATTTCTGTAGATCTCTCCAAGACACTACTGATAGAACATGACCCTAAGAGGAAACTAAAAAGCTCTTTCAAAAGAATTCCACTATTGATAGGGCTCATTTAGTTGCTTAAAATTTGATAACATGTTTTAAAAAATAATGAGATTTTCCAGGTCCATCATTTGGTTTAGATGAAGTTAGAAATCAACATTTAATCACAAATCCCCTCAAAATCTAATCAAATGTAATGATTTCAAGTCTAAAATTGAAATGAGTAAAAACAGAATCATCATTTGCAAAAATATGTTTTCAATCAACAAGAAACCAATTAGTCCAAAGAAGCAAATCCACATTATAATCAAAATTGAGGAATCAATTATCTCGATAGCATGAAATAAAGTGGTATGTATGTAAATCCCCAAACATAAAAGCAAAATAAATCTATTAAAAACTTTCCTCAAGCCTATATTTATCGTAAATTTTCCTTAGTTTTGCCGATGCATACTGCACGGCTAACCTAAATAAATTTTCTAATACATGCCCAAGAAACAAAATAGCTTGAAAAAGCAACCAAATATGCAAAGAAACTTACCTTGATCAAAGACACAAACGTAAATCTACCAAACAAAGTTGGGTTCTTCTTCACAACATTCCTTTCTGGCTTCACCTCTTTGCAGAGCTGCTGTGCAATCTCCCTGAGAAGCACAATCTGCGCCTTCTCTGTGCTCATTGAAATGATTGCCTGCCTCATCGACTCCCTGTCTGCCTCCAGAGCCTGCAGCCTCATGTAAAGCTTGTTTATATCACCCTCCTCTCTTTCTCCTCCATCAAATCCCCCCTTATGATCACTCTCTTTCTTCATCTTTGTGCTAATCAATTCCTCGTCCTCACTTTCATCGACAAGTGTAACACCATGAACTGCATCTATTGTGTAGATTCGATCAGTCTCATCATCTTCCCCCTCTCCATTTTCACCAACCATGGCCGACGCTTCCTGCGGCCTCAAAGAGTCCACAGAAGAGAAACGGTGGAGATGCCCCTGCGGTGGATTGGGGATACTGACGTTGGCTCCATAGGGGGTCTTCTCAAGCTCGTAGATCCGCCGCTCAAGATTCGAGGTATCGTCGTCATCACAAGAAACTGCCGCAACACAGCGAAGGGGAGGATAGCAGTCGCCCCGCGGGAGATCAAGTTCTCCTTCGTTACCACCAGAATTGAAGAAGACAGGGTCGCTTCCGACATTGATGCCGAGGCTTAACAGCCGGTCCTTATAAGCGCAAACCTCGCAGGAAAGAGCCTGCGCCTGCTGCTCGCGCTTGAATAGGAGATCATCGAGCTCAGCAATCTCGCGACCGTCGTGGGCCATCTTCTCCTCCGCGAATCTACGGAACTGGCGCGCCTCCATTTGTACCTCGGCCTTTTCGCGCTGAAGACGAAGGATCATCGACATTGTCTCGCTCGCCGCCGTCGCCGCCGCGTTCCGCTCCTCCTCGAGCTCCACGGAAAGCTCCTGGATCGCAACCTGCTGACTAGCTAGGGTTTCACGGAGGGCTGTCAGCTCGTTTTCCACCTCCACGCGCGCGAACCCAGCCTGCGACATCGCATCCCGCCCGTCGGCCTTGCGCTTCACATATCGGCGGAAAGTTGGGGACGATGGCTCGAAGCAGCTAGGGCAGCCGCAGTTGCAGCAGCCGGTCGGACTCGCCGGATCCATCTATCCCAAAGCGGCATCCAAGAAAGATGAAGGCAATCGAATCTCCAAAGCCAGAATTCCAACACCCCTCGTATGAATCAGAGAGTAGAACAAACAAGAAGATCGAAAGGGTTCAAAGAAATTCAAATTCTGCGATCATTAGGTTTCCATAACCGACCAAGATTTATTAAGCTCCTCGTAATCTTGGCTGATTATTGCTGGATTGGATATTTAATCGCGGGCTTTTACGTTTCCCTCCCTCGTAATAACTGAATCCAGGTGTAATAAAAAGCTACAGATTTTGGTAATAAATGGGGCTCTGTAATTACCCTTCAAGAAGCAAATATTTACATCTTGCCACTGAGCAACTGCTCCTTAAAAGCCACCCGGAATCAACGTTGCGGCTCGAGAACGAAAAATATGCCTAAGATATTCGGAGGCTCATTTTATTGTATATGGATAAAATTACAAATAAAAAAAGGTTTATTTTTATATTTATTTTTTGCACAAAATAAAATATTTACGCTCTCAAAAACTTTACAAAATTTTATGAAGTATTGAAATTAATAGTTATATCTGACTTTCTTTAAATTTTATCATTCTCAACAGGGGCGGAACCAATCTCTCTTATAAACAATACTTTGAAAATCAGACCGGACAACAGACCAAAATAATGAGAGGTTAGCGGTTTGATGGTTTGACCGAGGTCAAACCTGATGATGTAATAAATACTTATTATATTTAAATATTATAATAATGACAGAATCATTTGTAAATATATAACAAACTGAATCATAATATGAAGCAATTAAAAAACATAACAAATAAATTCAATAAATTTAAAATTAAATATATTATTATTTTGAGCAACTGACCTCTTTGTAGTCATAATTTGAGAGATAAAATTGAAATTTATCTTGAGATCATGTAGTTTAAACATGCAATTGGTGATGCTCTTAAAAGTGAAAAAAAATAAATATAAGATAATTATTATAATTGTAAACATAATAATGTAATATAGAGTAAATAAAGAAAATATAATCATATATTTTACTTGAAGACACAGCCAATTATAAAAAGATTTTAATATTTTATACTAACTGACAACAAAAAGAAAATATATTCATAATATAGAGATGAAGTTAAATATATTTTACTTTCTCAGTTCAATAGTTTCAAACTTTCAATAGTTTCACAAGAGAAAAATCAAAGATCTCCTAAATTTGCATCATCAAATCTATCCACATAAGTTGAGTCTCCAAGTCTCGCTTCATCAGAAAATGCAAACCCAAAAGCATCTAATTGATCGAACTTGATTATATTCCTTCATTCTCTAAATCACCTTCACCAATAAATAAGAAATATAAAATTAGACTTTATTTTTTGTTTTATTTAGGTGATATATTCCTATTTCATTATTGTTGCGGACTCAAATATACGCGGCGATAGAATTTAAATTTCCGTCTCAGCGTTGTACGTATATCCAGCACACAAACAGAAGAATAAAAGAACACCAGGATTTTTACGTGGAAAGCCCTGAAAAAGGGAAAAACCACGGGGCCACGCCCAGTTGAAAGAGTTCCACTAGGGTTGTTTGAAATACACGAGGCTGATTCGTCCTTTAAATTCAGGACGATCAGATTACAATGAGTATCAGTTACAAGGCCAAGCAGAGTTCCGACGTCACTCGGGTGTCCGGCAGAAATCCGGTGTCGCTTGGAAAGAAGTCTGGCGTCACTCGGGCGTCGGGTAGAATTCTGGCGTCGGGCAGAATTCTGAGGTTGCTCCCGTGTCGGGCAGAGCTCCGGCGTCCCTCGGGCGTCCGGTGGTGCTTCGGTGGTGTTCCGGCGGAGTTCCGGCAGTGTTCCGACGGTGGTCGAGGAGGAGCTGTTCCCTCCTAGACTTCTCTTCTCTTCCTTCTCTTCTTCTCTTCTTCTCTTCTTAGCTTTCTCTTCTTCTCTTCTTGGCTTGGGTCCCCTCTTAAGAGAAATGAGGGGCTATTTATAGTTTTTCTGGAGTGGCATAGCCCGTAAATATGTGAGGGATCAGGGGCGAATAGGGAGTGATCCGGATGAACGGCCGATATTGAATCCCTTGATCGTGAATCGTTTATCAAGCATTTGAAGGTCTTAATGATATCAGAATTCTACGATCTTAGGCTCGTTGGATTCGTCTCGTCGAGACGCTCGATTCGACTATAAGCTCGTCAAAATAGGAGTTTAAATGGTCTCCGAATTAATTTTTGAAGTTTCCAACTTGAGTTTTTCCTCGAGATTCGTGCCCGATCAAGATAATTTTTCGATGACGTATCAATTATCAACTTACTATGTCTTAGCCGATTGGACGGTATATTTTGTTCTTCAATAACTAGCATTGCATCCACTTTGTATATCTCATTTTCCTAATCTTATAAGTCAAGTTTTGGCGTTGTTTCATCTTCAAGTACCCAAAAATCTATCATTTTCAACACAAGTGTAGTACAGAGAATCATAATATCTTTTTTTAACTTGAAACCTAAAAAATGAAGAAATAAATTTAGCTTGAGATTATACCTACTATTTAAATTGACATTAGCACATGAATATTAATATAGTGTAAGATTATATATTGTGAGAACCCTTGAATATCAAGATTTTTGGTGCAAGTTAGTCCTGTACAAACCTGTAAGAACTGTCTGTACGAACTGACAAATCAAGATTTTTGGTGCAGGTTCGTCCCGTACGAACCTATAACTGTCTGTACGAACTGAACAAAATTTTAACAGAGCCCATCGTCCTGCAGGTTCATCTGTACGAACTGTCTATACTAACTGAGTTCGTCTGTACGAACTGAACAAAAATTTTCCCGAGTCGATCGTCAAGTAATTTCGTCCATACGAAGAACTGATTATCCGGGACGAACGAGTATATCGTCCGGGACGAACGAGTATATCGTCCGGGACGAACTGAAAAGATCTCAGCCCATTAAATATCTCACCCGTTGGATTTGAAGAGAGAGAAAACGGCTAGAGAGAGAAAGAGAAGGAAAAGAAGAGGAAATCCATATTTTGGGCGACTTCGGTCTGTTTTTGTCCGTTGCCGCAGTTGGGAAACTTGATCAACTCGAGGTAAGGCACATTATGTCTTTCTCAATTTTAAAAAATGTGAGTTTTGACGAATTTTTTGATTTAAATTTTATTTCCGTTAGCAGAAAATGAGTATAACTTTGCACCGGTAAAATTTTTACCGCGTAACTTTTAGTATGTTGTAGAGATTGTCATTTTGCACGTTTTGAATATTTTCTGAAAATTTTTCATCAGGTATTCTGAAATCTGCGGGATTTTTATCGAATAGAAAATTTTTCGGGTGTCGAAAAATAGTGCTTCAGTACAATGAAAGTCTTGAAATGATGTTGTACACGATCTCTGGTAAATTGATAATTTTCTGAAATTATGAATTTTGATTCGTTGGATTTTCTGTTGTCTGTCGTTATACATTCTGACAATATTCTGATATGTATCTGATCTCTTTGTATGTGATATGATTTGATATTTTATATGATCTGAATGATATCATAAGGGAGTTATAAGGGGTCAAAATCCTTTGAGATTCTGTCTAGGTCCGGAAATATGAAAATGAATTCTGATCTGATAATTTAATCTATCTGATATGTTCTAGTGCTGTAAGCACAAAGGGAGTCATAAGGGGCCAGAATCCTTTGAGATTCTGTCTGGGTCAGGGACATGTGATCTGATATGTGATTTGTATGATTCTGTGATATGAATTTGATTCCTGTTTTGTACGAATACCTGTTATCTGAATTTTTGATTTCTGTGATAATATCTGAATGCTTCTGTGAAGTATTTTGAAATGAGTGGATCTGGGAATTTAGATCGGCTAGTATGATCTTACTAAGCTGTTAGCTCACTATGGTTATCTTCATAGTTTTCAGGTTATGGGAATATTAATATAGTGTTGATTATACATATTCTTTAAATTGACATTCGCACATGAATATTAATATAGTGTAAGATTATGCATATTCTTTAATTTTAAATTATACCAAATATATACCAGATTGTTGAGCCGTTGATGCTCCAAATAATTGTGTCTCTTTGGGTGAATCTGTTAAAAAATACTCCAATTTATTTTGCATCCTGATGAAAATGATGTTTGGCTTAGAATTCTCATAGCTAATTTCTGTAAGTTTGGAGCACTTGATCCAAACATCTTCCACCACTCATCTACATATTATCGAGTTAGAGAGCTTAGTGAGTATGCATATTTGTAAATAAAAATATAAGCATATAACTATATGTTGACATAAAAAGAGAATTACCAGGTTGCATTTCTTTTACTATCAGTAGTGCAATTGGTTTTCCAAAACTTTCTAAGCTATCATGGAATAATCTGACCTCATTCATTGCAATTATGAGCTTAGAACAAATGTTTTTATTTATAATTAACTCAACTAGACCTTACAAAATTTTTAGCTTTTGACAATAGTTCTCTCTATCATATTGAAAATGAGAATTGAGAAAATATGCTGCTGCATGAATGTCTTGCCTTAATTGATTATAATTCATCTCCTTTTTTGTAATAACTCGTATTTTGACTCAAGTAAATATTTTTTTGGAGTCATTATAACTCCAAATTATAAATCATCTTCGTCATAGTGTTGTTATTGTAGTATTTTACTTGCACGAATTTTTTCGTAATTTTTGGGCACCGATTAAATTTCTTAAGAAATTATCACCTATCGATACAAGTGAAAATTTTTGGACCGTTAGTTGTCCGTTTTGCAAACTGATTTCACTGATATTTTTTAATAAATGATTTATTTTAAGGATATTTTTCAATAATTTTTAAAGTCCTAAAATGATTTATTTTAATTGTATACTAAAGAATTGATTAAATTAAATATTATATATTATTTTATTATAAAATATCTTAAATCATTAAAGATTTTTTTTATAAAATCCATTTCCCCCATTGATTTTGGCAACAAAGACATTTTAGAGAGAAAATGAGAGAAATGTGAGGAGAGAGAAAATAAAATCTTAGATTTGGAGGCTGCAGAGCGATTTTTGTCAGTCATGCCTGTTGGGAGATTTGCTCGTCTCACTATAAGGAACCTTTATCCTATTTTTTATTTCAAAAATTTTATATTTTTTATATTTTTTTTATCAAATTTATATTTTTATTACTGAAAAACGTGAATAACTTTGTATTGGCAAAACTTTCACCATGTAACCATTTGTATGTTGTAGAGATTGCGATTATGAATACTTTAAGTATTTAAATTTTTTACCGGGTGATTTTGAAAATATACCTTTTTTTCTCTACTCAAAAATTTATTTTGATATCTAAAAATAGTGATTTAATTCACTCAGAATGTTATTTTATACAATATTTGGTAATTTGATCAAATTTTAAAAATTTAAATTTTTGCTCAGTATAATTTTTATTGTTTATCATTAGTATGTTTTGACATTTTTTGAATTATACTTAATTATATTTTATTAGCTGCAATATATTATAAATGAATATAGATATATGCTTGAGTAATATCTGGTCGCTATTACTATTAAAATATTATGATAATAATACTTGTGTCATGTAAAAGACAGGTAAAAACTTGTTGACACGTTAGTTGGAGTTTGATTAATTTGTATATGATGGTGAGCCAACGAGTTTTTCTTTAAATAAAGTGGTTTAGTATTATCCTCTACTAATTCATGTGATATACTGTGCCGATGGAAAAAGAGTGACAACTCTATTTACTAAGCCAACTGTTTACTAATACAGATACCAACATTAAAAAATATTGTAATATATAAGACTTCTTACTTATTTAATGTGACTATTGAAATACATATTTTTAGACATTATTCTTATTATTATACGAATTTATTAGTACTGCATAAATTTATTATTATTACATTATTCTATTACTTCTACCACTAGATTATTATTATTATTGATCTGGATAGCAATACTATTTAATAATATTGATTCAATGTACATATACTAAGTATGTGATATACTAAGCACATGATATAGGAGGCCTAGATAACACGTGTACATTCTTATATGATTTTACTGCATTGATTTGATTTTGAATTTCTTTACAGATATTTTAATTTGATATTTTAGCTGATTATGAATGTATGATTGATTTATAAATTTGACACTCATACTAGATTACTACTTTACTAGCTGTTGTACCATAGTGTTTTACTTTTTACAGATTCTACTGCTATTGTATTTGAGTTTTACTATTATTACACTTATTCAATAACCATATGGCTGCTACTACTATGATTTAATCCTTAACATGCATATTACTCTTTTATCATGCTTTAAATTTAGTTATAAGTTTTGGTGACCTGCTGGGCTTTTAGCTCATTATATGTGGTTAAATGATTTCAGGTTAGGGTAGGGGAGCAAGAGTGTGAGGCTGGCCAGTATTCTTCAAGTTCTATTTTTTTTCTTTTGTATTCAGGATAGAGTAGTTGTGATATGATTGTGTAGATCCTGAGTAGTGTATATAACTTTTGAGAATTACTACAGATATGTATAGTAATATTTTGAATTATAGAATTTATTTTTATTGTTATTACTGATAGATGATATTAGATAGCCCTAGTTGTTATTTATTAAAAGATTAAAAAAATAATTCTTCTAATTTAGATTCTGGGGCATCACATTTTATTATAGTGGTGAAAGGCTAATATAATCTCTTTACATTTCTGAGCATAGCTTTAATTGCCTTTTGTACCCTATGCATGCCATCATATATATATCCAAGCAATGGATTCTCATCTGAACCAATAATACGTAACAACCGAATCAAAGGGCTCGATATCTTTTAAATGATAAGATAATTTTCCCAAAACATCAAATCCAAAATACTTGAAGATACCTCTTTTCCTTTGGCGATTTTGTGAATCTTTATAAAACTTGCTTGTAATCAATGCCTGCAGGCTGTAGGTCATGGTGGTGCTCATAAATACCTTTCAAGTTATGAAGCTCATTGCAAAATGGATAGCTCCTGGATGCACAATCTCCTTCCAACCTAGCCTTTTTCTATGCCATACAAGTATAAAGATATAACTATAATAAAAAATTGTCACATTCAAAACTTTTCTTGCTAGATCCTCTATGAGAGGCATGCTTCCAATGTATTTCAAAATTAAGTTTATACAATATACAGCACAAGGTAATCAATAGATATTGTTGAATCTTTGATGTAACATTTGAACTACTTTCTTGTAATTAACTATATTATCAATAACTATTTGAACCACACTCTCTGGCCCTACGCACTCAACAACCTCATTGAATAAAGAGCACAAGTTTACAGCTTCCTTGGTAATGTATGAAGCATCAAATGATTTCAAAAAAGATACACCACGTGGATAGTAAATCAAAATTTTGATTAATATTCTACTCATACTATCAGTCCATCCATCTGTCATGAGAGTATAACATGTTTCCTTCCAAGTTTATCTTTAATTATCAATAAGTAGCCTACATTTCTTTTTAACATTCTTAAGTAGGTTTACTCTCATGTTGTAATAAGTGGGGAGCTTGTAACCAGGACCTATAGCAGCAATGACATCTATAGCTTTCTGCGTATATACTAAAGTTAGAGTATTAAATGGGATGTAGCAATAAAAAATCATCTTGCTAAAGCCATATTAGCACGGCAAACTACTTCTTTAGATACTAAAGTACTCTTAATTGAAGATTGTGAACCTGATTTAATTCTCAGGGCAAAGAAAGTATTTACGTCAGCAGCTTTTCTTTTTTCCCTTACCAACTTCTGATACATGTGCTTCAAAAGATAATATTTAAGGTAGAGAAGAAGAATCTCTTTCTTCCTCTATAGCATCATCCACAGGAAATGGTGTACCATCCAACTCTTCATGTGCTTGTTTTTTTTTTTTAATTTCCTTCAAGTTCTCCTGCATTTTATATTGAACGTCGTGTGGAACCTTTTTGCAAGCAGCTATATTCCCCTTTAGTCCTACTAAATATTGTTTCATTCTATTTATTCCTCTCCCTTGTACGCAATACCATAATGCAGACATTTGAACTGCTTATTCCCATCAGCTCCTCTAACTTCAACGAAATGATTCCAAGCAATGTCCACTTTCTCATGTACAGTATAACTGGAAGCTAAAATCTGATTACTAGGTGCTTCTATTCTAATTTGATTAATTAAATAATATCACATACACATAAACTCAAAACAATAGCAATCCAAAAATCTCAAAATTTTAATAAAAAGTGAAAACAAAAATGCAAATCATTTTGTAACCATCTCTGATGTATTAGCATCATATCATTAATATTGACACTTGTTTCTAAATTCCACCATAATCATCAATAACAATACAAATTGATAGATTAATCAAGAACAGAATCATTAACAAACAATGCTGTATTAGGCAATTGCCTTGAAAATAATAACTTCTTTAACTATATAGCAATATACAATAAAAGCATATTTCACTCTTTTGAACTAAAAATATCCACATAAATTGTTAATCAAGCTAACGTTAAGTATAGAAACAACAACACCAACAAGACAACTAATACAAGTAAACTAACACGCTTTTGTTATCTATGAGTCCAGGTTATTAGCATTTGGGTCCTCAGATGTCCTGAAGATGTTTAAATTTTACTTTGTAATGTTGTATTTTGAGTAACTTATGATTGAAAGTAAATTTACTTTGATATGTATATCATTTACTTAAAATAAATAAAGCTTGCATCTCAACTGCTCAAAATAGAAATTTCGACATTCATACCGCGAATGGCCAATGCGATCGTAGTTTTATTTTTTATTTTTCAATAAAAATCAAATCAAACATCTTCAGATCTTCTTCAATCTTCTGAGGCCACATTCTAACAAATATGACTCTCAAAAATCAAAATAAAAGAATAAATGAAAGAATCAAGGAACACGAGATGGGTAAGTTGTATATGTGAGGAGAAGAAGTGATGAACTCACAGTAGTGGGTCAGAGAGGAGTCGAGCATGACAAGGACGTTTGGTTCCTTCTACCTGCTTCACGAAAGAGAATGAGACAGAGAGAGAGAGAGAGAGTCAGGGAGAAGTTACGCTCGAATAGTAAGAATCGTAGAAAACAACAATATGGTTTTTCTTTTGTGTTTTGTATAAGGGTATAAGATTTTCCTTAATTTATTTTAAGCCATCTGATCTAATCTCAATAGCTGAAAACAGCCTTTAATTGAATCGCCCGGTTATTCAAAACTGGAACCAGTTTGGGGGTTCGGCAGTCAAGCCGCCAGTTCGAACGGGCCGACAACAGTTTAGTGCAGAACCGATTTTTAAGAAAACCGTAACCAGCCGGCAGGCAAGTTCACGGTTCGACTGGTTGAACCGGCCAGTCTGGTCCGATTTTTAAAGCCTTGCTTTTAAAGGTGGACAAAATAAATTTATTTTTTTAGAATTTGGGCAATTATATTTATTGAAGGTGTGCAAAATAATAAAAATATTTATTTTTCTAAGGAAAATAAACACCCTTAGCTCTTCTTAATTCCATCCTTGATTCTCAATATATAATTTCTATCCTCTAAGAACCAAATAAGCCTTAGAATTTGAGGCTTATTGGAATGTCCAATGCGCATGATGAGAATGATATCGACACTTCAATAGATTTTTTTTTTTTTTTTAAATTGATCTAAATTTTAGAGGTGAATGTAGAGGTAAGAATTTAGGGAAAATATGATATTTTAAAAATCGATCATTCTTGACCTAAATAAGTGTAAGCATCAGTTGTATGATATAAATAAATTGTTAATGGAGCCGTATGAGAATGTTGAAAGTAATATTTAATTATATGTGTTTAATATAGAAAAGTAACCATTACTAATAAAAAAATGATATAAATAAATTGTTCCGTTGATTGGCATAAAAAGATTAAATTGATAATGTTCTCACTTGTTTGATTTAATTTTTTTTGCATGTAATAATAGAATTTTATCAACAACCATGGATTAAATCAAAGGGAAAAGGAGAGGAGAGCGAAAAGATATGGGCTTCGCTTGGGATAACTTTTTTACTGCTAAAAATTTTTGCACTAAAGAGCTACTTTAAAAAATTATAAGAAAGCTGTCCCAAACAATGCCTTAGAAAGAAGCTATAAATTTTTACTATATTGGTGAAAAATGCATAGTCAATAGCAATAGATTGGATGTGTTAGGCTCATCTTCTAACCCTTTATTTGTAGACTTGAATCATGGCATGGTGGTATAGGAAAGTCTACATTCAAGCAATCTAAATAAAATTATAGCAAGCCTTAATGAGTACTTGTTGTAAAATGAATGTACTTACTAGTTTATAGCTATATATTACATTAAAAATAAAGATTGACTTTTGAGTGAAGGACAACTAAAAATTATTGTCAACTTCACTTTCCTTCGTCAAATTCCAATGAACTCTTCATCAACTTTATATTCGGCTTGCAAGTTGCTTTGAAGCTTGGGGCTAGTTTTATTTAGCAAGCTGGGTGAACAATCTTAGTGGCAAGTTGGAGCAAGCGAGTCTACGAACATATGCCAAGCAAGGTGAGCTAGGTAACTAGGCCTCGATTTGAGATAGTGGGCGACTAGTGCTGAGCCTTACTCAGCCTCAGGATAGAAAAGGGAGTGAGCTGAAGTGACTAAAAAGAAGAGCTCAATAGTCAATCTTGATATGATGAGTTGATAGGCCCTTATGTTAGGCATCTTTATGTGGTTGAACTTGGTTAGCTTGCATGGGAGCAATCGCTCTGGGAGAGAGCAAGTGATTGAGAAGGTGGATCAGATTTGTGGCAAGTGTTGATCTGATAGCTTGACGAGGAATTCCTGATCTGCCCCATGAAAAGGGCTAACTGCTTAGCAAGCCCGAGCGAGTAGCACATGTCGATTATATCATGTGAGTTTTTCTACGATTTCCGAGAATACAATAAGATTGTTAGGCGAGTTCCAACTATAGGCCCCTCTTAAAGTCCTGTTCCTTTATCCTGACCAGTGAGCTATCTGTTAAATATCTGTGAAGACATATGCAAGTATATAATACTTACTCGTAACATTATTATACACTATATCTTAGGCATAAATAATAGTAATTAGGACTAAGGACTATTCGGATAATAATTCTCGGTGAAGGAGACAATGCAAATATAATCAAGTTTCTTCAAGGGGCTCAAAGGAACGGTGACAAAGATTTGAATTATTTCTTCAATTTTAGGGAATTCAATCATGTAATTTTCAATTGTATTCCTAGGGGGAGTAATAAGTTAGCTGACTTATGTGCTAACTATGCAATTCTTAGTTCTTTCATTTGGGATGAATATAGTTTGGATAAGATTGCTCCTTCTTTTATGTCTTTGTTAAAGGAGGAATCTTATGCTTATGGCTTGTAGGTTATTTTTTCTTCCTTATTATTGATGCAATTTGCTGCATTTTCTTCAAAAAAAAAAAAGAATAATAATTCTCGGATCCCGAAACTTGACACCAATCAATCATATTCAACATCTATATTAGCATGACATTAATTATTTATATATTTTTTAAATATCGATATTGAAATTATAAATTTGAAGAATTAATCAAACTGCACACATATGCATGACCTCAACTAATGGCAATGAATGGCATTCCTGAAAATTTCTGTTGATTGGGGACTAAAAATTTTAATATCCTTTTGTGTTGGGACTTTCTGCCTCGATTTTTTTAATCTGCCCACAAAAATATCTAGCGGAGAATCTTGGCCGTCCCTTCCATTCTGTAGCCGACATGGACTCAGCCACGTTTACAAATCATAGCCGTCCAATGGGTCCCCACCTAACCAATGCACAGACTTTAAGGGAACGGTAGATAAGAAATTCTAGAAAGAGCTTAATTAGTAATTTGTCGGATTCTGCATCCCAATTACCCAAAAAGTGGTTGCTAGAGAAAAAATAAAAATTGAGGATTTACAAAAATACCATGCAATTTTAATATAATTATATACAGGGGTGTAAATGAATTGAGCCAAATTTTACTCATTTATTATAAAAGAGAGAATATGATTAGGATTCAAATAATTATTTTAATAAAATGATAAAAATATATAATAAATTAAAAGGGAAATAATAAAAAATATTATTTGATATAAAAAAAGTGTAAGATAATTTTTAATATTTTTACAACTTTATATTTTAGCTATTAGTTGCTAATATATTTTAATCATATTTTATAATGATATTTTTTAAATGAGCTGATTCGAGAGCTAACGAGTTGAGATGGAGCTAACTCAAGCTTGACTCCTTAGTTCATTGAGCTCGACTAATAAACTATTTTTCTAGCCCATCCTGAGACAGCTTGACTCACTAATACCCCTTGTTATATATCTAAATCTTAATATTGACTTATATAATATTTAGTGATTTACTTATATTAAAATAAATATATAAAAGAGATATTTCATTTAAATAAATTATTATTATTTCTTTTTTGCTATAATTTAAAATTTTAAATATTATATATTAAATAATAAAATTTAAGTATTACACATATAAAATATTAAAATTATGTGGCATGTATGTAAATCTCAAAAAGATTTATATAAATCATGTTCTTCTTTTTTTTTTTTTTTTTTTTTTTTGCATTTTATTTTCTTTCATGTATTTGCACTTAATGTTGTTGTGCACCAATATTCATGTTGGTCAAGTTAATCAAGTAGTCATCATTTTTTAAATCAACTTGGCACACTCTAAAGTTAAAGCCATCGAAAAATAAACTTAGGCTTCGTTTGGGACAGTTTATTGCTTTATAAAACAGCTTTTTGGTAAGAAAATATTTGAAAAAAAGAAATTTATACAAAAAAGTTGTTTTAGATAACAATAAGAAAATTGTCCCAAACAAAACCTTAGTCCAATCCGTTGAACACGATATTTGACCTAAATCAACACACAATCTTATCTTTTTTGCTTAGTAACAAAGATTCAAATTTATCACTATCATTAAAATCACAAATCATTATTAACATTCAATTGATTATGCGGAGAGGCAAACCTTAACTATCAAATTAGGTAGGAAGATATAAGGAACAATCACTTGTGATCTTTATTAGAATCAAGAATTAATAAAGTTCAAAAAAGGAAATAAGTGATGATGAAAGCTTTTTTTATTTATTTTTGGAACATTTAGACCAATTAAGGCAGACTCACACACACATCGCATACACAAAATTTGAATCTAAGACCTCTTAATTGGTAGCCTAAGCTCCCAACCAACAGATCAAGATGAGCTGTGTGATGATGAAAGCTTTAATATGAAATTATTCAAATCCTATTTAATTATTTCTACTTATGATGACAATTGGCATCTTAAGCTTAGTTAATTATTGACAACAAAGGTCCAAACTTTGAGTTCAATTGGGAAAGAAAGGTAGTGGACAGCACTATTTGATGATGATGTTTAATGCTGCCCTCAAAGCTTCACAAATTATTGAGAACTTTATGGATTTTTTTTTTTTTTTTTTGCTTTAGAAAAAAATATCAAAATATTCTGATATAATTTTTATTATGATAAAATTTAAAATTAGTGCTGCATATGAAAAATATATATTATATCAATTTTAAAAAATATTAAATAATTATTAAGCTTATTTTTATTATATTAGAATATCTAACACATTAATTCTTATATTTCAAACTGAAGACTTTGATTGGGATAAGAAAGTCCTGTTTTCTTCATGCAAGAATTTTGAATTTGGTCAAAGCAGGAAAACTCTATAAACCATTAGAATTTAGAAATTTTGGTTATATAGAAAGATACCAGTCATGCTTTTGACCTTTAAAAAAATAGAAAAAAATAGGGAAGTTCAGAGAATTTCGAAAAATATTTGTTTTTGCAGACATAATTACAACTTTATTAGTGCAATCATTTTGGGTATTAGGAATTAAACCCCATAAAATCGTTATTTTTTTAGTGTGTGATCCAATTGCAAATTTCTTAATAATAAACATTTTATAAGTATAAGAATAGAAATATTAAATAAATAATAATAATATTATTAGTCATGCAATTCATTATATGCTGTTATTTTTCTTAATGTCATCAGCTATAATTGAGCAAAGTTCAAATGCATCTAACTTACATGATGAATTCATATAACTGAATGATTTTTTAGTACAAGAAATTTGACAATATTATAATACTTTTGAAATGATTAACTTAAAGATCTCTCACATGAGAGAGATTGTTGGACACTAAAAAAGCCTCAAATTTAGGAGATTATTCTGTGCGGTCACCGGACCGTCCAAAGGCGAATTAAGATGTGCCATGTCACCCGATACACATCAAAAAAATAACGTGATATATCCTGATTTACCTCTGAATCACATCTGGTGACCTCAAAGAATAATTTCACCAAATTTTGGCGTCATTTGGGATGACTTTCTTACTACTTATTAAAATAATTTTTCAGCACAATTTTCTAATTCAAAAAATTTTTATACGAGAAAGCTATTTTAAAAAGCAATAAGAAAACTATCCCAAACGAAACCTTAGTCTGAAAAATATTTTAGTGAAAGATTATTATAGAAAAAGGTTGTTAGTCCAGTGACAAATAAGTTTAGAGAGTCATCTTAAATCATTTAATCACATAATATATCGACCTTTTGATGACCCAATTACGAGAGTAAATGCATTAGATCTAATCCATGTTAAAAAAAGGTAGAGATAAACCTAAAAAGATTTGATTAAAAAGTATTAAAAACATTTTTTTTATTAGATTTAAATCAGAATTTGACTCTAAATAAGTCAAAATAGAGAAACAAGATTCATGTAACCGACTCGTATAATAGGATAAAGGCTTGATGTTATTATTGTAGTTATAAGAATATTAAAATAATTAAACATCATGCATTGTCTTAATTTTTTGAGTTAAAATGTGCTTTGAAGACCCAACTTCAATTCCCTATTAATTCTCCCTCCCTTACAGATTATAGTACTTCCAATAATAGCTGAATATTAAAAAAAGTTGATTCAAATTACATGGAATAAGTTGCATAAACATCATAAAGATAGTGATTTATTTTTGTATAGAATTGCATGTAATAAAAAGTATTTAGGGTTTGAATTCTCACACTATATGCATACATGAGGAGGAATGATCTTCCCAGGATTCATGATGTTGTTTGGATCTAAAACAGTCTTTATTCTTTTCATGGTCATCAATGCCCCCATGCCAAGCTCTTCCTCAAGATACTGAAATATAAAGAAAATGTAAGCCAAAAAAAAGGTAATTTTAGTTCAAAAGAATGAAGAATGGAGAGAGATGCTGCATTAGTGAAACCAATGGCATATTCCCTTCACTTGTGGTTGAAAAAATATACACAAATAGGCAAATAAAACTAAAAAACAGAAGAAAAATGTATGACACGATGTATGAAGTGATGCAAAAGACAAGAAATAATGGAGATTTACAAATCAATTAATGCGATAAGAACATGGCGATAGGGAAGTTCCATGCGTATTCATAATCATATTGAAGATAATAGTTGGAAGCTTTGGTTACTAATCAAGAGGTTTGATTAGTTTGGGACGGCTCTCTTAATTGACTTAGGTTTCGTTTGGGACGGCTTTGTTACGGCTTCTTAAAGCAGCTTTATATTAAAAAGCTGCTTTATGAAGCAAAAAGAAAGCTGTCCCAAACGAAGCCTTAAATGCCCCAAAAAAACAACCATGTTGAAGATTATCCCTAGCACCATTTCGAAAATTCATTGAAGTCCATTTCACCCGTATACAATATTAACACACAAGTTGTAGAGGTTTCAATGGTTTCCAATGGGCCGAAACATAGCAAGAAATTAAAGAGCTTTTCTACTAAATAAAATGCTCACAATGAAAAGAAAAAACACAGAGAGAAAATAGCATTGTTAGATAGAGACAGCACAGTTAAAGGGAGGATAAGTGATCGTGGATTGAATCCTGCCCAACCATGATCCATTAGAGAAGTGGTAGGAGTGGATAAAACCACCTACCATATTGTTTAAGAGAGTTAGGATTGGTTATGCTCATCCACATAATGTTTCTCTATCTTCCTAAGTGCAGGTAGATACTTTGAGATGGTGGGGTGCTTGCAGCCACCTATAACCCAACCAAACACATTTGTGGCTTTGCCGGGGGAATGTAGTGTGCATAAGTGAAAGAAAAAAGAGAAAGAGGGAATGTAATGTGCATGAGTGAAAGAAAAAGAGAAAGGAGACGATATTTCTTTATTAGGGGCTTGCGCAATTTACCCCTATTTAACAAAGTGGTTGATGGTAGTAGACATGCAAGGCAACTGTAACATGGGGGAACTCTTAAATGAAAAAGTTTTAAAATGTAGGACAACATGAAATTGCGATGTACATCAGCAACCTAGATGTAATTTACCCAAAATTCAATTTTGAATCCATGAATTAATCCAACTTAAAGTGCAATATTTCAGATCATAGAATAAATATCTAAATACAGGTTTTGGCAGAAGGCCCAATCCTCTCAAAAATAGGGCTGTTGATTTAACCAAAAAAGACTGATAGCTTAAGAAATCTCACTTTCATTTTACCGGTGCCAACACCATGCTCTCCTGTGCATGTTCCTGTTCAAAATTTATAAGATGTATCAATATTATGAGGTTTTCTCATCTTCCTAGGTTTCTCTGGTTAAGTTAATAAAAAAGAGAATATCCATCTTATTATTAGTTTTATCGTGAATGTATTTATGGTTATGCATGGGTCTGATATTGCTTATATCTCTAAACATGTAGCATGTACCTTCCATTGACAATGCCGTGTGAACCATAAAGTGGTTTAGGCGCTCTGCTTCTCGTTTCTGTTCCTCTTGCTCTGGGTCAAATAACACAAGAGTATGGAAATTTCCATCACCAGCATGAGCAATTACTGTGCTGCATAAAGCATAATTTGCATGCTGGTAAGGGATTTCAATGGTAAAAAAGCACAGCATAGTTCACTGCACCAAGCAGAAGTATCTTTCAAGCTTGTTATAAAGAAAAAATGCAATTACTGGATCAATAAATTTTTAATTATCACTTTTTCTCTTAATAAACAGCATACCACAGCAATGGTGATTCATCAAGAATCAGTTTAGATTTTGATATGCAATCCGCAAGCTTTGATAAAGGAACACAAACATCCTGCAAGAAGAGAATGGATGAGAAGGATGCTGTATGGAAGGGATGTTTACAAAATATCATTAAGAATTATGAATCCTATGCGGAAAAATAGATGAGCTTTTCAATAAAAAATATTTTATGGTGGTAGATAACATGCAGGGTATGCCAACGGGGAAAATTTTTCCACAGGAAACATGTTTTTCTTTTCAAAAATTCTTTTAGCTTGTGCAGTGATGTTGTATCACCAATAATTTAATAAAATTCTAAAAAATGAGACTATATCGTAATTTAATATCATAAGTAGATACTGACAAGCTTGAACATTGTAAAAGTTTTGATAAGATTTGCTAGCAAAGGCTCCCAGAATCTAACATCATCGGTAGACAATATGCCATCCAAGTTGAGATTCGTGGCATAAGAGATTGGATTTGATGCTTAAATTTCCCGTCAAATAAACAACAAATCTCCGAAATGGTGCATAAATTTCAGCTTCAAATATAAAACCAACAAGCAAGAATGCATCTTTTGATGCATTTCTTAGTTTTGTGCTTGTCAATACTTGCAGTAGGATTAATCGTTCATTAGAACAGCAGTCTTCATATGAGGACGCTAAACTAGATGCAATTTTAATTTACTTTTCATAACACAATGGCTCCAATGCCAAAATAGCCAAATTGATTAAAAACTGCTTCATTTTCTAGGTCTCTTCATACAAGTGGATCTCAGGATCCATCACAACTCAAATCAAGTTATTCTATGCTTCTAAAAATGGTCGCTTGCTTCATGCATCATTATTTAGAAGTACGACTCAAATCTACAAATGCAAATTAGGCTGTAACAATTATTGAAACTTGTTACAAAGCTTCTCAAACAAAGATGTTTTCAGATATATTCTCCAGCTAAAATGAGTGGGAAAAAGACCATATATTACATAAACAAAAGACTATCTAGGCATACCTTCTAATAGTTGTTCAAGGTGATCCTTTGTGATGTGCTTAGACAAATAGAGCATATCAGTCAGTAATAATACAGGGTGATTTCCATGCATACCACTGAATTTGTATATATTAATATTTTCAAAATCAAAATTTTTATATTTACTTATATAGCATTCTAATATCTAAATGACAACAAAACAGACATAAAACACTATTTTATTTTAGATAAGCTACTATTAATGATATTTTTAATGTCATTTTAAAAATGAAGATGTTACATAAGTAAATATAAAAATTTATATGTAAATACATAAATACATAATAATATATTATTCAATGGTATGTATGTAAATCCCCAAAAAAATATTATTTGTTTCTATTTTCTTAAGAGAATAATTGCAAGAGTAAATCAATAGAAAACTCACAGTATAGCACCTAAGTTACATAATGAATTATTTTTTCTTATAAAGAAAACTACTTAAAAAATCAGAAACAGTTCACAAATTCACTGTCAACTGCACCACCTTATTATTATGGAAATGAACCAAATAAGACTCAGTACAAAAGCATATTATGAAAACGAAAGAACAAACCAACCGTAATCATTGCTTCAAAATTAGGTGCCATAGCAAAACAGGCCCAAAGAGCCTCCTTCCTTATCTGTGGACAGAATAGCAAGCGGAAAGTTAAAGCTAGGTCAAAGAAAAAAAAACCAAATGCTTCTCATCAGACTTCATTGGTCGAATATTGCGTAGGAATTACAGAGTAAATAACCTAAATGTTAGATAATATGAAGGCTACATTGCTATACAATCTTAAAAGCTAATAGTCGCATTGATCAAATAGCAACCCTTTATACTTTTTTTCTTCGCATTTCTTTATAGAAGGTATGACATAGCATAAAACAGTTTTATTTTGTTTTATTTTTATTTTATTTTATTTATTTAATTGTTTTAAAGAGACAATAAGCAGAAGAATATTCACATTTTTACTGATCACCTTCCACAATTCTGTTTTAGCATCCGGATCTTCAACGAAAACAAAATCAGAGCCATTATGTTCAGAAACAATCTTCTGGACAATAAGAGTCTGCTCTCGTGCATATGCTTCTGAAAAATTAACAAAATGGATCAAGAAATTTGAGTAAGATATGATAAACAGCACATGATGAGAATGAATTGAATCATGTTTCAAAAATAAATCTATAGCAGAGGAAAGTGCCATTAAAATCATTCAAGAAGAAATTCAGACTAGAGGTCAAGGTGTGTGCCTTACCAAATGCTTATTCAAATTGAAAACAGGATTTGGAGCCACCACAAGCTTTCTTTTTCTATCCCCTAACATCTATTAAATAAATATTAATAGCTTATTTAACTTCTTTGCCTAACTTTACAAATCTTGATAGCAAATTAACTTCAAAATTGCATTAAAACATTCTAATGGATTTTATTAACTGGCTGCACCTTTTTTTCCCCCTTATATTATTCCCTTCGGCAAAAAAGTTACATTTTTCAAAAGACTTCTCTATTTCAAATAACAAGGTATTCTCATCTTCCAACGAAAATTTATAAGCACAATAGTCATTTGGGCTTCATATGAGGGTTCTAAGAATTCAATCTCCAAGGCTTTGACTCAAGCAATATATTCTATGGCTTATAAGGCATAGGGCATAGGTTTCGGTTTTGAGAACTAGCCGCTAGAATTGATAGCATTCCTCTTTTTCATTACATGAGTTTAAATCTGTAACCGCCTTTGTGCCCAAAATATATTTGTAATTAATTTTGTGCCCACCATATCATAAATAAAATATCTATGCTAGGTTTCTATTATTCAAATATCTTAAGAAAATCAAATTTTGGCTCAAGATCGGCTCAAAACCATTTGCTACGATCTCAAGCAGAGTAAGTTTATGGCTAGATTCAATCCATGCATAGCAAGCAAACTTCAACTCCAGATCTATCCGAGCTAAAAATCAATTCAATCCAATATGGATAAATTTTACTATCAGCAAACATATATACATGCACAAAAAAATTATAAATTCATACATATAAGTGCATATATATATATATATATATATATATATATATATATATATATATATATATATATATATATATATATAATATCGAAGAAATTTTGATTAAAATAACAAAATTTGCAACAACAATAATATGATGTACCCATCAATTGGGTGAATTGAACCCATATAAAATTCTTGTGTATTTTTTGTGTTGGTATTCTTTCATTTTTTTATCTTTTTTACTCTTTCTATGTTTACATTAGGCTTCACCTATTTTCAACATTAATTGTATGTGCACTATGAACTGAATTGATGATTACATTTAGAAAGGTTTACTATAAATTTTTATTGAGAAAAATTCGATACTACGGTATATTTTATAATTGTTAGCTTTCATTGCATATCATAACTGTTCATTATCTGACAAGAAAATACCTTTTTTGTCAGGAGAAGCATATTTCATGTTGAAGCTTGAAGTAAAAAATGATTACCTGTGCCAATAAACTCGAACATCAAGGTTGGAACTTCAGGCAATTTTTTTCCATTTGCAATATTGATAGCTTGCATCATAACTTCATCCAAGAGTTCAACTCTTGAGACCTATACGACCAGGAGAAAAATCAGCACATATACTGCAACAGTTACTACAATCTTCAAATTTATGTTAAGAACCCTGTAAAAACCTCAACTTAAGGCATCCATATAATGGTTTCATGGTTAATAAATAGAAATGTTTTAGAGAAACAATTTGGCGTACATCATTTATCTTTATAGTTGGCTCATTTTTGGGGTTGAAGGTCTTAAATTTTGTAAAAACTCGCTAAGCACTTGAGGTAGGACATTCTAGGGTCTAGGGTACACAACAAACTATTATGTAGATTCAGATGCAATTAACGGATGCAACAAACATGCAACTTTTATGGGAAAGTAGGTATTCATCTTGAAACAATTACTTACCGTTTTCACTGAAAAATGGTAAAAATCCAAATGAAACGAGAATTTTACTTTCTATTAAAACAAGAATATTAAGGATTACAAAAAGAACTATGCAGTTGAATTTCTAAACAATGGAAAAAAAATCATAAGGGGTAGTAGGAATAACAAGAAAATTTATTGGCCCGCACTTTTATTCACTATGCTTCAAGACAGATGATCCAAATGAATATTTTTTATCTTTTTCTATGATATTGCAATTTTTCTTTTTCTTTGGCAATTATTAGTAATTGCCCCAATTGTACTCATTACACTATCTAATTAAAATATTCTGCATTAAAAAAATTATTCTATTTAGTCAACGGAGGTAATAGACCCAATTTGGAAGATCCTTGTTGGGAGCCAAAGGTTATTTCGTCTGAAGAGATCATATAACCTCACATTGAAAGCTTGTCAAGGGGTTAATTTTAGGCTGACCCAAGGCAACATAGAGTTCTGTGATTAATCAAATGCTCCAGCGAAACAATGAGCTCAAATGCTCAGCCATTGCAGAATAATTTGTGATATGCAACACACAAGAGCCTAGGATTTACAATGCAACCAAATAATGTATTAAATGGATAACATGCAAAAGAAACAAGGATTAATGAATTAAATGCCACTATTTATATAAAAACTCGTTTGTAGGTGTAGACTCGAAAATACTTGAAAAAATAAGCAATAAAGCAATGATCAATTAATTCAAAGAAATTAACACGAAATTTGATCCACAACTAGCAATTGAACTTCTTTTGTACCAATTGAAATCTAATTTATAGCAAATTTGACCGAATAAGGACTCTTGAAACACAATAACAAAAAATTTAGGAAGAAAAAGATTATGGTGAAAAATCACCAAGTGAAAATAATCCAAGTCCATACACCGGTAACAAGAGTTCTTTTACCCCGTAAGTAATTACACTTGTATTGCACCTGATGCAATCTCGTACCCAATAGGGACAGCAACTAAAAATACACAAGAATGACAATGAAAATTTGAAATTAATCATTTATATACCTCAATTCTTCTATTTATAGATTTTCTCAACCCTATATCAATGGATATGGTTGACACGAAATCAGTTCAATTCAATTCCATTAATCCCTAAAATTCAAGTCTCAGTTTTAAGCTACTAATAGAACTCATCATCAATTCCATCTCAAATTTAATATTGCTCATGTGAAACGAAGCTAGAAATCACTGTAAGTGTTACATAGATGCGAAACCCAACATGAAGCCATGTGAATTTCAAATAGCACACTAGATGTCCTCATCGCCTGTAAAGTGTGATAAGATGAACTGTGAATGCCTTGTACCTCATCCAGTGTTGAAAGTAGCGACAATATAAGTCGTTGAAATTAAATCAGGTAAAACCACAGAGTCAAATACTGCTAATAATAAACGGTAAAACTCAAATAATGGTAGGAACATCAACTCAGACCGTGCATGTGAAACCATATCCAAACAAGCATCTCAGTAGTAAGGCGGATCGTAAGTACCCAATATAAAGCCCAAAGTTGTAGCGGTCAGATGAACCATAACAAAGCCTTAAAAGGAAATTCATATATTAAGTTCAAAGCATCCCAAAAACAATGACTAGAAGCATAGACATGACCTAAACCGTATCATAAATATGGAATCAACCACAAACCGAACTAACCAGAACTCATGCAAAACCATAGAAATCGACCTAGAACTAAGGAATCAATTCAATGAGAAAGATCACATTATAGACATGTTCAATAATAGAAATTAAATTTTATAATATAAAATAGAAATTGATCATTTATTTGTTTGATATTTCGATGAATGTAAACTCAGATCTTGGCAGCAAGCTCGTGAGAAGTTATCCTGTGAGGTTTGCGAGCAAAAGAGGTCGCAAGACAAGATCATGAGTGTGGCAAGGGTACAAGGCGCTATGAATTTGGAATTCAACTAAATTGAGCGAATTTAAAATTCATCATAAATGAATTCTTTGAGGTGTTCAAAACCCTTAGAGAACCATCTTATAATTATTTTACTCTAAATCAAACACAACATCAACATCAAGCCTTTATCCTAATACATGGGGACGGCTATATGATTTCTTTTTCTCTATAGTGTCCTGTTAAGAGTCAAACTCTCATTTAAATCTAATAAAAAAAATGTTATTTCTAATATTTCTAACCAAGTCTTTTTACGCCGTTTTGAGTTGGCCAACTTTTTCTTTAAGATGCTCTTCTAATGAATCAAATTTTCTTGTCGCCATAGATCCCAAAAAAATGCTCTGATACCAATTTGATAGGATGGCATGCAGAAATTTAGGAAAAGACTTGGCTGAAATCTGATTTCAGCAATTTCAGAAAACTAGCGACAAGGAAACCAGGAAAAGAATACACAATAACACTTTTTATTGAAGGTTTTATAAAAGAAAAGACAAGATACAAGTGGATCTTCAATTAGAGAAGAAGATCCGGCTCTCCCAAATCTCTAGCCGCTGGCCAGAGCCCAAACACCCTAAGAACAATCTAAATTAAGCAAACAACACCTTCCACTAACCCCAGGAAAATCACCTACTTAAAGCCAATAATAAACAACAAATACCCAAACAGCCCTCCCCTAATTCCCTCCGAAATTTGTCCTATTTTCTTAATTATTTCCCTCCCAAATCAACCCACAAATCTACCCTCTTCAATTAGGAGAAATTTCCTAATTAATCTCCTCCAAATAAGCCCCCAAATTTTCCCTCTTAAATTAGGAAATATTTCCTAATTAATCCCCTCCAAATCAGCCCCCAAATCTGCCCTCTTCAATTAAGAAATATTTCCTAATTAATCCCCAAAAAATCAGCCCCCTTTTCCTAAATAATTATCTCTCATATTTGATTTTAAATTAGATCTCTTGCCATAAATACTTTTTCTCCCAATAATAATTAAAACTTTCCTAAATAATTCCCCTTTGATAAAGAATCTTCCTAAATAACTCTCTCTTGATTAGAAAACTTCTTAATTCCCTCCCAATCAAATCAACCAGTCCGGTCCATCGGCAAGACACCATTTAAAATTGGTCAAAAACAAACTCTGACAAGCCAATAAATCTTATACCTTTACCACAACACACACATTTTAATTATGTTATATATCATTTGCACAACATATACATAATTAGATCAAATCCTAAAATAGTTCACCAAAAATTAGTGTGTTTCTAATTTAGTTCCAGAGTATCACATTTCTCCAATTTAGTCTATCAACATTAATCCAAAATATGATCCCGATTTAGTTCCTTGGCAAAATCCCTTGACTATGCAAAATTAATTCCGATTTAGTCCTTGAATGATAATTTTGGATCAATAAACTAAATCGGATAAATATGATATTTTGAGGCTAAATTAGTCAGATATGAATAGTCGGGAGACTAATTTAGAATTTAAACAATAAGATAAAAAAATATAATAAATTGCCTAGTAATAAATATTCTTCTATTATAAATATTAAGAGCAGCGGTCAACAATATAATAAAAAAGATTGTCATGATTCGTACATCCCAAATGCTTCATCCGAACAAGATACAAGAAGAAACAGCAAGGAAGGTCATGTGATCTGTTAGGAAACACTTGAAGATTTCAAGAAATCCTATCAATCTTGGGAAAACAGCGAGAAATTTCCACATATCCAACGGAAAATCATAGAAAAAAATGAATTTTATTGCAATAACACAAACAAAGGAAGAAAATAGCAAGATAAAATTGATCCTCTATTCAAGAGGAGAATCTTTCTCTCCCAAATCTCTAGACGCCACTAGAGCCCAAAAGAACCTAAGCCTAAAAGATCTCAAATTTCAGCCAAATTCAAGATGCCCTACCCCTAGGAAAACAAACTATTTAATATATACAATTCAAAAGGAAATCTCTAAACAATCCCTAAATTTGAATTTCCCTCCTAACTCCCTCAAAAATCCTTCCTAAACAGCGTTTATGGACCGGTCGGCTCGATTGTGCGTACAGGAGAGGTGGAACTATCCACCTCTATTCCGCCTGAGCTGGTCTCGTATAGACCGGTCTAACAATACTCCCCTCCCAAAGTGTTACCTTGTCCTCAAGGTGGAACGAACGAAACTGCTGCTGAAGCACTTGACTAATACCACCGGACTGAAAAATAAACTGACAATAGGTTGAACAATCCTTGCCTCGAGCATCTCCTTGATTAATCTATCAATCTCTTCATTCTGGATTTGGGGATGACGGTATAGATGAATACTGATAGGTGGGACTCCTTCCTTCAAGATGATAACATGCTCGCAGTCCCGCGAAGGATTCAACCCTTGAACTTGTTGGAACACCCCTCGATACTGTTGTAGGGATAGTAGAATCATGTCTGGTGCTTCTATCTTCTCCCAATCTTTTTCTCCTTCCAAATTCTGCAGCTCCACTAAAAGTCCCACTCCTTCACCCTTTCCTCTCCTTGGAAGTGGCTCCAAAAGTGGCATCCCCTCTTCCTCCCCCAACATTTTCACCTCCTGATCTTTCCCTCTCCTTATTGGATTAGGGTTTCCTCCACTCCCTTGGTCACTGGTGGCTCCCCTTGCCTCTGGCGACGCCGTTTTGATCTGGAACTCGAGTATCTTTCTCACCATCTCCTCCATGATGGCAAACTTCTCATCGATCTTCTCATGGATGGCTGAAAATGGCTTTTTGAAATCTGAATTCTTTTCTACACAATCTGATTTCAATTGTCCGATCCCCCCTTCCAATACTTCTACTTTTCTTCCAGCCATGGGTGCCCGAATCGAATAGCTCTGATACCAATTTGTTAAGAAACACTTAAAGATTTCAAGTAAATCCTATCAATCTCGGGAAAATAGCGAGAAATTTCCACAAATCCAACAGAAAATCAGAGAAAAACAGAAATTTTATTGCAAGAACAAAACTAACGAAAGAAAATAGCAATATACAATTGATCCTCTATTCGAGAGGAGGATCTATCTCTCCCAAATCTCTAGATGCCGCTGGAGCCCAAACGAAACTAAGCCTAATATATCTCAAATTTCAGCCAAATTCAAGATGCCCTAACCCTAGGAAAACAAACAATTTAATGTATACAATTCAAAAGGAAATCTCTAAACAGTCCCTACATTTGAATTTCCCTCCTAACTCCCTCAAAAATCCTTCCTAAACAGCGTTCTTGGATTGGCTGGCTCGGTTGCGCGTACAGGAGAGGCAGAACTCTCCGCCTCTGTTCCGCCTGAGTCGGTCCCTGGGACCGGCTGGACCGGTCCAGTGGACTGGTCTAACATGATCCTTTCAAAATTAGTAGGAACATAAGTTCTGATGCTTAAGTTTTAGCTTGGTTATGGAGTTGAATAATTGTTTGTGGTTGGTGAATTATTACAGTTGTGTTTCTTCCGAAATGTATGAGTTTTGTTACTACATATTTTTTACACCTTTTATACAAGCATATATATCTTAATGGCCTCTAGAGTCTTTGGGATTGCATAGTTTAACATCTTCAATTGGGTTATTAGAATTTGAAATCGGTGAATAAAAGCTGACGGGATGAGTTAAAAATTTGAATTAGTTGTCATCTTTTGGGAGGTTAATTTAAAAATGGAATAAGCTGAATCTTAAGTCGACCATATCTAGTAGCCTAGGGGTTAAGGAGTTTTAAATTGATGTTATGAAGCATGTAATCCATTAACTTTGGCTTGAATAAACTTTGCTTTCCAATTTCAATCATATGAGTGCAAGTTAGATATGCGATTCCTTCGAGTGCAGTGCAGATGCAACCACCTAATTTTGGGATAAATCTATCAACTGTATTATTGACATGAGGCGTTTATCATTTTAGCGATTTCATTACTTATTCTTATTTCATCTGAAAATTTTGAGAGTGGTTGATTATTGCTCTTGATTTTGTTCAAATTTCCAAAAATTCAATGTGGAAATTAAATTGTAATTGCTCAGTAATTTTGAATGGCACTAAATTCTTGTTAATGAAAAATAAATGAATAAGATGAAAAATGCAATAAAGAAAGCGCCATTAATGTGTGTCTGATGAGAAAGATATTCCATGTCATTGATTTACCTGTATTCCTGACAGCATTGTTGCAATAGCTACATCAGCAGCTTCTTTAATGGTCGGAAAGTTGCACATGGCAACCTGAAGATCACTAGATTAAAGTCAGAATGAGGCATCAAAATAAAGAGATGTAAGAAATCATAGAGCGACATGTTGACTGACATAACTGCTAAAACAACTTGAACTGAAAAAAAAAAAGGTGAGCAAACAGTAGTAATACTTTCTTAACATCCTGGAAATCCAGATCTACGCCATCAAACGTAGAGTGGTCAAATGTTATGGCCAACAAGAACAGAGACATTGCTCAAATAAGATAACATAGAAATGCTGTCATAAAAACGGCCAACAAGAACTAAGACATTGCTCAAATAAGATAACATAGAAATACTGTCATAAAAACAAGTCCAAGAAACAGATGCATGCATAAGTCCCTGAGCAACCACAACAAGAACATGCCCGCACACATTAATCAAGTACAAAAATAGGATAACATCTGCTCGTAATTTATGACAATTAGAAAACAAAGAAAATGCAAACATATCATTTATTATATGAGTACATATAACAACTGATTCCTATTTTTATTTGATGATTAAAGAGCCTAACAAATAGAAATATTTGAAGAAAATAGGATTTAACGTAAAAAATTTGTAAAAAATCAATAGTACGAGCATTAAAAAGATTTATTTCAATGCAGGATTAGAGTGTCATATTGGAGAGGACAATCCAAAAAGCCTAGGATACGTGAAGATTTTGCTCATGACAGTAGATTTGAGTTCAATTCATAGATGTTGTGAAGGATTTATTCAGGCTGATTCAAAATATATATACGATGCCAGAGTCACCAAGTTACTCTCAATCAGCGAAGTAGGTTATCTTTCGGGGATAAAAAGAAAAAAAATACCTTCAATTAGTCTTATAACTAGCGCACACATAAGTGGGCACATTTAAATGCGCAAAAGCACATGGAGTTAAGAAATATAGCTAGGTGCATGCCCACGGACATAGTTATCCCAATTAGCTTAACAAGTAAGCACTTCCATTCATAGAAAAATGGATGAGAATAAAAAAATGCAAAGGGACAAAGTATGTCCCAGATGAAGCACACAAACTACCGGGCCATTAATTTGTGGGAAAACACAAGGACAAAGAGACATATAACAAGGACCAAAGTTACAATGCCATGGTGTGGGCTCCGAAAATTCGGCCCCGGCCTCCGCCCGACTTTGTGCTTTCTGAGGGGGGAGTTTTAACAGATTAAGTTCCGAGGTAAATTTTGGAAGGCAGATGAGATAGTAGATAAGACACTACCCAGAGATTTCGCCCTCATTTTGCGAGGACTTTATGATCTGAGTTCTGGTTTCCTATAGGCGCAAGCCCCTATAGTTAATTACCCCTCCCAGTAACGAGAGAGAACTTTCGATTAAGGCTAGTCGTCAATCAGATACGTAAGGATACGTGGATCTGGCATATAGTAGCAGCAATAGGTTGGGAATGTTAAAATCTGGAATTATTCGGAAATTTGGAAGATTGGAAGATTTGGAGATTTAATATTTAAAATTGGAAATTGCACCATCTTGCACTTAAAGCGGATGGTGGGGGAATGGATGATAGACCCGATCAAGATCCCATGGTTCCGTCGTCCCGGGCCATCGTGATCCCTGGTCTACTTAGTCAGAGGAGGTAGTCGACCCAACCTGACAGAAGGATCCTTGTCGGCAGCCATGGGTTGCTTCGTCCAAGGGTACCTTGTAGACCTGGGGTGAATATTTGCCTAAGGGGACAAATTTGAATCCACCTTAGCTAACAGAGGGCTTTGTGCCCTATCGATCATATCCTATTGATTCATATCTCAAGGATTTGATGCCATTGGGGAGCATACGGGCTCTGGCCATAACCATAATATAATGGTGCCATTTGGCGGCGACCACCTGGTTCAGAGGGCCCCGAGTCATAACCGTTTATCCTGCAGTGCCATTTGGCGGCGAAACTGCCGGTTAGAGGACTCGTACCACGTCCTTGCTGGCAGGAGATTATTTGAGAATGGATCCTAGTGATATTTTCGACTAGGCACAAGTTCTATGTGAGCTGAAGTAAATTTTGATTTGTCCACCTCGGCAAACTATTGCGGAGGGTGGATGGATTTTTGCTTTAAGTGATTTGATGGTGACATTTCAATTTTAAATATTTTGAAATGGAATTTCTTGGAGTTTTGAGCTTTGGATTTTGGGTATTTGGATGACACTTTGAATTATCTGGAATAGACCCCTCCGATTGAGATATGCATTCAACACGGCCATCATCGGGGTGACCTTAAGGTCAGTTAAAAATACTTGAGGTTTGAGGGCATTTTGAAATATTTGAAGTTAACCCCTCTGATTGAAATCTGTAATCAACGCGGCCATCATCGGGGTGATGGGGTCATTCACATTTATGGGTTGAACCTTGTCCACTCTGCCGAGCTGCCAACAGAGGATCAGGTTTCGTAGGCTTTGTACCCTTTGTAAGTGAATTCACTTGATTATAGGCCTTGAAGGCCTAATATGAACATATAAAACAAATATCTCGGTCGATCTCACGACCGTATATTTATTTAATAGTTCGAGCCGTGTCAACTCCCATCTACCTGAATAGAAGGATCGGGCTCGAACTTGAATTCACTTATTGACCCGCGCAGCATCCCTAGACGTCACGTGTGTACCAATAACATGCTCGCCGGGGCCCATGCGGGTGTTTGGGGGCATTTTATAATTATTTATTGAACCTTGTCGACTCCTATTCACCTGCTTAGGAGGATCAGGTTCAGATTTGTCAACCCGCGCAGCTTCCCTGGACGTCACGTGTGAACCAATAACACGCTCGTCGGGGCCCATGCGGGTGTTTGATTATATTTTCCCCTTTTAGTGTACCTATGTGTATACAAATTAAAGTGCACACGTGCAGGGGTATTCTTGGAATATTTATACACGCCTTCTGTCCGCTTGCATGAAAGTTACGGATCCGGTGGCGTGGCGTCGTACGATCTCCACAACTGTCGCTGGTAGGCAGGTAGATGTTTTCATTCATAGATTGGAATTGACTTCAGGATACTGCATTTACTGAAGTCTTTCTGCATCTACCCATAGATGATATGTGGTGCATGCATCTGTACTCGTAGAGAGATTGTATGTATTGCAGATCTTTTGCTTTGCTTGCAGGTGACACCTTGCATACGTATCCATATTCATAGAAGATTCATCCTATGACATGTCAGTCATTGTTACTTGCAAGGATTATTGTATTCCCCATAATTTTCATTAGTCACTGCTTAGAAGATTTGATACTCTTGATTGCATGTTGACATTGACTGCATAGTGGCATTTATCATCATCTTCCTTGTACACGTTGATTGGTGAATCGCCACATTTGCTTGCATGTCTTTCAGTACTATATATCCAAGAGCTAATGACCATTGCATTATGTCTAGCTCGATTCACCCACCATTATTAGTAGGTAGAGCCACTGTATGCATCTTCAGTCTTCTGCGAACAAGTTGCTTTGAACACCAATCTTCTAGCACTGTGTACAAGTGTTGGTGTTGACTACAGAATCCTATTATATTTATCGCACACCAATCTTATACTTGTGGGAGACTAGTATGTTTCCTTGTGTATTAATCAACCTCGGTGGCGAGGAGGTTACTTCTCTCACAATTCTCTTGCTTCACTTGTGAGCATACTACATTGGTCGTGTATGATTGCTAGCAAGTAATCATATTCATTACATCCCTCTTATTGTCTGCATTCAGATGATTTGTTAGGTGTGTTGTTGATTGTTCACTGCTTGTGTATGGCTCATGTCACATATCTTGAGTCTTTCATTGCCCTTGAAGATAACTTGCACCTTGTGTAGTGAATTCACTTGCTAGTGTCTGTATTTCATTTGACATGACATTCCCTTGGTATCTTGTTGAGGTTCTTCATTGTTGATTATAGTAGTGCCGTATTTTTCAATTGATCTTTACTTATGGATAGAATGCATACATTGTGTATCTATTTAACCATCATGCTTGATTAGTGCTCCAATCAAGCCCAAGTTCAACTCAAATTTCCTTGCATATGATTCAAGCTTGGGTTCACAAGTCCTTTCATGAATTCGTTATTTTAATCATTCGTTGTTCGACTGCAGTTCTTATCTTAGATGAAGCTCACCTCTTATACCTAACTCCGCTTGATTTTAATGTCATCACTTAATATTCATTTGAGTCCAGTTTCCTTGCAATCATATGTTCTGTTTTCTGTAATCAAATTGCAAGTTCCGTTCAAGTCAGGCTCTTTGTGGTCTTCTTGAGTTCGAACTCAATATGAGTCTTCTACATTCATTCAAGTATCATGTGGTCCAACTCAAATTCTTACTTGAGTTTAATCATTCAAGTTCAATTTTACATCAAGTTCTATATGATCCAATTTGAGTTCAGGTTCATTCATAGTTCTTGTCCACTTGAATTCAAGTCTTTGTAGTCGAGTTGGATCCAAGTTCTTTTACCTCCATTCAAGTTAAATGTTGAATTGGAGTCCTTCTTGGTTGGGTTTTGACTCAAGTTCTTTACAATGTCTATATCAAGTTTAAATCTGAGTCCAATTCGCTGTCATTTGTTGCGAATCCAAGTTTACGTTCAAGTTTGAGCTCAATCTTTTGTTGAGTGTCTGATGTCAAACCCATATCCTTTGTAGTCTGTTCGAGTTCAACTCAATGTCAAATTTGAGTCCAAGCTTTGTCCACTTGATATTCAAATCAAGTTCAAGTTCTGGATTTAGTTTGAGTTCAAGTTTCACTTCAGTTCATTTGAGCTTGAATGAGTCCAAGTCCTCCTATGGTTCAAGCTTTGACTTGAGTCCCAAATGTCCAATGTTTTGTTCAAGTCTTCACAAGTTCGAATGAAGTTCAAGTCATTGTCATTGGTCCACAGTGCAAGTCTAAATTTAAATTATTGCAAGTTCTTTTGTTCTTTTGAATTCAAATCATGTCCATGCTTGTTCAAAAGCTTTCAAGTCTGGTCCCCTGTAGTCATATTGAACTCAACCTTCGGTCCTCAACTTGTTCATTTGAGTTCGGAGCATAAGTCCTTTTCTTGAGTTCAAATTGCCCAAAGTTAATTCAAGTCTTTGTGATTTGTTGTCATTGCTTCGAGTCCAAGAGATCTTTTTAAGTTTGAATTCAATTAAGTCCTTTTTTGGTCCAATCATGTTTTGTTTGTTTGATGCCAAGCCCAAATTAAAGTTCCCCGTGTCACTGAAAATTTCGGCAGCCTCCCGACGTCTCCCCCGTTTAGGGGAAAAACCAAGAGGCTGCCTTCCCCTCCACGCGACGTGCGCGCTTCAGGTAGATGTCCGTAGACACCACGGAAGCAAATTTTCTTCAATCCCCGCCCGCTACATGAGCGTTTAGGGGTCTCGGGCACCTGTTGCAAAGAAAACACAGAATTTCCCCACATGTGGGTACTTAATTTTGTCCCCCTTCACGCTACATGAGCGGTCCGGGGTTACCCACCTCGTCGCGGGCGTCGCACCGGTTTCCCGCCCTACTACGCTACGTGAGCGCGTAGGGGGTTTGCCGGTTCGTCGCAAGCGTCGAGGGCGGGGTTTAAGGCGATTGCCCGCCTCGTCGTAGGCGTCACGCTAGCTTCCCTCCCCACTACGCTACATGAGCGCGTAGGGGGTTTGCTAGCCCGCCGCTAACGACGAAAACGGGAATCTAAGTTTAGGAATTATACCTTTGCAAGTGTGGCGACGGAGATGACAGTGATCAAATACACAAAACATTCTTCCTTTTTTTTTTTAATTAATTAATTATAAATAATTAAAATTAATGTAATTAATTATAATTTAAATATAATTAATTATAATTACAATAGTTAATCATATTTAATTATATTTGATAATAATTAATTTTAAATTAAAGGTTAATCATAATTAATTTTAATAAATTATAGTTAATTAGGAACGATAATAATTAACCATAATAATTATAAACTAATTATAATTTACTTTAATTAAAACTAATTGTTATTGATAATAATTAAATATAATTAAAGTATTTAATTATAATTAATCATCATTAATAATAGATAATTATAATTAAATAATAATAATAATAGTAAAACAGAGAGAGGTATTACCTCTCTGGTCAGTTGAAGGAATCGGGCAAGGGAGAGGGGAGGCAACGGCTTCGGGTCGTAGCAGAGGATTTCAAATAGGCTTAGTTGGTCGGCTATGAGGCACTGTGAGGTGAGGGTCGGGTAGAGCAGAAGAGATCGAGAGCTTCAGCCTTAGGGATTCGGCTAGGGTGGAGAAGATGAGAGAGATGGAGATTTGAGAAGCTACAGGTCGTGGGTTCTATGGAGTTCGGCTGGAGCAAAGGGGATCGGTTGAGGTAAGGAGTGAGGTCTCTCTCTCTCTCTCTCTCTCTCTCTTTCTCTCTCTCTCTCTCTCTCTCTCTCTCTCTCTCTCTCTCTCTCTCTCTCTCTCTCTGAACCGAAAGAACTGGATGGAGTTGGATAGGGATCGGACAGGGGCTCGACAGGAGGAGTCGAATGAGGCCAGGGATCTTGGATTAGGGCAGGTTTGGGCTTCGGTTTGGACTGAGAAGGTGGAGTTTGGTCAGCGTGCTCCGTTGCTTCCGATCAAGCTGTCGTAACTTCCGTTCCAACAGGAAGGAAGGTCGTCGGATGAGGAGGAAGGTAGGCGAGAGCAGAGGTTGGGATTCGGTAATGGCTTCGGCAGTGGGTATGCGGGAGGAAGAAGAAGGAGAGAGCGGGAGAGTGCCTGTGATGGGAGTTTGCGGTTACGAGAGTGGAGGAGGAAGTGTCGTATGTGGAGAGTAGAGGCTGCGGAAGTAGTGAACAAGCTCAACCTCGCTTGCGTTTTATAGACACGAACAGGGATGTGATCGAGGCAAGCTACGCACGCGAGGGATGGGTTTCTGGCTTCAGCGCCGTTCGCAGACTGCGACACTGTAGCTGCGGCGGGATTCGACGAGATTTGGGGATGGGGCGTTACAGGTAATGATTTAGTCATTTTTTTTATTCTTCTTTTTTTTTTTTTTATACAGCAGAGGTCAACAAATGCCCCCCAACAAATGTGATTCGCGCCTAGAGCAAATCACGTTTGTTGCATGTTGATTAACTCCATGGATCTCTAGGTGTCTGCTCTAGATGTCACATAAAGGTCTTTATTTAGTGGATTCCTAAAAGTTTACTTGGATGTCACACTAAGATTATCATTCTGTAGATCTCCAAGAGTCCATCTCTGTGCCTTCATGGATCTTTAGATGCACTTGTAATCTCCAGTATAGTTGATATATTTGCTCTCGGTCCAGTAGAGATCCGTGGGATAGTGACAGAGCACTTTGTACTTAGGTCTCTAGAGCATCAGTTTGTAGGTCGATGTTAGTAGATAACATTTCCACTCCCTGTATTCTTCTTTTGCCGTCATCATGTGTAGATGTGATATTTTTATCACTTTTATTGATTGCATCTTGCTCAGATTGTACTTTTTGCTGATGGCACATTCAGTTTATGGAGGATCTTCTATTCTTCCCTCCTCTAACTGCATTTTGACAAGAAATTTTAAATATTTATTTGGGGACCTCGGCATGCGGCGCGATGTCGACCCAAATAAATATTTAAAATGCCCCCTGTCTTTAGGGACATTTGTAGAAGTCATTCAGGATACTTCTTTTCATAGCTTTAATTTTTTCTGAGATTTTGGTTCCCTATGTCCTGTGCTTTGTGCTGCGGACATTGATGGAGAATTACCTGATTTATCTTCATTGACTTGTCAGGTGATTTTTGTGCCCTCGACCCTTTGCTTCTAGCTTTGGCGGGCTTGATGAAGGAGTAGATGCCGGTGACCTAAACGTATTAGGTCGTTGGCGAGAAGTCATCGGTCCAGAGCTTTGTGCATGACGGACTTGTTGATGACGGAATCCTCTTAGTTCAGCCTCAGGCTCTTCATGAACTTTAGGATAATTTCTTCTGTCCTTTGCTTTGTGCTTTGGTGGACTTATTGAAGAAAAGAAATCCTTCGATCCTAGCTTTGTGCTTTACGGATTTGTTGAAGGATTTGCAGGTTTCGGATTTGATTGATAGTACCAAATGTAGGTAGTACCTTAATCCATAACCATTTGAGGAGACTTTAATCTGAGTCACTTGAGTTCATCAGATTGGGCGAGCTAGGATTTGACAGCTCTTTGTCCTCTGGTTGCTGAGATGGGGGTTCCTCTACTACGGCCTTTCTTATGGCGTGTTGAGTAAATGGAGCTGCCAGCGATCCGGCCATATTTGGGCTTGTTGGATCCGACCTCTTACACCCATTCAGGCTTCAGACTTGAGCTAGGGGAAATGTGCTTCCCAATGCTGATTTTGCTGAAGTTGATAGATTTGGAGTCTTCCTTCGTGGTTGAAGATTTAGAGCCTATGTGAATTTGGTAGTTTGCTCGAGATTTCTCCTTCCCACTGGAACTTTGATTCTCCGGTCAATTAGGAGAATTTGATAGACTACGATCACTTGAACTTGTCGAGTCAAATTTGCCTTCGTACTCCCTACAGTCCCTACTGACGGGTTGACGAAGCGGGGGTTCCGCTACTACGGCCTTTCTTATGGCGTGTTGAGTAGACGGAGCTGCCAGCGATCCGGCCATATTTGGGCATGTTGGATCCGACCTATTACACCCACTCGAACCTTAAGCTTCAGGCTGCTGAAAGACTTTAGGTTGTTCTGGCTCAATTTGTTAGAGTGTGTAGTTGCAAAAGCCTCTTTCTGACCTTTGAAATCTTGGTTTATTGGAGGAGGTGGTGTCTCGATCTTTCGAAATATCACCTGCATATACTTTGAAAAGAATTCCTTGTATTAAAGAATATTTGCGTTGGTGATTTTAAATATTTATTCGGGGATCTCGGCATGCAGCGCGGTGTCGACCCGAATAAATATTTAAAATGCCCCCTGTCTCGCAGGGACATTTCACAATGGAGTAAATTTAAAATTTTGTGATTTTAAATATTTATTTGGGGATCTCGGCGCGTAGCACGATGTCAACCCAAATAAATATTTAAAATGCCCCCTGTCCTGTAGGGAGATTTTGAAATGCATTCTTGCAACACAAGAGAATTTCAAAAATATAAAATGTAAAGTGTATATAAATATGCATGAAATACGCAATACATTAAATATAATATTTCCTTGAGCAATTTTATGCATGGTACTTCTTCAGGTGTCGACCGTTGATCGGCGGCATGGGCCTCTGACCGTGCAAATCGATGAGCTGGTAGGCTCCTCCTTGATACACTTTCTCGATAACAAAGGGACCCTCCCAATTGGATACGAATTTACCACCAATCTTTCGGTGAGGGATGATTGGCCTTCTCAGCACCAGGACCAATTCCCCTTCTTGAAAGGACCGAGGGCGCACCATCCGATCAAATGACTTTGCCATTCTTCCTCGGTAAATTTCTAGGTTTTGCTGGGCTTGCAATCTAACTTCGTCGAGTGCATCGAGCTCCTCCATTCTCAGGCGAGCATTTTGTTCTTGAGTAAGCTCGTTCTGGATAGCGACCCGAAGAGATGGTAGTTCAACTTCTAGTGGCAAGACGGCTTCAGCCCCGAACACTAGTGAGTACGGAGTGGCTTTGGTTGGTGTTTTGTAGGTCGTACGATACGCCCACAATGCTTCTGCCATCTTTGTATGCCATTCTCTTTTATTCTTGGTGAGGATCTTCTTCAACAACTTCACTAGCGTCTTGTTGAAGGCCTCAGCCAAACCATTGGCTCTTGGGTTATATATAGACGAGTACCGCCAGTCAATCTTATGACGATCTACAAACTTATAGATTTTTGTACTCTTGAATGCTGTGCCGTTATCCGAGATCACTCGGCGTGGTACACCGAATCTGTAGACGACATTATGGGTAAAGAAATTGATCACATGCTCGGACGTAACTTCCCTGAATGGTGCCGCTTCTGCCCACTTAGAAAAATAGTCTGTTGCTGCTAGTATAAAGCGGTGTCCCGCCGAAGATGGCGGATCTATTGGCCCAATTATGTCTGTGCCCCAACATTCAAATGGCCAGGATGCAATTGTTGGATGCAGTGGATTTGGCGGTTGATGAATGACATCACCATGAATCTGACATTCGTGGCACTTCTTAGCGTGGTTGATACAATCTCTCACCATCGTAGGCCAGTAATAACCCATTCTTTTAATTTTAGCGGCCATCTTGGGACCTGACTGGTGTGCTCCGCAGAGTCCTTCATGAACTTCTGCTACCACTTTATCAGCTTCCTTGGTCCCTAGGCACCTTAGCCACATTTGATCAAAAGCTCGTCGGTACAACGTGTCATTGACAAACGCGTATCGTAATGCTCTTTTTCTAATTTGTGCGGCCAGAGATTTATCTGTTGGAAGTTTGCTTTCTTTGAAGTAGTCGACGAATGGTTGCCTCCAATCGTCTTCGACTTCAACATCTAGGCAATCCAACCACGACTCTGAGAATCTACCAGTTCTTCGTCTTTTTACTGCTGGACGTTCCCCTGGTTGATTTTTAATAGTGATTTGTTGGGGAGGTTGAGGATCAACCGGGGTTGCATCCTGTTGGCTTGAACCTGGTATTCCCTCTGCTTGCGGGAATTGTAGGGTTGCTGGCTCTAAGACCTAGCGATTTTCAACCGCAATGAATATAGGTGGCCTCTTATCTTCATATGCAAGCTCCTTGGCCAGTTTAGCTAGACAATCTGCTTTTGCATTCTGTCCTCGAGGAACTTGAGTTATCTTGACATTCGGTATTTGTTTTAGAAGCTCGAGAGCTCGTCGGTGGTAGTGGGCCAATTCAAGTTTGCAGATCTTATAAATGCCCAAAACTTGATTTATCACAAGTCGAGAATCGCCAAAAATTTGAAGATCTGTGATTTGGACATCAATTACAATCTCCAGTCCTGCTATTAGAGCTTCGTATTCGGCTTCGTTATTCGTTCGAGGTTCGATTAAACTGAAAGAGAATCTCATTATACCTCCCTCGGGTTCTATGAAGACGAGACCGATGCCGGCTTGGGCCTTTGCAAGATTTGGAGGTTTGGGAGACTTGATAGACGATGCCCCATCAAAGTACATCTCCCAAAATGGTAGCTTTTCTTCTTCATCAACCTGCATGATTTGTTCATCTGGCAAATCATCATTCAACGGCGAATCTGCAGGAATTGGATGTGCGGCGAGGAAATCTGTCAAAGCTTGTCCCTTTACTGCCTTTTGTGGCATATACACTATATCAAATTGCAGTAATAGCACTGCCCACCTTGCCAAACGACCTGTCAACGCTGGTCTTGTCATCAAGAACTTCAGCGGATCGATCTTTGATATCAAGGTGATTTTGTGGGAGAGCATATAGTGGCGGAGCTTCTGGACTGCAAAGATCAACGCCAGACAATGTTTCTCAATTGGAGAATATCGTACTTCTGCTCCGATTAATCTCCGACTGATATAGTAGAGTGCATTTTCTTTTCCTTCCTCATTGTGTTGGGCCAATAATGCTCCGAGGGACTCTTCTAGTGCTGCTGTATACAGTATAAGAGGCTTCCCCGGAATTGGCGCTGCGAGAATGGGTGGATTTAACAAGTATCTCTTGATGCTGTCAAACGCTTCCTGGCATTCTGCATCCCATCTGAAGCGGACATCCTTCTTCATCAATTTTGAAAATGGTTGGCACCTACCCGACAGATTCGATATGAACCGTCGAATGAAAGCCAGCTGTCCTTGTAAGGAGCGGAGTTGACGGAGACTTCTTGGCGGTGGCATTTCTATAATCGCCTTGATTTTATTGGGATCAACTTCTATGCCTCGATGACGAACGACATAGCCAAGAAATTTACCGGATGAGACCCCGAAAGCACACTTAAGGGGATTCATCTTCAAGTCAAATTTCCTGATTCTTTCAAATACGATTCTCAGGTCGTTTAAATGATCTTTCCGGTCCATGCTCTTAACGACCAAGTCGTCTACATAGCACTCAACTTTCTGATGTATTAATTCATCAAAGATATGGGTCATCGCCCGCTGGTAGGTGGCACCAGCGTTCTTCAGGCCGAAGGGCATGACCGTGTAGCAGAAAATACCGATGGGCGTTCTGAATGATGTATGCTTTTCATCTTCGGGCGCCATCTTGATCTGGTTGTATCCTGACGATCCATCCATAAATGAGAACATGTCATAATTTGACGTGTTGTCTACTAGGAGTTCGGATACAGGCAGTGGAAAATCGTCTTTTGGACACGCCTTGTTGAGGTCCCGAAAGTCAATACAGATACGAATCTGTCCATTCTTCTTCTTGACAGGGACAATATTGGCGATCCAGTCAGCGTATTTTTCTTCTCGAATGAAACCCGCTTCTATGAGCTTTTTCGTTTCTGCAATTATCTGCTCTTCAATCTCCAATCTCATTCTCCTTGGAGCTTGTTTGACTGGTGCTGCATCTGGTTTGATTGCTAACCTGTGAACTGCTACGTCAGGGGATAAGCCGGGCATCTCAGCATATGTTCAGGCAAAGCAATCCCTGAATTCACAGAGGAGTTCTTTTATCTCTTCCACTTGATCTTCCGGCAGAAGGGAACTAATGAAGGTTGGGCGAGGGTCATCCTCGATTCCCAAGTTGACTTCTTTTAGTTCGTCCATAGTGGTTGCCTGTCCACCATCTTCAAGCTCTTCTGGTGCAGGCTTAGCCTCTAGAGGCTGATCATCGTAATCATCAACTTCATAGACCTCTTCATCAGACTCGTCATTGGGTTCAACTTCCCTGCAAGTGATGGCTCGGCAAGTCTCCTTCCGGATGCATTTTCGCCTGACGAATCCAATACCTTTATATGCATTCATTTCCTTCCGCCGCATTGGACGTGGATTCCTTCCATACCAGAGACTTAGGCACATACGAAGTTGTCGTTTGGGGGTGGGAACATTGATCCACTTTCGCAACATTCTTTGAATGCCTTTGGTATTAAACCTAGGTAGTCTCGTAGGTAGTAATTCTTCAGAATTGATGAAGACATGGTCCCAATCACGATTCACTTCTTCATCCCTTCCTACGGAATAGAATATATTCCCTGACTCAATCCCCTTTCTGATCGGAGGCAGATAAAGGGTCACAAGTTCTTCAACTTTATGCACATCTCGTGTAATTATTTCTTTGAAATACTGTAGGGGAACGCGAGTGACTACAAGCACGCTGTCTGAGATTGACAGGCTATCTATTCTTCTAGAGACTACATCTTGCACTGTGTTCATGTAGATAGAGTCGTAGTCATAATCGTCATTTGAATATGCGACCTCCCTACTCCATTCGTCCATCGAATGACATACCTTCTGAGATTTTGTAGGGGTGACATCATCTTCATCTGTGTCGCTCCCAAGGTGAGGTACATGTTTTCTTTCTTTAGAAGTGAAAGTTTCTTTGGGAAGAGTCGGCGACGTCTTCTTTCTCCCCACCTGCTTCCTCTCACCTTTCTGTTCAGGTTGCTTTGCACTCTTTGGGTTAGATGCTTGAGCCTTTAGAGAGCTTGACAGTCTCTGCTTCTTTGGCATGAAATACTGCGCATCTTCATAGACTGTTGCTTCATGGACTGTAAAGGGTTGGATATCACCAGAAATTCTGAATTCTTCTCCATCCCTGAGATACTTCATGCACTGATGTAATGTTGACGGGACAACGCCATATTCATGCAACCAGGGGCGACCCAGGAGCGCCTTGAATGAAGTATCCGCATCAATCACATGGAATTTGGCTTCTGTATGGAATTCTCCAAATACAAGAGGGAGCATAAATGATCCAAGGGTCTTCTGCCCTTTCTCGTTAAAGCCATGTACCATAAGCTTATCTGGCCCAAGGTGTTCCACGTTGAGGCACAAAGACCTTAGTGCTTTTAAGCTCATAAGGTTGATGGAGGACCCAGGGTCGATCAAAATTCGACTGATTACCAAATCATCACTCTCTGCAGTAACATACAGAGGTCGATTGTGGTCTGCAGTCCCGAGCATCATGTCATCTTCGGTGAACGTGATGAACGGTTCGTTACGAGCTTGTAGGACCTCAGTCAGGTTGCGCTCAACGAAGTACGCCTCATATCTTTCGGGGTCTTTGAGAGCCTGAATCAAAGTCTCCCGAAGATCCTTAGACATTACCAGAGCGTCGTATATGCTGAGCTGGGCAGGAATCTTCCTCAGATGGGATAAGATATTATAATCTATTCCCCTGACTGGAGTATCTTTCTTCTTGGGATCCTCGGAGATAATGTCTTCGTTGATAACTATCTCTTTTCCCTTATCCTTATTGGATATTCCTTTCTTTGGCGGAGGTGGCAGTATCTTGCCACTTCTCAGCTGCACTTGAGCGATCTCTTCTGGCTCAGACTCATTTAATGGAATTTCTTCTTCAGAGTCAGCCATTATTGTGTCTAGAGATTCATTCGTTGATCCAGAGTCACTTCCCAGATTTACATGTCCTATCTGCGACGCTATATCGGGATCGGATTCATCTGTCTTTGGAAAATACAGATCCTCCTCTGAGCTGTAGTCCATTGACGATGTTGCCAGACAGGTTTCAACGATCATCTCTCTGACATATTTTTCTTTTGTCGGAGTTATTGGCGTTACTGAAATGACTCGACAAACTTCTGTGGGAAGAGGGTCCTCGTCAGCTTCCTCTGTTTCGTCAATCTTGAGCTCTGACATAAAGTCGGCAAGCTTAACAGGACGCCTTGCGGTCTGGTAGTATTCATCCAGACTATCAATGACCCTTTGAGTTGTAGTCTTTTTTTCTTTGGGCTTCTTTAACTTTGTCTTCTTTTTGGACTTTGCCTTTCCAAGTTTTGAAGGACCGGCTTGATTGGGAAACTGTTTAGAAGCAGATGCCTGTGCCACAGGCAGTGCCTTCAGATTTAACACTGGCTCCGTAGGAGATTTCCATTTTACACCCGGAACTCCTTCGAGTTGTTTCAGCATTTTCACAGTTTTCTTAGAGACCGCAGTCTCCCACTGTTCTTCATGAGCTGGCTTTTTTTTATTTTTTCTTTCTTCAACCGGGGGTACGGAGGAAGTTGTAACTACCCGAATTGATTCTTTTCTGGGATGAGTCAGCACATTGTCGGATAATGTGAGCTCTCCCCTTCGATATTTTCTTTCAAGCCAATCTTTGAAGACGTAGCAATCTTCAATTGGGTGACTCATCACCCGATGATACGGCAGTAGTTTGGGTCGCCACTATGTTTTGACTCCTCGGGTCTCTTGCACTCTGGCAGTTCTAAACCCGCTTTCAACGCCTGTCGAAATAACTTGGCGACACTTTCCCTCTTGAATGAATACTCCTTATTCATTTTGTCTTTGAGGGAGGGGAACGTTCGATCACCAGTTCCCGTTGTTTGTCGCGGGCGTTCTCCACTGCCCTGATAGGTTCGTGGTTTATCATTCCCCCCAAGTATCAGCTTCGACTGGGGGTTAGGGTTGTAGACTTGCTTAGGCCTTTCTTGATATTGCATCGGCTGCTTGCCTTTGTCTACATTATACGTCATCTGTTTCTCCTTATCAGCTCTAGAGAAAAATATGGAGTCAGCCTCACCTCTTCTAGCACCTGAGGCTTTGGTTTTCTTAGGCTTATCAGAATAATTCTCTGATTTTGATAAATTCAATTTCTCAAACTTTGCCACTCTGTCCAGTAGATCCTCAAATGTGGTGATTGTAGCCATGCACAGGAATGGTTGCATTTTGTCATCAATGTTTCCCATTAACAACTGTACGGCATGCTCCTCCTCAAGCTGTTGTTCACATTTCATACTCAAGTTGCGCCAGCGAGTGATATATTTGGTCACTGATTCTTCCTTCTTTCTCTTACTCAAAGCAAGGTCAGCGATCGTTATTTTCTCGGTCGCACTGGCGAACCTCTTCACGAACATATTTTCTAACTCTGCAAATGTCTTTACAGAGTCATTTGGTAATTCGGCGTACCATTCAAAAGCAGCTGCTGTCAAACTGCTAACGAATTGTCGGAAGAGTAGAGCGTCATTTCCTCCAGTATTCCCGCAGGTGGCTTTGAACTGCGCCAGGTGCTGTCTGGGATTTTTGTTGCCATCAAAAGTATTGAATTTTGGCACAGAATATCCCTTCGGATATGGCACCTGATCATACTCTGCTGGGTACGGGCGACCTTTACCCACCAATTTTTCTGCCTGATCAAAAGCTATAATAGCCTTGATCTTCTCTGTAATGATCCCTTCAAGCTACGCAGCAGTCACAGGCTCGGAGGTGCTTGCGATGTTCTGTGGAGTGGGTTGGCGAGTGGTATTCTGAGCCTCATGACCACCTTCAGGAGTGTCCCGTACTCCTGAGACTTGCGGTACTTGGAAGTTTGGAGGATCAGGGGGAGGATTGGGCATAGAACCAACTGCAGCATTTCTCTGCATAATCTGCATCATTGCCGTCATTTGGGTCATCATCTCTGTCATTTTCTCATGCAACTGAGAGATTTCCCTATCCTTGGCCCTCATTTGACGTTTCATTTGTCTCTGCATTTCTGCGAGCGTGACGTTCTCGTCAGCAAAGGGATTATCCTCAGCCTCTTCTCGCTCTTCTTGGGAATGGACACCTCTGCCAGTAGTGGACCCGGCTTCATGGCGGCGCCGATATACTTGTCTAGGCGGTGGTTGCCAACGATCGTCATCTTCATCATCGTCGTAGTAGGCCTCCTCTTCGACATTGATGTGTCTCACCATGTAGACCACTTCCATGTCCAAGGTGTTATTTACCTCTTCCAAGTCTTCTTCTATGTATTCTTCCATATTTTCTTCTAGATTTCCTTCCATGTATTCTTCAATATTTTATTCTCCTATATCTTCTTCTCCTTCTTCTAGTACTCGGATCTCCGAGTGGCGGCGCCACTGGATCTCCGGTTCTTGGTTAGGCAGGAAGATCTCTTCAACCCGTGGGCTACGGTCGAAGTTGGTCGTCTCTTCCTTGGAAGGAGTTGGTGAGCGACGGGATCCCTTGGAGGATTCTCCAAGCTGTCTACCGTTGGGTGGAGCGTCATCATGGATCTTCTTTTGGACCCATTTCTGATGTTGTTTGTAATTGGGGGCGGATCTCCGGGAAGCAGTACCGGATGTCACGCCCAGCTCAGTCTTTCTTTCGTTCTTTTCTTCTCTGCGAGGCCTTGGCCTCCAGATTTCCTTTCCTTTCTGCCGGGACCTTTCGGCGGCGGATCCCTGAACTCGAGGTTCAGGTGTCACGCCCCGATGTTCACCGTGCGGGGTGTATTTTCTTTCCTTTCTCTCCACAGCAAGAGACAGACACTCTCTTGGTGGAGTTCTTCTTGTTTCGACCGTCAGTGGCCGCTGGTACCTCCTCTTTTTCAGTCCTCTCTCCTTCACGGTCTTCAGGACTCTGTAGACTCGAGCTGAGAGAGTTTCAGGCTCCTTCTTCTTTTGAGGAGGTGGGACTTCAGGCTGTCGGTCCCAGAATGACTTCTTCAGCTCCCCAGTTGAGCTGTTCCTCTTAACCCACTTCAATTTTGTGAACCCATTCCGGGTAGGAATGTTCGCTTCTAGCTCTTGGGCCAACAGATTTGAGGGATGAGTTGAGAATTGTTGCTGAGCCCGGAGTTCAGCATTCAGTTTCCTCCTCTGTCTCCTGGTCAGTTTTCCTCCAGATGAGGAAGCCTCAGAAGTGTTCTTCACGGGTGTAGGTAACCCGGTTGGCAGATGTGTGGTGTTCGTCGTCACCACGGAGATCCTTCCTCCGGCTACAACCCTTTTGGTGGCCGGGATTTCTGGCTGCGACAGCCGTTCAAACATAGAGATCCTTCCACGAGAATTTTCAGCAGCAGCAAGTCGTTGTGCCGGCAGGTGCACACGACGAGTGGTAGTTCCAGCAGAGTGTGGCCTCCTAGCAGGCCCTTCAGTATTTCTGCCATTCGTAGGAATGGCGGTGGCCCTTTCAACAACAGCAGGAAAGTCGATGCTACCAAACTGGATAGTAGCTCCAGCATTCCCTGTCTCAATAATAGCGTTCGCCAGTTGGATCCTGGCTCCTTGTCCCAGCTGGACAGTCATTGGTGTGTTCTGTAGATCCATCTGCATAAATAAAAGGTAAGGGTTAGTGATCAAAATTTGATACATCACCCCACACTTTCAAAAATGCAAAGACTTGCACAGAATAGAAAACAAAAATAGATAACATTAGCGAGCAAATTCAAACAATACAAATTTAAAATACTGCTAAATACGTTATCTTAATAAATTTGTTTGAATGATCATTCTTAAAATATTAAGAAATTTTGATTCTTTAAATGATCTTCTTGAAAGACTCAAAATTTTGAATCTAGGTTGAGAATAGCTGCTACTATAGCACTGAGGTGACTAGCCAAAGATGGAAAGAGAAACCAATCCCCAGCGAAGTCGCCAGAAATCTATGGGCTCCGAAAATTCGGCCCCGGCCTCCGCCCGACTTTGTCCTTTCTGAGGGGGGAGTTTTAACAGATTAAGTTCCGAGGTAAATTTTGGAAGGCAGATGAGATAGTAGATAAGACACTACCCAGAGATTTCGCCCTCATTTTGCGAGAACTTTATGATCTGAGTTCTGGTTTCCTATAGGCGCAAGCCCCTATAGTTAATTACCCCTCCCAGTAACGAGAGAGAACTTTCGATTAAGGCTAGTCGTCAATCAGATACGTAAGAATACGTGGATCTGGCATATAGTAGCAGCAATAGGTTGGGAATGTTAAAATCTGGAATTATTCGAAAATTTGGAAGATTGGGAGATTTGGATATTTAATATTTAAAATTGGAAATTGCACCATCTTGCACTTAAAGTGGATGGTGGGGGAATGGATGATAGACCCGATCAAGATCCCATGGTTCCGTCGTCCCGGGCCATCGTGATCCCTGGTCTACTTAGTCAGAGGAGGTAGTCGACCCAACCTGACAGAAGGATCCTTGTCGGCAGCCATGGGTTGCTTCGTCCAAGGGTACCTTGTAGACCTGGGGTGAATATTTGCCTAAGGGGACAAATTTGAATCCACCTTAGCTAACAGAGGGCTTTGTGCCCTATCGATCATATCCTATTGATTCATATCTCAAGGATTTGATGCCATTGGGGAGCATACGGGCTCTGGCCATAACCATAATATAATGGTGCCATTTGGCGGCGACCACCTGGTTCAGAGGGCCCCGAGTCATAACCGTTTATCCTGCAGTGCCATTTGGCGGCGAAACTGCCGGTTAGAGGACTCGTACCACGTCCTTGCTGGCAGGAGATTATTTGAGAATGGATCCTAGTGATATTTTCGACTAGGCACAAGTTCTATGTGAGCTGAAGTAAATTTTGATTTGTCCACCTCGGCAAACTATTGTGGAGGGTGGATGGATTTTTGCTTTAAGTGATTTGATGGTGACATTTCAATTTTAAATATTTTGAAATGGAATTTCTTGGAGTTTTGAGCTTTGGATTTTGGGTATTTGGATGACACTTTGAATTATCTGGAATAGACCCCTCCGATTGAGATATGCATTCAACACGGCCATCATCGGGGTGACCTTAAGGTCAGTTAAAAATACTTGAGGTTTGAGGGCATTTTGAAATATTTGAAGTTAACCCCTCTGATTGAAATCTGTAATCAACGCGGCCATCATCGGGGTGATGGGGTCATTCACATTTATGGGTTGAACCTTGTCCACTCTGCCGAGCTGCCAACAGAGGATCAGGTTTCGTAGGCTTTGTACCCTTTGTAAGTGAATTCACTTGATTATAGGCCTTGAAGGCCTAATATGAACATATAAAACAAATATCTCGGTCGATCTCACGACCGTATATTTATTTAATAGTTCGAGCCGTGTCAACTCCCATCTACCTGAATAGAAGGATCGGGCTCGAACTTGAATTCACTTATTGACCCGCGCAGCATCCCTAGACGTCACGTGTGTACCAATAACACGCTCGCCGGGGCCCATGCGGGTGTTTGGGGGCATTTTATAATTATTTACTGAACCTTGTCGACTCCTATTCACCTGCTTAGGAGGATCAGGTTCAGATTTGTCAACCCGCGCAGCTTCCCTGGACGTCACGTGTGAACCAATAACACGCTCGTCGGGGCCCATGCGGGTGTTTGATTATATTTTCCCCTTTTAGTGTACCTATATGTATACAAATTAAAGTGCACACGTGCAGGGGTATTCTTGGAATATTTATACACGCCTTCTGTCCGCTTGCATGAAAGTTGCGGATCCGGTGGCGTGGCGTCGTACGATCTCCACAACTGTCGCTGGTAGGCAGGTAGATGTTTTCATTCATAGATTAGAATTGACTTCAGGATACTGCATTTACTGAAGTCTTTCTGCATCTACCCATAGATGATATGTGGTGCATGCATCTGTACTCGTAGAGAGATTGTATGTATTGCAGATCTTTTGCTTTGCTTGCAGGTGACACCTTGCATACGTATCCATATTCATAGAAGATTCATCCTATGACATGTCAGTCATTGTTACTTGCAAGGGTTATTGTATTCCCCATAATTTTCATTAGTCACTGCTTAGAAGATTTGATACTCTTGATTGCATGTTGACATTGACTGCATAGTGGCATTTCTCATCATCTTCCTTGTACACGTTGATTGGTGAATCACCACATTTGCTTGCATGTCTTTCAGTACTATATATCCAAGAGCTAATGACCATTGCATTATGTCTAGCTCGATTCACCCACCATTATTAGTAGGTAGAGCCACTGTATGCATCTTCAGTCTTCTGCGAACAAGTTGCTTTGAACACCAATCTTCTAGCACTGTGTACAAGTGTTGGTGTTGACTACAGAATCCTATTATATTTATCGCACACCAATCTTATACTTGTGGGAGACTAGTATGTTTCCTTGTGTATTAATCAACCTCGGTGGCGAGGAGGTTACTTCTCTCACAATTCTCTTGCTTCACTTGTGAGCATACTACATTGGTCGTGTATGATTGCTAGCAAGTAATCATATTCATTACATCCCTCTTATTGTCTGCATTCAGATGATTTGTTAGGTGTGTTGTTGATTGTTCACTGCTTGTGTATGGCTCATGTCACATATCTTGAGTCTTTCATTGCCCTTGAAGATAACTTGCACCTTGTGTAGTGAATTCACTTGCTAGTGTCTGTATTTCATTTGACATGACATTCCCTTGGTATCTTGTTGAGGTTCTTCATTGTTGATTATAGTAGTGCCGTATTTTTCAATTGATCTTTACTTATGGATAGAATGCATACATTGTGTATCTATTTAACCATCATGCTTGATTAGTGCTCCAATCAAGCCCAAGTTCAACTCAAATTTCCTTGCATATGATTCAAGCTTGGGTTCACAAGTCCTTTCATGAATTCGTTATTTTAATCATCCGTTGTTCGACTGCAGTTCTTATCTTAGATGAAGCTCACCTCTTATACCTAACTCCGCTTGATTTTAATGTCATCACTTAATATTCATTTGAGTCCAGTTTCCTTGCAATCATATGTTCTGTTTTCTGTAATCAAATTGCAAGTTCCGTTCAAGTCAGGCTCTTTGTGGTCTTCTTGAGTTCGAACTCAATATGAGTCTTCTACATTCATTCAAGTATCATGTGGTCCAACTCAAATTCTTACTTGAGTTTAATCATTCAAGTTCAATTTTACATCAAGTTCTATATGATCCAATTTGAGTTCAGGTTCATTCATAGTTCTTGTCCACTTGAATTCAAGTCTTTGTAGTCGAGTTGGATCCAAGTTCTTTTACCTCCATTCAAGTTAAATGTTGAATTGGAGTCCTTCTTGGTTGGGTTTTGACTCAAGTTCTTTACAATGTCTATATCAAGTTTAAATCTGAGTCCAATTAGCTGTCATTTGTTGCGAATCCAAGTTTACGTTCAAGTTTGAGCTCAATCTTTTGTTGAGTGTCTGATGTCAAACCCATATCCTTTGTAGTCTGTTCGAGTTCAACTCAATGTCAAATTTGAGTCCAAGCTTTGTCCACTTGATATTCAAATCAAGTTCAAGTTCTGGATTTAGTTTGAGTTCAAGTTTCACTTCAGTTCATTTGAGCTTGAATGAGTCCAAGTCCTCCTATGGTTCAAGCTTTGACTTGAGTCCCAAATGTCCAATATTTTGTTCAAGTCTTCACAAGTTCGAATGAAGTTCAAGTCATTGTCATTGGTCCACAGTGCAAGTCTAAATTTAAATTATTGCAAGTTCTTTTGTTCTTTTGAATTCAAATCATGTCCATGCTTGTTCAAAAGCTTTCAAGTCTGGTCCCCTGTAGTCATATTGAACTCAACCTTCGGTCCTCAACTTGTTCATTTGAGTTCGGAGCATAAGTCCTTTTCTTGAGTTCAAATTGCCCAAAGTTAATTCAAGTCTTTGTGATTTGTTGTCATTGCTTCGAGTCCAAGAGATCTTTTTAAGTTTGAATTCAATTAAGTCATTTTTTGGTCCAATCATGTTTTGTTTGTTTGATGCCAAACCCAAATTAAAGTTCCCCGCGTCACTGAAAATTTCGGCAGCCTCCCGGCGTCTCCCCCGTTTAGGGGAAAAACCAAGAGGCTGCCTCAGGTAGATGTCCGTAGACACCACGGCAGCAAATTTTCTTCAATCCCCGCCCGCTACATGAGCGTTTAGGGGTCTCGAGCACCTGTTGCAAAGAAAACACAGAATTTCCCCACATGTGGGTACTTAATTTTGTCCCCCTTCACGCTACATGAGCGGTCCGGGGGTTACCCACCTCGTCGCGGGCGTCGCACCGGTTTCCCGCCCTACTACGCTACGTGAGCGCGTAGGGGGTTTGCCGGTTCGTCGCAAGCGTCGAGGGCGGGGTTTAAGGCGATTGCCCGCCTCGTCGTAGGCGTCGCGCTAGCTTCCCTCCCCACTACGCTACGTGAGCGCGTAGGGGGTTTGCTAGCCCGCCGCTAACGACGAAAACGGGAATCTAAGTTTAGGAATTATACCTTTGCAAGTGTGGCGACGGAGATGACAGTGATCAAATACACAAAACATTCTTCCTTTTTTTTAATTAATTAATTATAAATAATTAAAATTAATGTAATTAATTATAATTTAAATATAATTAATTATAATTACAATAGTTAATCATATTTAATTATATTTGATAATAATTAATTTTAAATTAAAGGTTAATCATAATTAATTTTAATAAATTATAGTTAATTAGGAACGATAATAATTAACCATAATAATTATAAACTAATTATAATTTACTTTAATTAAAACTAATTGTTATTGATAATAATTAAATATAATTAAAGTATTTAATTATAATTAATCATCATTAATAATAGATAATTATAATTAAATAATAATAATAATAGTAAAACAGAGAGAGGTATTACCTCTCTGGTCAGTTGAAGGAATCGGGCAAGGGAGAGGGGAGGCAACGGCTTCGGGTCGTAGCAGAGGATTTCAAATAGGCTTAGTTGGTCGGCTATGAGGCACTGTGAGGTGAGGGTCGGGTAGAGCAGAAGAGATCGAGAGCTTCAGCCTTAGGGATTCGGCTAGGGTGGAGAAGATGAGGGAGATGGAGATTTGAGAAGCTACAGGTCGTGGGTTCTATGGAGTTCGGCTGGAGCAAAGGGGATCGGTTGAGGTAAGGAGTGAGGTCTCTCTCTCTCTCTCTCTGAACCGAAAGAACTGGATGGAGTTGGATAGGGATCGGACAGGGGCTCGACAGGAGGAGTCGAATGAGGCCAGGGATCTTGGATTAGGGCAGGTTTGGGCTTCGGTTTGGACTGAGAAGGTGGAGTTTGGTCAGCGTGCTCCGTTGCTTCCGATCAAGCTGTCGTAACTTCCGTTCCAACAGGAAGGAAGGTCGTCGGATGAGGAGGAAGGTAGGCGAGAGCAGAGGTTGGGATTCGATAATGGCTTCGGCAGTGGGTATGCGGGAGGAAGAAGAAGGAGAGAGCGGGAGAGTGCCTGTGATGGGAGTTTGCGGTTACGAGAGTGGAGGAGGAAGTGTCGTATGTGGAGAGTAGAGGCTGCGGAAGTAGTGAACAAGCTCAACCTCGCTTGCGTTTTATAGACACGAACAGGGATGTGATCGAGGCAAGCTACGCACGCGAGGGATGGGTTTCTGGCTTCAGCGCCGTTCGCAGACTGCGACACTGTAGCTGCGGCGGGATTCGACGGGATTTGGGGATGGGGCGTTACAGGTAATGATTTAGTCATTTTTTTTATTCTTCTTTTTTTTTTGTTTATACAGCAGAGGTCAACACATGGCAAAATACTCCAATCAACGTAAGGATGAATTTCAATGTTAATGAACATTCAAGTCCTTGAATGTCACAACCCGGCTTGTAGACTCGAATTAACCAAGCAGGAACAGATGGTCAGAAGGTTGATTAAATTTTCAATTACTAACTAACTATTTCCAATAAGCAGAAAGAGCAACTAAAACCTTTAAAATATAGAGCAACTAAAACCTTTAAAATATATGTAAATACATTTCTCTTGGAGCATCGCGCCTATAATATACATTTTCTTCTCTTCTGCTTGTTTTAGTTAGTTGAATTATACCTGAAAATATTTTTCAATAGGAAGATGAGTCATAACATAACTCAGCGAGTAATTAATGCTTCTAAAATACAGTAACCCAAGGCATTAGAAACAATATGCATGATCATTTCAAAACATAAAAAAATTCTATTTAATCATTTCATTTCAAGACTTTCAATGTTATGCATATATCATATCTTCATCTATACATTTATCATTTCTCATAAATAGTACAACCGTCACAGGAGCTACCGTCTAAAATAGTACCAATAAAGGTACTCCTTTTCCATTTCATTTTCCTTTGCCATAAACTTTTTCATTTATGTGCACGGGTACATTGCATTCCTAGCCAGTATCATAAGGGGGTATGCTCCATCGGTCAACATGCACATGCAAATATATCTATCTAGTCATTCATATTACATTCCTTAACTTTATGCAGTAATATAAAACATAATATGCTAATTATGCTCAATTATTTGATATGCGAGAGATAAATCATTTGCAATGTAATTTGAAGAAACAATAAGATAAATCATTTACAATAATAATTAAATATAATTAGAAGCAATACAATTACCATAATATAGGAACATGAATACTCACCTGGAAATTGATGTCTTGAAAATTTACTTTTGCTCCTTATTTCAATGATGGTAGATTTAAAGCCTATAAAAAGATCACGTCATTAAATTTAATTTATCATTTGCTCTTTAATTTCTCTTACTTGCTATTTATAATTAATTATTATAATTTCAATTTCAAATTAACATCTCAAATATTATTGATTAGAATTGCTCTCACTCTCTTAATTACTAGCCAGTAGTTGTCATTATGTGACACCAGTGTTTTTGCTACAGAAGCTTTTTTTCTATTTGGCAGTTTCTTTTCAGTTCTAGTAGTTTACTTTTCCTGCACTAGTAGTTCTACTTTTCTTGTGCTTATAGTTTCCTGTAGCACTTGTTCTTTTTTTCTGCTTTAGCATTTATTTTTATATTAATTTAATTTTAATGCTTAATTTCATTTGCTTATTTGCAAGAGTTCGTGCTGTTTTGGAGCTTGCACAGGAGAGTATAGAGTTTGTGTATATTGAGTTTGAGTGCATTGAGAGTTTTGTTTTATGAGTTGTGAGTTGAGTTTTTGTGTGTTGAGAGTTTTGGAGAGCATTGCTGAGAGTTATCTGTACAGGGCTTTGGAGAGCAGTGTTTGTGGGTTTCAATGTTGGGTTAAGAGTTGTGTGTTGGTTGAGTTGTTGTTTAGAAAGTTTGAGAGTTGTTTGTACAGGTCTGATTAATAGAAAAACAGTATTTCTTTTCCTGTATTTTTCTTTCATAACTTGATTAACTAATCAATTAACCAAAAGCAAATTTTCTAATTAACTTTAAAACTCTCAAATTTTAAAATTCTCGTATTTAAAATTTTTATTTAAAATGCTCTCATATTTTAAAACTCTCGTATTTAAAATTTTCATTTAAAATGCTCTCTTATTTTAAAACTCTCAGATTTAAAAATGCTCTAGGATTTAAAATTAACCAATTAATTTTAATTAATTAATTATTTTAACTAGTCAATTAATTTTAATTAGCTATTTCATTAACTAGAGGAAGAGAGGTAACATTTTGACAGCCATAAACCTCTTATATTTCAAAGGGGAATAACATTTGAAATGCCACAGCAATTCAAAATCTTCCATCCAATATTACCTGGAATCTCTTAATGAGAGGTCTCATTTGGAGACATTTGAGGCATTTCAAAATATTCTTTAGATTGAAATAATGTGCAACAAGTTCTTACTTATGCTGAATGGCATTTGGGAGAATGATAAGGAGCAGGATAAAAGTAAATGGGAATTTTGGTAGTAGGCTTTTAGTAATAATTCAAATGAATTTAATTGCAATGATGATTGCAAGGTAATTAAAGGACCTAGAGGACAAGTGTTTGCAACTTCTCAATTTTCATGCATTAGACGATGTAAAAAACTCTAATGATCATAAAAAAATTCCAATTAATCAATTTTTTTGATTAATTTTAATCAATTAAGTTCTATTAAATATTAATTAATTAATTTAGTTAATTAATATTTACAATTTAATTTTAACATTTTAATTGGATTAATATTCAAATTATTTTGCCCACAAGATTTCTGAGGGGATTTGGGCAATCTCCCAGCGTCCCCTCCCCTAGGGGGAGGTTGAGATAGCATTTGTCATTATTTCTTCCTTCCCGGATCAGAGATAAACGGCGCAGATCAAAGACTCAACTGCACGAGGTCTTCAAAAATTAAAATCATCCCACCTAGATTAAAAATCAACCGCGTAGGGTCTTCGATTTAAAAAATGTGTTGCTATGCCAAAAAACAAAAAATTATATAGCAAATTTTTTATTTAATTATTCAACTTCAATTGCAATCAATTGGAATGGGCGTATATGCATATTGCTGTTTGATTTTTTTTATCTTCCTGTTTTGAAATAAATGTTGTCTACTCAGTTGGAGTTTAAAAATTGTGCAGGAGCAGTTGAAGGAGATCAAATAGCAATCGTGGAAGTGTGGATACAGAACACGACTAAGTAAATGTGCTCTGGAGAAATTTTAAATGACTAGAGCAGCCCCTATTGTGCCTGTGTGCGGATTTTTACCGGAGCACGTGGACGGACGGGGCAAAGCGGCACGAGAGGCGAAGGTTGGGGTGTCGGACGTGAGCCGAGGCTAGGTCGTCGGGTGGAAGGAGCAGGTAGAAGGGGATGCCAGAGGCAAGAGGCTGGCATTCGTGTGTAGGAGATGCAAACCGTCGGAGGAGTCACGGCGTGCAATCAGGTGTTGTGAACGGCGGACTAGGTTGGACCGCTCGATTTCATTGGCGACTTGCGGGAGGCGAAACCAGTCGTGATGACTGGTTTGGATGTCGTGCGGGATTTGGAAGGAGCGTTGGTGTGAGGCGGGTGGATTCCGACGAGACAGTGGGGAAGAAGGCGGACGCTTGAAGCAAGGAAGTTGCCTGGAACGGCGGGCTTTGGCGTGTGGATTGGGTTCGACGGTACAGGACTGGGGGCGTCGGAAGTGGGCCATGCGAATGAAGGCGGACAGGAGGCAGGAGCCACGGGATTGGTTCGCGTGAGGGTGTCGAAGGAGACGTGCAAATGTGAGGAACAAGTCCGAGGATTTTTTTTTCCCCCAAGAACGTAAGATCTTCCTCCTTTTCATTTTCCTGCATATTTTTATGTTAACCAAACAGTTGTATCTTTTCTGAAACGTTGCTTCTATTCACTAAGATTTCGTTTGGTTATTTGGTACTTTTGTAAAAGGTAGTTTTAAGAAATATCGGTTCAGAAAAAGGAGTTTTCTAAAGGAGAAGCATATATGAAAAGCTTTTTCAAAACAGTAGAAAAATGAAAAAAATAAAATTATTGGGAACGAGATTTAACAAACCAAACACTAAAGAAAAATAAATTTTACTGCTTTAAAAAGGAATAAGCACCAAAAACGCCCAATCAAACTAGGCCTTAATTTCTACAGCATTTTACTCATTTCAAATCTTTCTCCCTTTTATTCTATTTTATATTATTACTTTCAATAGCCAACAAAACTCTAGTTTAGGATAAAAAAAGTTCGTGCGCAATATTTGTATTCCAAAATTTGAATCATCTTCGGTTGGGTCGGGCCGATCGGGCTGAAAAGACATAAAGCAAAAGTTTTATATTAAAAAAATCGATGCCAAAAATCAGTCAACAAAATCATAATTAAATTCTCGCTTTTAGATGAAAAATTTTTATTATTATTATTTCTATATTTGATAAAATATCTCATTTCTCATACAATTTATTCTAATTCATTATTCTCAACCAAATTTATATAAATTTAATTTATTCATTACCTAATTTATAATCTCATATTATCTTATATACTAATTTCTAATATTACTTAACTATTTTCTTATCATTATCTTTTATCACAACTCTAATATTATATTCTAGTTTAAAATATTAAATTTGTTAATAATATTAATAAAAAGAAAAATAAAATCTTACCTTCTCCCAATTTACCAAATCTGCTCTCCGCTCTTCGTTCACCCAATAGTTTCCCTTGCTTTAGTTCTCTCTCTCTCTCTCTAATATAGAGACAAGCCTTCCAATTTTCTTCAACTCTTCTGCCGTCTTCAGTCGACGAAGTTGGCCGCAACCAGAAAACCAAATGACATCGATGTTCCTTCTTGTTCCTCTTAGTCACGGCTTGCATTCATTCATTCGCTCATTTGATTCCACAGAAGTGAGCGAATCGAAGTTTTCTCATACGAGGAGTCGTAACTTTTCGCTCCCAAACGCATTTCCTTGCTCAATTGCATGTTCCGGTCCCGCCAGCTACTCCTGCGCCAGCTTGCGGCCCACTCGCTCGATCGTTGTTGCTCGCCCGCTCGATATCTGCTTGCCCGCTATTTAATTAGGTCCGGTTTAGCTGAACCGGCAAAACAAGCTCTTACATTGAAGGAGATGAAGCTAAGGAAAAATATTATCAAGATGAAGCTCCCCAACTAATCAAATGACAAAGAGGCATAAACTTTAGTAACAAAAATAGCAAAATTTTAAATCAGCAAGTTCAAAATTGATGCTATCTTTATTATTTAGAACAATAAAAAGTAATTCAGCATACTCCTTTTACGTTCTAGTTTCCAAAAAATGGTTGATGACAAACAAACTTGGAAGAAATAATTAGGCATGACTGTGGACAGTGTCGGGTTTAACATGGCTGGCTATATCAAATAAGGGTAAATGTCAATAACCCTGGGAGGAACAACAGACAAGGGAGGACTTGAAATGCATCTTGCATCATTACCCTAGAATACTTGGCTTAGAGGATCAACAAGTCAGCCCGATCAAACTCTGATCAACGCCAAGTCAGCTCAATCAAGTGCCAATCAGCTTGGTAATGGCCTAAGTTTGCAAAAAAAAAGGGACAAAATGACCAAATAAAAAATTGATAAAGTTTGCGGATCATCACTAAAGCCTTTACAACTTGAAGCTAAGAAGCGGATCATTCTACAATGCATAGTGACAAAAATTTTGGAATTTTCCAAGCAAGCAGTACACTGTAAATCCCTTTACAATATGCAATAAAACCTTAGTGCATCATTGTAAACCCGCCATCCCTATTTTGTTCACCAAACCAAAAACCCATTTGGAACCCATTTTGGGGTCCAAGTGGTGCAAATCAACCCGCATGGGATTAATCCCACATTTCGTGGGGGAGAAGCCTCTCCCTTCACTCCTCTCTATAAATGGTAAAGGTAAACCACCTCTCAAACAACATCAAACATTCCTTCCTAGACAAAGCCAGCCAAAATGTTGTTACTTGACCGATTTGGAGAGAAGTCCAATGAATAAGAAGAAAGTGGATTTGGTTCTCCAAATCTCAAATCTCTTCCTCTATTCTCTATCTCTCTCCTCATCTCTGCATATACCTACCATGCACTTTATTTTACGTACACCCCCTTCTATGGTAAATCTATGCACCTCGAGCCTAAGATCTATCATAGTCACAGACGCATAACATAATTTTCAAAGTGGTTTGTTTTTTATTCTTCAAAGGGCAATCCCTGATTTTTTTTATCAAGATCTAAGCAATTAAAACACTTGCCCATAGTCCTTAAATGGCCATAATTTTTTCCCAAGAAACTTCAATTACTCTAATATTTGCATTCTTTCACTTTTCAGTACTTTTCCCTTAAAAAGCATTAATTTCTATGTAGAAAATTACAACTCAATCCACTAACTCCCTAAAAGTAGTGCATTTGTGGCAAATAGATATTTATTGATAGCCTCAAGTCAAATAGAAAATTTTAAATCTTCCAATCTTCATGATGATCAATAGAAGAAATCAATCTGATGACTCAAACAAATTAAGTCTCTTACTTCCAAATGATTTTTGATATTTTATCCAATTATTTTTAATTATTCATCAGTTACACATGATTTATCATCAAAAAACACTGCTGCAAGAATAGACTCTCAAACTCTACTTGAAAAATCATTGCATCGAGTCCTAAACTATTAGGACGATGCTTTCCCACAAAATAGACGACAACCTTGTAGAAGTTGTCATGAGGTCATATCCACCTTTTGGTCTACAAGACACTTTAACCTTAAATCTTCTTCTCAATGACATGAAGTCAAGCACCAAATTTCGATGGACCTTTTATTTCATTAAATGTAAGAGGATAATTCTTCAAAAGCTGCTTCATAAATCGATCCATCTCTCCTCTGCCAACATGTACAACTTACGGAACTATAAATCTTGTATTAGAATGAGTTGTTACGTTCTCCTATGTCATTTTAGCTATTTGGACCGTAAGAATTGATTGATTTGCCAGAGTTCCTGTAGTGGTAGAAGCATTAGTGGAAGTTCGTTGTATCGTTTAGGTTACTTGTCAAATTGATAGAATGGTATGAGCAATTTAAGCGACTAGATAAGCTTATAAGGCGTGTGACACTTCTATATCACAATCTAAATAAGGGTAGCAACGTCAGGAATTGACGCTCTAACATTCCCAATGGTTTGAGCTGCAACAATATGACAACTGCAAGAATCAGGGCCTCTAAAAAAAAGTTCAGCTCCCCCAATAGTTCTCTGACTACATTGCTAGTGCCAATGATGTCAGCAACTCTTCTCTTAGTTGTCATCCCGCACAACTAAATAAAATCAAGAAAAATCAAAATAGAAGAAAGTAACTAGTCCTACAAAACATAAAGTCATAAAAATAATAATTATTATAAAGAATCAAAAGGAAAATATCCCAAATCCTAAACTAGGAAAAGTCTTGGCATATTTAATACAAGACAAATCATATTGACACCACTCTATTACATCTCGGATATACGAAAGACGGTTTCCTAATAATACTTGATCTTGAATCACAAGACAAATGTTAAGAACCAAACTAAAGTAGCTTTATATTCATGTAGGAAATATTCATATATGAACACATGCAAGAAAAAAAGTATAGTCATAAAATAACAAATAAAATTGAGAAAATGATAAAATGGTCTATTGACTCTTTATAAAGGATCAAAATGATCCCCAACTATATTAAAGGATCATTTTGGTCCCCCCAAGTCTTTAAAGACGAATCAAAATCATCTCATGACCATTTTGATCCCCAAATCCTTAAAGAGGAACCAAAATAGTCTCACCATGAGTCAAGGGACCCTTTGATAATTTTCTCAAATGAAATTTGATTGCACCAATTTTATATTTGTTGGCTCAAGAAAAATGGCTCGAATGCATGCATCCCGCTTTGCAGCTGTAGGTTCCATCTCCCTTAAGTCAGATTAGAATTAACCAGATTTCCCCTGAGGGTTATGTCAGGGTTTAATTAGATCTGGGCTTCTTACTTCCCATGAGCGCAAGCACTCATAGTTAATTACCTCTCTTAACACGTAAGAGAGAACTCTCGATTAAGGATGAATAAATTTTAGTTAATTTTAGTCTCAATTATGAGAAAAATGGAGGAAAAACCTGATCAAGATCCCATGGTTCCGTCGTCTCGGGTATACCGTAGTTTCAATCTACCAACACTAACAATCATTGACCGTAGTGTCCAGGAAATCTGATTAGCAGCCATGGGTTGCCTCCTCTCAGGAATCCCGAGTAGATTGAGGTGGTTAGATTTGAGTTTAGTTTTATTTGGGTTTTGGGGTTTACATCGATTAGAATACCCAGAAGTTAAATTGATTTGGGAATTTATAACTTCGTTTAGAAGTTATCAAAATTTAAATTTGGGTCGGGACTTACAACTTTCATAGAAAGTGGCCCGTATGTTTAATTTGGAGTGGGGCTTACGGCTTTATTTATGAGTTGCCCAAAAATGGGCCTTACAACCTAACTCTATAGCAAGGCTGCCCGAGGGTTTTAATTATTTGGGTAGGTCTAACAATTTCCCTTAGGAAATTGCCTGAAAGGCAGGTCTTACAACTTAATCATTTTGGACTAAGATGCCCATAGATTTAAATTTGGTTTGGGTTAGGTTTTAGGAAAGTTTAGGTCTTACGACTTCACTTAGAAGTTGCCTGTTGACGGGTCTTACAACCTAATCCTATAGACTAGGATGCCGAATGATTTTTATATATATAGAAAATCTTACGATAGAAATTTCACATGCTTTCAACATGGGATTAGTATCATAATTACTGTATTTCAAAGCATTATTTAAAGATGACATTATCTCTTAACGCTTTGATTTTTCATCAAGAGATGTCTGTGTGATTAGATTTGGGTAGGGACTTATGGCCTCTATTAAGGGTAGTCCGAAGATCTTAGTTGGGTAGGTCTTATAGCTTCTTGAGAAGTTGCCTAATGATAGGCCTTACAACCTAACCTTGTAAGCTAAGTGGCCCGAGTCGTGGGTCTTACAACCAAGCCCTATAGACTAGGATGCCCGTGTGAGGAATCTAGGGTTGTGTTATTACCTAAACATTTTTCTTGGAGATCAGACTTACGGCTCTATTAGAAGTTGCCGATGTTTTAATTGGGGGTTAGGGGTTAGGTCAATTTTACCTAAAATTTTCCCTTAAGGTCGGGCTTATGGCTTTCCTTTGAAAGTTGCCGAGTAGTGAGTCTTACAACCAAGTTCTTATAAACAAAGGTTGCCTAGGGGTTTTAATTGTTTGAAAAGACAGTAGTTGCTTGTACAATGTTTGGGGATTTGTTCTGTACTTGTTTGAGTTGGTTTGACTTTGTGATTTTGACACTTTGAGGCTTTGACGCTTGCATCAATGTTTTAGTTGTTTTGTGCTCGTAATCTTTTTTTTTTACTACAGTAGCTTGTTCTCTACTTTAGCACTATCATTTGTTTGTTTCTACTCGCTTTCAACACTCTGTTTTGCTTGCAGTAGTTTATTTCAGCATTTGATTTTATTTATGATTGTACTGGCTTTTGTTTGTTTGTTTGCAGGTACATGTGACCTGCAGCAGTTCAAGAGTTCGTACAAGAGAGATCTTGGAGTGCTTGTAGAGTGTCTTTGTTTAGAAGAGTTTCAATTTGTTGTGGGGAGTTTTGCATAAGATTTGAAGAGCAAAGTACATGTGAGTTGGAGAGTTTGAGAGCTGTTCTATTTAGAGAGTTTTGAGAGCTTTTTTGTTTTGGAGAGGTTGTGAGAGCTGTTCTGTATATGTCAATTAGTGGAAAAAGCCAACATTTATTTTCCTGCACTTTCTTTTATGATTTAATTAAATAATCAATTAACTAAGAAAACCAAAATTTCTAGTTAATTATAATTTTTATTTAAAATTTTATTTAAAATGCTCTTAAATTTTGTCCTTGTTAAATGCTCCCGATTTTTTAAAACAACTCAAATTTAAGATTTTTTATTTAAAATGATCTTGATTTTTAAATTAGTCAATTAACTTCAATTAGCTATTTCATTAGTTAGAGGAAGAGAGATAATGCTTTCATAGTTATTAACCTCTAATATTTCAAAAGGAGTAGCATTTTGAAATGAGAAGATGAGAGGCAATGTTTTGACAATTAGAGCTCTCTAATATTTCAGAAAGGATAATAAAATTTGAAATGCTAAATAATTCAAAGTCTGCCATTCAATGTTATTTTAAAGAGATGACTCATTTGGTGATTTTCGAGACTCTTCAATATAATCTTTTGGAGTGAAATGATATCCAAAAATTACTTATGTTGGATAACATTTGGGAGAATGATGAGGAGCAGGATTTGCCCTAAATCCATTAGGAATCTTTCCTTTAAGATGGTAGTTATTTCCAGACTAATCCATTATTTTGATTAATTCAATCAATTAATTTTTTATTAAACATTAATTAAATAGATTAGTTAATTAACATTTAGAAAATTTAATTTTAACATTTTTATTGAATTCGAATTGAATTGTCCCTCTAAAATTTTGAGAACATTTTGGTAGCCTCCCGGCATCCCCTCCCCGGCGCCGGGAGGTAAGGGAGGGCACTTGCCCTAATTTCTTCCTACCCGGACCTAAGGTCAATGGCGTAGGGTCTTCGAATTAAAACCATCCCACCAGGATCTAAGATTGACTGCGTGAGGTCTTCAAATTTTATTTCATCCCGTCCAGATCTAAGATCAATGGCGCGGGGGCTTCAAATTTAAAACCATCCGCCGGGATCTAAGATCACGGCGCAGGTCTTCGACTGCCTGTTTGAAAGATCACTTCTTTTTTTACTCATTTTTATTTCATTTTTTTATTACATATGTATATAATATAATATGATATATATAATATACATAATATATATATTATATTATATTATTAAAAAAAAAGAGAGAGGAGCCAGATTTGTCGGCTAGGGCATGGTTGGGTTCGGTTGGGTTTGGCAGTGGGTTCGACAGAGGATCGAAGTCGAACAGTAACAAAGGAGCCAAAGAAACCACTCGTGCAATCTCTACCTCCTGTGAAGCAATGAATCCGAACAGCAATGGAGGGGCCGAGAGGCAGCCCTTGCAATCTCTATTTCTCTTTTGAAGCAGAAGTCGGACAGCAACAAGGAGCGGAAGAAGCGGCAGGTGCGATCTCTGCTTCCCTGCGAGTCGAAGTCGGACAGCAACGAAGAAGCCGAAGAAGCGACTTGCGCAATCTCTGCACCTCTTGCGAAGGAACGAAGTCAGACGGCACCAAGGAGCCGAAGAAGCGATGCGTGCAATCTCTTCGCTTCCTGCGAAGCAAAGCCGAACAGCAACGACCAAAAGAGAAGATGGAAGGCGAACCCTAGATGCTAGCAACGAAGTCGAGGTATGGGTTTATATGGTTCCAATGAACCAACATTAGATTTAGAAAAATTAGCTAATCAATCGTATCCTGCAGCATTGGAAATAATACTCTATTTTGGTTTTCTTATTGCTTATGCTGTCAAATCGCCGATGATACCCCTACATACATGGTAGCAGCGACGAGGGAACCGAAGGAGCGGATGAGCGAGCGTAAGTCTTCTTTTCTTCTCCGAATTTCTTCCTTTTATCGCTTTGGATCGTCGGTAGGCGGTTATCGTGTCGAAGAGGTACATCGTTTGGCGAAGTGGGACCGGCGGAGGCAGCGAAGAGATGCTTCGGTTCAATTTTTCTTGTTCTGCTTCTCTCTTTTTTTTTTAGTTAACAATATTTGATATAGTTAGCATACAAAATTCAACAGAAAAAATTGATCATCGGAAACATTAAAGTATAAAGAATACAAAACAAATCATCTTGCAACCACTCTATCACACCTCAGGGATACGAAAAGCGGTAAACACTAATACTACTAGATCTCGAATCACAAGACATGTTAAGAGACAAAGTAAGCAAAGCAACTTTATATTCACATGGGAAAAATTCATATATGTACACATGTAAGAAAAAAAGTATAATCATAAATATAACAAAATGAAATTTTATTGCACCAATTTTATGTTTGATAGAGTTAGCATGCAAAATTTAATAGAAAAAAATATCATAGGAAACATCAAAGTATAGAGAATAATAAATACCACTGAATGCTGAGGAAGCTTTTGGAGACGTAAAGTCACTTCTGTTATAACTCCCAGAGTTCCTTCACTTCCAATCATCAGCCGAGTCAAATCATACCTAAAGAGTAAATGTTTGAATGAATTAGCTGCATCATCTGCTACTCAAAAGCTGTTATGTTCTTATTAGAAGAAGCACGTTACACAAGAGAAACAAAAGTTCAGACAAACATTCTCATAAAGCTTTAAGGCCAATTAAAAATGTCAAAAAAATTGAGACAATAAGGGATTCGATGCAGTCTTTCAAAGAAAGATTTAATCAGGATTTGAATAGCAATTACTCTAGGATATTATAAATAAATGCATCGAGCAGAGTACACCCATATTAATGCGTGCAATGACATGCAGCACAATAGTTTGTGACAAACACCTTTGGAACTAGAAGCAAAAACATGGAGATGGAACAATAATTTCATTTCCTAAAGAATAATTCAATTACTTGAATATAAGCAAATCTCTAAGGCAGGGCTGCCAAGAAAATTGGATCTTTGTAGGAATGTGAACCATCAATAATATAGGACAAGTTACACCCATATTAATGCTTATTATTCTAATTAAGAGAGCTTCAACATACCCAGCAGCACTCTTTCGAGCACGAGCAGCTGTCTTAACAACATCTCCATTTCCCAAAACTACCTAAGATGAAACACACACCTAGAAATAAGGATGAAAACTGAAAAACACAATTATATGGAAGGTAAAACAACAAAAAGTACCTGGAGATTAATGACATTGTCCCGCATAGTTCCATACCTAAAAACTGATAATTAAATCCTCAAATCCAATTAAAACTGAGTTTGTCCTATTCTTGAGCTAAAATAACATTCACTGTAATAGATTTGTAACAGAATTTGAGGTTTTAATAGGTTGCATTGAACAAACAAATATAAAAGCCAACCTTACAGCTAAAGACCCAGAACAACGAGTAGCGCACATGCCTCCAATGGTAGCGCCAGGCCCTAAATTTTAAGGAATAAAGAGAATAAAGTAAAAAATGGTTCACGTATTTGCCAAAATACTTCAATACTGAGGAATGAAAAGGAAAGTGTACCCACTTTCAAGATCAGACCTTCTTGTTGTAGTATCTTAACACATTTTAAAAAGGCAATAAAAAGTTGGAATTTCTACGAAGACAATTTTTCTTTGGTTTAATAACAGCATACTCTCCGAATTTTGAAACAATTTTTCTCTTGTTTAATAACATCATACTTTCCGAATAGCCCTTATGTCCATGTTTTACATATTAATGACACAATAGAATAAAAGCTGAAATAAACAACTTTGTCACCATGATTATCACAATCAAAAAAATAAAGTCATAAATGTTTATAAAATGTACAGTACTCCAAAGAATTCTTCGCAAATCCATTTGAAAAAAATATTAGTCATGCATTTCCAATTGGCTCATATCAAGGGTATGTCCCCCTTCAATGAATCTCCTCAAGAACTTATAATTGACCTTATGCCCTTTTAACAAAATATATGGGATAGATTTCTATTCTCTAAAAAAACACTCCAAAGAATTCTATGCAACTCATGAATAACAAACATGAGAAAAAAAAAACGCTAATGGCATGTGGCCTACTGGTGTTGACTCTAACTTTCAATTCAAGTAGCCTGGATCAAGCGGAAAGAAAAGACCATAAGAAAAAAACAATAAGAACACATACTAGCCTGGATCAAGAGGAAAGAAAAGACCATAGGGTTTCAAGTACTCATTGAGTTCCATCCATCCAATCCCTGGTTCAACAACTACGTCCATGTCCTCAATATGCAATGCTTTTATGTTCTGCAGCATGGAAAGAACATAAGATGAACCTGTCACATGGTTGGAAACTTGGAATAGATCTCTGCATTAAGGTGATTAAGACTTTGTTTGTGAGTGTTGTGATGTATTGTGCTCTATTACATTGTTTTGTGCTATCTAGTAAAGCGGACAACCATTTTGTTAAATCAATATTTAAAATGCCGTCTATATTATAACAACTTAAAATTTTGAAAATGATTTTTAAATGAAAATTTAAAATTCTGTTTGAACTGGAGTGTAGCGGCGCTATCTGAAGAGCACAGCGGCGTCAGAAATCTCTGTCGCGGCATTAGAGGCTCTGTTTTACAGTAGTTCTGGAATGGCATGCAGCGCTGCAATGCTGGGTTGGAGCGTTGGACGCTAGCACTAAAAATAATTTATTAATATATTTTTCTCTAAATATCCCTCACCACCACCCATCCCTCCCTCACTCTTTTTTACTTGGTGACCATTTTGACGCCACGATGCTGTCAAACAGAGAAGTCTGCGTTGCCATGTCAATATTGTGGCGCTCCAGCGTTATCCTTAATGGCCCTGCAACGTTGATTCGTTAGACGCCGCGGCGCTTGATGATACTTAGAATTTTGTATCATTTTAGTATTTTTCCTGCACAACACAACTAAAACAACACATTTTCACTGAAAATATAACACATAAAATAATACATTATTTAAACTTATCACTTGGCCGGGAAGGAAAGAAAAGAAGGGGAGGGGAAGAAGGATGAGAGAGAGAGGAGAGAGGAAGTCTCTCGGGGTTTCTCATCCATCGTTTCTGTTACGAAAAGTATTCTCTCGTTGTAAGTAACTATTCTCTTACTTCTATTTTTTATGGTTCTGATTTCTATGAATTTTATCTCTTAAATCTACCAAAAATACATTATCTCCTAATTTCATAAGCTTTCACCATGTAACTTTTCAAATGTTATAGATTTAATCATTCTAAACAATTTGATATGATGTTATTGCATTTTTACCCGTTAAAAATGTGTATAGAAATTTCTACGTGAAATGAGTAGGAAAAATATATACTGGGAATGGGTGAAAAGTGATGTACTTTAATTTGATATAATAATAGTTAGATGTAATATATACTGAATTGATTGATAGGATTGATATGTACTGGAATGTAATACAGATACTGGTATGAATCTGATAAGAGAGAATGGAATATTTGGTATATGTGTATAGAATTGGAAAATCGAAATGGTAATATGAATCACCATAAGGTGTGATGAAATGATGTATTGATTGATATCAGATATATATGATAACCCCACGTGATACCCTCAAGATCCATGTGATTCACTGATTAGAAGTTATAAGGAGTTGGAGACTGATCGGGAGTCATAAGGAGCCGGGGTGACTAATCCACACATGATTTACTGATTGGGAGTCATAAGGGCATGAGCAAAATCAAGATACCCTCATCTGAATATATGATAAATGATAAGAGTACTTACACATGATAGATAGTAATGATACATGATAAGAATTTTAATATAATTGGTTACTTGCTGGGCTATAATGCTCATTATGAGATTTTACATAATTTCAGGTAAAAGTAAGGAGCTTGTAGTGCGAGGCTATACAGAGATGCTAGTTTAGCTCTATTTCTAGTTCTTGGGTTTTATATATTCTTTTGTGGCCAATAATAGCTATTATATATATTGTTTTGAATTTTGTAGCATAATATAAATATTGACTGCAAAAATATAACTATATTTTTTGTTGTTTATTTTCTTTCTTTAATGGAATTAATCAATTTTGGATGTCAAATTGATCTGATTATAAATGAATGAATATTAATTGTTATTGAAAAAAGAAAAATAAATAAATGAATAAAGAGAAAAGAAATGAAATTATTCCACTTTAGATCCCGGAACGTGACATATATAGTCGTGAAAGTTGAACCAATCTGGTAAAAATAATTATGGTTCCAATGTGAATTTAAAAGCTATCAAATTAGTCATTATTATTTATATCACATAAAATTAATGAATTTAAATTAATAAGAAAATGATCAAAATGATTTATTAACTCTTTACGAAAAATCAAAATGGTCTTCAATTATATTAAAGATCATATTGGTCCCTCAACTCTTTAAAGAGGAACCAAAATAGTCCCTCCATAGGACTATTTTGGTTCTTTTTTAAGGACTTGAGGGACCAAAATGATCATTTAATATAGTTGGGAGCCATTTTACTCCATAAAAAGTCAAGGGACTATTTTGATCATTTTCCCTTAAACATGTGTCTATATTTGCTAAATAAAATATGAATTACATCAAAATAAGATTATTAATTATAACATAATTTAATTAGAAATAATTTTACTAAATATTTAAGATAGATTTATATAATGATAAAATAACACTTTAGCCAAATTTATAAAAATCTAACCAAGACTAACATAAATCTCAAGACTATGATGGATCATAAGATTGAAAAAGATCTTGAAGCAGCCATGAATATGAAAGAGCCTAGCCAATCTATAATAATCAATGATCCAAGCCTAAACCATGTAATTCATGCTCGGCAGACCCAACCCAACATGGGTTGAAGGATATTAAAAATAATTAAAACTTGAAATCACTTGAAACTCACTCCAAATTTGACTTGAATCGATAAGTGCTTGATGCAAAATCCCTAGAAAATCATTCTAGCAAGCATCAGTTGCTTTCCCTCCAAGGTTATGGCTTTGTTTGTGTATTTCCTTCTATGATTGCCATTTTTTTCAGGACTATTGCTTTATTCAGTCCTCGTAAATGTAGCATGAATCACAAGCTTCTTCTTTCCTTCTTCAGCAAATGTTGTCCACAAGATTTTCACATGAACTTACTTTGTATGCTTCCTTCTGAGATTATATATTGATCCTGTATTATAGTTAAAGCCAAACTTCACAAGAACCTTGCTATCTAAAGATTGTAAGTTATAGTTTTTCGCAGCATCATAGAGGATTATGAGAAATTTCTTATTTTGGGTACTTCATGGACTATATATACAAGACTGCTGAGGCATGTAAAAATAATTAAATATTAAATAGTAAAATAAAATTGTACTTGAATGAGGCTTGGATCTCCTACTCGACGATTTCTATCCTTGTTATTCTACTAAATCGTTTAAATGTTTAGCACAAGTGATCAAAATTTTGTTAAGTTTGAAACATGTCCAATCCTTTTGGTGTGAACCTTAAGCATTGTAGAATTTTATATTCACAGTTAGTTTTCTTGTGAAATTTTATATTTTGACGATTTTTAAGTTATAGTTTGTGATGAAATAAATGTGTTGATTTTGCATCAAATGTGACTAATATTTGCTAAAACTAAATGTGTGTTGATTTTCTTTACGCATCTCATCCTAGGAATCTCACCAAAGTTTATCGTTGAATCATGTCAACTTAAAGTTTGACATAATAATTAGGTCAATCAAAAAATTAACAAAAGATACAGTTCAAATAAAATGAAGTAAGAAAATGGTTTTAAACAAGCAAGCCATAACTATAAGTAGAATCAAAATTGTGAACTAAAATTTGATGGGATGCATAACCTATCGAAATTTTCCAAATTGTTTGATAATTTGGAATACTTATTTGAGTATTAACATCCATATGATTTTGAAAGACATGTATATGCTAAATCTAAACTAGTCATTTGTTTTGGCAAAATATTGCTAGTAAACTAAAACCTACATGGGATGACCTAAATATAAACTTGATTGTTTGGGCCAAAAACAAACTTTCATGCACCATAATGAATCTCTCCTTTGCCTAGTGCTTCCTTGCCAATAAGTGACCATTCACTTGTTAGGTTTATGAAAACTTTAACACTTCTCTAGCCCTAGTAGGCTTCCTCACTATCACTTCCTTACCAGTGGATTGCCTTTTGCAAGCGATCCGCCATGTTCATTTCAACCTCAGTAAACTTGCGTTTGACTCAACACATGCCTCACTATCGCTTGCCCGTTGTGATTGGCTACAGCACTAGTGTGCTTGCTACTTGGCTCTCTCCATTGCACTCTAATGCTTCAACTCCATTGGCCTATGTCCATTCTTTTATGCTCCTTACTACTTGGAATATGAAATTTATCTTTAATGATGAGGATTGATAGCTCCATAATCAACGCAAAATGTCAAGTACCATCCCGTTTTTTTAACAAGCAACATAAGACTAAAAAAAGGTTGTGGTTATGACAAATAATGTCGATAATGTCGAAGTGAATAATTTCAGAAACTATAGTTTCATAGCATCCTTTGAAAATATAGACAACGATAAGGACGGATGTTAACTAGTTTAGATAAGGATTGAAGATGAACACAATGATCAATGGTACGAGGTGGGGTAAGCCTTCTGGTGGCTGAAACAAATATTGAAATTATTTCAGTAAGGTAGAAATGGATATTGGTAAAGGATGTGTGAGTTTAGCTAGGCAATCATCAAGAAGATTTGTAGATGATGTAGGAACCATAAATAATAGTTGCAATTGAATAGTGAGGATTTAAATATTGGAGAATGGGAAATTATGGAAAGTAATTGATAAAGGATATAGGTGTTAATTGAGGTTCTCCTATCAGGGTGATACGTTGATGGTGATTATAGAATTGCATTGTAAGGTTTTAATAAATATATAAAACATGTCCTACATATTGGAGCCATTGCACACCAAAAACTACATCAATACTATGAATTGAAAGAACAAATAGATATAGATAGACTTGATATCCCTCAATAGTAACTTTGACTTTAGGACATTTAGCATTAATGAATAATAAATTGCCACTTCCAACAAATAATTTAATTTGTTAGATAGATTTAGGATGAAGATCTATTTGTTGGATTAGATGGTCTTGAATGAAATTATGATCACTATTGCTATCATTAATATATGGATATTATGATGGTTAATTGAGTCAGTTAATTGGAAAGGATGAGGGTTGAATTGTCTGGCTAAAGCATTAAGGCTGATCTCAGGTTGAGGAGCTAGATTTTCATCTTTAGTAGAAAGGGGGAAAGAGTCATCAAGTATATCGGAATTATCGGTGCCTAATAAAACATAGAATTTAAAAGGGCAATAATGTTGAGGTTCAAATATTGCATCACAATTAAAAAAAAGACCTCTGTCACGACAAAACTGAATTTCGGTTGGTGATAGCATATGGATTGGAAGATTTGGAGGCTTAGGAGGCTTAGAGATATTGGGGTTTGGCGTAGAAGAAGTAATGGAAGATTGGAAAAGGGGTTAAGGTGGTGTGGAGGTTGAATTCATACTAGTATGTGAATCATTAGATGTGATATGTTTAAGATTAGAAGGGAAATATTTTCCCCAAGTGAATAATGGAATTTGAAAGAAATCTTGAATTTTATATTCATGATGTATAGCTAATTCCATAACATCCAAGAGTAAAGTAGGTCTTGCAAGTAAAAATTTGCAGCATAATTATTGTTTAAATCCAAACATAAATTAACTAATGATGGTGAATTCAAATAAATTAGGGACTTTAAAAGCAAGATTTTTGAAGGCAGCTTGGTATTCAAGAATAAAATTTTGTTGAGTTAGTTTTGAAAGATTGTCATGTAAATCTCCATATGCAGAAATACTAAATTGTTATTGCAAAGATACCATAAGTCAAGTCAAGAAAGTAATTGACCATTCATTTGTAACCATTGGTACCAAGTAGTCAATGGAGTTTCAAGATAAAATGAAGCAATGTGAACACAATTGACATTCATGTGTATTACTAAAATTGAAGAAATCTTGTGCTTTAAAGATCCAAGTTTCAACATCAGAGTCATTAAAGCGAGGAAGTTCAATTTTCATTGATTCAAGAAAAGAAAAATCTGCAGGGGATGGTGGCGGTTGTTGAGAAGGAATTCGACCAGTGGAGCCAAGAATGCCGACCTCAGAAAGGATTCTTCATGGAAGAAGAATGTGGCAATCGGTGCAAAAACTGTCAAGATGCTTGTCGACGAAGTCCGTGAAAGCATGGAATTGATATAGGGATGCGTCAATGGATGGCAATTGAGCATTAGCTTTTTAGAGAGATCTTTGAATTTCGAAAAATTGCAATTCTTAATTAGTTTGCATGGTGCAGAGAGCTTCTACCAAATCGGCCTATGATTGATGGTTGAGGGTTGTTGGAAATGGTGCAAGAAGTGGTTCCTAATAACAAGAACCGATAACTATAACAAAGAAAAATGAATTAGTATAATAATGTCATGATAAATAAATAAAACAACAAGAAAAATCAAGGGAACGAAAAACCTGATGCAGTCTTGGAATAAGAAAATGTTTACAATGATGGGAATGCTTGTGGACAGAAAATAGCTTCTTGATGCTGAGTTGAAGTGAAAATGGAAGCCTCAAATGCTAACCTGGTGGAGAGAACATGGGGGTTGAATGTGCTGTAGGTGTTTGGTCGAAAGAGCAGAAAAATGGTGGCTGGTTCTTGAGGCTAAAGCAGCTACCGGCTAAACCGCAGATGGCAGGGTCTTGAGAAGAAGGCAAACGGTAGATGGGAAGTAGATGGAGCTAAAGACTTCCCGTCTAGAGATGAAAGAAGAACGGTTGTTGGTGGCTGTGAAGAAAGCTGGATGACAGCTGAATTGTACGGTGGTTATGGTGGAGAATGCCATGTGGAACGAAAAGAAGTTATTGGCGGGGTATGTGGTTTTTGGAGACATGAGTTTAGTGCAATAAGAGCGCCATTGATAAGCTTCTTGTAATCCAAGAAAGAAGGGGCACCTTTAGAGTAAGTTTAAACTCCAAAAGAGGAAGAAGAGGAGAAGAAAATCAGAAATTGTCATTACACAAGAATTTCCTTATAATATGAGACGTATTTATACTACTTGGGTAGATCAAATTTATAATATAGAATTGATCTACGAAAAATAAACTTAAGATAAAATAAAAGGATAAACTAATGTTTATTACATATGTATAGACAATTGGGTTAAACCATTTGGTTTGGAATTTATTTGGCCAAAGATATATTATTGTTCTTTGCATGTTGTAGTGTCAATGTGGAATGTTTTTGGATCCTTCTTCTTAGGTACAATTTTATACTTTTAGGTTGGTATGTCATATTTGTAGCCCATGCTACATACTTTGATTATACAATTTTATGATCCAATAAAATATGTTGACGTATAATAAAGGGTAATAAAAAAAAAGAAAATACTCATCACTCTCCAAAATATAGCAAGCTTAAAATTATTAAGCTTTTTAATGAGAACTCTTGGGGTTCTTCTCTTCTGATATTGGTTCAATTGTGACCTATTGGCCCCATCAATGTATTTTATATTTTATTCTTCTTTTAATCTAAAAATATTATGTAATTGTTTCGTATTGTACTTATTTCATTGGCAAATAAAAATTTTATCTCCTTTATATATATATATATATATATATATATATATATATATATATATATATATATATATATATATATATATATATATATATATATATATCCGATTTATATAAATTGTCTAGAAATATCACCTATAATATTATCCTCATTATCTATAGATATTGTGCTATGGAGAGTTCTTGAAAAGAAAGGAGTAAATAACGCTTATATTCAAATCATTAAAGATATGTATGCAGGATCTATTACTTGTGTTCAGACACAAGATGATTTGACCAAGTATTTTCCTATTTCGGTTGGATTACATCAAGGATCCGCCTTTAGCCCATATCTTTTTGCTTTAGTCATGGATGTTCACACTAGACATTTGCAAGAGGATGTACCTTGGTGTATGCTTTTTGCTGATGATATTCTTCTTGTTGATAAGACTAGAGAGGGAGTTAAGGTAAACTTCAATTATGGAGGTCAATCTTAGAATATATGGAGTGTAATTTTAGTAGCAATAGACCTAGTAAGGGAATTGCAACTTTGGGCGATCAAGTCATTAATAAGAGTACATGTTTTAGATATCTTGGATCTATTGTTCAGCATGATGGTGAATAGATGGGGATATTATCAGTAGACTTCAAGTTGGATGGTTAAAGTAGAGGAATGCATCGAGCTTGTTGTGTGATAGAAAAGTCCCCCTCAAATTTAAAATTCTATAAGATGGTGGTGAGACCTGCAAAGCTTTATGGTGCCGAATGTTGGTCATTAAAAGAGAAGCATAATACTAAGTTAAGTGTTGCAGAGATGATGATGCTCAGGTGGATGAGTGATTTTACCTTAGAGATAGGATCGAAATGAGCATATACGTGAAAAGGTTGGAGTAGCTCTAGTGGAAGATAAGATTAGAGAGAGTCATCTTAGATGGTTTGGTCACATAAAACGGCAGCCTTCCGATGACCCTGTTAGGAAAGTAGAGGTATTAGATTTGACTTATGTTAAGAAAGGTAGAGTAGACCTAAAAAGATTTGGTTAGAAAATATTAGAATGATCTTTCTTTATTAGGATTTAAATAAGAATTTGACTTTTAACAGGACACATTGGAGAAAAAGGATTCATGTAGCTGACCCCAGTAGTGGGACAAAGGCTTGATGTTGTTGTTGTTGTTGTTGCCATCTAGTAATAGATTATAAATCATTATTAGTATCCTTTGACACATGTTAGAATTGAAGCTTTTTATTATTTATACATATCATTTGGCATGTTTTATTTAATTGGACGAGGATATTAACAAAAACTAATTATTAATTAAGAAACTAATAAGTTTACTATCGTGTAAGCAAGATACATGTGGAACTCAAAACAAGTGTTAAGGTAATCATACATCAGGCTTGTTATGGGAACCTAAAAGAAATTAATTTCAATAAATCTAAGAACCAATGAAAATTAACGGTAAGAAATACAGGGCTATATAAATCATACAGCACGTTGGGCTAAAAACTCTTAAAATGAAAATTTTTAGAAGCTAAATATTCCAGAATTTAATGTATCTAATTTGAATCTATTTCAAACTATCATTGATGTGAATTCTACTCTTTACGTCTTCACTCTGTGAATTCACATCAAGTAGCTTACCAGATGAATCTACTTATCTTCTCCAAACCTAGTTAATATACAAGGAATGTGAACACTATTGATGGTGGATGTCAATGCTTTCTTATACCTTGGGATGGCAAACTTATTTATAATGATAATTAATTACTTTGCAAGAAGCATATTAATTAGCCCGTATTTGCATAATAAACATCCAATGCCTAATTTGTTGAAGCCACATTTTTTTCGAGTCGGGTAGATTGATGCAAATTCATGGTAGGTTACCAACAGCAATGAGTGGTTACCTTTTAGTGTGGCATAAGGTTAGACCACTGTGGGTTACTGTTTTAGTCTTAATGGGCTTACAAATGTGCAGGAATGATTTAGAAGCCTTGAAATGGTTGAAGATGAGTAGTGTTCAATTCCATACAAAGGAAAGGGGATATATAAGGGTGCTTCTAATCTGGCCGAATTTTCCTAGGATTTTAAGCTTTTAGGCTTCCAAAATGAGGGAATTATATGACTAAGTACTGTTGGAGATTGAAGAGGACTGCATCTAGATTAAATTCTAAGAAGATTCATAATTTTTCAAGGAGTTTTGATGAGTCAAAAGGAGTCTAAAACCAAACTAGATCAAATGAAGACAAGGTTTGGCTGAGAGCCCTTCTAGAACCAAAGTAGTAAGGTTTCAAGAGATCACCAAACCCCTTAAAGATTGAGGCCAACCACCAAACTCTCTTCTTAGAAGAAACTACAAATTTGGCAACACAATAAAAGGCTTATTTCTTCATTCCAACAGGCATAAATAAATTTACAACACTACATTTGAAATGCATAAGAGAAGAAAAAAGGATAGGGGGACTAACCACCTAAGTGTAGGGTAGAGAGTGAGGTAGCTTCCAATAACCACCCATCCTTTTATGTATGGGGCCATATTTAATTTGAATTATGTCATTCAAATAAACATGTGCACATAAATAAATATCACATTTCTCTCAAGATTTGAAAAATCTATATTTCAAATTTTCAATTTATAATAACTACTACAACTTAAAATCATAATTACATAATAATTTACAACATGTATCACACAAATAAACATAAAATTAAAATTCTACTTAAGAGCTTTGCTCCTTGTCCTTTGGCCTTACATTTTCCCAACTTCCTTCTTATTCTGGGCTCTAATGGCTGGTCTATTTATTCTTTGATGGGCGTCTTATGCCACATCACCTTCCCTTTAGGATTATAGTTTTATTTTAGTATTACCTTCAACGACTGTTTTTCCCTAAAATTATAGCCTTGTTCGGACCACATTATTGTAGCATGAACCACAAGCTACTTCTTTACTTCTAATACTACCACCTATAATAATTTCACATTGACATGCTTTATATGGTTTTGATTCTATGGTTATATTTTGATCTTGCATAGTCTCCAAAGTCAAAAATTGTTGGAAGTAGTTCCTTGCATGAAAGAATTTGGTTTCTTTCGGATTTTTTTCTTATTTTTTTAAGATAATTTGACAAGAAAAAAAGTGTGGCACTGTGGACACAAAAACGGGATTTCGATATTCACATGGCAAATATTGGCGGGATCAACAAGATTTAGTTACAATAGGGATTTTTTATTTTAAAAATTTTTATAACAATAATTATTAAAATAATGGGGTATCAACTCCTTTTCGCAAGTTTTTGTCACTCGAGCATCTTGATTTCACACTTTCCCCTCACATGCGAGTCAATTTTGTGAATTTCTCGCATGTGGTAACTTAGTTAATATGGCATCCATTCTAGCTAATTTTGACATTCCAGGGTGTAGGCATAGGTATGTTTCAAGAAACGAGCGACAATTTGATGATTTTGATTGCAATCAAGATTGATTGAACTAGATTTGCATGACATTTTATTTATTTTTAGTCATTTTCATTGAATCAGATTGAGCGCTGAGAGGGACTTTTTAGGTATTTTTAATGCTTTCGATGTATCATCACAGTTCAACACTATTGTTGCCATGTCTCAGGCCCTGGATATTAAAAGTGGAGGGTTGTATTAGGTAGTCAACAATCAGTGTCAAATTTATTGAATATTTATGCTATGAATCCTTTAATATATTGTATTAATGCTAGGGTATTTCTTAGTATAGACGACTTGTATGGCTTGAATACAGCGAGAAGTGTGCAAGAGCCATTATACCAGCGCCTAGGTGCAGTGTTAAATAAACAAAGGTTCTCATATCATAGGCGGATGTGGGCAAAGAAGATAGTCCATGAAACTAGAATTATGATAAAAACTTAGAATATATGTTCTATTACGGACAAATTAATAGAATTAATAGATAATATGATTCATAAGAAATAAATATTCAATGCATTCAAAAAACTAAATGAGTTGGAGAGAAGGCTAAGGAGATTTATAGTTTAGGATTTAAATTATGGTATTCAAGGAAGAGTTATACTAGAAATGGTGGTGTGATTATATATAAAAATTTGAAGGATAATTTTATAGAAATTAATAGAATTTAAAATAGAACTACAGCTTTAAAGATTGTTGTTGATACTAAGATTATTAATATTATAAATGTTTATGCTCCTCAAGTAGGTTCGAATATGTGTTCAAAATTAAAATTATGAAATGACTTAGAAGAATTAATACAAAAGATAACTCTTGAGAAAATGAGTTTTTTTTAAGAGATTTAAATGGACATATTGGTAGAGTGATAAAAGATTTTAAAAACATTTATAATGGCTATGAATTTGGAGCGACTAATGAAAGTGATAGGACCTTATTAGATTCTACTCTAGCATATGATTTTGTAATTGCTAATACCTTATTTAAGAAAAAAGATGAACATCTCATCACTTATAAGAATGGACATAATAAAACTCATATTGATTATTTTCTTATAAGAAAAATAAATCGTTTAGATTGCAAAGATTATAAAATTATTCTGAGTGAAAGTTTATGTACCCAACATTCATTTTACTAGTTTTGGATTTTAAAATTAAGGGGCGGAATATAAAAATAAAGTAAAATATTATTCTAGAATTAGATCGGGGCTTTTAAATAGCATTAAACAAAATAATTTTGAGAGTCAGATTTAAAATCTTAAGATTTTGACTGTTCATGAGGAAGCTAATGTTATTTGAAAAAAAATAGCTAGTAATATTAAGAATGTTGCAAAGGAGTATTAGAAGGAAAATTTCATAAAAGTAAAAATAGTTTTTGGTATAATCAAAATGTACAAAAATGATCAAAAATAAAAAGTTTTGTTACAAAAATTATTATAGATATAAAAGCTCAAAAAATTTGGAGAGATATAACGGGGCCCACAAGTAGTTTAAGAAAAAGCAATATACGATATAAAAAATTTAACTTTTAAGGATTTATATAATAAATTAGCTACTAAAAAGAGTGATAGATTAATGTATAAGTTAGCCAAACAAAGAGATAGGAGAAGGATTTAGTTCAAGTGAAGTGCATTGAGGATGAAGATCAAAAAAGTGCTTCTATTAAAAGAGGAGATTCAATAAAGATAGATGAGATATTTCGATAAACTCTTCAATGAAGATTGTGAGATTATGATTGAATTTAATGACCTTAATACCCTAAATGAAATTAAAAAATTTTATTTTTATTGTAGTATTAGTAAAACCGAAGTTAAAGAGGCTTTAAAAAAAATGAAATGTGAAAAAACAGTTGAACCTGATAATATTACAATAGAGGTGTGTAATGCTTAAGAGATAAAAGAATTTTTTGGAGATTACGATTAACTTTAGTAACCTTAATACCCTAAATGAAAATAGAATTTTTTATTTTTATCGTAGTATCAATAAAACTCAAGTTAGAGAGGCTTTAAAAAAATGAAGTGGGAAAAAGCTATTGAACCTGATAATATTCCAATAGAGATGTGTAAATGCTTAAGAGATAAAGGAATTTTTTAGCTTACAAAATTTTTCAATATTATTTTGAAAAATGAGAAGATGTTAGATGAGTGGAGAAGAAGTGTGTTGATTCATATTTTTAAGAATAAAGGTAATGCACAAGAGTGTGCAAATTATAGAAGAATTAAGTTAATGTGTCATACATTAAAACTATGAGGGAGAGTTATTGAGCATAGATTACGATATGATACTAATGTTTCTGAAAATCAATTGGATTCATGTCGGGTAGATCTACTATTGAAGATATACATTTATTGAGAGGTTTGATGGAGAAGTATAGAGAGAATAACGATGATCCACATATGATATTTATTGATTTAGAGAAAGAATATGATAAAGTTTCATGAGGTGCTCTGGAGAGTTCTAGAAAAGAATGGAGTTAACAATGCTAATATTCAAGCCATTAAAGATATGTGTGCAGAAGCTATTGTGTTCAAACAAAAGGTGGTTTTACCAAGCGTTTTTCTATTTTAGTTGACTTACATCAAGGATCAACTTTAAGCCCATATCTTTTTGCTCTAACTATGGATGTTCTTGCTAGACATTTGAAAAGGATGTACCTTAGTGTATGCTTTTCGCTAATAACATTCTTGTTGACAAGACTAGCGGGGAGTTGAAGGAAAACTTGAATTATGGAGGTTAACTTTAGATTCTAAAAATTTCATTTTAGTGGATCTAAAATCGAATACATAGAGTGTGATTTTAGTAGTAATAGATCTAGTGGGAGGATTGTGACTTTGGGTGATCGTTATTAATAAGAGTACATGTTTTAGATATCTTGTCTCTATTGTTCAAAGTGATAGTGAAATAGATGGGGATATTATTAGTAGAATTCAAGTTGGATTGTTGAAGAGGAGGAATGCATCGGGCTTGTTGTGTGATAGAAAAGTCTCCCTCAAACTTAAGAAAAAATTCTATAAGATGGTGGTGAGACCTACAATGCTTTATTGCACAAAATGTTGGCCATTAAAAGAGAAACACAAAATTAAGCTAAGTGTTGCAAAAATGAAGATGCACAGGTGGATGAGTGGCTCCACTCTTAAAGATAGAATGTGAAACAAGTATATATATGTGAAAAGATTAGAGTAGCTTCAATGGCAGATAAGATTAGAAAGAGTTGCCTTAGATGGTTTGGACACATAAAACGTCGATCTTTCGATGACACAATTAGGAGAGTAGATGTATTAGATTCAGCAATGATAAGAGAGATAGAGGTAGACCTAAAAGACTTGATTAGAAAATATTAGAAATAAATTTTTTTAAGAGAGAATTTAACTCTTAACAAGACATAACTGAGAAAAAAGATTTATGTAGCCGACCCCACGTAGTAGGATAAAGGCTTGATGATGTTGTTGTTTTTGTTGTTGTTGGATGTATCCTCACAAATCATTTTGCGAAATGGGCGACGTTTGAATATTTTTATGCGGGTGAAACATTTCAAAAAGAATACGCCTGATACTACCTTGTTGTCCATCATTTTCTTCACATTTTATCAAATTGAGGTGTGGAGCAAGCATAGAGGTCAACAAACATCATGTAATAATTTTCAACAATTTAATGATATCTTAAATAGCAAAAATATTTAGTTATCCAAAAACAAAAAAAAATTCAAAGTCAAAAAAATCAAGAATATCAATGAGATTGAGTGACTTGCTAGGAGATACCACGAGGTAAAGGTAGTTTGTAATAAGAGATAGTGAATATCAGGCATCAAGAAGCTTGTGAGGGAGACTTTGCTAGCCAAGCAACAAGAACTACAGAGAAACATAAAAAAAGTAGCGAACTAGTGAATGTGACAAGAATAACCACCAAGAAGCAAATAGCTTTAACAAAAGAGAATGGAGAACAAATGAGTAGCAAGTCAATGACTAAGAGAAACAATGAGAAAAAGTAAAAGTTTATTCCTAGTTACTGCAGCAAATGATAAATCAAACAATGAAAATTGGACCAAGATTTCACTATGACTCAGAATCAAACACATAGTGCTATAATGCGGCACACTGAAGATGTGCAACGCGCTCGCTTTTCTCCAAGCCTACACTTCACAAGCAAGCAATCTACAGTACTAGCACATCGCTTCATTTCACTCTTAAAGCGTGCTCTAATTGAAAGCTTTGTTTCCACAAATTATATGCTTTTGTAAGTTTCTCTGTGCATCTCAACTTAAGTTTGCTTTAGTGAACCCTATACCTTAAAAGCATCATCTTACAACAAAGCTCCACTCCAAAATCAAAATTGATTGCAAGTCAATTTTGAATTTGACCCAACTAGCTCAAATCTATTTCAGGTGGACCCAAATTATGACACTAAATGAGTGCATACACAATATGTAATAAGATAAAAATAATATATAATATATACATATATATATAAGTAAAAAAAGAATCTCCAATCAACATGAAATCAATTTTGAATCAATGCAATGACTTTAAAGCCAAATCAACCAACTCAAAACAATTTTTTTTTCAAATCCACTCAGACAACAGTTAGGATTTAAAATTTTTTATCAAGTTAAGCCAAAAATGCTTAAACTGTACAAATGAGACCTTTGATTTCAAGTTGAGCTAAAATCGGTTAAACTCATCTCAATATTAGCCCTAGTTAAACCCACTTCTCTTCGTCTGCCCATCAGCCTCTCATCGCCATCACGACAAGAACATTGTAGTGCCTTCACATCAGCACTTCAATCACAAATAATGAGGCTAGCTACATCTAAGTTTTCAGTGTCCTCAATTAACGTTCGTGAACACTGTAAGACAAGGAGATTCCTTGAAATGTTATCATCTCATGCCCTTTATGCCACATCCATGGTGCATTCCTATTGGCGCACCACCAATGGGGCTTGGCGAGGATTAGGAACTCAGCAACAACCTTGACTCCAAGGAGAATACCCTTAACTAGCCCATGAATTTCTAAACTTGATAGCCTATGAAATTTAAGAACCATCAAGTCCTCTAAAATTTTATTTGCTTCATCATTGCCATTCTGTCATTGCCTCTACACTCTCCGACTTCCCAACCCATTGTCAGATTTAATAAAGGCGAGTGCTTCGATCATCACAGCTAGAGAGGGCATGGGCAATTGAAGGAGAACATGACAAAGGGTACGTATTTTCCAAAATTGGGATGAGCACTTTTTTTCATGGTGCAAAGAATATTGTGGGGCATTAGGCTGGGGGTGGGGAAATTTTTTCCTGGAAAAGCCCACAACCAAAATCCAAAAAATGTTTGTCAAGCTACCAAAATTGGCTTCTTCCATTCCATTAAAAATGAAGCTAGAAAAGCAAAGTTGCAAGCCAAATAACTTAGCCCGTGAGGCTCTAAATGCCCAAAAACCAATTTCTGTGTTCTGGAAAATAGAATATCATTGGAGACAACACTATCAAACAAAGCCAAAGTATTTAAGATTGTCTATGGTCTAAGGATTCAGAAAAGAGTATGTGATGAGAAAGTTCAGAAACTTTATCAGGTATGCTTATCAAATAATTAAAATAAACAGTCACATGACCGAATAAAGTTCAAGTAAATACCATACATTTCACAACTTATACTTTAATTCAATAGAATACCGTATTTAACTTACTAGGTTTAATATAGGGTGAGGAAACAACACATGGAAAATATCTTCAGGAAATTTTAAGAAATTCATATTTCTGCCTGATTTCCCTTTTTTATGTTGTTTATCCATGCACCTTATACGGTTGATCGAGTGGTAAACTTATTCATCCTAAATGCAACAAAGCAAATAAATCATTGCAGTTAAGACGCACTATTCGGTTTGGCAAATTTTAACCCAAGTGTGTTCTGAGCCTCGGAATCTATAATGTTAGTGGGAAGGAAAAAAAAAGCTAAATAACCATTACACACATTACTTTTTCCAGTAAAAAGTCTGTCACCATGGAAGCATTGTAAGAACAAATTAAAAATCTATGCATGACATGTGCAGCAAGCAGGCTCTTTCGTAATGATACAGTTAGGATAATATGCTATACCAATTTGTCATGCCATTTGATTAACGAAATACAACCACTGCAAAAACTCAAGGTCCACACCATAAACTGAGCGGACCTTTCAAACGCAATTAATGTATGACCTATTATATCCATTATTGCATCTTTCATTTTAGGAAGGATAAAATTTCCTTCAATGAATAGACTGTAGTGTTGCATTTAACTCTTATCATTGACGATATTTTTTGGTTAAAAACAAGCCTTAAGCCCGCATTTATTTCAGCAGAGCAAGTCCAGGATGTGCACAGCTTTCTAGAATGCATATAATTGCATCAAGAAAGCCCAAAACGTTTTGGGTCAACATCTCTAAGGCTCTGCATTGTGCTGTGTGTGCATGTTTCAGACATGTTGCATTGTCATCATTTCATGCATTTATATCAAGGAAATATGCACATACTTTCATCATTGACATATCAATGCATACACCTCCATTAGGTGCTAAAGTGTGTCCTTCAATTGATGTAGCTCCACCATAAGGCACAATGGGGACCTGCATTCAAAATGATAAACTACTAAGTATTTTAGGCAGCTTAATACAGCTAATATATGATATAGATGGGAATGTCATAGGAAAACAAGGGTAACAATGAATGGAGATGGAATTCAAATAAAATTTCATATTTCGGAATGCTGATTTGGTTGGCCTACATAAACATAAGCAACTCTAAATCTATGAAAGAATGGACGACTAACCATTCTTCTTAGTGTAGACAATTGACCACCATCATATTTAAAAACAGCACAAGAAAGTCAACCGCTTAACTAAAGAAATAACAATTGCACCATTTCAATTTGCCAAGAGAAATCCTAAATCCCTTTGAGTTACTACCCTTCTCAATATTTTGAAATAAAAGCTTATAGTTTTAAGGCAAAGAAACAATTATTGATCCTTCATAACTTATTAATTTACTCTTTTCCCCCACGATACCCATAATGCATTCCAATATAATCCAACTACAATCAAATGTTCAAGAAAAAAAATTTTGAAATTTGGGGAAAAACCCAGATTTATGATCACAACATGAATTTAAGAATATTTTCTTCATGTTATCGTTTCCATAATTGATTAAGTACTTATTGGAGAATGACATCCATAAAACCAACCACAAATAGTTGGGATAATCCTGAACCCTTACACACAAAATACAACTATAATGCATTCCAATATATTCCTAATACAATTAAATTTTAAAAAAAAATCAAAATTTGGGGAAAATACTCTAAGTTTAAGAACACAAATGGACTTAAGAATATGCTCTTCATGTTACAGTCTTCACAATGGATAAATTACTACTTGGTGAATGAGTATTCATAAAGTCAACATTATGTAAATGTAATACAAATAATGATGATCGTAACATACTTCTTTGTTGTAAGTGTTAGAATAATTTGCTACCATTTGTCATGCCCATAATGCACACATTCCTGGAATAAATGTTCAAGACAAACTTGAAAATTGAGGGAAAAGTCCAAGTTTAAGATACAACATAGGGTTGAAGAGTATTTTTGTCATTTTACAGTTTTCATAATCATAATTGATAAAATTCATCTTTATTTGAAGACTGAGTTTCATAAAACCAATTCCAAATAGTTGGAATAATCCTAAGCCATAAACCCAAAACATGCCCATAATGCATTCCAATATATTCCTAATATAATCAAATGTTCAAAAAAATTGAAAAACTGAAAAAAAGTCAAAGTATAAGAAAACAATATGCATTGAAGAATATGAATGTTATCCTTTCACATCTTAACGTACTTTACTTGAAGGATGACCATTCATAAAATCAACCTCAAATAATTAGGACCAAGTTAATGATGATTGTAAAGTACTTCTTTTTTGCTAGTGTTACAGCAATGTGCTACTATTTGTCATGCTCATAATGCATTCCAATATTTTCCTAATATAATCAAATGCTCAAAACAAAATTCAATCATAGCATGGACTGAAAAACATTGTCTCCAAGTTATAGTTTTCTTTTTATGATTGATAAAGTACTTCCTTGGAGAATGAGATTAATAAAATCAACCCCAAGTAGATGGGGAAGGGGGGTAATCCAAAATCCTAAACCCAAAATATACTCATAATGCATTCCAATGTTTCACTAATATAATCAAATGTTCAAACAAATTTGAAAACTTCAAACAAAACTAAAAAAAAAACCAAGTTGAAGAATACAATATCTATTGAAGAGTATATAATGTTATAGTTTTCATAACTTATTAAGCACTTAACTTGGAGAAAGAGTATTAATAAAATCAACCGAAATAATTAGCCCTACAATAATGATGATCACGGAACAATTCAACAGTAAGCGAAAAGAGCCAGCAAAAAAGAAACGATACCTTGTACTTGTTACACAAAATGATGATCTTCTGCACATCATCCTGTGACCTGTTTTACGGGAAAGAGAAGAAAATTTAACTCTTACAAACTAGAAACTTCATAGAATCTAAAAACACTAAGAAGGGTTCATACCAAATGTGGCTTATATCTCGTTCTAATGGAAGTAACATTAATATGCCATTTCGAACTTATCACTAAATCAAACCAATTTAACACATAAGTAAATAAACTAAATTCACAGGGAAGCGCATAATTTAGTAGTTGGAGCAAGGCATGAAGAACACGTCTTCAAAAAACTGTTAAAACCATTTCTCAAATGAAGTCCCATCCTGTCACCCCCTCTTCCCCACTTGGGAATGCTCAAACTACCCCCAGCCCACTCGGCTCTTCCCATTCACATGTGTTGATCTCACAAAAACTTTGTAAAGCTCCCTTCCACTCCAACCTGCAAGCCACAACAAGAAAGAAGTGAAAGAGCCGTGAAGAGAACTCATTGAATAAGGCATTGACAGTGCTAGCCGTATGAAGGAAACAAGGAACCCCCGCCTACTCCTTGTTTTGCTCCACCGAGCACATAACCTTAACTATCGATGGGCTCCTCATTATCTCCTTCACCATCGCTTCTACCCAACTTCCTGAAATCCCCGACAACAATATAGAGAGGAAGTTGCTACATGAAGCTCACTAGTAAAGCCATCCACAAACCTCTGACATGTGAACGAGATGAGAAACTTGTGATGGGAGCTTTCTGACAAAGGCTCCATGAGATCGGTCACGTCTTAAGAATAAGAGTTGTTTGAGAGACCTACAATAATTAAAATCCACCCAAAGCATGGATTTACTAAATCAGGATTTAAGGTAAAATGAGGGCGAAATGGGATTGAAGGTTCAGTGGGATTTGGAGTTATCACTTTTGCAATTTGGGAGAGATTTAAGTTAAAACTTGCTTAAATCTACTCTAATCATACTACCAAACTTCATCCTATTTCTCTCTCTAAAAAATAGAAAAGAAAAAAAAAAGCAAAAAAGGTGAAAAAAATTCACAAAATAAAGAAATAAATTTGGCGTGTCCAACTGGCCTTAAATTCATCGTCACTTCGTTGCCAACTTTGTTCCTCGCACAGGTATAAAATGCAACTACTCAAAAATTGCAACACTTTTGGTGCTAGGAAAGGAACCTATGCATGCTTTTCTTAGCACGGTAGATGAAACTTATAGGCAATGCTCATGAAGCAATGAGTAAAGCTCAAGCATTTTTCTTAAACCTATATTTTATAAATTTCTTATGCATATACCCCATGCACGCCTTTTTAGGCATGATGAGTTTTGAAGATTTTGGAGATAATATCTTAGGACATCGATCATGCACGTCTTTTTAAGTGTGGTAGGTAAGCTCAGACTTCCTATAGATTCTCCTACAAGGGAGAGACACCAGAAAGCTAATGAAAGAATTAAAAAATGACAAAATAAAATAAACTTCTTGAACACGTGATAACAAAAGAAATTAAAATAAAATTGAAAGAACAAAATAAAACAAGATGAACACTCTCAAAGCAATACATATTGCAAAAATATAATTGAACAATAAACTTAAAGGGACTTCTAATGGACTGAAAAGCTCACAAAAGAATGCCAACAAAACCTCCCCTTTACTCTTAACAAAATTCAAAACCTTATTATCTATGAACAGAAATTTTAAATGCAGTGAAAATGAACTAAACAATTCCTATATTAGACAAAAATACAATCGTATAAAGCCAAAATATGATATTTTGAAACACGAAAATGAATCTTATCCTTAACAATCGCCACTAAATCTACAACAGATGCATGCAAGTGAACAAAAATTGATCTTTTAATGCTCGAAACTAAATATTGCAAGCATCCTAATGACTAAACATTCATGCAAATAATATAATTCATATATTTTTATATTATACGCATGCATCTCAAGACAACTTGCAAACTCCATTGCAATGCTCAAAAAGCATGCAAGTGCACCATGCACGTGCATTAAAAAGTGTACAGTGCACTATAAAAGTGCATTGTGAAGCATGTAAGTGCATCATGTAAATGTACAAGAGCATTGGCAAGCATTCAAGTGCACGATATAAGCACATCGTGCACGTGCATTAACAAGCGTGCAAGTGCACCGTGCAAATGCATTAAAAAACATGCAAGCACATCATGCAAGGGTATTGAAAAACATTTAAATACATCGTAAAATGTGTAAGTGAACTACACAAATACATTGAAAGGTGTGCAGAACATATAAAATCCCTAAAAACTAATTTTGTTTGTAGGTGATCCATTAAACATGGTAAACATATAAAGTTAAAAGTTAGAGAATACTACGTTGATCGAAATAAATTAAGTTGAAACTTACCACACTCTAAGAAGCATGCAATCACCTTAAAAATGATCATGCAATAACTCTAAAAATTTTGCAATTTTTTCTTGAACATATTTGAAGTCTAATCCTCCATGTCACAAAGATTTAAATCGACAAAACTTGAACCTCATAAACCTGATTCATTGCAAGTAAGTGAATAAAGTTTACAAGGTTCAATATAAGAAAATCCAATCATGCAAATACGCTTATATGGGCATGGACAATGAGTTCAATTTCAAAGATAAATGCTTTAAAAATCAATCTACCCTGATTATAGTTGTGTTGACAGAAAATCTTAGCCAAAGGGAGTATTATCTATCAAAATACCCTTAAATTCTAAAGCAAAATGTTTGGAGCTTAAATCCTATGAAAGTTAGAAAATTTTAAAAATATTTCAAGCAAAATTAAACGCCTCAAATTTAAAGCAACAACCATCCACCTTTTGCAATAATTTATTGACGGTGACAATTTTAAAATTAACCCCAACTTAACAAATAATCAAAGTCGTATCGAGCATATCGTTGTGGTCACAATCTTATATTCTATGGGCAGTTTAATTATAAGGAATTTTAGACTAAGTTGATAATTTAGAATCATACTTATCCAAGCATTGTTATCTATCTGATCTTGTAAAGACATGAAATGTGTTAAGTCTAAACAAGTAAGCCGTGCTCAATCATTTTTGCAAAGTACTGCAAGTAGATTAAAACTTATATAAGATGGTCTAAAACATAAATTTAAGGAGTAATATATATCATTTGGAGAGTAGAGGGGGTGATGCATGAATAATTTAAGCATCATAAGAGAGATGAATATGGTGTACTTAACTATTATGAACCTATGATATATTCATGAGTCTTATAGCAAAACACTATTTGCCTCGAACTAATTTTTTACCATTATTTATTTCATTAATGATCTTAGACAAGATATTAAGAATGAATTACACAAAAATTCGCCAAAAAATATAAAAAAGGCTTTATCTAGCTCTTGAATTGAGGCATATTTTGAATGTTTTGTTATGACGACAACACTTGTAATTTAAAAGTTATTAATGAGAAGTCGTTAAAGTCGCTTTTCAAGCATGATATCTAAATTACTCACGGGGCTTAACATTGAGATCAATTAATGGATCACCGAAATGATGAGATTTTGATTACCATGCCTAAAAAAATTTCTTGCAAAAATTAGACCAAATGATCAATAAATTGAATCAAATTAATATTCCAATAGAGAAATATTTATATTCTTCTATAAAATCTATCTAATATACATCAACAAAAAAATTATTCATGGTCAAATCTCATATTGTTAAAAAAACTAAAATTCATGAATCTTCCGCTATAGATGAATTACATACAGATTTATTATTATAATTGGACTCTTTCAAGTAATTATTAGATACAAAAGAAGATTTACAACTGTAATATGAGTCAATATCTGACTAAGTTGAATATGAATATACAGCAATATTGTTATTTGATATTTGCTTTGTTTGGGTGTTGCCATGATTATGAACATATAGGAGAATATTTCATTCACAAATTTCCCACATAAATCAAAGTTTTGATATGCCCATTTTTTTAACAAGAAAGGTAGCTGAAAAGTGTGCTGTAATAATGCCTTAAAAAACCACTTCCAACCATTTCATGTGAAATCCTCACTCAACTTCATGAAGTGAGTTTCACCCGCTTTCAAATACTTTTGCCACAATATAAGCACACTTGGAAGTTTTTTTTCTTTATTTTTAATGCCTTGACATAAGTATTTGTACAACATCTTTCAAGTGTTGGTAACTAACCTTCACTTATAAGTAATCAGCTTGAAATAAAAGCAAAAGAAAGATAGGTGCAGAGCAAGTGCCATCGTAACTAGGATTAACATGGAATTTTAAAATGCTGCTATGGACTCTCTGCAGCATTTGTTGAACCCACTATAAAGCCAAAGTGAACTCATAGTAAGGAGCTAGTTGGAGCAACTGAAATGAGATGTTCCAGTTGAGCATTTATATTGTGCTTAAATTATATTTGGAATGATGCTACTGGAAGACACTGTTAGGGAGTAAATCAAAAGGGGGCTAAAAATTATGCTAGATACACTAATGGTCAAATGCATTTTTTTAGCCCAAAAGCCTAAGCTTCTAGGTTAGGCCCGCCCAATTGGTATTTCTACACCAACTTATTTTCAACTATCTTATGTAGGAATAAACCCACTCTCAGGTGGTTTAACAATCTCCCATCCATATGAAAGCTCTCCACATTGGCATCACTCCTCTTTAAATGAAAACTTTCAATATCATCAAGTATCATGAACCAATAACCCACTCAACCATATGATGACAGCATGGAAGTTACTCACACTTGAACTTTGCTCAACCATGATAAAAGCTGGTCAAAACCATTAATATACAAATCACATGAACCATTTGAACCAAGTCACAGCATAGGCTCTGATAACACTTATTAGGTTGTGACCCAAAGGTGAAATAAAGTAGTTCATGTCACTCTTAGCCCAAAAACATAACTTATGGGCTAAGGTCAACCTCTTTATATTAATCCCATTTTCACGTACCTTAACAGAAAATCCATGAGTGGGTGGTACTCTAGCGTGGCATTAAATTCATACATTTGTTTTTGTTTGCCTCTGTCAAGAGTAGCAAATGAACGGACTCCTATTCTTGTCATAATGTTGACATAGCAGACGTGTTGGTCTCTCCAACATGACTTGAGCCATGCCATCAAGTAGGGATACGAGTTCATTATTTTAGAATGAAATCTTATCACGATCGATCAGACCATGCGAAGCATGTCTAGAAACTTTATCAAATCGAAATAAGATTGGCATGTTTCCAAGGATATACTGATAGTCTCCTAAGACGTCTTGTAACCAAAAATTGCCTTAATTACAAAACATTACATCAGATAAGATAAATCTATAAAAGATATTCCTTAAACAAATCAATCAACGCGGATCAATCGAAAATCAAGAAGATACACACCTAGGATAGACAACCACATCCGGAACATTAACAGACTTGTGAAAGCTGTTCTGCGGTTTCCCATGGAAGTATCTCTCATCGTAGTCCACAGTCATGCCATCCTGCACAGCCACCATGCCCACTAACAATAAAATTAGCAAACAACAGAACCCAAAAGCTAATCGAGAAGTCTGAAAGGAAACATTACTTGCAGAATATTTCTGAGCTCGTCGAAAAACACCTTGGGTACCTCCTTACAGATTTCCGTCCTTTCCATCCCGCCATACCTGCAAACATAATCACGTATCACAGTAAATCGAAGGAGATAAGAGATGGAAAGAGGGGGACGGCTGGAGTACGCGTATGATCGAGGAGAGGGTCGCAGCGAGCAGAGGAGTGGA